>LR990533.1:5000000-7500000 GCA_905147745.2 Phlogophora meticulosa
ATAGGTAAAGACCTATTATTACTTCTGCTTTCCACTTAAATTATATTAAAGAGCCAAGTAGGGGTCGACGGGGATGAGACTTAATTCCTTTCTTAGTGCACACCTGTATAGTGTTGAGCGTGTTTTGCACCTTATTGTGACATTGTTTTATGGAGCAGATTTGGGCAGCTCTAACTATCCCACATGTAGAGCCGCGGTCATGCCACCATCGTAGAAGTCTTGATTTTTACCCCTAACCGTTGTAATTCTAACCGTAGGGTTTAAAGACCAACGAGTAGGGGTAAAAATCAGTTAAATCTGTTTGTATTAGGAGTGGTCCTAATACAAATAGATCCAACTTAGTTAAAGGGTTAATAGTGCTGTCCAACATGTTAGAATTGATATCATAGTAACAGTCTATGAACAGCCATTACGCGTGTTCCATCAGAACCAACCCAATTGTCATAGATTAGTTAATTACTTGGTGAAACTCACGTGTCGATAATTACTTAAGCTGAGACCATTAATTGATGTCGGTTGCTGCACTAAACGGCTTATAATAATGCTAGATCATCGGCATCATTGTCGTACCCAGTGGTTGCGACTTCACCTCTCATTCACGAGATTGTAGGTTCGAATACTGGCAAGTACTAATGTAACTTTAAAAATTCATATTTGCGTATAAGTTTATCTAAGATAATACTGACATCTTGAAACAACGTGAGAAAACCTGGAGTTATAATATATTAAGAGTCTGAAATCGCGAACCCGCCTTAAGCAAACGTAGTGAACAATGCTCGTGCCTTCTCTGTATGTGACTCTCCACATACAGAGACCTGTTCTTTCCAGACTGCATGGTATTTTTTCATTCTTTTCTATTTTCTTTTTTCCTTTTCTTCTTCTTTTTATTTTTTATGTTGTCTTTTGTTGTTTATCTATCACATTAAACTCGTAAAGACAACTGAGATTGCTTTCGAATTCTCTGCGTTGAGTAAGATGCAACACCAATCAAAGTATTACCAATCTATCTCCTTTTTGTACGGGTCTTGTGAGATATACGACTAAGAATAACAATCGACTTGCGTTAAGTATTTTATAATGGCACACACGTAAAAGGTAATAGTTATAGTAACTGATTTATAACTCCCATAATACAAGTTTAACTTGTAATGTGTCTCGCAACGATCTGACCTACCAGACAAAAAGTCCCTTGATATGTGGCGCCAGAACCAAACAAAATACCCGATATCACACGGCGTCCATTCAATAAACACGCCATACATAAGCCGTGGATCTCAACACTTTGTGTAGGCACCTTCCTCTTTGCCGAGAAAGTAAACAAGGGTCTACTTCGGTAACCAAACCTGATGGATTCGGCCGATGGCAAATACGAACGGTTTGAGTACCTAGTCTACACAAGGTTTTGAACCTCTCAACAGATAACTATTTTTGAGATTGTTTGCATTGTCAAATAGGTATTTTTTATAATATTCTCTGCAAACACTGTTTTCGATTTGGCTCGTTTCTTGGTTGAAGTAAGGGTTTTGTTACCGGCCGTTGTATCATCGATGGTTGGCAGCGAGGAGGCATAGGACGCGGTGGTGTCCTTCTGCGAGATAGCTGTCGAGGCTGCGGAACGGGAGAGCGAGATCTCTTCCTCTCACTCGGCCCGCAGCAGGCGCACCGGGCGTCGGCGGAGGGCGGATAACGCTTTCTTCCGGTCCCCCTAAATGGGTCCAAGGGTGACGGACTTGGGGACGTCTGTCGTCCCCCATACATCAGGCCCCGATGTGGCAGCGCGTTGTGTTCCCCTCGCGGCCCTATTAGACGTCACGGGCGGAATCAAAAATCACTCGACTCAGATCAAAAGGCACAATATAAGAATACAAAACTTGTCTTATCTTATTCCTATAACTTTTTATAACCTTTTTTTAAAAATAGTATTCTACTCAAGTCTCACCTGCGTCGAGTAGGTTAAATCGAGTACACAATTTCCATATTAAAATGACATCACCATAATCAAGACATTTGCAAGTATTATGCTGGAAAAAAAAACAAATTGAATAAGACCACATTTTTTTAAGTACCTTTTTCAAGTAAATTTTGTCCCAATCGAAGGTCGTGACGCGAAAGGGCTACCCACAGGAATAAGAAACAATATCCGTGCACAACTCATTTATTTTGTGTTCCATAATTAAAACAAACTCTAAAATTATTTGAGATCAAAACACACCACACAATAAGGACGCTCCTCATCTAGGTCTCAGTTCACCTGAGAGCTTCACAATTATTACAGTCATCATTACTTCGCTCGGTTTCAGCGCTTCAGTCCGCTGTAAGCGCTTTTGACCTAGTTGCAACTGAATTCGAGCGTTATTACAGATAAAGTTATTCGGTGAGATGTTCTGTCATATTTTATCTGTGAAGTAACACGTAGAAGAGATTGACGTAAATAATAACAGCGATACAGACGTATTTTTTTGTATCCAATCAGCTCTTCCCACTCGTTTTTATAAGTACTTGTACATACGTATATTGTTTATTATTTCAATAAAGCATGGATAATGTAATGTGAATACTAATACATATCATCACGGCTGTAATTCCTGAAGAGTTAGGCAAAGGTGTACCTAAAGTACACCCACGTTTCGCCAGTAATGTTTAACCAATCAACCGGGCCCAAAGTCCGGGCTACTACCGATTTGGCTGATACTGGTTTTGTTGTGTACGTAATAGGGTATTGTCCTTAAAAAGTCTGATTGGTCCGAAAGTTGGATTACTCAAAAATACTGGATACGTATTTTTTCTTTTGTCACGTAAACCAAAAATGACGACGATATAGTGCGTTGAAATTGCACGTGACGTCACGCCGTGCGTGACTTCACAAGCCCCTTCTCCTGGACTTTGATGTGCTATCATAGTCACAAATGTATGTAGCAAAAAAATCGTATCCAATTTTTTTTTTTTTTTTTTAATAAAAACGTTGCCCCACACTAGGAATTTCTCCTGTATCGTGGGTGCGTTTACAAACACTTAAACTCACATACACAAACAGCTAATTTTTGGTAATCCTACTGACGGACTAAATAGACTTAATATATTTTTACCTCGGACACATCACTATTGTCATCGCAGTCAAAAGGTTTTTAAATATCTATCAGAAATTTTAGAAATGTTGATGATATTATGTTTGTACAATAGTCTCAGTAAAAAAAGTGTTTGCACCTGTGAGGATCAGGATCAGGAGTGGGTGAGGCCTGCTGATCGAACCCAAAACGCCATGCTCAGTAAACAGTTGCTTAATAACACACTTTTGTAGTATTGTTTTTTTTTTTTACTTTGCTCCTCACTAGAAATTCCTCCTGTATCGTGGGTGCCTTCACACACATTTAAACTCACCCAAACATCCAGACCCGGAACAACTACCTGTAAGCCATACAAATGTTGTATGTGAAACGTGATTGTACTCGTACTGCAGATACACGTCTGCCCAAGCCTTTGGAGAATGGCAGGACATGACAGGCGTGATGTTATATTATGTTTAATTTGGCACTCAAATACCCCAGACTTGGTTCTCTTTTGAAGACAAAGTTTGTCCTTTTATGGTACACAGGTTTTAACGACTAACCAGATGTTTTTTGTTTTATTTCTTACCACTTAATTTCTTGATTAAGTTCTTCTATTTAAAAATATCAGCTTATCAGTTAGCGTCCAATTCAACCAGCCCACAAGATGAAAATCATCAGCATCCTCCTGCTGTTATTCCACTGTGTCTTCATCTTCCATATATCCCCAAGCCATATTGACGACACTGTTGGCGTAGTGGCTGAGCGGTTGGCGGCTGGTGTTGCGTGTCGCGGGTTCAATCTCTGCACGGAACAAATATTTCTGGGTCTGGCTGTTTGTGTATGTGAGTTTAAATGTTTGTAAACGCACCCACAATAAAATTCAGATAGCCAGTAAAAATACTGGTATTCAGCTGCATCCGGTTAGACTGGAAGTCGGCCCCAACATAGTTGGAAAAAGGCTAGGCAGGCGATAACATGGTTTCTTTGGAAAATATTACTTTAAAAATATACATTGTGAAGCACATAAATTATTTGAAATCTTATATTATTTCATATATATTATATGTTTAATACTTGAGAATATTTTTTACTAATAATTCAGAGGGGATAGCTGCCTCGTTGGTCTAGCGCTCGCAAGCGCTTCTGCCGAGCACGAGGTCTCGGATCGATTCCGGAACCGGGTAGTGTTATTGATTTTTTCCATCGGAACTTTTTCGGCAGCACCCCTCAGTCTAGATGTGCCCGTAAACAACAATAGGCTCGCCCTGTAACATGAGATTTAAAAATAATTGGCTAAATTTTGGTTTACTATGTAAACACCTCTGCCTATCTCTTCGGGGAATACAGCCTTGATGATATGTTATGTCATTACATATAATCATCATCATATAGAATCAATCATATATCAATTGGATCATTATCCAAGAGGTCAAAAACAAAGCTGGCATGCATAGAAAAAACTGCAGGTAGTTGTACCCCGGAACCCATCCCTGACCATCCATATTTTGTTATCTGTTTAAGTTACCTGAGCAGAGTAACCTTACATACGTGGGACTATCGCTACAGTGGCGCTGCTACTCGGTAAAAAATAGAATCATCTATCTTTTATCACATTATATTATATTCTATCATAGAATGTCGTGATGGCCCAGTGCAGCAGTGGTTGAGGCATCCGTCTCTCTTACACGAGGTTCGACACCGGGCGATTACCAGCCGATGTAACTTTAATATTTATATTTAAGCTGACCTTAGACATGTCATCGTTTATAGGAAAACATAGTGTAGAAACCTGGACTTATATTAGAAATACATAAGTTAGAAATCGCCAACCAGCCTAAAGCAATCGTGGTGATTATTTACTATTCGTGTGTTATTTTTATAAGAGGGCCGTAATGTCCTGTAGTGAGACAGTAGCAGGCTGATATCATTACTATAAAATAAGCTACTACTAAGAAAAAAATTGCTGTGCAGTATATTTTTGTTCACTTAGGTATATTGACAAAGTGTATGGACCAGCTGATGTTATTTGTCTTGTGACTAGGTACAATGACCTCTAAGAAGTTTTCAGTTATTTACATAACACCTTGTATTAGGCAATTTTCAGTGGGTTTCTTTATTGGTTTAGTATCTTATCTGTGAATAGGTAAATAGTGCCAATATTATCAGCTCTCTGCGCTATGTATGCGTCGAATGTCACAAGTTAGATTCCAAGTTTGTTTACACTTAATATCGATATAACTGATTAGACTGATAAAATAATGTGGGTAGATATTTATATTTATTCTCTATGGTAATGTATCAATTACAAGAAATAGGTAGGTATCAATTATAGATTCTGCAGCAATAATGTTACTAAAAAACAAAATAGCGTCGATAACATTATAGGTACATATATGCGTCATAATGTTTCTAGTCCTGTCTCGCTCTGGGTCGATAACCGCGGTAACCGCCGACTCGGCTCACGGTCGGCATGCCGAGCATGAACGAGCGCGGCGCGGCACGAGGGCGGCGCGGCGCGGGGGGGACGCGACTCACTTTCGGCGCGGCAACCAATCGGCAGTGCCGCGTTCGACTGCCGCGTAGCATAACGCATTCGTCCCGCGCGATAATTCCTATATAGGTTAGCAAAATGGCGGTGGAAATACAACTAATTAACCAGATAGAGCTGCATGAGTTTCTTTATAACTTCAATCTGCCACAGTATAACAGGAAGGACATGGTGGAGGAAGCTTGGGCCAATATTGCGGCCAACACGAATATGACAAGTAAGTGTCTACGTGCCACAGTCCGCATCGCCGACTCGTGACGTCACTGTTACGTACATGGCGTGTTTTGTTGCGAAATATATCTGTTTGTGATTTAACGCAGCTCAGTGGACCAGCAATGTATTTGACACTGTTTATATCGCGTCTCTGTTGTGTAGCTCAGTTTCAATGTCATGCCGTACCTTACATTTGAATGACGGGCACGACATGTGTTGCCAGACGTAAACTAATTTTCTGACAATATTTTTGTGACAAAATATATGTTTCTTGTAAATGTTTTGGTAGGTATCTTTCGTAATGGGGCTGAGTATTGGGAATTTGAAAGGCTTATAAATAATAACAATGCAGAGTTGTGATGGTATTTTTTTTTATTCCTTTAGATAAAGTTTGCTGTTTAATATTGTGGTCAGCAGAGAAATAAAACAAATATTGTTTATACGTTAATGATGATAAAATCAAAATTAACAATAACAACATTGAGTTTTCAATTTAATGATGTGGGAATTTAATGTAAATGGAGTTTGAAACCAAACATAGCACTTACATTAAATTTGTAAATAATAAATTATCAAATTATATAGTAGTTTCATGTACCTATCTAGTCTTTATGTTTTTCTTTTCTTAAAAAAAAAACGCAGCCCACACTAGGAATTTCTTTTGCGTCGTGGCTTCGTGGGTGCGTTTACAAACATATAAGCTCACATACATAAACTGCCAGAACCGGAACAACTACATGTAGGCCATACAAATATTTGTTCCGTGCTGGAATCGAACACGCGACGCGCAGTGCAACTGCCAGTCGCTTAGCCACTGTGCCTCACGTGCCGTCAAGTCTATAGAACATTGTGTTAACAATCTAAATTTACTATTCCACTAAATAGGAACAAACATATCTCACCATACCATAACCTTTATCTAACACGGTTATAGAAATCCATCCATGAATAAATATCCATCTTCAAAGCTGAGCCACAAATATTTTTGGCTCCCGTAAAGTTCCATCATCTGATGAACTGACAACACTGACCAGGTATCAGGCTCATTCGTTTTCCCCCGGGCGCCACAGAGGGCGCTATAATTAAATCTGAACACTACAAATATAGCGGCAAAGTTGGTAAACAGCCAGCCGTCTGGTTCTTATCTTATCACCCTATTAATTACATTCTATTTTCATTTCAGTCAGCGATTGTAAAGAAAAATGGCGGAACATAAGATCATCTTTCCTGAGGAGCATGAAAACCAGCGGGCTTAAAGTGAAAAAACCATATTATCTTACCGAGTACTTAAAGTTTATAATCCCATTCTTGAAGCCAACCACTGGAATAGAAAGCGCAGATGGCAGTCAATACGGGTCCCCGCAACACTCCAATGACTCAGAAATAGTAGTGAACTTTATAAAAGAGGAACCTACTGATGGTGATAATGAAGAAAATACCGAAAACAACGCCGACAACGGGATACTAAGCGATCTACTCACGCGCAAGTCGACAGTGGTGCGTAAGAGACGGCGATTCGTGCCCGCAAAGAAGAACTACAGCGACCAGCTAAGACATAGGACCAAACCAATGTCGTCAACGAATCCACGAAACCCCAACAGTTCTCTAGAAACACATAACAATAACAATGCAATGAGAATGTTTTTAATGAGCCTATTGCCAGAAATGGAAACAATGACTGAAGAGCAAATAAGACTATTCAAAATTAAATCTATGATGTTGATTGATGAAATAAAAGTAAATTACGCTCAAGTAAGACAGACTACCTCTTCACTAAATAACGAAATATTACAGAAAAGATTAATAAATCTACTATTAAAGAATTTGACAGTGACAACCAAAAAAAGTGCTCGGTCGAAGTAATGTTAGATTTTTAGATAAGATTAATTAAAGACTGCTTATATTTTGATATTTGATTGTGATTGTAAATTAAAGTAAATACAGTTACTGTTTTGTGTTTATTTAAGTCCTTTTTAAATAGCAAAGGCTAATTATCAAAGGCAGTGTTTTTGATGCTGCTGTCTTTATTTGAACTAGTTAAATGACAACATTAGCAGTAGCAGTCTTGAAATCGAGGTTTAAATCTGGGACAATTTTTATTTTTCTATTCAAATGTACTTCTATGTTTATGTTAAAAAAATGTGATAAAAATTGACTTACAATTAATTAAATGAAATTAATTAAAATTAAAATCATTGATTTCAGATAACATGATCCACATTAGTACAATTTAAAAAACACTTCAGAAAATAACAATAAAATAAAACAAATTAATTGACCTGAAAATTTAGTTAACCTGACGACCGGTGTGGCGCGGCGGCCGAAGATCCACCTGTAACGCAGGAGGTTGCGAGTTCGATTCGCGCCTTTAGACAAATGTTTGTACGATCAACAAAAATTTGTTCCGGGTGTTCTGGGTATTTGCTATGGATAATAAAACATATCTATCTGTGTAATGTATTGCATTAAGTATATCAGTCATCTATTACCCATAACATAAGCTCTGCTTACCTTGGGGCTAGATGATGCTGTGTGGATTGTCCAGTATTATTTGTTATTGGTGAAGGGTGGGCGTTTCAGGGGACTGTCTTTTGTAAACGTTTGGTTTGACGTTCAAAAAGTGCTGATTCTCAGCCTAATTTGAAAAAATGAATTTTGATTTTGATTTTATTAAAATTTCACATAAAACTAAAATCGCTTAACTCCCTCTGGAAAGTGCTGCAGTGGGACAATAATAGGCTAGTATTACATTTATTGTATCTTCCTCTAGTTATACATATTATATAAGTAACAAACCAAGAAAAATCGAAAAAACAATCGAAAAAAAAACTAACAAAATTGGCGATATCTTTATTATGTCCACACGCATTAATTAATTCATCATTTCATTTCATTATCATCGGTAAAGTGAAAAAATCCAAAATTGATATCATGAATATTGTGCTTCTCAAATTTCCTCTGACGTCTGTTTGTACTCAATATTCAATTCACAAAATGGAAAAAAACTTAATTTTGAAAATGGATTGGCATCTGTCAGTGCCTGTCTGTTTTGTGATTTTAGCGGTGACGGTATTATTTTTTTCGCTGAAAATATTTTGCTCTTGATTTAAATTTTGAAAGGTACTATTTTTGTCACACCAATATCGGTATATATAAAATGGTAGTTTTCGAAATTCATACCTTTACTTCATATCTTGGGGAGGTACCGAAGAGTTTGCAAGGGCTATTTATCTACGACACCTAACTTCGATTTAATTTTCTAAAATATTAAGTGGTTGCGTTTTAGTAATCTGTGCTTTGGTATGTTTGTTGCGTAACCTTTATTTATTGTATAACTTTAAGGGTTCGGCAGAGGCGTGCCTAACCCTGGGGCCCCCAGCTGGGGTTGGGTGTATAGACACCAGCACATTACGCTATCCCAATCTGTCAAACTTCGCCATTTTAAGCTAACCCTGGGGCCCCCAGCTGGGGTTTGGTCTATAAACACTAGCACATCACGGTATCCCAATCTGTCATATTTTCCCGTTTGAAAATGAACCTTATTCTTTCGTAATAAAGTGGATAAACTATCAAATAAATTTGCCATATTGGGGTGGCTTGTTGGGACAGCACATCAAGCCACCCCAATCTGACAAACACGTATTCCACATTTCGCCAGTTCTTCTTTACTTTGGTCCTTTCAATATAGGTATTCTTCTCGTCCATTCATCAGTACTATAGTATACAGCTTATTCCTAAAGGTATTTACCACCTTCATAATGTATGACATCCTTGCTTTAACATATGTCCCAAACCTCATTCATCATTTCTTTAGTTTCCCTTTCTTCTATAACCAGCCAGAAATATATTAATTTACACAGATCTTATGCATACAATATGTTTCCACCGAAAAGCTCTCCTGTGCTTGAACAAAAATACTTTTATGATCCACAACAGTCGAATAGGAATTTGCAACCTTACGCGGGAAAATTCACACCCTGGGCATTTTCATTCAAAGCTTTGTTGAAATTCGTAAAACAGAAAAATATCGATAACAAATTATCATGGCCGAATTTTATGTCATTATTTTAAAAGAGTGGTTATGAGTAGCCAGAAACCCGGAAGTATGACAACCAGTCTTAATAAGGTATCGTATTCCCCAGTAACTGCGTTGTGGAGGTCAGAAAGGCAGTCGCTCAATGCAGGACACTGGTATTCAGCTGCATTCGGTTAGACTGCGCCAGCTGTGCCGTCTATTAATATGAATATTTCAGACTTTTTGATACTGCACTGACGAGTAACACAACAACCCACTAATAATTATATTAACATTTCCGGAACCACGCAAGATAGCTTCCTCAAATGAAAATCTACATTCAAACGTGTTTAATAACACATTGAAAAAACGCCAAATAAAACAAAACAAAATAATTGAATAACACATTCAATTATTTTGTTTTGTTTCAATTTGGCGTTTTTTCAATGTGTAAAAAGGAAGAAAAACACATAATATAATTGATTTCTTAAGGCACTTTGCAAGCGCTTTTTTATTGCTCGTCAGTGTATTCCATTGATACAAGACGGATACGGTTCCTTCAATAACTTATTCCTACACGTACCCAAGCATCCCACGCACGTAAACTGAAAGGTTTGTTTCTTTCCTTCGTCCTTAAAATGACAAGTAACTGACGCTCCACAACTTTTCATTACGTATCGTCGTCAACGCGGGCGTAACAAAATAAAAACAATATTACTTCATTTTTATGTTCTTTTCCTTTATCGCCCATCTTTTAATAGCTTCTTCGTTTCTGGTAAAACACGACAATTTTTACTTGAATTTTAGCCCAGTGTATGATAAACTCGGACGTAAAATAAACGTAGAATCTGACGTAAAATAAACATAGAATCTAACGTAAAATAAACATAGGTACGATTACAGTAGAAGGTCAATTCCCGTAATATTAATAATAGATTAGAGATAACATTAATAGATTTTTAAGGACACTACCCGTCCTTAAAAAATCTGATTGGTCCGAAAGTTGGATTACTCAAAAATACTGGACACGTATTTTTTCTTTTGTCACGTAAACCAAAAATGACGCGTGACGTTACGCCGTGCTACACTTTTCACGTAAAAGTGACGTCACAAGCCCCCTTCTCCTGAACTTTGATGTGCCATATCTTTGTCACTTTTTATTGATTTGATTAAGTTAAAAATACGTGTCCAATATTGTTTAGTAATCAAACTGACGGACATTGGTCCGTCAGTTTGATAAAAAATAATAATAATAAAAATTTAATAAGTCTATTGAGACTATTATATTTTAACTTAGGACACATCCCTATTAAAAACGTTCATAATCTAGACGCAATCTCAACTCAATTTCAACACTTCATTTATGGATTTTGTGTAAGAGAAACCACTACTTTGCCAATATCACGTAAGTGCTATGATAGATCAAACGCTGGAGATACTATCAGTGAAGAGAATACAAAGAGAGAAAGTAAATTATTTGAATAAGATTGATTTTAATGGCCACGCTAACGCATCTGGAATCCCTGTTATGTAAGTAGTGTTTGTGATAAATAAATAAATAAATTACTAGTACAATTTCAACTCAGGAACAATCTCAATGCCAAAAACTTGACAAAAATGTAGGTTAATTACGAGTAGGTGTATTTGACAGATTAGCACTCCCCCGCCACTTCCTCTGCGTGGATTTCATATTTTCCCCTTCTTTAACATCCCCCCCAACCGCTTCAAAGCGTAGATTTGGAAATAATGATAGCCTATAGCACTCAGGAATAATGTAGCTTTCTAACAGTGAAAAATGTTTACGATTGGATCATTAGTTCTGGAGATTACGGAGTTTCCAAACTTATTATTTATTACCTACTTCTATCTAATCTATAAACTCACCCCTTTTGAGCAGTTAAAAACTACACAACACCACCGATACGCTGCTACGATCCTTACATACTCCTTTAGCTTTATCATACACGTACGCCGGTAGCGAATACTCCGCTCCTGACCTTTCTGAAGAAAATTACCAATTAGGTCTGTGTATGTCCTTTAAGGCGTCTACACCCAAACGTAGCCTCCTTCTTCATTAGTATTTCTTGAAGACCTTCAGAAGGTACTCATTACAAAACTTAATTAGATCGTTACTTCATTTAACTTAGTTAGCCCTATTGGCTTCTTTCCATTTCATTAAACTTCTAAGTTTCTTAAGAAGACTATCTAGTTTTCTTTAGAATACTTTTATCTAATAGTAAAGTATAACAAAAGTCTGAGCATATTGTTTGCTAACTAAACTAGTTGAAGACTTGTTTATCCCCTTATTATTATTCGTAGATATGTTATCTAAGGTACTTATAGGTAACCTGCAGATACCTAGAGAACTAGGTAATTATGGTAGACCTAGAAAGAACCACCATAACTTTTTCCAGTGGATTAGGGGCAGTACCAATGTAACTTTTCATTTCATATGTACTTCCTATCCTTTAGGTGAACGGAAACATCACTAGGAAACCTGGACTTATAATTAATATAAGTCTGAAATTGGCAAACCACATTCAGCAAGGGTGCCGATTACGCAACGATTGTGCCTTCTCTATATAAGAAGAGGTCTTTATCCAGCAGTGGGATAGTAACAGGCTGTCGTTATCGTAGTTTTAAAGATGTTTAAAATATAAAACTACATAAACTTACGCCTTTTTCCCATGGGGGTAGGCAGAAACTACAGAAGACGTCTTTATCCAGCAGTGGGATAGTAACAGGCTGTCGTTATCGTAGTTTTAAAGATGTTTAAAATATAAAACTACATAAACTTACGCCTTTTTCCCATGGGGGTAGGCAGAAAGTACAGAACGCCACGATATCTTAACATATCCTTTTGCTTCGTTTATGTTCATAAATACAGTACTACGCGCCTGCCCTTTTTGAAGAACATCACCAATAAGGTCAGTGATGCAGTCGAGTCGTGTCATAAAAGGGCATCCCGTCCCGTCCCGTCGTAGTCTTTTTAACAATGTAGGTTCTAATAAATGTATTCCCTTTCTATTTCTTATTCAGGTTCTATTTTTCGCAACTATTTATGTTACTGGTTCACTTTCTGAATTTCTAAGGTATGTTGTGTTGCGCAGATATTTTTTTCTATTCCCAGTTCAAATTTAGGGGTTCAGTTTCTGTCGTCATTGTATCTCGGGCTGTTCAACAATGTCTCCTTGGTAGTTTTACGAGTATTAAATAAATAAATAAATTGAATAACATTTCACTAATTGATGTGAATTTATGACCCGTTCTTGTGTGTGTGATCTAGGGATTTTGTTATCTTGATGATTTCGACCAGTTTTATAAACATGCTTAGCGCTGGTTTTTATTTAGTGGGTAGTGATTGTATTTTGCCTTACACGGCGATAAAACGAATGGCAAGATATGAAAACATTTAGTTGCAATTCCGTTTGGTATTTGAATTTAGAGTTAACACTTATTTTTTGTATTCATGAAACACAAGAACACATGCCTACTTTATCTGATGTCGTTGATAGATTTCAGCAAGTAGGTCTGTTTCGTTATCACATTTCATACCTGCCATATAGAAGTACATTGCCAGTTCACATAACATTACCCAGCCATATTGCTGTCGTTTGGATCCCTGCCAGGGGAAAATGCGCGAATATGAAAGATATTCTCCACCGATTATTTGATAAAAAGATTGGATAACACAGGGAAAACTGGCAGGTGTCTCCATGTCTGTATATTGAAGAAGTTAAGATATCTGAGATGTTGCTCCCCAGTAGAAATCGAGCTCCTGTATCGAGTGTGTGTGTACACTCAAGGCACTACGTGTACAAACATCTGTGACCCCGGAAACTATCTGCGAGCCATACAAATATTGTCTCCGAGCGGGAAATTCGGATTTGATATCAGAATAAGCAACTTCTTTCTGAAATTCGGAAATAAGTCGAAAAAAACTTTAGTTGCGTGTTTTTATGAGTGTATCGTTACACCTGCGCCTACGCTTCCTCTTAGCTACTATTACCCACACAAGCGACACGCATCTTTACCCTTGCGACAGTAACTGCGGCGAAAACAAATGAAATAAGTGGTTTTAGTGTGTCGGTTTGGTGCATATTACTGGTGCAAAGGAAAATGGTGACGAGCGATTTGGCGCACGAGTGAAACAAATGCCGACAGTACCGCAGTCTTCAGAGCGTGACTTCAGAGCGGGTTCGATTAGCGAGCGCGGTATGACAAGTCGCCTTCCTTTGCCATTGGAGGGTAGAGGAGTAGCATGGCACCAAAAAAAAGAACACCACTTTTAGTTTCTTAACATTAGTATTAGCAGAAAGTGTCCACCTGCTGTTTGTTGGTGAGTGGCAGTCGGATTTTTGGCTTCAGGCAAACCAACATTGGTACCTTTCTGGGTGACACCACCTTCTGGCTCGCGACATATCTACGTCTGCGATGAAGCTTTCAATTCCCTTAGATACGACGGCCTATCCTGCAATAAGAGCGCCGTTCGTGTAGCCCGTCACGCTAGTATTAATGATATCATCGATCGTGCTTTGCCACCACCGGAGTGCCAGCTATTTTAGAATCCAATGGCTTGGCGTGTGACGATGGGAAGTAACCATACCGAGTGCTATGTCATAATGCCTTGGAAGATGGGTAGGCCTTTGGTGCTGGATGCACCATGTGTTTTGATTAAAAGAGAAAGATTGGATGGTCACTTGCGCCATCCAATCTTTCTAGTACAGTGAGCTGTGCCGGTGCGGCTGCTGCAGGTGCTGAGAACCTCGCACGATGAAAATATAATAACCCCTCCCTCCCTCCCTTTTGTCTCTTCTCCTCTTAAATCCTGTTATTCAGGTTCTTTTATAAACCTACTCCAAGCACTATTCCCTTACAAAGTTAATTCCTGGTTTGTTAGTAACGTATAGAAAATTTTAACGTTTGTAAACGTTCAAACATATTGGGAGTTATATTAGATTTGTGGCGTGCCTAACTAATTTAATATTCTGAAATGATAATATCAGACAGTCAATATGCAAAATTGACATATTCACATGTATAATCTGCATTTTCCGATACTGTCGCATTTAAATATATTACGAGTATATACAATTTGTTTATTCTCCTTCCATTAAGTACGGTGGAGTCCGGATGCTCGTGAAAAGAGTGAAAAATATCGAGAATATAGGGTGGTACGGTGGACTTTGATTTGAGCGGTTGGGTTCCGCACTCGGAGTAATTTTTCGACGAAATCTTTTATGTTACATAATATTTTTAGCAAAAGATTTTATAGAATGTAATAGAATAGTTTTTTTTTAATTTCAGACTTGAGTCCATAGGGTTAGTAACAATTTTTCTTAACTTCTAGTGTTAGTAGGTTACAGGCACAGTTAAAAATACACAATTAAAATTCAGCGTGGAGACTACAAAGAAAAAAGCAAAGCAACGCATTTACCAAAGTGTACCATTAACATTGTCACATAAAAAAATATTATCGAATGTGAATGATGTGTGAATACTTAGTAGTAGTTGATGGTGACAGATGAGACCGCTTTTTCGGATTTAACATTTTGAAGAGATCCAATTAAAGTATCTTGTCTATACCCTCCGGTTTCTCCAACGGCAAGCATCCTGCTCGAAGATAGTAGAAAGACTTTAACCATACTTAATTATATTTTAAATAAGTTTTTTTTTGTGTTTAAAGTCATAGAAAAGGTCATCGTTGCCAAACTAGCCAAATCTTTTTTTTTTTTTTAAATACGTGCTCTACACTATGAATTTCTCATTCATTTCGTAGGTGTTATTACAAACATCCACAAACACACACATACACATACAGTCACGCCACTGTTTCCGTTGATAATACAATAATATAATACATCAAATAAATTATAATACCAAAAACTATGTTTAACACATTAAGTGCCAGGCTACGAGTCAACTCGGGTTAACAATAGTATCTATTTCTAATGTGTTTATAGCGTGGCAGTCAAATTGTTAAAGGGCCCATGCTTTTGAAACTCTCGCTTGTTTTATTCAATTTTTATATAATCTTCAGTAAAATAGAACATCAGCGTGGTCCACCTGTCGTTCACGGAACTCCAAAAACAAAAAAATAGAGACCGTTAACCAGCGAAGCGGTGTTGTTCGACAAATCATTTTTACTAGGAATTCTTTTAAATTGTACCGACAAAATTGGAAACGTATGAATTAGGGCTGGGAACCGGAACGAGTTCATGCTAGATTTTTGACCAATTATTATGGGCCAAGGAAATAAATTATTGCTACATAATTCAGTTATTTTTTAAAGTTGGCTACACGCGTGTCGTTATGTTAAATTTTATATAGCGTTTATTTATTCACATATTAAAATTGTACGACAAGTTACAATTTTATTTCCATATTAATTTAATTGTTTGTTCCATGGGGTCCGAATGCCCATTTAGTTCAGGACATCTCCAAGTGGTTGGTCGACTCTTTAGGTGACCAGAGGGCTGGTCTTGTTTATAGGCATATATAATCAGAATTGTCTTACAACGTGGGAATGCTGCCAGCATCTTCCGTTGACAGCGATGGCGAGATTTTTTAGATATTTTCATTTCTTCTCTTTTTATACATGTAGGTGCAGATTAATATAATTATTTCTTGTTACATTTTTTCCAACTGAAATGAATAAAACATTTTCAGATTTTGAAGTTTAAATAGAAATACAATAAAAAGTATTTTGTACCAACCCTAGTCGTACGTAAATATGCACGTAGGTATCTGGCACATGTTTTATTACGCAATACGCTATGTATGGATCTAAATAATTACATTTTACGCATATTGGTAACAAAATAGCGTATTTCTATTATACTAGCTTCCGCCCGCGGCTTTGCCCGCGTGGTTTGCTGATAAAAAGCCTTCCTCGGGATGCTATCTATCTCTCTGCTGAATTTTATTAAAATCCGTTCAGTGGTTTTGCCGTGAAAGAGAGACAAACAGACACACACACTTTCCCATTTAAAATATTTACCTAGTATGGATTTTCATTAGCTGCACATGGGACTTAAAGATAGCTTGTGAAATGTGACTGTACTGTTGTAGGTACACATCTGCCCAGCCCTTCAGAGAATACAGGCGTAATGTTAAATTCCAATGCCTATTTTCTCTGCAGGGATAGTAGGACTCTTAGTAGTGTCATTCAAAGGGGTCCCATCTTATTTATTGAATGAGATCACCTATATCCATTACCACAGAACAATATGAGTAGTTGAAAAAATCATCAGACAAATGATATTTGCCCACTACCTACAAGACCCAGTTTGTTTCATTACATGTCAAACCCCATTTTCTCCAACTAACCTGCGTGGTCCTCAAACGATCGCTCTGACCAAGATAATGTCAGAAGTTAGTCTGAAGCCAAAATGTCTGATAACCAGTGTTACCAGTCTTATGTCGTGTTGTCCAGCTACTGGGCTATGTAGGTCAGATAGGTAGTCGCTCCATATACAATACTGGTATTTATCTGCATCTGGTTAGACTGGAAGGAAACCCCAACATAATTGGTAAAAGGCTAGACATAGGATGAAGCTATAAATCAATTTCCGTGGCTATAATACTGAAAAGTTTCATCAAAATCCGTTTAGCAGTAACCTACTTATTTGCGTCAAAACAGTAACAAACATCTAAACATCCTCACTAACTTTCACATTTATAATATTGTTAGGATTTGGAGGATTAAAGCGGGAAGTGGGATTTAAATCTGAAATTGCTTACATGTATGAGAAGACGCCTTTACCCTGCAGTAGGCCGATAATAGACTGGTATTAAATAAAACAATAATTAAAAAACAACTGTTTATTAGACAAGAAGACAGAGGGTATAGATAAAAGGTTACAAAATGATACATATTGTATTAGACGGCTAAGTATACCATAATATAAACCATGCGAATACAAATTGGCATTTCTCATCAATTTACAATATTATAATGTAAGCTAAGTAACTTTAGTTAAGTTGTTATGCAATATTTTTGTGTCGTGTTTATAAGATCTAAAATTGTACAAGGTTTAAAATAAAGAGTGTTTGAATGAGTTTATGAGATACAGCGGCACTGACGAATTGAAGACGAGTTGGTATTCCGGATTCAACGTCACCGACCGATTGAAGCCGAGCCGAGCCGAGAGAGAGAGATTAAGCGTTAACGACTCGAGCGCGACAGTTCAGTTTCTTAAGAAACTAAAAATGTTCATTAAATAAGACAATCCATTAACCGATAATATGTCGTAGAAAGAACCGAGAATATGTCGTGAAAAGAATCGAGAATATGTCGTAAAAAGAATCGAGATTATGTCGTGAAAAAAATAGAGAATATGTCGTGAAAAGAATCGAGAATTTGTCGTGAAAAGAAGGCGTGTAAAAAGGGACAAAACGACAGAAATAAGCATAAAACATTCTTTAAAATAGAGAAAAGATCATTTTTGTTACAGATGAAATAAAAATAATGCTTTTGTTTGCTTCTGTTGACGCAAACTTTTATTTTACCTCCTTTTTTTAGACTCGCATTTTTAAGTTCTTTGTTAACTTTGTATGTATTATTAGTAGGTACAGTAAGTAAGTACCGTGTAGTCTTCACCATATGTGTTTCATTTATTTTCTTCTCCATTTTATGTGCAACAATACTTTTAGGTGTCTTTCTAATACTGTTTCATATCATTTAATACTTAGTAAATAATACAGCAGGTTTTGTTACAAGGTTTGCGTACGAAATTACGCTTATGCAGATGCAAATTTCATTTTTGGAGCTCATTTTCATTCGAGATAGTCTGAGAACCAGTCTTATCAAGGTACTGTGTTAGTACCCAGTACCTAACTGGGTTGTGGAGGTCTGGTCGCCCATGTAGAATACATTGAACTGCATGGTTAGATTGTAAGCCGACCCCAACATAGTTGGGAAAAGCCTAGGCACATGACGAAGTAATAAGGACATCATGATATAAAGTTTTTATATAATACTTGGAATGTATAATAGTTAAAATACTGGTTCAACATATAGTCGTATTAAAAAAAAAATTCAAGCTAAACATATATATCATTTGTAAACACTTTGGTAATTAAATAATGTTACAACACAAAAATATCGCATAACGTATATTAAATAAATCATATTATTTGCTCAACAATTAATCATTTGACAATTTAACACGAGACCCATATAATTTGATATTTTTTCTAACAATAAACAAATCAGCGAATTTTTTGGTCCCATCACAACAATGATATAGGGTGAAAACCACAAATAGTACAATATAAGCCATGCCTTATAATTTATTCGCAATTAAAATGATTTTTTAGCCCTGAGCATAACTTAGTGTTACTAGATTATTTTAAAGAATAGATATCAGTGTACAGTACGAACATTGAAATGAGTTTTTTACGATACGACCAAGTGTAAAGAAAGAAAAATAACAAAGGAGTTTTTACGGTTTTTAACAAAATTCAGACTTAGGAACAAATTATAAAAAAAAAGAATTGATGCACACTAATCACTGCGGTCAACCTCAACGCTAAGAGCTTAGGAGAGATATAAAAGAGCATAGAGCACATAGTTATGTGCTCTATGCTCTTTTATATCTCAGTGTCTCGAGTGCTCATGCGATTGCGCACACGACTGTGTGCGCAATCGCATGAGCACTCGCCGTTCCTTTTCTCTCATAGTCCTATGAAACAGCAATCCGACACGACAGGGATCGACTGTATTCAACGTAAGTTAGGCCAGCGATGCACCTAGAGCAACACCCACAGTTCACCAGCTAAGCTCCATGTAATATGGGGCAAGCCTATTGCTTTTAAACAGGCACAAATCCAGACTCCCAAAAAAGATGAACATGCAGTAATTTCACATCAATATTCGTACTGTACCTACTGTAAAAATACATTTAACAACTAAATCATTTGAAATTAAAACGAAACTGTAGTAAACAAAAAAACTGAAAATCAAAAAGACTGAGTTAACATTTAAGTCCATTAAGCATTGTTAGTATTCGCACATTCCAAGCTCGACAACCATCTCAAATACACCATAATATATAAGTATTTACGTAGTAGGTACCTACATACCTTCACACCAATAATATTCGCGTCACGGCATTATCATGTACTCATAAAGCTGACGCTTAGTTCCATCAACCAATATTCATTTTGAATTAAATTAAAAACTCCGGATTACCGTTCCGGTGCCCACATGCGGTTATAAACTTTGTGCTTGCGTGTGTGTGCGTCTGTTTTAAATAGAGGATAGGGATATGTATAGGGGAACTATCTATTGATATTGTAAAACCGACTCTGGACACGAGTGCAGGAGTAATCTCCTCCTGAGCGCTTTAGTAGCATAAATCCAGTTCATCAATGATTGAACTATCTTTACTGGGGTTATTATACCAATTACAAGTAAGACTTATACGTCAATTGTATCTCTGTTTAATCCTAAAACATTAACACTAATGGGTGCTTACAATTTTCTTTGTTTTCCATTTGCAAACTCCATTTAAGTATAAAATATGTTGATTGTTTCAATCAGCCATCACTCAGCCAGAGTAATGTCGTTTTAGAATGCAGAGACATTGAGTTTGATGACACGTGATTAAATATTAACATAAACAACAGTTTTAAACTACATCAATGTAAATTGCTTTGGAGTTTTGTTGCGAATTTCAGCTGAATTCAGAGAAACTAATTCAACAGACCAAAACGGAGCGTTCTACAAACTTAGAAACAACATTTATCGTGTACTTTTAAATATTTCTTTAACTAATAAAACTCGTCGTTTATGCCCGACGATATAGAAGCATCTTAGCGTATAAACAGGTCATCATGGAACACTCGGATCTCATATAGCACCTGTCACCACCACGATCTTGTTTCTGATCAAGTCCACTAATTATAAATATCACTGTATAATACACGAACGCTTTTCACTCTGTCCCGAAGACCTCACTAGCCGGTTCAGGGTGATCTTCGGACTTCCACTGGTGCTGTCTGTTTCTCCTTTAGCACAAGTCTTTGTTCTCATTATCATTAGATCAGTACGGATGCTGGGTCTCCTTACATTCGGAGCGACGACTCCACAAGCGTCTGATAATCTTCTCTTAATGGAAAGAGTACATTTTTTACTTCTACTACTTTGGCTACTGGTTGGGGGTAGGGTACAAGGGCTTCCAAACGCCGTGCTGACCCTCTTGTGGTGGTTTGGGGCCATTTCTAATGGGAGGTTAGCCACGACGAAGAGTTCGTAGAACAGGTCGTCGACGTGGAAGTTTTTCTTCGCCGAGGTTTCCACAAAGACGCACGAGGAGTCTTGAGTGTTGCAGTAAGCTACTGCTTCTTCCGGTAGGACAGTCCTGCGAGAAAAAAGTGGGATATTAAACAGATGATTGCGATTTAGAAACGAGGGAAGTGGGAAATAAAGTGTAAAATTATAGCTGATGATGATCCATTGATGCGTGTTGCCCACCCAGGGTCAGGGTCACAACAGTGGGTCTTATTTTTCAAAGCTTCGTACCTTCTTACTTTTTACTCCAAATTTTAATAAAATCAAGGAAAACGGCTTTTAATTAGATGAACGTAAAATAAATTGCTAAAAACAAGTTACAAGTTTTCTTGTTAGCTTGTCAGTTACTTAGCAGTGCCGACTGTTTTCTTAACTTCATTCGAAGCAAATTAAGAATTAATTGCTTATAAAACACCTTTTTTTTAAGTGAAATTATATTTTCATTTACCATTTTTTGGGTTCCGTACATCGGAATGGAAAATATGAACTCTTATAGCATTACTCGTGTGTATGACTCATAAGTTGAAAATTGGACAGATTGTTTATGACACGAATATATTCATTTGCTATATGAGAGTATCTTCCAGCGGTAAAATTATAAAATTTAAAAAAACTATTTGCAGCCTGTACCGTGTGATACAACTAATAAAAGGGCTTTTCATGATGGTCTCAAATACTCCATTTTAAAGTTATTTACGAAAATAGCCACTTTTACCATTCCCTCCCTTATCTCCGAAACTACTAAGAATAACATTTTGAAAAACCAATCACAAAATATTTCTTGGTTGTAGATTACAGGAAAACCTATAAGAAGTCTATAAAATTACAACAACACGGAAAATCTTTCAATAGGAGCGTTCAAACTTATATTTGCAGTTGGAACGTAGAAGTAAAAGTTTTTCAACTAATATGTTGAGTTTGTTCTTCGGATTTTAAAAAACGTAGCAGATAACATATTAATCGCACGGAACCCTTATCACGCGAGTTGAACTCACACTCGTCCAGTTTATACTGTACGTTTAAAATTTATTCGTGTACAAGAAAACAAAGTCTTTTATTTATTAACTCACAAAACTAAGTTACCAATTAGGACACATAAGGATGTGCTGAGCTGGTGTTCATTTTTAAGAAGCGAAGGTCAAAGTGAAACATTTTATATTAATAATGAAACTATAAGAAAAGGCACTTTTATTCTTGTACAACTAAATTTGACACATTAAAATGCATATTAGCATTTAAATATTGGAATGCCCATGGCTGATCTAACAATGTTAGCTGGCTTAAAGCCTCGACGACCATCTGTCGAGGCTTTCGTTACACGGTTGGAGCAAGGCCTGATACAGAAGGCAGTACTCTTCGAAACGGCTCGCATTGTGACGAGTTTCCTGTCTCTGCAACCCTAACCGCCGGTAGCTTGGACCCTGCTCCTGCCATCGGTGGACTACTATTTTTTATATTTTTAAATGTTTTTGTATTTTTTTATATTGAAATATTTAAAAATGTAATTTATATGTATATACAACAAATAAAGAGAATAATCTTGAATCTTTGCGCGTCAAATATAACATAACATATCATCACGCCTGTAATCCCCAAAGGGTCGGGCAGAGGTGGGAGGACACACCTCTGCACAGCCCTTTGAGATCTTATGTACACCCACATTTCACCAGTTATGTTTAAGTCTCATGTCGTAGGGGGTGAGCCCATTGCCATCAACTGGGCACACATACAGACTCCGGGCTCCTACTGAGAATATTTTAATGAAAAATCCCAATAAATTATAACGTAAATATTGTAGTTCCCTCTTCTAAAAGGTACTTTCGTATGAAGAAGAATGAGCAAGAAACTCCATACTTACTCTTTTAGAATAGTTTTTTACTAAGCAAGGAACTTGGTACTTACATAAACTATATAAAACTTTCATAATACCTCGGGCATTGGGGATCATACTATGTTTCAGGTCTTAATGGAAGGCATTTAGTTGTTCTGGTTTAAGACCTAGCAGTCAGTGCTTAGGGTGCTTCCCAAGAGTGACGTAAACAGTAATAAAGGGAACATTAAGATGACATGTCATGATGGCCCAGTGGTTTAGGTCTCGCCTCTTGTGCAAGAGATTATGGGTTCAAAACTGAGCAAGTACCAATGTGACTTTATAAATTCATATGTATTTTCTGAGTTTATCTTGGACATCATTGACATCGGTGAAGGAAAACATCTTGAGGAAACCTGGACTTATAATTAATATAAGTTTGAAATGATGAGTAACTGACATAGCAACAATATTCTTCAATGTTATTTAATTAGGTAAACTGTATGAACCAGCCACCAAGCCAATTCGCAATTTGTCAAGAGCTTCGGTAATGAATAAGCCAATATTAGTTATTACGATGTCAGTATTCAGCAATTATAGACATCTTATTAAAACTGATATTGGGGCCAATTTGACTGAACATCCTTTGTTCAAAAACAATACTAAAATTACGGTATAGACATCTCTTACTGACATATTCGACGACACGGTTGGCGCAGTGGTTGAGCCATCGGCTGCTGCGCCGCGTGTTGTGGGTTCGATCCCCGCACGGAACAAATATTTGTATGACCTACAGGTAGTTGTTCCGGGTCTGGCTGTTTGTGTATGTGAGTTTAAATGTTTGTAAATGCACCCACGATACAGGAGAAATTCCTAGTGTGGGGCAACGTTTAAAAAAATCAAAATATATATGTATATATATATATATGTATAGCTCTAGAAAAAGACTGATGATCCTTGATTGTCTGTTAAAATAATAGCTTTTTCTTTCTTTTTCTGTAATATGCAAGCCATGGTGATTAATGGTGATGCCAATTTGTGTACCGTGTATATGATAAACATCTATTTTAGCATTTATTTTTTAAATGATTTTTTTTTTATTTTAATTTAGAAAAATAAAATTTTGTGATATTACAATTACTGTTTACCTTGACTTCGCCATATTTCTGATCAATGCGTTTGAAATCAAATATTTGTATATACAAACAGAGTTGACTTTTTGCGCATTAATCGAAGATCTAGTTCAACTAAAGCTTTTATAAACTGTTGGACCCTTTCTTGTTGTGGAAAGAAAAGATGGAAATAGCCAAAATTAAGATTAGTTTTTCAACAATCGTACCGTTTTCTTAGGAGACAATACATAAATTAATCATGTGCAACCGTGGATCATCAATCAACAATTTGGCAAATAGGCTATTTTTTTTACACGACCAAGTCAAACGTGAGAAAAACAATAACACGATACTCACTTAAGATCCTTGTCACACTTATTCCCAGCTATAGCCATAGGTACTCTGGGTACCTGACGCCGTCCTCTGCTGCTCCCGCTACTAGCACTGGCTTTTGTCTCCAGGATCTGTTCCCGAAGCCGGATCACCTCTTCAAAGGACTCCCGGCTGTCCATCGCGAACACAAGCACGAAGAGGTCACCTGGTAACAAGAGAACAATAATTTGATAAACTTCTGGGCATTTCAGATTTTACATTGCGTACAACAAAGTATGTGCCTTTACTACATAACATCACGGCTGTATTCCCCAAGAGCTGAGCAGAGATATACCTACATATATTACACATTTTACCATTGTGTTTTAGTCCCATGAAAGTCCCAGTCTCCGACTTGCTTCTGACAATGGAGAACCTCAATATCACTGACCGAGCTAGAAATGGAACCCAGGACCTCATGCTGAGCAGGAGTGCTTGCTTCTACTAGCAATGACGCAATTAATATGACAAGTTTCGGTAGGTAAGGTATTATGACAAAAAACCAAAGAGATTACATGTTTCACAGATCAAAAAGAAACTCAGCTAGTAATAAGTTCAAACTAAACGAGGGTGCTTTTCGTTTTCCTTACTTCTTCAAAACCCATCAAAGACCACTAATAATATACATCTTGACACAAACCTGAAACCATTACACCTTTATTTTCTATGAGGAAATACCGTAAGCCATTTAGTTTTCTCCATGCAGGAAGGTTGAACTTGTTAATACGATATTTACGTCGCTTACGACCTTTTGGGTCAAGTAATATAGGGGTTAGTTACTTCCTGTGTCCTATCTCATGTGTAGTTTATATGGCAGGAGCAAAGTTTCTCTATAAGGCAAAGATTAATTCTTACTTAAGAGGGATGCGCTTAGGACAGCCTTAAGTAAAGACAGACATTATTATTCATCACTTGCCCCTTCCAATCCGCATCCTTTTTCCAACTTTGTTGGGGTACACTTCCAGTCTTACTGGACGCTGTTGAATACCAGTATTTTACGTGCAGCGACTGCCTATCTGACTTCCATAACCCATTGCACATTTATCCCGAACATGAAAAAGAATATTCGATAGATAAGGCGATCAATGTTGCCACTTGTAAAAAAACGTTTAACTGTTTTTAATAGCTCTAACAGTTTCACAGAATATCAATCTGTTAGATATGAATTTCCCACTATAACCCTAGTAAATTAAAACTCGACACGCAACGGTACGATTTAGCGCTAACCTGATAAAAGGGTGTTTGACTGGATTGTTTTTATAGATTCCTCGAAAATGTATAAAATAAAAACCATAGTAAAAAAGAAATGTTGAAATCATCATCTGCCTAGCCTTCTCCCAACTATGTTGGGGTTGGCTTCCAGTCTAACCAGATACAGCTAAATATTAGTATTTTACATGGAGTGTCTGCCTATCTGACATCCACAACTCAGATACTGGGCAACACGATACGCCTTTGTTAGACAGGTTGTCAAACTTTTGGGGCTTCAGACCCGTAACGACTGTCAAAGACCTACAAACGACAGCCGGGACCATCGGCTTAGCGTGCTTTCCGAGGCACGGACGAATCTCCATAGGAATGGTCACCAATCCACATACTGACCTCGGCAAGCGCACCTTAACATTCGATCAACCCTTGCGCTGTTTTTATTTAGCCAAGAGCTGTTTTTATTGGAAAAATCGTTTTGAATACCAAAACTGAAGGATTTTTTAAATAACCAGATTACTGGAAACTAAGAAACAATTTCGTAAATTGCTTCGTAAAAATCCTGGTTCTGCGACACTTGTAGAAAACTTGTCAAAAAGGCGAAGATAATAATACATACCAAAATTATAAATAGGAAGGTGTGTGTCTGTTTGTCAGTCTTTCACGGCAAAACCACTCAACGAATTTCGATATAATTTGGCAGAGAGATAGATAGCATCCCGAGGAAGGACATAGGCTACTTTTTATCAGCAAACCACGCGGGCAAAGCCGCGGGTGGAAGCTAGTTAACAATATATCTTTGAACAACGTCAAAACATGTATAATGAATGGTTCAATTGTTTAATACAAGTCTTTAACAAAACTTGGCGAAAGCAAGAACCAGAACTTGTATGTGGGTGTAAACACGGTATAAGAGTGTGTTTATTCTTTGCTTAGAAAGAACATGACATAACAGTCACTCAAAGTTATGAAACTTAACTCTCTAAGGATGTTAGTTCAGTTAACTTTGTTCTGAATTGGTTATAAATTATTCTCATACCACTTATCCAATATATTCTTCGTAATATACGAGTTAATAACAACATGGCGCTGTCTATTGCTCCCAAGACGGTTATTTGGAGGGATTATGTTCACATGAAAGTAAATAATATATATTGTATGCTATTATATTCTCTTCAAGGGGGTTATTAACTCGTAACTAGAATTCCCCAAAATCAGCCCAGCCTTTTCTCAACTATGTCGGAGTCAGCTTCCAGTCTACCTGGATGCAGCTGAATACCAGTCTTGTACATGTAGCAACTGCATATCTGAACTCTACAACCCAGTTAGTGGGCGAAACGATACCCCTTGAAAAGACTGGTTTTCAGTTTTTTTTATGTAACTGTGGGAAATTCTAGTATCATGTAAATAACCCAACTCGTAACTAGAATTTCCCACAGGTACATAAATCAGCTATGAAAAAAAAATTGTACCCAGCTACCAATATATCTTCCAAAAATTTAAACAAATATTTTTTTAACATCCAGTACACGCAACCACTTGAAAAATTTGTATGTATTAGTTATTGTGAAATGAACTTAATTCACACTTGAATAAGTTAATATTTTTTTAAGTGGAAATAACACCAAATGGAAATATGGAATAAGTAGTCGAGCTCTATTTGCGTAGGAACCTGACCGGGGAAGTACGGTGGCCTACCTGATAGTAGTACTAATTAAAACCAGTAAATGGAGGGTCAATTCCCATATTTAAAGAACTATCATAAATATGTCTAATAATTTACCTACATTTTTGACAAGTTTTTGATATTGATTGTCTGTGAGATGAGATCGCGACTAGATTTAGAACGCGAAACGACTGTCAAAGCTCTACAATTGGCAGCCGGGACCAAACGCTTAATGTGCTATTCGACGCCCCTGCCTCGAATATATATAGCTATGGAATGAGCAAATTATTACGAATTTGGAGGAGCTCGTGGCTAAATAAAAACAGTCGCAGGGGTCACCCGTCCTCAGGCTGACCTCGGCAAGCGTAGCTTAACTGTCGATCGACCCGTGCGACTGTTTTTATTTAGCCACGAGCTCCTCCAAATTCGTAATAATTTGCTCATTCCATAGCTATCTATCGCTAGGCCAGCACAAGATCAAAGTGTTACCAGTCTACATTACCTACTTCCATTGAGAACTATACTTTTTAGCTGCCCAGCAGCGCTTTATTGCTATGTTCAGGTTTGAAGAGTTCAGGTTGAAGTGCTTCAAACATTTCAGTTTTGGCTTTGGAAATATGGTATCTGGGCGAAGTTTGTGGAATGCTGTGATTGGTTGAATAAATTTTCAACAGCCAATCGCATCACTTTGCTTTCATTTAAGTTGTGATCCGTTGATCATTTCTTACTACCTCGTTGCTCTAGTGGTCGTAAGTGCTACTGCTGAGCGTGAGGTTCTGGATTCAATTCCCAGGAAGGGCTAAGTGTTATTGGGTTTTTTCCATCTAAATCACTTTCTTCTTAGTATCAGTCCGGAGGCAAAAGGCTCTCCCTCCATCACATGGGACTTAAACATAACTGGAGAAGCGTGGGTGTGCTATAGATACACCTCTGCCTAATCCTTTGGGGAATACAGGCGTGATGTTATGTTGACAATTTGTTTCCAGGAAGCAGGTGTTACTATTGCAGTAGTTCCGAGGCGGTGGTAATAACTTTTCACATAGTAGACCTCCTGCTTTTTGCTACCAATGGGTATCCAATAAACAATACTGAATCAATTTTACTCAATATGCTTTGTCCTTAATTGAATGGATTCGAAAAACAACTTTAATTAACGGACTGGGAATGATATTACGTTCGAATTTCATTTATAAATTCCAATTTCTATATTTATTTCGGGAAATTGAAAGTCATATTGTGTGTTCCATTTATATTGGATTTCCTTTGTAAGATGGTTCATGTATTGCTTTTAAGGGGGTTTATTACCTATCTTGCATCATCGTCATTTTGTAAGAGATTAATATGCTAATAATAGGTCTTTACCTATGAAATTGCCGTTTTGTATGAAAAAATTTAAATGAATTTTTTTCATGTATTTTTTATTTGTATTAATCGAAGTAATCACCCATGCAATCAATGCATCTTTGCCAACGCAGTGGCAGTTTATTGATGCCCTTCTTAAAGAAATCAGCTGGACGGGAGGCAACAAATTCTTCAAAGGCATTTTGTACTGCCTCTCGGGTATTGAATTTTTTTCCCGCCAAGAAGTTATCCAAATTCTGGAAAAAGTAGTAGTCTGTAGGCGCAAGGTCTGGTGAGTAGGGCGGATGACGGAGAGCTTCCAACCCCAGCTCTTGCAACTTGGAGACCGTCTGCTGTGCAGTATGAGGTCGCGCGTTGTCGTGCAGGAGCAGCGGAGACGAGCGATTGACCAATGCTGGTTGGAGATGTGCCAGCTTCTCCATCATTGTGTTCAATTCTTCACAGTACACATCTGCAGTAATGCTCACCCCGTTTGGTAAGAAGCTGTGTTGAATCACACCGGCGCTAGACCACCAAACAGTGACCATCACTTTTCTTGAGGTAAGTTTTCGTTTAGGGCATTGTTTAGGTGCTGAACCAGGATCCAACCAACTTGCTGAGCGCTTGCGGTTATCAAACAGAATCCATTTTTCATCGCAGGTAACAATGCGGTTCAAAATTCCTTCATTTGTGTGTCTGTTGAGCAGTGCAAGGCACGTCTCGACGCGTACTTCGCGCTGGCGATCATTGAGTTCGTGGGGCACCCATTTGTCAAGCTTTTTTACCTTGCCAATTTGACGCAAATGGACCAATATTGTTTTGACGCTAACGTCGAAAGCTGCTGCTAATTCAGCCGTAGATTGTGTATCATCAGCTTCCACAATCGCCTTTAATTCGTCATTGTCGACCAAAGTCTTCGGACGACCGCGAGGTTCATTTTTCAGGTCGAAATTTCCAGAACGGAAGCGAGCAAACCAATAACAGGTAGTGCGTTGGTTTGTAGTGTTAGCTCCGTAAACGTCGTTGATGTTGCGTGCCGCTTGTGCCGCGTTGCTGCCACGACGGTACTCATATTCCATAATTACTCGAATTTTTAACGTATCCATGATGACGAAAAAGATTTAAATGCGATGAAAATGTAACACTAATCAATAAACAAATGACTACTTTTGGAAAAAAAAATCCATGTTTTTAAAATAAAATTAATTTGAAATTAGAATTCTTAGCCAAACAAAAAATATTTTGATTTGAAATGGCCAGTACTGCAGAACGGCAATTTCATAGGTAAAGACCTAATATATAATAGAATAGAAAACTCTTTATTGTACACCATACAAATTTACAAAAAGCCCTTGAAGTTTTTAAGGGCTACATAGGATGATACAATGGGCGGTCTTATCGCTAAAAGCGATCTCTTGTAGACCCAGGATTTCCCCATCACAAAAATAGGTAGTACAAGATTTCTTGAAGATCCAAATATGTGCCCAACAGGGTCCAATATTGTGTCCAAAAACTGTTTACCACCTAAGCCTACTTTGTGGAGTGCAATAAAGAATTTAGTATTGAGTATCGACATGGCTTGGGCTCAGTCAGTCCGGTTGCGCCGACATTGCCGCCTCATAATTGTGTCCTTAAATTGTCAAGAGTGAGATTCCGGACAGTTTCATTCAGTAATAAATAATTCTTGATTAATTCTTATAATATTGCTGAGTTTAGAATTTATGTCAACTTCAAGGCGTTTGTGGTATGAATACCAGCGTGTCTTCTGCACTTAGCGTTGCCAGGCGTCCGGATATAGCCGGACATAGGTAAGCTTTTTGATAAGGTGTTCGGACAAAATAAACTATAGCCAAACTGGCTGGTCTTTCCGGCTATTAGGTTTGGCGACCTGGCAACCCTATCTGCACTCCGTCTTGGAGGAGGACTTTTGGCTGCAGCAGTGCGTTCCGTCACTTTCGCGGACAGGTGAATTACGAATACACTGTGACTTAGTGCTCAACTGAAGTGCTACTCATGTTTGTTTGCAGCAAGTGGAACTTGGTTTAACACACATCCGTAGTTAAGTGTAATTTTTTACCGTTTTTTATTGGAAGAACTCAGAAATCTCGTTACGTAAACATCGTGGGTACTAGAAAGGGTTAAGAAACTTTGAAACTCCCAAACAATGTTTGGCTGTCTTATGACATAACCATCCATATTGTGATGAGGGATAGGATTCGACATCCCTGTACCATCCACTCGCAATATAGTTTAGGAACTTTTAGGAAAGTGATTTGTTTCTAAGTTTAAGGAGATAATAATTTTGTCTATTTTCAGTTTGTGAATAGGTTATTTGTTAGCTAACTTTTGGAGTTATTCTTGATTGCTTTGGTAAAGTTATTTTGTTTGTCATACGAGATTATTTTATTAAGTTAGAGAGGTATTATTGTGTCCCACATAAAAAAAATATCTGGTAAAGTTTCGAGATTATTTTTGTCAGTGAAAAACTCAGATATTTCTGTTCCGTGTTTTATTTAGTTAGCTGGATTATGTGTTACGACTTCAGTTTTCATGACATGCATTTGAAGGAAGTGTGCGTACCTAGTGTGTGTGCGTGTGTGTAGTGACAGCTTTTCCCATGGTATAAATTTTAGTTTTTTTTATTGGTTGGAGAAACGAGATCAATTAAACTTCTACCTGTGACATCGTTGTAATGGCCCAATGGTTCAATCCCGGCAAGTCTCAATGAGACATTTGTGACAATTCATAGATACTTTCAAAATTTATCTTAGACATTACTGACATCGGTAAATGAAGACATTGTGAGGAACTTGTGATGCTTGTGCCTTCTCTATGTGCGAAGAGGCCTTTACCCTGGTATACTAACAAAGATGTATTGTAGAAAAACAAGGATGTATTGTTTTACAGTTTTCATTAAATTTCAGTATCTTCAGTCAACTTAAGGCCAATTCGTAGCATTTACCAAGCACTGCAATCATTAAAAAATAAACAGGACCAAAATTTTAATGAAAACCACCTTATTTAAATTTCATCATTAAATCCATCTACGTACTTCGTCGGTGGTCAATGCACGGCGATTGGCCTTTTAATTATTTCCTGTGGAATCGGACACTTCAAACAAATTCCGGTTTTAATACTGATGCGAATGTTATGTTAATTATGGGTTTTGGACAATATTTACTTTTATGCAGTGTTTTTGTGCATGTCGTGATAGACTTTGGTAAATATTTCGTCATCTGCTTAGTGTTTTCTCAAGTATGTTGGGGGTCGGCTTCCAGTCTAATTGGATTCAGCTGAATACCAGTATTTTACACGGAGCGATTCCCCATCTGACCTCCATAATCCAGTTACTGGGTAACATGATTCCCGTTGGTAAGACTGGTTGTCAGACTTTCAAGCTTCTCACTACGCCTACGTACTGTCAAAGATCTACAAATGCCAGCCGGGACCAACGGCTTAACGTGCTATCCGAGGCACGGAGGAGTCTCGATATGTTTACGAACGGTCACCCATCCACAAACTTATCTCGGTAAGCGTAAGCTTAACCTTCAATCGACCCGTGCGGATGGGTAAATATTTCTGAGAAGACGTTTATTTTTTGAAGAAAATCAGTTTTAAATCTTATAATTTGGCTTTTAGACGTTAAGTGCCACACAAAATAACAAAAGGCTTTTCTATTGTGTTTGTGACGTGGTAGTTAATGTGGTAATAACTACCACTCGCTTTTTACCGTTGCATGCACTTGCACCCCCCCCCCCCCCTACCCTCCCATAAGCACAATTTTTTGCGTGCATTACATTGCGTGCGTAAACAGCGATGTTGTTTCACACAAAAAATAAAAGGCATTTTATCTTTAATATATATAAATTTCGTGTCACGTTGTTTGTCCGCTATGGACTCCTAAACTACTGAACCGATTTAATAAAAATTGGCACACAGTGTGTGTTGTGTGTTTTGGTCAAACTTAAAAGATAGGATAGTTTTTATTTCTATTATTGACCTTAATATTTTTTTTATTGCAAATTAAATGTTTTCCTACAATAAGTTCCATACATTTCTAACAGATGGCAGTGTAACTTAACTTTTGAGGCGGTACAAAGTTCGCCGGGTCAGCTAGTTGTATAATAGTATTTAGTTTACAGTTAACATACATAATGCTTTGTTGACGGCCTTATCATGGGGGTTTTACACCCTGTATAACCATTGCGGACAACGTGAAGGGTACTTGAATAAGCTTCAATAAATGGTAAATACCGGTTAATCTACAATCCGTCATGATTTATCACGAACGAAGCCCAGAGATCGTCAACTAAACGTTACAGTAGCATGTTACGTACCGTGTTACGTAACATGAGCGAACTGGGCCACGTTAATTGCCTCACTGTGACACTGGATAGATGGGTACAGAAACACGGCTCCAGACAACTATCATAGATGCACGCACACATAGACAATTGCCCACACACTCACACGAACTCACCTATACACGACACGAACATACTTATTTCCATGTATGCCCTGAATGATCTAATATATAAAATTCTCGTGTCGCAATGTTTGTTACCAAACTCCTCCGAAACGGCTTGTATGCAATTTTGTGTGCATATCGTAACCGATATTGAGACCTAACGGTCTGAGAATCGGCCAACATCTATTTGTCATACCCCTAAGTGATAAGGGTTATTGAACTCCCTAGAAATAATTTATATGGTAAAACAAAGTTTGCTGGGTCAGCTAGTTTTACCATAAAATTGTGATTTTAACTTAAAAGTTAAGTAATTAAATAATCCCAATTGTATTACGTACATACCAAAATCACACTTTAATTATTACAGCGAATTATTTTGTCTTTGTCAAGCAAATTACTAAATGTTGTAGGAGGAAGGCGCCGGCCGTATCGCAGTTCAGACTAACACAGATACTGTCGTTTACTCTATCTTCAATAATAAATAATATAAATAAATCAATTTCTCCCATATCGTGACTGTGCCTACAAATATTTAAACTCACATACACAAACAGCCAGACAATCAGCCATCAGATAATCTAGTACCTTAAGTTTAACTAGGAAAAACATTTTGGACACACTTTTGAAAAAATAAAATAATACGTCTATCTATAGCAAGCTGACTCGTGACTGGCATACCGTCGGAAATAGTCAGAAATCTCGATACGTACACGTCTACGAGTGTACACCTATTAGCGACCAGCTGGCCTTCTGTTCCTTTCTATACTGTGACTGAGAAGTGCAACGCATGCCCAATTTGAGCTCGCGATTCCGTGTCGCCCGTGATGCAACGGGGGTTAAGTGCTCCAGGCGTAATACGCCTGCCTGGGGTATATTTAGAAACTAAATCTTAATTATCATCCGTCTAGCCGTTTCCTTACTCAGTGAAGGCTGTCTAACAGTCTAGCCAAATGCAACTGAATATCAATTATTCATGGAAAGGACTATTATCTAATTGAACTCCAGAGCCCAATTATGGTCAGTACATTTGTAGAGTCTAAACTAATATCATAACGAGGAAGATTTGTTTGATTGGATGTTTGTAAGTTTGTATGTTTTTTTTTTGTATTGGATAAACACAAAAACTACCAATCTGATTTAAAAAATATTTACCTTTGTAAGGCTACATTTTTAGATTATCTAGATAACATAAAATAGGCAAAACCAAGCTTAAAAGGGGGAAAGAGGGGATGTTAAACTTCGACGGGAAATACAAAATCCACGCTAACGAAGTGCTAGTACTCAATAATTGGACCCTATGGTAAGACTTTTAAGGTTAAGATTTGTTTAAGTCGATATATCAGTTTGTGACTTACACCCAGTTCCCGGAACAATATACAACATGACAGATTGTTGAAAGATTTCTACCGTCCTGAGCATGGTGATGTTAAAACTGCAGATTAAAAACTTCTCTATTCTCTAGTCTACGGGGCGCCCCGTGATCGGGTAGAAGAGATGTGTTGTCAAGTTGGAAAGAAAGAACGTTGTCTATTCTTGGTAGAATAGAAAGAAATTATCTACCCGTCACAAATTAAACGCAGGTCATGCGTATGGCTATTGGAAATTCATTAAACAAATTAACTAATGCGCGTTTGTTAATTAATTTGTCACATTAATAATAATCAGCTTAACTGTGTTAGTGTCACCTTCCAGTCTAAACGGATGCAACTGACTACCAGTATTTTATATATATGGAGCGACTGCCTATCTGAACTCGACGGTTCAGTTACTGGGCAACACGTACCTTTTAGTAATACTGTTTGTCAGACTTGTTCGGGCTTCTTACTAACGACTGTCAAAGATCTATGAATGACGGCCGGTGTTGAGATGATGTTCAATCCAAAAACGTTGAACGCCAAATGACCGACATACAATACATTTTCTATTGTGTCTCGTTGTTTGGCAGTTAAGGTGTTAAGTAGTTTTCATCCAAGCAATAACCTTACTATGGTTATGACTATAAAATCCACTGCCTTATTTATTGACATACCCATCTCTTATTTCCTTACCACCACACCCCATACCGCGAATACCAGCTGTTATAAAGTTGTTGATGTTTACTTTAGAATTATTGTCCTAAGTAATAATTACCAGTGAGATCTACTAAAAGCTCGTGAATTATTAAAACTAATAACATGTCTGACTATGTTCCACTAAGAGAGAAGAGCGTCTTTGTGGTAAGCATACTTGACCGCAAGCTAGCTTGAATCTTAACCTGTTGCTTGACGCTGCTGCCCGCTCAAGTACCATCGTATTTTCGGCTTTATATATATCTAAATGTACTATTTCCTCTCTCCTTTTGTTGTCCAAGTACACGTAAATGGTCTTGATTTCTTAATTCATTATTATCTTTACTTCACTATCTAAGAAAAGTTTAGTGGACGCTTCCCGAGACCCAAGGGCTGGCTTCTACTTCCAAGACCCAAGGGCTGGCTTCTACGAGTACTTTGGCCAGAGGGTAAGCATTGTCATTCAACGTGGCAATGCCGTCAGTCTTTTGTTTACCAGTCGATAGCGATGACGATGCATTTTTCGACGTCTTATTATAATGTACTGAGGTTTAATTAATAAGGATAGTTTATTGTTTTTTTCTTTACTGTTAATTGCGTCATCACAAGAATTGAACTGAGAATGGGTTACGGTTTTGGGCAAAAGCCCAAAAATAAAAAATTGTTGTGTTAGTGTTCCCTGCGTGAATCGAACCTGTACCAATCGCTTAGATACCGCATAATCTACTGTACTATCATCTTTTATTAAAAAAATATCAGCTTTCTGATAATTAAATACCTGTTCCATTACACGCAAAATAACAACATAACTACACATCTACACTGCCGTGCACGCAAAATTACAAGCCTTGGATGTTACTAACACGTCGGAGGATGTCGCAACGTAGTTAAGCGGTAAACTGGTTAGTGCAAGGAATTGCACGCCCCAGTGTAATGTTAATTTTGTCTCCAGTGTATCGGGAGATTGTCTTGACTAATAGTTTAGATCAGCAATTTAGCGTGTGTTGTATTAGACGGCATTATCAGATCTAGATTCAATTTTAGAATATGGTAGAGTTTGTAATTATTATGATTTCGATATCGAGCAAATAAAGCCCTGAATGGGCTTTATTTAAATGCAGTGTCCTATTGCCAGGGAGAAAAACGTCTCAAAAGTGTACTCGACTCGTGATATAATTTCAATAACATATCTCAATATCAATTTTTTGTTGCGGGTTCGATTCCCGCCCTGGGACAAAAGTTTGTACGATCTACAAAGGTTTATTCCGGGTGTTCTGGGTATTTGCTATGTATAATAAAAAATATCTATCTATGTAATGTATTGTATTAAGTATATCAGTCACTTAGTACCCATGAAAAAAGCTTTGCTAAGCTTGGGGCTAGATGATGCTGTCCAGCATAATTTATTTATTCATTTATTTAAAGATCGGTACGTGTGTAGGTATACCCAGATCTTCTAAACATAACTATAGGTATTGATGACAAATCATCAATACCTATAGTTATGTTTACAGCTGCAGTTTATCCTTTCTTCTAGTTAATTAACAAGCGCTTATAAGGAACATGACCTGCAATCGTGAGCAAAGTAGGAGATTATAACACAATGTCGCACTAAGACCTAGAGATTGTCGTGAATGCGGTCACGAGGAAGAGCGAGGTCTGTAAAGTAAACGTTTTACATAATACCTTCTTTAAATTTAAAATAAGGGAAATATGGTATTTGTATAAATAATAAGATATTTACTGGAGCTTTAATAAAAGGTGTCCCTTTAAGTGTATTACGAAATTTACGAAATTTATATTTAAATTACGTTTTTGTCAAAGCATTTTGTTTCGATGCTAGCTTAAGTAATCATTCTAGAGTCTGGAATGATTACCTACCTATATTTGTATAGAATCTAGACAAAGGTAGGTAGGTAATTGTTATCATTAATGGTTAGTAAAGGGAGTGGTAATCATGAAAATAAGCTACTCCTTACTATCGAACCAACCCTGAAATTGCGAAAAAATGTAAACAGCTGTTCCCTACATTAAGTCAAGTTAAGCAAATATGGATCTTAAGAGCAGCAGATTTGTACCCAACACCCTGTATATAGTAGTATGGCAAGCGGAGATTGATTCACAGTGGATGCCAAAGCATTTACTGTTGATTTCCGTTAGCTTAATTATCATCCGTTTTGATTTCAATGTTATTTTCTGTAACGTTGGTATATTTCTGTTTGGCATAGACAAATAATATACGTGATTATTAATAAAGTTCAATTTCTTATACTTCTTAAGAACGTGTTCTGGTGGTTGTCATTTTACAATATTGTGACTTTTTCTATTTGTACATTCATAGATACATACATGGGAAAAAGGCGTAAGCTTGTGAAAACTCAATCCTTTTTGTATGCAGAAACTAAAGAAAGCTAATTGATACGATCCTTACATACTCCTTTCGCCTCATTTACGTTCATACATCTGGTCATACAAGTACTTTCTTAAATGTCTCAGACATTACTGACATAGATGAACGATAACATTGTGAGGAATCCTGGACTAAAATAATAAATATTTACATGTCTGAAATCGTTCTAGATTTATGGCCTTTTGATGGCAATACGCTCACCCCTATTACAAGGGACCAAAATAACTGGTAAAATGTGGGTGTACAGTAGATACACCTTTGCACAACCCTTAGGTAACGGTAGTAGGTACAGGCGTGATATTGTCCTGTAAAATCGCTAACAAGCCTTGAGCGAGAGTGATGATCATTGCTCGTGCCTTCCATGCATGAGAGGAGGCGTTTACCCTTGCCTTGGGACAGTGAAATGCTGGTATTACTAATTCATAATTTCCTAAGTGATTATAAAACGGAAAGTTAGCACAGAGCAACAAAATGGCGGTCAAGAGTACGGCTGTTCTACATAATCCTCTAGATTTAAAATTATGGTGGAAAAGTATTATTTTAAATCCTATGCCATATTTTATGAGAGGATTATAAAGTACCGGACCTACAATACAAATATAAAACGGTGTTGTTTAAACACGTATTTTACACCCTTAAATTAACGACCAGGGCCCTATTTAATAAAACTGACACGTGTAAGGCGACAATTTGACAATCCGACAATTTAATAAGTTTGTTTCACACAATTTATTTTATTTCTGCATTATTAAATGTGATATTTTCAAAGAAAAGAAAAGAATTAGCAAGCTGAAGTGGCAGTGGGCTGGCCATATCTCGCGAAGAACCGACAACCGCTGGGGTAAACGTGTTCTTGAGAGGAGACCGCGACTCGGCAATCGTAGTGTAGGACGCCCTCTGACTAGGTGGGATGACGATCTGCGAAAGACTGCAGGCAGATGCTGGATGCGGCAAGCTGAAGACAGGGCGCTATGGCGCTCATTAGGAGAGGGCTATGTCCAGCAGTGGACTAGTATAGCCTGATGATGATGAAATGTGATAATTACGTCATTTTTTTGACAAATATTTCACTTAGACAAATGATAAATAATATTTTACGTCAAAAAGTAATTTGTTTTTTTTTTTTAAACTACGTAGGTTATACGAGTTGATAAACTAGTCAGTTATATTCAACGAGGCCCTGCCTGCCCGTTTATTCATGCTCGTATAAAAAACAAAGTTAATCAACATCAAAAATGGTTAATTATGCACGAGAAAGTTACCCGACTCCCGGTAAAAAGTACCTACTATAACAACCACACTGTTACCTTATTAAAGAAAACATTAATTACGCAACACCTTGCGAAAGAAGGGTAAAAGGCACCGTTTTTCTGAAGTATTTGGAACCTAACGTTTAATTTGACGACTTATGTGGCGCGGCGGGCGAAGGTCCGCCTGCGACGCAGAAGGTTGCGGGTTCGATTCCCGCCTTGGGACAAATGTTTGTAAGATCTACAAATATTTGTTCCGGGTGTTCTGGGTATTTATGTATAATAAAAAATATCTATCCATGTAATGTATTGTATTAAGTATATAAGTCATCTAGTACCCTTAACACAAGCTCTGCTTAGCTTGGGGCTAGATGATGCTGTGTGGATTGTCCGGCATTACTTATTTACTTATTTATTTATTTAATTTTCACAGAAGAGGCTTGTGGCTGAGAAATAATAACAATCACATTGTTGATCCAAGTTTAAGCTACGCTTTTTGATGTAGGTCCGTGGATGGGTGAATAGCCATTACAGTTCCTTCTGTCATTCGTAGATCTTTGATAGTCGTTTGGGTAGTAAGAAGCCCGTTGTCATTATCGTGTTAATCTGTAAATGGGTTGGGGAGGTCAGATAGGCAGTCGCTCCATGTATAAAACTGGTACCCAGCTGCAGCTGGTTTGACAAGGAAAAGGGTAGATAGATGCAGATGTAAGCGAAACAAGGGTTAGTAGCTACTGTTCAGCTTTCAAGTCTGCATGGATATTTATAAGCTAATGGTCTGTGAGATAAACTCTCATTCATGTTTAGATGATAAAATACAATCGAGCCGTTGGCTGACAGGCGTTTACCATGGAATATAAAATTACATACATCATGGAATAAATCCTTTAATTCATATTGAATACGCCTGTTAGTAGTAATCCGGTACCTCTAAAACCAGTTACATTATTATATTATATTTGGTACCTTACGTTAAAAACCACGTACAAAAATATAAAGCTTTTTATTAACTACCTTAATTGAAGTTGCCACTAAATAATATAGTTAACAGGATAAGAAATCAAGAGTTAGTGACCTTTAGGCGACTTCAACCCGCCTTAAGCAAGTGCGGTGATTAATTTTCATTCTGTGTAGAGGTCTTTGCCCTGCCGCCACCAATATTCTGATGATTTTAGGAGCAAATTTCGCGGGTACTTAGCTTAAATAATCTGTGGATAGTGTATTTTATTATAATTCTTTATATTGAGTGCCTGCTATGTAATATACTGCTGTTGGTTATTCCTATCAAATAAAACAAAAAATAAGATATTCTTTACTTTTAAATAAAATTGAAACAAAAACTGCCATTACTGCCTTACTTTCATAGACGCCTAATAATGTCAAAAAGACCAGCCTATTACTGTCCCACTGCAGGGCCAAGGCCTCTTCCCATACTTAGGAGGCTTAAGCATACATGCTTGCTCACGGCTGACGATTTCAGACTCACATTAATTATTACTCGTATAAGTCCAGGTTTGCGATATTTAAAAACAAATGAATACCGTAGCCCTGATATTCCAAGGCCTGTTATGAAGATCCTGCCATCAGGACGCATAGACCCTCGTAGAAGACATTATTTAAACCACGATCACCACAAAAAAACCGAGACAAGATCCACTTAAACTCTCTCACTACAGCACTAAAATAAAATACGACTCGATATTTCTTAGAATAAGCCGAGAATCTTCCAGAATATGGCTGTGCATCTACTTTAGATAAATCCTTGACGACTTTGGAATATTAATCGTCTTACACAGTTCTTAATAGCTATAAATGGTGCTTGCCATTTTATAACTGGATAATGTAGGAAAAACGTCTGGAATATTAAGTGTCCGCCCGATAAGGCTTTGGGAAACTTAATTAGAACTGTTTCCTGTCTACTGTTCTTGGGTTTTTAGTTTTATTTCTTTGAATAAAGGCACTATTGTTCTATTTTTTCTGTTTTTACCCTCAACATCTTGTTTAGTGTCAAGACTACGCTTTTGTGGACGTCCATTGTGAATGACTATTTAAATAGCTAAAAGACTTTCTTTTGTCCAGTATTACATTCAGTTCCTCTTTGTGAGTTGATGTACAATAAAGTTTTGTATATTAAACTGTTAGAGCGGTAGCAGACTGTCTTTAGCATGAAATTACTTAATATCACGCCCGTATTCTTCTAAGAGCTAGGCAGGAGTGTACCTATAGTAAACCCAGTTGTCGCCAGTTATGCTCAAGCCGAAAGTTGCTACGGAGCAAAGAATATTGCCTTCACGCGTAGCACGGCTACGCTCCGTAGCAAGCGCAGCCGTGATGTCATCGCGTAGCACGTAACCACGTAGCAAAGCAACTGGAAAGGGTGATTTTAATCTTTTTTTTGTTGTTGTACTTTATTACCTTGATAAATTATTATGTGAAGAGAAATCTTAGAACGGATTTTTAAGCATGTAGAGCGCACGGTATAGTGTGAGATTTGGTACAGAAAAGGTTAAAAATTCTACGTCTAGGCGTCTGCGCGAACACAAGTCATGATAAATCTTATTGATGAAATTAAATAATTTTATGAAACGACATTTTATTTATTTGATATGAAATGCTAAAATGAAATGATGGAATAAAATGATGAAATGACATTATGAAATGCAATAATGAAATAAGGTAATGATTCAGAGAAGTAACACTTTTATTTCACGTACATTTTAAGTTAAGGCCGATGTGTTGCTACTAACTCTTTAATGTACTACTACACTAACCCAAAAGGCTGTTTATATAAAAGGCTACACTTACGCTTCGGCCATTCCAAGAAACATTCTCAAGTGCGGTACTACTTACTATCCAACGTACGTAAGCTGAGACAAGGGCTATCAAACAGTTTAGTGGCGAACATTCCGTGCCCACTTAGTCGAAGTGTCCTTCAATATTTCATGTAATGACACCCCGGTTATAAGGCTGCGGACGCATTGGTAAGTGATGAAGCTATGAGAAAATACAACTTTGGGGGTGTGAGGAACAGGGTGTAAAGTTCCTCATCCAACATAGAAAAGGGAGGATCCTCCGACCAGACGGGTGATGTGTCTAGTGGGCTACTGCCCGACGCCGCGACGGTTGTTGTCGGGCTCGTTTATATGTGTATACTCAATCGCGTGGATAACTTTAATATCGCGAAGTAGGATACGTCGATTTAGTTCGTATGTGGCGAGATAGATGTCGCTACACAACATATGTTGTAAACGCCAAGTGACCGACAAACAATACATTTTCTATTGTGTCTCGTTTTCTGGCAGTTAAGGTGTTAAAAAAAGGAAAATAGGCAGTCATGGGGACTGCTGACAGAAATGAAACCTTTGGAATAACTGTCAGTCTAGCGCATCACGTCACATCAGCATGTTGGTAACGGTTTCGCAAATCCATGAGTTTCGCCCTTACCAAACCTCGCTCAATGCCGTCGATAAAGATCCTTTCATTTGAAAAAATTGCTGACCGTCACGGGATGCCCGGCAGATAAGAAACATCGAACTTGATTGGTATTGAAAGAATTTATAATTAAGGAAAATCAATGAACAAATGAGCACTCACGCGGAAATGCAACGAAGTATACTTTATACCCACCACGCACACACAAGGCACTAGTAAGCGGCGGCGAGGAGGGGCATGACAGCTATTAGAATGTTTCTTGCATTTTACTTTTCTTGTAAATTTGACCTTTAAAAGTTTTTTAATGGTCTTATTGAAATAAATTTATTTTGACTTTGATGGCATAAAAGAGCGTCGAGTCGTTTGCAATGAATACGAGTAAGCTTTGGTCCAAAGGTGCGCAAATAACGGTGACCAGTTAGTAGAGGTACCCGAGCGACGATTTTGCTTCTGCATTGGCCTTTGACGATCCACTTTTAATTTGGTCGGTTTGATGTCAAAGCCTCACTATGGCTGTGATTGCCATCCAAATGTGAGTGGAGTGTAACGAACAGCTGCTGCACTAAGCGATAGTAACGTGAACCAATCTGTGAGCCTAGCACGTATTCTTGACGTAAACGAGACGTCAATTCAATAGACTTTAAAATAGAAAATACGATTTAAACTCGTTTCGAATATGAATATTTATTTGTTTTAAGACTTTCCAGGTCGGTGAATTTTCCAATAGGAATTTTCTCAGCCCGGAATCTGGATTTGTGCCCGGTTGATGGCAATCGGCTCGCCCCATATAATATGGGACTTAAACATAACTGGGGAAATGTGGATGTTACTAAAGGTCCACCTTTGTCCAACCCTTTGGGGAATACAGGCGCGCTAGGCGTGATGTTATATTTGTTTTATATCTTTATTTATATAAAGATACAAATTTTGCTTACCATATAAATTTAAACCTAAATGCTACTGGATAGTTGTATTTCCAAATTTTCAAATCGTTCGAATTGACGTTCACATGACAAATACTAAAAGTATTGTGTCGAACCGTTGCCAGTGCGGCCGCTGCCTTAGGGATAAGCGGTCAGCTCTCTTCGTAAAATCTTAATCACATCTTAACGTTACTTTAAGTTTGGGACTTAAGTTATCTTGTAAAATTACGGTTAATGACCTGTGTAATTTGTCCGTGGAAAGAAATAAATATAATACGAGTACTTCATTAGATATTACTCATTATGGCAAAAACATTTATTTCTGAACAAGTCTTCCACCTAGCCTTTTCTCGACTACCTTTGTCGACTTCCAGTCTAACCGAAATCAGCTGATTACCAATATTTTACATGGAGTGACAGCCCGTCAGACATAAAGAAGGCAGTTACTGGGTAATACGATACTCCTTGGTTGTAAGACCTTTGATCTTCTGAATAATACTGACGACTATCAAAAATCTACATCATGACAACTAGGGCCGACGTAACGTGCTATCAGAGACACGGAGGGATTTCGATATGTAATGGACGTATCGACAGGAACCATCCTCGGATCGACCTCCATCCTCCATCTTTGACCGACCTGAGCGGCTGTTTTGTTTTCTTTTGGCCACGTTCAGTCAGGGCTTTGTCGGAAATATTAATTACTGAACAAGTCGTAGCGATTCTTGATCAGCTTTTACTTATAGCACCCATCAATTTAAAACATGGGCCAACTTAATTTTTTTTAATAAAAATGAAATGAAATGATGATGATTAAACATTATTTATTTATTTATACAACTATACATTAACATTACGGTTTAAATTTATGAGGCAAGCAAGATTAGTATCTTTAAACATGTGAATAAAGTCTTAAAACAAACAGCATCATGCCTGTATTTCCCCCAAGTGTTGGGCAGAAGTGCACCTTTAGTTAAAAATGTTTAAATTCCATATTAGAGAGCGAGCCTATTGCCATCAAATCAATATTACTTCTTTCTTCTTAAATAGTTTTTAAAAAACAATGTTGTTAATTGACGACCGACATGGCGCGGCGGGCGAAGGTCCGCCTGCGACGCAAGAGGTTGCGGGTTCGATTCCCGCCTTGGGACAAATGTTTGTACGATCTACAAATATTTGTTCCGGGTGTTCTGGGTATTTCCTATGTATAATAAAAATATATATGTATGTAATGTATTGTATTAAGTATATCAGTCATCTAGTACCCATAACACAAGCTCTGCTTAGCTTGGGGCTAGATGATGCTGTGTGGATTGTCCAGCATTATTTATTTATTTATTTATTTAATATTACACGTCATGAAAAGCCTAACCTAAAATTAAAAGGTCGGTGTTTCAATACCTGACTTCACTGAAACAAACTCAGAGGTCAGCTTCTTTTAAACTCCAGACCTTATCTTGATTACATCATGTGAGGACCCTGCAGGTTAGTGTCTGAGATGGTCTTTTGATGAAAGAACCACACGTATATGTGGACCTGTCCAGTCATTGCCAGCAGAAACGATGATAATACGACGATTGCTGGCTCGTATACTAAAACGAAAACATTACATAAATCTCGATTCAATACGAGTTTAGGTAACAAGTTTGTTAAATCTCTTATAAGGCCGTATATAAGTGCAAACTCGCCGAAATATCGAGGACTTAGGGTCGCTAATCCTTAACACGATTCTGTAAAACTAATCAATCTCTTTAGTGCTTTGGCTACTAATAAAATATTAATACCAGCCTGTTACTGTTCTACTGCAGGGCAAAGGCCTCTTCTCATACAGAGAAGGTACGAGCATTAATCACCACGCTTGCTCAGGACGGATTGGCGTTTTCAGACTTATATTTATTATAAGTCCAAGTTTCCTTAAGATGATTTTCTTTACCGATATCAGTGATGTTCAAGATAAACTTAGAAAGCACATATGAATTTTTAAAAAGAGACATACTAATGTCTCCTTTTTTGAAGTTGTGGGTTCAAATCCAAATGCCCAGATTTGAACCCACAACTTCGTGCATAAGAGACGAGGCCTTAACCACCGGGCCATCACGACATTACTTTGGCTAAAACCCATTCATATTTATTTCACATTATAAGAGGTACTTACTAGCTTTATCTTAGACACCACTGACACCGGTGAAGAAAAACATCGCGAGGTAACCTGAACTTTTAACTAATATAAATGTGAAATTGCCATCCTGCCTTGAGCCAGCGTAGTGTTTTCTGCTCGTGTCTTTTCTGTATGAGAAAGGAGTTTTGCCTTGCAGTGGGACAGTAATAGGCTGGTATTATTACATTTTAACAAACATAAAACGTCTTATTTCCATGGGGACAGACAGAAACCACAGAACGCCACCCTCTACGCTCCTTACATACGACCCTTTCGCTTAACTCACGCTCATACATCTGGTCATACACTGACGCCGGTTACGAGTACTACCTACCTGACCTTTTTAAAGAACATTACCAGTGGTCAGTGTATGTTCTTCTAGGGCGTCCCCTTCCGGCGTTTCCCCTTATAAATACATTTTGTTATCCGTCATTGATCCTCTCAACGTGACCAAACTATCTCACTATACTCTTTTCAATTTTTGTCACTACATCTTCTTTTAAACCACATCCTGTCACACACGTCTACGTAAAAATGTTACACGGATATGTTTACAGAATCGAGTCGCATTGTTGCGTCGCGTTGTCTGCCGATACCTTTAGTATACAAACTTTGATGCATCGACCACATCTATCATTTTACGCGATGAATAGCCTAGTCATGAATGAAATAGCAAGGGTTTATATACGGCTTCAGTAGGTATTATGCTTTACTTTGGCCTAGAAAAGCTGATGTAATCCATCAACTTCATTTATACTTGTCGAATGCATCAAGAGTGATGGTCCAGTGTCGTTGAAAAGGCCAGGATAGGAAGATCAACGATCTGAGGACACAAACGCGCAATGGAAACGTTACGTATATTCGAATTAAAAAAAACCACTATCCTGTAGCATTTTGGTTTAAATGTATGCGACACCGACAAATTAATTTCACCCAGTAATATATATAAATGTGATTAAATATTTTAAATAATTTACATCGACATGGACGCATAACTTGATACCAAGAGTTTAGTGCATGATTCTGGACGCCCAGCGTTTTGCGTTGGCATTATCTTCATGTTTTCTGTTTTGTGTATTTTTTTTACAAAGACATGTAAAAAGCTTTTAACTCAGTGAGATTTTTAATTTAAAAAAAGTAAATGATTTACGCCTTTCATTCAAATCTCATTGGGTTACGTACACGTAAAAATCATGATTTGAGTAAAAAGCTACCACATAAAAGCAAAAATTAGGAAAGTCGGCCAGAAATTAGAATTCTAGGTGTCTAAAAATATGTACTAAACTCATGGTATGTTTAGTTTGTTCCACCCTGTATAAATATCATGTGACAAACGAGTGTTTCAAATTCGAAAATCGAACGAAAGAAATTACGTAACATTTTAATCGCGCGTTCGTGCGTGGGCGTAGCTTTTGTGTTCGTGTTAAATTAACGGCACGGTTGGCGCAGTGGCTGGGCGATTGACGGCAGCGCCGCATGTCGTGGGTTCGATTCCCGCACGGAACAAATATTTGTATGGCCTACAGGTAGTTGATCGTTCTGGGTGTTTGTGTATGTGAGTTTGAATGTTTATAAATGCACCCACGACACAGGAGAACTTCCTAGTGAGGGGCCACAAAAAAAAGAAATTGGCCAGAAAATGCTAGCCAGAAAATGTTGCCCAGAAAATGCAACATTAAGGAGCCAGCTTTAAAGAGACAGCTAACTAGCTACAGATAACTAAGACCATTTCTATTTTCACCCAGCTTGCCAATCTAACCAGTAGTAATTGGTCGATGTTGTAAAGAAAAATATTTCCACCTAACCTCTTTGCAAATTGTTAGTCGCCTTTTTCAACACCCACTACGGATTTAAAAAGCGACTTTTCCTTCTTTGCTCGCCAAACGAGCTTTTTTAGAAGGATTTTTCTTTGCTGAGATCACGACAAATATTTGAAGTTAAACTTAAAGCTGATTTTCAAAAGGTTGTTCTAACCCTGCTTTAAAAATCTGCTTAGGGTTGCTTGTTAAAAAATGTTTGTTTAGCTCTAAAAATAACACGAAGTGTAAAATTACATGGTCATTTTTCAGCATTTTTAACAAAATCGAGCTTCACACGTAGTCACACGAGCGACGATTTGTTTATTTTTTTGGATGCTGTTCCGGAAAGTTTTGTTGCGTAACTCACAAACTCTTTTACAAATTATCCTACGAATTCCCTGAATTCTGAACTATGAATTGCTCTCTCCATTCTCATTGTAGTATTGTTTTATTTTTTATTTTGATGACCTACATGTATGTTTGTGAGAGAGTTCTGTGAATATGTGAGTTTTGAGTATGCATGGGTGTATGTGTGTGTAAAGTTACCTTTGTTTTGCTTTTAACAATTTTGTGACCGTCCAAGAAAGTGATACCACAATACCGATTAAATATTTTTTGTCGACATTGAAAACTGCTTAGTTCCGAAGAGTTCTAATTTATTCGAATGTAATTGTTTGTTTATGATGATGAAGCATCAGAAATATCCAGTGTCTAACAGATTTCCATTTGAGGTAGTTTTGACACTTGATTTATCGATAGAATGCGGTGGATCAAGTTTATAGACAACTAAACTAACTTAAGCCCAGGTCCACACGCTAAGAAGCTTGTAAGCTAGACATAATACAACTAAGAGGATCTCTCTTAGTTTTTATTGTCATTTGTAAATATAGTACATAAATAGAACAATGTTTATTTATTATCAGATTTATTTCTCGTCGCCTGATCGACACTTCACGTGACCAGAGGGCTGGCTCATTCTTTGCCCAAAGAATTATTATTGCCATCCAACGTGGCAATGCTGCCAGTCTTTTGGGCACGTTTCAGATGACAGCGATACGGAGGAGTACTTTGACGACTGAGATTTCGTATATAAGATGTAAATAGTTAGTTTTATAATATTATTGTATATTTGTAAATTATAGTCAAAATAAATTACAACCAATTATTACATTTGTCTCTAGTTTTGTTGATAAATTGATATAAATACTTTGTAATATACATATTTAGAACGGTGAAGGTAAGTCAGTCAAGGAAATTCATGTATCAATTATTTATCTAACCTAGCGAAAATGTAAAATATTGCGCTAGGGTTGACTGTCATCAAATCCATTTGTTGTCCTAAATGTATAGTGACCCGATGTCCCTACTAATAACTTTTTAGATTTACAGCGGCATCGCCAGGAGTTCTAAATAACTGCTTATTGTCCGTCATTTTTTTTTTTTACATCCTCGCGCCTTTTTTTAAATCGCCAGCGAGTCACCAGCGCCTGCATATGACCTTAGCAATAATAATAATAACAATGTTGGACAATCCACACAGCATAATGTAGCCCCAAGCTAAGCATAGCTTGTGTTATGGGTACTATATGACTGATATACTTAATACCATACACTACATAGATAGATATTTTTATTTATACATAGCAAATACCCATAACACCCGGAACAAATCTTTGTAGATCGTACAAACATTTGCTCCAAGGCGGGAATCGAACCCGCAACCTCCTGCGTCGCTACCTTCGCCAGCTGAGCCACATCGGTTGTCAGGTTAATTGTATTGTCAGTTCAATTAATTGTAAGTCCAGGTTTTCTCACAATACTACTCTACTTAAAGCAGTGGATTTGAAATCCACTTAAAGATACCCGGCGACCAATTTGTCAAATTGTTTCATAAAAAGATGGTCTATATTTATACAGGAGTATAGATATTTCCCAAGGGCGATGTACCCTGCATACCATACCTAAACTAATATTTGGAAATTCTTATAGTGCTAAGAGATCTCCAGGTTCAACGTTTCGGGATAGACATTGATAAATGACTCGTTCATCAGGGATTCCTTAGTGTTTATACAACGAAATACTTATTTATATATTTTGATAAGCGTTTGATGTTGATTGAATAGATGGTGTACCGATATTTTCATTTTTATTTATTAAAATAGTTCATATTCCGTGAGAGTAGAGAGATTGTGTGAAAGATGATATGGTTAGAAAGGAGGTGACTTTTGAGATGAGACGAATCAAATTTAATTGTTAATAAAATATAATTTAAAACTATGCTCATGTTTTACAAGCTCCACGCAGTCTCTTTTAGTTTTTAATACGAGGTATAGGCATTATCTGCCAGAAAGTAATCCGGAACCTAACATAAGTGACTCTTTATTTAAGAATAAACCTGTGTAATAATTAAATACTATTAAGAATATGAAGAAAGGTAAATCGCCAGGGCATGACGGTCTTAGCATCGAGCACCTGCAGTATGCTGGGATTCACCTGCCACGAGTCTTATTTATGTTTTTTAATTTATGCCTAGGTCATTCTTACTTACCTGAAAAATGTATGCGCACAATTGTTGTTCCAATCTTGAAAAATAAAACTGGTGACCCGTCTGACCTATCAAATTATAGACCTATTTCGTTGGCGACGGTAATTAGCAAGGTACTGGACAGTCTGCTTCAGCGCCAGCTTGATAAACATCTGGAAATTAACGATGCTCAATTCGGATTTCGGCCCGGTTTATCTACTGAGACTGCTATCCTTTGCCTTAAGCAGACTGTGCAGTATTATACTACTAGAAAAACACCCGTATATGCTTGTTATCTAGACTTGTCAAAAGCATTTGACCTAGTGGCGTACAATAAGCTATGGAGCAAACTGCGACATGAGTCGAATGTACCGCTGGAGATAATGGGTTTATTTAAATATTGGTACGATAACCAGCAGAATCGTGTGAGATGGGCAGACTCCTTTTCGGCAGAGTACAGGCTAGAGTGTGGGGTGAGGCAGGGGGGACTATCCTCGCCAGCACTTTTTAATTTATATGTGAATGGTCTGGTCGATGAGCTCAGCAGGACCGGAATCGGATGTCACATTGAAGGAGTATGTGTTAATAACATAAGTTACGCTGACGATATGGTACTGCTGAGCCCATCGATCAGGGCACTAAGGAAACTGGTGAATGTGTGTGAATCGTATGCTGAGGCTCATGGGCTCAAATATAATGCACTCAAAAGCGAGCTCATGATTTTTAAAGCAGGCAGTAAATGCTATACCAGTGTACCACCAGTTGTGCTGTGCGGTACACAGCTAAAAAGAGTTGCAAAATTTAAATATTTGGGTCACTGGGTCTCAGACGATTTGAGAGACAATACGGATGTGGAGAGGGAGCGCAGGTCGCTGGCTGTTCGATGTGGCATGTTGGCCCACAGGTTTGCACGTTGTACGACGCAGGTGAAGGTAACGCTTTTCAAAGCTTACTGCCAATCCTTTTATACATGCAGCTTGTGGGCGAACTTTACGCAGAAGGCATACAGCGACCTGCGTGTCCAATATAACAACACGTTCCGGGTGTTGCTGGGGCTGCCGCGTTATTGTAGTGCGTCCGGCATGTTTGCCGACGCAAACGTCGACAGTTTCTCGTGCATTATGCGCAAAAGATGTGCATCTTTGTTAAGCCGAGTACGCGCCAGCCCCAACACCATTCTCAGAACGCTGGCTGATAGGTGGGACTCTCCGATCTTGGGGCGGTGGATACGACTGCACGCGGTCAAATAGACATTTCCCAGGTTCGGTGGGTCTCACCCAGTTTATATCTAGTACCTATTTTATTTTTATTTATTTTTTTTATTTTTTTTGTTACTAACACTAGTTCTAAGTATAAATTGTTACTAACACGATATGGCAAGTTCCGAAATAAACGTATTATTATTATTATTATTATTATTATTATAATAGGGTTGTGTCCTTAAAAATTCTGACTGGTCCGAAAGTTGGATTAATCAAAAATACTGGACACGTATTTTTTCTTTTGTCACGAAAACCAAAAATGACGACGATGTAGTGCGTTGAAATTGCGCGTGACGTCACGCCGTCTTATACTTTTAACGTAACAGTGACGTCACAAGCCTCTTCTCTTGAACTTTGATGTGCTATATCATTGTCACTTTTTATTGATATGAGTAAGAAAAAAATACGTGTCCAATATTTTTTGGTAATCTTAATAGACGACTTAATATATTCTTACCTAGGACACGTTCCTTTTGCATGTCTGAAACAAAACTGCCCCTAGAAGTACCTACGACTTACTAATGGGACCGCTAAGCCCCGAGTGTCATCAAATCACGACCCTAATCAAATACTGATCAAAGAAACTTCCCCCAAATTAGCAACTAATCACAGGAAAAGGTCTACCTACTAAGTTCAACCGTATGCTCACGGCAAAAGGTTGAGTATTAATTGTGTCTTCACTGAAGCGATGAGTTTACTTAATTTAAACCGATAAAAATACGGATTACTTAGGAGCTTTTTTTTCGGATGGAAAATTACTACTTACGGTATTAGAAAGATTTAAATTTAAAACTCGATTTTAAGCATTCAAATATGTCAATATCTATAAAATTTGTATGATGTAATTAAGATATAACAAATAAGCAAGTACTGTTTCTACTTACTTACTTACATATTTTCAGTATATAACATACCAGTAACATAGTATAGTATTATCATATTCATATAAGACATACATACATACACATTACACATACAAACACATATACATACACACATTTTACTTATATACATTTTCATATTTTTTACATGTAACATTTCATATTTACATAAGTATTCAATGTATATGTTCTGTGTGGTCACGGACTCAGAATATGATCACCCCATTTCATCCCGTGGGTGTCGTATGAGGCGAATAAGGGAGTTTATCAGACCTGGTGCAAAATATTAAGCACTCTAGGTCACCCGCACGGTGGCGGTTATACCAACGATAGCATTCCCAAGTAGGGTTGGTGTCAGGCAGGCGGCCGACTGTAAAAACTATGCCAAAACAACAAGCAGCATGAATAGTACAAAAGATATGTTGCAGCTGAGATGAGAATGTTGAGGGGGATGTGTGGTGTTACGCGAATGGATAGAATAAGAAATGAGTATGTAAGAGGAAGTCTGAAAGTAGCGCCTGTGACCGAGTTGTGTGGAAATCGGTTGTCATGGTATGGGCATGTGATGCGAAGGAATGAGGACCATGTTGTGAGGAAAGTTTTGAGTATGAATGTGCAGGGTTACAGGAGTAGAGGAAGACCAAAGAAAAGATGGATGGATTGTGTGAAAGATGATATGGCAAGAAAAGAGGTGACCCTTGAGATGACGGCAAATAGAGATGCATGGAAAAAGAAAACATGCTGCGCCGATCTCAAATAAATTGGGATAAGGGCAGGAGGATGATGTTTCCGGGACACAGTGAGAAAGAGTGGCTCATCCACCACGCTGGCCCAGTGTGGGTAGGGGGATGTCACATGTCTTCCCACGCACTCATATCTGTATGATTATTTCCTCAAAATAGCATCCCGGACACTAATCATCAGGATCGTCACACGATCTAACCAAGATAATGTTTGGACTTTAAAACCGGCTTGGAATCAAAGCTACACTTCTCACAACTCGTAAATCGGGGCTGCTACCTCTATACTCCCACTATAACTCAGCAACAATGAAAACAAGTAACGCCGTATTTAGTAGAAAGGATTGAGTATTAGTAGTAAGTATTAAGTATTAGTAATAAGTATTAAGTAGTTAGTATTAGCCACTAACTACGTCCCGCGTTACCCGTGGTTAAAATTCAACATGAGACGATTCGGAATTCCCACGGCAATCCTTCACTTTTCCGGGATAAAAGTAGCCTATGTGCTAGTCCAGACTATAATCTATCTCTGTGACAAATTTCATCCAGATCCGTTCAGTATCTGGTGTTAGTGAGAAACATTGATTAATCCTATTTCCATTGATTTACATTTAAAATATTAGTGAAATTTACTTGGGTAGTGGCCTGCTGTGGAGCTAAGGACCGTTATATTAGGTCTTTACCTATGAAATTGCCGTTTTGTATGAAAAAATTTAAATGAATTTTTTTCATGTATTTTTTATTTGTATTAATCGAAGTAATCACCCATGCAATCAATGCATCTTTGCCAACGCAGTGGCAGTTTATTGATGCCCTTCTTAAAGAAATCAGCTGGACGGGAGGCAACAAATTCTTCAAAGGCATTTTGTACTGCCTCTCGGGTATTGAATTTTTTTCCCGCCAAGAAGTTATCCAAATTCTGGAAAAAGTAGTAGTCTGTAGGCGCAAGGTCTGGTGAGTAGGGCGGATGACGGAGAGCTTCCAACCCCAGTTCTTGCAACTTGGAGACCGTCTGCTGTGCAGTATGAGGTCGCGCGTTGTCGTGCAGGAGCAGCGGAGACGAGCGATTGACCAATGCTGGTTGGAGATGTGCCAGCTTCTCCATCATTGTGTTCAATTCTTCACAGCACACATCTGCAGTAATGCTCACCCCGTTTGGTAAGAAGCTGTGTTGAATCACACCGGCGCTAGACCACCAAACAGTGACCATCACTTTTCTTGGGGTAAGTTTTCGTTTAGGGCATTGTTTAGGTGCTGAACCAGGATCCAACCAACTTGCTATACCTATTATATACATTTTATTATTTACTGTCAAAAAATGTATGAAAAAAAAAACATAATTTTAGCTACAGTGAATTCGTCACTTATAGAAGTGTATAGCACTTGAAGGATATTAAAAGAACAAATCAGATACCATCACAGTATTTAAGCTTTACAGTGAAACGGTAAATTAAAATGGGGGCTATGAACAGAGCCGGCTGGAAATAATGAATTATTTAACAAAAAAATACAACTTATAAATAGAAAATTAATGTAAAAAAAAATAAAGTGCGTACGCTTAAGTCGAGTATTACTTCCTATCGTACTGTGACAGTTATTTATTAGGCATTTAGTCTAAATTAGCTAACAGCTGGATCCAGACAAATGCAAACTATACGAGAGGAGATAGTGTAATTATATTTCTGTCTCGTTTACTCTAATGTTATCTCAATTTTTTTAATATTTTGGGTCTTTTATATTGCTCATCTTTTGTCTGCGCCTACCACCCATTATCGAGTGAGAAACTAATATTCGATCATCAACATATCGCTAATATTGACATAACACCTATAAAAGAGGGGAAATTATAACTCTGTTTGAGCGACAGTCTGTATAGTACCGTCTTTCAGATGATTATGGCCTGACCTGTCAGCTGCCAACCAAAGTAAAAAGGGTTTGTGCGTAGGAGTTAAAAATATCCTTATCCTATGTAGCTAGCTAGGTAAGATACTAATGCGACAGTTTGTATTTTCAGTAATCATTTAGAAACTCGAGTTAAAACCCCGAAGGGTTAGGCAGAGTAGTATAAATATGGGTGTACGTATCGTACACCCATATTTCGCCAGTTATGTTCCTAACCCATGTTATAGTTGGCGAGTCTATTGCCATTAACTGGGCATTAATACAGGTCCCAGGCTGCTACTAAAAATCCATCTGGAAAAACTTAATAGCACTTTACTCGACCTGGGAATGAACCCCATACTCACAGCAAGGCGTTACTACTACTGCTACTTTTTAACCAAGCAAGAAACCTAGCATCAATATATCATAGTTATAAATACTTTTCTTAGAGTGTCGATGGTAATCTTTATAGACTCGACCCAGAGATGAACTACGAGTTTGGTACCAAATGCAGTGAGCAGGTGTTACAGTATTTTAATTCACATAAAATATTTCAATGTCAAAAATAAAATAATAAAAAGGTATATTGCAGAAACTTTCACAGTAAATCTTACATAGGGACCTCCTTTTATGTAAAAGAAATACCTGTGCTTGAAGGCCCGCTCTTCAATGACAAATTAAAATGATAAAAGTGGTGTACCAAAAGAAAATAGAATTTAAGGAACTAAAGAATTTTGATTTTGATTTCGATTGCTTCAAATTTGGCAAAAACATTCCCAATTTAACATTAACCTTATTATTTTGTAATAAATCTGAAAATCTATTAAATATGTATATTTTCACAAATTGGGGTAGCCTGATGTGCTGACCTCTTTACACTTGTTATGCAAAAGCGTAAAAATATGAGATAGAAAACTGCTACTATCTACCTAAGCTAAATATGTTGCTAGAGTGGGATCACATCAAACCTCTCGCTTGTCAGTTCAATGAATAAAGGATGATTTATGCTAGTGTCGGCCCGAGTGGCAGCGCGGATGCATAATGCCGCGTATAATAAAATGATGGTAAAAATATTCAAACTAAACTGCATGTTCTTGACTTTGCACTCTGGGTGCATTACTAGCGAACAAAATTACTGAATCTACATAAGATCCTAACTTAATATTATAAATGCGAAAGTAAGTTTGTTTATTAAGTAGTTGTTTAGTAAGTTTGCTTTTCACGTCTAAACCACTCAACGGATTTAGATAAAATTTGGCAAAGAGATAGAATGCACCCCGGTAAAGGACATAGTCTACTTTTACTAAGCTGCAGGTGGAAGCTAAGTAAGTAAGTAAGTATAAAATAGGAAAGATTTGTATTTTTGGTATGTTTGTAACGAATAAATTCAAAAGCTACTGGTCCGATTCCAAAAACTCGTTCACCAACTAAATGCTTCATTATGCCTGAGTAACATAAGCTATATTTTATTTTCGAAACTACGCTTAAAAGGGGATGGTGGGATGTTAAAGTTCGAAGAGAAAGTATGACACAGGAGAAATTCCTAGTGTGGGGCAACATTTATATAAAAAATAAAAAAAAATACACTTTGCCCGACCCGGAAATCAAGCCCAGGACCACATGCTCAGCAGTAGTGCTTGCAACTAACATACCAATGAGTTGTGATTGTCCCACTGCAGGGCAAAGTCCTTTCCTCATACAGCGACGGCACAAGCATTAATTAGTAAAAGCCCTAAAAAGAAACTTAGCAACACCAACTTCAGCAAGCTATGAAGTTATCAAGTATCATTGCGGCGAAAAACTTCCGTCGAATCTAATAACATCACATACTTCGTCTTCCCTACATTTCACTTTACCCAAAACTCTCTCCATATTACGGTACGGACGGTGTTCGGGCAGAAATTGAACATAAAAAACTATTTATTGTCCCATAAATCTGGCAAAGTTTGAGTAACGCCGGCGCGGGGGGCCGTGTGAATGGAGTCAGTCTTTCTATGCCGACCGTAAATTGTTTTGCGTTCCTTCATAATCATTATTATACAGTAAAGAGTTTCGTGGGGCTTGTGGTAACAGTTTACGGAATAATGAAAGTATTATATAGTATATGAGTAACAGATACGTTGTATTCCTTTGGTATTCAGTGGTGTTTAATACCATCTCCAATCAAAATCAAGACTCTGCGCTACTACAGAGAATTTCCTAGTGATTTCAGATTGAAAACTTCTTTAGCCGCGTTGTGTGGTTTTTGGTAGGGCCATAAGTTATAGGTTCGCGTCACCGACACGATAAAGTGACGTGTTGCGCCAAAACAAAACACAAGTTGTGTAAAAACAAAACAAATCATAGTTATTCCAAAGTTTAAAGCTTTCACATCCGTCGGCACTCTCCATGACTGCCTACTTTTTTGTCGTGGTAATATTTTATTATTTCTAGATTCCTACATAATTAACAAGCTTACATATTATAATTAATAATAGTAACCTGTACATGTATAAAAAAGTGAGCAACAAAAGAACTCAATTAATAACCAATTTCTAAAAATTGCTTTTAATTGAGTATTAATTTTAATTTTATGCTTTTGCTGTGTCCTACAGGGTCCGTAATTGTAACTTAGCTTTAAGCCTATTGTAAGATCACACATTATGGAATGCAAATAAATATATGAATATGAAATTGTCGGCATCGCTGACAACAGTTAGTAAGGTTTACACAAAACGAAAAAGTTAGCTCTATAACATTTAGTCTACTCACTGTTCAATCGTCATTAAGTATAGGTTACTTGTTTAGTTTCTTCCCAACCTATATATTTATAAATTGTTGAAATTGAACCTTATTTGGTTTCCTGAACTAAAAGAAACATCAATGTACGCACGAAAACATGATACCAAAGATAAATAAATAAATAAATAATGCTGGACAATCCACACAGCATCATCTAGCCCCAAGCTAAGCAGAGCTTGTGTTATGGGTTCTAGATGACTGATATACTTAATACAATACATTACATAGATAGATATTTTTTATTATACATAGTAAATACCCAGAACACCCAAAACAAATATTTGTAGATCGTACAAACATTTGTTCCAGGGCGGGAATCGAACCTAGGCGGAAGGCGGACCTTCGCCCACCGCGCCACATCGGTCGTCAAAGATACAACAGAAAACCGTTTAATTTAGGGCTCTGACATAGATTGCAGTTAGCAATGTTCCTACGTCTGTGCATTGATCGCAAGCTCGATTTCCGCACCGGAACTGAAGCTCCTCGTGCGCACATCGGTTAGGCTTCCATCCCATATCGGGTTAAAATCTCCATGTTTTCGAATGTCGGTTCTGTTTTGTTTCAGAGCCAGTAGTAGTAGTAGTACCAGCCTATTACTGTCCCACTGCAGGGCAAAGGCCTCTTCTCATACAGAGAAGGCACGAGCATTAATCACCACGCTTGCTCAAGACGGGTTGCCGATTTTAGACTTATATTAATTGTATGAGTCCAGGTTTCCTCACGATGTTTTACTTCACCGATGTCAGAGCCAGACTAGATTTTAATTGTGGTTATCGGGGCGTAAAATATTGATTCTGTCTCTAGGAGCAGGAATTTTGAATTTCAGGACGTGGGGGTGGCGGAACCAAAGAAGGTTTACAATTTATTAAATAACTAGCTCCTGATCTCGACTTCGTCCGCGTGAAAGTCAACTTAATCATGAAACAAACGTAATAAATAAAAGGAGACATTCCCTAAAAGGTCCACAGAAATATGAACTATTCCATCAATATGACATATAAATGAATGGTCAAAGCATTCCGCGTAAATAACATATTTCCTCCAACAATGCCAACATACCCATCTTTCCCCCACTACAACCAACACAATGCCTGAATGCCATACATTCCGCGTTTTATTTCTCCAATTAGGTCTGCGACACTAAACCCCGGTCTACATTAGCCCTTCCGAATAAAATTGAGGGTAATAAAGTTGTTATTAACCATTCGCATGGACGTTGACCATTAAGGACATGTCAGACAAGAGAAAAATTAGCACTGCGTAGCGTTGCTTGTCTGAAGAATCCCGCTCCAAAAAAGACAGTACTTCAAGCTCGATTCCTGCATTAACTTTTTAATTAAATGTCTTACAGCACAATACTCATCTTTTAAAGAACATCAGGCAACCGGCATGTCCGTAAATGTATGAACGTTAACGAAGCAAAAGGAAAAGAATAGAATACTCTTTACTATGCATCATACAAACTTACAAATAATAATTTAAAGAGCTACATAGGGTGTTATAATGCTCGGCCTTATCACTAAAACCGAGAAAGAGTATAAAGGATCGTAGCGGGTGGCGTTCTGTAGTTTCTCCCCATGGGATAAAGGTGTAAGTGTACATATGTGTGTGTTCTACTGACATAAGCAGGTTCCTCGCAAATTACTTTCCACTGCGCAAACAGTAGAACTACACATTTTAAATCGTAGTTCAAAACTATTTTCTTTGTATTTCCTTTTTATTACGTTACAACATTTGAACTCGGAATATTTTTCAACAAAGACCCGATGCAAGCAAAAGCTACGCTCAACGCTCTAGCGCTAGTCTGTACCACCCCTAAGGATAAAGGTGAGGTGGACAAAGGCATTTCTCGTTTATCTGCACTTGACTCCACGACTTTATTGTAAGAGAGAATGGTGAAATGCGTCATTCAAAGGAAAGTAAAAATGGACAGTATTTAATCGTTATTTTTACACCTTTCTAGCATGCACTTTGTAGAACTAATTTTCTCATTTTTAATACAGTTCTCAGAGATACTTTGAAGAGCTGGCTTGGCATAGTTTGAACTACGATGCAAGAACGGATATTTTCTTATCGATCGACATAATATTTGTAATGACACATAAAATGTTAGCATGATTATCAAAGTTCTTTCATTCGAAAGTTCAATTTATTAGTCGAATTATTACGAAAACTTATCGCAACTTTAAATTTAGTTGACATGATTCTTCAAAGACGCTGATTCCTATTACGGAAATTGCAAAATACCTATTTGTCGTGAATCAGAGTTTTTTTCTTAAATTTTGACCTGAATTCTATAAAAATAACATTGATAATATTGAGATCGTTTAATAGTACCGTGCTTGCAACTGTAAAGCCAACTTTACATGTTGGGCCAACGTAAGCCAATGTTCGCCACAGTATACTTTAATTATTATCAGAACGTTGAACAACTGTCACTTGCGTAAACTTATTGTTGTAACAAAGACAGTCTGTGGTCAATATTGGCGCATGTTGGGCCAACGTTAATTTAACTGATGCAGGTAATTGGCCATTGTTATTTTGTTCAAGCTATCAAAGGTTTCACCCGTCTCTTGGAAAACGGGGTGAGGTACTGTTTTTCGAACATCATTCACAAATTTTTATATTTACATATATTCTACCTATTTAAATTATAAATATATTTTTTTTATTTACGGGGGTCGAAAAGCATTGTCATTATTTGCCGCATTGTTTTTTTGTTTTTTTTTACATGAAGTAACTTCCTATCTGACCTTAACAACCCAGTTACTTGCCTTCGCTAGACTGGTTGTTAGACTATAATGCTTTTGACTACCTGTAACGAGTGTCAAATATCTATGGATGAGACCAGGGGCTTTCCGATGCACGGAGGGGGGGGGGGGGGGTCTCAGTATGTAATATATGGTCACCCATCCAAGACCGACCTTGGCAAGCATAGCCTTACCATTGATCGAACCGTGCGGCTGTTATTCAACCATTAGCCCCTACAAAAACATATTGTATTAATACAAATCTCCTCCAAATAAAACAAAAAAGTGCTACAAATTCGACACCGTTATACATTCAAACCACCAACGTAAATGTAATGTTTTCACTTCATATGTGAAGGTACATATGTAATGAAAACATTACATACAAAAATTCAAGTTTCGCAATGTTTTACATAGTTGAAACGCGAGTTATGATAACAAACAATACACGTTATGTTCGCTCACGCCACGTTGTCTGATACACGCTAACTTTTGTTTTACTAATAGTCAGGAACAACTAAAGGAGCACAGAAGTTTCAGTTTCGTAGAACGCCCAAAAACACAGGATCATGATTGATTGTAAACATATATCATTAGGTGATTGACTGAATAAAATACTGGAAAATACATACAAACGCTTTTCAAAAAAACAATGGTCACAGTGTTATTATGGTCTTCGATCAGCCATTTCAGTAGCATCTTGTAGTCTGGATTTGTACCCGGTTGACAGGAATATGTTCATTATCATCATCAGGCTATACTAGTCCACTGCTGGACATAGCCCTCTCATAATGAGCGCCATAGCTCCTATCTTTAGCTTGCGGCATCCAGCATTTGCCTGCAGTCTTTCGCAGATCATCATCTGCCTAGCCTTTTCCCAACTATGTTGGGGTCGGCTTCCAGTCTAACCGGATGCAGCTGAATACCAGTGTTTTACATGGAGCGACTGCCTATCTGACGTCCACAACCCAGTTACTGGGCAACACGATACTCCTTGGTAAGAGTGGTTGTCAGACTTTCGGGTTTCTGACTACCCGTAACGGCTGTCAAAGATCTACAATTGACAACCGGGACCAACGGCTTAACGTGCTTTCCGAGGCACGGAGGAGTCTCGATATGTTACGAATGGTCACCCATCCACAGACTGACCTCGGCAAGCGTAGCTTAACCTTCGATCAACCCGAGCGGCTGTTTTTATTTAGCCACGAGCTCCTCTCTTTCGCAGATCGTCATCTTTTAATTGTCATGGAATATGTTCGTCCCCTTTTAAATGGGACTTAAATATAACTGGCGAAAAGTGGGTTTACACCTCCGCCAATCCCTTTGGGGATTATAGGCTTGATGTTATGTAATATAACGAGTTGACCTTCTCCACTTTTCTTTAACCCTTTAAAGTTTTATAACTGTGATATGTGCGAACATGTCGGAGCCGGGCTAAAACAATTTTACCTTTGAACGTGTATGGAAATATTAACTCGTTTCCGTGTTGCTTAATTAAGATGTTTTTACTGTGTTTACGTGACTTTCATGTGGGAGTTCTGTAATTGATTAATCAACGCTTTGGGTGAAAATAAAAAGAGGCTCGCTTAAGTTAACAAGTACTAACTTGACTTACACTGTACCCAATACTGTGACATGTTTTATTTAACACATATAAAGATATTTTATTTGATTTGATTTTCGAATTTCGTAATCGGATGAGATTGATCGATAGGATATGATCAAAAATTCAAGGGCTTCGATGTTTTTATTCCTGAAAGTAGACATTTTACTACTTTTTGGAAATCTTATACGACCTAAAAAAATGGCCAATCGCAAAACTCCCCTCCTGATATTTTCTGATGTAAATGCTAACTATACTACAAGTAACACATTCAGAAAAAAAGTATAAATATGCCAAAAAAAAGTGGCAAGTATTTTGGTGAAAACCAGGATATGGTTTTCACCACCAAAATACACACCACCAAAATACTTGCCACTTTTTTCCCACACAGGAGTTTTAAAAACTTTGAATCACTAGCTGCAGCATAAAGATGGACAGGTTTACTGAACTTTAGACAGCGGTATTTATGACTCAGAAACGAGGATTTATTTTCATATTTCCTTCTAGAAAATAACTTGCATAAAGAACAGAAGTGGTATGTAGTCTACCACACTCAATATCAATACTATCCCTAACAGCGGTGCAGTATTTATTATTTGTTTATGTGCCTTTTTGGTCTCGCACAAGTCCTTCTTTTTGGTTTCTGGTGTTTATATTTCCTGTACGTGTTCCAAATAAATGTGTTTGTTTCTTTCAATCTTTCTTTCTTTTTTTCTTTTTTCTTTCTTTCTTTCTTTCTTATTAGCCACCCACAGAACACTCACAAAGCTGAACCAGGAGGCTTTTTAGTCACTGCATTCACAAGTAATAGGTACGACGAAGTTGAGTCTCGGAAATCCATTGAAACTCGTATACATTCACAAAGCGAGTATTGCGGATGCGGACTAGGGATGTAGGCGCGTCGTGGACACAATCAACTGGCGGTATTGAATGAATAAATACAAATATTTATAGGCGATATGGGTTGAACTACCTTTTTGAACAATGGTTTTATAGTGAACGACTTTTGTTTAAAAGGAATTTATTTTACGACTAGCTTTGCCCGCGGCCTTGTCCATGGAATTTTTTTTATTTTTTGCGCTGATCTCTAAAACGTTTTCTTAAATAAAATGTTGCTTAAGTTACTCCTTAGAACACAGCTATCTACCAGTGATGGCCTCGTCAACTCGGTCTAGCCGTTTAGGAGATTACCTTCAACAGACATACAGACAGATAGACAAAAATGTAAAAATATGGTATTTTGGTATTTTTACGAACTTATTACATTATACATACATTAAACAAACATACACGTTTATATATTGTGTAATAGAACACCAGTGCGTCCAATGTACGCGGAGTGATAATGGGTTACTTTGGGAAAATAGTAGAGTCCGGATGCTTGCCCAAATGATGAACAGTTTCGCCCTCAATTATAATTATGGGATTTAAAACATAACTAACAAAATGTGTGTGGTATAGACTCCCATATTTTGTCAGTTATACCCTGTCAGCGGGCCAATGACTGAGCTCACGCATCACGTGACATCACTCCTCCCACACCTCGCACCTACTCCAGGCAACGTATCAGTTAATCAGTCTCCCTATATGCCCTTAACCTTCGTGAATAACATGAATAACACAAACTACACGTATCATGTTATTCACAAGATGAATACAAATACAAAAACAAATATTCATAACTAGTCCCATCACTAAAACACAGTGTATGCACAGGTTTGAGTACACAAGCCTGTATTGTGATTTCAATGGACGCACACTGTAATGGACAACGTGCAGCACCATCCATCAAATGGGATTAACGTATTTAGTGCAGACATTGTTTAGTTCATGGTGGTCTGTTTTTATTTCAAACTCTTGTTTGGACACGGAATACTTTGTATGGGTTGGACACGGAGATATTATTTATATATATAACCAAATAATCATCATCTGCCTAGCCATTTCCCAGCTATGTTGGGGTTGGCTTCCAGTCTAACCGGATGCAGCTGAATACCAGTGTTTCACTTGGAGCGACTGCTTATCTGACCTCCACAACTCAGTTACTGGACAACACGATACCCCTTGGTAAGACTGGTTGTCAGACTTTCGGGTTTCTGACTACTCGTAACGCCTATCAAAGATCTACTAATAACAACCGGGACCAACGGCTAATAAAATACTTAATATAAGTACATACTTAATATACAGATATATGAATCTGAACGTTGAAATTTTTAGACGTCTTTTAAGTATCTAATGTTTACGTTTTTTTCAGTTATTCCTAGAAATAAACCTTACTTAATTTGCATACTTGTACATATAGAAAAAAATCTTGCTTTGCTTACATTTACAGACTTTTGAACCACTACCCCTTACAACTGTTAAAGATCTAAAAGTTCTGCACGGTTGGCACAGGGGCTGAGCGATTGGCTACGCTGTGTGACGCGGGTTCGATTCCCGCACGGAACAAATATTTGTATGGCCTACAGGTAGTTGTTCCGGATCTGGATGTTTGTTTATGTGAGTTTAAATGTTTGTATACGCACCCGTGAGCCAGGATAAATTCCTAGAGTGGGGCAACGTTTAAAAAAAAAGAAAGAAAAAGGCAATTGGCAACCGGAAGCAATAACCTAAGCTAAGCTTTCCGAGGCACAGAAAGTCTTAATATGTGTTGAAATCAATCTCTACCTACATACGAAATAAGTAAGGTTTGATAAGATCGTTTCAGTGATTTTTTGAAATGATGGAGTTATATTATTGCTCTTAATCTATACAGATTTTTTTAGTCACCGTCTTAATATTTCAGGGTCATAAAACCCATAAAACTGAACAACTTTCACCAAGAAACATGGGCCGAAATATGAAAAAAAAAATCGGGTCTCCCATACATAACAATTGATTTCTCAACAATCAATCAACTATTGATTTTGCATTGGAAGTCCAATATTTTTTTTGTAGAATAAAGTCGTGTCCTTGTATAAGCGATCGTCGTGTGGATATACGCGAACGTCGCGATCATTTGTCACTCATTTGTTCGGAAAACCGGAAGGCCTCTGTCGGCGTACCCTAACGCGACGATAGCGGGGTGAGATAGAGATGCGAAGTAATGAGAAAAAAAGGGAAGAAAAAATCACTTACAAAGGACGTGGCATTTTAAGAATGCCTTCGGAACATATCAAAAGCATTCTCGATCATATTCAATTAGTGGGGTAAGGTTTTTCTTTATTCCCTGATCTTCTTTTTGTTACTTTGTATTTTTAAATAAAAACAGTTAAAAAAAGTTGCTAAATAAAAACAGCCGCACTGGTTGATCGAAGGTTATGTTACGCTTTCCGAGGTCAGTTTATGGAACCCGCTGGTCCCAGCTATCATTTGTAGATCTTTGGCAGTCGTTATATGTACTTAGAAGCCCGAAGACTGACAACCAGTCTTACGAAGCGGTATCGTGTTGCCCAGTTATAGCGTTGTTGAGGTTAGATAGGCAGTCGCTCCATGAAAAATACTGGTATTCAGTAGACTGGAAGCCGACCCCTACATAGTTGGAAAAAGGCTAGGCAGATGATGACTCGATAATACGTTGTAGCGACATCTATCTCGCCACATACGAACTAAATCGACGTTTCCTACATCTCGATATTAGAGTTATCCACGCGACTGAGTATATATAAACGAGCCCGACAACAATCGTCGGGCAGTTGCCCACCAGACACGACACCCGTCTGGTCGGAGGATCCTCCCTTTTCTATGGTGGATGAGGAACTTTACACCCTGTTCCTCACACTTCCAAATTGGTGACCCCGAACATGAACGTCAGCGCAGCCTTCGAACAGAGCTACCTCAGCGTGACGTCATCATCACTTCCTCAAGCTTTCAAGCAGAGAGTCATACAGCCAGTCAGCAACCACGACTTCTACGGGTATCCTGACCACTAGCATGCAGCGAACGCGCATGCCTGGTCATCACCCACAACCTACTCAGCAACCTTGGCTCCGCACGCTGCACTTCGACCGGTCAGCAAGCAGAGACGCACTTCCTCTCCTGGTCGACCCGAGCAGCCAGCCAATACGCAGCACTGCACCACGACTCACTGGAGCCTATACGCAGTATCACCGCAGACAGTTCCGACTCACCGCGAACTATGCGGCATCCGGTTCCGACTCACTGGAACACTCCACTGGCCCGGCAAGCATCACAAAAATGACTCATCAAGCGATCGACCTCCGGTCTCGGAGGGGAGTGATGTAGCGACATCTATCTCGCCACATACGAACTAAATCGACGTTTCCTACATCGCGATATTAGAGTTATCCACGCGACTGAGTATATATAAACAAGCCCGACAACAATCGTCGGGCAGTTGCTCACCAGACACGACACCCGTCTGGTCGGAGGATCCTCCCTTTTCTATGGTGGATGAGGAACTTTACACCCTGTTCCTCATACTTCCAAAACGTAATTAATACATAACGGCATTAATAAAACTTACTTAATTTACAGGGTGGGAGGGATATCGACGCACTTCTTAATTCCATGAGTTCAGTCCATGATTCTGTACGTCCCAGCGTAGAAATTGTCGTCGGCTTCTCGTAATGTTTTCGGTTCTCATTCACACTTTCTTAAGAAAACTTAAAAAATCGAGAAGACTCACCAGTAAGAAAAGAAAGTCTCCTCATGGCCGGAAAGGGATGGTTCCCCGAAGTATCCAGAAGATCAAGCTGGTACACCTCCCCTCGGATGCGGTACAGTTTCCGGTGGAAGTCCTCGATGGTCGGCGTGTAGCTGTCCTCGAACTTCGTGCCGAGGAACCTGGAGACCAGAGACGTCTTGCCTACGCGAGCTGACCTGCGAAATAAAGGAGATTTTGTTTTAGTAACCAGTGATCCAACCAATATAGGACAAGACTGTACCAAAAGGCGATCGTAACTGTTTAATCGACTTCAAAAAAGTTCGTTCAAAAATGTTCGACTGCATGTTTATATTTTTTGTATTCTCGCCGATTGTTCCGTCAATTGCGAACCGATTTTGGATTTTTTTCGTTTTTTTAAAGGGTGTAATTTCGTAGTGATCCCACTAAATTAGAATATGATGGTGGGATCCTGGAGAAATCGAGAGAAATCTTTAAATGTTATTTGGGTATTTCTTATAGTGCCTTCTACATTTTATTATGACCGAATTAACAAGTAAAATACTAGAAGTGCTTTGAGGAAAGCTTCGTACCTACAGGCTTGGCATAGCAGCTAGTGATTTGATGCTACTGAAAATATTTAAAACACTGGCATATTATTTTATGAATGTACGTACATATACGTATTATGAACGTACATCATGAATCGTTCAAACACAAAGGTTAACTTGCAAAAAGTAGTGTTCCCAAAGGATTGACAAAAATTACATCAACGCGAGTGAAGCCGCTTGCAAAATTTAGTACAAATTACGTGTTAAATAACATCTTCAAAGGGACCAGTCACAAACAACTATAGAATTTATATCAGTTTTAGTAATCACGGGTGCTCAGAGACTTACTCAAATGATCAAAAACATTCGCTGACAGCCGGAACTATGGCTTAACTTGCTCTTAGTATCACGGAAGCCAACGGAATCCCTAATCAGGGTCCCTTGTAATGCCATAATGAAAGGACAAAATCATGTAACATTGCTTCCTAGAGAAGTAGAAAGATTTATAATGGTAAATCTGAAGATGATGGTGATTACGGGTTTTAATTGGAAAAGCTAGCTGCTTTTCTAAATTTCTCAAATTGGTTTTATTACATTGCGCAGAACCCTAATTCTATTTCTTAAATAAAAGTGGCCTTAGTTACTTCATAACACATCACCTATCTGCCAGTGAAAGTCCCGACAAAATCGGTAAAGCCGTTTATTTATTATTTACCCGGAGATTACCTCAAACAAAAAGACAGATGGACAAAATAATAAAAAACAATTTAGGTTTATAATACCAGCTTGTTACTTCACTGCAGGGCAAAGGTCTCTTCTCATATAGAGAAAGCACGAGCATTAATCACCACGCTTGCTCAAAACAGTTTCGCCATTTCAGACTTAAATTAATTATAAGTCCAGTCTTTATTTGTTTTATAATCTACCGTATAAACTTTCATAGGTACCTACCTATGCATTTAATAAGAAGTTCTTCTTTTTACTTCACAGACACTTCAATTTTATTTATGTATAAATAACTTTAAAGCACACACAAATCAGTTTGCGCTAAAACTTAAAAAATAAATCTTACGTAAGTTTCACTAGTCATCCATCTAGGCTAGCTTTTTTCTAACTTCATTGGGGTCGGCTTCCAGTGTAACTGGATGCAGCTGAATTCCAGTACTTTACATGGAGCGACTGCCTATCTGACCTCTGCAACCCTTACTGTGTTACTGGGCAACGCGAAACCGAATGTTAAAAAAAAAAACTAGACCAAACGTTATGTACTTTCTTAAACCCACCAAACTGCAAAGACTTTCGGGATTCTGACTACCCGTAACGACTGTCAAAGATCTACAAATTACAGCTGGAAGCAACGGCTTAGCGTGCTTTCTGAGGCACGGAGGAGTCTCGATATGTCACGAAAGGTCACCCATCCACAGACTGGCAACCGGACCTCGGCTAGCGTAGCTTAACCTTCGATCAACCCGTGCGGTTGTTTTAGTTAGCCACGAGCTCCGCAGTAGTAAATTTCACAAGTATAAAGTTATATTCTGTTTTTGGAACTGACATTTCGCGTTTGGCATATTGACATAAGCATTGGATATTTCGGGTAAATAGTATATTAAATTAACTAATCTGACAACGGACTCCAGTGAAACGTTTATTATTGAACCTTTCACGCGGTAATGTTGAAACCGGAACTGACAGTCGAACGGACCCGAAATAAAACCGTAAACTTTCATGAAGCCGTTTCAAAACTTCCACAATAGAACCGGTTTTACGGTTACGAAGATACTAAGCGATAACTGTGAACTCTTCGGATATCGATTTCAGAATCGATGGCCATGATTGAACTTTGATATTTACAGGAACGAGGTCGAGAATGATTCTCTGTTTGTAGGGCTTTCATGTTTCCAGTTATCAGTTTCAAGAGATAAGTTTACCGAAGAAAAATGAATTGGAGATCATTTTGAACAGTCGTGGGGGCCTTGGTTATCGCTGATGCAGACAAATTGAAAACTATCATATGTCCTTTCCCAGGATATAATCTATCTCCTATAAGTATTTACATATATACAATTATACCATAAACTAACTACATATATACATATTTACAAAAACAAAATAAAATAAAAAAGCCGACCAGGACACTCAGGCGTCAAAGTATTCCTCCGTATCGCTGTCATCTGCAAACGTGCCCAAAAGACTGGCAGATTTGCCACGTTGGATGGCAATACTAATTCTTTGGGCAAAGACAGAGCCAGCCAGAAGGTCACGCGTAGTGTCGATGACGTGAACTCGGACCATCCGATCAGCCGTTAAGTCGTAAAAAGGTAACAAACAAACAGAGTTACTTACGCGTTCATAAAATTAGGATGGGTAATTTTTTGGTATAACTACCGTATATACTTTGTTGATAGTTTAGTCTAAAAATGTTATTGGGTCAATACAAACAGGTCTTAAATAATATGTATTTGTATCGTATAGAGTTTATACTAGCTACGCCTCACAGTTTCACATCCCCAGAGAGGAACAGATCATTACTCTGAGCATTAAAAGTATTCCATGTTACTAGGAATAGTGTTACTTAGTAAGTAAATCCCATCAGTATTCCCAGAGATTACCTTGCAAAAGTAAACGACTTTAGTAGCGATCAATTCCGCTGCCTTTGCTGCCTAACTAATCGTATTACCAAGGCATTAGCTTATACATACATACGTAAACTCACGTCTTTACCTGTTAGTTAGTTAAGACACCCTAGAAAGCCACTTATTGGCGTTGTGTTTCAGAACGGTTAGGTGGATAGTACTTGCAACTGGCGTGTGTGTATGACCAGATCTATTAACATATGGACTATATATGTAGCTGTAAGGATTGTAGCAGGTGGCGATTTATAGCGTCTGCCTCCAAGGGAAGAAGGAGTTAGCTTATTCTTTCACTTATTTCTCTTTACGAAGCAAGAGATGAAACTGAATACTTTTAACTTTATCCACAGTAACCTACATGGATACGGCTAGTCTTATATCTAATATTATAAAGAGAAAAAATGTGATTGCTTGTAGCGGATAAACTCAAAAATTCCTTAACCCATTTTCAAACTTCTTGCACCTTTAAAAAGCTACATTATCAGCGAGTACGTTATATGCCATATTTTATTTTCAAAACTATTATAGGGCGTGGAGGGAAGGCTAAACTTCGAGTCGAAAGGTACCTAATAAGTAAGGCCCGCGACTTCTTCTTCTTCTTAAGAAGTCGCGGGCAAAGTACTGGTAATGTCTTACGTAAGCTGTTTCTTAAGCAACCTCTTCCGGTTCACAATTTGTTACTTAGAACCTTCTAAGGTTCTAAGTAACAAATTGTTCTGAGCTGCACACTTTAACTGGGCATGTTATACTTACGTAAGTATAACATGCCCAGTTAAAGTGTGCAGTGCAGCTCAGGATGGCACTGCATGTCAAAGAAAAATGCAAAATAGTGATAAATCAATGCATTTTAAAGTTCTTTGTTTTCCCGCCTGCATAGTTATATCGGTCGTACTCTAATTCGTAAGCTTCAAGATCTACATTTATGACACTTGTCTGTGGTTCTTAAGCCAAATTCAGTGTCAATATTAACTTAATAACCCTTTGTCTCGGCTTTTGGTTGCTGAAATGTATTTTTGTGCTAAATAACTTCATTTTAAAACAACGAACAAAAGCAGACTTAATGCCACACACATACACACATTACATTATACACCACACTCACACACACACACACACATACACACACACATACACACACACATACACACACGTTTAGAGAAACTCACACAAAACTCAAGCATTACTTCAAATTCGTTTAAGACCATTTGATTAGTTCAAACTAGTTTTGACACATTGACAGCCACGCTATGAACACAATAGAAAAAAAAAGATAACTAATACCAGTCAACTCTTAGTCTAGCACTTAACGTGTTAATAAATACTTAACGAGTCAGTAAACTTCTGTAATCCGAGCCTTAAGTGTAAGTAAATAAAAAGGTCATTACTTTAGCACGAATTTTTGTTTTTGCTTACCATAAAAAGCGAAATAATCGAGATTAATTTGGAAACAGGAAAAAGACATACCATAATAGCAGATTCTTCTCGAAAATACTTGATGACAAAATACAAACGATGACTGTTTCGTAAATATTTCTTATTATGATCGCATCAAAGCCTCCAATCAGATCAGAACTCAAATGTTCGACTCAGGAAACAGGAAAAACGGAGGGAAAACCATTACCTCTCATTCCTCTCGAGGGTCCCGTTGTATAACAGCTTTGACGTTATACGTGTCATCATTCTTTGAATTTCGAACGAATCAAAATGCAGAATGTTTAGAGGCGTAATTTTAATGGCCCAGCCCGCCTTGGAAACACGAAATTGTGGGTTCAAATCCTAATTGGACTTTTTAATCATATGTACTTTCTAAGTTTATCTTAGACATCACTGACATCGGTGAAGGCAAATAAAGTGAGGAAACCTGGTCTTACTTACATATTATATTATTTTAATATAAAAAACAAAATCTAAAAATTGTGAGCAAAAATGACACTAGCGCCTGACGCTTTTCAATAGAATCTGAGTTTGTATGATATCACAGACGTAAAACGATGTGTAGATTGTGTCAGATTTTTTTGATAGTTTTTCAACTTTATCGCAAAAGAAATAAGGTTCATGTTCTATTGGGAAAATTTGACAGTTTGGGGTAACTTGACGTGCAGGCGTCTGTACGTTACTTTGTTAAATTAACATTAAAATGTTAATTTATATCACAGCACTGCTAGTAAATAATATTTTGCTAATTCATTCCACTGAAAAGAAAATATGTGAAAGTAACCTACCTACATATAAATAGAAATAAAAAATGTTTAGAAATCCACCTAGTGCATTGCAGATCTTTTAAAACAAACAATTAATTAAACATTCAATGATCAAACCATACGTACATACACGTGAATACTGATTCTTGATTTATATTTCACGATTGCATTTTCGCATTATCTTTTATGAAAGCATCGCACATTGAAGTGCCCCGAATAAAAATTGCGATACGATGCTCGTAGAAAATTCTTTTAATTTAATGTGGACAGCAAAAATGTTCAGTAAACATATACAACCAGTTTCATGCTTTTCGCCAGAATTTAACTGGATTTTTTTGAGTACCCTTTTCAGGATATTCAAAAGGTAAAAGCTACAGCGAATAAAATAGAAGTTCTAGTTTAGCTTGTCAAACAAATACGGATGTTTTGATATTTAGATATTTTTCATTCGTTATCTCAATATTTATTGGTGATCTATACAATGTGTAACAGATTAAACGCAATACCTCTTAATCAGTCATTGTACTCACCGCTACAGGTGAATAACTTTAACTATGAAGCGACACGGTTGGCGCAGTGTTTCGATTCCCGCACGGAACAAATATTTGTATGGCCTACAGGTAATTATTCCGGGTCTGGTTGTTTGTGTATGTGACTTTAAATGTTTCTAAACGCACCCACGACACAGGAGAAATTCCTAGAGTGGGGCAACGTTTTTTGATCTATCATCATCATCATCTATCATCTATGATCTGTTTTAGCTATTGGCTGTAATGAATGTAAAGTCACAGGACAGCTACTGACTTATAATAATAGTTCTTTATTGAACCATTGTTACAATTGTTGCCTTAAAATAACCTTCACTTAATATCGTTCTGTAACTGTAAGTGACATTTTTTCGGTCTAAACTGTGATTCCCAAACTAGTCAGCGCCTGTATCTTGGTACCAGAGTTGTGAACATTAAAGAAAGAAAAAACATTTATTCAGCACGGGTCCAGGCACACAACAATACTAAACATAAAAAACGAGTAACAAGAAATACATTAAAAACATATATAAGTATATATTATTAAGTATGTGCCTTCAGCTGCGCTTAAAGGGTCCAGTTCAGCAAAAAATGCCAGTCAACTAGTGAACATGAAGCATTTTACCACTGAAGTTGATGTGGAAACAAGTTAAAAGTTCAGCTTATTCATTAAACCAACATTAAATTTTCAAACAAAATGAGATGAAAGTAAAGCTTACATACTTACCTCCATCAATCTTATGTAAGAACGTAGGTACGTGAAACGATACTCCTTAGTTTTTTCACGTTGTTATATATCGCACTGCTAGATTAAAACTGACACAACTCAAAATTCGAGATTGTTTAGACAGAAGCTCAAAAATACTAATTCATCGATAGTTAGTATTGATTCCTAGCCCCATTTAACATAAAGTTATATTCTGTAACATATTTATGAGCTAATATAAAACTCGGTTTATAACTTCTCTAACAAAATATAGATAAATGCGTTTTTTTCGTCTAAGTACTGAAAAAAACATTTTGTGGAGTTGTGTCAGTTTAGATCTAGGTGTGCGATATTATGACTAGCTTATAAGTTTTGATTGGTTTCATTTTACTAGTATTTCTAGGTAACCCTTCAAAGTAAGTGAACAATGTTTTTGCTTCACTTCAGTGCTTGATACTAACAGTTTGACAACCAGTTTTAACTTAGTGTTTTCGTATAACTGGTTTGTGGATTCTAAATAGGCATGTCATGATAGCCGATAGGGAAGTCATGATGGGCCAGTGGTTTAGACGTCGCCTCTTGTGCACGAGTTTGTGGGTTCAAACCCGGGCAAGTACCAATGTGAGTTTTTCAATTCATATGTACTTTCTAAGTTTATCTTGGACATCACTGACATCGGTGAAGGAAGACATCGTGAGGAAACCTGGACTTATATAATTAATATAAGTCTGAAATCGCCAACCCGTCTTGAGCAAGCGTGGTGATTAATGCTCTTGCCTTCTCTGTATGAGAAGAGGTCTTTTCCCTGCAGTGGGACAGTGATAGGCTGATACTTTACTTTACTTTTTTTTTTAAATAGGCAGTCGCTCCATGTGATATACAGCTGCGTCCGGTTAGAGTGAAAGCCGATCCCGACATAATTAGTGGAAGGCTAGGCGCATTCTGATGATGATATAGTGCATTAGTGGTGTTCGAACTTTGAAGACTTCTCGTCTGCCGGTCAGTATTATTTATTAAAACTTTATGTTCTTTATAACCGTACATATGCAAACTTATTGCCATAGGCCTTTTCTCCCAGTCTACATAAAGCTGATGCAGAGACAAAATATGGTAGGTGCAACATATTAATAAACAACTTGGAAATACAAATACAAGAAAAAATATGTAGACGTAGCAAACACATGTTAATACGTTGATGGAGAAAAAAAACAAATCTTATCTGAGATCAATCCACTATGATGAGGTATGATGATGATTGTATTTACCGTGTGCTTAGGTTTTTTTTTTAAATATTAAGTATTAAAAGCAAAAAGTTTAATATCTCGCCACAAAATGCACCGTATTGGCAAAAATCAGAGCCAAACATTCCAAACAAAAAAAAATGTTGAACAACCTGTATTTTAGGACACCAGGTCTCCACCCTGAATACTACACTTATCAACCATCAAACAACGCCTACGTCATCCATAACGCTATCACACCTTCCTATCACATTAAAAACGCGTTAATATCGTTATAAATCTACAAAGACCACGATTCACCACTAATGTGATTTCCAAAAGGCACTTGATCCGCGCTCCCAGACGAATGTCACGAGAAAAATCCCACTTTTTCATCCATTCGTCTTTTCTTAACTTAGGTACCTACGTATATCGTCTCGTGAGTCGTGATTGATTGGGTTAGAAAGAACTAATGTTTACCCTTGAAGAGATCACTCCTAAATGGCAATTTATTTTTGTCCTTCAGTTCGTTCGATACTTTATGTAATTGCTGAGTGAACGTGATTTTCGTCTGATTTCACTGATTTAATAGGGATGTGGACAAAACAATTGTTTTTTGTCCATAATAAGGGATCATAAGAAAGGAAAAAAATCCGTGTCCAATGTTTTTAAATAATCTACGTTATGGACAGTGGAGTGGGGGCTCGCAACGTAACATGTGGGTATGAAATCTACTTACGTGTGACGTTACGCTACATTTTTACTCAATGTTGACGTAATCCTTTGATTAAGTAACATAAGAAAATATACGTGTCCAATGTTTTTAAATAATCTATCTTATGGACTAAAAAAATACATCCGCATCACTGTCAACAGGAAAAGTGCCCAGAAGGATGGCAGCATTGCCACGTTGGATGGCAATGCTGATTCTTTGACCTAAAAAAAGGCCAGCCTTCTGGTCATCTGGCTTCTGCCTTCTGCACCTGCACAGTCCTATCTAGGCTTCATCCCTATTGAACGTCCATTTCTAGGAACGAAAACATTCGTCTCCAAAATTCCACCGTCATAGCAGGTTATTATATTCCTATAATTACTCAATTATAGAAAAGCGGTCCCTTATTACGGAATCCCACTCGTTAATGGATATTTCGAGGGATGCCGGCAGCTAATTTAAGGTCTAGGGTGTACTTCGAATTTAAATTAAGTTTATAATTAGGGATTTTCATTGACCTTATTCAGGTTTAAGTGCCTGACAGGTATTTTGAGACTCCTATCTTTAGGCATTCACGTCGGAAAACTGAATGAGTGTTTTTGAATGACATAACGTCACGCATGTTTTCCCCAAAGGGTTAGGCATGAGAGTAGGTATAATTGTACACCGTTATTTCGGCAACTAGGCGAGCCTGTTCCGTATAAGATCGAAAAACCCCATAACTACTTTGCCTACCCCGGGAATCGAACCTGATCTCATACTCATTCATGTTATAATAATTATTTTATTTATGTACAGACACACCAACACCAGCACATCAAGCTACCATAAAATGTCAAATTTTACCATTTGAACATGAACCTTATTTCTTTTGCTATAAAATTGAAATCTTCTGAAAAATCTCCTGTATCGTGGGTGCGTTTACAAACATTTAAACTCATATACACCATCAGCCAAACCCGGAACAACTACCTGCAGACCATCCAAATATTTGTTCCGTGCGGGGATCGAACCCGCGACACGCGGCGCAGCAGCCAATCGCTCAGCCACTGCGCCAACCGTGTCGTCGAAATAAATAATTTGACTTTGACATGCTGTTAAAATTTCCTCTATTGAAATTAATGTCCCCATAATATATCCAGGTTTGTTAAATTTACTCAAGGGCTGTGAATTCTGTTCAAACAAATTTCCAATTGAAAAGGTATAAGTGCCTACGTTGATTTTTTAGACAGTTCGGACATTTGAACTGCTTGACTGGCAGTTACAAAAATAAAGTTATATCCGATTACAGGGTCTCTGTATTCTGCTGTAGGGCCATTCTAAAATAAACTGTGAATACTTTTTTTCTGAAATCCAAATGGAATTGGACAATGGCAATTTCCATACTTTTTACTTCACTACATACTATAGAACTGTTTTAGTCCGTACATCGTCCGTGACATCTCACAACCTCAGGTCCAGTTGAAAGCCAGCGTCAGGCACTAGTTGTCTTTTTAAATCAATCAATAATCTAGTTCGAACTTGTATTTGGTATTCAAACGAATATTTCTTTCTGACGACCGATGTGGCGCGGCGAGCGAAGGTCCGCCTGCGACGCAGGTTCGATTCCCGCCCTGGGACTAATGTTTGCACGATCTACAAAGATTTGTTTCGGGTGTTCTGGGTATTTGCTATGAATAATAAGAAATATCTATCTATGTAATGTATTGTATTAAGTATATCAGTCATCTAGTACCAATAACACAAGCTCTGCTTAGCTTGGGGCTAGATGATGCTGTGTGGATTGTCTAGCATTATTTATTTATACTTATATACAAGAATTGCACAAATCCCACAAATAAGCTCGCCCCCTGTAAGATAGTGGAACACCTCTGCCTGACCCTTCGATGAACAGAGCTGTTTTATTTTTTTATTTGAGAGAAACTAAATACGTTTCCTTACCACAAACGCGAACGCGGTACGAATACCTCAGAAAATCAGTAAACAAAATTCCCGATAGGAAATATCGTGTCAAAGCAAGGTAAATTGATAGAAACAAACAGAATTTCTCCTGGGAAGCACACGGGCACAAACTACACCTGCAATACTTTTAAGGCTGAAGCCGCACTAGCAGGAGCTCCGCTTGGAGCCACGGTAATAATGAACCGTATGGCTGTATGCCTGCCGGGGGTTGCGAAAGTTTCGTACGTTCCCGCGACCCCTGGTGCAGGTGTGAGCTGGAACACCGGGGTGGTTTAGTCAGCAAGAGTCTGACAGACCCCTCCCTCCCCGTATTTTCTAACTCCTCCGCTGTTTTTTTCTGATTAATTTCGTTTCGTTGGATCCAAGACAGTTGAATCGTTTCTCCGGGACTCGTCGGGCTTCATTGTCTCGACGCTTTTCTGGTGGTCGCTACTGTTGATTCTGGTTTTCAGGAGTTGCAGTGGTTTGGGAATAGTGTGGCGTGCTTGTCTCAATAAAAGAAAACACCCTTCAATCCCCCCGGGGTGGAGGACATCCATGTGGATCTTCCACCCCAGCAGGAAAAAAACAAAGTAAAAGGCAGGGATTTCGGTACTGTCAAATAGTACCTTACGATAAATTAAAAAAGGCAGCTACATAGATATTTGTGGAGAAGCCACAAAGAAGAAGCCAAGGTTCTTTTTTTTTTGTACCGACCGACAGTGTTTTTTTGATAGGTGTAAAAATAACGTCTTGTAGATTTTTGATACATTATGAAATGAATGTATTTATATATATATATATATATAAATAAATATATTAACAGGCCTAGAACTAGGTGCTAGGTGTTGAGATTATGTGGTTAATTTCGTTCATTCAAGAAAATCGGCGCCAATGCCATAATAAAAGTAAACAAAGGAATTCCTTAAATAGTATTAGTAATTGTTTTACATCAAGGCGTCAGTCTGGACATCGCAAAAGTAAAACCATGCGTTGGTTCGCTCTCATGTCTCATAATACCTAGCATGCGTACGTAGCTATAAACAAACGCGAAGCTCCAGTCAGTGTGGCTTCGGCCTTAGTGTTTCATACACGTTCCCTCATACAAAACGCTCATATTTATTTTATTCCGGCTTACAGAGGCTTTAGTGCCGAGAAAGTATGTGAGAACTAGAGAGATGGAAGCTGCGTTCCAGTAGTATGAATAAGGTTTATATGTACTGTTTTGTATAGTCTTGTATTCGAGTATGGACAAGTATTTTTGGCGTGGCAGTATCGCAGCACCAACTTCAAGGAGGTCAAGAAGATGTGCTGGTCATAAACATCGTGCTTGTATTACTCGAAGGGATAGGCAGAAGTGTATCCTGATGTCGCCAGTTATGTTTCGGTGTCATGTTATGGGGGGCGATCAGATTACCACCGTCCGGGCACTAATCCAGATTCCAGGCTGCTTATGTCAAATTTCAGATGTAAAAACCAAATAACATTAATTGGTGGCTTTAAAATAAGTTACATCTTTTGCCCGCACCGCAGCTTGGACCCTCAGACCACGAAGATCATAGAAAGAGGTTGATTTGAGCATAAACCAATCGTTGAGTACTCAATAATAAAAAAATGCTTATGTTTGCTCACCATATAACCGTCACGTGGTACGATCCATACATAGGTACTCATTATGCTTTGTTTACGTTCATACATCTAGTCATACACTCACGTCGGTTGCGAGTACTACGCACCTGAACTTTTTAAACGACATCACCAATAAGGTTAGTGTACCTTCGAGGCCGTCACCTCCCAGCGTTACCACTTACATCTAATTTATTACCTTTTGAAACTCGTGAAAAAAATGAGGTATTTGTACTAATTGCCACGAAAACGCTGTTTTCACCAGGCTTTCTAAAACTAGAACAACAAAGTCGCGTGCTTAATGCATTTTACGTAAAACCAGCTAAATTGTAGAGAACGCCACATCTCGTTATCTCGTTCACACAAAGACAAAGCATTGCACCACTTTGTGCTACCGAACAACGGCGCAGCACTACAATCTGCGCGTTTAAGTTTCTTCATAAGAGCATGAATAAGATAAGGCTGTACTTGTCTTGTCTTTGAAATAAGAACATGAAAGAAAGCTGATTTATTTTGCAATTAGGTACTTCTGTTGACGTCCGTCATTGGCATTCACCGAGATAAAACAATGATGACAAGAAAAAAAAGTGTATTCTATATTCAAAAGTTTATTTCTAAGATAATTAAATTATGCTTTATTTTCAAAAAACGAATACCCAAACTTCCTATACCTTGTCTTATTCATCCTCCTTAGCCCCGAGGTTTCGTGGAACAATATTCCCAGGACCATTATCTGCTGGAAATACTCCCGGTGCAAACTCTTTATTTGTTGAGAAATATTTCCCGGCACCCGCGCTAAGGTGCGCGGCGCGTGCTGATTGTAGAAGTACTGTGTGTCTTTACCAGTTCACTGTTGATCGTACCGCTTAAACCACTACAATGCTTCTTGCCCATAGAGATCTACGCTTTAGAATGTGCAACTAAGGTACTTTTTCAAGTTATTATGCCTTGTGACTGTGGAGCTCGTGGCTAAATTAAAAACAGCCGCACAGGTTGATCGAAGGTTAAGCTACGCTTGCCGAGGTCAGTCTGTGGATGGGTGACCGTTCGTAACATATGGAGACCCCTCCGTACCTGGGAAAGCACGATAAGCCGTTGTCGTAGTCCCGCCTGTCGTACAGAGATCTTTGACAGTCGTTACGGGTAGTCAGAAGCCCGAAAGTCTGACAACCAGTCTTACCAAGGGGTATCGTGTTACCAGAAACTGGGTTGTGGAGGTCAGATAGGCAGTCGCTCCATGTAAATGATGATGATGATGATACCTTGTGACTGTGACTGTAGCTTCGTTATTGTTTTGTTTTTATGACATTCAAAAGTGCCGAAATGTTCTAATTTAAATAAAAGCTATGGGTTTGAGTAAGAATGCCGTGGCGTATGTACTAACTTATTTTATATTTTGAATGGAGTTTTGTTTAGAGAAACGTTGATCGTTTAGTTGTTGAGTAAAATTCCAGTAAATACTGCCAACGATCGTTATTTATCGAAGAATCCAGCAAGAAATTTTAACCTGTTTTCTTTGTTTAATAATACTAGCTATTGCCCGCGACATCATCCACGGGATATTTTACATATTAATTTTAATTAATATCAGAATTGAGACGGCTTTTTTACCGTAACCCTAATCCTTTTTCCTAAATTACACTAGCCAGTGGAACTCCCGTCAAAATCGGCCCAGCAGTTTTGGAGATTACCTCAAACAAATAGACAGCCAGACAGACGAAATTTAGCAGGGCACTTAACCTGTTGACATCGATGCGGATGATTTATTCGAATCCTTGTTATAATTTACGATTAGGTTAAGTTTATTAAGATTTTCCTTGTTTTATTTTTATTTTTATAATACTAGCTTTTGGCCGCGACTTCGTCCGCGTGAATGTCGGTCGGAAATCAATGATTGAAAACTATCTTATGTCGTACCATAAATATAATCTATATTCTTGCCAAATAACACTTTGATCAGCCGTCTAGTCGTGAAAGCTTACAAAACAACAAGCAGAGTTTCTATCGCATTTAAAATATTAGTATGGATGTGTGTATACTCCTTTGGGTAGCATGTACTCGAAATAAAAGTTTTAATTACATACTTGTACATGTAAATATCTCTTCTATTTTTACAACATTCTTCAATACTATTATTTGAATATTTTCCAGTCTTTTCCTTCTTTTTGAATATCACTGCCTAGTCGGTTAAGTTATCCCAAGTGGTGATAACCCGCTAATACCGGTGCTATGTTGTTTTATTTCCATCCTTTAACTTACTCCACGACATTTAACATAGCCCCGCGCACAGTCCCACCTGTATACTTAGCGTCCCCTCAAGATCAGCCTCCCATATTTGTTTAGGACCCCTGCAGGCCGCATCTTACTCACCTGCCACTGAATAATTAACCAACCCATTTGCTTTGACAACATACTACCCACGACGTTCAGCTGTTTATGACGCAAGTGGACGCTGTCTTTGAGGGCTTAGACCTTTTCTTGTTTGTTCATGAACTTAATTGTGACGGTGTTGACTCGTGGTTAATGGTATGGACGTAATTAGTGGATGCGGAGGACGAAGAATCCGGTGTTGTGACGCAGCATGTCTAACAGTGGTCTGTGATAGACTGAGATTATAAACCTGATTCCTTTTAACTGTGGTGTGGATGGTCAGATAGTCAGTCAATCAACGTAAAATACTGGTATTCAGCTGCATCTGGTTAGTCTGGAAGCCCACCCCAATATAGTTGGGAAAAGGCTAGCTATATGATGATGAAGATGATTAAAATTTATTTTTTGACTTGAAAATTTCTTCTCGATGAGAGATTTTTAGAAGGGGCAAAACTTATGGCATTGGGCTGAGTTGACGTATTGCGCCAAAACAAAACAAAACACAGATATTCCAAATTTAAAAGTTTCGCTTCTTACGGTAGTCCCCATGACTGGCTATTTTTTTTCTAAGTTTTTCTTTTATAATATGCGCGTCGTCTGTGGCAAATAAATATTTTTGACCGACTGACCGACGCGCGTCGGTTAGGTCGGTCGGTCGGTCGGTCGGTCTGACTGATTATTACTACTAACAATAACTTATAACTTTACTCCACCTATATTTATTGGTTTTATTCCATTCAAAATTCTTCCAATAACCATAAAGGTTATTCGAGTTTTCTCTCTATTTGTTTATCTGCGTAGCGTACCGTGACGGTATTTTTACTGTCCTCCTTTCATTCAGCCTCCGTGCCTATACTCACGGAAGAGCAAAGAGACTCCTTCCACTCGGAAGTGAAGGAGCTTGGTGTCACCGACCCGGTAGCCACACTTAAGAGAGGACATTTAGGGATGCCGGCGTTAAGAGCGGAGGCTGCGAGGCGTCCGTAAAGCTACCCAGGGGAAAACGTGAACACGTAGTACTGCGACGATGTTGCGGAGAACTAGTCGTTTCTTCCTGGAAGTGACCATGGCGTAATTTTTACCTATCCTGTGACTTAAGCACCATTAAGTAAGAAGTGAATGAGCAGCACTTAGTTCATCAGACTACAGCTACTTTTTTGCAGTTTGAAGAGTGTCGGTGCGTCTGTGCTGTTTCCCCACATTATCATGCAGTTACTGAGCCACGCATATGCATGCATGCAGTGCAGTTTTAAAGTTGGTAGTCTTTTTTACTACACACACCCTGTGAAAATTTACAACGGTCTACCTATTACAGTTCATAAGATATAGCCTGCTGAACTTAGTAATAGAGACCCGTTGGCTCCGTTTTAATACGGAATCCTAAAAAAATACATTGTAGGAGCTGTAGTTATTAACTCCGTACACAGACTTGTCGTGAAGGTTGGTAAGTTACTTTAGTAAGTATACAGAAACACGTTCCATTCATCTATACAAGTTAAGTTTATTTAAGTTGAGTGTAAGTTACAGTGCTACAAAGGAAGGCGACTATTTCTCTCAGTTGTTGGTAGCTACACACTACACAGTTATAAGTTCAATATATTTAAAAACATAAGCATGATTTAAGCATGAGGTCCTGGCTTTGATTCCCGGGCCGTACTACGCGTGCACTGGGTGACGGGTATTCCCCTACTCTACCGATATAAGAAATCTCAAAGTTTGCAAAGATCTACGGATGTTTGATACTCTTTCAAGCAAAAACTACTAAACGTTTTGTAATGAAACTTTACAGCATTACAACATACACTTCAAAATTACATATAGGCTGTATTTATAAATATACCTAGGTAGACGAAGTCGCGGGAGGCAGCTAGTAACAAAATATAACTACGAGGTTGTGACCTTTCTGCAAATTGTTTAATATTGAAGTCAATTGGATTTCGTGATAGCCGTGTGGTGTCGCTTCGGAGAAACCATTGAGTTAACTTCTCGAGTGTGTCTGAAGATATCTTGTTAATAAGTTCAAATTGGTATTTTTAGAAATATGTAGTGCCTATACTTATTTACATTAAATTACTTAGAGAGAAACCTCAAGACAGTTGAAACTGTTATTATATACTGTTTAAGAAACATTTTTGGGCTTGGATGGTGAAATACACTGCGAACTAACAAAATCCTGGTAAGATGCAAAATGTTAGAGATTTTAGTTTTTAAATGTCAGAAAGTGGCAATAAAGTATTTATAATAGAACAAATTTATTATTTATTATTTATTTATTATATTATATTTATAATATATTTATATTATATTAACTCCAAATTTTAAGCTGAAAACAAATGACAATAAACACGTGTTGCAACTGACAGATGAACTCGTACCATAAAGGAGGAACCCTTATGTTACAATTTTCGTACGCAACCCTAATTACCCTAAATTAGAGAAGAACTATTATGCAAATGCACTTAGTTTAGCTCATACTACTTCCAACTCCTAACTTTCATTTTAATACTATAGCCGGAATATATTTCTATAGTACATGCGTGCGCTATCGCAGAAAACTAGACTGGATGTTTATTTAAATTTTATGGTATCTCTTGTACTAAGTACCTCTGCCTATCCCATGGTGATAATACTGGCGTGATGTTATATATTGTCATTTTTTATCCTTCTGTTCAGCTTCTTGTCTTCTGTAATTTTGTACCGGTGTATAAATGATTATTTTTTATTCTATTTATTATTGATCCATACTTATTTAAATGTATTATAATTATATGTAAATTAATTATTCGAATTTTAAAATTTTGAATGTTTTGGCAAATTTGCTGTGAATAATAAAAAATATCTATCTATGTAATGTTTTGTATTAAGTATATCAGTCATCTAGTACCCATAACACAAGCTCTGCTTAGCTTGGAGCTAGATGACGCTGTGTGGAAACGTAGTCTTGCCATTTTTAGCCAAAAAAAAAAATTGGGGTGGACACCCCTTATCACTTAGGGTTTTGAAAAGTAGATAGTAGCCGATTCTTAGACTTACTGATTATGCATAAAACATTTCATACATACCGTACCAGCCGTTTCGGGGGAGTTTGGTAACAAACATTGTGACACGAGAATTTTATATGGTAGAAAATTATATTATATCTTTATCTTACGTTATAGTGGTAGCTATAGTGAAGGAATTTAACAGGGTTGGAAAACCAAATTTCACGCCATTGAAGCCGCGTGCAAAGCTAATATTTAAACGAAATTCTACATGATATCACTAAGTACCGCGGGATTTTCCAGGCACCTTCGCCGAAGCTCAGTGGAACGCGTATTGCACTTATCTGCCTAATTGGCTTCAGCTCGCCTGCTGTGTACATTTGCATGGTACTCATTATAAAGTCCCCGAATAATGATGCAATTTAATACGCGGATTACGATGAAATTCACCAAAATTTCAACGTAATTCTCGTGTGAAGTTTAATTTTAATTTTACGGAAAACTGTTATCCAACATTATGGTAAATAAATGAGTAGAGATTACTTAGTATCGTCGTGGTAAAATTCCAGGAAACAGCAGGAAGTATCAGATTGGCATAAATATAATATCATGCCTGTATTCCACGAAGGGTTGGGCAGAGATGCACCTATAGTAACACCCCAGATTGTTATTTCTATTATATTATAACTGGCGAAATGTCAGTTATAATATAACAGAAATAACAATCTAATGTAATCAATCTAATTTATCAAAATAGTAACATGTAAGAATCATTATCTGCCTAGTTCCAGTCTAACCGGAAGCAGCTGAATACCAGTTTTTTTTTTTTTTTAACGACCAATGTGGCGCGGCGGGCGAAGGTCCGCCTGCGTCGCAAGAGGTTGCGGGTTCGATTCCCGCCTTGGGACAAATGTTTGTGCGATCTACAAATATTTGTTCCGGGTGTTCTGGGTATTTCCTATGTATGATAAAAATATCTATATATGTAATGTATTGTATTAAGTATATCAGTCATCTAGTACCCATAACACAAGCTCTGCTTACCTTGGGGCTAGATGATGCTGTGTGGATTGTCCAGCAATATTTATTTATTTTTTATTTTATTTATTTATTTTACATGGAGAGACTGTGTATCCGACCACCACAACGCAGTTACTGGGCAACACGATACCCCTGGGTATGACTGGTTTTCAGACTTTCGAGCTTCTGGCTGCCCGTAACGACTGTCACAAGTGACAGCCGCGACCAACGGCTTAACTAGGGTCTCGATGTGTTGCGAACGGTCACCCTTCAACAGACTGACCTCGGCAAGCGTAGCTTAATAATATGTAAGTTGGTTGGTTTGATTGCGGCAGATGATGACACTAAGTAAAAGACGTGGTTTTAAATTATTCCCAATCATATTCAAGACGAAAATAAACTTTAGGTAAAAATACGGTCTGAAATGTTTTATCTGGTCCTGTAGTTAAAAGTGTTGGCTTAATAATATTTAGCCAAGTTATTTCTTACATTGGATTCATTTAAAGTGTATTGCCTTGACGTGAAGAGTCACAGTCAACTGTCAAGACTTGCCAGCCATATTGAGATGAGTTATTCATTCGAATCTCAACGGTGGAACTGTATGGATTAAATCCAAATATTTCTGAGAAATCCGTATTTTATTTGAGTGACCCTGCACTGACCCTTCAAAAGGAAGGTAATTTGTGAAAGCCAAAATATAATAATCTTGGAAATCTCTTGCAAATGCTTAACAGCGGAACAATTATCGGCCGGCTTTACGTGGAACAACATTAAAAAAGCGAAATTCAACGAATTCCACATTTGAAAATACGTTTCAGCAACCACAAAAAGGTTGTGGTTCTTTTGAAATATTATCGTGATGTTTAAATAATGAGGAAATCCTGCAAAGTTTTCAGAATTGCACCGGATGGAAAACGTAGGTACACCTTATTTTGTATATACCTACTTATTACCTACCTCTGTTTTTTTTTATTATGTAAGCAGGCAAGAGTGAATTTTATTCAGCACTCGCTTTTGCCTGCGGCTTCGTCCGTGTGGAGGTCAATCATTCCACGGGAACGTACTATAATAATAAAGATAATACCAGCCTGTTACTGTCCCACTGCAGGGCAAAGGCCTTTTCTCATGCAGAGAAGGCACGAGCATTAATCACCACGCTTGCTCAAGACGGGTTGGCGATTTCAGACTTATATTAATTATAAGTCCAGATTTCCTCACGATGTTTTACTACACCGATGTCAGTGATGTGCATATGAATGGATAAAGTATACTATTACACTGGTACTTGCCCAGGTTTAAACCCATAACCTCGTGCACAAGAGGCGAGGCCTAAACCACTGGGCCACCATGACATAACGTAACGTACGTACGGGTAACGTACTAACGGGATAAAATTACCAGGTCAGTGTGTAAAAGCATAAAAATCAAACTCACATTCGCATTTACAACATTAGTTAGGATAGTTAAGATCTAAAGATCATGGGAATCATAGAATAGGCTCGAGGTTAAATAATTCAAGCCATATATAGATCGATCGAACGTGAGTCCGTGCTTGCCGCGGTGACTATCCAGTATATCCAATCCGCTCCGTGCCACGGAAAGCACGTTATACTTTTGATCACGGCTGTCATTTGTAGATAGAAGCCAGAAGCCTGAATAATAGGGAGCCTATTGCCATCAATAGAACTGGGCTCAAAAGAATCCTACTGCTACTTTAACTCGTTCTAGAAATTCTTTACTTTGTAGCGGCCATTAATGCTAGTACATTTCTGAAAGTCAGTGTTTAGGACTTACTCATCTAATTTGTTTTGTAAAACGAAAACAATTAATCAACGTCCACGTCTATCTCGCTGAAAGCGTTTAATTTGAAAGGCTAAAACATTTTAATTTACATGTTTTGTAATGGCGACCAGTAAATAGGATAATAGTACTATTTCGTAATTTTTATGGTCCCGTACGTCGAAAGGAAAAAAACTTAACCGCTTTAGGATCACTTCGATGACAGTTCGTCTGTCTGTATGTCTGTCAATACCCCTTTTCTCAGGAAAGCGGATCAAGTCGAGCTTAATATCAAAAATGTAGGTCTAATAATTCTCTGAAGAAGAAAAGTAAATGCAATAAAAAGATATGGCCATTTATGTGACTTCTCTGATAGTCTAAGTCATAGTGAAATTCTAAGTAAGAAAGGGCAAGCCTATTGCCACCGAGCACAAATGCAGACTCCGGGCTGCTACTATGAAATATTAGATGGAAAAACCCAATAATACTTTGACTGACCCGGGAATCGAAGCCAGGACCTCTCTGCTTAGCGATAGCGCTTGCGACCACCAACCCAAAAAGGCAGCATTATTGTGCACCAAATAATACAATTCAGGACAAATAGTTGAGTTGAGCTGCTTAGTTCTGAGTTGAACTCTACAATTTCAAACAAATTCTTGCACTGACTGAACAGGTCCACTCATATCTGAGTGGTTATTTCCTCGAAAGACCATCTCAGACACTAATCTGCATGGTCTTCACATGATCTATCCAAGATAATTCGGTGTTTCTTATCAGAACAGTCAGATAGGGAAATAAAAAAAAACATGTTACTGGTTGGAAGGTGAATTTGTTTGTGAAAACCTATTTAGAGAAAAAAAAAATATCATTCAACATCTTTGATCAATTGGCGGCCTTATCGCACAGAACGATTTTTGTATGTACTGAAAGATAGGACCTAGATTTTGGGCTGTCAGTACAAAATGCATTATAAACTAATAGTTTGTTATTTGAACACCGGAATAAGTACCTCAATACAGCCTAGTCCGATATAGCAATAAAAACAAAAAATGGTACGAAGATATCTTTATAAGTCAGCAATATCCTTAATATTCATCTCTAAAAACAAAAGTCGTAAGTATAATGCTCGCTAAACATTAATATTTTGATAATACAATATGATATTTACTCCATATTTGATATTCAAATTCCTCGAATTAATTAGACCTAAAACAACATAACAGATATGTGCGGAACCTCGTATCATATACTAGCCTCTGTAATCTCCTAAAATGAAAATTCTCTATTCTAAATTATGATTTATTTAACAAAATATTAACATCCTATGTAAATTTTCCGGTTCGGTATCTAAAATATTTGTGTAAACTTTTAACACACCCATAATAAATCACAGTGTAGGCCCCACCTACACTCTGATTTCCGTGTGACCATTCACCAGTCAACTGAGATGCGCCCGCGCAATCTTTTACACTCTCGTGCACTAGACTGCGACCTTTGCACATTTTAAGTTACGCATTTTAAATTGGCTTTTGGTAGTGAATTCTGATTCACTACTGAAAGCCAAAGTGCCACGCGAAAATAACTTTTATGGCAGGCGTGCCCGCTGCTTACACCTATAGACATTAGAGTCTCAATGAACAGTTAAAACATAAAGCGTAAGCTGAAAGATCATCAATTTCATTCAAATTTAACTGTTAATAGAGCGTTGATCAAATCTCAGCCCATGGCATGAAAGACAAACCGAAGGGGTCTATCTGCATGCCTTGTTTATGTTTATGAAAAAACCTTATTTATGAATAGAATATAAAAAAACACATTTAAAAGCAGCCAGGTAAAATAAAAACTTTATAAAAACTATAAATGACTACTTACATACTTATATATACATACACATTTTTCGTACATACACCTGACGCGTCTCACAATACAAATACGATCAACTTTTGATATGAGACCAACCCTGAAATTTGAAGAAATCAGCTGCTAACAAACAAACGTATTTGAAAACGGTATCACGAGAGCTCACTCAGGCAATGGATAAAAATAAAATGTATCACCTAAAAGTAGCTCGGCCGAGGCCATTAGTAACCCAAAAATATTTCTGGATTTAGAATCTGATTTGGGACGGAATGGGCTTTTAATTAATTACTTTTTTCTTTCTTGCTGTCAAATGATAAGGAAAAAGATCACAAACACAACCCTTTTAATAGAATGGCAACACTGCATATCATAATGCAAGCCTGTTACTGTCCCACTGCAGAGCAAAGCCTGAAACAGGCTTACCCAAGGCGGGTTGGTGATATCGTGTTTTTTTTTGTATCAATTACAAGTCTATTTTTTTCCTGTCGTTATTTTCCTACACGAAAACTATTAGGGCAATGCAAATAAAGAAAGTAATAAAATAGAAGAGGTAGATTAATTATTTTTTTCGTATCAAAAAATTCTCATTAAATATTTTCTCTGACGATATTTTCCTTCACCAAAATCAGTAAGTAAGGCAAATAAAAATAAAACGGAAAGAAAACAGAAGTGGTAAATTAAGTAATTTTTGTCTCGTAAAAAAATCGAAGTGCTTCCTTTTAACGTCAGAACATAAAAAGTACGAAAGCTCTCGTGGTTATATAAAGTACTATAAAAACCCGCTAATCCACTTCTTGCCGCCCACGTAAGCCCATCGCTGCTCGAAGCGTAAGCGAAAACGAGGCGATTTTAATTCGGCTCGAAACAGCCAGAATGAAAAGGTCAGGCTTAAATAAAATCCGAAATTATTTTTTCTTAAATTGCTGTACAGTTAAAAGTGAAATGGAAGGGCTAATCGGCTGTAATAAAAATAATAAATACTTTATTTCAGACCATGGTGTCTATTTTGTTAGTTACAAAGCTCTTATACGGGGTTGTTGGAAGAGGGGGGGGGGGGTAGTTGTTGTTCGTGTTCTATTCTTGTCGTTTGCCACTGGACTGGTGAAGTTGGTATCACAGCCTATGCCTGTATTGCTATGAAAACCAGGATATTACTCGTTTAATATCCTAGCATGTAGAAAGAGCCTCGTGTGACCCGGGTGTAATAGTCTTACCTGCAGCCAAAAAATAATAAAATAAAACACTTACCATATTACCAATTTACCATATAACCATTAACAGGCAACTAAGTTCTAAGAACCTACCTAATGTTAACATCTAAAAGATCTGTACACTTAGTTGGCAATAAAGAATTTGAATTTGAGTTGAAAAATATTTAAAACGAACAACCCGCCTGAGTTCACCAAAAGCTTGGGCAGAGGTATACTTACCTACAGTACACCCACATTTCCCCGGTTACGTTTAAGTCCAATGCAATAGGGGGTGAGCCTATTGCCATCATCCGGGCACACAACCAGACTCTGCTACTGAGAAATTCCCAATGAAAAACACATAACTAAATCCGGAAATTGGACCTCCTTATGTTCAGCAGATTAGAATTTCCTACTCATTTTTTTTTTTTTTTAACTTTGCCCCACACTAGGATTTTCTCTTGTATCGTGGATGCATTTACAAACCTTAAAACTCACATACACAAACAGCCAGACCCGGAACAACTACCTGTAGGCCATACAAATATTTGTTCCGAGCGGAGATCGAACCCGTGAGACGCAATGCAGCAGCCAATCACTCAGCCTCTGCGCCAACCGTGTAATATATAGAATAATAACCATAAAATATGCACGTCCTCTGTGGTAAATAATCATTTTTTTCTTTCTTTCTTCCAAACGAAGTGTTTGAGAGCTCTAAGGAAATAACCATAAAACGTTAATTAAGTACCAGGGTTAATAATGCACCACGTAGTCTAGCACCCAGCTTGTGCCAATAGATCATGGCAAAGTTGATAAATGGCGCCCCTACCACCAGCGCTCTCACAGTATTACGTACCTTGTCGACGTATCCTGTAGGGGAATCCCGATTGCACTGAATTAATGCAGTGAATTAATCCTTATCTCGGCTTAACTTGAAGGAACTTAATTTTATTTTTATTTTCTTACAACTTCTCCAATTTAAATTTTCCTTAAAACTTTTCTCGAAATCATCATCATCTGCCTAGCCTTTTCCTAACTGTGTTGGGGTCGGCTTACAGTCTAACCGGATGTAGCTGAATACCAGTATTTTACATGGAGTGACTGCCTATCTGACCTCCACAACCCAGTTACTGGGCAACACGAGACCCCTTGGTAAGACTGGTTGTCAGACTTTCGGGCTTCTGACTACCCATAACGACTGTCAAATATCTCTATACGACAGCCGGTACCAACGGCTTAACGTGCTTTCCGAGGCACGGAGAAGTCTCTGTATGTTACGAACGGCCACCCATCCGCAGACTGACATAGGCAAGCGTAGCTTTAAACCTGGGTGAAAGAGACATCGACGCACAACCTGATGCCATCAGTTCAGTACATGATTCTGGTCTCACTAGCGTTAACAAGTCTCGTCAGCTTTTCCTAATTTTTACGTTATTTCAAATTGTAAAAAACATAAGAAAATCGTCTTTTCTGTCTAAGCTATATGGTACTTTAATTAAAAAGTAAATAATTCACTTTTTTCATCAAACATATCAGGTGGGTTAGATATAATAATAAATAATAAATAAATAAATAATGCTGGACAATCCACACAGCATCATCTAGCCCCAAGCTAAGCAGAGCTTGTGTTATGGGTACTAGATGACTGATATACTTAATACAATACATTACATAGATATATATTTTTTATTATACATAGCAAACACCCAGAACACCTGGAACAAATCTTTGTATGTCGTACAAACATTTGTCCCAAGGCGGGAATCGAACCCGCAACCTCTTGCGTCGCAGGCAGACCTTCGCCCACCGCGCCACATAGGTCGTCAAGTATATATATAAATCATGATATAATATAAATCGTGATTTTTTACAGTTTTATTAAAAAGAAACATCTGAGTTTTTTTGAAAATCAGACAATAAATTTTAAAGGTGGTCTATTATCAAGCACAGAATTCAGGAAATCAGGATGTGCAAGAATTATTTTTGCTCCCTGCAGAGATTGTTCGGTTTTTTATGAATTTTATAGAGAAGGAACCAGGTCCTTTTCACCGTGTTTTCCAGGCACAACGCAAAAATAATCCTGACAAAGTAGTCGAGAGTCTAAAGAGTCGTTCGATGCTTTGACTCATTTCGAGCAACGGAAATAACTAAACCTGAGAATTTGCAACCGTCCAACTCAATTAAGACAATCTTATTAAATCAAATTGAGTACAAAGAAAATACATTGCAAAACGAACAACATACATTACATGAACGACAGAGTTCCTTTGAAAGAAAGAAAAAGCATTTATTTGGGACACGCACAGATAATAAAAAATACAAAAGAAAAAAGTAACTAAAATCTATAAAAAAAAATATATATGTAAAAATAAAATAAAATTAACTAAAAGGACCAGTGCGTTGCTAAAAAGCCTCCTATCTCAGCATATGCTTTGGATGGCAGAGCCAAGTGGCTAATTGACAGGATTACATGTATATTATTATTTCCTTTATTTTTCTGTATACATATAAATTACATTTTCAAATATTTCAGTATAAAAAAAATAAAAAACATTTAAAAATATAAAAAATAGTACCCCACCGGCATAGGGAACAGGGTCCAAGCTACCGGTGATCAGGGCTCTTGAGAGAGGAAGCTCCTTACTATGCGCGCCGTGTCCAAGAGTACTGCTTTCTGGATCAAACCCTTGATCCAACTGCCCAACGAGAGCCTCTTTAGGTGTTGATCGAGGCTCTTGGCTATTATGCCATTGGCCGTCACGACTATCGGCACAATGACTGCTGTATTCACATCCCACATGTCGACAACCTCGCGGGCCAGATCAAGATACTTCATCTGTTTTTCTTTCTCAGCCTTCACGAGGTTCTCGTCATGTGGAACCGTAATATCAATAATCATTGTGCGACGTTCTGATCGATCTATCACCACTATGTCAGGCTTATTGGCAACAATAGTCCTGTCAGTGATGATAGATCGATCCCAATATAATGTGATGCTGCCATTTTCAAGAACTGGGTCGCTCACATACTTATAGTAGGGTACTTCTAAGTCCACAAGGTTATACTTCAGAGCAAGTTGCTGATGGATTATCCTGGCAACAAGGTCTATGCAAATAGTCTCCGTCAGCTAGACGAGAACAACCAGAAATAATGTGACGGATTGATTCTCCGGGTCGGTGGCATGCCCGACAGATGTCAACGGTTCCGTCCTTCACAATGTATTTCCAGTAGTTATTCGTCATGATAACTTCATCCATAATCGCACAGACAAAACCTTCGGTTTCTCCGAAGAGGTCACCGAAGCGCAGCCAGGATATGGACGCTACCAAGTCTACATCAGGTCCATGTAGGACCCTATAAAAGCGCCCATGAAGCTCTTTACTCTTCCATATTTCCATGCGGTCAGCAGTATCTAATACTATAGGTTTGCACCAGTTCTTGTTAGCTAAGGAGAGCGGAGTGAAGGTCTTATCCACTGCAACTACATCTCGATGCATCCCCACGTTGGCTTTCAGGAAGTATTCCCTGAGACTGAAAATCTCGCGGTTGTGCAGAGTCTTAGCGTTTAAGAAGCCTCGACCTCCGTACTTCCGCGGGATGTACAGTCTCATCACGGATGACCGTGGGTGATGCATTCGTATATTTACTATTAAGTAATTTCTCTTGTAGAATCTAGGCACGTAAAACACAACAAAGAATAACAAAGATTTTTTTAACGTTTGTTTTGTCATTTATTCGTTAATGCATCTTTTTTTGGGTAAAAAGGATATTTTTATGAATCTGCGGAGAGTTTAAAACCCAAACGACACTAATACAGTCAACCCTTTAGGTCATCTACCCACAAGCTAGATGATGACTATACATTACATAGATAGATATTTTTTATTATACATAGACCCAGAACACCCAGACTTCCATTAATGGAAAAGACAGGCTAAATAAAGGCAAAAACGAAATAGCATGCACAAATGATAAATTATGACCGAAATCTAGACTAACGAATCCGCTTCCAAAATATACCACTAACACGATGACAAAAATAATGTTGGTAGATCTAATATGTAAATTGCTCATTTCTGTCATCAAGTATAACTGTATTGCGGGAACCGCTATTTCCATTACACAAATGCCATTAAATATAACATATGTTATACCTGTGTCTGCTTTAGCTAAATATTTGAATAGACGAAAACGCCCCAGGGCGGCTTCACGGGCGTGTATGGAATCCGGGCCAATTCTAAATTTATAAGCGTTGAATTTTAAAGAACCTTGCTGTAGACACAGTTGCCGTGCTGGTCTTTCGTATTTCAATCATTCGATGTTGAGCTCGTGATGCATCGTGTTGACGGGCGACATTGTTATTTTAAACTAGCGAGCCACTCCGCTTTCACATGGGTGAGAGAAACTCTCAAATACAAAAATTCTATCCAAATATTCGACTTTCCTTTCGGAATTTACAGCTTTTTCGCAACTATGTTTGGGTCAGCTTCCAGTCAAACCGTATGCAGTAGTTTTTTATATGGAGCGACTCTTACCTACCCTTAAATCCAGTTAAAGAATAATAGATACCCCAGACCATCGGGCTTCTGACTACCTGTTACGACTGTCAGAGATTTAGAAAATGCAGTTGGTACCAACAGCTTTAATTGGTTTCCAAGGCACAGAGGAGTCTTGATTTGTGATGGCTACCCACCTATTCACGGGCTTATCTATAAACTATAGTCATTGATCTACAACGAAAAGCTGTGCACACCTTTAAGTGACAAAGTCACTATAGTATTATTTAAGAAATCCTGTATGTACGAATTTTTTGTGACTTTGTCGTTGGAGTGCCATAATAAATAAATAAATAAATAAATAAATAAAACCACCAATCCAATAAAACTTTTAATCCCATTTCAATTGATTTGATGCCATAACTCCACAATTGCGTTAACTTTTCAGAGTCAGGAGTGTTTGAAAACGATATATCAGTTTTATTTCAATGATGTTGGATCGTAAATATCAGGAAACAATGTCGATCCAATGACAATGTCACTCCAACATTGTTATTTATGTGTTGTTACAAAGTGAATAACAGAAATGGAACTGGCAATATTATTTATTTAATTTGAATTTGTTGAGTTTTACCAAATGGGACTTCCACGATACTCTTTCCTCTGTACGTCTTAAACTAAAGCGTTGTAAATTGGAAACTTTTAGGTGCTCCCAAAAGTTGTTCGACAAAATAGTATTAGTTGTAAGTTGTATATTAAAAGAATCGTAATGGCCCCATGGATAAGACACTCGCCGGTCATGTTCATGGTTTTCAAACCGAGTACGTTCAAACAAAAAAAACATACGAATGTTTTTTTATACCAAATATAGTGGAATGGGTTTTTCATTAGGAATTTCTCAGTAGCCCGAAGTAGACTTCTGGTCGGTTGATAGCAGCAGACCCATCTCCTATTAAATGGGACTTAAACATAACTGGCCAACTGTGGGTGTGTTAAAGTCACATTTCTGCCTAACCTTTTGGACAATACACGCATGACAATACTTATAAAGGCAACTTAATTCTTTACCACAACACCCATTATATCTTCTATTACAAAGTTATTACAGCACACAATGCAATCGCAACATACAATCACATGGAGGACTCTCATTGCATATTGATGGCCGTTCCAGGAGAAACAATGTGGGATGCTGCAGGGAATACCTACATGATGACATATTGTAGAATAAGCTATGATATATAGGTTGGAAGGAACATCGAAGCATAAACTGATACCGTGGGTTCAGTATATGAATCCGGACGGTACTAGTCCGTCAATACAGCGTTGGAATTTTGCGTCGACCTATTCCTCATTTTTAACCCCCGACGCAATAACGACGGTATGTTATAAGTTTGACTTGTCTGTGTATGTGTATGTGTGTCTGTCTGTGGCATCTTAGCTCCCGAACTGATGCTCCGATTTTTGTCTGAAAGGTGAATTAGTTGGGAGTGCTCTTAGCTATGTTTGATGAAAATCGGTTTAGCCGTTCAAAAGTTATTCGTATTTTAATCTGGGTTTTTTCTCAAGGTAACGTGTCAAAATTACGTGTTTCGATAGATTGTCGATTGAAGCATTCGTACTAATACGTGTATTATATGTAGTTTAAAAAGCATGAAATAAAAATTCGCTAGGTAAATAATATAAACTGCTGTATACGTTGGCGATTCACAGGCGCGAGTACGAGGCTTATTTTTTTTTTTATAGGATTTCGCCGGGGTTTGCCGGGGGGTTTTAAATAATTAAATTTATTTTTACTTTTTTATCTGATGAGTTCTTTATTTAAAATAGTAACAACTCATGATATGAGAAAAACGTAACTGGTGAGAAAAACACAAATGTGGGTGTACTGTAGGTACACCTCTGCCCAACGCTTTGGGGAATAAAGGTGTGATGTTATGTTATGTAGAAACATCATTTCCATGTAACCCAATGAGACTTTGACGCCTGAGTGTCCTTGTCGGCTTTTTTTTTTTTTTTGTAAATATGTATATAGTTATATTTATAGTATAATTATATATAGTTAGTAACTATATATATACATAGTTAGTTTTATAGTATAATTGTATATATGTGAATATATAATGAGACTTTTAATTAAAAAGTACCGTGCAGATTTTTAGTTTAAAATTCCTTATGTGCCAGGAAGAAATCATGATTATTTTACAGCTTAATTTAGAAACAAAAATGCAGAAATGTAGAAAGCCCGACAGTAGAATGTAGGGTTCCGTATATAGGAGCAGCTTGTGGCTAAGTTACAGATACACGAGTCGAGCGACCAAGGTAAAGCTACGCTTGCCGTCGATCGATCAAGGAAAAGCTACGCTGATCGATCGATCGTCTGTACATGGGAAACCATTCTCTTCATAGAGAAATTGTCCGAAATATGGTATAGCTAAAAAGGCCTGTTGAGAATACGCACTTGTTTTGTTTTAGGGTTCCATACCTACACAAAAGGTGCTGACCGACCCCTAGTAAGTCACGACATCTTCAATCTTTTACGAGCCTGTTTAAGACCATAACTGCCAAACAATGAGACACAATAGAAAATGTATTGTTTGTCGGTCATTTGGCGTTCATTTTTGTTTACGTATAGATTACAATTTCCGGGCGCATTTATACTGCATATGTGTAAGAGACTGCGCACAGAAAGATGATTTTCATTTACATCCATTTCTATTAATTTACTATGGCAACACGTAAATAAAACCACTAATCACTTCACCCAAATTGACATCTGCAAATAGCAGATAAGTAAGTAATACAGGTAATACTGCTTAGTCTACCACGAAACAAAATGAACGCGACGCAAACATTCGCGCGAACTAGATTGTTAGGTACTGTAAGAGAAAACCTATAGGATGACGGGTAATCTATCAATTTGCCGGGCGAGCGATCAAAGGTAGATGTGAACTACACTAATCTCACACGTATAGTATACCGCGCTGGTATAATTTGTGTTAGAACACCTCTACTGATGGTTTTCGTGAGTCGGGAAAAGTGAAAAATTTTCACTTTGATATTTTGTTTGATTTGTCATGGTATAGGCATGTAAGCTTTATAATAAATTACCAAAAGAAATAAGAGACTCCTCATCAATTAACATTTTTAAGAATAGGTTAAAGTTTTATTTGGCGAACCATAGATAATAAACCACTGTACGTACCTGCGATAGTTCGAACGACAACAATGTTTACACTAATAATATTTATTTTTTGTTAAGTTTCTCATATCTGAGTGAACTATGTATGTTCTCTTTGAGAAATAAACTTCTTTAAACCGAATGCGAAGGAATGAGGATCATGTTGTGAGGAAAGTTTTGAGTATGAATGTGCAGGGTTACAAGAGTAGAGGGAGACTAAAGAAAAGATATATATAATGCTGGACAATCCACACAGCATCATCTAGCCCCATGCTAAGCAGAGCTTGTGTTATGGGTACTAGATGACTGATATACTTAAAACAATACATTACGTAGATAGATATTTTTATTATACATAGTAAATACCCAGAACACCCGGAACAAATATTTGTAGATCATACAAACATTTGTCCCCAGGCGGGAATCGAACCCGCAACCTCCTGCGTCGCAGGCGGACCTTCGCCCACATCGGTCGTCAAAAGACGGATGGATTGTGTGAAAGATAATATGGCTAGAAAAGAGGTGACTATTGAGAGGACGACAAGTGGGGATGTATGGAAGAAGAAAACATGCTGCGCCGACCCCTAATAAATTGGGAGAAGGGCACGACGATGATGATGATATTTTGTTTGATGACGAGAGTATTTCGTTAAAACTAAAAGTAAAAAAAAAAAATAATATTACGTTACCCCAACCTAGAAATTTTTCCTATCACGCGGGTGCATTTACAAACATTCAAACTCACATAAAAACACCCAGAACAGGAACAAATATATGTTTCGTGTATATAAAAGGAATTATCAAAATACAACTTTAAATATATCTTATGTCCAAGCGGTAGCTTAAGAAATAAATCCATTTATTTCCGGTTCTCCCATCTTTGCTCAGCTTAGAAGAAGTGGGCAAAGTAGGCCTCAAGTTAGCATAAGTTAAAGTTATAACTACAAAACTTAGCTAAGTCCTTAAAGACTCGTAGGAAAAGCGACTAATTAGGTATGTTGTTATTTTATTTACGAAAAACTAAGTTGGGAACTATAATTAATTTCTTTTGTTTTTAGGCAACTAATGTAAAATTCACGGATAACCAGCCACCAACGTAGTTACAAGTTGGCATATTTAAACTCAAAACTCGGTCGAACTCATTTATTTCGTTAAAGTAATTTGGTGCCAACTTAGAATGATTTGAATTAAAAATAACTCAATGAATATTTCAGTCTCTAAAAAAGTCTCTTTCGTTTTTGTATGTTGAGACGATAGTGAGAAAAAAGTAAAAAACTTTATTTGCCACAGAAGACTTACGACGTGCACATGAAAAATAAGGTTTAATACTTAATAGGATTTCTAATGATAGTCTTTTTCCAACTATGTTGGAGTCAGCTTCCAGTTAATGCGGGTGCAATTGAATACCAGTATTTTAAATGGCGCGACTGCCTATCTGACCTCCACAACCCAGTTATTAGGTAACACGATACCCCTTGGTAAGACTGGTTTGCTAATGAGAGTATTAGTAAATAAATAAATAATAAATATCGGCAGTTGCACGTCGTGACTGCAGCAAAATGGCTACAGCATCATAAATAAGATTAAACTTTATCATTTCATAATCTCCGTATTAGCTATGATTGTCTTTTCTACGAGGTATTGGAACGGTACAATTATAGTACATACCCTAACATCACGCTTGTATTCCTCGAAGGAATGGGCAGAGGTACACCCAAAGTAACACCCACATTTCGCCAGTTATATTTAAGTCCCATGTAATAGGGGGCGAACCTAATTCCATCAACCGGGCACAAATACAGACTCCGGGCTGCTAATGAGAACAAAATACTATACTAGTGGGTCAATATCCTGTCCTGACACTTTCAACAGAACCTCTTTAGAACCCAAATTAACTTCAAGTAAGGTTTTTCACTCAAGTAGTGCTCTCAAAAGCAAGTCGAGTATGAATGGGCATATTTTATTTATAAGAACAGAACCTACGCAAGGTAATCCTTCTCATCCGTCGACTTTAGGAACTTGCGTGGGCGTTGAAACAGCTGACAGTCTCCACGTCCCTTTATCCTGACATCTGTATAAAAGGGGCCATTTTTCACAATTTGGGTGAATGACTTTTAAGATGATTTCTTGTTACAGCCTCTCTTGATAGAAAGTGACCAGCAACATCATTCTGACGCAGGAGGTTGCGGGTTCTATTCCCGCCTTGGGACAAATGTTTGTACGATCTACAAATATTTGTTCCGGGTGTTCTGGGTATTTGCTATGTATAATAAAAATATCTATATATGTAATGTATTGTATTAAGTATATCAGTCATCTAGTACCCATAACACAAGCTCTGCTTAGCTTGGGGCTAGATGATGCTGTGTGGATTGTCGAGCATTATTTATTTATTTATTTATTTTATTATTCTAAAAACAGTGGCTGACCATTTGTACTCCTCCATTTTTGGGCATATTGTAGAGAGGATGACTTACGTAAGAAACTAGTACCTAACTTGTTCATCTTCTGTGCAAAATGCTTTAAACTCAAAAATGTTAACAAAAAATGAGGTTGTATAGTGTACTCGTACATGAAAAAAAAACATAAATTGGTAAAAGTAACAAAATTCACGGTAAAATTTAAATTCAGAATGTTTCGTCCATTTCCAATGGTAGCGGTGGGATAGAGGTACATTCAGCAACAGAGATGGTTATCCCGAACGTCAACGCTTCGACACGGCGCGCGGCGCGGTATTTGCAATTTGTAACGCTGCGATTGTCACCCGACCTGATTTATTGATACAGTGTCTGTATAGCGACCATCTATATATTCGTATTAAATATTGTGTATTTCGTACTTTCCCCTTCGAAATTTAATATCCTCTCCACCCCTTATAAATTGTATTTTTGAACATAATAATAGCCGATAACACTCAGAATTAATGTAGCTATCTAACAGTGAAAAAAAAATGTATCCGTCGTTTCGGGGATTACCTACATTTATACAAATTTTAATACATACAAACTCAAACACAAACTTTATTATTAATTATTATTATTGTTCTTATTATATTATAGTATAGAATAATATAGAAATCGAATTAATGATGAATCTTACCAAATAAGTAACCTTATTGTTTGTCAACGTTTTAAAATCAAAAATTGTAATAATTTTGTCGTTCATAGAAATATGCACGAATTATATGTGAATAACACATGCATATTTCTATGAACGATACAACTTAAAGGTCTGCCTTTAAGTGACAAGGTCACTATAATAACTATAGGCATCCAGAACCTCCTGCTTTTTTTGGTGATTGTTTAAAAAACAAAACAAAACAATATTTTTATCAGATTTTTAAACTATGAATTTGGTTTTACGGGTTTTCTAGGTATTGAAATGTTCCAAAACACTGTTCGCGCTAGCATTCGGCTTTGCTGCCATAGTATGAATTAAATAAAACCCCAAAAGCTTTCATATGGCATTATTTTCATCACTGTTGTGAGTTTGGTCCAAATACTTAAGCCATATGTTTTCGAGCAGACAAAAGACCCCGTGCTCGAAAACATATGGCTTAACATAACATCATGCCTGTATTCAACGAAGGGTTGGGCAGAGTTGCACCTATAGTAGTATTTCGCCAGTTATGTTTAACCGGTTGTGACACACTGTCATCCCGGTATCACACCGTCAACGTCAAACTTTCGTAAGCAGGAACTGAACGGTTAAGTCCCATGTAATAATAACACAGTTAATGTTGTTGAATTGTCAAAATGAAAGGTATTGACGGCGTGTTACCCAATGACCGCGCAATTGCGTTACGTGATTCCTCTTAAAACACTATGTAGCTTTTTGTAACACAAACACGTCGCGATGGGACTTAGTGAATCAGTAAATCAAGGTTGGCGTCAGAGCAGAGGTAGAAACTGTCAATACCGCGCCATGTTGATATTTATTTTATTTAGAAACTCCGGAGAAGCTCGTGGCTAACTAAAAACAGCAAATGGCATGGAGAAAATATAACAACCTAGCTGGGATATATGTTTGAGCCGTTTGGGGTTGAAACACTAGGGCCATGGGGTCCGTGTGCCCATATAGTACGTCGCAAGACGTTTGGTCGACTCTTCACGTGACCAGAGGGCTGGCCTTTTTTTGGTCAAAGAATCAGCATTGCCATTCAACGTGGCAATCACATAAGCTTATAAGCTCAAATCCGGGCAAGTACAATGTGACTTTTGATGGAATTTATATGGTCCTTCTAAGTTTATCTTACACTTATCACAGATATTGATGAAAGACATTATGAAGAAACCTGGACTTATAATTATATAAATAAATAAATAAACAATGCTGGACAATCCACACAGCATCATCTATATATTTTTATTATACATAGGAAATACCCAGAACACCCGGAACAAATATTTGTAGATCGTACAAACATTTGTCCCAAGGCGGGAATCGAACCCGCAACCTCTTGCGTCGCAGGCGGACCTTCGCCCGCCGCGCCACAACGGTCGTCAAAACGTCCAAAACCGCCAACTTGCTTTGAGCAAGCGTAGTGATTAATGCTTTTACCTTCGCTCGAGCCTTCGAAGAAGCCTTTATCCTGAAGTAGGACATTAACAGGCTAGTATTATTGCTCCAGGATGATTAATTTGTAACTGTACTTTTTAGTTACGCCTTGTTAAATCTTTCCTCGTAACATGGGGCTGCACATAGCATATTTATCTTCATGACTAGTCCTCAACATTTACAGTGTCTCCTTATTAAAACTTCAGATTTTTATAGCAGAACTGTTAGGGGCTTTTACCATTTTCGGACGATTTCAAGACCTGGTGAAACTTACAATTTACCGCATTTCAAGCATCTTCAGTAACATGATCATAAATTAAGTTTTCAACTTCCATACGGCACTAAAAGTAAGTTTTAAAAAGGAAAGTTTTGCTTGTCAGAGATGATCCTTTTTAGTGAGAAGTTTTAAGTTTGTCACGGCACGTAGCAACAGAAGTGCGAGAACGTATTTTCAAAACCCTATTGTACCCGTGCGAATAAACTAACATAAAATAACAGAATACCTCAAATAAAATATTAAGTAATTATGACACATACATACATACTACTATAATGTAATTTTTTTATGTTAAAATGATTATTATGGTGGGTTTTATGTTGGAACTAACCAACTTATAACAACTAAATGTACACATTAATGCAAAGAATGAGACAGTAATTTATATAAAAGATCGCATCGATCGTGTACCTATTCGTTCGGCTATCACTTTTGGTTAAGACACGAAGTATGTCTACACGAGCGTAGCTAACAATTTTCCTTTTTCTTCTTTAAGAGAGAAAAACAACAATAGGCAAATAAAGTTTCGTCGAAAAACGAAGAATCATAATAAATTATATTTAATTATTAATTTCTCGTTCCAATTGAATGGCCAAATTATGATTGATAGGTTTAATGAATTTCTTCTTATTTTACTGTCCATTCACGAGCATAAAAACTTTACTTTTATGTAAGTACCAAATATGTTTTTATTTCAAAGTACGTACCGATTGATTGTGTTGCGGGCATAGTTTCTTTTGAAACTATATTATTATGAAAAAGGTGTTTTCTCATAGAAGAAAGCGTTATTACAGGAATTTTGCGTAAATGTGACATATTGTACCTATTAACTGAAGGTACACGAGTTTCCAATTAAAAATAATTACTAAATAGTTTAGAAATGTAATTGACTCATCGCCACTTTAGCTTCATTCATATAATAGTGTCAGCAATTCTAATTCAGACTATGAATATTGACTTATTCTCAATATTTCCTTATTGTGTATACGTGGTTTTTATAGTAAAAATAATCACGAGTGTGTCAAGCGTAAGCAAAAAAGACAAATGTCTTTAGTAGGTATAATACCTACTAAAGACATTTGTCTTTTTTGCTTATATAATAAATGTGTGTTTTTTGCCATTCCACACAAAAACTATTGAAGTCGTCATTTCCATTTAGCCTCATGAGACTTTTAATTAAGAAAACACGGCTTGGGTGGCGCAGTGGCTGAGCGATTGACTGCTGCGCTGCGTGTCGTGGGTTCGATTCCCGCACGGAACAAATATTTGTATGGCCTACAGATAGTTGTTCCGGGTCTGGCTGTTTGTGTATGTGAGTTTGAATGTTTGTAAACGCACCCACGATACAGGAGAAATTCCTAGTGTGGGGCAACGTTTTCTTAAATAAAAAAAAATAAAAAAAATACCTACTAAAGACATTTGTCTTTTTTGCTTATATAATAAATGTGTGTTTTTCGCCATTCCACACAAAAACTATTGAAGTCGTCATTTCCATTTAGCCTCATGAGACTTTTAATTAAGAAAACACGGCTTGGGTGGCGCAGTGGCTGAGCGATTTTCTGCTGCGCTGCGGGTCCTGGGTTCGATTCCCGCACGGAACAAATATTTGTATGGCCTACAGGTAGTTGTTCCGTGTCCGGCTGTATGTGTATGCCAGTTAAAATATTTGTAAACGCACCCACGATACAGGAAAAAAACCTAGTGTGGAACAACGTTATTTTTGTAAAGAAAGAAAAATAATTCATTTCGTTGATAAAAAATCTCATTGGGTTCCATAGAAATCATAATATTACAGTGTTAAGTAAAAAAACATCAGATACGAACGTTGAAAAACATGAAGGGTCCAGAATCATATAGTGAACTCATGGTATCAGGTTGTGCTATGATATACCTTCCACCCTGTATACTAATATAGAGAAATATGTAAGTACTTAAGAGGGTTTATTCTGAAAGTTGGCAACGTCGCAAATAGATATCAAATATTTCGCTGTTTTGATTAATTTGATAATATTTCTGTATGGAAATAAAAAATGTGGCTAACTAGCGAACTAGAATATTGATTATGAATTGCAATAATTAATATCGTAACACCGAATAGTTAGTTTTAGATGTAAAAAAGTATTCGGTAACTTTCCAAATGCCTTTTTTTTCACCTACAACATCAAATTCAATGTTGTAATTGCAATTCATTATTAATATTCTAGTCAATTGGTTAGCCAAATTTCTTATTTCCATACAGTATTATTTCCAAATTAATGGAAACAGGTAAATATTTGACAGCTATTTACGACGTTGCCAACTTTTAGGATGCACCCTCTTAATAGTAAAAAATAAGTTTAAAAATTATGTATACACATATATGTATATACATATACGCAGACGAAGTCGCGGGTGGCTGCTCGTATTAATATTATTATATTATTAACTATTTGCCGCACTCTAAAGGCGCACATTCATTTATTATTAACATATCGATTACGTTACCACATCCCCCTTCCCCGTTTATACGATAATGGGCTTAACCTACTTCAAAATTCGAATCACATCGAGAAAGATCAGAATAATCAGATTGTATATAGGACTTTATAATAGTTGGGTAAAAATTTAGACAGTGTGCAAGTCAAATTGAACTTTGTTTACTCCTCACACGTAGGTATAATGTCGTGGTGTGTGTGTGTTTGATATAAAAACATCGGATCACCATGCTGCTTTGCAAAGCGTACCAATATTGCATTCACAGCAGGTGTACAGGTCAAAATTACAACTTATTTGTATACTTAGTAGGTAAGTTAACAAATCTTTAGTTGAAAATTAGAACAAGCCCGTTACTGTCCCACTGCAGGGCGAAGGCTTCTTCTACTACAGAAACGGCACAAATCAGCACGCTTACTCAATGCTGGGTGGTGATTTTAGACTTATTTTCATGTTACGAGTATAAGTATTGGTTTCACCGACTTCAGTGATGTCCAACATAAATTTAGATCCTGTCTAAGTCGTTAAGATCACGACTTTTACGGGGTCAAAATGACTTATACAGGGTCATCACGTCTTATACAGGGTTATCACGTCTTATACGGGGTCATCACGTCTTATACGGGGTCATCACGTCTTATACGGGGTCATCACGTCTTATACAAGGTCATCACGACTTACACAGGGTCATCATAACTTATACAGGGTACTTGCGACTTATAATGACCCTACACGACTGATACTGGGTCATCACGACCCAACACGACTAATACTTGGTGCAAACATAATAAAAAATACAAAACAAATTAAGAACCAGAACAGTTTGTTAAGAGTCAAGAGAGTGTAGAAGTTTTTCTGTAGAGAATTAAACAAGAGAACAACGATTTTGAAACGGTACAGGGTGTTTACGAGTGTGAGCACCATTTTCATTTTTATAGCTAGTTTGACTTTGTACAGTGTTCGGTATTCACGTCTGAATTTTCAGTATCCGTTACACATAAATAGACTTACCTTTGAGCATGTCAGTCAAAGAGAAGCAACGGTGCGCGTCAATCTCGATCCGTTTGAGACGGCCTTGTACGAGCCCCAATGTAACCGTCGATAGGGATGTCGGAAGTGTTAACTATCGATACATAATTATTAGAGTGATATCGCTTTCAATGTGCTCCTAAAAGAACCGGCGAAGAGCGAGTCGGACTCATCAGTTTCATTTTTTTTTAAATTTTCCTTCATTTGTTCTATAATACCTTGCTTTTTGCCAAATTTCGTAATTCTAGGTCAACGAGAACTATCATATAGGTTATCGACCCAAAACCTATAGGGTACTTCCGGTTGACAAAGAACTGTCAATTTTGGGTATAAGCAAGGTCTTACAGCACAACGATTTTGGAAACTTCCGAAAAATAAAAAAGTTGAAAATTAAGGTAAATTTTGGTACTCACAATTTTTTGCGAAGATCTAAATTTCCCATATATTTTTATCGTGTTGACTCAGGGCCTTGATTTAATACACCTAATAGTGACTCTAGACCTATCAGGTATAAATTTCATCTTGCTAGGTCCAACCATTCCTGAGAAAATCGGTGGTAACATACGGATAGACAGACGGACAGGAGAGTGATCTTATAAGCCTAAAAATATCGATATATTTTTAAATCGATATCTGAACTCCAGCGTTTTGTTTAAAGGCGTTTTTTTTCGTTAGTTGCATATATATCGTGTTCTATACCTACTCGTTATTTTGATACACCGAAATATTATATATAAATGATCAAAAGCTAATGAAAAATCGAATGAACAACATAGATACATCGACATTTCTTCGACAAGCCTAACCTTAAACTTGATTTGTTACGAGATGTAAACAACACCTAGGTTTATCCGATTGAACTTAGTCCAATAATCACCCAGTTGTAGGGTATGTTTAATATCAACAACGCCATTTGGAATGCGTAATTTTAAAGTCGTTTGGTGCGTCAAATTCGCGTTATTTTAGAAGGAAATGACTTGTTGTTTTGAGAATAGTAGTTAGGTTAATATTTTAAAAGGACATATAGGTTTAAAGAAACTTTATTCTCAATAAAGACAAATGTCACTCACTTGAGAACAATACTAGAATTTAAATAATTACATAAAGTTCGTCGCCATCAGTTACAAACTAGACTGCACGCATTCAATGCCTTCATTTCTCTAGAAGTGCTCGATCTGCCATAATATACTGACTTAGTTGAGTTTTGAATGCATTGAAAGAGTGCAGATTTCTTATACTAGACGGTATTCTATTAAAAAGCTGTGCTCCTTCAAAAGTAAGCATTTTTTTGCCGTAGTTAGTTCTAGTTTTGGGTAAAACTACCAAGCTAGCTCGCCGTGTGCTACGTTGACTGACTTGTTTATATTGGGTAAGTGTTATGTTCGTGTGAATAGTTTTGGTAAGAATTTTTTTGATGATAATACATGTGTGGTAAATATATAGTTGTTTGATATTCATTACTTTTGTGTCTTTATAAATTTTACTGGTTGATGTTAAATATGGATAGTTAAATAGTATTTTTATGAGTTTATTTTGAGTTATTTGTAGTTCTGACAATTTAGTTTTTGCAGCATTGCCCCAAATTTCGATCAAATAAAGCAGGTGTGGCTTCACTAGGGAATTGTAGATGGTGTACCGCAATTTAGGTGGGATGCAATGAACTATATTACGCAGGGATCCTGTAAGGGCTGAAAGTTTGCTTTTTATGTGTTCAATGTGAGCATTCCACGTAAGTGAGCTGTCAATTCTTAGACCGAGATATTTTTCACAGATTTTTTGCTGTAGAGGCACATCATTAATTGTTAGGGGGTTATATGGGGGAATTATTTTATTTTTTGCCTTAAATATAACATAACATGTTTTGAAGATATTTATTGTCAGGAGATTGTATTGAAACCATGCAAATAAAGTATTTAGATCGTCTTGGGCTTGTGAGATAATTTGATGGATGGTGATATACTGACCACATTGGTGATGTTCTTCAAAAAGGTCATGTGTCACATATGTGTAGTACTCGCTAGTGTATGACCAGATGTATGAACGTGATCGAAGCGAAAGGAGTGTGTAAGGATCGTAAATACATCTCTGTTTCTTTGATACCCTGAAGCCTAAACGGCTTGATGGGTTCCAATGTCGTAAGATGTGTGTCGTCATCCTGGCTGTCTGTCTCCAAGGGGTATCGTGTTGCCTGTGCCAGTAACTGGTTTTTAGAGATCAGATAGGCAATCGCTTCATACAAAATACTGGTATTCAGCTGCATCCGGTTAGAGTGGAAAACCAAACCCAACATAATTGGGAAAACGCCTAGGCAGATGATGATGATCTTGAGTGTATGTGCCATCTATTCAAAAAATAAAATTGAAATGACTGTTTGTAATGTCCAAATAACAGATTTTTACTAAATGCATATGAAACAATGATATAACACCTGCTGCACTGTATAGATCAGAATGTTGACCTATAATAGGGATGAATGAAAGGCAGTTGCATACAGCTGAGATCAGAATGCTAAGAGGGATGTGTGGTGTCACGAGAATGGATAGAATAAGAAATGAGTTTATTACATTTTCAGAATGCCTCTTGCATTCTGAAAATGTAACCGAGAAGTTGTGTGGAAATCGGTTGTCAAGGTATGGACATGTGATGCAAAGGAATGAGTATCATGTTGTGCGGAAAGTTTTGAGTATGAATGTGGAGGGTAACAAGAGTAGAGGGGGATCAAAGAAACGATGGATGAATAGAAAGGTGACTTTTGAGATGACGCCAAATAGAAATGTATGGAAGAAGAAGACGTGCTGCGCCGACCCCAAATAAAATGGTATAAGGGCAGGAGTATGATTATGACTAAATTCATATGAAAGCTAATACGGTAGTTTTACAAAAAAACTAATTTATAAAAAGTTGTCTGTGCCTCGCAAAACGAACGTTGCATTTTAATAGACGAGTTTTTAATATATATATATATATATAGTTGTATTTCAAAGTTCCAACGGATACGGAATTTCCGAGCGCTTTGCGAGGTTTAGAGAAAAGCAATTTGAATAAACAAAAGGATTAAAAGTTATTTCTCATGCTAACCACCCATTAGAGCTCGTATTTAAAAGCCACAGCAACGCAAGTAGGATATTAAATTGCACGATGTGTTTTCTCAGTAAATCTATGTACGCTAGAATACTTGTACTTATATCATCTCCTCATCTGCCTAGCCTTTTCCCAACTATCTTGGGGTCGGCTTCCAGTTTTACCGGATGCAGCTGTATACTAGGATCTTACACAGTAGTTATGGGCTGTCAGAAGTCCGAAACTCTGACAGCCAGTCTTACCAAGGAATTTCGTGTTGCCAACTGGATGGGATGTTTAGGTCAGATAGGCAGTCGCTCCATGTAAAACACTGATATTCTGCTGTATCCGGTTAAGCTGGAAGCCGACCCCAACATAGATGGGAAAAAGGCTAGGGTGATGATGATGATCCATGATATGTATATAAACGCGATAGTAACTCTGTTTGTTACATTTTATTTATTTATTCATTTAATATTTTAAGGACACAAATATACAGAGGCCGACTTAATGCCATTGGCATTTTCTACCCGTGAACAGAGATAATTCAGAGACTAACAGTTTTAATCACAATTTCATACATATACAAGACTACAATTAAAACAGTTAATCGGAAAACATACTACTGCCAACTTTCCTTTTCACGAATTACTGGATACTACAGATCCCATTTTAAGAATATCGTGCAAAAGAAGACGTGTGAGATTTGGCAAAGTTAATGCTTAAATGAAGAAAAAGTGCAAGAACCTGAAAAGGTCGACTTTCGACCACTGAGCGACCACAATAGTTATCATTATTATACTTCATCTTCTGACATACACTGACCTTATTCGTGATGTTCTTCCAATAGGCCAGGTACGTAGTACTCGCAACCGGCGTGCGTGTATGACCAGATGTATGAACGTGAGCGAAGCGAAAGGATTATGTAAGGATCATCGCAGGTGGCGTTCTGAGGCTACTGCCTACCTCCATGGAAAAATGGCTTGCGTTTATGTATGTATAAATGTACCATCTGCTCATAATCCAAATCTAATTATAACAGCCCAATACTGGAAAAAGAGGTGCTCAATACACCTCCCACGTACCATCGCACCTTAATACCAACCCTTGTCTGGAAAATACAGCGACACATACATATTAAGTAAAATTCCGTACCAACAGGGTTATTCTGCAATCCAATAATCAGAATGATCGGGATCCTCAATTGAACCCTCATCGGAATCGCCCTCCACATTTGTCGAATCGAATCGATTTACTATGAAGGTTAACTAACCGATCGCATCTCGTGTTCTTGGACGATTTGTTAGATGCTGCAGTAAGTGGAACTAGACGACGAGAATCGACGTGCCTCGATTTTGAATCGACCTTTTAAAATATTTGTTATTTACTTCAATTGGCTACTAGGGATTCTTGAAAGGTGGAATGGTACTTGATATGATGCCAATGAATGTTGCTTGATAAAGCGGTCTTCGTCTCTCTACTTATTCAAAAATTCGCTGTGCCTGACAGGGTCCATGATTGTATCTATTCATTCTTATTTTTATGTACCACCTGTGAGTGTACATAGTGATTTTAATAAAAGATTTGAGATGGTAGCTTCTATTTACACCTATGTTTTTATAGTTTTCATTTTTTTTTGCTGTATTTTACTCCTGCGTCGTTGGTTGCGATCTGGATTTTTTTAGTAGCAACCCGGAATTGTTGAATGGATTTGTGTTCTATAACATGGGACTTCTGATGAAATGTGGGAGTACTATAGGTAAGCCTCTCCCTAACCCTTCGGTTAATACAGGTGTGATGTTGGTATGTTTATTTTTCAGTCCAGTATGTTTAAAACTTCATTGACTTCGCTGAAAATCTAGCACAAATTCTAAAGTAAAATATGATCAACGTTATTCTAAATAGGTAGATTAATGCTATCCCTAGAGAAGAAGCAAAGACCTTTAATCAAGTGTCAGTCAGTGTGATGAATAGCTCACTTCAAGCCGTCAAATCAGAAAATCTTTATTGTTTTATCTGCGTTTAATAGTTCATATTAGTATACCATTTTTTTTTCTTTTTTGTGTCTCTCGTTTTGTTTGTTTCAGGTAATTTCTGTAACGGCTGGACAGATTTTGAACTGTTATTAAAGTAGTAACTTTGGTTATTTTTATTTTATGAATAGGAATTAAGGATCCGTACAAAAAAAGCTTTTAGTTTTGTTAAATTCAATGCAGTCATACCATTACAGTATCAAAAAGTTTCACTTACCCCAACATTACTAATCTGTAGCAGTTCTTTGGCGGGGGCACAGACTCGTCGCAAGCTTGCAGTACAGGGGCACTTGGCCCTGGAGACCTTTCAGGGTCGGATTCCTCCCCGATGCCCGCCCCTCTTCGGCACAGCCACGACGCCCCGCACTTATCCCTTGCATCTTCCACTGGTGCGGCGAACTGGCACCTTCTGGGGGATCTCCTGCCACTGGCTAGAGAAGACTTCAGTGGGGACGGGGGGGCCCGAACTGGACTGGACGTGGCCCTGACTGGTGATGTTGAAACTTTCACTGGTGATGATTGTAGGGACAATCCACCCCGTTCGGTAGTCCCGTTCAACATTGTAGTTTATTTTTGGCACTTTATTTCACATTATTCATATTTTTGATTTTTGTAACCTTCTTTTTGTTTTGCGGAATTTTTTTTTTAATTAATTTAGGCTATGTTTTCTGTATCAATGTTACCGACACTTACGAGTGATAAATGATAAACAAACCCATCGTGAAAATACAGAACTTTACTTACTAACTTACTGACTTTTACTTTAAAAAAGAAAACTGCCCTCCACTAGGAAGTTCTCCTGTATCGTGGGTGCGTTGACAAACATTGAAACTCACATACACAAACAGCCAGACCCAGAACTACTACATGTAGGCCATACAAATATGTGATCTGAACGAGAATCGAACCCACGACACGCAGCGCAGCAGCCGATCGCTCAGCCACTGCGTTAACCATGCCGTCAAATCTTCTCAACCTACTCCTTCGCTGACGTTAGTAAGAATAAAAATCCAGCTCTCCTTATGATCCACAAAACAAGTTAATTCGGGTATAACTTGGACAGTTATGGCTATATTCTACTCTTGTTTATGTAACACAAAAATCTGGGATGGCTGTAAGCTCGGTTTATACAGCCTCCCACACACAAAACAATTCATGAACCAGGTTTATGTAATCGTTGGTCAAACAGTAAGCGGAGCGGGAACGGGTCTAGGTACATTCTTTACATTCATTCATTGACGACGTATGTGGCGCCGCGGGCGAAGGTACGCCTGCGACGCTGGAGGTTGCGGATTTGATTCCCGCCTTGGGACAAATGTTTGTACGATCTACAAAGATTTGTCCCAGGTGTTTTGGGTATTTTCTGTGTATAATAAAAAGTGTCTATGTATGTTTTTTTTTTAAAGACGTTGCCCCACACCAGGAATTTCTCCTCTGTCGTGGGTGCGTTTACAAACATTTAAAGTCACATACACAAGCATCCAGACCCGGAACCTGTAGGCCATAAAAATATTTTTTCCGTGTGGGAATCGAACCCACGACACGCAATGTATTGTGTTAAGTATATCAGTCATCTAGTACCCACAACACAAGCTCTGCTTATTTCGGCCTAGATGATGCTGTGGGGATTGTCCAGCGTTATTTATTTATTTTATTTTATTATTTATTCTTTTTGAGGAGCTCGTGCTAAATAAAAACAGCCGCACGGGTTGATCGAAGGTTAAGCTACGCTTGCCGAGGTCAGTCTGTGGATGGGTGACCGTTCATAACATATCGAGACTCCTCCGTGCCTCGGAAAGCACGTTAAGCCGTTGGTCCCGGCTGTCATTTGTATATCTTTGATAGTCGTTACGGGTAGTCAGAAACCCCAAAGTCTGACAACCAGTCTTACCAAGGGGTATCGTGTTGCCCAGTAACTGGGTTGTGGAGGTCAGATAGGCAGTCGCTCCATGTAAAATACTGGTATTCAGCTGCATCCGGTTAGACTGGTAGCCGACCCCAACACAGTTGGGAAAAGGCTAGGCAGATGATGATTTATACTTTTTGCGAATCGATTGTTTCATATGGGACTTCGGAAAAATCTTTAAGAAATATAGATCTAGGCAAGATTTAGCATTTTAAGACGTAACAAGGAAATGATTGTCTGCTACCACATATAAATGAACATATCTCTATTGTTCCACCTCATTATATACAATTACCTATACAACCTAGCCCAGTGTCCTTTAGCCAGATCAGAGAAAAAAAATTGAAGCGCGTTCAAATAAACTATACCTATCGAGTTTGGCAGATTTCTACTAGAGATTTTTCCTTATTGGCAGTGAGATGATACTGCCAATAAGGAAAAATCTCTAGTAGGGAAATTATGTCAATTTATAATAACCTTCCTCAATCACTGACAGTTAATGTCAAAGTGATTGAGGTAGGCTCAGTCAAGGTGGAGTTGATTGATGAAAATGATTATGGGCCTTAGTTAGCACATGCCGAACGCGCTTCTATGCGCTGTAAACGCAACTAGCGCTGCTTTTTCTAGGCAAAAGACGCGCTGACAACGCGCTGACCACGCGCGCTTCATAAAACGCGCTTATAATAATCGCTGTGTGCATAGGCCCATAGAAAACGGGCCTATGTAGCCGATCCCTAACATTTGTAAGGTAGCCAGGTACTCAATTTAACAAAAATAAAAAACAAAACAAGGGTATTATTTTTACACGTTTCCACGCTCCTACATTTGTGAAAGTGGGCTCCTAATAAAAGGTGAAACGATTTTTATTTCAGCGTTACGTTGTTATCGTTTTTCACGTCGAGTTGACGCCATTATTATGGCCGGGTGTTATCTTAATAGGATGAATGAAGGTCTTATGCTAGAATAATGCTTTGAATTCGGATATCGGGAGCAAAAAATGTGACTGGTAGTATTTGTAGGTAAATAAAACATTTGACATATCTACAAGAACAGTTGGCGTTTACCGCGATCAGTTTAAATATTGAAACCCATGGAAGCACACATGGGTTTCAATATTTAAACTGATCGAAGAAGCAACAAAATAAGGAGAAAAAAAAAGAGGAGCTCGTGGCAAAATAAAAATGCTTGCCGAGGTCAGTCTGTGGATGGGTGGCCGTTCATTACATATCCAGACTCCTCCGTGCCTCGGAAAGCACATTAACACCTTAACTGCCAAACAACGAGACACAATAGAAAATGTATTGTTTGTCGGTCATTTGTTAGTTCAACGTGTTAAGCCATTGGTCCCGGCTGTCATTTGTAGATCTTTGACAGTCGTTACGGGTAGTCAGAAGCCCGAAAGTCTGACAACCCGTCTTACCAAGAGGTATCGTGTTCCCCAGTGACGGGGTTGTGGAGGTCAGATAGGCAGTCGCTCTATGTAAAATACTGGTATTCAGCTGCATCTAGTTAGACTGGAAGCTGACCCTAACATGGTTGGGAATAAGCTAGGCAGATGATGATCTGTGCTATGAAGAGCACAAACAGCTGCAAGACGCCTGTACAGATTTCATTGATCAATTGCTAATGAACTTAAAGGCAACTAACTTAAAGTTGCAAATAGCCTGCAAGAGATAATTCTGCTTGAAAATCCTAAATTATTATACGAACATCCGCGGCGTCCGCAGGGGGACGCGCGCTCTGTTTCGGGCAATCTTCTCGCTCTGCATGCCCAGACCCTTGTTCCTGATTAAACGTCACGAATGGTTAGAAACCTGAAAGACTGACTATTCTTCTAAGCATAAGTAAAGTACCAGCCTATTACTGTCCCACTGCAGGGCAAAGGCCTCTTCTCATACAGAGAAGGCACGAGCATTAATCTCTGCGCTTGCTCAAGACGGGTTGGCGATTTCAGACTTATATTAGGTATTTACCTATGAAATTGCCGTTCTGCAGTACTGGCCATTTCAAATCAAAATATTTTTTGTTTGGCTAAGAATTCTAATTTCAAATTAATTTTATTTTAAAAACATGGATTTTTTTTTCTAAAAGTAGTCATTTGTTTATTGATTGGTGTTACATTTTCATCGCATTTAAATCTTTTTCGTCATCATGGATACGTTAAAAATTCGAGTAATTATGGAATATGAGTACCGTCGTGGCAGCAACGCGGCACAAGCGGCACGCAACATCAACGACGTTTACGGAGCTAACACTACAAACCAACGCACTACCTGTTATTGGTTTGCTCGCTTCCGTTCTGGAAATTTCGACCTGAAAAATGAACCTCGCGGTCGTCCGAAGACTTTGGTCGACAATGACGAATTAAAGGCGATTGTGGAAGCTGATGATACACAATCTACGGCTGAATTAGCAGCAGCTTTCGACGTTAGCATCAAAACAATATTGGTCCATTTGCGTCAAATTGGCAAGGTAAAAAAGCTTGACAAATGGGTGCCCCACGAACTCAATGATCGCCAGCGCGAAGTACGCGTCGAGACGTGCCTTGCACTGCTCAAAAGACACACAAATGAAGGAATTTTGAACCGCATTGTTACCTGCGATGAAAAATGGATTCTGTTTGATAACCGCAAGCGCTCAGCAAGTTGGTTGGATCCTGGTTCAGCACCTAAACAATGCCCTAAACGAAAACTTACCCCAAGAAAAGTGATGGTCACTGTTTGGTGGTCTAGCGCCGGTGTGATTCAACACAGCTTCTTACCAAACGGGGTGAGCATTACTGCAGATATGTACTGTGAAGAATTGAACACAATGATGGAGAAGCTGGCACATCTCCAACCAGCATTGGTCAATCGCTCGTCTCCGCTGCTCCTGCACGACAACGCGCGACCTCATACTGCACAGCAGACGGTCTCCAAGTTGCAAGAACTGGGGTTGGAAGCTCTCCGTCATCCGCCCTACTCACCAGACCTTGCGCCTACAGACTACTACTTTTTCCAGAATTTGGATAACTTCTTGGCGGGAAAAAAATTCAATACCCGAGAGGCAGTACAAAATGCCTTTGAAGAATTTGTTGCCTCCCGTCCAGCTGATTTCTTTAAGAAGGGCATCAATAAACTGCCACTGCGTTGGCAAAGATGCATTGATGGCATGGGTGATTACTTCGATTAATACAAATAAAAAATACATGAAAAAAATTCATTTAAATTTTTTCATACAAAACGGCAATTTCATAGGTAAAGACCTATTATTAATTATATGAGTCCAGGTTTCCTCACGATGATTTCCTTCACCGATGTCAGTGATGTCCAAGATAAACTTAGAAAGTACATATGAATTGAAAAACTCACATTGGTACTAACCCAGGTTTGAACCCACAACCTCGTGCACAAGAGGCGAGGCCTAACCCACTGGGCCATCATGACATTAAGCTTCTAAGCATAAAACATCGGTATTGCTCCGTAACATGGAGGTTAGATGACAATCAAAAAGGGGTAATTTGCGGTCGTCTGATCGGCCGCACTTGGTAACCAGGCATGGCGGGCTGACCAAGACAGGGTCCACGAACGTACGCGTATCTGTCCAGCCCTCGACTCATGGCACTTGTCGGAACTCTCCGTTCTCCTTAGAGTATAGGCGGCACTAAAAAAGGTCAGAGGACAATCGTTCCTATAAGAAATACTTACGAAAACTCAGTATCGTCAGGACAATACACCGATATCCTAAGGTCCTTTAAGACCCAATACAGCTATCAGCCGTATTTGGCTCAGGTACCCACATGCTATCTCCCTGTAACGGGAACCTCACCTTGATGGTTATATTATATCTTACCGTAGGTAATACGGGGATTTGGGTGCGTATCTCACCGTATCCGAAGTCATTAAGTCTCGTTCGAAATAAGATGAAACTTGAGCGAAGGAGCAGAATCGATAGTTCATTATGTGAAAGGGAAGTAAGGTAGTATACGAAACGCTGTAGGCAAGGATTCTTTTTCACATGATATTTTTGATCGGATGCCATTTCGTCGAATTGTAGATTGGTCGTGGATACGAAGACTGAAGGACCAGTTTTCCATGTACCTGGTTGCGAGTAACAAAGCTGACTAGTCCACATAATACTAACACACTATTATACTACTATATTATGTACCTACATTTATAACATAAGGTAACATCAGCCAAATATTTTCAAAGAGTTATAAGCAAAGTTGTACGTATTGTAGACCCACATTTCGCCAATTATAAAAATAAAAAGTATTTGTTTCAGGTAACCAAAAAGCACCCATACAGCAACCAGAATACATAAAACAACACATACACACACATATACAATACACAAAAATAGACATATTATCATGGTTTATTATTATATTTAAGTCCCAATGGGGAGAGTCTTTTGCCATCAACAGGGCACAAACCCTGACTCCAGGGTACTGATAAATTGTTGATGGAAGAACCCAAGAGCACTTTGCCCGCCCCGGAATCTAACTCAGGACCTCAAGCGTAACAGTAGCACTAATGCTCATTTATATGAACTTGAATATTCGAGTGTGGCGCCTGTGACCGAGAAGTTGTGTGGAAATCGGTTGTCATGGTTTGGGCATGTGATGCGAAGGAATGAGGATCATGTCGTGAGGAAAGTTTTGTTTATAATAATAATAATAAATCCTTTATTTTCAGGCTACTTTGGCCCATAGATAAATACCTTACAGAATATGTTTATGAATGTGGAAAGTTACAAGAGTAAAGGAAGGGCATAGAAACGATGGATGGATTGTGTGTCCCAAATAAATTGGGATTAGGAAGATGAATATCACTGACGATTGATGATCTTTGACGAAAAACATCGAGAACAAACTCAAACTTTTAACGATCTTCAGTAACGTATGACCAAACACTAGGGTATTCTCGATGAATAATGCCAATTTCATATTCCTAAGCAAACAAAAGCTGAAATTTTATTATACTAATTTCTTATTACGGGGTTCTCCGGTCAGATTACGGTAGAACCCAAACTATCGAAATCTGACCGAAGCAGTCCGTGAACAAAAACGAAAAAGAATTGTGTAAGATGTGTAGAATTACAACCCTATCCACTAATTAAACACTAGCCTCTTACAGCCCCGCAGAGTAATGGCCTCTTCTTATACAGAGAAGGCACAAGCATTAACCACCATGTAGCTCAATGCGGGTTGGCGATTTGTAACAAAAATATAAAATAAATAAATAAATAATGCTGGACAATCCACACAGCATCATCTAGCCCCAAGTTAAGCAGAGCTTGTGTTATGGGTGCTAGATGACTGATATACTTAATACAATACATTACATAGATAGATATTTTTTTATTATACATAGAAAATACCCAGAACACCCGGAACAAATATTTGTAGATCGTACAAACATTTGTCCCAAGGCGGGAATCGAACCCGCAACCTCCTGCGTCGCAAGCGGACCTTCGCCCGCCACGCCACTTAGGTCGTCAAAAAAATATAAAATGTTAAGTCCAAGGTACTACTTAATAAAACCTATAGGTTCGTGGCGACAGTACGGCATATTTCTTTCATATATGTTCTCATTTATGAACTACAACTGCCGCGAAAATATAAAAATTATGTTTTTATTTTGACAAATATAAATAAATAAAATAAATAAATAATGCTGGACAATCCACACAGCATCATCTAGCCCCAAGCTAAGCAGAGCTTGTGTTATGGGTACTAGATGACTGATATACTTAATACAATACATTACATAGATAGATATTTTTTATTATACATAGTAAATACCCAGAACACCCGAAACAAATATTTGTAGATCGTACAAACATTTGTTCCAGGGCGGGAATCGAACCCGCAACCTCCTGCGTCGCAGGCGGACCTTCGCCCACCGCGCCACATCGGTCGTCGAATATGTCGCATTGACAGTTGTATAAAACAGGGACCCATGTTTTCTCGCAACGTTCGCCCAAAAAAACAAAGTGCAAAACTAACCAATGAAATCATAATTAAAAAAGAAACTCCCAAGCCACACTACAGATCATAGTTGCCGTACTAACCATTCTTCAAAAGCGAGTGAAATACACTCGAGAGCAATGAATCCGGGTCACTTAAAGAATCCTAAAAATCTCGGAAACTAAAAATGCTAGGTTAATGCAATAAATTGTATTTAATAGACAATGTAATACTCCTTAAATGAAGGTATTAAAACTTCTTAGTTATTGTAAAGTTATATCATAAAAAAATCAAATTTGAAAAAGGGCCACTTTCGAAGATGGAACTACGAAATTACAGCATTTGGTTTTGCTTTTGTTTGTAATCTGTCATTTATGTGGGTACATAAACCATGTTGATAGTGCTCTATATTCATTATTCAAGCTGAAATTATGTCGCTTACGCCTGAACAATGCACCAGAATACTTACAATGCTGGAAACCGGCCGGAGTCAGCGCGATACAGCCAGGACTGTCGGTGTGTCGCTGTCAACAGTACAAAGAGTTCTCCGACGTTACGAAGAAACTGGTTCTAACCTACGCAGACCAGGAACGGGCAGAACCAGGTGTACTACAGCACGAGAAGACCGATACTTGGTGAACACCATGCTTCGAAATCGCTTTCTCACAGGAACTGAACTCACAAATCAGTTTCGACGCCTCGGAGGAAGTAACCCAAGTGCATGGACAGTAAGACGTCGGCTTGCTGAATCTAACTTAAAACCCCTTAGACCTGCAAACGGCCCTAAACTGGAGCGTGGGCATCGTATTTCAAGACTAAGATATGCCCAGAGCCACGTAAATTGGAGTATTGAAGATTGGTCAAAAGTTATGTTCTCCGACGAATCAAAATTTATGCTCTACAAGCACGATGGAAGACACAGAGTGTATCGAAGACCAGGGGAAAGATTCAAGCAAGCATGCATCGAAGAAAAAGTAGCCTACGGTGGTGGGTCTGTACTTGTGTGGGCCGGAATTTCTTCTGAAAGTCGCACAGAGCTGGTGATCATAGAAAACGGCTCTTTAACTAGCGTAAGATATGTGGAATAAATCCTCAATGATCACGTTGGTCCATTTATGGTCAATTTAGGTGAGGATGCTATATTTATGCATGACAATGCCCGACCTCATACAGGTAGGATTGTGAATGACTACCTTCAAGAGATGAACATTACTCGTATGGAGTGGCCAGCGCGCAGCCCGGATATCAACCCGATCGAGCATGCTTGGGACGAGCTAGGCAGATGCGTAAAACAACGAAACCCTCCACCAATCACGCTTCGTGAGCTCAAAATTGCTCTCACAGAGGAATGGGAGAATATTCCCCAAAATCGTATAAGGAACTTGGTGTACAGCATGCCAAACCGCGTAAACGCAGTAATGGAAGCACGAGGAGGCAATACGAAGTATTAAAATTCAAGAAAATCGTAATAAAGTTCAAAAATTTCATGTTTCCTATTTTTGTTTTAAGGAGAGATCAGCAGTTTTTTTCTTTATGTAATTTTGTGTTAATAAAATGTATGGTGACTCATATTTTTTTTACTTTCATTTAAGGAGTATTACATTGTCTATTAAATACAATTTATTGCATTAACCTATCATTTTTAGTTTCCGAGATTTTTAACATTCTTTAAGTGACCCGGATTCATTGCTCTCGAGTGTAAAATCGATAGCTCTCTCTAATTGGAAGAGCAACACAACATCGGAAGCCGATAGTTTTCATGACTTTCAAGGGATGCCCCGGATTTATAGCGCGCTATCTCGGGGATAGACGCGGGATTAGAATCGGTTTATTATTGAGAAAAAATATAAATTAGTTATTTAATAGTTGTAAAGAAAATATATATTGCAAACAATTATGTCTTGCACGCGTAACATGACCATTTCTATATCTATTCTACCAAGAATAGACAAAGTTCTTTCTTTCCAACTTGACATCTCTTCTACCTGAGCACGGGGCGTCTCGTAGACTATAGAAAATTAAAAACTTTCTTCTCTTCAGTTTTAACACTGCCATGCTTAGGACGGTATAAATCTTTCAAAAATCTGTCATGTTGTCTATTCTTTCGTTGACAAAACCCGTTTCTATGGTGGTCATTCAACGCGTGCTGCAGCCACATTAAGCCACAAAATTCACCATTCAATTACATTTATTGCCAGACTTAATAAAAACAAACGATTTATGATATGCACAAAAGACCTTACATCAATAAAATATTAGATTTGACTACCGCGCACAATAGACGTGCCCAGCATCTAAAAGCACTTCAGTATCTCCGTATCTCGGCTCCCTCAATTTACCTACTTACGTTGAAAAGGAGACGCACTCTATGCTTTGTTCATTTCTAGGTCAACATCGAAACCTGAAAGTCGATCCCCTTTAGGTACCGTTCACGACCTCGGACAATGCGACTTGCGATGCGATGCGATTTGCATCATGTTACATGTTACTGTCATCCTATTTCATGACATGTGACAGCCACTTGTCAGACCGCGCTCGCCTGCCACGTCTGCGTCGCTGATGACGCGAGATTTTTACCTATGTACAAAAATAATTTCATTACAATGAATAAACAATGTTTGACTGAAGAAGACATGCTGCGCCTACACCAAATAAATTGGGATAAGGGCAGGAGATTGATAACAATGAATGAATTATTGCAAACGCTACTATTGAGGACCTGAGTTCGATTCCTCGGTAAGGCAAAGCCTTATAGCGTTTTTCCACCAGGAATTTCTGAACAGCTCGCCCACTATTACATGGGACTTAAACATAATCTGCAAAATGTGGGTGTGGATCTATCCACACCCACATTTTGCAGATTATGTTTTTTATTCTCCGATGGGTCAGACAGAATGTACCTACATTCTGTTTGACCCATCGGAGAATAAAGGCGTGATGTTATCTTATAAATAAACCACATTCCGTGCACTGTCTTCTCATTATTAACATCAGCACGCCCCTCAAATTAATCTCCCAATCTTACTTGGTCAACAAGTTTTACGAAAGCAAGAACCTCCATCGGGATAACACTTTTTACTAAACCAGACTCTTCAAATTCCGAATCAGATATACAATCGCGTCGAAAATCTTATTCGGCTTGAACAAACCCAATATTTACATAATGCTAACCGTCCTAACTCAGTTTTCGGCCTAACCGCGTCCTAATTCGAATTTGGGTTCCGAAATTCGTGCGTGGAACAACACTAGGGTTTGGCTCTATTGTTGGGTATTGTCGATGACAGCTCGCGTGGAAATAATGGTGGACTTACCAGTGAAGTGTGCTGCATTGACATCATTGTGTATCCTGTTTATCTATCACGGGTGGACTGAATTTGGGAGTAAACACGCTTTGGGCCTAATTGTTATGATTTTCGGTATACCTACAACTAACAGCTGCCTAATCTCTTCCAAATCATACATTACTGCTGCTTTTGCCGTGCTTTACTCATTCACAATTAAGTTATAAATCCAAAGAGGTTTGAATTTTTCAGTACTGTCACTTTTCCAGAGTTAAGTTAGTAATAATAAGTTTTATTAATACAAAAACCTTAATATACAAAGCTCAAATAGGTAATACTCATAGGGACATTAATCTTTGGAAAAAAAGGCTAGACAAATAATGAAAAACCCGAAACTTGGTGTTACTTAAATTTTACAACAAAAGAATATTTATATAATAGGTCTTTACCTATGAAATTGCCGTTTTGTATGAAAAAATTTAAATGAATTTTTTTCATGTATTTTTTATTTGTATTAATCGAAGTAATCACCCATGCAATCAATGCATCTTTGCCAACGCAGTGGCAGTTTATTGATGCCCTTCTTAAAGAAATCAGCTGGACGGGAGGCAACAAATTCTTCAAAGGCATTTTGTACTGCCTCTCGGGTATTGAATTTTTTTCCCGCCAAGAAGTTATCCAAATTCTGGAAAAAGTAGTAGTCTGTAGGCGCAAGGTCTGGTGAGTAGGGCGGATGACGGAGAGCTTCCAACCCCGGTTCTTGCAACTTGGAGACCGTCTGCTGTGCAGTATGAGGTCGCGCGTTGTCGTGCAGGAGCAGCGGAGACGAGCGATTGACCAATGCTGGTTGGAGATGTGCCAGCTTCTCCATCATTGTGTTCAATTCTTCACAGTACACATCTGCAGTAATGCTCACCCCGTTTGGTAAGAAGCTGCCATCACTTTTCTTGGGGTAAGTTTTCGTTTAGGGCATTGTTTAGGTGCTGAACCAGGATCCAACCAACTTGCTGAGCGCTTGCGGTTATCAAACAGAATCCATTTTTCATCGCAGGTAACAATGCGGTTCAAAATTCCTTCATTTGTGTGTCTGTTGAGCAGTGCAAGGCACGTCTCGACGCGTACTTCGCGCTGGCGATCATTGAGTTCGTGGGGCACCCATTTGTCAAGCTTTTTTACCTTGCTAATTTGACGCAAATGGACCAATATTGTTTTGACGCTAACGTCGAAAGCTGCTGCTAATTCAGCCGTAGATTGTGTATCATCAGCTTCCACAATCGCCTTTAATTCGTCATTGTCGACCAAAGTCTTCGGACGACCGCGAGGTTCATTTTTCAGGTCGAAATTTCCAGAACGGAAGCGAGCAAACCAATAACAGGTAGTGCGTTGGTTTGTAGTGTTAGCTCCGTAAACGTCGTTGATGTTGCGTGCCGTTTGTGCCGCGTTGCTGCCAAACAACAACTGACTACTTTTGGAAAAAAAAATCCATGTTTTTAAAATAAAATTAATTTGAAATCAGAATTCTTAGCCAAACAAAAAATATTTTGATTTGAAATGGCCAGTACTGCAGAACGGCAATTTCATAGGTAAAGACCTAATATATAAAAAAAAAATCTTAATCACATGATAAACTCTCCTACCTCTCAAATCAACATGCACGCACTCGAAAAGGACTTATTTCTTAAAAGAGCCTCTTTAAGTCGCTCCAGTTCAGCATCACACATTACATAACCATGTTTACACAACCACGATGTGTCTAAAGTTACCTCTGCGGGCAGATTTTAAAGCTCAACATTCTCACATGAACATTTAGGCAAAACAGACGCTTATTTTAACTCGACAAACACGAAATGAGAATGTAAACAGCGCCCGAAACACGCGCGTATCGAAAACCGATTATTGTAGTGGTCAGGTAAAGAATGTGACATACACATAGCTACTCATTTTAAAGTTTGGTTTTGTAAATTAATTAATTTAATTTTAAAAAAAAGTTGCTCCACACTACGAATCGTGGGTTCGTTTACAAATATTTAAACTCACATACACAAAAAGCCAGACCCGGAACTACTACCAGTAGGTCATACAAATATTTGTTGCTGCGGGGATGGAACCCGCGACACGCAGCGCAGCAGCCAATCGCTCAGCCACTACGCCAACCATGCTGTCAAGTAAAACCGTGCCGTAAATGTCTGTTGGGAGTGTCTTATTGCACTTAGACTGTTCGTAAAAGAGCGAATTTTAGCAAAGCCTTTGAACACAATCAACACAATAAACTGCATTCAAAAGGCAGTATCACCATCATCTGCCTAGCCTTTTCTTAACTACATAATTATGTTGGGGTCGATTTCCAGTCAAAACGGATGCAGCTGAATAACAGTATTTTACATGGAGCAACTGCCTATCTGACCTCCACAACCCGAAGAAAACAAGTATCAATAATGAAAACAATAATGACACTGACAGCTCTTGAACGCCGTTTAGAGGTGATAGTCGCGTTCATTGATGAAACTTGGCATAAGTAAATGATATAATTTATGTTATTTTTTTACATGCAAAATAATGGGAAGTATTACCTTTTTTTGTAAGACTATTAAAAACATTGGACAAGTATTTTCCTTTTTTTGCGTAATCGAAAGATTACTCCGATACATGACTTAATATGTGGTATTAAGTAATACCTATGTAGATTATATACTGCGTTGTGACGCAGCCAGCTCTCTCTACCTAACTTCAATGCTTTTTAAGTCATTTTTTATTAATATGATACCTATAGAAAAACATATGTTGTGTCTAATATTTGTATATTATGTGACAGACGGACAATTTTTTTTTTAATCTTTGTCATCCTAAATGTCAAGTCGATAGTAGTCCCTGAAATGATCAGCAAATTGACATACAGACAAAGTCGTACCATAACACTTCGATTACGGCCATTTTGATACTTACGTATCAAAATGGCCATAATCGAACGAATCGTAATCGAATGGCCGTATTGGTAAAAAAGTACCTATATAAAAAATGACGAAGCAAAGAAAACAGAAATCCCTTGCATAATTTAAAAAAAAGTTCCCGTTCACTTGCACTCAACAGTGTAGCACAGACCTTACTTTCACAAACATAGGTCGATTCGTTCATACAAGTTTTAATTGGGTCATTCCGCACAGATCCCTCTACCAATGAAATTAGTGGTCGCCAATGTTGGGAAATTCCCTAATGATTCCGGGGATTCGTGAAAGTAGCCATCAAACTATTAAGGGTGTCACCCGGTCAAAGTTCAAGTAATCTTAAAAGGAATAGGAATTACGATGCCGTGGCGGATTTTTTTAAATTTCGTTATTAGATACGTAAATATAAAAATCTTTAAATCATATTTGTATTTTTATGTTATTTTGTCTATGTTGATAAAATATGCTTATTTCTTAGAGAAAGTCAAAGTACCCTGAAAATGAAACTAACTGAACTGTGACCTGATAATTGTACTCATAACACAATCTAATTGTATGTAACCAAAATATTTTTCGGAAAGGGAATTATAATACCAGCCTGTTACTGTCCCACTGCAGGGCAAAGACCCCTTCTCATATTGAGAAGGCACGAGCATTTATCACCAAGCTCGCTCAAGACGGAAAAGAAAAAGGAATTAGCAATATAATGTTTTTAATCGATTCAATCAATTCCATTTTTAACACGTTCCTAAGGGTTACAATGCAGTGTATTCAACACGAGTGCTGTTTTTCTTTTAAAACCTGTACTAGTGCACGAAAATGCGAATGTAAGTAATAGTCAGTGATATACGACTTTCTTTTATCATAGCAACGAGACTTAAATAGACCTATTATATGATATTAGGCTTCTCTATGCCTAAAATAGTGTGAACAAATAACCTGTGTTAATGAATAAATTACAGAGGCCAGCACATCAACCTACCTCAATGTGTCATTTTTTTTATAGGTATTCAACATTATTACAACAGCATAAGGTTTATGTTCAATTAGGAAAATCTGGTAGTTTAGGGTAAGTTGTTGTGCTGGCGTCTGTACCTATGATCTATGAACATAATAGTTTTTCATTGTTTGTTTTTAGTGTCAATAAATTTCATAAACAAAACAGGTTTTATGTTTTTTTTTTATATTAAACTGTGTACCGGCTTCAAATCCTTCAAGTCTGTGCCTCTCATTCAAAATGGCGAACGTTTTTTCACAAATATTTGTTAATTATATCAAGAATTATGTATAAGACTTTTTTAATAAGGAATTTTTTGTCTCAAGTGTGATGAAAAATCTTGCTTTGCATGAGTTTTTGTCATTGCACACTTGCATCAAAATTTACCTTCCCACTAATCAAATCCATCTTAAATTCTGAGATTCAAAATACGAATAAACTTGAATTAACAAAAGACTGTGTTTCAATTAAACATTATGTGAAGTAGTGACGTCAAAAAATAATAATTTCAGCTATTATCAAGATATTAATTCTCACTTAGCAAAGTAATTAATAGCCTTAACGATTAAAGTGCTAAAATTAGCTGGGATGGAAATTTCTCAAGTTCATTGACCCGCATGATTATATCTAATACTTAGAAACCATCTCGGGCAAAGGCTAGTGATACAAATTAACATTGTACAAGGTGTAACAAAACGCAAGTCTTGAAAGTATTTTGTTCAAAATTGACTACTAAATCGATTTCAGTATTGGGTATTTATTCAAATAATATATATTTTGCCATTACTGACCGCCGATAGAGCCAAAGTGGCTTTAACAAAATAATGTTTTGGTCTATGTACTTACATACATAAACACATAACTCTCTCTAGGCTATCGATTTATACATACACAAACTCACACATTTTTCCTATCGGGGTAGGCAGAAACTACAGAACGCCACCCGCTACGATCCTTACATACTCCTTTTGCTTCGTTAACGTTCATACATCTAGTCATACACGCAAGCCGTCAGTGTATGTCCTTCTAGTTCGTCCCATCCCGTTGCAGGCGGTCTGTGGATGGGTGACCGTTCGTAATATATCGAGACTTCTCCGTGCCTCGGAAAGCACGCTAAGCAGTTGATCCTGGTGGTCGTTTGTAGATCTTTGACAGTCGTAACGGATAGTCAGAGCCCGAAAATCTGACAACCAGTCTTACCAGGGGGTTTCTTGTTGCCCAGTAACTAGGCTGTGGCGGTCAGGTAGGCAGCGCTCCATGTAAAAAACTGATATTTAGCTCCATCCGGTAAGACTAGAAGCTGACCCCAACATAGTTGGGAAAAGGCTAGGCAGATGATGACATCAGTGTAAGCACCAGCACACAATGTGAACAGCCAGACGAGCCTTTTTTGACATGGACTGCTTGGTCACAACGCCAATTTATGCTTTATACTCAATACTCTAATTTGGGTGTGTGAGGTCTTGCGTTACGTTACGTATTAATACGAGTAGTGTTTGTTAGAACGAAGGACGTACTTCAAAATAGTGTAGTACTCATAGAAATGAACATCTTTTACTAGAAGAATAAAAATCTGCTGCTCCATACATCTTCATTCGCAAAACTTGACAAAGTGTGACTATCCGTCCGGATTTGTCTGGATATGTCCGGCTTTTGGGCTCCCCGTCTGAACTTTCTCCGCCCTTGTCATTTGTCCGAATTTTCAACTCAAGAGATTTTTTTTTCCAAATAAAAAACTATTCATCAGTGGCGAGGTGTGTATTTTTGTAAGGGGGAAGTCAAAGAATACAATAGTCCTCCAGCTCTTTCTCACCAACGCGATTTTTTTATTTCTGTCTCTATCATCTGTCATTTGGCAATAGTAGACATTACTGATGGTGCCATTTTCAATGGCAGTTGAGAGGGGCTTTCAGACCTCCGTAGGAAGCTGTTTGGGATCGAGTTGTATGAATTCTGCGCTACTGCTATTGATTTAGAATAAGAATAACGCAAGATTTAAAGTATGAGTAACACGTCCAGATTAGTTTTGCAAGTGTCCAGCTTTTTGTCAGTACTTTTCGATTTACAAATGATTACCCTAGTCCTATAGATTTGACGGCACTGTTGGCGCAGGGGCTGAGCGATCGACTGCTGCGCCGCGTGTTGTGGGTTCTGCCTTTTTGTGTGTGTCTTTAAATGTCTGTAAACGCACCTACGACACAGGGGAAATTCCTGGTGTGGAGCAGTTTAAAAAAAAATGTAGTAAAAGTTGTACACCACACGTTAAATGCCAAGAGAAACACCAACAATACATTTCTATTATGTCTTGTTGTATGGCAGTCAAGGTGTGCCCACCATTTTAACTAACATCCTGTATAGTGCACGATAGAATTCACCGTTTGATCCACGGTAGAGAATGACCCTTTTCTGGATTTCCTAGAGACTAATATAAGCAGAAACCTGCTCTAGTGTAGCGGAGTAATTTTATGAACATTTTGAGGGAGATCAAAGAAAATAAAAAATGTAAAGAAATAAAAAATAAAAAAATTAACCTATATAAGAATTCATTATGCAGTTACCTGTTTTTTCAGTGTACTTTTGTTCGCAAAAGTTGTTGAAAAACAATTAGTTAGTATATCTAACTTTTTATCATCTAATTAATACTTTTAAACGAGCATTTCTTGTATATTTGTATATAATCTGAATCTCGGAAACGGTTCCAACGATTTTCATGAAGTGTAGTATGCAGGGGGTTTCGGTGGCGACAAATCAATCTAGCTAGGTTTCATTTAAAAAAATTTATCGTTTTATCCGAGAGAAGCTCGGTCATCCAGGTACTTTGCATTAATACAGGAATTTCATAGGGTATTTTTTTTAATACTCCTTCTTTTAGATTTATTTCTGTCCCACTGCAGAGCAAAGGCCTCTTCTCAGACAGAGAAGGCATGAGCATTAATCACCTCGCTTGCTCAAGACAGGTTGGCGATTTCAGACTTATATTAATTATATAAGTCTAGGTTACCTCACGATGTTTTCCTTCACCGATGTCAGTGATGTCCAATATAAGCTTAGAAAGTACATAGGAATTGAAAAACTCATATTGGTACTTGCCCAGGTTTGAACCCACAACCTCGTGCACAAGAGGCGATGCCTAAACCACTGGGCCATCATGACATTTTAAGCATTTAATACATATTTATTCCGAGAAAAAACTCATCTTCAGTCGCATATTGTGGGAACTACAAGCATATTTTTATCCTACGAGTTAAAATCCTTTTCTGCCATAATACACATTGTTATTACAAATAGGTTACTGCTCCATTTCTTAAGTACCAAGATTCTGTTGTGCTATTGAGTTATCTTTATGGTCCATATCGTTTCTGAACTTCAGTAAGCATAAAAAACTCTGCTTAAATACAAAACAATGTGACGACCCATGTGGCACAGTGGACGAAGGACCGCCTGTTACGCAGAAGGTTGCGGGTTCGATTCCCGCCTTGGGACAAATGTTTGTACGATCTACAAAGATTTGTTCCGGGTATTCTAGGTACTTGCTATGTATAATAAAAAAAATATCAATCCATGTAATGTATTGTATTAAGTATAGATACCCATAACACTAGCTCTGCTTAGCTTCGGGCTAGATGATGCTGTGTGGATTGTCCAGCATTATTTATTATTATTTATTTATTAAAATTGTATGCACAAGTGAAAATACCCATACAAAGGCGGACTTAATGCCATAGGCAACTTCCACCAGTCTACCTTGGGTGGGAAAAAATTACTTGAAAATAAATATGAGTAAATACAATACTAAATATTATATAGTTGTGTAAATATATCATAAAAAAAATATACGACGCTAAGAGAGATAAAAATACGTAGATGGAGAAAAACTAAACTTACAAATCAACCACGAGATGAATCCGCCAACTTCTTAGGAATGTGTTCACGAGTTTTCAATTCAAATGTGAACCGACTGGTCGTAAGTTTGTCTGAGGACTTCAGGAACCGGTTCTAAAGAAATCTTGAAAAACCAGAGTGAAATATTATATTCAATTTCACATTGTATTCTAAAAGGTCAATTTTTCTATTCAAAATAAACGGCCATCTTCCGGAAGTTCATTACGCATTTGGCAACGGAAGTCGACTTTAAATTTTTAAAAGACGGAAATTGAAGTCTATGAATGAGTTTAAAAGCTAAATGAAATTCATTCCATTATTGTTGGCATTCAAAATGGAGTGCACGATCTCCCGAACCTCTGAATTATCATATTATTTTAAACGGTTGGCTTAAATTGCATTTAGTTTTAAAATGTTTCTTACTTTATTTTATGAGAACAATAGGGTAGTGTCCTTAAAAAATCTGATTGGTCCGAAAGTTAGATTACTCAAAAATAGTGGACAAGTATTTTTTCTTTTGTCACGTAAACCAAAAATGACGACGGTATAGTGCGTTGAAATTGCGCGTGACGTCACGCCGTGCTACATTTTTCGTAAAAAGTGTAGCACGGCGTGACGTCACAAGCCCCTTCTCCTGAATTTTGATGTGCTATATCATTGTCACTTTTTATTGAATTAAGTAAGCAAAAAATATTTTTTGGTAATCTTACTGACGGACTAAATAGACTTAATATATTTTTACCTAGGACACATCCCTATTGTTAGATAATAATCATAATCATCATTTATTGCATTCATATAGTTTACAAGTTGTTACAAAATCCATATCGGTTTCATACATGAACCCTGCTAGGGCACAGCAATATAAACGTTTTTAAGTGCTACAGTGTCACAATAACAAACAAACCAAAACTATTTATTTTAAAATGTTAAACAGCTGTCCATCATATTATGTTAATTAAATAAGTAAATGTCACTATATAATATAGGATAGGGCAAGAACAATTAATAGGTTTCTAATGTATGGAGTTGATCTAATGGAGTTTGTTTATACATACATATAAGTAATTTAAATACTTCGTAAAATCTTAACAATGTAGGTAAAGTTGCCAGCACATCAAGCTACCCCAATCTGTCAAATTTCTTAATTTAATAGTTTCAACTTATATTCCAAAGGAAAAATTTCTTGTTCAATTGGAAAAAAATGACAGTTTGGGATAGCTTGATGTACTGGCGTCTGTACATTGATTTTTTTATGCTTCTGTATTCTGGATCATATAAAAATTACATGTATGTGGTTAATAGAAAGTATCTCTCTTTAATTTTACAGTAACTAACTCCTGCAAATTCACACACTATTAATATTTCAACCCTATTATTGACCTTTCAGGTCCTACAACTGATCAAGTTTTCTACTGACAATATTTACCTTCGAAATGAAATTATCGCAAGTTTACCACCTGTTTCCGCTAAATTGTTAGATTTCCCTTGCGGCCTTCGTTCATTGCCCACTAACCCAACAAAACATCGGCTCACTGCCAATACGGGGTGCCATTTTGATTTTCTGCGAAAGTGTTGCCACAGAGTAAAAATGTGCAGTACCCCTTTGACGTCCGCTTTTGATTGTCATGTGCTACAAAAAATAATTACGCTTTGTTTTTTGTTGTGACACATTTTTAGTTAGTAGAAAAATTAAAAAAAGAACTGGTATTTAACAGCCCTAATATTCACATATACTAGTGAGACGTTCGTGGCTTATTAACTATAGTTAGATGTGTCAAATTTCAAGGTGAGGCAACGCGTAACAACAACGGTAAGGTCGGATCGTGGATAGGTAACCATCCATTATATTCTTGCCTGCTTTTTTTATATATGGGACAAGCCCGCCTCACTATTCCCAAACCACTGCAACTCCTGAAAACCAGAATCAACAGTGGCGACCACCAAAAAAATCGTCGAGACAATGAAGCCCGACGAGTCCCGGTGAAACGAATTAACTGTCTTGGATCCCGCAACGAAATTAATCAGAATAGAACAGCGGAGGAGTTAGGAAAATACATAATCTCCACTTCCCTCCATATCAAGCAGGAGACAGAACAGAGCTTGGCCAATAGGCACAAAGGGACCATACTTGCCTGCTTATCTTCGGGCCTCAGAAAGCACGTTAAGTTATTGGTCCCGGCTGCCATTCATAGAGGCGTCCATTCATTTTACAGGCGTTACGGCCAGTCAGATACCCGAAAGTCTGACACTAGTCCAGCCAAGGATATAACGTTACTCAGTTAATGCGTTGTGGAGGCTAGATAAGCAGTAACTTTATTTAAAACAGTGGTATTCAGCTACATCCAGTAAGACTGGAAGATGACCCCGACATAGTTGTGTTGGCTATGCCCGTGATGATATTTACATACATATATGTAGGTACTTCACTATTTTGTACTGAAATGGTACAAATAGACAGTTAACCGTACGTGTGTTGCAGCCATTTTGGAACCAGTCCAAATCTTTTAAGGTAATGTTTGCTTTGAAATAGACCTTTAAAAAGCAACTTTGTGTTTTAGTACTCGCAGTTAGCACTCCAGTTCAACGATAATGGCTTGAATAATAAAATTAACTCTAAGTGCGAACAGGCCGAGACATGTTACGACGGAGTTGAAGACACACATTGATCGGCCTTACTGGAGCCTGTAGGCGCAACATTTATAGATAAAAATAAATAAATAAATATTGCTGGACAATCCACACAGCATCATCTAGCCCCAAGCTAAGCAGAGCTTGTGTTATGGGTACTAGATGACTGATATACTTAATACAATACATTACATTGAATATATATTTTTATTATATATAGCAAATACCCAGAACACCCGGAACAAATATTTGTAGATCGTACAAACATTTGTCCCAAGGCGGGAATCGAACCCGTAACCTCCTGCGTCGCAGGCGGACCTTCGCCCGCAGCGCCACATCGGTCTTAATAGACTGTGGACATATTAAATCTTGCTCTCGTGACTTGACATCTTGAGGAAATATAATGAAAATAAGAAACGACGGCGAGGCAGGGAAATAGACTTGCAAATGCGTATGAAAGAAAACGGGACATTTGGGTAATGGCATTATCAATCGTGTTACGTACCTGCCTATTTAAGTTGATTTATGTTATTAAATGCGAATTCTTTTTTGTTTTTTCTTGTACTTGAACTATTCTCTGACGTAAGTTGGTACGAGTATTTACCTGCCTTAAGAAATAGTACTCTTTAACTAAATGTAGAAAATGTCGTGATGGCTGAGCTGGTCAAAACGTCGCCTCTTTTGGATGAAGTTGTGGGTTTAAATCCGGGCAAATACCTTTGTTCGTTATATTCATTTATCTGTGCTTTCTAAGTCTATCTTAGAGATTGCTGACATTGGTGAACGTGGTCTCTATCTACTATGGCCTTAAGCAAGCGTGGTGGAGAAGAAGAGGCATTTTTCCTGTATGAGAAGAGGCCTTTGCCCTGTAGTAGAGCAGTAACAGGCTAGTATTATTATTATTATTTATACCTAAATGTATAACTGGATAACGTCAGACAGAAAACTTTTGCACGTACCCAAAAGATTTTTGTCTTCTCTTTCTGTCTTTTTAAATAATTTGTGATCATTTAAACAGACAGACGAAAGGCAGTTTGATGAGAGGTAAACGATGACAACTAAGGTATTATAGGTAGAGTCGTAAAGAAGGTTGAATTAAAATTCACCAAATACCTTTACAATATTGAACATTCTTTTAGAACATTTCGTTTTGATCGAACACAAAAAAATATTTATAAGAATTCTTCCGAGAACTTTATATTGGTTTGAAATTCTTGGAACCTACAAATATTCAGAAGCTTCTAGACTATTTCATTTACTTTCAAATTAGTTTTTTTCTAAACACTCTTTTGTTTAGTCTTTTCAATTGTGAATAAGTGGAAGCGAACTTTTAAATTGACGGCTGTTTGCAATTATACGGTAAACTGCGTTGGGTAATTTTTTAATCCGGTTTTGAAATTAATTACGTCACCATATTGGCTTAATTGCAATTTCCCAAACTTTTAATTACACGGAGACCGTGCTTAAGTATTCATTTGTGAATTATGCGCTGGTACAAAACTTCATCTTCAATGAACCAGTTTTAAATCATTTCAAAAAGCAACACACACTATTCAGACACATGATACCTTTGTAAAAAGACTTGGAGAAGACCGTTGTCCAGTCGATCAATATCTTCCAGCACGCGTAACATGACCACTATAGAAAAGAGTTTTATCGACGGAAGAAAAGACAACATGACAGATTGTTGAAAGATTTCTACCGTCCTAAGCATGGCGATGTTAAAATTGGAGAGAAGAAAGTTTTCAATTCTCTACAGTCTACGCCCTTAGAAGAAGCAGAGATGTCAAGTTGGAAAGAAAGGTCGTTGTCTATTCTTGGTAGTATAGACATGGAAATGGTGTGCATGTTGGCATATTGTTCAATAATTACCGTAAACTAATTCCAACCAATCAAATGGCTTTGACACATTAAGTGCCATAATACGATTAACTCGTGTTAACAATAGTTTAGTATATTGTGTGTATGGCGTGGTAGTCAATGTGCTAAATCGGTTTTAAGAATTACTTGAGGAGTGAAGTTCTGCGTATTACAGAGAACTCCTCTTGGGTCTCAGTATTCTAAAGAAAATTTTGGTGAAAGGCTAGAACTGACTACTCGTTGCTGCTTCGAACTGCTAAGCTACTAAGTAACTGCTTCGTTGGTCTCTTGTGTGTAAGCGCTACTGCTGAGCACGAGGCCCCTGGGTTTGATTACAAGGTTGGGCAAAAAGTTTTTTTTTTTTTAAACGTTGCCCCACACTAGGAATTTCTCCTGTATCGTGGGTGCGTTCACAAACATTCTAACTCACATACACAAACAGCCAGACCCGGAGCAACTACTTGTAGGCCATACAAATATTTGTTTCGTGCGGGAATCGAACCAACAACACGCAGCGCAGCAGTCAATCGCTCAGCCACTGCGCCAACCATGCCGTTAAGTTATTGGTTTTTTTTTTCCATCTGGGATGTCTCAGTCGCAGCCGGAGTCTGGTTTTAGTTGATGGCAATAGGATCGCCCTCTATTACATAGTACTTAAACATAACTAGCGAAATATTAATGTACTATACACTTCTAGTACACTTCTGCCTAATCCTTCATAATACAGGCAAAATGAGTACTCAACAATTATGTATCTTCACTTATGTATGATCATATCGTTTACTACAACCTGTATACAGCCAAAGATTCCCACATGTGATCATCATACTTTCTAACAGAAGAGTTGCTTTAAATAAGTTTGAGATTAGTTTTATCGAATTTCTTTGGAAACCATTTTTTATCTTATTTCAGAACGATACCAAAAAAATAACTTTTATCGTAAAGGGAGCAATGCGGGTGCAATTGCCCCACTTTGAGCTTAGACCAAGCTGAGTCTAAAAATGTAAAAAACACATTATTAACACATTTTGACGACCGTTGTGGCGCGGCGGGCGAAGGTCCGCCTGTGACGCAAGAGGTTGCGGGTTCGATTCCCGCCTTGGGACAAATGTTTGTACGATCTACAAATATTTGTTCCGGGTGTTCTGGGTATTTCCTATGTATAATAAAAATATCTATCCATGTAATGTATTGTATTAAGTATATCAGTCATCTAGTACCCATAACACAAGCTCTGCTTACCTTGGGGCTAGATGATGCTGTGTGGATTGTCCAGCATTATTTATTTATTAATGGATTTCTGCATTTCTGTTTTTGTGAGCTTCGTTCGGATAAAACGACGTTAACTAAAAATTAAACCTAGCTAGATCGATTTATCGCCCCCAAAACACCCTGCAGACTAAATTTAATGAAAATCGTCGGAGCCATTTCAGAGGTTCAGATTATACTCGTATATACGAGTATATGTGCATACATATATACAAGAATTGCTTGTTTAAAGGTATTAGATAGATAGTTTGTAAGTACATTGTTACTAACACTATGAGTCGTATTGCTTGAAAAAAAAGCTTAATCAAGCATTGCTTTAACCTGTATTCTTGCTTAGTAAAAAAGTACTTACCTGTATATACCTGTGACCTTATATATATTAGGTTATTACCAAGATATTGATAATCCGTCGTCGACTTAGACAGTTTACGGAAAATAAAGAGGAAGATTTATTTTTAAACTATCTGTATCCGCGCACTGTGCCCCCTGTATAAAGCCAAGCAATGGTACACGCGGTTATCATATTTTCTGACAGAAGGGTCGTTTTGAGAAGTTTAAGATTAGTTTTTTCCGATTTCCTTTTGAACCGTTTATTTTTTTTCAAACTTATATCGCATACTTTCAGATCATGTAAATATATAATAATACCGGCCTGTTACTGTCCTGCTCGTGCCTTCTGTGTATGAGAAGTGCTTATACAGAGAAGGCACGAACATTAAGCGACTTACGTTCGCTAAACCCACGGTGTTTTCCTTCACCATCATCATCATTTCCTCAGCCTTTTCCCAATTATGCTGGGATCGGCTTCGCGTCGAACTACATGTAGCTAAATACCAGTATTTTACATGGAGCGACTGCCTATCTGACCTGCACAACCTAGTTACTGAGCAACAGGATAACACTGATTGTCAGACTTTCGGGTTTCTGACCCGTAACGACAGTCCAAGATCTACAAATGACAACCAGGACCAACGGCTTAACGTGTTTTCTGAAGCACGGAGGAGTTTTTATGTGTTACGAACGGTCACCCATCAACAGACTAACCTCGGCAAGCGTAGCTTAACCTTCGATCAACCCATGCGGCTGTTTTTATTTAGCCACGAAGCCCCTCTCGTCGTTTCCTCAACCGATGTCAGATAAACATGGAAAGTACCCACTCAAGTATTGAAAAAGTCACAAAGGTCCTTGCCCTAATCACTGGATATTACGACATTATGTTAGAATAATGTACAATAATTAATCTATAATCACAATAGGTACGCAAACAAAACTAAAGAACTAACCATGTAAGTACTTAATAAAACCAATATGGCGCACTTGAGTTAGTAAACACTTCATCCAAATGGATTTAAAATATTATTTTCCTCTTGTATACCTACATAACATAACATCATACCGGTTTTCCCCGAAGAGTTAGGCAGAGGCCTATAAACCTATATTACACTTTTCGCCAGTAATGTTTAAGTCCCATGTAACAGAGGACGAATGTTTTGCCATCAACATCATCAATTCCTGATGGAAAAACCCAATAGCACTTTGCCCAATCTGGGAATTAAACCCAGGACCTAATACTCAGTAGTAGCTTGTAAGAACTAAACCAACGAAGCACTCTATAAAACACATATGACGTACTTTTTGTAAAACCACAGCATGCTAATATATTAAAAGTAAAACCTTCATTTTGCAAACTTTTTTACAAGAGACCTATATTTTTTAACCCCTTTTAGTGTATCTAAATTATCAATCATTCGTATAACCTATATAGCGGAGTGCATGCGCTTTTAGTCAAAGCTGAACGAGAAAAGAGCTGTCCATCAAAATATTGCCAAACCGAAGTTTTAGTTTCCGATATAAAAGTTAAAAATAGTTTGTGTGTTTCGGGACAACAGACTAAAAGTATTTCAAGTATCACAGTTGCGGGTGTTTACAAACTATACGATGACTAGCTGCGCTCCATGGTGATAAAATTCTCATTCAAGTCATTTTTATTTAATAATATGATACAGCATAAAATACGTGTCTAATATTTTTGACAGACAAAATAATTGGACATATTTTTGATTACCGTAAAAAACAATCCTTGTTTGGCAACAATTATATAGATTTTTAACTAAAAGCTGCCCTTAAAGTTTCATTTAGATTCACCCCGTTTCACAGTATTTTAACATACGAAAACCCTATCCCGATCATCTACCCTCAACATATGGACCTTACTGAATCCTTTACGAGAAAAAACCGTAAAACCGTAATAAACATAAAATATACTCAACCGTTATATTCCCTTAAACATAAGGGTAGCAATATTTAAGGGCCAGTTCTAAATCAGTATATTACAAGGGCAATATCGACGGTCCTCAAAAGGAGACAAAAGGTGTCGGTAATAAATTGTGTGGGCAATCTTACTTGAATGCCAGTTCGGTTTACCCGTTCTTTCTGGCCGGACGGCAGGGAAGAATATAAAAGGAATATGTATGGCTGGGGTTTTAGTTAAAAACTCCTTGCTTGTGGATAGTTGGTGACTTACAATGGTGCCTCGTTTGTCTTGTGCTAGCGAATCGTTGTTTTTTTGGGTTTATCGTGTTTGGATATCGATAGTGTATGACCAGATGTATGAATATAAACGAAGCAAAAGGAGTATGTACAGATCGTAGCAGGTGGCGTTCTGTAGTTTCTGCCTACCCCCATGGGAAAAAGGTATCATTTATGTAAGTATATAGATATCGACAGGTATCATCACCATCTAATTTTCGTTTAACCCTATATAAACTATCTCGTTTATACTACCTTATTGGCCTAATAGTCGCAAGCGCTACTACTTAGCGCGCTACAACTCAGAAACATCAATCATCATAAGTCCCGAGTTCGATTCCGGGCCAGGCAAAAAGTTGTTGGAGTTTTCTCTCCGGAATTGCTCTGTAGACGCCCGGGGTCTGGATGTATGCCCGGTTGGTGGCAGTACTCTAGCTTCCTATTACATGAGAATAAAATGTTACTGTCGAAATATGGGTGTACTATAAGTACTCCTCTGCCATACCGGACCCAATATCAAAATCTCACAAAACCAAGTTACTGAGACATTCTTTCACTACGCTAACACAGAAACTATCCGCAATGAAATAATTATTATTGTTCCAAGAAGTTGTGTGGAAACCGGATGTCATGGTATGGGAATGTGATGCGGAGGAATGAGGAGCATTTTGTAAGAAGAGCAAAGAGGAAGACCGGAAAACGATTGATGGATTGTGTAAAAGATGGTATGGCTAGAAAGGAGGTGACTATTTTTAGTAGACGCAGAGAACAGAGACGTGTGGAAGACATTGTCTTGCTGAAAAATATAATTACAATGAAAAATCTCAAGCCTAAATAAAGCTAAAACTCTTCTAAAGTCATAAAAATAGAACCTTAGGTATTCGAAGGTGTCAAGGAAAATTCGTATTTATTTTCCTGTAAACATTTTCAGACGTCAAACAAAGTAAAAAGCGTAAATAATTCACAAGTTTATAATGAAAAGCGATAAGCTATCATTTGAATGCCCTAAGCCACGATAACAGATAACCACGGAGCCGACGACTTTTTAATTATTTTGGTGTATTTTTTTCGTACTTTTTTATCTTCCTGCTTATACAACACCGGTGTGGTGCGTAAGTGTACTTTTGATATGTAAAATGAATCGAGGTCGATTTTATCGATTTGTTCCTATGATAAGTTGTTTTACAAGTTAGTTTTCTCCTGGTCCTGCATTTTGTGGACCTATTTAAGCCAGTTACAGAGAGTTACTGAATACATAAAACCTTATAGGAAGCAGTGTTTTCTTTCTTTTATTTATAATGTAATTTATGTACTCTTTTGTAATACTAAGATTTTCAAAAAAAAAATGACAGGCAAGTATATGTATATCATAAAAACCTTCACACGAGATATGAAAATCAAAACTATCTTCACTACAATATGAATTCCGTACACCTAGTTAAGTCGGCCATTCACCAAGGATAACCCATATTCGTCGTCTATGAACGAACCCCGAGTTTTTTTTCCTTTGTAACGATACCCGATTGAATAGTACTAGTGGAGTAAGAAATAACTGGAATTAATCTCGTTGGATTAAGTAAAGCTGTAATACGGTGCCTTGTCTAAGCTTTGTGTTACGTTGCAGACTCTGTGAAGCTGGAAGAAGTAAACGTATCAACTCGCCTATATTTCCGAAGGGGTAAGGTAGAGGTGTATATACATTTCTGTTCCATGTTATAGGGTACAAGCTTATTGCCACCAACCGGACACTAATCCAGATTTTGGGCAGCTACTGAGAAATTACAGATGACAGAGACAACACATACACCGTGCCCGACCGGGGAATCGAACCCTGGACCTTATTCCCAGCCCAACAGTAGAATTTGCCTCCACAATCCAGTTTAAGAGATATTTAGATTTTACCAACATAGCAGTTTAAGAGATACGTATACACAGGCATAGCCTATACACAGATGATACTAACATAATATCATTTGGAAGATAATATATTCCGAAGCGCACTAAGACAATATTTTCCTAAAAGGGTTCAATCCTTGTTCGGTTTTAACGAAGTCGCATTTTGAGTGGAAAATCATATTTGTATATTCAAATCCCGCTGACGATTTCGCGAAACAACCTCGTGGCCAAGTAATAAGTTATTCGAGGTTAAGCAACGATTACCAAGGTGAATCTGTGGATGGGTGACCATCCATTATATTTCGACACTTCTCCGTACACAGGTATGCACGTTTAACGGTGTTGGCTGTAAACTGAAGATCTGTGACAGTCGTTACCGATAGTCAGAAGTTCGAAAACCTGACATAAAAAAATTACCGACGGATATCATGTCACATAGAAACTGGACTATTGAGGTCACGTAGGCAATCGCACCATGTGAACTACTAGTATCCAGCAGCATCCGTAAGGCTCGAAGCCGACCAATAAAATTGAGGAAAAGCTAAGCAGATGATGAAATTTTAACAATTTTGTAAAATTATTTTCTCGGTAAACCAATTTTTTTTTATTTTAATAAAATTAAAATTATTTCTCTATAAATTCTCGGTAAATAAAAAATTAAAAGAAATACTCGGTAAATCGGTATACTAATCAAATCTGTTGCCTTGAATCAATAATCTAATATGATGTCAGATTTTTAACTGGTGGAAATATCTACAGCTGAGTTGTGCACCTATTTATACCATTCTCATCTTCTGTCGACAAATCTTGTTCATCCTTGGAAACAGGTAAATGGTCTATTCAGATGACATTAATATGTCATTTTCAGCTTTTCCAACAACATCATTTTAGGCACTACACGCCGCACTGAATGTTTTGTTTAAATATTCATTATCACGCATGAATCTATTTTGTTATGAGAACTGACAATCATTACTACCAACTGCGGAAAAAAACCGCTTTAGGAAATGTACAGGAAAAAGCTCTAGAAGACAATAATGGCTGTTTGACATGCGCATTCCCTATAACAATTTACCCTATAAACTTTTTAGGGTTCCGACCTTAAAGGGAAAAACTTAACCTTTATAAGTTCGACTTTTTGTATGACTGTCACAGATCTTGAGATCTATGCAACGTAGCAATTTGAATGTTGGCGTAGTGTTAAATTCCAAAAGTTTGCCAAAGGCCCAGTGGTTTAGGCATTGCCTCTTGTGCATGAGGTTATGGATTCAAACCTGGGCAAGTACCAATGTGATTTTTCAATTCATATGTACTTTCTAAGTTTATCTTGGACATCACTGACATCGGTGAAGGAAAACATCGTGAGGAAACCTGGACTTATAATTAATATAAGTCTAAAATCGCCAACCCGTCTTGAACAAGCGTGGTGATTAATGCTCGTACCCTCTCTATATGAGAAGAGGCCTTTGCCCTGCAGTGGGATAGTAACAGGCTGGTATAAAAAAAAAGATTCATTTGAACCTACAAGAAAAATGACTCAATGAATTTACTGTTACTTAATAATATAAAGAACTGTGTCTGGACTTAAATCAATCTTCAAGCTAACATTTTAATAGTAGTGGCATTATTGAATACTGATTTTTTAGAAGAATATTTAGCTATTTGCAACACTGAATAGATGCTGAATAAAAATATCTAGAAATAGCCTTGCAAGTGTTTACTTGCGCTTACCACAGTTTTTGAGCTTTGTAGCGTTAAACTTCATCGAAAAAACTGTAAACAAAATATTTAAGCTGAATCATATACCTAGTGAAAATGACCCGCGCGATTAAAATGCTCGCGAGTTTAGAAGCTGGCGCAGGTTTATTAATTACGCGCTATAGTACAGTAATTACCGCAGACCAGTATCCGTTCTATGGACTGTGCAGTATAGTGTGGTAGGAACCCTAATCCTGCGAGCCCGACACGCTCCTAGCCAGTTTCGCCCATACATATTTATTTTACTGAGTACTCAACCACTTTCAAAGTGCTTTTTACAACCTGTTTCTGGTTTTAATAAGATAGATTGGTTACAGTAATATGCTATCATGAAGAGGACATAATATAGTAAATGTAATATGTCATCATCTGCCTTGCCTTTCCCAACTATGTTCGGTCGGCTTCCAGTCTATCTAGATGCAGCTGAATACCAGTATTTTACGTGGATCGACTGCCTATCTGACTTCCACAATGCAGTTATTGGGCAACACGATACCCCGTCGTAGTAGTGGTTGTCAGACTTTCAGGCTTCTGACTACCCGTAGCGACTGTCAAAGATCTATAAATGACAGTCGGGACCAACGGCTTAACGTGCTTTCCGAGGCAAGCGTAGCTTAACCTTCGATCAACCCGTACCGCTGTTTTATTTAGCCAGGAGCTCCTCTAGGACTTAATGTATTTGTGTTTTAAGATACAATTTGATACATATTAAGAAAGACAGACAATTTAACTCTGGAAATGGGTGAATAAATTGAGCAGAAAGATTAGCTAGTATAATTTTGTCTGTTTTATTTGTGAAAAACAAAGCAATTTGGTCAGGCTAATGCTTCAGGTAATATTCTAGGTCCAGCCCTGGAACCGAACCCTGGCCCTCACAAGTTCACAACAAACTAATGTCCACTATTACATAACAATTTTGAGTTAAATAATTTTTCCATCTGGAAATACTCAGCAGTACCCAGCTGCTGCCAGTAGGCTCGCCTCCTTTTAGGTACATGCAACTTAATCATAACAGGCGACATATGGGTGTACTACAGGTAAACCTCTGCCTAATACTTCGGGAATAAAGGCGTTATGTTATGTTAATGTTCAAAATATATCGCACACCTAGATCAAAACTGACACAAGACCACAAAATATTTTTTTCAGTACTTAGACGAAAAAAACGCATTTCTCTATATTTTGCAAGAGAAGTTATCAAACCGAATTTTATATTAGCTCATAAATATATTGTAGAATATAACTGTACATTAAATGGGGCTAGGAATCAATACTAACTATCGATTAATTAGTATTTTTGAGTTTCTATGTAAACAATCTCGAATTGTGAGTTGTCTCGGTTTAAATCTAGCAGTGCGATATGTATGTGTATTGTAACTACATCAAAAATATAGCGCCAACATCAAAATACATTTACTTTTCTTACGAGAAATTCTGAGAAAGTGCTGCTTTTGCTTTGGGAATTGATTTCATACGCGGCACTACAGATACCTTTTTAAGGTTCAAAGGACTTCTTTTTCTCTCTCTCTCTCTTTTCCATTAATACCAAATTATGAAATACTAGCACTTTGCTCGTTACTTCGTCCGCATAGAAAGTTTTTTTTTTTTTTTTTTAATTCAAAAGAGAGTGGTACAGTCTGTTACAATAAACATATAAGTATAGTTTTTTTTTTTTTTTTTTTAAACTTTGCCCCACACTAGGAATTTCTCCTGTATCGTGAGTGCGTTTACAAACATTTAAACTCACATACACAAACAGCCAGACCCGGAACAACTACCTGTAGGCCATACAAATATTTGTTCCGTGTGGGGACCGAACCCACAACCCGCGGCGCAGCAGCCGATGGCTCAACCACCGCGCCAACCGTGTCATCATCAGTTGTACAAATTTTATTTTTTATTATATTATTTTATTTTATATTATTTATTTACATAGACTAGAAATAGTAACATAGGTGGATCTGCCTGTCCTAGCTAGGTTACATGGTAACCTGTATTAAGGTTCGCCAGCCCAGTTTCCCATAGGGGTTAAGTAAAGCGCTTCGTAGCACACAGAAGTGAATTATTTACTTTTTATTTTAAAGATAGAAATTTCGTCATTTTTCTTTTGTTTTTAACGGATTTGCACGTGTAAGAATTAGGTATGCTAAAGCTATACCCATATAAAGGAATAACACAAAAATGAAGGTGTAAAAAAACCCAACTGACTGCAAATTTATAAACATGATGACTTTTTAAGCAGTAAGTTGCAGTTAGTAGCAGATATCACATCCCAAATTCCATTTCAGACGTGATGTCATCAGTCATCTTGTTTAAACTTTTTGGTATGTTCACTGCATTTTACCGCTAAATTAAAAATAGTTCTAACGATTTTAGTACGTTAATTTTTTGGAAGCGTCGCGCAGTCGGTTAAAAAAGCAAGACTCTTATTTTATTTTAATTGGCAATTTTAGTCACGGTTTTTCATCACCCCGTGCCGACGACACGAACACTAGTTTAAACATATACCACACCTCAGTTAACGCGTTAAACCAATTCGATTCGAGGTTAGTTAGAATCGATTCGATGTTAGTTGGAATCGATTAAATCATCGGATATCCGATTAGATTACATACACGTGTTATCCTATAATCGTAGTTAACTTAATTGGTCAAGTTTCAATTAGTGCAATCGTGGTATGTATCTCTAATGATGTGGTGGCTTTAGTATTCCGTAATTGATAATTCAGATAATTATATTAATTGTTGCGTTGCTCTAGTAGTCATTGTCGTCGTTGGTCTTGGATTCGATTCCAGTGTCGTGCAAAGTGTTATTAGGTTTATCCATCTGGGGTTCCTCAGTGGCAATCTGAAGTAGACTTGCATGGTTGATTTCAATAGGCTCGCCCCATATTACGTGGGACTTAAACATGATGGGTGGAATGTAGGTTTACCATGGGTACACCTCTGCCCAGCCATTTGGGGAATATAGGCGTGATGTTACGTTATATGAATTAAACCTTTACGCATGTTTTCACCGAAAGGGTTGACAGAAGTCTTTAGTGCGTAAAGACAAGATGACACTAATGTGTGGTATGTAAAAGTGGAAGGGAAAAATAAATTAAAATCAACAACAATTTACTCTCAAAATATTAATGGAAATAACAAGGTGTTGCTTTCTCCATAAAGTTTAACACCTCTTCTCGTTATAAAATGTTTTCTGAATTCCTACACCTAGCTTGAGTCTTAGTACTTAACGTCTTGTGTTGCTTCAAAATTTAATAAGAAAACAGGTGCTTATTTACTTCAAAAACTCCTCTTTCTTCCGAGGAAGTGTATAAAGTTCGAAGCGATATCGATACCAATAAAGTAGTCGATATAAAGTTTGTCGGCACCAATCGAATGGGTCTCGAGCAATAAATAAAGTCTAGGATGTCAAAATAACTTAAAAGTGTGATTGGGTCCAACTATAAACTATAATGAAATCAGAAAAAGTGGTGCACTGAAGTAGACAGCCACTGTAGTATAATGGTTAACATCGCAACATCACGCCTGTATTCCTCGACGGGTTAGGCAGAGGGGAAACTATAGCACACGTACATTAGAACCGCTTGCGTCCATTAAACCAACTGCTTTACAATATACTTACTCTATCAGAATCATAGTGTCAACCCTTCTGCCCAGCCCAATCTGCGAGGATGTTAGTGGGACTGACAGGCCATCAATTGTATCAAATAGCTATTTAGTGCACTTTACAACGTACCCAAGCAAATCCAAATCCGTCTACAAGTTTAGCCTTAAGCGGAGTGCATCGAAACTAAACTTCGAAGACTAACTATTTTCACATAAGTAATATGTTTTGTTGCATGACTAGACATAGACTATATGTATATTTTGTTACAGCATTGAAACGAGCAATTTGGAATCTGCTCTGTAACGAACAAGATAAGATGATAATTATTTGTTTAAACACACAAGAAAAGACATGCATGCAAGATGGTAACAACATTAATAGGTTGTATAGACATGTTTGCCACATGATCAACGTCATGAAATATTAATAATAATTCAATAAATAAAGTAATTAAAGAACATTATAAATTGAAAAAAAAAACAAAAATCAAACAGAAAATCATAAACAAAATAAGTTACTAAGACATTAATAAAACCTGAAAACAATTAAACTTTACATGTATGTGTGTGTGCTGTAATAAAATTAAAATAACGATATAATTCCATTCAAATATTTGTTTCGATTTACCCCAGCGATTTTATATATATACCACCTACTAGGAATTTACAAAAACAAAAGACATCATAATCTTCCTAGTCTTTTCCATAAACAATATATGATTATTAATAAACAGAATAATTTCTACTTGATTATTGAAACTGACTATTGAAATAAACGATTTTCAATAAAGCGGCATCAAGATCAATTCATGGAAATAAATGAATTACGAGATGTCGGAGCGAGATTATTTTATTACGTCACAAAATTCAGGATATTGAACGATTAATCCACGAATCAGAATTCCTATCCGTCTTTTTGCCGTCAGCGCGTATTATGAAGGGTCGTACCATAGAGTAATGAAAACGTTCAGAAGCGGCATTGGCACAGTACTCGCCGTTTGTGTATTTAAGTTTAAATGTTTGTAAACGCACCCGCGATACAGGAGTAATCCTATGGATGAGTCCTAGCGTGGGCAACGTTTTTTTCTATAAAAAAAGAAAAGAGTATCCTAGCGTTAATATGAATGTCCCAAAGAGATTGAGAAGTAGACTGTCACTCAGCTACAAGTTTGAATGACAGAAACTATACTCTACAAAACTAACCCCGGCATTTCAAGGCCGGATGCTGAACTTGTCTTTGTACACACACTGATATTGCCGAGTAATCAGCTTTGATATGTGGCCCAGCGGCTAGGAGTTCGCCTCTCATGCTAATTGACTCTTTTTATTATTTGAAACATCTATAGGCGTGACTCGTGCCGTCACGACAATCGTGCCGTCACGGCAACTTATAATTTTACTCCATATTGATTATTATTATAATTTGGTTTTGGTGCCATTCCATCAATTTCGATCTTTCAAATCTACGTCCCGTAATGGCTAACAACGACCAATGTTTGCACTGGTCAGGTCCAATCATGTGTATGGGGTTCTTTCATCATAAGACCATCTCAGATACTAATCTGAAAAGTACCTACTCACATGATTTGACTACAATAGTGTTTAGACTGATCGTGACCTCGTGAGTTTCTTTCGGTATTTCTTCTCAGAGTAGTCGGATACAGAAACAAACAAAAAATATATTCTACTTGTTGACGTATAAATGTACTTGGTGACGTGTAAACGTGTTTTTAAAAACCCATTTACAAAAATAATTATAATTTATCAGTGAAATGACAACGTTGGTCTGTCTGTTCGAAAGTAGACATTGCGTTTTTAAAAGAAGTGTCGCTTCTGTGACTCTTTACTCTATGGTCTCACTTATTCATAAGGAATGGCGACACCTGCAAAGGTCGACTGAATCAACTCAATATAATCCGTGTGTACAAATTATACTACGAGGACTTATTTTTTAATGGGATATATTGCGCTTAGTCTGCAGTATACTTAAGAGCTTGTGGCTTAATATAAGCCACTCGGGTTTAACGATGGTTAAGCTACGGTAGCCGAGGTCGGTCTGTAGATGGATGACCATCCATTACATACCGAGATTCATTCCATTCGGAAAGCACGTTTAGCTGTTATCAGCTGGTCCTAGCTCTCATTTGGATATCTTGGACAGTCGTTAAAGGAGGTCAGAATTCAATAAGTCTGGCAACCAGTCTTACTAAAAGGTATCGTGTTAACTAATAACTCAGGAGGTAAGATATCAGTCAGTCCGTGTAGAATACTGGTATTCAGCAGCATTTGGTTAGACTAGAAAAAGTTTGGGCGGATCATGAGGCTGTGAGGGTCTACTTAGTTCTTATTTCAAATACATCTTATAGCCATTGGGACTTGACAGAATAACAAACAACGAAGAAACGATCAAACAGAACCACTGTAGCGTTGTTGATTTCAGCCGACTAAGGATCTAAGGTAAGTTCTCATTACCATTTTTGTCTTTACTACTAACCTAGGGCACGTACGTTTTTAATTATTAACCTACTGTAACTAGTTCCATAAATAACCTAATGTCTAGTAACCATAAATTTGACTTGATTCAGACAAATTCAAGCACATAAGCTTACAAAGAAATACGCAAATGACATCAAATTTAACAAAAAAAGTACTAGTTGGTGAACAAGTTATTGTTCAAACGTTCACTTGCCAAACATAGGTTTTCGTAACAATTATTTGTAAAGAGATTTTTTGGTAAGTAATAATTTGGCAAATGAAATTATGCGAAAATTTGTTTGGGTAATGAAAATTTGGCAAAATCTTTTCGGTAAAACAAGGGAGACCCGTAAAATAGACCCAGATCGGATCGCCAACGACATCACGGTTGGCGCAGTGGCTGAGCGATTGGCTGCTGCGCTGCGTGTCGTGGGTTCGATTTCCACACGGAATAACGTTCCGGGTCTGGCTGTTTGTGTATTTGAGTTTGATTGTTTGTAAACGCACCCACGATACAGGAGAAATTTCTAGTGTGGGGCAACGATTTGTTTTTTTTTTAACTTCGTTATACATACATATGTACATACATATATATATGCTACTGCCCCTAGTATCAGCTTGTCTGTAACACTTACATTACTCATTTACTACGGAACCCTAAAAATGTAAAGTATGTAAGTACATAAAGCTAATTCTACATTGTCGCCTTTCCCTACATTATAATCCTCAACCCCAGGGATTCAACAATGTTACCTACATTAAAGACCACCTACAAATCAAAATTTTATCGCACAACATTACATTTCAGTGTAACTTCTCAAGTAATACAGAAATCACATCATGGCTATCATCTGCCTGCCTTTTCCCAACTATGATGGGATCGGCTTCCAATCTAACCGGATGCAGCTGAATATCAGTATTTCATATGGAACGACTGCCTATCTGACTTCCACAATCTAGTAATTAGGCAACACGATACCCTTTGGCAAAGACTAGTTGTCAGACTTTCAGGCTTCTGACTACCCGTAACGACAGTCAAAGATCTACAATACAAATGATACCATGTATCAATGGCCTAACGTGCTATCCGAGGTACAGAGGAGTCTAGATATTTTACGAACGGTCACCCATCCAAAGACTGACCTCGGCAAACGTAGATTAACCTTCGTTTTAATGACGAATAAGCTATGATGCTGGGAACTGAAAAAGTGAACCGGGCATGCTTCCTACATATCCGTGGGAAGAAATAGAGTAAAGTATCCAAAGTAAATTCGAACGATTCGATTTTTAAGACTATTCTTTGTGTATTTGTGTATGGAATTTCTTACTAGACGACCGCAGTTCGGATTTGTACCCGGTTGATGGCAATAGTCTCACCCCTATTACATGGGACTTAAACAAACTGGTGGAATAGTGAAGTGAGGTGTACACCTCTGCTTAACCCGTCGGAGCAAACAGGCGTGATGTTATCTGAAATACAACTATTCTTTAACATTTTTTACTCGTTATTTCATTACACTATTGTTTAACGATTAATCGAATACAAGTCTCCGAGTAAAACAGCTGTGAAACATTCGAATGGATGCACAGACGGATTGGACAGAATTATAAAGCTTCCATTTATCCCATTTGACTACGGTACCCTGAAAAGGTTCGCCATCTTTGCACTACAGCTAGAAACTCGCGTATACATAACACTAAGTTCTACTTACAAGAAATATTAAGTTCACAAGGCTTATGTATAATGCCCGGAGGGTTGACTTCGAAGCCTCCGGCTTATTATGAGGAACTGGGGCCAGTAATATGATTCTTGACTTATTAAATATGTTTCTAATACTGGCAAGTTGATAAAATTGATTAGTTTTTTGCCGGAAAACAATAGCTATCAGTTTCGTGAGTTTGATTGTAATTATTTTTTTTGGCGTTATTTTCTAACCTTTTTGCGCTTGAGAACCCAAATGGTAAACAAGGAACCCTGTCTGTCTATCTGCTTGATTCGACTTGACGTTTGGAATAGGTACAAACAATTTATGTGAATATCCTTAGCATATTAAATAATTGAATAAATATTGTTATTTTCTGTGTAATAGGAGCCGAAACGGGTCAAGCCCGCCACACTTTTCCCAAATCGCTGCAACTCCTGGAAACCACCGAAACGGCTCAAACTGGGGATTAAAAATAATTTTAATCCCCAGTGGGTTAGGTTATGTTTATAAAAACATAACACCAGGCCTGTAATCCCCGAAGAGTTGGGTAGAGGTGTACTTGTAGTACACCCACATTTTGCTAGTTACGTTTAAGTCCCATGTAATAGGGGGCGAGCCTACTGCCATCAGTTGGGTACAAATCCAGACTCCGGTTTTTTTCTTAAACCCACGATGACGTACAGGTTTTTCAAAAAAGGAAAACATGTACGAAACCTATAGCTCATCAACGAATATATTTTGTTTTATTAATTACTTATCTTTGGAAATACTTTAATTTTAATTATCCGAGTACTGTCGAGCATTTTAATTCGATTATTATTTTAAACACACAGAGTGCATTCTGACCGCTACTATTTCAATTAACTTATAAATTAATTAAAACTTCAATTAACAGCAATGGGTTGCTTTAAAATTCTTCACACTTATACATACAATGTTCATGATTATTTTAAAGGCTTTTTGGTGAGTGTGAGGAACAGCGTGTAAATTTCCTCATCCACCATTGGAAAGGGAGGATCCTCCGACCAGACGGGTGTTGTGTCTGGTGGGCTTCTGCCCGATGGCTGTTGTCGGGTTCGTTGTGGTCGGGTATGTTGCAAGATAGATGTCGCTACAGCTTTATGCTATTTTGTCTCACAAGCTAGGAACAAATATCTTCCTCTTTGCACGACAAAGGTAGAAAATCTTTCGGTTATTTTGAAGGCTACATTTAGCTCCATAGAAATATCTCAATGTCTTATAATTTGTTTGCTCCCACAAATTCATTCATGTGACAAATCTAAGCCATATTGATACGGTGGAAAATGTAGGGCTTCTTAAAATATTCTCACAATTTATCTCTGATAACCAGATGGAACAAAGATAATTGTGTGTGTTCTGTAGAGTATAATAACCCTTTGTGATGTCTTTTCTAGTGTAAAATAACGCTATACAATAAAATAAAATTGAAGTGTATGTTTGTAATGTCCAAATAACAGCTTGTTAATGTGAAAAAAATGTCCGTCTGTCTGTCTGTTTATTTGAGGTAATCTCCGAATCGGCGTGACCAATTTTGACGGAACTTTCATTGACATATAGCTAATGGAGTAACTTAGGCTAAAAAAGTAGGGTTCCGCACAAAACAATAAGAACCTTTAAATTTTGTTAAATTCCACGTGGACAAAGTCTTGAGCAAGCTAATTTATAAATAAATTAATAAAGCAGGGTCTTCTTAGTGTAATTGTGGACAAAAGTAACATTTTTTCTGATAACTGTAAACTTAATTATTGTACAGATTAAAAAAAAAAAAAAAAAAAAAAATTGTACAGATTATAATTTCCATATCACCGATACCGTTAAAATAAATCACTTCCACATTAATTTCTTTGTCAAAAATCCATCGAACAAATTCAACGCCGTCACTTGTCAAAAACATTCTCGATTTTAGGAGATAAGTATTTTGCCATCTTTGTAATAAGGGCAAATATGTCAAGTAAGAAATCGAAAACATCTCCACACGAAACTAATATTCAAAAGTACAAATAACTTCACAACTCAGTGAGGGTCCATACAACTCGATTCCTATCAGTGTCCTTTTGGAGTGAAGGAAAACTCTACCGCAATTGAAGAACAGTACAGTACGTTACATAACATCAAGCCTGTACTCCCCGAAAGGTTGAGCAAAGGTGCACCTATTACACAAACACATTTATGTTTAAATCCCAAGTAATAGGGGGCGAGCCTATTGCCATCAATCGGTCCCAAATGCGGACTCCGGCCTGCTAATGAGAAAGTTCCTATTGGAAAAAAAATCAGGAATTGATCCCAGGACCTCAAGCTTAGCACTCGCGTTTGAGACCACTAAACCAACGAGGTAGTCCTACCGCCAGTCGTACCTACCTTATATAATTATATAAAAAAAGAAATTACGTATATTAATTGGCATTTAAAATCATCACTATCCATCATCATCAAACTCCTGCCCTTATCCCAATTTATTTGGGGTTGGCGTAGCATGTCTTCTCCTTCCATCTTTATTTACCGTTATCTCAAAAGTCACCTCCTTCTAACCATATCATCTATCACACAATCTATGAATAGATTGTGTGCTCATAACATTGAAACAACAAAAACTCATGAGATTTCTAATAAGAATATGTTGTAATGTTCCCTTGTTAAACAAAAATAACCCCTGGCCACGACTACACAAGGAACTCGCTACAAAACCTCCTCACCAACAAACGACAATGACAGACAATGAATCTCCATACACATCGGCAAATACAATTTTTCGCTTCAATGGAATGCATTCACAAAAGCCGACAATATCTTATGTAGCGAGAAAGTGGCGGCTTCAAAAGATAAGCCCAGGAGCTTACATGAGACTTACTGGGAATAATATTACAGTTTAGGTACTAAACCTGATATTAGCCGGGGCCGCACCAGCACGTCAGGGTCAAATTATTACAGTATCTTTGGTTTTGACGGCAGAATTTTAAATTATTCACAGCAAAGCCTAGATGTGTACTGCAAGAGCTGGTTCGAGGTGGGTCAAGAAAAAATTGTCTGGAAAATTTTAGTTGAGGCCTTTACCAAAACGTGGGACAGGCTAAAAAACCACTGTTACATGTAACAAAAATCATCATCTGCCTAGCCTTTTCGGTGGGCTTCCAGTCTCACTGGGTGCTGCTGAATACCAGTATTTTACATGAAGCGACTGCCTATCTAACCTCCATAACACAGTTACTGGGTAACACGATAACTTAGGTAAGACTGGTTGTCAACTTTCCGGCTTCTAACTGCACGTAGCAATTGTCATTTGTAGAACTGTGACAACTAGTTGCTTAACGTTCTTTCCGAGGCACGCAGGAGTCTCGATATGTTACGAACGGTCAACCATCCACGGACCGATCACGTCAAGCGTTGCTTAACCTTTGATCAACCTGTGCAGCTATTGGTTATTAGCCACGAGCTCCTCTAAGATTTAAAAAATAAGTTTACAAATTGAGCTCAAATAACGTAAGAAATTACCAGTTTAAAAGTGTTTTATTTACTATACAAAACAATAGACTTAATTAAAAAGGCAGTCGGGTAAACAATTCATATATCATATAGCCTATAAGTGCTAATATAGTAATTATTTCACGAACAAACGTATACTGAAGTACGCCTTTCTATTTCTTAAACAGTACAAAATATGGTATTATTTTTGTCATCATAGCGTATAAATAAAGGAGTATTTAAGTAGGAAGTATCCTGAAGAATATTCCCGTCAAACGTATTTTACGATACCCGTAAGACAGTAGGAAGCTTTTTTTTCACCGAGTACCACGTAGCTGTAGAATTTTTATATCCCATTTACTATCCCCGACGAATATCTCGGTGACTTTGATTCAAGGCTTTTTATAGGATATTCATGGGATATTCGCTATACTCCTGGGAAGAATTTACTGTTTATTACCATGACTTGATCACAATGTAACGATAACCAACGCGCATGTAAGGAATATTTAATAAACTTGAGTGTCACGCGAGGTTTTTGTTTAGCTAGAATTAATTATAGTCCTTTTTTTGAGGCATAAACTATTAAATGGATCATACACTTAACTTTCTACTAAAAAAACTTACTCAAGCGATACCACTCACCAACAAAAAGTACTTATAAAATCTTAAACAGATGTCCCGGTACTAAAATAATACATAAAACATAGCCCAAATTACTTTTACACTCGATATAATATCGTCATAAATGGCAAATTTCACTAAAATATATTAACACTGAGACGGTTTTAAAAAAAGCAATCACTTCACTGGATCAGAGTTTTAAAAAAAATGTGTCAAAGCAAAAACGGGAACATTCACTGCATTCAGTACGTAGCACAAAAAATAAATCTCGTAGCCTCAGCGAGTTCGTAGCGCTACGGCGTAGAGCTACGCGGGTGCCTGCACGCGATTCTCGCCCGACACTGGCTCCCAACTGCTGGGGATGCCAGATGCGAATCAAATTACCCGATAACTTGCTAACATCTGAATAATAGAGTGGGGAGAAAATTTTGCCCAGCTGCGTCATTGCGATGGTCTGCGTAAAAGTTTGCTTATGACTTTTTCGAATTAATGAACGAAATGTGGCTTCTTATAATAATGAAATTTCTTTGCCGTAGCATTTTTATAAAAACTGAGAACATGCGAATGGGTTTGTTTTAGGAAATTTGCTACTTTGCAAGCTTTCCCGAGCTTGCCTACCGGTATATTATGTATACAGATCTTTTCTATGCATACAAATGTTACTATTATCTTTTATTAATATTTCTTTCATAATTCCTGAGTGAACTATAATAATAACTGAAAATAACAGTTTGTAGTATCATTTAAAATAATGGGATGAATCCCATTATTTTAAATTTGCACATTGATGTGCAATCTAGGTAAAAAAAAAACTATTTTCAAATTTTGCTTTGTTTAATAAAGAACACAATACAACATGGCACCTCCCCATTTTCAGGGCAAAATTCAATAGGCTGGCCACACTGCTAGCAACAGATATCTGTTGCGCCCCCATCAGCCCATACAATTAATATTAGGGAACTATAGTTTACGATCCCATTTGTCACGAGTGTTACAAAAGAAAACTTTTTCATAAAAGTAACGTTATTAGAAGAAAATATGCGTTCGGCGCATAATCTGAGGAATTTATTGATACTTCGTAAGGATATTAATGTGTAGAAATTGACCTATGTAGATAGATTTTTTATCTCATACCTTTAAACGAGAAATTCTTGTCTATGTGTACATATGTATATACATAATCTAAATCTCGGAAACGGCTAAAACGATTTTCATGAAATTTAGTATGCAGGGGGTTTCGGGGGCAATAAATCAAACTAGCTAGGTTTCAACCAGGTAGTAAAACAAGGTGTAGTAAAAGGTGTAAAGGGTGGGAGGTATAAAATGGCTTTATTTTTGTTATGATAATGCCAAAGTTTATGTCGTTATCATATTCTGCATCCTTTTCCCAACTATGTTTGGGTCGGCTTCCATTCTAGCCAGATGCAGCTAAATACCAGTAGTAGTAATAGTAGTAGTAATAGCATTTTACATGGAACGACTGCCTATCTGACCTTCACAACCCAGTTACTAGGCAACGCGTTTACCTCTGGTAAGACTGTTTGTCAGACTTTGGGGCGTTTTTCATTTGGTTGTCATCATCATCATCATTTCAGCCAAAAGACGTCCACTGCTGCACATCGGGTCCCATAAAAATTTCAACCACGATCGGTCCTGCGTGGCTCTCATCCATCGGTTCCCTGCGATCTTAACCAGATCGTCGGTTCCCTTTGTGTTGGGCCTACTCTCGCTCCGTCTGAGTGAAGTTTATGTCCGTTATTATAATACTAGGCCCAAAAAGAAGGAAATGAAAGATTTTTTTTTTATTAACGGCTGTAAAAAATATGGAGATACGAGTACTATCTACAATCATCACCTTCCTTTCCTGCCCTTGTGTCTAGTTACTTGGGGTCAGCGCAAAACATTTCCTACCATTTACAAAAAAAAACAGTACGTTCGTCACACTCGTTTTATTCCAAATTATGCGAGAATATGAAAAAAATCGCTAATCCAACCCAATTTATCTCTGAAGTGAAAGTTACATTTCCAGACTGAAAGTTAAAAACGAAATTCGAACTGTATGAAACTTTCCGATATCCGAAAGTTTGATAAATAAGGCCAGCTCACACGATACGGCAAAGGGTAGCGGTTCTACTGTGCAAACTTTTGTGACACATTTTGTGCCAGTTTCCAATTAAACTGTGGATCTGTTGAAGATCGTATAACACAGTTTGTAGTATAAAGTAAAGAGAATGACTAAAAGACACAATGTTTTTACCTGACCACTTACCATGTGACATAATATTTCCATGAAAGGTATACCTCTATTAAACCCATTATGGAATACATTTTTTTATTTTTTTATTGGTGAAGATATTTCGCCAGTTATATTTAAGGCCATGTTGAGCCATTAGCTGGACATAGATCCAGACTCCAGGCTGGTACTTATAAATTCCAGGTGGAGTAACCTAATAACGCCTATTAGGGAATCGAAACCAGGACCACGTGCTCAGCAGTAGCGCTTGAGAACAATAGACCAGCGAGGCAGTTAGTTAATTAGTTCTAGCTTTTTACGAGAATTGTGCTTAGAATACTAAGACCCGTATTACAGAACTACACTCTTCAAGCATTACTTGAAACCGGTTTAGCACATTGCCTGCCACGTCATACACACAAAGAGTAACTATTGTTAACACGGGTTAATTCTTATTCTGGCCATTTGATTGGTTGAAACTAGTTTAGGATAATGCTTGAGCCATGAGTGTGTTCCTATATTATGAGCCTAACATTACTGAAAAAAGTACTCACCGCACACATAGTATGACCAATTCTATATCTATTCTGCTAAGAATAGACAACGTTGTTTCTTTCCAACATGACATCTCTTGTACCAGAGTACGGGGTGCCCCGTAGACTGTCAATAATAGAAAACTTCTGTTTTTAAGTTTTAACATCGGATTAGAACGGTAGAAATCTTTCAACAATCTGTCATGTTGTCTATTCTTCCGTCGACAAAACCCGTTTCTATGGTGGTCTTGTTACGCGTGCTGGTAGATATTGACTGACAGCTGGGCAACTCAGCAATAATGCTTGCGAGTAGACTAGACCAAAGATAAAGTGAGTTACCAACAGTGGTAAATGCTTACCAAGGAGCTACCCCGTAATTTAATTTATACCTTATTTGCCCTATTTCAAACCCACTCAACAAAGGCTAAACATAAGTCAACCCCAAAACCAACTTCTTAAACAGAAATTTCGAGCATAAGAAATAAATTAACAAATAAAACTCAAGTTTAATTAAAATACTGTGACAGGGACGCGTTTTATGAATTTAAAACGAAGTTGGTACAGCCCTATTCAAAATGGACGATGCAATTTTTTCCTTTTGTTTTAGCTATAAAATGTTTTGTTAAGAAAGTATTTTCTCGTGTTAAATTGGAATTTAAATTACTCATAATTATTTTTTAGTCAAGCTGTTACAAGATTAATTTGTTCAAAGGTAACAAAAGAGAACGTTAATGGTTCAGATTTTTTAAGACCACAGAAGAGAATGATAATAAAGACTTTTGATGTGTTTAAGAGTGTCTTTGCATCGTGTTTTCTATGTTGTACTGTGTCTTTGGTGTGCATCAAATAAACGTTTTGCCGATTAATGTCCTGTTGTTACGTACGAAATAGACTTCGCATTATTTTGGAGTTTACGTCGTGTTTGCGCAACGTCTACGCTGCGTATACGTCCGTCCAAAGCCTAACCTAGATTTTGCATGAAGGCGCTCCTGTATGAAGGCACTTCTAAGGTAGATAATAAAAATTATAATATTTAAAAATAAAAATATTGTTAATCGGCTTTGTCCTGACCTATATCTGTAAAGAATTGTTCAAATGCGTGTGGAACACACATTATTTTTGGTACACAAGCCTGTCATTTTGAAATGATATCCTATTTATTTCCAAAATCACCAGTTTGTATCACCATGAATCAGGTACATAAAGTGGATTTTGAAAGGTTATGAAGAAAGCTAAATTATGTAATTTACTGAAGTCAAAAGGCGTGGTTAATTATTTATTAAACTGCGGAGCTCATGGCTGAGTAGTAACAGTCGCACGGGCTGAACTTTCATGTTAAGCAACGCTTCTACCAGGTCGCTCTGTGGATGGGTCACGTGTGGTGTGATGGGTTGCCTGTAGAGCACGCGGTATCGATATCCAGTAACCCGAAAATCTAACCACTAGTGTAAGACTGGTAAGAGGTATCTTATTACCCAGGTTGTAGAGGCTAGATAGGCAGCTGTCCATGTTAAATAATGATTTTCAGCCGCATCCGATTAGGCTGGAAGCCAACCCCAACATAGTATGGAAAATTGTAGGCAGATGATGAATTTATCTGCTCTTTACTGTCATATATCTTGTACTGCAATTTCGACAGCTTGGATTACGTACTTTTCGTATGTTATATCCGATCCATCAATTTTAAGCGTAGTATTGACAATAAAATATGGCCTATGTTACTTGCTGATAATGCAACTTTGTGTATGTAGCTTTTTATAGTAATTATTTTTTGAGTTTATCCATAACAAACAAACAATCAAATATTTTCTCTTTATTTATTAATAAAATTAGCTTAGATTACAATTTTACGACCAATCTGTCATATTTACGAATTCATATAATTTCATATTTAGTATTTTATACATATATTAAAGAAGTCGGTCGGTCGTCGTACATGGCCACCTTCTCGAAATCGTTTCCGAATACACTTACCTCGGGCAGATTCTGCAGTTAGGTAAAAACAATTTCGAGAAGGAGGCCAAGAGGAGGATCCAGCTGGGCTGGGCAGCGTTTGGGAAACTGCGCCGAGTCTTCTCGTCATCCATACCGCAATGCTTAAAAACGAAAGTTTTTAATCAGTGCGTCCTACCCGTCATGACCTACGGAGCCGAGACATGGACACTCACGGTAAGGTTGGTCCACCAATTCAAAGTCGCTCAGCGAGCTATGGAGAGAGCTATGCTCGGAGTTTCTCTGAAGGATAGGATTCGGAACGAATACATCCGACAGAGAACCAAAGTCACCGACATAGCTCAAAGAATTAGCAAGTTGAAGTGGCAGTGGGCTGGTCATATCTCGCGAAGAACCGACAACCGCTGGGGTAAACGTGTTCTGGTGCTGAGTGGAGACCGCGACTCGGCAAACGTAGTGTAGGACGCCCTCTGACCAGGTGGGATGACCATCTGCGAAATAAAATAAATAAAATAAAAATAAAAATACTTTTTATTCATAAGTTCACATATAAATTACATAGAAGTGAGATCAGTACAGAGTTACATATTAAAATTATTAAGCAAATATTAAACTATGCCTAAAATAAATCTAGTGTAGGTATAACTTATATAATATATTGGATAAAGGCCTAATGAAAAACAATAGCGACCTGCCTGATGTAGGTTTATTCAAACCTGTGTTTCAGGTAACAACGCTGAGTGTTTTATTGGACTATTAAATTATTGTACATAGAGCTAGCATTGATACATAATAATTATATTATTAAATAAAAATTGCCTTAACATTAATAAACTTATTGCATGATTTCTAGCAATTTTTCAGTGTCTGAGTAATTTAATGTCGCTAAGTATTCACTTAACATTTCACTACATTTTTTACAATTTACACTATATATACTTAGAGACTTATTGATTTTATTATATAAGAACGGACCTAAAAAACCATAAAATTTATTTATAAAAGTATGTCTAGTTTGAGGCTTTATGCAAACTAAGTCTTTTCTTCTCTTATGTATAGGTATGGGGGTATAAGGGAGATTGCTATGCTGGTGTAATACTATCTTTAATATAAATAGTTGACGCACAGTTAAAACCTTACATGCCGTATAAAGCTCGTATGTGGGAAATCTAAATGGGCGAAAGGTGGCTACCTTAAGGATAGCTCTCTGCGCACGTTCTAATGGTAGTAGGATTGTTTTTGCAGCCCCTCCCCATGAAGTTATGCAATATGTAAGAATGGATTGACACAAAGCTAAATAGACCTGTTTAATTAATTTGTAGTCCGTTATATATCGTAAATTCTTAAAAATGTATATTAATTTACGCATTCGAGTGCATAATAAATCAATGTGTTTACGGAAGTTCAGATTTGTGTCAATCGTCACACCAAGATATTTCATATGATCGGCTTTTGCTAAAGTAGGACAATTACATGCATTGTCAGCGTACTTGCCGCACTTATGCGCATAAATGTTTATGTTAGTAGTTGGCAGGTTAGTATTTCTCATAGTGAATAAAATGTGTTTAGTTTTTTCTGCATTTAGTGTTAGGAGATTTTCATGTAGCCAATTAGACACTATATTAAAACCGTTCTGGGCTTGTTTATACACCTCCTCTCGAGACTTGTCTGAAAACAATAGAGCTGTGTCATCTGCATAAGACATTATGACACCATTTTGGAGTGTTAAGCTGCACAGGTCATTAATATATACTAGGAATAAAGTAGGACCCAATATACTACCTTGAGGTATTCCGTAATTACTATTTCGAAGCTCAAAACTGACGTACTGACCAATTTTTACACATTGTTCGCGGTCTCTTAAATAATCAGAAAGCAGTGTAAGCGTTGTTCCTCTTATTCCGAGTCTTTCAAGCTTGCCCAATAATAAAGGACAGGAAATTGTGTCAAAGGCCTTGGCGAGGTCTAGGAAGATCCCAATGGAGTGCATGCCCTGATCCAAATTAGTTGTTATATAATCCGTCATTTGATGTACTGCTTGATTAGTTGATTTTTGGGCCTAAAGCCAAATTGTCTATCCGAAAGCAATTTGTTATCCTCTAGATATTTCATTAATCTAATATTAATGATTTTCTCTAAGATCTTGGAGAGCCCTGTTAAAACTGAAATGGGTCTGTAGTTGTTAACACATTTTTTGTCACCAGATTTATATACAGGAGTAACCACTGCTTTTTTAAGCGACTTAGGGAATACACCATTAGTTAAGCATAACTGAAAAATATGAGTTAGCGGCGGAGCAAGGAGGTATTTGAAATGTTTAAGTATGTTGTTTGATATGTCGTCCCACCCAACCGCGCAAACGTCCTTTAATCCAGAAATGATTGTTAATACTTCATCGACATCCGTATCTAGTAAGACAAAAGATTTGAGTCTGGGGAAAGATTTAGGTTGGTTTTGAGAGAAAGAACCTCTAGATTGTATGGTTTTTCTGCTAAGGTTTTGCCTACGTTAGAAAAATAGTAATTAACTATATTTGTTGATTCTATTGGGTTGTTCTCTATAGTCAATAAGTCAAGTAGAGGTTCAAGTTGTTTTGATCTAAATGTATTTGTTTTTATAAATTTCCAAATAAGTTTACTATTTTTGCCTGCTTTCTGCAGTTCTTTTCTGTCATATTCATTTTTTATTTTTTTCAGAAGGTTGTTGCAGAAGTTTCTATATCTTTTATAAGTAATGGAAATAATTTCATTTTCAGGCTCAAGTTTGAACTTTATGTGAAGTTTGTCTCTATGCCTAATACATCGAACAAGTCCGGGTGTAATCCAAGGTTTAATGCACTTGTACTTCCTTGGCGTTATTTTGGCAACTGTATGCTTTATTATTGCAGAGTGAAGTGAATTTATAAAATAATTAATAGCAAAGTTTGCATCGGTGGAATTATAAACTGGGTCAAAATTAATATTACGTATGTCTTTTTCGAGGTGTGTCATGTTGACATTGGTATAGCTGCGTAAACAATTTTTTCTTGGTAAAGAAACTTGTAATATTAGTAAAACTGCTTGGTGATCAGTAAGCGAAGAGTTAGTAACAAATGTTTTGGCTGGTTTATTTGTTTTTATAATGAAATGATCTAAGCATGAACCACTTTGATGCGTGGGGTGGTAATGAGCTGGCAAGAGTCCGTGGAATGAGCAGATATTAACATAGTTATGTGCATGAATGTCCATTTTCCCGGAAGCAATGTTGATATTAATGTCCCCCATTAGAATTATGTGTTTAAAAGTTGTAAGACTTTGTAACTGTATGTTTAGTGAATCTAAGAAATTTGCGACATTTTGAGAAGGTGGTCTGTATATAGCCATAACTACCGTATCTGTATTAATTTTAATGAGTAAGCAATTACAATTTTGTAGCAAAGGTTCTTCTACAGTTGTACTTAAATTATTGTTGACAAATACAACTAAACCATCATTCTGGTTGATGTTTCTGTTGGTTTTATGCGAAACATATCCGTCTAAAGATGGTAAAACAGTGGTTTGGTTTGACAACCAACATTCTGTTAGGACGATAATGTCGCAACTTATACCCAGGTTCTGTAGCAATATTTCAAAACCATTTATATTTCGATTTATGCTGCGAATATTTTGTGTGAGAAAGGTCAGCGGTTTCTCTCCCAAGGGAAAGTGGTGCTTACACTCATCAATATTACAATTTATAACTTCAGACACAGAAAATTGATCTAGGTCCTTAAGTAATTGATCAGTCATGATAAATAAACACCTAATAAATATAAACAAACAAAAACTACTACTAGTGTGCTTAAAGGATAGGTTAATAGGTAGCGCTCTTAGGCGCCTTCATAATCTATGGAATGGATATAGCTGTCCTCGGCATATTTCCGTGCAGGACAATTTACATCACCAGTTTTATGATCACTTTTCCTATTAAAACGTTTGCACGTCGCACAGTTTGGTGGACTGGACTTTGTGCAGCATTCCTTAAAAGTGTGGCCAGTCTCTCCGCAGTGATTACACGTCGGGTTAGTGTCACGGCAGAACTTGGCCGCGTGTCCAAACTGCTGGCAGTTGAAACACCGAGTAACGATCGTGAAATCTCGAACTGGGCATGACGTCCAATTGATGAATATTCGTCCTTGATTGACTAGGATCTTCCTGATGCTAGCTGGCACTTCTAGAATAAAATTGCAATTAGGGAGGTCTTTTTTCCCAGATTTATGGCTCAATTTTATTTGTTCTTCAAACGACTCACGAGTTGTATTGGTCAACTTATCTGAGAGGTTTTGCTCGTAGATGCAATCCAAAACCTCCTTATCAGTCAGGGCTACCGGGACTCCAATAACAGTGATTCTTGGGCGCCGCTTTGATGGTTCTTCAATCTTAAGGCCCGAAGAGACGAGTTTTTCTAAGCTTCTGAGCTTTTGAATGTCCTCTTTGGAGTCGGTACTGATAAGAACACCTCCATTTTTTACTTTCTTAAGGCCACGGACATGTAGTTTAAGTTCCCCGGGCGAAATAATTTTCTGTACGAGAGACTTGGTATCGTCACTAGATTTGGTTTTGTCGCTGGGATATATGGCAACTGAGCTTAAATTTGCTGGGCGCACAAAATTATCCGAGCCTTTTTTGACCATATTAGCGTACGAAGCGGGTTCTGTCGGCTTTGAAATGCCTTCAACTACCTCTTTGAACTGTAGGAGAGAGTTCGCGATGTTCTGTTGTTGCTGTAAGTGCTGAACGGAACTATGGGCTTGAATCGTTTTTTGCTTTAAGGCTTGATATAAGACAGCCATCTGAGATGCGCCATGTGAGACACTACGGCAAAGATTGGCTACACGTACCTTTTGGTCTGCGTTCATTTTTCCCTCAGCAACTAAACTGCATACTTCATTTAGGATTTTTTCTATGGACCCCATCCATTTCTGTACCTCCGGCGTAGAAATAACTTCGGCTGGTAGCTCATGTTCCAAGGGAGGTTGTGGCTTTGGGTCTACAGGCTGGAAATCTTGAGTTGGTGTCGGCGGAGGACTTCGCGTCACTAGCTGGCTACGGCCAAACGGGCTAGATCCAGTGTTAGACATATCTAACACAGAAACACTATATATCTTTAAAAATACTTTAGCTCATTCTTACACAACGCAAGTAACCTCGTAATGCTCACTCGTGACACACTTATATCACTGACGACGCAATTATTTCTAACAAATATATTTATAATTAATTAATAGTATCATAATAAGCTAAGCAAGATACGTCCGCGCGGTAAGAAGGCGCGATCGAAAGACTGCAGGCAGATGCTGGATGCGGCAAGCTGAAGACAGGGCGCTATGGCGCTCATTAGGAGAGGGCTATGTCCAGCAGTGGACTAGTATAGCCTGATGATGATGATGATGATGATGATGATTAAACAAGAGAAGATAAATGGATGAATATGGAATGACTCTTCAACGAAACAAAGAGAAAAGAGTCTACCAAAATAAATGTTAGAGGCTCTTGAAATAGCACGTCTCCTAAAATGTTCACCCTACTTCCATAAAATCTGTAGGTATCCTAAAAATATTTTGGTGTTTCTTTTCACGTATTCGCTACTATAAGCTTTCATAAAAATCTGTAGCGTATTGAAGGAACTACGTGTGTGCATAACACATCGGATTGTGTGGGATACACGTGCTGTTTTTTTGTTTTTGGAATTTTATTTGAGAAGTCTCAAGAGAAGTCGAAGAAAGAGTCTTCTGCTAAGCGTATCGACTGCATAAAAGTTCAAATATTACATAAACTCACACCTTTTTCCCAAAGGGGTAGGCAGAGACTACAGAACGCCACCTGCTACGATCCTCGCATAGCGTACACCTCTTGCTTCGTTTACATTCATATATCTGGTCATACACGCACGCTGATTGCGAGTAATGAGTACCTGACGTTATTGAAGAAACTTATTTGAAAAAAAGTTCTAATACGTTTACCCCCAAAATTCAGATATGCGAACACCGCTCACTGTTGTAGTGTGATCATCAAATACACAGGCGGTACAGTGTAATGAAGATACTACGTGGTGTAATTATAAACAAAAATGTAATAGTAATAGGATAGAACTATTTGATAACAGCTTCTTAAAAGTCATGGTAGAATAATAATATTTGATAGAATCTAGGACTCCTACAGTGGAGTAAGCTCGACTCATCGCATCGATCCAGACGGTTGAATCTGTAAAAGACTCCCTGTGAAAACTTGGGTGAAATGACACTGACAGCTCACTTCACTGCTCAACCCACCCAAGTTACCACGTTGGTATGTTCAAGAGAAAAGCACTACATGTCAAAGATGTGCATAATAGTGATGCACCACGTAAACGCATCGACAATGAACACGGTGAAGTTCAAGGCATAAACTTATTTGACATTTCTAACAGATAAGATCTTATCTGTCACCGTCGCGGCGTCGGTCTCCGTCCTTTTCGAGATCTGTATGTCAGTAAGGGATGACAATTCTATAGTAAACTTTCTTATTGAAAATCGGCAGCATCTTGACGCAGATGCGGCGCATAATGACCTTTTCCCAAAATATCCTTCCTCAGAATGTCCTTTCTCAAAATGTCATACTCTTCATTCACTAAGTTAAGAGCTGGTAATATCCCAAGACCATTACTTTGACCAGTCTGCAGTTGTGAATATTTGAATAATGCGGTGCAATATCTCAACAAAAATTCCAGGACTAAGAACCTATTTCCAAGAAATTCCCAAGTTTTACCCCCCTGACTAGAACTGACGGTCGGATTCCAAAACGATTTATCTAGATGAGTCGCCTCAGGTGTGCATAGTGGAATTACTCCACAGGCACTCCCAGCGTAGGTACTGTTGAGCCGACACGACGTTATTGAGTCTAGGATTAAACGAAGAACTACGGCAGGGAATTGTTTAATGTTGTTAAACTGTTAGAATGTCTTCTTCATTTATTGTACCAACAGGAGATTTGTTGTAGGTTCATTTGACGACCTATGTGGCGCAGCGGGCGAAGGTCCGCCTGCGACGCAGGAGGTTGCGGGTTCGATTCCCGCCCTGGGACAAATGTTTGTACGATCTACAAAGATTTGTTCCGTGTGTTCTGAGTATTTGCTATGTATAATAAAAAAATAAAATAAAAAATAATAATAATAAAAAATATCTATCTATGTAACGTATTGTATTAAGTATATCAGTCATCTAGTACCCATAACACAAGCTCTGCTTAGCTTGGGGCTAGATGATGCTGTGTGGATTGTCCAGCATTATTTACTTTTTTATTTTTATTTGATCACATGATGTGACCAAGCTAATGTATAGACTTCAAAAGAGACTGTGACCTCTGATTTTGTTTTGGCGTTTTTTCTCAGAATAGTCATGTAGGGAAACACGACTAATCGTATTATAAATAGGGTATATAAGTATTAGCTCAAAAATACAATTGGTCGTAACTTGGACCGAAGTTTACACCACTTAATGTTTGTCTTCACGCAATTAAAGGGTCTTGGGGATCTCCAGTGGCCCCCAAGTTACCGACGTGTTTGGTTTGTCTCGGGGGCAACAGAGTCACTTCCCCAAATACTCACGGAACTCGGTAACATGCGAACACTACGTGTTGTGGCGTTCCCCAGAGGAATTTTCCTCATTGCAGCCGCCACAGGGCCTCTTCTAAGAATAAGTTATATGCTTTGAAGGGTTGGTGGTATTTCTTTTCAATTTGGTTCTTTTATAAAAAAACGAAACGGTGCCCCTCACTAGAAATTACTACTGTATCGTGGGTGCGTTGACCAACATTTAAACTCACATAAACAAACAGCCCGACCCGGAACAACTACCTGTAGACCATACAAATATTTGTTCGGTGCGGGAATCGCAACTACGATACGCAGCTCAGCAGTGGATCGCTCAGCCACTGCGCCAAACTTGCCGTCAAATGGAAGTATTCTATTCATATTAGCAAATGGGTATATTTCAGACGTCAGTCTCGTTTCGTCTTAAACGTTTTAAGCAAGAAGTTAACAAAAATAATTATTTAAAAACAATAGTAACAATAATTTAATAAAAAGACGTGACGATATGATTGAAGGGTCATTAATCTGAACTGACTGACGTATGCTAAACACATTCACATAATATTGTGTTTGTAGATTTACCATGAAGGTAAACATCTACCATCGCGCTTTAAAACCTGGATTGTGGGTATAATTAACTGGTGATCTAGAAGTCACCTTTGCCATTGTGTTTTAAGTTAGACAGAGGTGTACCTACAGTGAGTACACCGACCGGTGCAAATACCGCAAACGTACAATACTCGTATATAATTCGAACCATACATATTGTACTCGTATGTATAAAATATATACAGGCTTATACAGGTATTGAATAAGATCAACAGATGAAGACGCGATGGAAGCCAGTTCACGTATAAAATGTCAATAATTCTCAGCTTATCTTTAATCAATAACTTGACAAGTATTTATGGAGATCGCAATGTGCTTCGGATGAATTTGGGGGCACATAAGATGTTCTCATTAAACTGGCAATAATATATTAATTAAATTCCTTTATTTTTTTCCGTGTATATTCATCGAAAAAAAGGAATCATGGAAAATTCAAGGTATTTTGAGCGGTATGCGGTAACATTTTTCGGGAATATTGTTATGAATAAATAAACAAGTAAGTGCCTACGTCATGTACAGACGCCAGCACATCAAGCTATCCAAAACTGTCACTTTTTCCCAGTTGAATATGAACCTTATTCTTTGTAAATGTTGAAAACATATCAATGAAATTTAACATATTGGGGTTGCTTGATGTGCTGGCCTCTATACCTTTATAAACAGGAGAAGTGAATGTATTGTTCTAAATTTACTTTTTCTTACAATATCTAAGCGCGAATTAGACCAATATTTTGAATCTAGCCTTATTTATTAAAAACAAAAATGATGTTTTTGACAGTTTTTCGTTAAAAAGAAACCATTAGTCAGACGTATGCAAAGATCAGACTGGCATCAGTCCAAGGTAGCAACAAGTTTTTGGCCCAATGCCTGCCCTCAAAACAATAGACAAATTATTAAAAAAGTAGCTTATTTCGTTACTTAACAGCTGTATCATGCAATCATTTTGTTATTTGACCATTTAAGTTGCATGTTATGAGTTATATGGTCCCGGAAAATATACTCATCTAAACTAATACACTCTGGGACATAATTAGAGGAACGGAACAAAATAAACTCCAAAACTCCACCATATGACTCTCTTCCGACAATGTTACTCTGAGCGTATCTTTCTCCGGGTCGTCTCCATACTTTCACCCTTTTATCATCCGGCTTAAGACAAAACCTAGACTCGTCAGTGAACCATATTTTCCCCCAGTCAGCATCATTCCAATTTTGGTATGAGCGATCAAAGTTAGCCCGAGCTACTCGATGATCTGTGGTAAGTAAGGGTCCTCTAGCTGGCAAGTATGGCTTTATTCCAGCTTCTTTAAGTCTTCTTCTTACGGTTTTAGTGCTAATTGTCACCTGTCGAACGTCCTGGAGCGTAGATCTGACTTCAGAAGAAGTCAAAGTGCGATTACTAAGAACAGTGCTCGCCTTAAATCGATCGTCTCTCGCTGATGTGACTCTCTTGCGACCTTGCCCTGCACGTCTCGTGTATTCTCCAGTCTGCCGGTAACGTTTAACAATTCGGAAAATGACGGATTTGGAAACTCGCAATGTTTGAGCCACTTCTTTATAACTACGACCATTTTCAATTAAAGTAACAGCTTTGTAAACCTGAGCTACGCTAAGATCCGGCATTGTGCCTTCAGGTTTTCATTGATGTGTAAGGAGCACAATTGCGATACGTTTTTGTAAAAAAAAAGTTGAAAAAAGACAGATTTTATGAAATCAATACGTCTACGTCAGCAAAATTATTCCAATAGACTAGTGAAAATAACAAATAAACGAAAAACACAAATGAAAGCCAGAAACAAAAGATTATTGAAGCAATTCTTTTTTCAAACTAAATACTAATGTATATGTGGCCAGTTTGTATTAAGAAGTTTTTGTACATATTAGGTCTTTACCTATGAAATTGCCGTTCTGCAGTACTGGCCATTTCAAATCAAAATATTTTTTGTTTGGCTAAGAATTCTAATTTCAAATTAATTTTATTTTAAAAACATGGTTTTTTCTTTCCAAAAGTAGTCATTTGTTTATTGATAAGTGTTACATTTTCATCGCATTTAAATCTTTTTCGTCATCATGGATACGTTAAAAATTCGAGTAATTATGGAATATGAGTACCGTCGTGGCAGCAACGCGGCACAAGCGGCACGCAACATCAACGACGTTTACGGAGCTAACACTACAAACCAACGCACTACCTGTTATTGGTTTGCTCGCTTCCGTTCTGGAAATTTCGACCTGAAAAATGAACCTCGCGGTCGTCCGAAGACTTTGGTCGACAATGACGAATTAAAGGCGATTGTGGAAGCTGATGATACACAATCTACGGCTGAATTAGCAGCAGCTTTCGACGTTAGCGTCAAAACAATATTGGTCCATTTGCGTCAAATTGGCAAGGTAAAAAAGCTTGACAAATGGGTGCCCCACAAACTCAATGATCGCCAGCGCGAAGTACGCGTCGAGACGTGCCTTGCACTGCTCAACAGACACACAAATGAAGGAATTTTGAACCGCATTGTTACCTGCGATGAAAAATGGATTCTGTTTGATAACCGCAAGCGCTCAGCAAGTTGGTTGGATCCTGGTTCAGCACCTAAACAATGCCCTAAACGAAAACTTACCCCAAGAAAAGTGATGGTCACTGTTTGGTGGTCTAGCGCCGGTGTGATTCAACACAGCTTCTTACCAAACGGGGTGAGCATTACTGCAGATGTGTACTGTGAAGAATTGAACACAATGATGGAGAAGCTGGCACATCTCCAACCAGCATTGGTCAATCGCTCGTCTCCGCTGCTCCTGCACGACAACGCGCGACCTCATACTGCACAGCAGACGGTCTCCAAGTTGCAAGAACTGGGGTTGGAAGCTCTCCGTCATCCGCCCTACTCACCAGACCTTGCGCCTACAGACTACTACTTTTTCCAGAATTTGGATAACTTCTTGGCGGGAAAAAAATTCAATACCCGAGAGGCAGTACAAAATGCCTTTGAAGAATTTGTTGCCTCCCGTCCAGCTGATTTCTTTAAGAAGGGCATCAATAAACTGCCACTGCGTTGGCAAAGATGCATTGATTGCATGGGTGATTACTTCGATTAATACAAATAAAAAATACATGAAAAAAATTCATTTAAATTTTTTCATACAAAACGGCAATTTCATAGGTAAAGACCTATTATATTAGTATTTTGAAAATTAAAGAGGGAAAATTAGTTCGTTTGTATGCTTGTTTGCGACGGATAAACTCATAAACTAACCGTTTTAAAAAAAACACCTGCATCATCAGTGAGTAACAAAGGCTATATTTTGTTTTTAAATGTACGCTTTGAAGAGGGCGGAGAGAATATTGATGTTCGAAGGGAAAGCACGAAATCTACGCGAAAGAAATTGCGGACAGAGTGCTAGTATAAAATAAAATAATCCATAAACATCATTCAGCTTTTTAAACGTACGTTAATAAATCCAAGCCCAAGCATGTTGATTAATACTCGCGTCTTCCCTTTATGAGAAGAGGCCTTTGTCCTGCAGTGGGACAGTAACAGATTGTTTTTTTTTTGTTTAATAAATTAAAACTTAACTGACACAGTACACAAATACACACTTTACAATATCATGAATTAAAAAAAAACTTCAGTTTTTGTTTTATCTATATTCATATTCTACTACTAGTGTACTATTTTAAATCAGCAAGTGACATTTTAGAGCTCCTCACCGAAATATGTATTTCGGTATTTCGAGAACGTTTGAAGTCGGTTCAACTTTCAATTTGTTTGGACTCCGTCTAAGTCTGGGGCTTCATCGTTAACACTAGAGCTAAGTACAAGGTGAACGGAGGTAACCTTATACTTTTACAATCTTTTTTCAGTTATTTTCAGTCTGTTTCTTGTTATTATCCAATTGCCTCTGAAGGAGGATAAAGTTTCATCGACCTATAAAAGAGAGCAATAGTTTATTTATTTATTTAATACTTTAAGCACACAAATGTACAGAGGCGGACTTAATGCCATAGGCATTTTCTACCAGTCAACCTTTGGGTGATGCAGAGACAAACAGTGGCAGGTGCAATTTCTTAAAAGAAAAGTGAAAAGAAATATATATATACACTAGCGGACCGAACAGACGTCGTCCTGCCCGTACAGCGCCACCTACCGGGTCCAATTGTAAATCTAAACCATTCTCGAATCTCCACGAACACACACAAAAAATTTCATCAAAATTGGTCCAGTCGTTTAGGAGGAGTTCAGTCACATACACACGCACACAAGAAATATATATATTAAGATAAACTATAAATATAATACCTAAATAGAATATATACACAAATAAACATATACACAAACACATACATAAACAATAAGAACAGTTAATGAGAAAACATTAGCGCTGTGATGAAACCACTGCCAACTTCTTACGAACATCTAGTTTAGACAGAGCATTAAAAAAGCGAAGCCATTTTTTTTCGCCAATATTTGTTGAAATTGTTCTATAATGGAACGTTTGTCGTCATCGTCACGCAAATGGAATGAAATACTCGTTATCAACGTTATATACATTTATTTATTTTCAAGTAATTATTCATTTACATAGGTGATACTAACTGTACTGGGAGGAGCTCGTGGCTAAATAAGAACAGCCACATGGGTTGACCTAAGGTTAAGCTAGGTTTGCCAAGGACTATCCGGGGTTTGCGGAATGAAGCCCCGGGGTGTTTTTTAATTAGTAAGAGTCTGACAGACACTCGCCCCCTCCCCCAGAGTGGAGGACATCCATGAGGATTTTCCACATCGGAACAAAAAAAAAAGGCTTGCCAAGGTCAGTCCGGGAATGAGTGACCATTCATTACAGACTCGCCTCCGTGCCTCAGAAAGCATGTCCGTAAGTATGTCATTTATAAATCTTTATCAGTCGTTACGAGTAGACAGAAGCCAGAAAAATCAGAAAACCAGTCTTACGAAGGGATCTCGTGTTGCCTAGTAACTGGGTTTTGGAGTTCAAATAGGCAGTCGCTCTATATGAAATACTGGTATTCAGCTGCATCTGGTTAGACCAACAGCTGACCATAACTTAGTTGGGAAAAGAATAAGTGTTTGTGCTGGGGCAGGTGATCAACACTGTGTGAACGGAGCATGTGGCTTATCCCAGTGTATCCCAAGCTTCTACACAACTTCGAGACAGCATCATGAACTTTAGACAACAATAGTTATGCAAACATATGTGCATATTGTATATACATATACTATACATTTTCTCGTAAATCTAGCGTCATACATAATATGTATGTATATGTGGAGCGGTATATTTAAGAGGCTAGATTACAAAAGCTAACAAAGGGGAGAATACCGCCTCATAGTTTATGAGTATTAATATAAGCATTGAGCTTAATTTATTTGCGGTAATCTCACTGAGATCTTGAAGCTAACGTTATTTCCTTATAGAATCAGTAATTTAGGAGAATTCTAATAATATAATAGTGTAAGAAAATGGTAACAGACATTTGTAAGTAGTTTAGAAACCTATTATAAAATACTGACATTTTCATTCATTGACACTTTTTCAAGGGCTGAAATCACTAATGAATATAAACTTTTATCTAATATGAAACCAACTCTGAAAAGGCGAAAAAGGTTCTGTTTCACAACTTGCCAAATAAAAACTAAATTTTAATACATTTTCAGCGTCTGTTTGAGTTTATCGTTTTCGTACAAAGCCGTTATTGCTTCAACCATATCCCCCCCCCTTACCCCCCCCCCCCCTTGGAACTCCCCCACCCCTTTCAAGCACAGAGTATTTTTTTTCCTTTCGAACATCAAATAATTATTTGTTACTGTCATGTTCATGTTCACGCGAGAGCCATAGAGGAGGACATAATGGAGCCGAGAGTGTAAAGAGTGACTGTTACTATGCCCAATAATTGTATCAACTTTAGGTACAGACGCCAGCACACCAAGCTATCGCAAACTGTTAATTTTTCCCAATCAAACATGCATCTTATTATTTTGTAATAAAGCTGAATAACCATCAAATAAATTTGACAGATTGGGGTAGCTTAATGTGCTAGCCAGCCTCTGCACTATTTAACGCGATTCTTAGCTAATTAAACATGACCTAATTAATCTAATTATTTTAACATATAAATGAGTAAATGATAATCTAAAAAAATATCTAAGTACTAGCCTCCTGCGATATTGAATATTTTTGCATTCTTTTTTTGTAAGTAAGTATATATGGGAGCACGTATTAAAAGGGTTGCCTGCTACAAATCCGTGAGTAACTCAATTCGGCGCTGAGATGTAGAGTTACCATGATAGCAATTTTATTGTTCGGAGTCAACCTCACCTACAGGAATATGGAAATACCCCGATTTCTAAATTTGATTCATGGTTGATGTATACATAGTAGTGGCGAAGTGTCCATACAACTCGATTCCTACCGGTTTCCCTTCTGAGGTTCTGAAAAGGAATTAAAGAAAGAATAATTACTAAGCGCCACAGAAGACATCGCGCATATTATAAGAAAACAAAATCTTAATACTTACAAGGTATTTCTAATGATATTGTTAGTGTATATTTAGCTTACATGATGTTAGTGACAACAAAATACAAACTTAAGTACAATGCAGAAAATTCTTGGCAATTGCAAATCGTGACTGTGGCAAGAAGTATACATCACTCAGTTTGATGGTGCGATGATGATGCTGGCAGCTTTTGTTAATAAATTACATACAGAGAAGAATAAAAAAAGAAGATTGAAATGATTTCAATTTTACTGAAACTTTGTCCATCATTAAATATCGCCGTAAATCAAAACAGGACTAAGTATCCCCGACAGTATGGTGTTGCCAGCGATCGGCTGACGACGCCGACCGCCCGTCGCCTCTAATGGACTAAACTGAGAACCTTTTAGATTAACACTTTTCATACTAAATGGGTCAGCGCTTACTTATTTACTTAGGATGTTTCAGCCATTTTGGCATGTTTTTTTTATGTTGTGCCATTATTTTTATCCGTCCCTGATCATCTAAACAGGAAACTGTGTCAAGCCAAGCTTGAAAAAGAATTAAAACACCGGCTATGTTTTTGACCTACGTAGGTACACACTTAGATATAACAACAACAACAAATAATGCTGGACAATCCACACAGCATCATCTAGCCCCAAGCTAAGCAGAGCTTGTGTTATGGGTACTAGATGACTGATATACTTAATACAATACATAACATAGATAGATATGTTTTATTATACATAGCAAATACCCAGAACACCCGAAACAAATATTTGTAGATCGTACAAACATTTGTCCCAAGGCGGGAATCGAACCCGCAACCTCCTCCGTCGCAGGCGGACCTTCGCCCGCTGCGCCACATAGGTCGTCAAGCACACGTCAGTATCCACAGCTTCGCCCTTGTTAAGTGGAGTGATGATCCTCGCGGGATGGCTGGTATTAGCTGGATGTGAGTGGCTCAAAATCTAACTAAATGATGTATATTCGTAGATGCTGTCTCTGCTTTTGCACCTGTATTTGATGTTGTCTTCATTTATTTTCAGAATCTGAGCCTTCGTTTTTCTCCTTAATTCGTCCCTCTTATCAATAAATCCTTTTCTATTTTCCACTTCTAATGATTCTACTATCTTTAAATCTTTTTTCTGTTCCAGATCAAATCCTGCCAACAACTCGAGTGGCAAAGTATTGACAGAACGTTGGTAAGAACTATTGATGACCCACTCACTGACGTATTTTTAACACTGAGTAGGTACTTCGAAACACATCTTGGACAGGAACAGGCAGTACTGAATTAATACAGGCTAATATTGATGATGATGATACCTACGTAATTTATGTATCTACAGACGTCCATTCGATTCGGTACAATGTTTTCATCACTCAGTGGCCAGTCATATTCTCAGACGCTACAGAAAGACACTACCAAAGTCTCTAATAAGATCATGTCTCAATTTGCCCCGTCCAAAGCTCATACTAAAATAATATAAGGAAAATACGCGAAGCAAATAAATCGTAGGTTGTTACAAAAAAAAATTGCACCGAAACCTTTTTTCTACTTTGTCGCCGTATGCTGTGTTCATAGTGGTTCGTGCTGCGTTTGAAATTGACTTTTTAGTGATAAATTGCTGTTAAGTGCTACTTGCACAGTTAGTGTTCCCGAAGATTTTGCATAATTAATAAATATTTAACATAGATCATCATCTGCCTAGCCTCTTCCCAACCTTGTTGGCGTCGGATTCCAGTCTAACCGGATGCGGCGGAATACCAGTATTTTACATGGAGCGACTGCCTATCTGACCTCCGCAACCCAGTTACTGGGCAACACGATATCTCTTGGTAAGACTGGTTGTCAGACTTTCGGGCTTCTGACTACCCGTAACGACTATCAAAGATCTACAAATGACAACCGGGACCAACGACTTAACTTGCTTTCCAAGGCACGGAGGAGTAACGATATGTAATAAACGGTCACCCATGCATAGACTGACCTCGGCAAGCGTAGGTTAACCTTCGATCGACCCGTGCGGCTATTATTGTTTAGGCACGAGCTCCTCCGAAATATTAGGTCTTTACCTATGAAATTGCCGTTCTGCAGTACTGGCCATTTCAAATCAAAATATTTTTTGTTTGGCTAAGAATTCTAATTTCAAATTAATTTTATTTTAACAACATGGATTTTTTTTTCCAAAAGTAGTCATTTGTTTATTGATTAGTGTTACATTTTCATCGCATTTAAATCTTTTTCGTCATCATGGATACGTTAAAAATTCGAGTAATTATGGAATATGAGTACCGTCGTGGCAGCAACGCGGCACAAGCGGCACGCAACATCAACGACGTTTACGGAGCTAACACTACAAACCAACGCACTACCTGTTATTGGTTTGCTCGCTTCCGTTCTGGAAATTTCGACCTGAAAAATGAACCTCGCGGTCGTCCGAAGACTTTGGTCGACAATGACGAATTAAAGGCGATTGTGGAAGCTGATGATACACAATCTACGGCTGAATTAGCAGCAGCTTTCGACGTTAGCGTCAAAACAATATTGGTCCATTTGCGTCAAATTGGCAAGGTAAAAAAGCTTGACAAATGGGTGCCCCACGAACTCAATGATCGCCAGCGCGAAGTACGCGTCGAGACGTGCCTTGCACTGCTCAACAGACACACAAATGAAGGAATTTTGAACCGCATTGTTACCTGCGATGAAAAATGGATTCTGTTTGATAACCGCAAGCGCTCAGCAAGTTGGTTGGATCCTGGTTCAGCACCTAAACAATGCCCTAAACGAAAACTTACCCCAAGAAAAGTGATGGTCACTGTTTGGTGGTCTAGCGCCGGTGTGATTCAAGACAGCTTCTTACCAAACGGGGTGAGCATTACTGCAGATGTGTACTGTGAAGAATTGAACACAATGATGGAGAAGCTGGCACATCTCCAACCAGCATTGGTCAATCGCTCGTCTCCGCTGCTCCTGCATGACAACGCGCGACCTCATACTGCACAGCAGACGGTCTCCAAGTTGCAAGAACTGGGGTTGGAAGCTCTCCGTCATCCGCCCTACTCACCAGACCTTGCGCCTACAGACTACTACTTTTTCCAGAATTTGGATAACTTCTTGGTGGGAAAAAAATTCAATACCCGAGAGGCAGTACAAAATGCCTTTGAAGAATTTGTTGCCTCCCGTCCAGCTGATTTCTTTAAGAAGGGCATCAATAAACTGCCACTGCGTTGGCAAAGATGCATTGATTGCATGGGTGATTACTTCGATTAATACAAATAAAAAATACATGAAAAAAAATCATTTAAATTTTTTCATACAAAACGGCAATTTCATAGGTAAAGACCTATTATTTAACTTAGATGTAGCACATAAATCTATATGTTTTGCCATGTCGCCATTTGCACCCGTACACCGCTAGTTAGGTAGTCCTTGGTCATTATACGAGTAATAACTGCTAGCCGACTGTAGGGCCTTAGGCCTTACATTGTTGGCTGAGGTAGACTTCCGGACCCAGGTGACGAATTCGATTATTTCTCTTGTTGCTAACACTGGAAGATGATACTGTCAGAATTTGTTAAATAAATTATATGTTTTAATAGTGTAATTGGCTCCGGCTGAAACACTGAGGATGGCATCTCAAAAACGAAATAAGAGCGTTCTTATCAGGCTATCATTCAAGTAGAACTATTGTTCAAACGCAGCACAGGACAGGTACCTACCTAACCGTACGCGCGAGACCCTTGCCCCGTCGCTTCGAATAAAGTAGGCAGGTATCAGACGGATATTTTTTCACACTACCTTCTGTCACACATACTGAGAAATATAATAAGAGTATTCTATTGTCTGTCTCGTTGGTCTAGTCTAGTGGTCGAAAAAGCGACTGCTAAGTATGAGGTCCTGGGTTCGATACCCGGGTCGAGCAATGTGTTATTGGGATCTTTCACTGGGATATTTTGTAGCAGCTCAGAGTTTGGATAAGTGCCCGGTAGATGGCAATAGGCTCTCCCCCTATTACATGGGATTTAAAATCACAACTGGTGAAATGTGGGTGTAGGTACTCCTCTGCCCAACCCTTTAGGGATTACAGGCGCGATATAGCGTATGTATGTAAATATCTACTGCCATCATCCTCCTGCCCCTATCCCAATTTATTAGTTTTTGGCGCAGCACGACTTCTTCTTCCATACATTTTTATTGGCCGTCACCTCAAAAGTCACCTTCATACAAGCCATATCATCTTTCACACAATCCATCCATCGTTTCTTTTGTCTCTACTCTTGAAACCTTCCACCTTCATACTCAAAAGTGTCCTCACAACATGGTTCTGATTCCTTCGCATTACATGCCTACGCAATGAATAATTCTGTAATCTTCACAAATGTCAAGGTCAAAGTCAAAGTATCTTTATTGTGGGCATATGTCAGTTACAGGTCTTATATATTTATAAACATATCAATATGTCCTGCCTTACAGGCATACAATAATTATGTAGTGGCATACAAATTTGGAATTATTATATATGGTAAATTTAGTTATTATAAATGTAAATAATTGTATATTAATACCTTAAATTCTTGTAAACTTCGTTAACGTTCGGTAACTTAAGTTGGTTTAGGTAAATGTACTTAGTTTCTAAGTCACTCCTATATCAAAGGTCTTCTTATATGAAATTCCATACGTCATGTAGGTAGATACAGGTAAGATAGCTTAAATAAACACAGCGACTATATTAATGAACTAGCTTTGTCTGCGACTTCGTCCACGTGGATTTTGACAAAATTTCTTTGGTTTCAATTTTTTTATCTCTTATCTCTTTTTCTATAATAAAAGTAGCCAAGTTACTCCTTATAACATTAGACAGTGAAATTCCCGTCAAAGTCGGTCCAGCCGTGTTCGGAGATCACCTTAAACAGAGTGACAGAATTGTGTTTTTGTTATAACTACCGTATAAACTTTCATATGCATTTAGAAAAAGTTGTTCCTTAGACGATTCAAACAGACACTTCATTTTTATTTGTTTGTATAAATGTATAGGTACTTATGTACAGACGCCAGCACGTCAACGTGCCCCAAAGTGTAAAATTTTGCAAATTGAAAATGAACCTTGCACTTTTACAATAAAGTTGAAACCTAACTAATAAAACACGTCAATAACACACACGTCACGTAACAATTGGGGTAGCTTGATGTGCTGGCCCCTGTACATTTGATCCCTCAAGTAAGGGTACCTAGATACCTACGATCCTCAATATATGAAGGATCGAAGAAGCCAAATAAGATAAAAGGTGTCGTGAAGACAGGCGTGGGCTGAAATCGATTTAAATTCGAATAGGAAAAACCAATTAAGGATAGGTACATACCTACTGTTTGTATATCTCTCTATGTTATGTAAGTCCTACGTTCTATCTCACCTGATTCATTTTCTTCGATTATTGAGTCCCAAAAGTGTCTCAGTAAAATTCAAGTCAAAGAGAAATGTGCCGACTGGAACGACGTCCTTTGTAACCGTTGGATATTTTTAGGTGTGATCCGCGCACGATCAGAATAGGATGCAACCTTTTGGAGCTGTTACAACACATTTGTCTAACTCCTCCGCTGTTATTTTCTGTATAAATTCGTTGCGGGATCCAAGACAGTTGAATCGTTTCTCCGGGACTCGTCGGGCTCCATTGTCTCGACGCTTTTCTGGTGGTCGCCACTGTTGATTCTGGTTTTCAGGAGTTGCAGGGCTTGTCCTGAATAAAAAACAACAAGTCTTATCCTCCCGTTTGCGTTATCGGGTTTTCCGTTGCTACTGCTACCGGGTGAACCAAACTTGTCACAGATTTCAAAAGCTCGTATTCTATACTGATTGCGGATTATATTTCTCAATTTTCTTCAATGATATTTATTTCTGTAAATTGATTTAACACGTTGAACGCCAAATGACCGACATACAATACATTTTCTATTGTGTCTCGTTTTTTGGCCGTTAAGGTGTTAACAAGTAAAATATTGATTAAACTAGTAAATTCCGGGTTTCCTTATCTGACTCTAGGAAGAAAAACCGAAAGAATCTCAGAGGTAAATAAAAACGAAGTCTCCTAGAGCTTCCCATTGACAGTTTCAGGTCTATTAGGTAAATACCCAATTTCATTTCCAAACACCCAAATTGAAAAAAAAACCTACCCATACCTATATATAAGCACCTACCAGATCTTCACACAGAAACCACTTGAAAAGGAAATCTTGATGCAAAACGCCGATTTCTCGGAAAAATAATCTCCTAAAGAACGCATGAGATCTATAGCAAACTCCCCGACCTTTTGATGTTTCGCGTCCTTTACTTTTAAGCCCACATAAACCGCTCGGGCACTCGATCCTTTTTATATAGATCAGATGATTGACTTCAAATCATGAATTTTCTATGAACTGACATTAATCATTTTGTTGTATAAGTACGTCGTGAGGAATCGTTCTAGTACCTATTGACCCATGAGAAAAAGCAACACAGTATTTGCTGACTCAAAACGTGCTCTATTGCATTGAACATTGTGTACATACGCACAAATACGCACATTTTCCACCTGCTTTACACCCCTTTTACATCTCTAAGATTTTATATTTCGATATCCCCACCATGTAATATATTCGTTACTTACCTCAGATTAACATACCTTACCATAACACCTGACACAATATTCGCTACTACGCTAAATTGATAGTAACTACTTTCCAAATAAAGAATAGAAATATTATATTTATTTTTTTATTTTTTTAAAACGTTGCCCCTCACTAGGAATTTCTCCTGTATCATGGGTGCGTTTACAAACATTCAAACTCACATACACAAACAGCCAGACCTGGAACAATTAACTGTAGGCCATACAAATATTTGTTCCGTGCGGGAATCCAACCCACAACACGCAGCACTGTAGTCAATCGCTCAGCCACTGCGCCAACCGTGCCGTCGTATATATATACGTTTATATATGTAATGTAAGATTCTAGTGAATACGGTCAGTTATTCACATATACCTATTTTATATAACATCTAAATTTAACAGTGAAATAAATTTCCTTTTTGCTTTAACATAACAGCCTTAGGATTGTCAACGTTGAATACGAGACGAGGCGAGTGACGAATCTCTTAGTTGCCTATTATTTGACGAATGCTTGGTAGCTAATAGTTCACTTTATATTCATGTATCATTCAATACGAAGCTTATTATAAAAACTATTACTAATAAATATTCATTACACCTCTATCTCACGCAAACACGTGAAGGGTGGGCGTTTTGGGGGACTGTCTTATGTAAACGTCTTTGACGTTCAAAAAGTGCTGATTCTCAGCCTAATTTGAATAAATGAATTTTGATTTTGATTTTGAAACAATCTTTTCACTGCCTTCATAGATCCTCACTCAGCACCCTATGCGCAGTTTTTTCATCACTGCACTTGCATGCTTACTTCGGTGAGCCTAGCACGAATGCTTAATGTAAACGTAACGTTAATTCGTTTTTTGTAAAAACTTTAAAACAAATAAATATTCATTTCGAAACGATTATTTAGAAAGATAGAAAGAAATAAAAAAATGTAATTTGCCACAGAGTACGTGCATATTAAAGTTTTACGACAAAAACAAACTAAAAGTATCTAATTATTTCAAAATCAAAATCTTAATTAAATTATTGAAATTACTCTGAGAATCAGCACTTTTTGAACGTCTAATTTTACATAAGACAATCCTCCAAAACCCATCACCCTTTACCACTTCCAGTACTTTTGCTGGGAAAAAGAAAATCCACCAGCAACACGTCTTTTTGATAAATTTGAAGAACTCTATACAATATAAGTCAAAAAGATAAATGAAAGATAAAAAAAAAAAAACATTGAATTAAATAATTTGCCACACGTTGGCTAGCACACACCAATATGTTAAAAAGTATTAAATTAATTAGTTACTTACTGTAAACTGTAAGTGCGGAACAACCACAAGCATTAATTGCTCACAAAGGGATTCAGAATTTGTATTACTTTATGTTCGTATGCATACCTCAATCGTAATGAATCCCTTTTCTAGCCATATTATCTTTTACAGAATCCATTAATATTTATTTATTTATTTATACCAAGACGACTGACCCTATAACAATTTTCAATTATGTAAAGAATATGTCTCATAATATATCTGAAGGTTAAGCCGCCCGTTAAAAGATCCAATATGAAAACAGATGACGTGATCCTTGCCTTGCTGTTACGAACTGCGATTATTAATAATACCAACTATATAAGCGAATATTATTTAGAACACTTTGGCTTATGTCTACTGGAGAGCTGTCCGTCCGTTTGTTCTGGTTATACCTATTTCCAAAATTAATTTCGTTCATTCAGGAATGAGAAGTATTTTCGTTAAACCCTACGCAATTTTGACTCTTGCACGACTTTTTGAAGGGATTTTATCGGATAATATCGGATGACCTGAGATCAAATTTTGAATTCCTCGCTAAACTTTTTCTTGTAGGATTTCATTTGTGAGGCTACCTTTACAAAAGGGTAAATAACTTAAAGCACAAGCTGTGGCGAGATAGTGCTTCCGTACCCATCCCGTTTTTTCCACCTACTGAAAATCCTTCACAAGTTGCCTTGGCCAAACTGAAAAGTCTGGACGGACAGACACGGTTTTGACGGCACGGTTGGCACAGCGTCTGAGCGATCGACTGCTGTGCCGCGTGTCGTGGGTTCGATTCTAGCACGGAACAAAAATTTGTATGGCCTACAGGTAGTTGTTCCGGGTCTGGCTGTTTGTGTATGTGACTTTAAATGTTTGTAAACGCAACCACGACACAGGAGAAATTCCTAGTGTGGGGGAACGTTTTCTTAAAAAAATAAAAAATAAAAAAAAGACAGACTCCAGAGGATGATCGGAGCTGAGAAAACCTGTTCAGGGGAAGACCAACTTGAAGTGCAAGTGTGATGTTGTTCCACAAACGATGGGACACCGGATATCGTGTTCTACATGCCCTGATGCCAGCTCGCCGCAGTACTAAATAAATAATACACACAAATACTGCTGCTGCGCCGCGTGTTGTGGGTTCGATCCCCACACGGAACAAATATTTGTATGACCTACAGGTAGTTGTTCCGGGTCTGGCTGTTTGTGTATGTGAGTTTAAATGTTTGTAAACGCACCCACGATACAGGAGAAATTCCTAGTGTGGGGCAACGTTTTTTAAAAAAAAAAAAAAAAAAAAAAAGTAAGTATTTTTTATATTGACGAAATCCGCCTGTCCCAGAACCAAGAACATCTACCAGGTACGTATAATATAGGAAGGTGCATGACTAAGACACCTATCGTTATCCATTTACTTATACACACAGATGTGTTGTTGAGGAGTTTGTTGCGCCACTTCTTCTTCTCACCAAAACATTAGATAGGTACCGGTGAAGGCGGGCGTTTTGGGCGTAATTTATGACGTTCAAGTGCTGATTCGCTGCAAAATTTGAATAAAACAATTCAGATTTAGTGAAAAGCAAACAAAACCGCATCTAAACTCCTAGTCAAACATATTACAGAACAAACGATTCTCAGCATGAGTTTATAACCGACGTGACTGGTTTAACGTCAGCATAAAACATAAGCAGTCGGCCTTATATGAATTCAACGCGAGTACGATACAGAACGCAATATGTCGGGGGGAACTTGATTAGACGGCAGGATTCCCGCGTTTTTACGCGTAAAGCTGCGAGCATGTGTAGCTACACAAACACGGTTATTCTGTATGTAAATATCCTTAAATCGCATGCTTGACTATTCTGAAGCGTCACTTTTGCGAAATCGTGGCACTACTGTAATTTAACCGCCTTCGGTTTTGTACAGAAATTACACCTTTACTATTTGAGCAAATAGTGCTGGCGCTACTGTTAATGTTAACAGACTTTCATACCTATCTACTTATAAGATAGTAGTACCTACTGAATCTATGTATGTATGTATGAGGCCTATGGCGGAAAGTTCGGCCGTAGTCTTTTATTGAAAAAGATCAGTCCGCCAACCGAACACAACGTCTTCTGATCCAACTAACGGAATTGTTGTTCTGAGGATGATGTATAATGTTAATCATGCGTATAACTCGCTTGTGCTTATAAGGTCTAGATTTGACGTGGGATGAAATCCCTAGCTTGTATGTTGCGGTATATCTGCCACTACTCCCATGTGAAGGCCGAAGGTCGATAGTACGCTTGACAGGCCATTGGAAGGTTCCAGTCCTTGACGGTGAGCCTGAACTGTCTACAGTTATGCCCCATAAAGTCGGAGTTGGTAGCTGGCGTCAACCAGGACAGAATGTTTAAGGGCCCTGCTTGTTAACCGGCTTCAAGTGCTGTGTGCTCGCTGATGAGGTGATAACGAACGACAACGACGTAGGGTAAAATCCCCATTTGTATCCAATAAGACTTTTATTTATACGCAGCCTTATATTTTAACGTACAAACCTACCTAAAACCGGTACCAAGGTTAAATGAAATGTTTACAAAGCATCTAAGCCGGCGTTTTTGGAAGCATCTTTGAATCTATGAAAAATACGGCACATAGCTTCTTCTGTAGAAAGAGATGTAGTTATCTACAGTCCGTGAAATTAATTGTATAACCTTTTTATCTGCCTGATTTTATATCAGTTACAGGGCCCGCAGCGCCCAGCTTATAAATAGTCAGAATATTAATTATCATGTAAAGTAGAAACAAGAAATCAAATTGGACAAACAAAGGTTTTATGTCGGATAGATGCGACTCCGGCGTAATGGGCTCGAAAATATTTAAGTGTTACCAGATTGACGTAATTACTACGTCATTTTGACGCGTTATGGCTATTTCACATGTCACCAAATATATTGTGGTGTTTAGATGACTTTTTTTTGTTTATGGGGTGAAACCTTCAAAAGGCGCCTGGACTTTCGAGGAAAAGACCAGGGAGTGTGGGATTCTTACCTCACTAACACTTACCTTTTGGCCGCACTTTGTGATGGGGCCCGGTGGGCATGGCATGTTGGCACCAACTCATGGTGCTGGTACGAACCGTGGAGTTTTACTGCTAATTTCAATAACTTAATCCAAATCTTATAGTGCTGCGTCCGGTTCGCCGTCAAGGTTACAGATTGCAATCAGGCACTGATTGGTTACAAATAAAGATCGAACTCTAGATCGGGCCTTCTAGCACAGGTATATATTTTACTTAAAAGGAGGTACCTATGTAAGATTTACTATAGAAGTTAATAATAATAATAAATATTGCTGGACAACCCACACAGCATCATCTAGCCCCAAGCTAAGCAGAGCTTGTGTTATGGGTACTAGATGACTGATATACTTAATACAATACATTACATAGATAGATATTTTTATTATATATAGCAAATACCCAGAACACCCGGAACAAATATTTGTAGATCGTACAAACATTTGTCCCAAGGCGGGAATCGAACCCGCAACCTCTTGCGTCGCAGGCGGACCTTCGCCCGCCGCGCCACATCGGTCGTCAAGTTGTACAAGTTTCAGCGACAAACCTTTTCTTTATATTGAAATTGGCCCTTAGTCGGTAGGAGTCTGACATAATGGTCCCTTCTAGCCCGACGGTATCCACGAGAACTTCTCCACGGAAAAAGAAAGATATATATCGACATTCTTTGTTTTTTTTACTTTTGTTTCTTCAGTACAATGTGGTGTTTAAGAGTGTAATTGAGTAACTTCTCTAGTCACTACTTATCTTTATGGCAACATTCTTCTTTGAATAGCGTTCTTCTGTGAAGAGCATGACATAGGGGGTTTCAAATTGGATAGTAATAAAAATTATTAATCAAAGAATCAAACTATTTCAATAATCATTTTATTTGTTTACAAATTGCTTATTGCCTGTATCTACTGTCATCTAAATCATATTAATTCACCATTGATAACTGAAACAACATACTACGCCAGTCAAATTATCTTTACAATTTACATACAGTAGGAATAGATAAGATAGACTTAAAGCCAAGGAATAGGAAAGACAGAACTAATAGGAGGTCTATTCTCAACGACTAGTCAAAGCTGAAATTACTCAAAATGCAATAAAAAAACAGATGGGTGAATGATTAAAACCACTTTTCAAGTCGTTTTTCTTTTTTACTTTTTACATCTACATTGTTGATTATGTAAACCTATACATACAATTGTACACAGTATTAAACCTTGTAAGAAATATTTTAAGGATAGACCCCGGTGCAATAAAAACAAAACATTCATTTTAAAAAGAATAAACACATATAAGATTGAGCAGTGTACAATAAATAATGTTTTTATAAAACTACTTAACACTAGAGGAATTAAAATAAAAATAACATATTTTTTTTACTAATTTCACCACCTAATAACATCGTTTTGTAATTATTTAATTCACGTAATTATGGGCAGACACTTTTTTATTTTGCTCAAGTATTTTCTCTATAAATTACAAGTCTGTCTGACGTTGCTCAAACCAATTTGAATACATAAAAACATATATTTGTAAATCGAACTATTTTCACCAGAACTAACAATAAAACCTTATGCATAGAAATAATATTGGTCTATCTACAAGTGAAAAACATTAATATTTAAGTTGTAAGAAAAAATAGTTTTCTAGACGTTATAACAGTGGAAGAAGAACAAGAAGAATTTTTATTTTTTTCCCCTAAATGGGTTACAACAGCGACATTTCGTAAACAAATAGGTTAACCTTTTAACCGCCTGATTTTATATCAGTTTCCGTGCCCCCAGCGTCCAGCTAGTAAAATGTCAGTTACATTTATCATTTAGTCCGAAAAAATAACTATTTTTGGATAGAATGTAAAGAAGAAACGAGATATCAAATGGGACAGACAAAGGTTTTATGTCAGATAAAAAAGACTCAGGCGGAATGGACACGGTAACATTTGTCGGATAAACGGGACTTTACCTGTGAAGGTTTAAGACAATTTACACATTGCGATAGCAATTCTACTTTTATTAACTATTTGCCTCTCACTCACACGGAATATCAACGACCGAGAGGCAAATAATTGAGCTGCTATCGTTTATATTTACTGCATCTGAATAACGAACACTTTTTTATGCAATGTGGCCAACGTTGCATAAACAAGTTTATTGGCACCTTCGTTTGTTCTTTCCAGTATTTAAAATGCTTTTAAGTGCTAAAGGGCCAAACGGCAAAGGGCCACTCCTTTCCGGCAAAAGTGTTTTCTCATGTGTTACCACATAAAAAGCCCTTGTTTTTTTTAGGCTGGTAAGCGAAAACGTATTTAGAGTGGCAATGCCGCCAGTTTCATTCAAAGTACAACAGGCACAATAGTAGGAAACGTAACATTGCAGCCGTGTTATGACAAAATTATGTAACGATTGGTACATGAGTTTGCTAAGCCGAAAAGGGCTCTATCGCATTCACTTTAAGATTCATTACTCAAAATCATTGATATTGGAGTTACATCATTTTATCATGACATTGCCGATTGGGAGTTAATCTAAATTATATTTAAAGATAATAAACTGGATGGATATGTGATGGCTACTATGGCTAGCTCAGACTAACTAATTGAAGAATAATATAAAGAGGTCTCTTTGCCTATGTGCAAACGTAGTCGAAATTCAAATCTACTCTAAGTTATTTGATCTTATCTGTGGTCATAGCTCCGACATTGGTGAGTTTGTGGCGATAAAAATGTTCACTTCCATAGAAATTCACATGTTTAGTTATGTGTAGCCATTCTCTCGTCAAATAAGGTGTCCTTCGCCAATCTCCGAACTAACAAAACAAATTCGTCCGCTCGGACATACTTATGACGAGAACTATGAACAAAATTTTGATTTTTCTATGCTACACAAGGCGTAATAGAAATTACTAAAAAAATTTTTGATTGATCATTGTACCGGATCATTCTCGTCAATGACGGAACTATGAACTAAATTTCAATTTTTCTATGCTATACAAGGCGTAATCAAAATAACAAAAAAGTGGTGATTGTACTCATCATTATGAACCACTTTTACAATGGAACAAACCATGGAACTGCATGGAGAAAAAAACCAGCTGCTCCGTACATTTACGTTCGCGTAACTAAACAAAATGTACTGAACAGCTGACTTTTAATACTTGTTTATAATGAAGAAGTTTCCATTTTTATATGAAACAAACATGAACACAAAAAAAATCTACTCTGGAGGGTAAATAATCATGTACTGAGCTCATTGTTACAGGATGTACGTTGATGTCCCTCCGACAGACACATTAACAATACCATGAAGCTTCTGCAATATAAGTACAATGTGATAAAAAGTTTTTAGTTATATCAATTACACCTTTTATAGGCAGTCTGAAATGTCCTGAAAGACTTGTCGAACTGTGCAAGTAACATTTACACTGTATATGTTATCAACGTCCAGGATATGTGTTAACAGTAAAGGAATGATCACAAAAAGAACGTATCATAACTTTGTAATATTATAATATACATTGGCAAATTAACATATAGGCCTTTTAAAAATTAGAGGTCCACAAAATTACAATAACTATTTAGTATATAACAAGTAAAATAATTCATAGAAAATGTGTGATTCGATAAACTGGCGTGCTAGTTACTTGCACAATGATATGAGCCGGCGCATCTGTGAAGAGGCGCGAGCGTAACGCGATCGTTACTGCCAAACAAATGTCGAGCCTGCGCTGTGTGAAAATAGAGTTTAAAATTAATAACCCAGAGAGCGTTTTGCGTTGCATAAAGTGGACAAGGGTCCACGTCTCATTTATTTTGTGTCGACTTTATTTTAAGGAGCGTAATGGTGATATTTCTTTGGCAGTAACAACCGCCATGCGCCGTACGTGCGCCGGCCGTAAAGCGCCCTAAAGAGAAGAAATGCATAAGTGCAGGTATTGATGCTTTAAAGCGTTTCCGAATGACTAAAGCAAGCAGTCATAATATTCTATAATGTACGCAAGTCATTTCGAAATTACGGAATATTAAGACTGCTACAATAACTTCGGTAAATAAACAGATTTATCGGCTAATCGCTTATAATCTGCTAAAAAGCCCTTAATAATAAACACGGAGTAAACTTATGCCAAACTTAAACTTCGAAGAATGTAAAACTGCCAATTTTTCCTAATGGAATATGAACCTTATTTTTTTGTAATAAAGTTGAAACACTATCATAGAAATTTCACAGCTTAGGGTACGTTGATGTGTTTGATATCCGGAAATCGGCTATAAATTTACTCTGTGTTTATTATTAAGGGGGTGAATGTTTAAGACGTAACTACGAGCTAGATTAATTTAACAACGAGTCATCGGATTTTCAGCTACGTTTGTAGAAATCGCCCAACAAACTACGTACGATCATGGAACTTAATTGAGAAGCAAATTGACTACCAACTTGTGTCAATTCTTGACAGTCGCAGCAAGAAATTACAGTCAACATCATCATCCTGGCCTTTTCAAAAAATAGATCGAGGTCGGCTTCCAGTACAATCGTAATAAAACTCTAAAATACCCCGACTGCCTATCTGACCTCCTCGACCAAGTTAGTGGGTAACACGATACCTCTTCTCGTGGTTTATAAAATCCGTCAATACCTGATGTAGAACGACTAAGTATATTCTAGTTATTTTTAGTGTTATGTCGTACGGCATATTGCTGTGGGGAAATGCAGTTGACATTCAGACTATCTTTGTGCTGATGAACGAGCCATTCGAGCAATATACAGCCTCAGTTGCAGGCATTAACTGAGAAACAATAAACTGACGTTGAAACAGCTCGGTTAGTCTATTTTAGTTATTTTCACAGCATTATGTTTTACGATATACTGTTATGGGGAAAAGCTGCAGACATTCAAAATATATTTGTGCTATAAAAACAAGATATTCGGGCAATATACCAACTAGGGTGCAGAGTATCTTTAAGATAACTTTTGAAAGATATTGGTATTCTCATAGTGGCATCTCAATTCTCATTTTGGCCTACATATTACACATTAGGCAAAAAAATATACATATATTCATCAAAAACAGTCATATCTACAATTTTGACACCAGAAATAGCCACAAAGTATATGCTCCTTTCCACCGACTTCATAAGGTCCATAGATCATTTGTGGAGCTCGGTATCCTGATAACGACTAAGTAACACTTTATTTGATGGATTTGCCTTATAATGCGTTTAAATCTAAAGTTAAATCTAATATTTGTTCTAAGGCATAGGTATTTCATCAACGGCTCCTTAGATGATAAGAATAGTTGGTCGCTTTGATGAACGCAAGACAATGTTACAATGTTTTTTCACCCTATTTACCTCATTGACAGGTTAAATAATCATCTATTTATTTAACTGTTAATCACTTGTTTCTTGTATCATATATTATAATTTTTGAAATAATCCTCTCATTACATTGTTTCATAAGGATTTGTATTGCAATATTTGGTTAACTAGCGACCCCGACAGTAAAGTTTTTTTTGCCCTGCACTTCGCTCCCTTAAATTTTACTTAAAAAGTTACACGTGGTGGTAAAATGTGTCCAGTCGACATAAATCCCGATTCTCTCACTTTAACGTCTTCTAAAATATTTATAATCTTTTCTTTTTACATAAAAATTATGGGTAAATTATTTAGTATTTATTTTTACGTTATATTTTGAGTTTTTGTCTAGCAGCTTGAGTACTTTATACGGCCTACCCAAATATTATTTCTTTGGTATTGTTCGTTAAGTCGTTGAGGTTCTGAGTTCAGCTCTACGGTTACTGACAAATGCGTGCACTGACTGGACAGGTCTACTCATATCTGTGTGGTTTTTTCCTCAAAAGACCATCTCAGACACTAATCTGCATGGTACTCACATGATCTGATCAAAATAATGTCTGGACTTTAAAAGTCTAACCTCTGAGTTCGTTTCGGTGTTTTTTCTCGGAGTAGTCAGATAGGGAAACACCGACCTAACGCAATTCAAATTTATTTATTCATTAAAAAATGTTTATTTTAAACCAATTCACAGAAATAAATATCATTTCAATTCATCATTTCCTCTAGTACTAACCAGTATTACCTAGAGGAAATGATGAAATAAAAAGAGTCTCACGACTTTGAGGCTGGTGCACCAACCAACCAGAACCAACGTCTTTTCGATGCACGGAGGCGTCTCGGTTTATAATGGATGGTCAACCATCCACGAACTGAATTCGACAAGCGTAGCTTAACCTTCGATCATCACGTCCTTATTTCGACACTAGAAAAATTGACGTAGTGCATCAATCTGCTAAAAAATTAAGTTCCCTGATTGTACAATGTGCACAGTTTACGTAACCTGCACCTCGCTCCCCTAAATTTTACTTAAAAAGTTACACGTGGTGCTAAAATGTGTCCAGTCGACATAAATCCCGATTCTCTCACTTTTACGTCTTCTAAAATATTTATAATCTTTTCTTTTTACATAAAAATAAATTTCAAGCCGATTGACTTATAATAAACGCGAACGATAAATGTTCAATCGATTAAAGTTTAGTCGAGTAATGACGACGACCAGCACCCGACATAGCAAATCTCACACAGTTTTTTACCGATGCATACGAGTATGTACATAGAACACTTTTGATTAATGGACTAAACGTTCAATCGATTATTCATTTATCGTATCGCGTTGCTAACATTTAGTGTTCTCTTTAGCCATTTTTGGTAAACGTTCCACATGTAGTCAAAAAATAATCGAATGGATATCGATACTTAAACTTTAGTAAACATTCCGGTTCGTGACACAGGCGGTGAAAAGACGATTCACAATGTGCTATTTGCTTAGCTTGGCTCCAATAAAATAGCGTGGCTATGAGATCTAACGTTTCTATACAAGGAATGCCAATATTACGTAGGTTCAAAGTTTAGTGACTAAAACATTTTTATTTACAAGATATAGTGGATAATTCATATATAACTTCGTACCGTGATATTATGGTACTTAGATCAGCATTTCGCTTGGCAAGCATTGTAATGATCTAAAGTTTATTGTGAAACTACTTTAACCATTAAAATGCTTACCTACCCCCATTTGATCAGTAAATAAATTACTGTTACGAGAAAATTGTTAAAAAAAAGATTACTTAGCGAGGTAATTGCCAATGAGAATCCCTATTTAAAAACAAGTTTCGCTTATAAGAAGGGTCATAATTGCAGAGATCGTTGGTGTCTATCACGCGCCTTGTCACGAGTGACGTCACCGCGGTGACGTCGTGTTCAGTTGGCGGGGAGCGTGCTCTGCTGTTGTTTGTGTCGCCGGTGGTCGTAGTTCACGAGGCGCTGGCCCACCAGGTACTTGTCGTTCTTTATGTGCTCGTACAGTTTGCGGAACTGGCGGATCTAAGGGGAATCACTTGGGTTAGTCCACTGTTACTTGTCATCCATAAATTACGTCACACTTTAAAGGAGAGAGGAGAGGGTCAAGAAAAGTGTGACAAGTGGGGGGACAAGAGGGGGGACAAGAGGGGGGACAAGTCATGGTGACGTCACATGCACAAAACTAAAGTATTAAACCTGTAAGCTGTAACTCTATGATGTTTCAAAAACTTTTTGAAATTATAAAAAGGGATTAATTTTAGTTAACAATTTTGGAAGGGTTGTTTTAATTTACTTTTTTTTTAAACGTTGCCCCACACTTGGAATTTCTCTTGTATCGTGGGTACGTTCAGAAACATTTAAACTTACATACACAAACAGCCAGACCCGGAACAACAACCGGCAGGCCATACAATTATTAATTGTTCCGTGCGGGAATCGAACTCGTAACACGCAGCGCAGCAGCTAATTGCTCAGAGACTGCGCCAACCGTGCCGTCACTTTTTTAAATAATTAATTTAATTTTTAATAATTTCTACATTTTAAATTGCAAAATGTGTAACGTCACACCAGGGAAAGGAGGGTCATATGTGACCGCCTATAACAAAGTCTGGGGGAGTGGTTTTGAAAATCATGAAATTTGTGTGACGTAATTTGTGGATGGCACCTTATGACTGGAATGGTGTAATGTCGGGTGCGGACCAACACCAGAGACAAGTTAGAACCTTCTTTTTTGAATGATGCAAGAAGAGACTTCTTTTTATTTTTTACTTCTACAAACATCATATGGTAACTCTTTTGGGATTTCAGTCATCATTATTTTAACTTTTAATTTTATGTCACTTTACTCCGGTTGATTTTTTAATCAAGTCTTATACAGAATGGAAGGAATATCATCGAGAGTCAACCTGATACCATGAGTTCAGCACATGGTACTGAACCCCCCAACGTGGACGACGTTTTTGTCGGACTTTCCTTACTTTTACTTTGTTTCTGATATTTCTTTTTTACTGAAAACTGACCAAAACCATGACTGCTATCTAAACGAAATCCCATTGGCTTAGATAGAAATGATAATTTTCTCATAACGTTTTACATTTCAAAGTAAAACACACATCAGAAAAAAAACGTTAAATATCAATTGTACGTATCAATTTGTACGTTGATGTAGCTTCCGCTCTGTAGACAGTCTGTGGTTAAAAAATACTTTTTGATTGTCATTGCAAAACTCTCTCTTTATAAAAAAAGTTATCTCTGGTGCAGTCTGGTACACCAATTTTACTATGACGTTCATTTGTAGTCTATTTAGGTGATCTCTGAAAACCAGCGCTGAGCTGTGGACCCCCCATGGCACAGCATCGTCCTGAGTGGTGTATCCTACTTACCACAGTCACGACGGGCAACTGCCGACAATTTTCCGTGTTATATTTTTAGTTTGTGTGTCGTCTTCACTAACATAATTTAAGCTGAATATTTACTAACATTAGACATACATAAATGCATTCATAAACTCACGCATTTTTTCCCATGGGGGTATGCAGAAACTACAGAACGCCACCTGCTACGACCCTTATAAAGGAGTATATAAGGGTGTTTCTTCGTTTAAGTTCAAACATCTGGTCATAAACGCACGCTGGCTGAGAGTACTACGCATCTGACCTTTCTGCCATTCGATTTTTTTTGTCTTTTAACTTTTAATATGCACGTCCTCAGTGGGAAATGTTTCTTTCTAACTTTCTTTTTATTTTTCTTTCTATCTTTCTTCCTTTGTTTCTTTCTTTCTTCACTTAACTCGCCGTTGAAAACTTTTGTATAGAGAGCTGGTAGCGAGCGTGTGTGGGTGTGGGGTGGGTGTGGGGTGTGAGTGGGTACCTGGAAGACGGTGAGCGCCAGCACGAGCGCGGTGAGCAGCAGCGCGGGGTACACGCGGCGCGCCAGCAGGTTGCGCTGCGCGGGCGCCGCCACGGCCAGCGGCAGCACCGAGTGCGCCAGCGCGTACGGCACGGCCAGCGCCAGGCCCAGCCAGCACACGCACGGCGCCGCGATCTCGCGCAGTATGAACCTGCCGCAGCGCACGTAGCTCATTATACCTCATACTTATGGCTACTTATTGCGGGAAAAGCTGGCACAAAATCGGCCCGAATGGAGGCGTCTTGTGCATCGACAGGTCAAAGTCTTTGAAGAGAGAAGAGAGTCACACTTAGATGATAAGCGTGATGAGCTTAAAGCTAGGCCACCTGCAAGCATAACTGACTATACAGTCAATGGTGTTCTGACATGTCCGCTCTGTGCTCGGAGTTTTTCGGCCAAAGTAGGATATGCTAGCCACATGAGAGCACATCAAAGAGCAGCACACCAAAGCTCTCAATAACAGCCCTAGGAAGCCATCGAATGCAGTCGCTGTGGCCGAAACCGACTAGATAACATAACATGGCTCACACAAATGACATTAACCCCTCAACGTCGAATGCTGAGTAAAATGTCCTGCCCTTCCCAAAATATGTAGGTTTCTTTAACACATCATTCCAAGTAATATCTGAACGGCGACCACGGCCGCACGTCAAGCGAAATCAACAAAGCAATAAAACAGGAACCCATATTCAATAAATTTAACAGAAAATTAAAAGAATACCTAACATAATATATTATATTATAATATATATATATATATAATATATATATTATTATATGTTAAAATTATTATGCTAAAATTATGTGTTATAATTAATTATATGTAAAAATTTACGTGTTAAAATTATTATGTGAAAATTATTGCATTACAATTATTATGTTAACATTAATGTGTTAAAATTAATGTGTTAAAATGATTGTTGTTCGAGTTTTAATCGAACACTAAGCGAAAATGCATAATTGCATCAAATGCAAGTATGCACATTCATTCGTTCACCTAAATGTGGACCAGTTCGTGTTCGGATCTTGTTAGAGCTACACGTACTCAAAACTATTACCATTACCATTTTACCTGCCTAGTAACTAAGATTTGTAGTTATCGGTGTAATACAGTTATTGTCCTTACAATTTGAGACTTTAACTTACCATACAAACCATATCCTATCATCAATACACGAAAAGAGTGTTAGGTCAATATAGCGCCAAACACTACTTTTTACAATGGTGTTATAATTATTATGTTAAAATTTACGTGTTACAATTATTATGTTAACATTTACGTGTTAAAATTATTGTTTTAAAAGTTATTATGTTAAAAATATTATTATGTTGCCTACTTTTACCACCTAAATGTACACATGAATGCAATAAAGAGATTTGATTTGACTTCATGAATTTTGAAAATTATATTGCTTTTTGTTATAATAAAGTATCGTGATTTGATTCTAACGTCATTAAATATTAAAAGACCTTCTAATACCTCAGATTTCGAGGAAAAACGTAGCAACAACTTGGCATGGATTGAGTACACGATTATTGGTCCCTAAAGTAGAAATTGTGAGTCGGTAATGTAGGCATGATATAAGGTTGATAAACCCCTTATATAAAATACATAACAATATACATACTTGAGGTCCATCTCTCGAATTCCATCACGATACGCCTTTTCGATGGCCCGTCGCATGGCCCAGTCGGGGCCCATCATGGTAAGTGCGCACACTATTTTGGTGTATAGCACGCCGAGCGCCCAATCTTGCCAGACGAATAGTACCGGGGACTGTTCTATCGGCACGCGGAGAGGTATAACAAGCACCTGTAAATAAAGGTTGAATGATTGGTATTAAAAATAACATTCCACAAAAAAACATCTGTTGTCTAAAAATGACAACATGAAAAGATATTTTATTAAGATATAGTTTCGGAAGTAGGGTTTCGGGAGTACACTTTTTCCAAAAAAATTCACAGGCCTGCAAAATGAAGGTCATAACTTCCTCTCTGGAATTTGATAGCTGATTCTGGAGTATTTTGATGCGCTGATTACGAATATGTACTTAGTTTTTCTCCATCACCTCCTGATTTTTCAAAAAAGCTACAGATAGAAAATTGAGAAAAAAGACAAGTTTTCACTTAAAAAATTATATATTTAAAAAAGTACTTAATTTTTAACTTAAAAAACTATTAACACGTAATAACAACTTATTGCTGGGTTAAAATACACTTAAATTTTATTTGTGGAACCTGGTCCTTTTTTCCTGGAAGCTTCTGTTGTGCGATTTTCGCTTATATTTCCGGTTTGGATCATCACGCTTCAACAACCAACAATAGTCCGCCATCATGCTGACATTCCATCTTCCTTGATACCGGACTTCAAGCTCTTTTAAATCTTGGTGAAATCTTTCACCTTGTTCTTCGCTAACGGCTCCTAGATTTTCTGGGAAGTAATCAATGTGCGAATTCAGAAAATGAAGTTTAACGCTCATATTACAACCCATTACACCAAAATTCGTTATCATTTTGGCTACTATTTCTTTATAGTCCGAGCTTTTATTGTTCCCCAAAAAGTTTTTTACCACTTCCTTAAATGATTTCCACGCTTGTAACTCGACATCATTGAGTTTTTGATCAAATTTTTCCTCCGACATCAATTTTCTTATATCAGGGCCGACAAAAATTCCTTCTTTTAACTTAGCATCTGATAAAGATGGAAAAACTGAATGCAGATATTTGAAACCTTCCCCATCTTTATTTAAAGCCTTCACAAACTGCTTCATTATACCCAATTTGATGTGTAAAGGCGGCAGTAAAACTTTTTCTCTGGGAACCAAACTCTGTTTAAGCACGTTTTTGATTCCTGGGGTTAGTTCAGTTCTTGGAGGCCATTCCTTTTTGGTCCAATGATGTTGTTTATCCCGGCTATCCCATTCGCAAAGAAAGCACGGGTATTTTGTATAACCACCTTGTTGGCCGAGTAGCATGCTTATGATTTTCAAGTCTCCACACACCATCCAGCCGTGATGTTCGTAAGCTATAGTAGCTAAAAGCTTTTCCAAATTTTCATAACATTCCTTTAAATGGACAGAATGTGCAACAGGTAGTGAGGCATATGTATTCCCATTATGTAGAAGGACTGCTTTTAAACTTCTTTTTGAGGAGTCAATAAACAATCTCCACTCCTTAGGATTGTATTCAATGTCGAACATTTTCATCAAGCCAGGAATATCTTTACAGTACACCAAATCATGATCTTCAGCGAAGAATGGAAGGAAATCTTTTTCTCTGTGACGGTACCATGAAAATGAAGTACCAGGTGCAAGCATATTTCTTTCTTTTAATCGTGATCCGAGGAGCTCAGCTGCATCTTTGGGGAGATTCAAATCTCTTGTCAAGTCGTTTAAATCTGACTGTGAAAAGAGCTGACACTCGTTAGAATCTACTTGAAATACAGGATCAGATTGGGATGCATCCTGTTCATTTGTATCATTAGCAGAATCTTCAATTTGTATAGCTGGATACGGGGGCTGCACCATTTCTGAATTTCCGAAAACTGCAGGCGTAACTGATGACACATTTGGATAGCTTATGTCACTTTTATTTTTAGAATTGTATCCAGTTATGTCACAACAACAAAAGTAGCAATCTTCAACATGGTTGTTAGGCTCTCTCCATAGCATGGGCGAAACGATTTTGAAGCTATTTTTCTGTCCTTTTGACCACTTGCGAAGTTCAAGTAAACAAGTCGAACAAACTTTTTGAAGTGTCCAAGTTTTGTCTTGGTTACTTATAGAATGTCCAAAATAACTTTTGTAAATATTTTTCACATAGTCTGTAATGTTGTTTCGTTGTTTTATCACCATGAATTTCCCGCAAATATAACAAAAACAATTCGAAGAGTTTAAACAACTTCGCGACGACATTTTAAAGTTTAGGTTGCAAGATGCGCACTTCGACTGTTAGTTTTCTAATTCAGAGTAGGTACTTATACAAAAAAAACCTTTTGTTTTCTTCATTATACCCTTTTTGAACAACATTAACAACAATTAGGCAATATCACCTAAACATCGTGTATTAATGAGCTCATTACTAAATGAAGCCAAAATGACCCGTTTTCGAAATGGTTAATGCGAATTACTTACACTTATTATGTAGTCATTAACAAATTACTGATTTGCATTCATTTCTATGTCGTCTTAAACTAATTAAATGCAATAAAAATTAAGCTGAAGTAATTAAGTGACGTTTTATAGATTTTAAAATGTATGCGCTCAGACATTTTTAGTTAAAATCTTAAATATTCAATATCAAAGAATCCTGACGTGATAGAATTTTTTTATTATTTTTCTCGTAATCAGCACATCAGAAACTATAGAAAACGTTAATCAGATCTCAGAGAGGAAAACCATTGCAGACCTGTGCTGTAAATAAAGGTTGAATGATTGGTATTAAAAATAACATTCCACAAAAAAACATCTGTTGTCTAAAAATGACAACATGAAAAGATATTTTATTAAGATATAGTTTCGGAAGTAGGGTTTCGGGAGTACACTTTTTCCAAAAAAATTACTACCCCTCTCTTTTCGACATAGCTAGATTAGGTAGATAGAATAGGGATGTGTCCTAGGTAAAAATATTTTAGTCTATTTAGTCCGTCAGTAAGATTACCAAAACATATTGGAAACATATTTTTTGCTTACTTAATTTAATAAAAAGTGACAATGATATAGCACATCAAAGTTCAAGAGAAGGGGCCTGTGACGTCACGCCGTGCTACACTTTTAACGAAAAGTGTAGCCCCGCGCCCACAGCGCGGCGCGCGCCGCCAGCATGGCGCGCCCCCCGCGCGCCCAGCCCGCCGCCAGCGTGCCGCCGCGCCCCACCGCCAGCACACGTACATGTAGCACAGTGACTCACCAACTCTAGCAGCAACCCGAACATGAGCGGCACCAGTCCCAGCAAGGCCAGCGCCGCGAGCGCGGCCCGCGCGGCCACCCGCGCCCACAGCGCGGCGCGCGCCGCCAGCATGGCGCGCCCCCCGCGCGCCCAGCCCGCCGCCAGCGTGCCGCCGCGCCCCACCGCCAGCACACGTACATGTAGCACAGTGACTCACCAACTCTAGCAGCAACCCGAACATGAGCGGCACCAGTCCCAGCAAGGCCAGCGCCGCGAGCGCGGCCCGCGCGGCCACCCGCGCCCACAGCGCGGCGCGCGCCGCCAGCATGGCGCGCCCCCCGCGCGCCCAGCCCGCCGCCAGCGTGCCGCCGCGCCCCACCGCCAGCACACGTACATGTAGCACAGTGACTCACCAACTCTAGCAGCAACCCGAACATGAGCGGCACCAGTCCCAGCAAGGCCAGCGCCGCGAGCGCGGCCCGCGCGGCCACCCGCGCCCACAGCGCGGCGCGCGCCGCCAGCATGGCGCGCCCCCCGCGCGCCCAGCCCGCCGCCAGCGTGCCGCCGCGCCCCACCGCCAGCACACGTACATGTAGCACAGTGACTCACCAACTCTAGCAGCAACCCGAACATGAGCGGCACCAGTCCCAGCAAGGCCAGCGCCGCGAGCGCGGCCCGCGCGGCCACCCGCGCCCACAGCGCGGCGCGCGCCGCCAGCATGGCGCGCCCCCCGCGCGCCCAGCCCGCCGCCAGCGTGCCGCCGCGCCCCACCGCCAGCACACGTACATGTAGCACAGTGACTCACCAACTCTAGCAGCAACCCGAACATGAGCGGCACCAGTCCCAGCAAGGCCAGCGCCGCGAGCGCGGCCCGCGCGGCCACCCGCGCCCACAGCGCGGCGCGCGCCGCCAGCATGGCGCGCCCCCCGCGCGCCCAGCCCGCCGCCAGCGTGCCGCCGCGCCCCACCGCCAGCACACGTACATGTAGCACAGTGACTCACCAACTCTAGCAGCAACCCGAACATGAGCGGCACCAGTCCCAGCAAGGCCAGCGCCGCGAGCGCGGCCCGCGCGGCCACCCGCGCCCACAGCGCGGCGCGCGCCGCCAGCATGGCGCGCCCCCCGCGCGCCCAGCCCGCCGCCAGCGTGCCGCCGCGCCCCACCGCCAGCACACGTACATGTAGCACAGTGACTCACCAACTCTAGCAGCAACCCGAACATGAGCGGCACCAGTCCCAGCAAGGCCAGCGCCGCGAGCGCGGCCCGCGCGGCCACCCGCGCCCACAGCGCGGCGCGCGCCGCCAGCATGGCGCGCCCCCCGCGCGCCCAGCCCGCCGCCAGCGTGCCGCCGCGCCCCACCGCCAGCACACGTACATGTAGCACAATGACTCACCAACTCTAGCAGCAACCCGAACATGAGCGGCACCAGTCCCAGCAAGGCCAGCGCCGCGAGCGCGGCCCGCGCGGCCACCCGCGCCCACAGCGCGGCGCGCGCCGCCAGCATGGCGCGCCCCCCGCGCGCCCAGCCCGCCGCCAGCGTGCCGCCGCGCCCCACCGCCAGCACACGTACATGTAGCACAGTAACTCACCAACTCTAGCAGCAACCCGAACATGAGCGGCACCAGTCCCAGCAAGGCCAGCGCCGCGAGCGCGGCCCGCGCGGCCACCCGCGCCCACAGCGCGGCGCGCGCCGCCAGCATGGCGCGCCCCCCGCGCGCCCAGCCCGCCGCCAGCGTGCCGCCGCGCCCCACCGCCAGCACACGTACATGTAGCACAGTGACTCACCAACTCTAGCAGCAACCCGAACATGAGCGGCACCAGTCCCAGCAAGGCCAGCGCCGCGAGCGCGGCCCGCGCGGCCACCCGCGCCCACAGCGCGGCGCGCGCCGCCAGCATGGCGCGCCCCCCGCGCGCCCAGCCCGCCGCCAGCGTGCCGCCGCGCCCCACCGCCAGCACACGTACATGTAGCACAATGACTCACCAACTCTAGCAGCAACCCGAACATGAGCGGCACCAGTCCCAGCAAGGCCAGCGCCGCGAGCGCGGCCCGCGCGGCCACCCGCGCCCACAGCGCGGCGCGCGCCGCCAGCATGGCGCGCCCCCCGCGCGCCCAGCCCGCCGCCAGCGTGCCGCCGCGCCCCACCGCCAGCACACGTACATGTAGCACAGTAACTCACCAACTCTAGCAGCAACCCGAACATGAGCGGCACCAGTCCCAGCAAGGCCAGCGCCGCGAGCGCGGCCCGCGCGGCCACCCGCGCCCACAGCGCGGCGCGCGCCGCCAGCATGGCGCGCCCCCCGCGCGCCCAGCCCGCCGCCAGCGTGCCGCCGCGCCCCACCGCCAGCACACGTACATGTAGCACAGTGACTCACCAACTCTAGCAGCAACCCGAACATGAGCGGCACCAGTCCCAGCAAGGCCAGCGCCGCGAGCGCGGCCCGCGCGGCCACCCGCGCCCACAGCGCGGCGCGCGCCGCCAGCATGGCGCGCCCCCCGCGCGCCCAGCCCGCCGCCAGCGTGCCGCCGCGCCCCACCGCCAGCACACGTACATGTAGCACAGTGACTCACCAACTCTAGCAGCAACCCGAACATGAGCGGCACCAGTCCCAGCAAGGCCAGCGCCGCGAGCGCGGCCCGCGCGGCCACCCGCGCCCACAGCGCGGCGCGCGCCGCCAGCATGGCGCGCCCCCCACGCGCCCAGCCCGCCGCCAGCGTGCCGCCGCGCCCCACCGCCAGCACACGTACATGTAGCACAGTGACTCACCAACTCTAGCAGCAACCCGAACATGAGCGGCACCAGTCCCAGCAAGGCCAGCGCCGCGAGCGCGGCCCGCGCGGCCACCCGCGCCCACAGCGCGGCGCGCGCCGCCAGCATGGCGCGCCCCCCGCGCGCCCAGCCCGCCGCCAGCGTGCCGCCGCGCCCCACCGCCAGCACACGTACATGTAGCACAGTGACTCACCAACTCTAGCAGCAACCCGAACATGAGCGGCACCAGTCACAGCAAGGCCAGCGCCGCGAGCGCGGCCCGCGCGGCCACCCGCGCCCACAGCGCGGCGCGCGCCGCCAGCATGGCGCGCCCCCCGCGCGCCCAGCCCGCCGCCAGCGTGCCGCCGCGCCCCACCGCCAGCACACGTACATGTAGCACAGTGACTCACCAACTCTAGCAGCAACCCGAACATGAGCGGCACCAGTCCCAGCAAGGCCAGCGCCGCGAGCGCGGCCCGCGCGGCCACCCGCGCCCACAGCGCGGCGCGCGCCGCCAGCATGGCGCGCCCCCCGCGCGCCCAGCCCGCCGCCAGCGTGCCGCCGCGCCCCACCGCCAGCACACGTACATGTAGCACAGTGACTCACCAACTCTAGCAGCAACCCGAACATGAGCGGCACCAGTCCCAGCAAGGCCAGCGCCGCGAGCGCGGCCCGCGCGGCCACCCGCGCCCACAGCGCGGCGCGCGCCGCCAGCATGGCGCGCCCCCCGCGCGCCCAGCCCGCCGCCAGCGTGCCGCCGCGCCCCACCGCCAGCACACGTACATGTAGCACAGTGACTCACCAACTCTAGCAGCAACCCGAACATGAGCGGCACCAGTCCCAGCAAGGCCAGCGCCGCGAGCGCGGCCCGCGCGGCCACCCGCGCCCACAGCGCGGCGCGCGCCGCCAGCATGGCGCGCCCCCCGCGCGCCCAGCCCGCCGCCAGCGTGCCGCCGCGCCCCACCGCCAGCACACGTACATGTAGCACAGTGACTCACCAACTCTAGCAGCAACCCGAACATGAGCGGCACCAGTCCCAGCAAGGCCAGCGCCGCGAGCGCGGCCCGCGCGGCCACCCGCGCCCACAGCGCGGCGCGCGCCGCCAGCATGGCGCGCCCCCCGCGCGCCCAGCCCGCCGCCAGCGTGCCGCCGCGCCCCACCGCCAGCACACGTACATGTAGCACAGTGACTCACCAACTCTAGCAGCAACCCGAACATGAGCGGCACCAGTCCCAGCAAGGCCAGCGCCGCGAGCGCGGCCCGCGCGGCCACCCGCGCCCACAGCGCGGCGCGCGCCGCCAGCATGGCGCGCCCCCCGCGCGCCCAGCCCGCCGCCAGCGTGCCGCCGCGCCCCACCGCCAGCACACGTACATGTAGCACAGTGACTCACCAACTCTAGCAGCAACCCGAACATGAGCGGCACCAGTCCCAGCAAGGCCAGCGCCGCGAGCGCGGCCCGCGCGGCCACCCGCGCCCACAGCGCGGCGCGCGCCGCCAGCATGGCGCGCCCCCCGCGCGCCCAGCCCGCCGCCAGCGTGCCGCCGCGCCCCACCGCCAGCACACGTACATGTAGCACAGTGACTCACCAACTCTAGCAGCAACCCGAACATGAGCGGCACCAGTCCCAGCAAGGCCAGCGCCGCGAGCGCGGCCCGCGCGGCCACCCGCGCCCACAGCGCGGCGCGCGCCGCCAGCATGGCGCGCCCCCCGCGCGCCCAGCCCGCCGCCAGCGTGCCGCCGCGCCCCACCGCCAGCACACGTACATGTAGCACAGTGACTCACCAACTCTAGCAGCAACCCGAACATGAGCGGCACCAGTCCCAGCAAGGCCAGCGCCGCGAGCGCGGCCCGCGCGGCCACCCGCGCCCACAGCGCGGCGCGCGCCGCCAGCATGGCGCGCCCCCCGCGCGCCCAGCCCGCCGCCAGCGTGCCGCCGCGCCCCACCGCCAGCACACGTACATGTAGCACAGTGACTCACCAACTCTAGCAGCAACCCGAACATGAGCGGCACCAGTCCCAGCAAGGCCAGCGCCGCGAGCGCGGCCCGCGCGGCCACCCGCGCCCACAGCGCGGCGCGCGCCGCCAGCATGGCGCGCCCCCCGCGCGCCCAGCCCGCCGCCAGCGTGCCGCCGCGCCCCACCGCCAGCACACGTACATGTAGCACAGTGACTCACCAACTCTAGCAGCAACCCGAACATGAGCGGCACCAGTCCCAGCAAGGCCAGCGCCGCGAGCGCGGCCCGCGCGGCCACCCGCGCCCACAGCGCGGCGCGCGCCGCCAGCATGGCGCGCCCCCCGCGCGCCCAGCCCGCCGCCAGCGTGCCGCCGCGCCCCACCGCCCAGCACACGTACATACCTAGCACAATGGCTATATTATGACCACGTAATATAGGGGTTATGCTTGGACTCCGATGACTTATGTCTGTAATAGTGAATATTCCGGGGAAATCCCGGCATCGAAAGTACGCTGCTTTGGGAACCGGAATTTTTTAAACTAAATCCCGGGACATTTAGGTTTTTCGGGAAAAGATACTTCGCGTTTAGAATATTTCTAATTTTATTGCCTAAAGCCCGACCGCTTAACCCTTTTACCGCCCAAGTCGGATTTATCGGACAAATATTTTCATGACCATTCCACCTGAGTCGTAATTATACAACATAAAATCTTGGTTCTACTGTACATTGTACTCAAAAATAACACATTTCAGGTAAGATGGTAAATGTACTGACGATTTATAAGCTGGGCACTGGGGTCACAGCAGCTAACATAAAATCAGCCGGTTAAAGAGTTAGCGTGGAATACACTAGGAATAGTTGAAACGGAACACATTAAGATCCAGCGAGAGATATTCCAAGGAGATAGACTGAGCCCACTATGGTTCTGTCTTGCATTAAATCCTTATTCGAACAAACTAACTCCAATATAGCAATACAATGACCTACACACTACCTGACCAGCAAAAGTGCAAAATCAACCACCAACTTTACATGGATGATATCAAATTGTACGCACGATGAGTACAATTTGATATCATCACCAGACTTATATGAACTAGCTAATGCTACTGAACAATTCTTAAATGATATCACCATGGAGTTTAGGATTGATAAATGTAAAAATAATTCAATTAGAGCAGGTAAATCTTATTCACATTCATTACCACATGCAGACAGGTGACACCATCGATTCGTCAGACCAAAACGGGACCTAAGAATATTTCAGTTACATACAGGCTACACAGATTCTTCATGAGGATATTAAATCTACCCTCACTAAACAGTTTACAACACAGGTAATATTTTTTTTATTTCTTTAAAACGATACAACTATTAATATATGAAAAATAAAATAAATAATCACAGGGCATCGAAAAATTCATCCGCATCGCTGTCAACGGAAAAAGTAGAAGAAGGCTGGCAGCATTGCCACGTTGAATGGCAATGCTGATTCTTTGGCCAAAAAAAGGCCAGCATAGGTTAAAAAAAATATGTAATACACAGATAAATGCTCGAAAACCTACAAAAGCAATAAACACTTATTGGCATAAGTGTTTATTGCTTTTGTTCTCTCTCTTATCTCTATTCTTATCTATTCTTTTGGAGAATTGGAACAAGACCGAACTCAAATATATGTTAAAATATGTAATATATAGGTACAAAAGTGTATTAATGTTAAAAAAAATGACGGTAGAATATATAATATGTGTCAAATTACACTAAATTAAACTGATTCACTGTCTATAGAACAAGAAATAAAACGTTTCACTTGATTTGATTTTAAAGTTTTACTACTTTACTTACTTTCTCCGTTTCAACACTTTCAACTCTACCACTTTATAATTTATAAAGGCTTCCTTAAAGTAAAGAAAGTATCAAAAGTACCGGGAATCCCGGTTCTTTAGCCAGAAGGTCCCTTAAATCCCGGTTCTTTAAAACAATACCGGTTCTACATTCCCTAGTCCGTATTTAATAAATAAAAAGTAAGTTACTAAAAGACAAAACATACCACATGCCGCAGTGTATAGTTCGTGAACGCCATCAGACGCCTTTGGAAGCCACAACGTCATAACTCGCCTTCCAATAGCGACAGGGATTACCTAGAAATTATGAAATATATATATAAAGAGCGTATCACCGAACTGGCGTAGTCAACCCATCGCTATTTTCACACTGCAACCAATTGGTGTAAGACACTAAATGGAACAAAAAATATCCAGGGATAGTGTTCTAAAGAAAAAAAACATAACCTTTATAAACAATATATGGATGTATAATGTCCGAAATAAAATGATTATTATTATTATACAAGCTGAACCAGCAAACGTTGTTTTGCCATATAAGATGTTGGGGTGGACCACCCTTAACATTTAGGGGGATGAAAAATAGATGTTGTCCGATTTGCAGACCTAACCGATATGCACACAAAATTTCACGAAAATCGGTCGAGCCATTTCAGAGAAGTTTAATAATAAACACCGTGACACGAGAATTTTATTGTATATTAGATTATTATTATTTTAAATGAGATCTTTAAGTCGAAATATCTCGGCATTTAATCACGCACCGCAACTTTGGTGACTCTGCCAGTGTCCATCGAAAAATCTTTAAATATCTTATCATATAATTTAAATCTACTAAAGGGTTCATAGTATGCTAATATTATAGTAATATTACCAACTTACGACTTGCAAGAACTCAGTACTGAAAAGCGCACATCAGTGTTAGTACTTGAACTACGAAAATCACCCTTACTACTATAGAATAAAAGACAAATTTAAAATTCTTAGCTCCACAATTGTGACTTACCAGAGTGAGGGCGCTGGCTAAGACCAGCGAAATGGAGACAAGGACCAACAATGCGCCCAGACGGACTGGGAACCAAGACACGCGGACGTACGGCTCGAAGCCCGCAGGACCGTCACGACGCATCAGAGCCTGAAACAATCACAAAACTAACAATTAAAAGAGGAAGAAATCGAGTTGATTATTAATTTTTCAAAGAGAGTTTAGAGACGACACGGTTGGCGCATTGGTTGAGCCATCGGCTGATGCGCCGCGTGTTGTGGGTTCGATCCCCGCACGGAACAAATATTTGTATGACCTACAGGTGGTTGTTCCGGGTCTGGCTGTTTGAAACGCAAACGTAAACGCACCCACGATACAGGAGGAATTCCTAGTGTTGGGCAACGTTTCTCTTCGATTTGATTGTTTTCGTGAAGGGATAAGGTTTATTTTATTATTTCTAAATTGCGACCTCCAATGCATATACACACACATATAAGATCACGTCATTCATGTCAATTCAGATGTAACTGCTTTTTCTTCTTTTTTCATGATACGATTCGAAGTATTCCGGGTTTGCATATAAAATTTCTTAACAAATAGGTTTTTTTTTATTTTTAACACCTACACATAAAGTTCAGTTTTCTCTAACATTTCAGCAACATTGATGTCTTTTCAATATTGATATCGATTTCACAATGACTAGTAAAATTATTATCATATCGACTCAATTAACACAGGCATTAAGTTGATATTTATTTAGTGGAAATTAAATGAATTCTAATATATATTTGAATATGAAATACACATTTTTGAATAGGGTACTGTCATTTTGGATTTTTCATCTGTGGTAATGCCACATCATATCACAGCATAAGGTTACTTTTATACCCTTACCAAACTTCTTGAAGTATTTAAAACATAGTTACCTGATGTGCCGCCCCAAGTTGATGCGGCGGCCTAGGCGGGTGCGGCATCGGCTGGTCATGTCTCATCTCGCCCAGCAGGTAGGAGCGAAGCCCTAAGGCTCCAGCGGCACAGGCACACCAAGTACGAACGCCTGCCTTCAGCCATGTTCGAGTGTGGGACTGTTCCAACAAGGCTGGTAGGATAACCTGTGTACAATCATATGCATGATTTAAGAATTGCCATGCCAAATGGTCAAGTGACGATTGATATTTGTTAGGACCCTGTTAAACTACCTACAGATTCATCTGACCAGAAAAGTATCCATACCACGTGTATGTCAGACCGAACGGATAAAATTCATCAGAAAGTTCGGATTGATTCCTAGAATTCAGCCGGACCAACGGCTTACTGTGCTTTCCGAGGCACGGAGGAGTCTCGATATGTTACGAACGTTCACCAATCTATAGACTGACCTCGGCAAGCATAGCTTAAACTTCGATCAACCTGTGCTGATGTTTTTATTTGGCCACGGGCTCCTCCTGTTATTATTCATAATCATGAGTAATAGCTAGTTTTAGCAATAACTATTAAAGGTGGGGTCACAATGATGTTTAGCACGTCATAATTCAGATATTAGCCTCAATTGAATACCGGTTTAATGCCTTATCTTGTTAGATAGGCCACAATCATCCGACTTAGTGCATACATTATCATATTTTCATTCTTTTACTTAGATCGGTGCACACGGTTACATTTTGAAGATACCTCAATTATAATAATTAACACTCTACACATGCCTTCCCACAGATTTCACATGCTTCAAAAAGCCATAATTCTCAACACCAGTCGCATTACCGAAAAATTCTTGACTTCCTCTACATTGTCATCCACCTTATCAATTTAAATTTCCCCTTACACACTTGGTTCCGGCCCGTGCGTAAGGTCGTAAACTCTCCCACAAAAAAGCGAATTAAAATAAAAAACGCAAAATAAATTATAATCATAATAATTCATTATCTAGTTCTCCTTATACCTTTAAGTGGTATTGCGTTTATAATGTAACAACATTATTTATGTCCGTATAATTCGGCAGAATGTACTCAACAGTTGTTGTTTTTCGCAATTTCAGGGTAGGTGATTTAATTAAAAATGCCAATAATTATGAGTACAATCAATGACCGACCGAATTTTGAAAACTGAACGACCAATAGTAATAATTAAACCCCATATTTACGATTGGGTAGATGACATGGAGATCATTGACAGTCGTTACGCGCAGTCAGAAGCCAAAAAATCTGACAACCAGCCTTAGCATAGAGTATTGTGTTACCCTGTAACTGGGTTGTGGTCAAACAGGCAGTCGCTCTATATAAAATACTGACATTCAGCTGCACCTGGTTAGACTCAAAATCAAAATTCATTTATTCAAATTACGCTGAGAATCAGCACTTTTTGAACGTCAAAACGTTTACAAAAGACAGTCCCCCAAAACGCCCACTCTTCACCACTTCCTAGTGTTTTTGCTGTAAGAAGAAGTGGTGGAACAAACTCCCCAGCAACACGTCTGTCTGATAGTTTGAAGAACTTGAAGCTATACAAAGTATACACCACATATCAAAAAATAATTATTAGACTGGAAGCCGATTCCAGCTTAGCTGGGATAAGGTTAGGCATATGATAATAATTAACGATTAACGGTATCTTTGACACTGCTCAATATTTATATGACTCAAGACATCATAATTAAATCACATTGAAATCTCAGACAATACAATCAATACATTAACGTATGCTAATCAGTACATGTAGAAACTCTGTACAACAACCTGCTTTGCATATGTCGGTTCACGCTTTCCTTTTTACGTTTTGTGGCTGTGATGAAGAACACAATGCATGTTTTGTTGCTATGCATGAATTGAAGTAATTCGTTGTATTTGCAAGTCTTGTAATAGCACGATTTACGGTTAGAAACTGCATCCATCTTTAATGACACGTCTTTGGAATAGTATGTTCTAATATCAACCTTATGTATGTGCGTTTAATGTTCATATTCGTATAATTGAATGTGATCAAGCCTTTCATTTAAATATAACTGTTATATAGTATAGGGTAGTGTCCTTAAAAATTCTGATTGGTCTGAAAGTTGGATTACTCAAAAATACTGGACGCGTATTTTTTCTTTTGTCACGTAAACCAAAAATGACGACGATATAATGCGTTGAAATTGCGCGTTACGTAACGCCGTGCTACACTTTGAACGTAACAGTGACGTCAAATCCTCTTCTCCTGAACTTTGATGTGCTATATATTGTCACTTTATATTGATTGTAGTAAGCAAAAAATACGTGTCCAATATTTTTTGGTAATCTGACGGACGAAATAGACTTATTATATTTTTACCTACGACACATCCCTATTATATACGTTTAATGTTCATTTTCGTATGCGACGCTTACTTTACTTAGGAAAGTAAAGCCAAACTTCCATCTATGAATAAAAAAATTAGCCTAAATACGAAAATAGGCCTTTAGTTAAGTAGTTAAAAATAAGATGTATATTTTTTTTGTAACATGCCATCACGCCTGTTTTATTAGGTTTAGCTGAAGTGTAATTGTAGTACACCCACATTTCACAAGCTATGTATAATAAGGGGCGAGCTTATCGCCATCATCCAGACTCCGGAATACCTACCAGCCTGTTACTGTCCCACTGCAGGGCAAAGGCCTCTTCTCATACAGAGAAGGCACGAGCATTAAACACCACGCTTGCTCAAGACGGGTTGGTGATTTCAGACTTATATTAATTATACGAGTAAGTCCAGGTTTCCTCACGATGTTTATCCTTCACCGATGTCAGTGATGTTCAAGATAAACTTAGAAAGTACATATGAATTGAAAAAGTCACATTGGTACTCGCCCAGATTTGAGCCCATGACCTCGTGCAATGACTCCGGAATGCTACTAAGAAACTTCATGTGAAAAACCCGAATATCACATTGTACAGAGGCCAGCACATCAAGCTACCCCAATGTGTCAGATTTTCCAAATAGAACATGGACATTATTTCTATTACGATAAAGTTGAAAAACTATCAAAAAAATCTGACACATTGGAGTAGCTAGATGTGCTGGCCTCTGTACCTTGGAATCGAACACGGGACCTCATATTCAGTAGTAGCTTTAGCATCCACTAGACTAACGAGTCTCTCTTGCCTGTTCTTCAGCGAGAATATGCATAGCGGATACAGTTTTCAAACTCATATGTTTTACATTTAAGTCTTATTCACATAAGGCGAGTTTATTATGCTTCTTATCAACATAGCAAGAAACTGTACTCATGTAAATGAGTCATAATTTAAGTGGGGCATCTTTTTTTTTCTACTCTAGTGTAAACAACAGTTATACTTAGTAACATAGCCATTGTATTTTTTTTTTTATAAATTAAAACAAATACCTACATTTTTGTCAGTCACTGTTTTGCATTAAAGTGTCATTGTCTTACTTAGTGATTCATTGTTGGAACTTACTGCTATCAGATTAATATAATGCAAACAGTGAACGTAAGCGAAGCAAAAGGATTAAGTGTGTAAGGATCGTGTAAGAAGCAGGTGGCGTTTTGAAATGCATTGTCTATGTGTGATGTATCTTTGGCCATCATCATCTGCCTAACCTTTTCCCAAGTATGATGAGGTCGGTTTCCAGTCTAACCGGATTCAGATGAGTACTAGTATTTTTACATGGGGCGATTGCTCTTCTGACCTCCACAACCCAGTTATTACCAAGGCATATGTATATATAGGCAAGACACATCTTTATCCATGAATCACAAAGTTAAAGCACCTGTTCTTTTGATAAGTATGTGTTTAGCTAACGTGCAGTCGGTGGACCGTTACAAGTAGGTACTACTTTACCAAGTAAAGTACGAGCTAAGGTAAATAATAGACAAGTATTAGCTCTACCTAGTTCCGTTCACATACTATATTGTCGGGATTAAATTTCTGGTCAACATTATTGTTTTTTTTAGTCGTGGCCCGAGAACATTAACTTGAGCTCTCGACGGACTAGTGGGGGTTGGAGTGCGCGTCGTATTCTCTCAAGGGTAAGGTCCAAAATCGCTTAAAGTAATTAAGGATCAGCGTCCAAGATAAATGCCGGCAAGTGTAGCCCAGTGAACACGGCCGTCACTTAAGAGTTATTGTTCGTAGAATTTGTCTAGATCCGTCCATAGGAAATTGCGCGATTTTCTGCTTGCGCGCAAATCGCGTGCGATGCGGTGGATAAAACGCGCGATTCGACTCGCCGGTTGATCGCCTGAACAAGCTCGAAGGTTTGATCCCAGGCAGAAGCTTTACTTTATGTAAATTATTTCAACAACAATGCTCTTAAACCATTCACGGAAAACATAGTGAAAAAACCTTCACGATTCCTTCAAGATGTTTTCCGTTACCATCAATACAGATCTTCGAATTTCGATTCTAGGACATCTGAAATTTCGAACAAAATGCACTTTTTTTTTTAAACTTTCTTTCTTTCTTTCACTGGGCCCATGTGGTGGATTACGGCCCACTACATTGTAACAGAGACGAGGCTACAGCATAATAGACCTTATAATAATATGATAAACAGCTATAGTTACCTGAAGCAGCAACAACTCCAAACTGAGTTCATTGACCGGTGCATCAGTATGAACCGCAACAGCATACGGCAGGAAACCAGGCAGGACGTATTTAATCACTCTGATTGGTAACCACAGCATGAAGAGAACGGCTGTGCCGAAGATCATGGCAGATACCACCAGGCGACGGATGTGCGACCATACAGAAAGGTGGATCATTTCCTGGGGATGAGAAAAGATTATATAAATATAGCAACCTGTACTTATTTCTTCGTCATTATCGTCATTCAACCGTAAGATGTCCACTACCTGGACAAAGGTTTGATCCTGCGCCTCCCACATCCAATAGAATCTTAAGACCTTCACTTATTTTCAAGGAACATTTAAATATTGCATATCAATCAATCAATCAATCAATCAATCAGTTTATTTGTGAAACATAGGTATTACATAGGTGTTACATAAATAGGTGGTGCGCTATGTTTTGTCATAATTAAGACATACAAATTTATAAGTGACCCATTAGGTGTCATTACACTATGTCATTAAAAAAAATAAAAATAAAAAATAATCAAATACAATAAAATTAATAAATAGTCATAGTATGTACTTCTTATCAAAAGGTACAAAATGCATTATTTTAATAATTGGTCGTTCAAAAATTCGTCTACATTATAATAACATTTGTCAATTAATAATTTGATAAGAGCTTTTTTAAACTTATTTAATGTCATGTTTTTTATGTCATCAGGAATTTTATTAAACACTTTAGGTGCCATACCAAAAAAACTTTTCCGCATCAATGCAGTCTTACATTTTAGATGACATAGTTTATTTACGTATTGGGCACGCAATGGAGTTTTTTTAGAAGAAGATATTTTTTCAAATAATTCCGTTTTTCTTTTCACAAACAACGCAGTTTCCAATATGTATAATGCTGGAAGGGTAAGTATTTTTAAAGACTTAAAATAGGGTCTACAGCTATCCGTTGTTTTTAAATTACACATTGCTCTGACACATCTTTTTTGCATCTTAAATATAAGCACACGGTCAGTCGACTGCCCCCAAAAAATTACGCCATATCGCAAAACAGAAGCTACAAGTCCGTGGTATGCTACCAGTAACGTATCTTTATTCACCTTTTTTGATAATTGAAAGAGTGCACAAGCAGATTTACTCAGGCGTTTACAAAGTTCTTCTATCATGGGTTTCCAAGTAAGCTTACTGTCGATGGTAACACCTAAAAACTTAGCATTATCAACTTCTTCTATTTTGTCGTTATTATAATTTACATGAATATTTGGATGTGGTTGCCGCTGATGAAAGTGCATCACCTTAGTTTTATTTAAATTAATTACAAGATTATTAGTATTCATCCAACGGATAATATTGAGTAGGGATTCATTAATGTCATTTTGATAGGTTGTCACATTATTGCATTTAATAACAGCTGTGCTATCATCGGCAAATAGGATCATTTTGTGTCGTATTATTTTTGGCAGATCATTTATATATATCAAAAATAATAACGGCCCTAACACGCTACCTTGGGGCACGCCATATCTTACGTGTCTTGGTTTTGATTTATATATGATCTGCATTTTAGTCTTATGACATATTCTAGATATTTCCGTGAATTGATATCTGTCACTAAGGTATGATTCAATGAGTTTCAGAACATTGCCCCTTATGCCATATCCATGTAATTTTTGCAGTAATATCTTGTGATCTACGTAATCAAATGCCTTAGTCATATCAGTAGCATAGTTGTTGTACAGTCAACAGCACGTCAGTAGTAACCCTTAAAGGTTGTCTATAAGAGATCGCTTTTAATTATATGGCTGCCCTTTGTAACGCCCTATGTGGCTCTTAAAGGTATTAAGTTTTTATGGTGTCTAATAAAAGTATTCTATTCTATTAACCCACCCTTACTGTTATGAAACAAAAACGCTTTCTAGGTCAAACTCTTACCAAAGGCATGCTGTAATTTCCTACAAAATCAAAAAAAGCTTCATCATTATTAAATGAACATACCTGCACCGGACTGAAGTCTGGGTCATTTAAATTCTTCAAGAACCACAGCACACCAGGCCTCAAAACTTCCCTCAACAAAAGAATGAATGACGCAAAGTAATACACGTAGACCATGCCAACAAGCCAGTGAATGAACATGAGCGTCCATGGGGCTGCTTGCAGGCTCGACTCACGGTCCTTCAGAGTCGCGTCGAACATTGATAAGGAGCATAGGTCGAGCCACCAACCGCATACAAGAGGTATCACTCCAATCTGAAAGAAAATACACATTTATCATTTTTATAAGTCAAGTTTATCCCTCTGCATGGCCAGCAATAATACGCCAGATTAAAGCAAATAGGTTTTAAACCAGTGGTCAATAACCTCATTATTAACTGATTTTTTTACACACAATTTATTTAATTTACTACGGTGATCGGACTGAATGATATTAAACATTTCTTTAGGTTCTGTAAACAGAGCTAGAATATTGATAAGTTAGTATAAACTATTTAAATGAGTGCTGACAAACTGTTTCAACTACTACAGAGAAATACCAAGTACTAGATATTAAAAACTGCTGGATATTAACCTGACAATTTAATTTGTTGGAAAATTACTTTCATAGTTTTGTTTGTTTAGATTCTTAATAATTTATACAACAATTCATAAATGTTAATTTTATGTGAATAACTGTGCATGAATAGGAAAGAGATAATTAGACAATATTATGTTAAAACTTGTCAAATTTCCAGTTGATGTCCAAGGTCATGTTATTTAAATGATATGTTAAAAAGGTTCTATACCAATATTTAGACATAAAATTCAAATAATATCTAAGAAGGACAGCTATAGATGTAAGTATTTACATTTATTTTGAGAATAATTAACATCCATAATTCTGCCTACCACACTACTTTTACATGCTGGTTTTAAAGCAACATTCAATAGATGAGGGTTATATTGAGACAACCCAGAACATAAGGATAGGCAATAACTGAGTCAAGGATTTAAAACAATAATGCTCACCTCTACAACTGACAGCAGGGCCACTTTTACAACCACATAGCAGAATCCCAGAGCCTTCTTAGCACTTCGAAGACGTAGTAGAGAGGCCATGCAGTGTAGCACTGCCAATATCGCTCCCACCAGCACATACCCAGCCAGAGCAGTTAAGGGCCCAGCAAATGGACCTTCTGCCGAAAACCCTGCCATAGCAGCTCCCGACCTTCCAATGTGATACGGACAGAAGGCAAACACCACAATAAACAGTGTATTCAAGGACACCACCCAGAATACATGCTCTAGAAACACCATGGAACCATCTAGGCCGAGGAGCCGGGCCCAGGTCAGCTCTTCAGCAGCAGCACGGTCCCATTCCATTGGGTTCCAGTTTGCTTCATCTCCAACCAAAACCTCTTCACCAAGCTGAGCATTAACCTCATCTCTCAGCCCAACTTCACCATCTCCCGCCCCATTGTTCACGCGGTCATTATTGTTATCCTGTAGTGGCAGGTCTTCAGGTGGAGGAGCTGGTAGGTTCTCTCTTTCCATCCAATCGGGACCGCCACCATGCATGATTTGCTCTCTCAGCCACACAAGACCAATGAAGGAGAACAGAGTACAGGTTACAACAAAACAACCAGAAAAAACATCTTTAGCAAGGTTTTCTGCTGACACTATGTCAAATGGTAACGAGATAACAGGGTCTAGGGATCCCGAGAACAGGCAGCGGTAAGTTCTGCAGGCAGTGAGCGGCACTATGCCAAGCCAGGCGAGTGCGACCAGAGTGTAGTGCAGCCAGTCCTTAACGGCAGACGCCACGGACGTCACCAATCCGCCCACCACGTCGCGGATAGGCAACCTTCGCGGCATATCCGGCGAATATATCGGCATAAACGAAAATCGGTGGCCACACAACTCGCATATCTCCTTCCTGGAGTATCGCATCCACTGCACTAAACACTCCTGATGGATCCATTTTATGGAGCCCGTGCAGATGCATGGATGGAACAGCGGTCTGTCAGACGAAGCCTCCGAGCGACAGAACCGGCAGAAGTCCGCGCCGGACGAGTCCGAATCCATCATTTTCTTCAATCCAGTTTGCCTGGTTGATTATGCGATCTGCGAAAGTTATTACATGATTATGGCATGTATACACAACACAAAACACTAACAGTTGAGCGAAGTTAACGTAAATACACACCTTGACACGTAAAAATAATAGACAGCACTAAATACAATAGATTTAAAGGAAAAAATAGGTATTTTCTCTTTGTTTGACAACCAGACAGACAGCCACAGCAATTAAGTGTGGCCAGAACAATGTCTATAAAAAATCTACCAAGGACGGTTAGTGACAGCTGTGCAGAACAACAAACCGGATGTGAATGGTAAGAAACTTTTATACATACAGGTTTTCAATTACAATGCAATTAGGTAGTGATGTTTCATAAATTATTCACGAGAATGTAAATAATGAAACCAATGTATGTGTTTTTTTGTGTTACTAACTATTTTTAATAAAATATTTGGAACTGATTTTGAACTAGTTTTCTTACAAGAACACTTTTTTAAATTAAAATATTTAAATAAAAAACATAACATCACGACTGTAGCACCGCAAGGGTTAGACAGCGCTGTACCTACGGTACATTAACATTTCGCCAGTTATGTTTAAGACCCTGTAGCAGGCCTCCGTCACTCCATGTACTTGCGCGCTATAAGTGCCTACCGCCCAGCCGAGCGGTCTCGGTCCGCCGGCGGATCAAATTCAGTGCGGTTTTCGCAAGCGAAGCGCGCGCACGCCGTTCAATTTTAATAGTGCTGTTCGTTCGTACGCGTATTACGATGCCGTGTGGTGCCTTATGTGCTGTAGATGGGTGTAAATCAAGCAAAAGCACAAACATACATACCTACAAACCATACAAGTCAAACTTCTCAGTTTGGCCTGTATGTCTGATCACCTCCTTTTTTTAAGTTGGTTAAATATTTTATAAATGATAAAAATTTTAACTGCCACATAAAAGTCAGAACATATTCACAGTTCTCAATAACATAGATAAAAAGTTATGTTAATTTAATTTTATCGAAGAGGCAGCCTTCCGATTACTGTGGAATCGCGCGGTGCGAAGCAATCACTGCTGTACGTTTGAGCATTTAGGCGCATTTTAGCATACAGTGGTTGTTGACGCGAGGGAGTAGGCAATTATCGTAATAGGTATTGGAAATTTTCTACTGAGTGAAGTATCTGTTACGTAGTAACTATTCAGTAATCTGTGCCTGTAGTAAGGGGCGAGCCTATTGCCATTACAGAAATACAAACTAAGAAATTTCATAGCACAATATTACTTTACCTGAACGAAGAATCAAACCCTGGACCTCATGCTCAGCAGCTGCGTTTCCGATCACTAGGCCAACGTGGCTTGTCTTATAATATTAATAGTAATATCGTACATTTAAGTCAAAGGGTATCCAAAAATTCGATGGCACACCTGTCAACGGAAAAAGTGCCAAAAAGTTTCCAGCATTGCCACCTTTAATGGCATTGCTACTGCAAACTTTTAGGCCAAAAAAGGCCAACCCTCTGTAGGCCAGCCTATTACTTACTTGCTTTACTTAAAAATTAACAAAATCTCTGCATTTTAATTACATTTCATTCCTCAATATCTAAAACGCACCTCAGTACCACTGCACATACCACTGTTTGTTTCTTTATCACCCTAGGTAGCTTGGTAAGAATACCCAAACAATAATTTACTAAACACTGGATAAAAGATAATTTCTATCACACCCATCTGGAATTCAAAGTTACTCAAACAATTCAAATAGAACTAAAATCTGATTTACAACAAGTGCAATCAAATATAAATTATGCGGGTAAGTATAAATATTATTGAGTTGAAATAAATAATTGGTTACAAAAATGTAACAGGATTATTTAAACGCTTAAGTATTAAAAACATTTATTTTTGTTTTTAAACAAAACTTAATCGATCATTCGGAAAGCGTGATAAGTAACAGCTTAAATTCTACCCGAATTATTGTTTGCGTTGAGTCGAGATGAGTTAATCGCGCTTCCAGCTGGCATTTTGTTTGCAGATCTTTGGCAGTCGTTACGGGTATTCGGAAGTCCATAAGTCTCACTACCAATTTTAACAAAGACTATGTACAGTTGTATCCAGTTAGACTGAAAGCTGACCCAAACATAGGAAATAAATGGCTTGTCAGATTTTGATTATAATAATATAAAGTGAACCCCTAATTTAGCAGATTACATATACAGTACATAGAAAAGGAATAAGTGATTATCCGTAAACCAATTTATAGATAGAGTTTAAACGTTCAATCGATTTTAAGGTGCTCATCATGTGCACGTTGTTAAAAACAACAAAATACAATATTATTCATTTATTCCTAATTAATTTTAATTTCTACCAAAACTGTACCATTTTTGATTAGTTATTGGTTTGCGCAAATAGAGGGTTTATTCTGAAAGTTGGCAACGTCGCAAATAGATGTCAAATATTTCGCTGTTTTGATTAATTTGATAATATTTCTGTATGGAAATAAAAAATGTGGCTAACTAGCGAACTAGAATATTGATTATGAATTGCAATAATTAATATCGTAACACCGAATAGTTAGTTTTAGATGTAAAAAAGTATTTGGTAACTTTCCAAATGCCTTTTTTTCACCTAAAACGCGTACAACATCAAATTCAATGTTATAATTGCAATTCATTATTAATACTCTAGTCAATTGGTTAGCCAAATTTCTTATTTCCATACAGTATTATTTCCAAATTAATCGAAACAGGTAAATATTTGACAGCTATTTACGACGTTGCCAACTTTTAGGATGCACCCTCTTAAATAAAGATTTGATTGTACTTTTTTTTGTATGAAAAGGGTGCAAATACCACGTTGATGTTTTAGAGTCAGAAAATAAACACAGTTTTATATTAGGTAATCTTTTCAATCGGTGTAAAGTGGTTGTGAGTTAGGCCATGCATCAAATCCAATCAAGCAGACAGCAGCTGAGCGTAGTGTTGACAAGACAAAGTTGTGATATTGACTTTGACATATCAGACAGAATTGACAGATGGATGACATTTCGGTATCGCCGTTTCGCGAGCGAGTCTGAAAGAGGTGTCGTGGTATAGGAGGATTGGTTACTTGAAACTTCTCAATTTAATATCAATTAATATGTAGCGACTAGTGACTGTGTTACTGAAGTTTCTATTCTCAAGTCCAACACGGTAGGTTTCAGTTGGGTTTAGTTTAGGACGCACGCAAAGTTTCAATCACAATTTTGTACTATACAAGTAAATGTCAGCGCGTGTTTGTTGCTTTGATCGCCTAAACCTACTCTAATTCTAATATTTATCCAAGTGTACCGTATGCATAGTGTATCCATTATTTATACAGTTCAAAAAGTTGTTTTGAAAAGTGATGTGCACTTAACAATGCGTGTGCGTAAACAAAACTGCTTGCACTGTTTTGAAAAAGATCGCGAATCCAAGTGACTTTAAATTGGACGTAACAGAGCTAGATATTTATTATTATGACCATTTATAATCTTACTGGAATGGTCGTTTTCACAGTAGCCTACACAAACTTTGTCGATAACGCCGACATCCTGTTCAAAATCGCTGTTACGTCCACACCGACCCCATTTTAATGTAAAATATCCGTTTTGATAATAATTATACTGCTGTAAAGTACGTAGTATGGTGTAGAAGTTGCGACAAGCGTCTCTCCTTCACATTGCACTGACAGTATTCTGAAAGGTTAAGTGGCAGTAATAATAAAATAAGTTTTTATTTATGTAGGTCTTATTTGTTTAAGTACAATAGTTGAATGTTAAACAATATCTCCTAATTGAGTGATGTTGCAAATTAAATAGTGACAAACTAAGACTTGACTATGTCCTTGGAACCACTGAATGATCATGTCTCAACACATAATTTGACTGTGAGTAATCATAGCCATCACAATCTTATTAAGAAAGTAGAGATGTCTACTGACCCTATCAAATTTTAAATTTACAAACTTAAAAAAAGAACAGAGGTTTGTGCCTCTTTCTTCTCTGTTGTCCATTCAATGCGTCTCTATGTGTCAGAACCTAAGCATGTAAAATGAGAATAAACTCTTCTAATTCCAGAAAACCTCAAGAAAGCTTCCAGAAAAGCATGATGAGTCTGAAATGATGGCATCTCAAAAATCTGTGATAACAATGAGTCAACCAAAAGATGCGATTATACGCATCGATGTGCCAAGTACGAGTAAAAACATTCCAAGGGCTGAGCAAACAGAAATTAACATACTATGTTTTAACATAACTCCATACAGTGAACTAACACAGTTTATGTGCTGTTCAGTCTTCGTATTCATATTTTATTTAGCCTATGGATACTTTTTAGAACTCATATTTTCAAATTCGGATGTGAAACCTATAAGTTTGTATATAACATTAGTTCAATTTTTATTGACTATGGCATTGAGTTACTTTGAGTCCCTGATAAGGAATCCTATAAAAAGGAAGTGAGTATATTTTTTCATACTATGTTGTAGTAAGAAATTTAATAGCTTTGATAAGATTTTTCCAAGAAAATGTAAATTGCTGTACAATCCTAGAGAAAGAGAAAAAAGTGTAAATCTCTGCTTCAATCATGCTTGGACTAGTTGATGCAAGCATACTGTGTCCTGGGTTCAATACCTACCGAAACCTAAGTTTATTTACATATGATCCTTACATACTCCTTTTGCTTCGTTCATACATCTGGGCATACACAAGTGCCGGTTTTATGTGCGATTACTATGAACCGGACCTTTATGAAGAACATCACCAATTGCCTTGGGCCAGGCGCCCCACTTTCATCAACCAGCCTTACCTCTACGTGCGGGGCTCTGTAGAGTGTGGACAGATTTGATTCCTAGCTATTTATAGAGAACTATATGAGTACAAATTTAAATTTGACTTTATTTCATGCACACAAAAAACATTGTCAACAAAACAATGACATTTCTTTAATCCATACACTTTTTCAGAGTACCACTAAGAACATACGCACTACTGGCAGCCTTGACGCTTGGAACCATGTCATTATCAAATCTTGCACTTAGCTATCTGAACTATCCGACTCAGTTGATTTTTAAGAGTTGCAAGCTAATACCAGTGATGATTGGCAGCATTGTTATAATGAGCAAACGGTACGGGTTCCTGGATTATGTGGCTGCAGTAGTCATGTGTATTGGGCTCACCATGTTTACTCTGGGTAAGGATTTTTGACTGGTTTCTATGATGACGTGATCGCCCGTGGTAATGGTCTCGCATCTTGTGCATGAGCTTGTGGGTTCAAACCTGAGCAGTACAAGTGTGCCTTTTTCAATTCATATGTACTGTCTAAGTTTATCTTGAGCAACACTGACATTGGTAAAGGAAAACATTAGGAAACCTGGACTTAAAATTAACTCTGAAATCGCCAACCCGTCAGGAGCAAGCACGGTGGTTGATGCTTGTGATTTTAAATAGTATCATTTGCATGCATAAATGTTTTCTCAGTAAGAGAAAAGGCCTTTTCCCTGCACTGGGACATTATTGTTATTCTGTGGTGATATGAGGGTACAAAATCCTACATTGCACAATTAATAAACGCCACCATCGAGTTTCACGCGCGTTGAACAGAGTTCCAATCGATAATTATCTTTCACAATATCAAGATAAATGTATAAATATGAAGGTATATCTTGATGATTTATCTATGACAAGTTGAGTATCATCGAAAATATTGAATTTGTCGTAACATACTAGTTGACCGTCGTAACATAGTAGTAGGATAATTCATCACTCAACCTTTCTATTTTGTTTGCTAAATTGCATACATTTTGAGTTTTAAAATTATGATATGAAGAAAAAAAGAAGTCTGAAAGTGGCGCTTGTGACCGAGAAGTTGTGTGGAAATCGGTTGTCATGGTATGGGCATGTGATGCGAAGGAATGAGGACCATGTTGTGAGGAAAGTTTTGAGTATGAATGTGCAGGGTTACATGAGTAGAGGAAGACCAAAGAAAAGATGGATGGATTGTGTGAAAGAGGATATGGCAAGAAAAGAGGTGACCCATGAGATGACGGCAAATAGAGATGTATGGAAGAAGAAAACATGCTGCGCCGACCCCAAATAAATTGGGATAAGGGCAGGAGGATGATGATGAAGAAAAAAAGAATCTTGATTTTAACAACCAAGATTCTTTTTTCTTCTCTGTCGTAACATACTAGTTGACCTGTAGGATAATTCATCACTCAACCTTTCTATTTTGTTTGCGAAATTGCATACATTTTGAGTTTTAAAATTATTATGATATAAAGAAAAAGAGAATCTTGTTTGTTAAATACGTATTTATTTTATTATTTTAACTGAAATGATGATAGGTAGATAGACCAATATCACTAACATAATGATATGGATATAACATAACGGATTGAAAAGTTAATTATACTGTAATGATAAGTATCGGAAAATTATCTAGATAATTTCGAACCTTGGCGTTGAGTAAGTATCCATAACAAAACAAGGAACAAAGGCGTGATTTTATGTAATTTTATTTTGTGTTTCAGCGGATTCAAGCACGTCTCCAAAGTTCAACTTCCTAGGCATAATAGTGATATCTCTAGCGTTACTCTGCGACGCTATCATCGGCAACGTTCAAGAGAAGGCGATGAAACAGCACAATGCTTCCAACAACGAGGTTGTCTTCTATTCATATGCAATCGGGTGCATATACCTGGGTGTTATTACTGGGTTCAGCGGGGTCTTGACTGCAGGGTTTGATCATTGTTCTAAGGTAAGTTTTTTTATTTAGTTAACACTTTAAACGCTAGGTGACCGACAAACATTTTTTACTGTGTCCCGTTGTCTAGCAGTTAAGGTATTAACCTGCATTGTCCCACTGCTGGGCAAAAAGTTCCCCATAAGCATTGTTGAATTTATGTTCGTTAATATGCAAGAACATAAGTACGTTCTTTTGTGGTTATGATCACAGATTGTTTGAAATGATCAGAAGAAAATTAAACTTTATCTCACTGGGATAAAATTCTCTTTTGAAAGACCGTTTTCGTGTTCATTCAGCAACACTCCCTCTGTCATTGAAGTCTATTTAAGGTAAATGCGTAGAGGCTGCCCGCGAAATTAAATTTTTTAGAGTTATGTTAAGGTAAAAGTCATATTTTGCAACCTTGAAAGTGCGAAATTCATAGAAATCTAAAAAAAAATAACTTACTGAAGGTGTTACAATCGCTAACGTTTTCTCATACATACAAATTGAAGTCCTACCTATTTGTAAAAATAACGATAACACAGTGCCAATACAGACAGTATCTAGTTAAAAATGCAATTAATAAATTTATATACAATAAATGGGTCTTATTGAACTAAAGACTCATTTGTGAACATAATTTAGATTTTTACATGTCCTTACCGATACTTAAAGAATTTATGGGTCGTTACGTAACCAATATCCAATGATAAGATTTTATTAATGAGTCGTTGTGCATTTCCATGCATTAAAAGAGCAGTAATTGATGAATTTATGATGAGCGGCTCCCAAGTAAAACTCGTTAAACTCTCGTAAAACTCCTGCCGAAATGATAAAGGAAATACAAATGTATAAGAACTGTGGTTATTAACCTTTTTTGTATTAATTTAGTTGGTTATAGTTACCGGCACGGATCTTGAGCGCTGACCTTGAGTAGCGCAGTACACGATTCTAGTATAAAGTGCCTATGCGCAAACCTACCACTACTAATACCACCAGTTCTCTAGACACGTACCGGTGCTTATGTAAGAGTATAGGAAGACCAAAGAAACGACGGATTGGTGTGAAAGATAAATATAAAAAGTTGATAGGGATGTATTAAATGCTGTTTTGCCGAGCCCAATTTAATTGGGATAATGGGTCTCAATCCTAAAATAGGGATCGTTCTTTGTTTGTAACCAATCAATGGCCAAGTTTGCAGTCTGTAACCTTGAGAGATCAGAAGCAGGAGTTGAAGATCACGGATTGAGATACGTTATTTATATTGGCAGTTAGCCAGAAATCGTACTGTAGCGGTCGTTATAGTAACAGATTGGCATAGCCAGCACCCATATGTCGTAGCAGAAAGGGCGGTTTTCGTAAATCAAGTTACCAATGACGTAGTTGAACGAAGTATTGTCATCCTTCATCATACTTCTACCCTTATCCCAACTTATTTGAGATCGGCGCAGCATGTCCTTCCATACATCTGTATTTGTCGTCATCTCAATAGTCAACTATTTCCTAGCCATATCATCTATCACACAACGCATCGTGTAACCCAAAGTAAGTACATATATCATCATAAAATAAACAAAGCCAGCCTACAGGGCACTTTTCCCGTTGACAGTGATGCGGATGAATTTTTCGATGCCCTGTGATTATTTATTTTATTTTATTTCTTTATGTATTTATAGTTGTATCGTTTTAAAGTAATCAAAAATAAAAGAGAATAAACAAAAGCATAATTGTTTCCAGAATCCCGTCTCAATGTACTCGAACATCTTCTTCCTAAGCCTGAGCGGCTACATGGGGCTGCAAGCAGTGCTCACCTTAGTGCGCATATGTGGCGCCACTGTCGCGGTTACAGTCACTACGTTCAGAAAAGCTCTCTCCATCATCATATCGTTCCTGATATTCAACAAACCTTTTGTATTTCAGTAAGTATTGTTTTTGTAGTAAGTACCATAGTTTGTGGCAGACGCGGTCATGAAACGTGGGAGTGAGATGATACGAGACTCTGTATATGTATTTTTTTTAGAAAATAATCACCGTCCTGCTCGCATGCTTTTTGACGACTGCAGTAAGTTGTAGTCCAGTAACATCGAAAAATAATGCTCTCATACAGATAGCGATAGAAACAAGTATGACCTGTTGAAACCTTTTAGATCTTCAAATCCGTTTAAGTTATTATTATATAAACAATGAAACTATCCAATCTTATTGAAATAATTGCCTAAAATATTCATATTTTTATCTCTTTCTTTCTTTCAGATACGTGTGGTCAGGTATGTTGGTGGTGCTTGCCATATATCTGAACCACTACAGCAAAAAGCATCCGAACTATGTCCCCATAGGAGTGTTGAGTTGCTGGCACTACATGCAAAGTTTTTACCAGTCGGAATATCGATATCTGAGGATTAAGAGCAAGATGTATTCTGATACTGTATAATAGTGAAATAGTAATAGTTAATATAACTACCATTATAAGTATTTATCCGTTTTGGAGAATGCGGTGAATCTGGGAAGTTGTTTTGGTCTAAATAAGGCAATTTTTAAAGAAAACTTTCTACGATGGAGCGAAAATACGCGTGCGATTTTGCTAATCATGGCAACGTTGCAGACGCGTTTTCAACAAATCCAATGTTTCGGGTTGAAGTAATTCGGTCTTGCATTTTACTAAACTGGCTAGCAAATATGTGTCACTCATTGTAAAAATGAATCATCTCTTTGAAACTGAATTTTAAAATAACGAACTTTTTTTTAATTTATATTTAGAAGCTTAAGTTCCCTGTGTAAACAAGTAACGCCATCTATGGGAGTTTAGTGCAACCATTGGAGTTTGTTCACTTTTATAATGAAAGTTATGTATGACTAAATAAGGAAAATAATTAGTATTTAAAAAATATGGAATTAAAACACTTTTACAATGAACGACACATATCTCATTCGTAGATAGAAATGTTCCTGCTGTCTGAAGGGATCTTGTCCTTTAAACTGTTTGTGGCTAAGCGCACAATATGTTAAAAGTTAAGTTTGGACAAGTAGACTGCTTTAGATTGAGTTGTTAAAGTGAAATTACACATCAGACATTTATTTTATAATAGAAGTAATCAACATTCCGTAACGGCTACACGAGGATAGTTTCTCGCCTGTCGAAAAGCGATTTTGTCCAAGCGAGCTTCGTAGGCCGGGCTATAATCACACAGCGCACTCATATTTTTACACTTGAGCAAACGTAGAGTATTCTAAAAAGTTTAACATTATCTTTAAACAGACTTTTCCAATGGTTTCTATTTTTCTGATTTAAAAGAGTGTCCATGGAGTTTCTTGCCCATTCTTCTCCATAGAGATCTACGCTTTAGAATATGCAACTTACGAGTATGTCCGTCTTAATTTATTAAGCCTTGTGACTGTAGGTTCGCTTTATTTGTTTTTTTTTTTTACATTCAAAAGTGCCTGATTATAAGTCAACTGCCGTGGCCCAGCTATTAAAGTAGGGCCAGAAAATCAAGTTGGACAAACAAAGATTTTGTGTCCGATAAATACGACTCAGGCGGAATGGACAGGAAAATATTTGTCGGATAAATTCGAATTCGGCGGTTAAAGGGTTAACCGAACTTTGATCGCTTATTCGAAACGAGATCCTCATCATCATCAGGCTATACTAGTCCACTGATGGATACAGCCCTCTCCTAATGAGTGCCATAGCGCCCTGTCTTCAGTTTGCCGCATCCAGCATCTGCCTGCAGTCTTTCGCAGATCGTCATCCCACCTGGTCAGAGGGCGTCCTACTCAACGTTTAACAAGATCCTGTCCTCGTGTTAATGAGCCATTACATTGTGTTTACTGTTTAGTAACTTGGGCATTATTGACTAAGTCAAATTGTCTCATAATTTTTATTAGTGAATCGTTGAATAATGGCATTTATATGACGAAATTGTAATATTAATCATATCATGTAATAATTTTATAAACTATGTGTTGGTTTTTAAAACTGCCTCACTGACGAAAGTTGGTCTCTTATTTATTTAATCTATAGGATGTATATAATACCTACATAGAAATTGCTTCATCATTGCTAGAGAATTTATCTTTGTTATAATTGAGGAGCATCTGTTCAAAAGGTCGTATTTCTATGATAAACAAACTTTACAAAAACAGAAAAAAACATCTAATTCCTATAATAAAAAATCTAAAATTAAATTAAATTTAGATCATTGTGAAGATGAAGACTACAATATTACATGCATTTTTAAAAATAAAAAAAATACACCATAACTTTTTTTTAATTTAATTTTAGTTCAGAAATAAGACTTATTGATCTAGAAATATGCCCTTTTGATTTGACACTTTTAGAAATATGGCAAAATATTATTCAATCCCTTAAACTCTAATGTCCCCAATGTCAGGTTCCATGCAAATGCATTCGCTGTCCTCGTTATGGTTATGATCATGATCCTCATCCTCATGAGATGCAGTCATATTTTTTTTTTTTTTTATAGGGTTGCTATTGATAATGATATTCAACGTACAGCCGTCATCTTTTGACTCGATACCGTTATTTACTCGAACGAAACGATTTTTATTACAGCTGTTGTTATGTATGGAAAAAAATATGACCTTTTGAACAGAAAAATAAATAAAAGATGCTATTTGTAGAAGAAATATGCCTGTTTTGTTTAAAACAATCCAAGGGAACATTTTAATGCAGAAATACATCCGTTTTGATTGGAATCCAAGTTTTTTGGATTTTATTATATGGGAAATACGCTCCTTTTGAACAAGTTTTTACGCTCATTCGATGGAGTTTTCTGCTATGAGTTCAAAAAAAAAATAAAAAAAAAAAAGTTGAAAAGTGAAATACGACCTTTTGAACAGACGCTCCTCATATGTACTCCCCTACTGTTTCAGTACAATGCAGTTCACGAGCGCATGTCATGTGACTCTTATGCCATTGTAAAAGGGTATAATTTGGAATACTTGATACGCATTAGCGAAGGGTATGAAGATCAGTGGTGATATTCATAACTTTTGATGTTGTTTGGTGAACGCAGCTGATGATCAGATTGCAATGAAGTTAATTATTTAACTGCATTTACTGGAAAACTGAGATTATGGTATTTTAAAAATGTGGATTTAGTCTTAAAATCCATAGTGAGATTTATACACAATTCGTGCATGTTGAATAGATGTGAAGTATATATAATTTATTGAATAAGAAATTGTGAATTTCACTACTTTTATGGTTATATTATGTTTATATGAATTTGACATAAAACAATTGAAGTGTTTTGACTACATTATAAAAAATGAATTCCAATGTCAATGTTATTCCTTTAATTCATCTACCTATCCTTTTCGTAATTGTATTCAGGCCGGCTTCGAGTCTAACCGGATGTACCTGAATACCATTATTTTACATGGAGCGACTGCCTGCCTAACCTCAACAACCCAGGTACTGAGTAACACGATACTAATGACAGCCGGGACCAACGGCTTAATGTGCTCTCTGAGGCACGTAGAGGTCTCGACTCAAAATGTAATCGATGCGGTCAACTATCCAGAGGCTGACCTCGGCAAGCATTAACACATTTAGTGCGGCCTACGCGTCTGCGTTTTTCGGATTTTTACCTTATGCTGGCGGCGGTTATGCGCGTCCTTACAATTTGCTTAACTTTCTTCGAATGCGGCGGGCCGCTCCTGTGAGTTCATTGTGTAACTCTATTGTTTCTTTTAAAATAAGTATATATATATAATATTTTTTTGTAAAATAAGGATCGGTAAGGGTATATACACACGTTATTGCAATTGTTACATAAGATTTTCGGTTGTCGCACTAGAAATAAAATATGAATATAAAACGAACAACAAAAATGATGATAATAAATTAAGGCATAATAACCTGACAAAATATGGTACAAAAACAACCTTTTCTTGTAGCGTAGATAATTGTTTTATGACTATCATTAAACTCGAAATTTTCCAACTCACATAAGCGTCGTGCCGCACTAGGATGAAGTAGTAACCGCCGCACTAATGCGGCCAGCCGCACTGGGTTAGTGGTTATTTAATTATCATTTGCATAAAGTTCGCTAATAGTTCAGCAGTAAACGTGTAGCATCTAAATGTAAATAAATAAAATACAATATTGATATCAATGACATTTATTTTCATTGTATGTACAAAATCTTATAAATCTAAACGTTTTCATACAAAAGTGTCCAAATTTAACGTGTTTGAATATTTGGAATGTTATTAAGACACTATTTTCATTGGCTTTATACATGTTCTAGGACGACAAAAACGGTTAAGTGGTTAAAGCATTTTAATACTTTTAGGCGAAGAAAACAAATGAATTTGACGTTAAATTTCGAGGTTACTAGAATAAACAACGGACCGATGATCGTTCGATATTAGAATCCGATTAAATTAACACTGAATATTCTTTAATATTAAATACATGCGTCAAAAATTGGAATATTGGTCAAAATAATTAACATTATACAGGTCACAAGGTCTAACTACGCTATAAATTAAATACGCTTCTTTCTACATCTATCATTCGCTCTTAATGTACAATTAACTCTTTGGTATATGGTCCTAAAGCTAGTATTATTTGTCTTTATACAGGTAGGGTAGTTGGCCCCTTTGCAAGTGTTGTACGGACTTATTGAGCACAGTTTTATCACAATGAAGTACTTACTAGATAATTTTGATTCTGGGAACTACGTGACAACTAAAAGGAATAATGCTTTTTTTACTTTTGTTTTCTATAAATTGTGAGGACGGCAATACGGAAATAAATTAAAATACTGGCAACACTAGTGCAGTATTTTGAAACTAAAGTAAACCCATACGAAAATAACAGTTTTTTTGTGACCTTTTCACGGCTAAACGGCTGATCGGATTGTAATGAAATTAGGAAAGGAGATTGAATATATCCTGGGGAAGGACATAGGATGGTTTTTAATCGGTGACTACGTCTGCATTCGCAAAAGTTAGTCTTCTATAATTATATTAAAATCCGGGCAACTACAAATATGACTTTCTAAGTTTTTCTTAGACATTACTGACAATGGCTAATGAAAACATAGTGAGACATTATGGACTTACAATTCATATTAACCAACGCCAACTCGTCTTGAGCAAGCAAATAAATGCTCGTGCCTTCTGCTTATGAGAAGAGGCTTTTGCCTTGCAGTGGACACAGCTGAGCTGGTGTTACATATTAAAATAAATCATAACATGAAATTAGAAAAAACAACATTTACACTATATCCTCAAAAAGTTACTCAGGTATTACTTGAAATTACTTTTTGTAACCGCGCGCTCATTGGTCAAATCAAATAGCGCGCGATTTCCAGGATACCTATAACGCACTTCCGTCCCTGTTCACAGAATCATTCCCACAGATTGCAGGAAAGCGGGAGGAAAGACGTTACACATAAAAAATATGTTTATAACGTACTAAATAGTAGTAATGGGCCAACGATGAGTTTTGCCGATCTTTGATTAGCTAGAGTGACTAAAATGGGAGCGTCATGAGATAAAAAGTTTATATTATCGCCGTATGGTCGTCCCCACATTTACATGATATTGCAAAGGAGCCTCGAATAATTTGTCAGTTCTGTTTGTTTGTCATATCCAAGGGCAGTTATATTTTGTACGCAAAAAACAATGTGGGAATAGTGCATGGGTTTTAGAATTACTTGGAGTTACAAAGCACGAGTGAAGCGTAGGACTCTGAGATCTTAACCTTACTCCAGTGTCGGGCCTAAGTGATAAAAATATCACATATCACTTTAGAATATGAAAATATCGTGTTACAGTTACTGGCATGAATCTTGAGCGCTGACCTTGAGTTGCGCAGTAATCGATTTTAGTATAAAGTGCCTATGCGCGAACTTACCCCTATTACTGCGTCCAGCGCACAAGATCCGTACCGGTGCTTATACATTTCGTTTTAAACCTTATTGCTATACAATAGTGAACAATTTAGGTTGTACAAAATGCAAAACAACACTACCAGTGCTTATAAGCTACATAAATAATATTGAAAGTGAAATTTGCTCAATACTATAAATACTTAAGTTTACTTTAGTGGACTTCCACTCAGTATCTGGAACGAGAATGATATGACAAATTGTCAAGCGTGCGTTATTTGCTGTGATTGGTTGAATGAACTATCAGCAGCCAATAGCATCACTTGATTTGTGACGCGTCGATAATCTCGTACCAAAAACGGGGTGTTAATCGTACATCAGTTTCTGTGTTTTCTCATTTACTTAGGCTAAGTATTTCGATAACCAATTTAGACTGACAAAACAAGAGAAAAGCCGTCGACCAATAAAAAAGAAGCTCACACATTCCTGTATTGTTTTAGTTCAATAATGCTTTGAGTATAAAAATACTAAAAAGTGGTTTTATAAGTGTGTGTGGATATGGTATATTGGAACGTTCGTCGTCGATCCACACACAGATTATAATTCCAATATTTGCTAAGAGGACCCTACACATCGTCTCTCATGCTGCACGTACAAAGTTATTATTTCACTATATCACAACACTAGTCTTGCACTTCTCTGTACGGTATCTCACTGGTCACTGTGAATGATTCAAAATAGTGATTTAGGAATTCGAACGTGGGCCGTTTTTCGGGAATGGCGTCCCAGCATTGCAGCATCAGTCTATAGATATCGTCAGGCAGGTAATGGCCGACTGGTTTGGGCATTCTGTATCCTCGTTCCACTTGCTCGATGACGTCTTTGCCGTGCAGTCCGGGGTACGGTATCTGTCCGTACGTGAACAGTTCCATTAGTAGAATGCCGTACGACCAGACGTCGCTCTTGATGGAGAATCTTCCGTATATGATAGCTTCGGGCGCCGTCCATTTTACAGGGAAGCGAGAGCCCTGTTTGGGACAGTACTCGTTGTCTTCAATCACCCTAGCGAGTCCAAAGTCACATATTTTAGCTACGTTATTTTCACCTATTAACACGTTCCTAGCGGCTAAGTCTCTATGTATCAACATTTTAGATTCTAAGTACTCCATGCCGGACGCGACTTGCGCGGCGACATACACCAGGTCCTCGAACTGGAGGAACTTGCCCTCTCCGTTTCTGAGGAACTCGAGCAAGGACCCCTTGCTCATGTACTCTTGGACGATGTAGACGGGTTCTTGTGTTGAACAAACTGCGTATAAAGCCACAAGTCGCTTGTGACGGAATTTTTTCATGATGGCCGCTTCTTGAAGGAAGGCTTGGGTCGACATGGTGCCTTCTCGTAAGGTTTTCACTGCGACCTGTAAAGGGAAAATAGGTGTCAGTAAAGTTGATAGAGATAACGTTTTTGTTCTTTGGCTTTCTATCGAACTGATAAAAAGATGCTAGTGAAAAACAGTAGAACAAAACAGATGAAAAATTGTATTCAGGACATAATTATATAAACATAAACATAGAAACAACACGCCTGTATTTCCCCGCAGTGTTGTACAGAAGTGTACTACAGTACACTCATATTTCACTAGTCATGTTTCTAAGTCCCATGTAATAGGGGGTGAGCCTATTGCCACCGACGCGGCGACGGGGAACACAACCAGACTGCAACTGAGAAAATCCTAATGAAAAATCCCAATACCATACGAAAATCACACGTAATTTCTCTAATGACAATAATATCTCCAGCAACTTGAAAATACTTATGGTTACCAGAATAGTATCCAGTCAGGGCCGTATACGATGTTCGACCGGGTAAAGCAACACCTAGACACGAAGATATCCGACGCACTACAAAAGGCCAAAGATCGTCACAAAAGGAGGTCGATTGTCAAAAAGTTTATCTACCTCTATAAAAAGTGGATCTACCTCTATTTATTATTCTAATTCAAAGTGTGTATTTGCACAATGAAGGTGTACAAACGTATGTGGTACAGCCATTCGCATGCGCCTTTATCTGCGTGGATTTCGTAATTTTCCCTTCGAACTATAACACCGCCTTAGCGTAGTTTTGAAGTTAAAATATAATCCCATGTTCCTAGTTGATAATTAAGCTTTCTAATGGGTGAAAGAATTATTCAAATCGGTTAAGAAGTGCTTGAGTTACTCCATTATAAATAAACACACAAATATTCTTAACACGTTGAACGCCAAATGACCGACATACAATACATTTTCTATTGTGTCTCGTTGTTTGGCAGTTAAGGTGGAAAAAACAACCAACTCTTTCCTCTATATATTATTGGTTTAGATTGAAAACTAATACTTCCATTCATATGTATCGTACCGGTGTACAAATGCTAGGTAGGTAGTGTGCAAATGCTAGGTAATCATTACAGTGAGCTATTCATTCACAATAATATTGTCATAGTTATGTCAGTAATTGAATATGATTAATGCGTACGTAATTATACTGTTATGTTACGTAAGAAGCATCACCATTGTGCTCTGTTTTTCTGTTCCATTGTCTATTATCTATTCGTGTGTCATACCATACATACATTATCATCATCGTCCTGCCCTTATCCTAATTTATTTTGTGTCGGCGCAGCATGCTTTTTTCTTCCATACATCTCTATTTGCCATCATCTCAATACTTACCTCTTTTCTAGCCACATCATCTTTCACATAATCCATCAATCGTTTCTTTGGTCTTCCTCTACTCTTTAACCCTCCACATTCATACTTAAAACTTTCGTTACAACATGATCTTCATTCCTCTGCATCACATGCCCACCATACTAGTAATTTCTTAGTCTATCCATTCGCGTAACACTGGGGTGTTACGATGATAATGATAAATAATTATTGTTTGTTGATGTTTAACAGCTGGACACTTTTTCCACTTGTCCCTCTTATAAGACGGTTCTCCTTACCTCTACCCTCCTTATATTGAAAGTTAAAAAATCTTTTATTGCATAAAAACAAAAAAACCAGCCAAGTCGCGAGTCGGGCCAAGCTCAGTATAGGGTAGTTGAATTTGTACGTTAACTTGTAAAGTCTAAAATGATCTTAGAGGAAGATCTTTACGCTGTTAACAAAGTAGAAAAAATAAACTCACTTACTAAACAAGCATTGTAAATGATTTACTAAACACGAAAAAGGCATTCACAAACCAACGGTTGAACTCAAAACAAGGAAAGATAACTTTCCCTGTTTATCGATCGTTTATGAGTAATATTGATAGGTAATTTGAATATGAGCAATGTCATATTAATTAATACGTGAAGATAAAACTTTATACACCATTTGATGCACATTGGGCTCACGGAGGAGTGTGAGATTTCATCAGTGTCAGATCAGTTGCCGTGCCGCCAGTGCCCAGCTTATAAATCGTCAGTACATTTATCATCTTGTCTAAACTTAGCTATTTCTTGATAGACTATAAAGTAGAACCTGCCAGTCATTTTTGGCGTATACATTTGAGTCAGGCGGAATGAACACGAAAATATCGGTTGGATATTTATCCAACCGATATTTTCGTGTCCGACATGGGCGGTTAATGGGTTAAAGTTCAATACTCAATACGTTTATTGCATTCCACAATGTGAACTTAGGTGGTAGGTTGTACATACAATAGTTTTGGAGCATTGTGGGCCCAGTCGAGCATAACAACATAAAAATTAAAAATTAGGAGGAGGGCTATTTTAAAGTCTGTATGAAGAAGGACTGCAGAAAGTGAAAACGATCGAATTTCGACCACAGGGCGTATTCATGTAATATTAATTCCTAGTCTTTTAGTCGTGGAGTCCATTAAAGAGTATGCTTAGATTTGGTTTGGTCATGTTGAAAGGATGAATGAAAGACGACTAACAAAAGGTATTTATACGGCAGATGTAAGCGGAAACGCCGGGAGGGAACGACCAAACCCTAAAAGGACATACTGATCTTATTGGTGCGTAGTACTCGTAACCGGCGTGCGTGTATAACCAGATGTATGAACGTCAACGAAGCAAAAGGAGTATGTAAGGATCGTAGCAGGTGGTGTTCTGTTGTGTCTGCCTACCCCATGAGACAAAGCCGTGAATTTATGTATGTATGTATGTAACATTACCTCAATATTATTTCGCCACTTCCCATAGTAGACCTCCCCAAAGTTGCCCTGCCCCAGTTTCCTGAGGAGTTGTATCTCTGCTCTTGGGATCTCCCACTTATCTCGTAACTCTGGTCCCAGGTCCCACATCTGAGGCTCGGGCTTCGGACACGGCCGAGCGAGCACGTGGCACAGACCTAGCGCGTTTTCTGAAATAACATAAGTATCTTTTATTTAGATAGGGTCATGGTAATGTTAGTAGGGGCCATCTTTTCCAAGAGGTTAGGAACAGGTTTATTTTATTTTAAATTTTGCGAGGTCAGATATCTAGTAATAATGTCCAGAGTCTGGGCTGGAACTGAGAAATTCATTATCATCTACGTAGATTTTTCCCAGCTATATTCACGGCAGCTTCAAGATGAATAAATAAATAGTATAACGTTAAGTACTGGTTTCCTTAAATCTATATTAAGTTCACTCATCATTTGTGCCTGAACTAGGTAATCTCTACCAAACTTAAGGGTTTAGTTAACTTTAGGTTTAATTAGATGCAGCCGAATATCAGAATTTTTCATGGAACGACTGCCTATCTGACCTCCACAACCCAGTTATTGGATAATTCGGTACCCGTTGGCGAGACTGGCTGTCAAACTTTCGGGATTCCCGTAACAAATGTCAGAGTTGATTATGAATTATTGGTTGAAAAACCCAATAACACTTTAACCAACCTTAGTTAACCAGTAGTTTTCTAGACTAGACCAATGAGGCAGAGGGGCAATTTTACGAGAGGATTTATGGTCACAAGATATTATGTGATAAGAAAAGCTGATAAAAACAAAGATCCAACTCACTCGTATACGACATGACAAGAGCTGGCAAGCTGGGGAAGGTCTGATTCGTCGCGATGTAAAACCCTCCATTATCCAGAGGCTTGATCTTGTAATGCTTCACATGGTATCCTCTCCCCTCCTCCCAATCCTTGACACTCAGGCTGAACCCGTGGGGGTTGTGTTCTGCTGGCCTCACGAGGAAGGTGCCTCGAGGGTTGATTTCAGCCAGGAGCAGCTTATCCGCTTCTTTCCGGGATACGTGAGGAAAGAACCAACTGCAACATGATGATGGCCTTTAGCGGAAAGTCGCCGATTAATAACATGAAGAGGGTATTGAACCCGTCACCAGTTTTGTTACCGTCAGTTGTTTTGAAGCTGTAAGGATTAGTAGTGTTATTTTTTTCTTTACGGCTTGTTCGTTCGATGTTTGTCTGTAAGAAATTGAGTAGCGAGCGGCTGTATTTACATTTTGCGTTGTGTTAGCCTGTATGTATGTAGGTATCTATTATAGTTAAAACTAAGTTCAACGTTAGGTTAAATTTGGTGTAAATTAATGGAACACTTGTAAGCTCAAAACTAAGAAACATCGCTGTACTGTAAGCACTAAAACGTTTTGTTGGACTAATAATGAAAATAATCATATTACCCACGAATTATAGTCCCTCAGCAGGGCAAAAGCCTCTTGTCATAAAGAGTTTGCTCGAGCATTGATCACTATGCTTTCTACGAATTGTCTTTGTCAGACTTATATATGTGTAATACAGGTTTCCTCACGATCTTTTCTTTCACAGAAGCCAGTGATATCTAAGATAAACTTAGAAAGTACTAAAATCTGAACTGTAAAAGTCTCATTGGTTGAATTGAACCCACAACGTCGTGCATGAGAAGTGAGGCTTTAACCGCTGGTCTATCACGACAGCGGAACATGCGGTACGTCGTTTATGACGTTGGTACCTAATGCTTATGACTACTAACTCCCATTGAACCTACATCGTTCCATTTATTTACGACTGCTTCACTAAGTTTACAGAAAACACTCACTCTTCACATTCCACGGAGCTTTCTTCAGCGACGAAGTTGACTGGCACGAGTCCCTCTCGCCTCGTCGTGAGGTGCAGCACCCTCCACCAATCAGGTTCGGCGTCACTGAGGACTTCCATGCGGTCACCCTTGCGGAATGAAATGTCCGAGTCTGCGCGTGCCGTGTAGGCACATAGTGCCTTCACTACGCGACGACCACCGTTCGTTATACCTGGAATTTACCAAAAATAGAATAATTACAAAAGTTATAAGTAACTGAAAGGGAAGACCGAAAAAATTGTTGAATGGTTTCTTGTGACTTTCCATTCATTGTGAGTGAAAAAGGGGTCACCGATGACGTAACAGCTAACAGGAGAGAATGGAAGTGAAAAAACTTTGCGCCCACCCCATGTCACATGGGACACGGGCCGATAGATGAACAGGGTTAAAACTAAAGCCAAAGTGAAATTCGAAAAAGAGCGAATATCAACTGTTGTTAAAGATCATATAAGATTATATTGTAGCCTTTGAGAGAGCCCCGAAAACGCCCACCTTTCACCAAATGTTTTTGCTGGAAAGGTGAAATGGCGCAATTATCGCCCCAACATATCTTTGTCAGTACTTAATAGTGTAATTTTAAGAACTTTTTTTGCACTGTTATAAAAAATTAACCACTCACATTTGCCCGGGTTGCGTGTGCGCACTATATCTGCAGGGGGCCGCGCCAGCACTCTTGTGTTAGGCTCACCGGTGTACCGCGTCTCCAGCGAGGACGGGCACGCCGTAAACCCCGCCTCGTTCTTGTACGCCGGATATACTGGAAGAGAACATGGTACAAGTTATTCATTCATTCATTCTTACGACACAGTTAGCAAGCTGATATGGCAATGCGTAGGACAATTAGCCGTAGAACCATTAATACGTCTACCCCAATGGTCAACCATTGGGGTAGATGTGTTCTTGAGTGGAGACAAATTGAGGAACGTATGGTAGGAAGCCCTCAGGCTAGTTGGAACAACGAACTTCGAACCTGGTGGCAGCAGAATGGGAGTAGCCGGGCTTCCTGTTAAATGGCGTGAGATTTGAGAAGCCTATGTCAAGCATTAGAATTCAATAGCTAATATCATCTCTGTATCTGTATCAATGTAAACACAAACCGAAGTGGTTGACTTACACGTGCGGGCGTATGGACGAAAGTGAACCTTTCTGAGTGGCTGAGAAAACACAATGCTGCTGAAGCGGACTTGGACTAAGCCTCACCCAAAAGGAATCAATTATGTAAGCTAATACTTAGTCACAGAACCCATCCGGACCAATGATGTTACTTATTAATTTCAAGTAGATTCAAACACCTACCATCAAGAATCATAAGAGGATTTATTCAGTACAAAAGTTTAGTTTACATATTGACTAAGGAATAAATAATTCTCAGCCTTTCTCGGTTGACTTTTACGGGTCTCGCAACAACTAACATATTTTATGTGTTTCTTCAACTCACGGAGTAAAAGGAAGGGGAGAATCTTCTCACACGAGCCAAATCTAGCAAAGGTCCAAAACTTTTGGGAACCATTATTGTGTTCTTAACAATAGAATTTACCAACACGTGTACAAAATGGCTCAACACATTTCCTAAGTATTATTGCAGATTAAATTCTGGGTGTTCAAATCACCCTTGACCTTTTAGAGTACAATTAATAAATTAATAACATCGAATCTGTAATTGGCGTTTGATTCATATGACCATTGAGGTGCAATTAATGTTGTTTCCAAACAATGCATGTGGCCTCAAAATGGCGTCTAAGTAGAATAGTAACGAATGAACGCGAATTAAGTCTAATGGTTGGTTTTTAGCATCGTGCGAAAAAACTAGCACCATTGTTCTTTTCAAGGAAATAGGTTCCGCTGGCAGTTTAAAAGGAATCCACTTTTGTTGCTCATAGCTTTGTGATAAAAATAATTTGGTCTACGAGTTATTTCTTTCGAGTCCTTGATGAATATGTTTTTTTTTAGTTCGTGGTCAGATGTGGTGCGCAAGCAAGGAGTTTTGTCATTTTGTAGTGTTTACCCAAACATGGTACACCCAGTTTAAAGATAGATAGACTTCTATAAGAGATGGGTTCAGATTTGAATTTGTAACACCTCTTTTACGCAGCCATAAAACATGGGGTAATGTATTACTTCCTGCAATGACACGGTACAAACATATCTTTATTCACTTCCAAATATATCCTCTTTCGACAGCTCAAAAGGGATCTAATAAATTATAAGTTATGGAGACCTGTTGACCGCAGAACTTAGTTTAAATATTCATCACCCCTCTTTAGTAAGTTAGCATTTCCACAATACCTGATGTATAAATAAGATTATAAAAGTTAAATTAGTTATAGTAGTTTCAACCCCAACCTTAGCCCCATTTTTAGGCTGATAGAGGTACAATTAATAAGGGATAAGGATTATAGCAGTATTTTTTTAATTATGGGACTTATGATCAAAACGTGGAAGAATAAAACACCATGTAGCGAGTTTACTCTAAACATTAAGCAGATTTGAATTGAAGAAGACAACATTATAAATAATTGCATTGCAGCCACGCACAACGCTCACAAGATAGCACGTCAGCCATAATATCCACTAGTCAGATGTGGTACAACAATATAAGCTGAGGTCAGGCCGAGATCCGGATAGTAATACGAAGTAATGAAGTTAAATCTCTTCTATACGCAAAACAAAAACTTATAGCTGTAAAAAACAGAAGCAAATATGCGTTTAGTATTGTCGTATAACTCACTAAACTCACCCAAAGGCCTATCTGGGTCATGGCGGCGGCTGCAGCACTTGTTACCCATGGCGCGGCCCGCCGGTTACGCCGCGCCAAGCCACTCCTGAAAGAAAAGGAAAATAATGTTAGCGACATAGAAACAAAACGATTAATAAGGGTGTGTTCATGAGAACAAAGACTGAACATTTCGCAGGGTAGATATAAAAAGGACTATAGCAGACAAAGACGGACGGCTGCATAGTGTACAGATTGTATAAATTAGTAAAGAACTTCTCATTAATTGTCATTTATTATTTATTGTACAGAGTGGAATGGACATCGACGCACACTGACTATCTACATAGATACCATGAGTTCAATACACAATTCCGTAGAAACTTTTCGTCAGTTTTTCCTAATTTCTACGATTTTTCTTGTGTTTATTTGTAATTTAAACTGTTCAATATAAAACTTAGACCTAACCTTTAACCTAGACTTTTAATGAGAGACGTGTAAAGTGTTAACTGTTTAATTTAAAATCTTGTTGTGTAAGATATAAATTAAATTGACTTTTTACTGTTTTAAGTAAAACACATCAGGAAAATGGTGAAATGAGAAAAATATCAACACTGCGAAGTCCAGAATCTACTAAACTTGTGGTATCATTTTGTGCATCGATATCCATTCCACCCTGTACTACCCGTGCTGTAGATTATTAAAAAAATACAGTAGAAATAGAGGCAGTCTTATTGCAAAGGACAAGCTCTTAAGGACAACCTTTGGATGGACTGCAAGAATGGAGATAATTTTGAGCTGTCCTTGTACAAAGATATCATGAGAACATAGCCTACTTGTAGGCTGCAGCTCTTACAAAGTAATTAGCATATTTCAGTAATTTTAAGGATCTTTTTAAAAAGAGTAGTTCGTTTTATTTTTGTTGTGGACCACATGAAAGTAAGTCACTGTGTATATTTCATAATTTGACTGTTGATAATAAAGCTTATGTGACTATCACCATTAAGAAGTAAGTAGGTTACATTAACATTGTTATCTCGGCCTGATAACAATAAAAACAAACGCCGCGGTTGATGAGAACGAGTTCTGGTTTGGTTTATTTGTTTATTAGGTATATCGTTGTACATCACACACACACACATAAACACAGCGTAGCGATGATTTGTGTTGGTTAACATTTTTTAACACTGCTAGGCATTTTTATAAGATGTGCCGTCTAATTATTTTTAGTTCAGTTTTATTCTGTATTCTAATTTTAAATTTAAAACAAAAGATAGATGGAACGGGATCCTGTAAAATTGACTTACTTAACTTTATTATGATAATTTCTCTTGTCTGTGAGTCTTCAAGAGTTACACCCGGTTTCTAAGTTGAGATATTGAAGTTAAGAACTAACTGAGCTCTACTTAAGCATTACTTAGGAGTGCACATGCCAATAGTACCAACTTGTGGCTAAAATACGTGCTATTTTACACTGTGAGGATGAGATAGACTCAGTGAAGCTTCAAAAAGCTATTCCCTAATCAAGTGATTCCCTCAATGTAATAACTTTTCTTACGTCTTTTGCCAATTGACACAGTAATTAAAGTATCTATTAAATTATAATAATTAAAAACTTTATTAGAGCTCTCAGAATAATATTTCGTGGAAATAAAACAATTTCCGTTGAATATTATTTTTTCGTAACTTTCCATTTTCACAAACTCGAAAACTCGATAACTTACTAGATGTAGATATAAAACATTTGTTTTAGATACTTAGTTATTAAGTGAACAAAACGGTATTAATTAATTGAAACTTTGGAATTAGTATTTCTACTTTGCCAGCAGTTTACACTCTGATATAATGAAAGTAAGAAAACTTCCTAGTGTTTGCTTTTGGTAAACAAACGTAGGTACAGTTGGCCGCACGTCGGCGGTAACACTTTGACCTTAGGCTGGCCTAGTGTACTACAGAGTTTCAATAGAATGCATGGCCAGCACCAATACCATGATTACCAGTAAATACCATCAACGTATGTAGGATAGATCCTACATATTATTATGTTGATGTAGGATAGATCCTACATACGTTGATGGTATTTACATAGTTAATGAGGAAAGTAGAAGAAATTTTAGGTTTTTGTTGATGTTCTAAGTCTTCTCCCGATTTAATACCAGTAGATAAACTTTGCTGTTATAGAATAGAGAAATGTGCCCGTGTGGTAACGTATATCCACGTGTGTACCAAGCAATTGGAAATAGATACGACTAAACTATGGGCCAATAAAACAAAATGTAGTGTTTGCTGACTCCGACTCTGAGGCTGCATCTATTGCATGGTGGGGTAAAATTATAGTACGGATATTGAATTGGGTGGAAGAGAAGAAAATTTCAAACAAGCAAACGATGCAACACCTGCAACATCTGAATGTAGAATAATAATAACTTGTGGTCGCTTGGTAGTGGAAATGTTGACGGGTTTTAGCTTTCTGAACTTCTTCCCCACATACACTTACAACTATGCCAAATCTTACGTACGTCCCGCACGCGTACAATATTCTTAACAAGGGATCCGATGTTTTCGCCTTATGTAATAATATTATGATAATGGTATATCGCCAGTAAGTCATTCCTGAGAATCGATCAAAATAAAGGAATAGAAGATATTTTAAAAAAGCTGTATCTATATCTGTATCTCATCTGCCTAGCCTATTCCCAACCGTGATCTTGGGGTCGCCTTCTAGTCTAATCGGATGCAGATGAATACCAGTATTTTACATGGAGCGACTGCCTTTCTGATCTCCAAAACCCAGTTACTGGGCAACACAATATCCCTTGGTTAGACTGGTTGTCAGACTTTCGGGCTTCTGACTATCCGTAACGACAGACAAATGACAGCCGGGACCAACGGCTTAACGTGCTTTCCGAGGCAAGGAGGTGTTTCGATATGTTACGAACGGACACCCATCCACAGACTGACCTCAGCAAGCGTAGCTTAACCATCGATCAACCCGTGCGGCTGTTTTTATTTAGCCACGAGCTCCCCTCCTAACAAATTTAGAAACATGAAAATTTGCACGTATTTGTTCAGTGGACAATAAATATTCTTTTGTTTTCTGGATTTCTGTTCTTGTGAAAATTGAGCCGTAATCTACATGAATAGATTTTCGGCTAAGCATTCATTCGATGACATGACTGTTTATTGATTGCGTATGGCTTATTATCTATGATTTTGCTTGTGTTTTATTGGTTATTCCATTACAGAAGAATTGAAACAAGTTTGTCAACATAATTATTATTGTTTGTTCTTACAATCCATATCAATTACTGACGCTCAAGTATTGCTGTTGTTTTTGAATACATACCAATATCACTTACATAACAATATCATATTATGTTGTTGTTATCAAATAAGGAATAACGGGATTTTTCTCGTTGGCTTTTTTCATGTTCACGAAAATATAAGCAAAAAGAAAAATGATACATATTCTAAAATTAGTCTTTATCCTGCCTTGTTGGTCTAGTGGTCACAGGCTCAGTAGCTTGTGATGGCTTAAAGAATCGAACCAAGGACCTCATGCTTAGCAGTCTAAGCATGAGGTTCTTGGTTCGGTGGCACAAAACTATCGGATGTGCAGGACGTGTTGCTGGGGAGTTCCACTACTTTTTATTCCAAGCAAAAACACTAGGAAGTGCTGTAGGGTGCGCGTTTTGGGGGACTGCCTTTTGTAAACGTTTTGACGTTCAAAAAGTGCTAGTAAGCCTAATTTGAATAAATTAATTTCGATTCCTTGGCCTGGAGTCTGGATTTGTGCCCGATTAATGTCAATAAACTACCCTATATATATATACCCTAGAACCCTATTACATGGTACCTAACCATAACCTGCGTAAATGTGGTTGTACTCCAGGTAAACCTTTGCCAAGCACTTCGGGATCGTGACACACATTATGTGTTTTTCTTACTGCTCCGCTGTTCTTTTCTAATTAACTTCGTTGCAGGATCCAAGACAGTTGAATTGTTTCTCCGGGACTCGTCGGGCTTCATTGTCTCGACGCTTTTCTGGAGGTCGCCATTGTTGATTCTGGTTTTCAGGAGTTGCAGTGGTTTGGGAATAGTGTAATGGCGTAATGTTTCGTTTTAATTAAGTACTTTCATTTATATAAATTTTACGTTTCTACGAGTATGATGCTATACTAAATTACTGTCATAAAAAATTACGTGAGTGCAAGAAAACCGATAGTGTGTACCTACCTATGGGTGAATACTGGTGTTAAACCAAATGAAAAAATTGGTTTACGAATGATTTTTATTAGAAAAGTATGAGTTTGTGGTTGATTTGGGGTTAAAACGGCCAAGTCACGTTATCAGCCGGTGCTAATGAACTTGGGCTGTTACCCCGCGTTTGATAAACGGTGGAGCGATAACTTTTATAGCGCAGACGTAGTTTAATAACGATATGGAAGCTTCGGGGAATTCAGATGGGAATATTTAATTAAATGCGCATTTCAAATTTTGCAGCTTGATATTTCTGGTTGTTTTGCTGATAAAGAAGTAAAGGGATGAGAGCGGCATGAAATTAAACATGTAGGTTTTGATTAGATAAGAGCATTCTGCTGTGTTTGGAAAGTTTTTATGAAAATTTTAATTCTTTGGGTAAATTAACTTATCCCGAATGTTGTCTAAAATAAGATTAATGATCTTATCATTAATTTACGATAACTACCCTTTAAAAGGGGCCGAGGGGTGTTGAATATTGTGTGTAAAATACGTAGTGCTAGAGCAAAAGCTACTTGTAAATGTAGACAGATATTGTAACAAGCCCTGTTTACAAATCGACAATTTTTAAGCAAATTTCAACATGGTTACGACAGTGTTTTTTAAAGTCCATTTTATTAAGTTTTGCACTGAGGGATTAAACCTGGTCACCCGATAACATATCGTATCGTTATTAAATAAACGAATAACACAAAAACGCTGACATCGCCGTATATGTCAGATTTTAATTACTGAAAACAAATTACTTTTATTTTTATGTCGAAATATTTTATGAACGTGGCCTCGTTAATTTTAGTGAGTGAGACCTACCTACAGCTAGGTTTTGGCTGTGGTTTCACTCTTACTAGGGAATCTGCCACATATACAGTTCACGTCATACATGTTTGCCGCTCTGGAGTAGACACAAATGACTGCGCAGTCATTAATATCTATACTAAAACAGCAGAGCGCCATGCCGTGCGCATTGATCTTAGAACAACCCGCTCCAAAAGTTCTGTAGTGTTATTTCAAACAGCCTATAACTTCCTTCAAGAATTGGGCTGTCAAACACGACACAGGACGACACGGACGCCGCAGTGGCTGAGCGATCGACTGCTGCGCCGCGTGTCGTGAGTTCGATTCCCGTACGGCACAAATATTTGTATGGCCTACAGGTAATTGTTCCGGGTCTGGCTGTTCGTGTTTGTGACTTTAAATGTTTGTAAACGCACCCACGACACAGGAGAAATTCCTAGTGCTGGGCAACTTAAAAAAAAAAAAAAGAATTACTCATATCCGACTGGCAGTTCCAGAGACTAATCTCTGCGTGTTCAAACAAACGAAAAAAAACAAATAACCTTTTCACGTTTGTTTTATTAGTATAATACGAATAAAGAGTATCCTACGTCAATTTAGGACAGGTCATAGTCTATCTGTATGCTTTTCATACAAATCTGTTCAGCCGTTAAAGCGTGAATGAAGAACAGACGAAATTTCATACTTATAATATTCCTGTCTTTTGCGATTTCGTCTGCGAATGTATTTTTATATATAACAGCATGTTTTATTAAGAAGTACCTATACACTATTAATTTCATCAAAATCCGTTCGGTAGTTTTTGCGGGAAAGATTAAGAAACACCCTCACAAACTTTCACATGTATAATATTACTTATTATTATTATTCACGTGATCTGACCAAGATAATGTCTGGACTTTAAAAGAGACTGTGACCTCTGAGTTTGTTTTAGCGTTTCTTCTCAGAATAGTCATATAGGGAAATACCAACCTAACCTAAATCTAATTTATTTATACCTTTTATTACGTGTAAAATTGTTTTTAATCAACCTACTTACAGAAATAAGTCTCATTTCATCATCATATCAATTAAATATAATTTCATTTAATATTAACATAATTTTTAAAGACAAGTATAACATTTAGCCTAATCAAGGATGTAATAACTACGTTATTATGACATTAGTTATTTTAGTAAACAACTGACCGAGTTTCGGGATATCTCTTAGGATTTCCGGCCCTTTTAGTAGCCGAGACGAGGAACAGAATAGAAACGGAGGTTCGTCTTAGTTGCCCATGGGTGTTGTTAGTAGCGGTTGAGGATTTCGCTAAGAGCATAGACAACAAAAGTTACCTGTCAATTCATTAGACGTGTCAACGGCGAGGACCAACCTACTCAAGTTTTTCCCTATGCCGCGAACGACACAAGCGGTATTATAACGATATCGGAAGATATATTTGGGTGAAACTATAAACAATATCATATTTGATTATTATATGTATTAATATTTTGACTTGTTGTGTATTTATGTTATTGTTCATTGCAACTTATAGCATCGTATTGTACTTATTACAGATAAGTAATGTTGCTATAATTGGTATATATTATATCGATATCTATATATTAGGTCTTTACCTATGAAATTGCCGTTCTGCAGTACTGGCCATTTCAAATCAAAATATTTTTTGTTTGGCTAAGAATTCTAATTTCAAATTAATTTTATTTTAAAAACATGGATTTTTTTTTCCAAAAGTAGTCATTTGTTTATTGATTAGTGTTACATTTTCATCGCATTTAAATCTTTTTCGTCATCATGGATACGTTAAAAATTCGAGTAATTATGGAATATGAGTACCGTCGTGGCAGCAACGCGGCACAAGCGGCACGCAACATCAACGACGTTTACGGAGCTAACACTACAAACCAACGCACTACCTGTTATTGGTTTGCTCGCTTCCGTTCTGGAAATTTCGACCTGAAAAATGAACCTCGCGGTCGTCCGAAGACTTTGGTCGACAATGACGAATTAAAGGCGATTGTGGAAGCTGATGATACACAATCTACGGCTGAATTAGCAGCAGCTTTCGACGTTAGCGTCAAAACAATATTGGTCCATTTGCGTCAAATTGGCAAGGTAAAAAAGCTTGACAAATGGGTGCCCCACGAACTCAATGATCGCCAGCGCGAAGTACGCGTCGAGACGTGCCTTGCACTGCTCAACAGACACACAAATGAAGGAATTTTGAACCGCATTGTTACCTGCGATGAAAAATGGATTCTGTTTGATAACCGCAAGCGCTCAGCAAGTTGGTTGGATCCTGGTTCAGCACCTAAACAATGCCCTAAACGAAAACTTACCCCAAGAAAAGTGATGGTCACTGTTTGGTGGTCTAGCGCCGGTGTGATTCAACACAATCGCTCGTCTCCGCTGCTCCTGCACGACAACGCGCGACCTCATACTGCACAGCAGACGGTCTCCAAGTTGCAAGAACTGGGGTTGGAAGCTCTCCGTCATCCGCCCTACTCACCAGACCTTGCGCCTACAGACTACTACTTTTTCCAGAATTTGGATAACTTCTTGGCGGGAAAAAAATTCAATACCCGAGAGGCAGTACAAAATGCCTTTGAAGAATTTGTTGCCTCCCGTCCAGCTGATTTCTTTAAGAAGGGCATCAATAAACTGCCACTGCGTTGGCAAAGATGCATTGATTGCATGGGTGATTACTTCGATTAATACAAATAAAAAATACATGAAAAAAATTCATTTAAATTTTTTCATACAAAACGGCAATTTCATAGGTAAAGACCTATTATTATATTGGTATATATGAAATCTCAATGTTTCGTAAAGTCGTAAATACCGCGCGAAGAGGGGGCAGATTTGCTAGTAATAATATAATTTAGATCTACGGGATACTTAGAGTTTAGTAAAATCGTACTCAGTCCGTGATATCAGTGCAATCTGAGGCATAGTGGGCGTTTCAGCATGATATCATTGTTAATTCTAGCGGTCAGTCTCATCTGCCTATCAAGCAATCAGCAGCCTTGAGGCAAAACGGTTCTAAAAATTTAAATAAAACCACCCATTTCCCTATTTACGAGGAAAACAAGTTATTTTGAGCATATTAAAATATTTTCTAGGAAATAATGACGTCCCTTGATGGTTTGGCGACAACAAACCTTATTACTCGATTAGCCTATGGGCTATGGCTAGAAAGGAAGGGGGGGGGGGGGACTGCAAACTGATAATGATGTATGGAAGATTTGGGTTGTTCTTTTATGTGACTACCAGTTATAAACAGCTGTTTGCCAGTGGCTTGGCAATTTTTCTTTTGACGAAACTCGAAATCTTGGAATACTCCTAAGATTAGCATAGAAATACTGCTTAGAAGTTGGACAATATGTATTGACATTTTTATCTTGACAATCTGTTTAAATTGCAGCTTCAATTTGCTGCAATTTGCATGCCGACTGTTATACGATTATATGTTAATACCATATAGTGTACCGTTGTATATGATGAATACAATCAAATAATTTATAATATTTTTGACGTTACCGCATATGGCGTTTGACGTCAAAATATGTAAACGTGTCATGATTCGTAGTAATGGCCACATAACATAATTACATGGAAGTACAATCAAGCTTTTATCGATCGTGTATCTCTGGCCTAGTTGAATCGTTCCGGTGTTCCCACGGCTTGAAGCTCATGATAACAGGTAATGTATCGACGCAATCGCTGTTTACCGATGATAACAGTGATTTATAGTGCCAAACACTTATCTGGACTAGTAGGGGAAAGTTGGGTGAAAGATAAGGTTTTTAGTGTATGGTAACTAGTTCAATGTGACCGAAATTTGGACGAACATAGCAAATTAAGATTAGTTGAGACCTGTGTTTTTCAGCATGGTTTTCTGTGACAGTTGTTGTGTGGAGTCAGAAGCCTCAAGAATGACAACTGGTCTGCAACCTAACCTTAGTCACGGTAATGTATACCGTGCCTTAGTAGAATATCCGAAGTCGGTGGTGTCAGGTTCAGGACCAGATGTGGGTTGGAAAGGTTAAATGGCAGTCTTCGGACTAGAAATTATCATCGTTTCTTTTTGCACAAATATGTATGACCTCTACTTATGTATTTAGGGAAAGGTAAGGCGGATTATTTAGTTTTCTGACTACTTACTATCTGCTGAATCGGCCATACTACAAAATGGCAAGAAATTGGGGTCACGATGGTTAAGTATTAAATACTACCTTATGCTTCGCGCGTCACAGGCGGAATTTATAAACGACAAAAAACTTTAATAAGACAGAATAACGAAGAAGACATGTGTGGTTTCGATGCACCCGTCTTAGAGTTCCGGTTTTTTGTTGAAGAATGAAATGGATGGTTGCCACCTGACGAAGTAATCATATGTCCACATAAAAGGCTACTGGCAGGTGACGTTTTTGGTGGGAGTAAAGATGTACTTATTAATGAAGAAAGGACCTCCCGCGAATACAGTAGGATATACCTACATATTTAACGATAATCTAAAATACGTCAGGAGAATCTTACGTTTTCTGAAATATCGTTTCGTTGCTGTTTTCTTTTGTTTTCACGATTATTAACGAAGTACCTTTTATTAGTTTATTTTTCTTGTACTTACTTTTAATACTTATAACATGCACGTCCTCTGTGGCAAATAACCATTTCTTATTTCTAAATAATTTGAAAAATATTTTTTAATAATATTATAATAAATAATTAAAAAAATATTTTTTATCAACACACATTATCAAAGAACACTGCAGGAGTTTGCCAAAATCCTTAAGTTGAAATAACGCTATGAAATAAGAACAAAATAAGATGAACTTTAACACGAGGTTGTGGGTTCTAACCTGGGCAAGTACCAATTTGAGTTTTTCAATTCATATGTACTTTCTAAGTTTATCTTGGACATCACTGACATCGGTGAAGGAAAACATCGTGAGGAAACCTGGACTTATATAATTAATATAAGTCTGAAATCGCCAACCCGTCTTGAGCCAGCGTGGTGATTAATGCTCGTGCTTTCTCTGCATGAGAAGAGTCCTTTGCCCTGCAGTGGGACAGTAATAGGCTGGTACTATACTATACTATAAGATGAACTTACTTAAGTTATTAAATAAATTCACGGCGGGCAAAATATGCCTTTAATGATGACCTCAAAAACGTTCCCTACTGACCGAATAACGGCAAAACCTGATGTTAATTGATTCGCCAACCGCTAATTTAAAACTTCGTTGTAACAAACGCGAGGTGAGATACTGTTTTAATTTTCACCGGCTTTGTTAAACCGATAAAAAAAGTAATTATTTTTCAGTAGCTTTATTGTGAAGTCTCGGAAATATTTTCAATTAAATAGTGTATGGTGAGGAAATATTTATTAGTTTGGTTTTCGAACACGGAACAAAATGTTTGATGTGAGTAGAATTACGGAGTTATAACTTTTTTATGAGCGTTTTCATCGTTCACTATTTGCAGACCTGAGATTCCGTTCAGTTTTACGATACATTATTAGGAATTCGACATGAAACATAAAGTTTACATATTATTAAGTTGTTATTTTATTTGTTTCTTCTCGTTCAACTAAACATTTATGTGCAAGGTAGATAAGCACTTCTTTGTATTCCTAATGAAATTCTCTTTGTTTGAAACTGAAGGCTTTTGAAGCTCCGACTAGTTTATTTTCTCGTTTTGGATAATTCAAGTGAATGTCCACTTTTTCTTATTTAGCGAGATTTCTTGACTTAATGTAGTGCACAAAGAAAATCTTTATTTCTCTCCCAGGTGTCCTTTTTAGACAAATGCTCTTTGTAATAAAACTAAGTCTTGTGTTCACTTTTATCTCTAGTTCTTTGATGTCTTGGAAAATATTCAATGAAGGTTAAGTACCTACTCTTCGAAATTGGAAACCCAAGTCGTAAAACGTAGGTGTCCTAAGCTTTGTCATAAGATCAGTCTGATATCTTTTTGGTTTCATTATTTTCGTGGCAAATATCTCAAATAATACATATTCCATATTCAAATACATATTTCCAATTGATGTTATTGCCACTTCAACAAATATCAACTTTGTACGAGTTTAAATTGAGTCGATTTTACATTGACTAGTACCGTTGAAAAAGTCATTAAAATTGTTGAAGTGGTAGCGCATACTGAACTTTACGTGGTGGGTGTTACAAGTTTTTATACCAAAAACACATATTTTGTTTACATTTTTTCGAAGCTGAATTACAAACGCAGGATAGGTACCTATTGTTTAATATTGAAATTTGTACCAGAGCTGTGTGTATTGACAGCGAGTTCGCCGTTTCGTATCCGCTTTTCATTATAACCATTGTTGTTATTATAACGTTTTCCTTATAAGTACGGAATTTGTGGTTAATTCTGAAAGCACTCGACATCGACGTTCGACGTTTTGTCAACACTTGTCGCGTACGGAATACACAATAACATCCGCCCATTTCATACAACGCAATGAATAGAGGATTAATAACCTACAGTTATCGTCAGACTTGACAATTCCAATGGTATTATGTGGTAAACATTTTAATTTCCACTGGCTTATGTTTTAATTCCTGTTATGTATGACATACCATTTACCACATCTTGCGCATTTGCTATTTTCCTTGGACGGATAGGGAAGGTTTCCACATTTGGTTCCTTCCTTCCTCGGCTTATATAAAGAGAGTCCGAGGACACAAGAAATATTTTTTCATTAAGTAAGTTACTTCTGGCACCTATATAAATAAGCAAGATGTCAGAAAAGTGAATAAATGAAGGCCCAAAAATAATGAACACAGACGATACGGAAGGCGATAGCATTAACAAGGCGATAAAACCAACTTGGATATGGCTGAGTGAATTCATACGTTTTTTTTCATCAAATAAGCGGAAACTTAAAATAGAATAATGAAAACCACGTATTTAGGTAAAAACCATGACAAAACTAATCACATAACCACTTAACGTTGATGCCAGACATCATTATCTCGTAACCTTCAAAGAAGAATATGCAGGTGACGTTGGCTCGAGTTTCTACATTTTATGGTCCCCAAGTACAATCAACAATCCATTTATCAGCGTCATCACCACGTTGTCGACAACAAGGGAGGGTATTGGAGTAAACAGTAACAGCTTATCGATAAATTGCAACCAACTACGGCGGTCGTAGCGCACGGGAACCGATTTACACAACACACCATACAAATCGAGTGGGAGAGATTGATCGCCGGCGGATAAACACGCTTACGTTGCTATCGACTGGATACACCAATAAAGATAATATTAGGTCTTTACCTATGAAATTGCCGTTCTGCAGTACTGGCCATTTCAAATCAAAATATTTTTTGTTTGGCTAAGAATTCTAATTTCAAATTAATTTTATTTTAAAAACATGGATTTTTTTTTCCAAAAGTAGTCATTTGTTTATTGATTAGTGTTACATTTTCATCGCATTTAAATCTTTTTCGTCATCATGGATACGTTAAAAATTCGAGTAATTATGGAATATGAGTACCGTCGTGGCAGCAACGCGGCACAAGCGGCACGCAACATCAACGACGTTTACGGAGCTAACACTACAAACCAACGCACTACCTGTTATTGGTTTGCTCGCTTCCGTTCTGGAAATTTCGACCTGAAAAATGAACCTCGCGGTCGTCCGAAGACTTTGGTCGACAATGACGAATTAAAGGCGATTGTGGAAGCTGATGATACACAATCTACGGCTGAATTAGCAGCAGCTTTCGACGTTAGCGTCAAAACAATATTGGTCCATTTGCGTCAAATTGGCAAGGTTAAAAAGCTTGACAAATGGGTGCCCCACGAACTCAATGATCGCCAGCGCGAAGTACGCGTCGAGACGTGTCTTGCACTGCTCAACAGACACACAAATGATGGAATTTTGAACCGCATTGTTACCTGCGATGAAAAATGGATTCTGTTTGATAACCGCAAGCGCTCAGCAAGTTGGTTGGATCCTGGTTCAGCACCTAAACAATGCCCTAAACGAAAACTTACCCCAAGAAAAGTGATGGTCACTGTTCGGTGGTCTAGCGCCGGTGTGATTCAACACAGCTGCTTACCAAACGGGGTGAGCATTACTGCAGATGTGTACTGTGAAGAATTGAACACAATGATGGAGAAGCTGGCACATCTCCAACCAGCATTGGTCAATCGCTCGTCTCCGCCGCTCCTGCACGACAACGCGCGACCTCATACTGCACAGCAGACGGTCTCCAAGTTGCAAGAACTGGGGTTGGAAGCTGTCCGTCATCCGCCCTACTCACCAGACCTTGCGCCTACAGACTACTACTTTTTCCAGAATTTGGATAACTTCTTGGCGGGAAAAAAATTCAATACCCGAGAGGCAGTACAAAATGCCTTTGAAGAATTTGTTGCCTCCCGTCCAGCTGATTTCTTTAAGAAGGGCATCAATAAACTGCCACTGCGTTGGCAAAGATGCATTGATTGCATGGGTGATTACTTCGATTAATACAAATAAAAAATACATGAAAAAAATTCATTTAAATTTTTTCATACAAAACGGCAATTTCATAGGTAAAGACCTATTATTATAAAAAAACAACAATCTCGACATCACGATTACAGCACTAGAAGGAACAGTTAAAACGCAATTCTCACAGATTTTAATTAAGACACAGGGTTCCATTAGCGGGCAGCCGTGTCTTTATTTTCATTATTACCTACAAGTACTTAGCGTTAATTGTCATTTTTCTTTTGAATTAGCAGTTCCAATTTTATTAGCTGGGGTTTGAAGTCTTTTCATAATAAACGTAATTAGGTGGCACATAACAAAATACCTTACGAAAACTTTATAATGAAGATTTACAGCTCCAGACAAAGGTAGAACAAAGGAAACAAATAATTCAGCATTACGTGGTTGTCAATAATGGATGCCTTTTGCAGGATGTTGGAGATTTCTTAAAAGCTTTGTTTGGTCTCCGAGAAGAAAGTGAAGGTGATGGTGCGGAGCATGAGCGGGGGACGAGACGCCCCAGACACCTGTTGCTACCAATCAATAACATCACCAACGCACCATTGTACACTCAAACCGACGACCAGTCGCCACCATAGCCGAACTGTTGGAAACAGTTTCGAACTACCAACAAATTTTGATATTACCGACAATGATACAAACAAGCTTTGTGGTCAATGTAATGACAGTGAAATAACTTTTGATACAGTTACCCACGTTTTAGAACCATACAAACAGAATGCAAAGCCACAAAACCGGACGCAAACAAAGAAATAAGTGACCAGTTTCAAAACCAAATCAATGTCTTCCGCCGATTGTAGTTAAGCCTCAAAGGGCAATAAAAAAGGGCTTAACGAAGCCTTGTTCAAACACAACCGCTTTAGATAAGAGTATAATCAATACCCCAAAATGTTGAATGAACGCAGTGTCGTGCGGTAAAGACGTTGTTGTAGAAAATAAATCGAAATAGAGGACGGTAAAAACAAGGTTGAAAAGTATAATAACAATCCCGAGATTTGTAATTTCAATTTGGTGAGGTGTTCGGGGAAATCGTAGAGAAGTGAAAAGTTAGTTTAACCGTCGCGCATGTACCGGGGCCGGTCAATAACCCAGGCGGGCGGAATCTTGAACTTGAACCACATAGCGAATACGGAAAGACCTTTATTTTTTTATCCTTTAACCAATTTCGAAAGACAAATGCGAAGTCTGATCGCGAATGAATTGCCACGCTCCACGTTCTAATATAAATCACGAAGTCGAGCGATCCCTTGAAGTCGACAATAAAGAAACTAAAGACGCAGACATATGTGACTGGAAAATGGACGGAGTAATTGGGCACAGTTTATTAACTGAACAAAAACATATCGCGGGAAATTCATGGGTAATTCCAAACATTAGGTTGTACATCTTCTTGCACACAAATAACACCGAAAAGGTGTTATTCTCAAAACAAAGTCAAAGTTATTTATCAAATTGGCAAGCATTATGATCATTTAAATTATTCACTCAGTCGGAAGCGGAATGTGTGACGTTGAAATGAATTTTCACACGGTTAAAAAATACGAAGCGCGCATTCAAATTAAATAACTTATGCGGAATACAAACTAAACTCAGGGTGGCAATAAATTGTGTTTGCATGTCTGAGAAATCTTCTGATAAATCCTACATACGATGCTATTATGTGGGTTTGCGATTGCGTGAAACCGCTAATGTAGGAAGTAACTTGAGATCTAATAGTCGTTAGTTACAAATGTGTTCAACGGCATGTCAATCTTCTAAGCGTGCATATTATTACACGAGGATAGGCTTTACGTAACAAGGATTTAGGTTACAAAAGTGATATTTGATTATTGTTGTTTAAAAACAAATCAATAATCTCTACTAAAGCGACTATATACTGTCATATAATTGGGCTAATATATTAAAAAAGGACAATTGGAAGCCCGACAGCGAAGGAAAACCTTCATTGGACAAGGCTTTAGATTTTGTTTCGGTTGCGGAAACATAAATTTAATGTCGGTCTATTCCAATGAATTTTAAAGTTTATATTACCAAGTCTTCACGTGTTACTTCTGTTGAACTTGACAATGAATTGTATTTGAGGATGTCGGGTCGTCAAGCACAGCTGTGGCCAACACAATGGCCTGCCTGCCTGCACTGAATGTTGTTATGATTAAAGTGCTCACTATCTTAACAGAAACTGGCGCTGTCATGCGAAACACGAGGATAACAGTGTGAAGACAACGGCTTTGAGAGACCAAGGAGAAAGCAAGAAAATAAACATTGAAAGGAACTGGAGTATAGAGCAATACATTCTTGCAGGTGTTAATAAATTAGATGCTAATACAATTACCACACAACCACTATTACGCTAAGTAATACACAGGCATTAATTCTCAATCATTGCATAACGCGAATTCATGGCGTGGATTAATAAATTCTGCATGTAACTACTTTATTGATTGGTTATTCAATCGAAACGAGCTATAATAAAAAGTGTGACGTTTACGCAACTATCCAGAATACTGAATGCGAAAACTCCTAAAACAGGTACTTAAGTTGGAAACACATAATTGATTCACGACAGTGAAGTTATCCAAAATTGCCTCTTGAGAAAAATCTTGGCGTGAACCGCTCTTAGTACCTAATTGAGACTTTTTAACTAGCATAAAAGCTTTTAGGTCAAAGAAGTGCTCGAAACGAACAATTTGTCCGTGAACGGCGTCCCAACTGGCCTAAATTATTTACCAAACTTGGGTCCTACTTTAAAATTGTCATTTTATCCAGCTGCAAAGAAGGCCATTCCATTTCTTTTAGCGGATGCTTTAAATTAAGTTTTAAGTCCACCCGTTGATAACATTTTACTGTTAAACTTCGAGAACAGTGAAGATCATGCTGGATCTCTCATAAACTATTGTCTTGAGACTTTACAAAGCAATCAAGAACTTGCTAATTAGCCAGTAATTCCTTTTAACAAGCGGTCTCTACGAAAGCAGTTAACGAGGATTTCAGAGCATTGTTTACATTTTGTGGTGCTCAAGTAAGTTCCACTAGACAATCAGCTCAGCGGAGCGTGTAAACACCAACTATGAAATAGGAAGCTCACGAAGCAGACGACTTTGATTATGTAGGAAACCATCTGTTGCCGTATGGTAGGTACTAGTTTATAATAACAGATGTAATGAGGAAGGATCGACGTGGGTTTCTTGGCGTTGTTAAACTTTCTATTGATTGATAGTTTGATTAGGCATAACCTTGTCGATATCGTATACGAGTATGTTTCAGAAATTTTACACACTGTATCATCAATTTAATTCTGACAGTTGCCAACAAAAAGAATCAGAGAATTTCCTCTTTAAAAAAAAAAAACTGTTGCCCTACACTAGGAATTTCTCCTGTATCGTGTAGGCCATACAAATATTTTTTCCGTGCGGGGCTCGAACCCGCGACACGCAGCGCAGCAGCCAATCGCTCAGCCTCTGCGCCAATCGTGTCGTCAATTGGGTAAAATAATTTTAGAAATTAATACAACTACAGCTGTTTTGCTGTACACGGAACCGGCTGTAATGATTCGACCTCTTATCATTCCAATGCGATTTCGAAATCTCTATATTCTTAATATAGAAGTGTCAAGACACCAAAAGCTTCTGATATGCCGTAATGACCAACACGATATTCGATAAGGCTGATGGTTTAACATATCTGAGGCAATCGGAGTCAGATGTCTTTCTTGATATCAGTAATGGATGTGAGTATGTTGTACATATGTATTCGTTGTATCTATATAATATGTATGTATTCCGAACGCGTTTGCCTTTAGGTGAAGCTAAAAGCGTCGATATCAGGGTGTGTCAAGTCAATGAAGCTTGAAGTTATGAATGACAATAATGTGAAAGTCTTATAAGGCCTGCGGAGTGATAAGATGTTGCTGTGTAATCTAGGGTCGGCAATATATCATTCAATATGATCTTCTCAATTCGTATCGTGTTGCCCAGTAACTGGGTTGTGGAGGTCAGATAGGCAGTCGGTCCATGTAAAACACTGGTATTCAGCTGCATCCGGTTAAACTGGAAGCCGATGATGTTTTCAATTGCCATTGCAAAGACTGGCCCATTCATTTTGTATATTTTCAACAATTTTAGTGTTTGTTTGCTGACCGTAGCTAGATCAGATTGGTAATGATCAGAACAGTAATCTACTAACATGTTCAGGAGAACAGAATTTGATCTCCAAGATGTTTAAACGCTGTTTCATAGTCTCTATCTCATATTACTATGGAAATCTGCCATCGACAAAGTTTATATAAAGGCATGCAAATTTCGTAAACCTATGCACAGAGACAGGTAAGAATCTTTGAACGTTTAATGAGCCTTTTAAAACTCGGGGCACGTTTGAATGAAACAACGAAGAAGCTATTGCAAGACGCTATCCGGCGGAAATCTTGGCTGAGACCTGAGACATATAATGCCTGGTACATCGATCATTTCATCCATTCATGTTTATATTACGTGCTTTGGATTATGCTGGTGGTGCAAATAAGCGGGTATTAGATCGTTCTGATTTATAAGTCCTATGGAACGAAAGGAAAAGTATACAGTAGGATAGGATGACACGCGGATGTTGTCATCTAGAAAATGATGATTGGAAGTTAACTCTCATAAGTCATGTGCTAGCAATTTGTAATAGCTGATGATCTTGAAGATATTGCGAATTTCAATGGAATTAATAAAAAACGAAGTGGAATTTATTGCGTTTAAGAGCTTTAAAACAGTTAGGGGATAACTATTAAAAAATCTACAAAACCAATTAAGAACAATGCTATTTCGACATTGGTTTAATTGCACTTGATCGTTCAATGGCTCCAACTTATTACAAGTTCACACGCTTGAGCAAAGTTTACTCAAAGTCAAGATAATGTGAGTAACGTTTAGATTTGTGCCGTTAAGCGTTGTGTGCTTCAACTCCGAACACAAATGTACAATATAGTCTGTGACAATGGCTGTACAAACAATAGAACAGATTACCGAGACGAACGTGCGATTACGAACTGAATAGACAAATAGATGAGCTTCCGTACCACGTTTTGCTTCAACTCTCAATAGACGAAATCGCTTTCGGTTAGAATTTTACAGCAATTCCCGAAAACTGACACTAATCCAGCTGCCAATAAATTCTATAAGCTCGAGTAGTCGAGGGTAATCCTAATGAAATTCTGGACCCACACTGACAAACGCTCCAGTGAAGATCCAATATATCAACGGGCTCCCAGAAGATAAACATAGAGGTGCCTTCTATCTCACGCCCTAAATTTTTCTTCCCCTACAAGAAAATATCTTGGATATTTCCCCTCTGCCATAACCCTCTCGAGTTGGGCAATTTCCGTTGACCTTCCGGATACAGGGCGACTCGGAGATACAGGTAGGCGTTAAGCGAACACTTTATCTTGTTTATCAGTATCGCGGACACACTAGCTGTAACATCGGGGCACAAACGACAGGATGACACCACAATGCACCCGCATTCACGCCCGTTGGATAAACAAAGATGGATTCCATTCCGGTAAAGATATAGTTCCGTAACTCTTTTGAGTAACGGGTGGTAACACGATAAGGGTGAAGCAATACGTGTGTGCTGAGTAAATTGAAACAACGCTCCACGCAACTTAATCGTAAAGTGATTAAATTATATTTGGTTAACCCACTTCCTTCACTCACGGGATGTTTGCATCCGAGCGGCGACGCAATGTTTGTATTGAAAACACTGGACTACAAACTGGGACAAATCCCGATCTGCGGATACTGGTGTTCAAAAGAAACACAGTTACATTAGGGAGATTACGCCGAAATAACAAGTAAACAGGCTGATTAAGACTTAACACAACGTAGGACACAATATAATCGAAGAAAACGTATATAATGACATTCCAGAAAGTGACTATATCTCAGAAATGGTAATAACCATACAGATTCACTGCCGACTTATCTCCGAGGCGGAATGTTCGTATTTTCGCAGACATAAAATAACCCCAGGAAACAAATTTTGGGTTTGTACAGCTATTCACGTCATTTGATTGCATTACGTCGAGCGCTCGACAATTTGTATGAAATTGCGTTCGGTATTTTATTCATAGGAGGACAATAAACTTTCAGGCTCAGGGTCGGCGATTAGGCGCAGGGCCATTGGTACAAAGACCTTAGAGTTCGGGTCGCGGAGGTCGACAAACGGACGGTCGCCCTACAGACAAGCTTTTATTCAATCGAAGCAGGTATTTATATTACTAATATAATGTATTTTCAGTAAGATTAATTACAGCAATCTATTATTTAATTATCAATTCGTTATTATTGTCTCTCTTGAGATAATTAGTGACTTTCAATAGTCCCGAATTAGCACGTCGGCTGCGTGGAATATTTTTTCTATTACACATGTTGAGCCCATCGGAGTATTTACGGGAAGCCGGGAGCGCCCTCCTGTCGCCGATGGTCATAACGCGTGGGGCCCGAGCGATCAATACACGGGGCTTCCCTACTGGCATGCCGTCGACTGCGTAGCCCACTTCCGAACGACGCTCACGCAATTTTGTACACACCAATTGTTGGGTCCTTTAATTCTTTGAGAAACAATTAGTTCTCGAGCTGACGACTTGAAACTTTGACGTGCCCCCAAGTCTTTATGAACGACGCTAATAGTCGACTAAGCTGATCAAAGCTCGTCAAACTTGGTTAAATTAAGCGTTCCGTCAGCATCAATTTTGAATGCGTCTGTAATATGCAAATGAAGGGAAATATAACGGTCCATTTATAATTATCCATAAAATGGATGCCGATGAAAACTAATTTGAACCAGCCATGTAAGGAATCTAAATGAACATTATATCGGAACTTATGATAGGTACAGGTACTGTAGTTACCCCCCAGGTAGAGGTATCCCCATGTGTTCAGTGCGATATTATCTTCAGTTTTGTGGCAATAGCGTGCGTATACGTGACTCAATGAATTCAGGGGATATGATGTAGTTTTATTCGTCGTATAAGCAATTTGGGGGTTTATAACGAACCGCATGAGGGAGTGTCGGGACTCGGGAGTCACGGAAACAGACACACGTCATAATAACGCTTTTTTGGCGAAATATTTTCGAACTGAGTACGAATTAGATTCCTTACTGCTTGCATTGAAGTAGAATCAACAAGAAACACTTAGAAACTGAGTTTAAAATATCATTCTTCACAGGGTTGCTTTTGTAGCTTACTTTCGCTTTACGATACAGAGAAGAAACTTTATTTTACTTTACACGGCGCTTTAATAGCCTGTCTTAATTTAGGTATACTTGAAGCGCTAAGGAAAGCCGGGGCATAGTTCTTTCATGAAGGTAAGTACTTGTCGTCGGCTGCAATTTATGGTCTCATTCCGGAGAAAATAACCGTCTGCATTATGAAACCTTACTAAGGTGTAAGCTAAAGTGCGTTTTATGATACTAAGGAAAATGTACCCACTAAAAATAAATAAATATTAGGTACTGGTCTGTACTTAATGAATACCGATGATGAAAGTATAAAAGCAAAAATATCTGGGGTTGGCAAAATTTGTACTTAGGTTAAATCAACGAGCCAACCAACTTTAATTCGTCATTGAGACTGGTGATGAAAATATCAACGCAATTATTCTGTCTTTTCTAAGACAGAATAATTGCGTTGATATTTTCATATTTTGATATTTTCGGAAATCGAATGCTTGTGACATTTTCGTGAGAGATGCCGGTTTAATTAGAAGGAAAGATATTTAAATGAACATTTATTCAAATTAGTCCCAAAAGGGATCTCAGAAGCAAGTAGACCATAAACAATTTGCTCTCCGATTTTAAATCACAAAGTTGAACATTCTGGTTGGTGTATGAAAGAAAGTGGAGACTAATTAAATGTTTACGTGTAGACGACAGTTATTTATTAGGTTTTTACGTGGAGTAGAAATATGGAGGGGTGCACACTCCCAAGGTTATTAATAGGAAGTCTGCTCGAATGTCAGTAGCAGAAATATTCGAGCAATGTTTCTGTCCAACTGAATCCGACACAAGGGTAAATCCAGGGAGCCCTGCCTCCCGGTTGGGTGGGTAAATAAATCCAAGAACTAGGATATTAATAAATTCCATTACCATTAGTTCCTTTTAGTGTCAGTAAGTAGGCAATACTACCGCAATTTTAAAATAAAGAAAATCCATTCGTTTAGGAGCTACGATGCCACAAACAGACACACGTTACACTTATGACGCCCCTTTTTTCGTCGGGGTTTAAAAATATCACTAGAACACACTTTCTGATTTCCGTAGTTTTTTTAGGTAGGGATATAGGCACTTATTCTTGTATATAATTTTAAAATAATTAATTCCAAACACAAAGCATAGTGCAAATACCTACTGCGGAGGGTACTTCTTACCTGTCTGGCTCATGTGCCACTCCCAGAAATTAGTCATGGACCCGCCCTTGGCATGAGACATAACTCTTCAAAGGAGTATAAGTTTCCATAATTATAGTTTTTCTAACTAGCCAAATATACCGGTGTGTTCGTTGTCTAATTCTGGGACTTGAATCATTTTCATGATTAGTAAGGTAAGTAACGGAACGTATAAAGACAAAAATTATCTCACCCTCGCACCCATGCACACCCCCGATTTGTGAAATAAAAATATGCTTGTAGTTATAGCAATATGTCTCTTTCTGAATGACTTCTTCGTCGGAATACAAATTGCGGAATGCAAATGCTGAAAGCGCTTTATCGTAATACATCCAAAAATAGAAGGATTTGCTTGAAATGCACAATTATATTAGTTATAAGTAAAGTATTTTTTTAGTTTTTATCCTGTAACTCAACATATTAAGTTTGTAAGCATTGAAATGCATTGATCACTTCGTAATTTAATTATTTTCTGTACAGTAAATTTGATTATTTCTGTGTTTGTTTTATTACTATCCTCAACAGTGTCATATAATTAATTATAACAAATACATTTTATTTATGGCTTATTTCATGCAGGTAAGTCATATTTACAAAGGCCAACATTAGTTATTACTCCACCTAATAAGGTAACGTATAACACATATTGTAACCATTTCCATATGATTGCGGCTTGTACGAAATGAGATGAAGATGAAGATTTAGTTGTACGAAGCTATGAGTGAGTTATACTTTCACACGGAAGAATACTGGCGGATCCCTATTGATTAACGCGTCACTATGGTTACCAGGTATCCAATATACCTAAAAATGGAACTTCCAAGAAAAATCCAAGGCTTCATAAAAATACTTCACCCATTTTATATCTAAAATATATCTACTAACAAAATATTGTTGAAATCAGTTTAATCTATTTTAATACTTAATCAAAAGTTTAGTACTTAATTCAAAAATCTCTGTAGTACCTACTGAAGTAATTACATTATTTAAACAGACTTCTATAATATTTTACAATATTATAGAAGTTAAAATATTATAGAAGTAACTATAATTATAACTTCATACACAACTAGTGTTCGAGGTTTAAACTATAGCTTAAAGACTATTTCATAAATTTATTGTTTCCGACCGCACCCAAAGAGCAACTGGCCAGTTCATATCCGTTTCGTGACACCTGCCTCAACGGACAAATTTATAAAAAAAAATGTATTATACTGTATGAACAGAATGCCTAACTATTGTTAATGTAGTAACTATATGCTAAGCGTACACATAACACGTATTTACAATTCAAATAGTTTGAATCAGTTTCTCATTTCTGCGCAAAACCACAGCCCACATTGAATTCACGAAAATATTGCCCATTGTGTCCAATTTCGTTATTCTCACCCTAATGGGTATAAGTACTATTGTATCCGACTTTACGGTCTACAATTTCTGCGAGCCCTTCGCCCCTCAAAATTCGATGTCTGAATGTTTAGAAAGTTCTCTCCCCTTACGATTTAGCTATATGTAAATACAATTTATACCGAAAGTGTACTTGTAAGTGTAAAGCAATAGTCGTCTATAATTCGCGCTTATACGTAGTTTTGAACATAAAACACCCTATTGTTGTTCTCTGGAGAGCCTTTGAGAGCGTTTTATATGCTCCAGTTGGGTACACCTTTGCCATGTGAAAGAAGGTAAAAAGATTATAACGCATACGTACCCAGGTTGCGTTTACGACTTCATCTCGATGTGAACTTGCATAAGATATTCCGACCTTGAGATAAAAAAGATATAACTAGTTTTATGGCGGAGATATTAACATAATATTTAGAGATATTATGTATGCCATTACTGAAACATGTCACATTGCATATAAGAGAACATCTGGCGGCGGGTTCTTTGACCTATACAAAGTTCAGTGTGTTTGACAACTGAAGGACGCGATCGCGAGTAAACTGAGTAGCGAAATTAATATAATATATATTTACAACGTGCTCATAATGTTATCTTTCAAACTAAGTTAATTGATTAATGAATCAGTATAAAACGAGCCTATAAAAGAAAAATATAAGTTTATACGTTGAAGGACATAGATTAATGAACATAGTAAAAACAAGAGAAACGGTAACAGCCAATATAAGTACAGTTTTTTAATAATAACGAAACATTTCGCAAAACAGACAAAATTCCAATTTTGTATCTTTATGGCGATTATTGTTGAAGATAAACAAACGAACATTTCGAAGGAATCAATCATATCGGAGACCCAATCGAAATTTAAACATCCGATGGGGGATATTGATGAAAAAATATATATGCTGGAAGCAAACAAGAAACGTAGGGCCAAGACACAACAAAAGAAGCCTATCGCGGTCAAACAGAATATTTACTTTCACCATTTGGAATAAGTAGTCTCCAATATCTTCAAAATGTAGAATGGTATAAACAAGACGGGCATGAGGAATCAAGAAAGCTTTGACAATTCAAAGCAAAAGTACATCAAGAAGACACCGTTACCAAAAGAGATTTTGGAGTTGGGGAACTCAAACAGGACGTTGTTGTAATAACTGAAGCTCAAATTGTTTTTAAGCAAAATGTCCCTCTATAAACGAGCGTTAAGGTTTACAATAGCAATAGATATTCGAAAGAAACCGTGACGGACGATAACGCCGTTGATTATTTATCGTGAGTAACGTTACACCGAGCGAGGGGCCACGGCCGAACACGAGCTGCACGATAATCGCTTATGACTTCACACTGTAACCGCTACGGGAAAATTTAAATATGGCTTACGGGTTGAATAGGTAATATATTCAATTGAAAAAGAATTTAGGATTAACAATAATTTTGTAGACGATGTTACGAATGATAAAATTTCCAAGTTTGATCACTAAACTACATTATGACTATGAGATATGATATGAGAGAGCGATATTGATGGAGAAGTCAACAGCGGATTCCAACTTCAGCTTATTAAAACAGATTATTTTGCAAAAATGTATAAATGAACATAAGAACTTTGAAGAGAACAGATGTATATTAAATAATAAGTAAACAATGGTTTTATGATATCGTCGCGAAAACACAAACTTTATTTAGACTAACTAGTGATAAACTAAATCGGCTTCAGTAGATTGTAATTATCTTTTAATTTATCAATTAGTGGAAACCAAAACTTAAGTTTTCTTGGAATAGTAAACAGCTGATATGATCTCAGATATGTATCTCTAATATAAAAATAATTGTGTGACTCCATTTTGAGGCCGATGACTTGAAAGGTTTTAAATATTTAGCAACCAGGCACTTGCAGAATGTTACCAGTATTTTTATTTTAATACTTGCAATGCCTGATTGCCATTCTAGAAAGATAAACTAATGGAATAAATACAGTTTTAAAAAACTCTCATAGTGGGAACGATACTTCAGAATGAATAATGTTCGATTATGTTTTTCGGTCATCGAAATTTTGTTTTATAAAATCAAACAATGATTATTGAGTTCTAGAACACTGTTAGCGTAGTGTAATTTTCCACTTACCAGTTTTTGAGAACTGATAGTGAAAAGAAAGAGGTTGTTTCGACTTCTTACAAGTGTTCACTGCGACGATTTTATCAATGTTGAGTGGTTTTGTAATCTTTATGTTTACTTTGCTATGTCCGTTCGTACGGTAGGCCCTATGACACTGATAACAAAATAAGTATTCGTTGGCTTTGCATTCTACTGAAACTCCATACAACGCTAGGCGAACTCAAAATTAAAGTGTCACCACTGCCGTGCGGCTTACTATACCCAAGTGTAACTTATCCTAATTAAGTTTCTACTCTGAAATAATAAATCCAGTTATCCTCCGGAAATTTTCTCATACAGTAAATGTAAATGTCAATTGAAAAGGTCTTTAGCTGCTTCATAAAGATACCGACATTATTTGCTGCTCTTTCTAAACAAAATAAAAAATACCCGTGTCACAAAATTTCTAAAGCCTCACCTCGAGCAACTAGTAAATAATATACTAAGATATTCCACAATGTTGAAGTTCAAAGGCTCTCCGGAGAGACGTCTAGAATATCTGAAGCGTAAAAAGCCACCACTAGATAATAAAACACCGGGTGTAGACCGTTTAAAAGGTCGATTTTATTCAACCAACAATCATGTAGATAACGAAGAGAATAAAAAACAGCATTTGCTTAAACATAAATATTCACTGCAGTCCGTACAATGGTAATACGTGGGTGTTGAACCTTTCTACCCACGTCGGGTGATTATTTGAGTAAATTCTCATATGTAAAACCATGTTTATTGTTTACATAATATCCTGCTCAATAGCATCGCGGTCGTGGTTAATCTCTAAATCTTCACAACGGCAAAATCCAATGGGTTCCTAGATACTGCAGCACTTTATTACATCAGGGATTTGTTTCTTATGGGTTTCTGTCATGTTTCCGTGTTAGGTAATGCCGTGATCGATGTGGCGATACGGGCTTTTCTTTGCTTACATTACTGGCCATTACGCTTTCAACTTATGGCTCTTATCGCCACTTCCATTTATGTACGTGGAGTCAAAGTTACTAAAAGAAATTACACTTTGTTCCGACATCGGCCCTGCTATGACGTTTGAGTAAACAACAATAAATCGGGATTAGCGTAATTCTTTCTGCGAAGGAATGTCTTAGTGATATTTAGATACGGTATCTGTACGATAAAGAGTGTTTGTTATTTATGCAAATAATTAGCTGTGTCGGAGGTCGGCTTGAGGGCTTTTGAGGTGTTTACCAGTCCAATGTGAAGATTGTGACAGTAGTGCCCAGTAGATCCACTTATGGTTCTGTGTTTATTTTTATAGGAACAGAGATTGGTACGTGACCGTAGCTTCACGATAGGTTTGTGAAATAGTCTGAAGGATCTAAAACGTGATCGGCTGCACGTGTTTTGTTTTGGTATGGTCAGGTATGATTATACAAACAGTGCGTTGGAGGTATGTGTGTGTTTTATGTACTTTGCGACACAAAGCGCAGCTGCAGATTGACCACACGCCTCGGCCCGTCTGATATGTGGTCATGTACATAGCTGTTTAGATGTTTATGGGATGCTGCAGGGTTACCACTTTTATTGGCGTTTATGAACTAATAATCAATTATTACACAATGGCGCGAACTTTCTTGTTTTAAAATTAAACTACGTAATTACCAACTATTTAAAATATTTTATTAATAAGTAATTAATTTAGACGTCCGATGTGGCGCGGCGGGCGAAGGTTCGCCTGCGACGCAGGAGGTTGCGGGTTCGATTCCCGCCCTGGGAAAAATGTTTGTACGATCTACAAAGATTTGTTCCGGGTGTTCTGGGTATTTGTTTAGTAAAAAAAAAAACTATCTATGTAATGTATTTATTAAGTATACATGGCATCTAGTACCCATAACACAAGCTCTGCTTAGCTTGGGGCTAGATGATGCTGGGTGGATTGTCCAACATTTTTATTTATTATTAATGTTAGAGAATTAACATCTCCTACGGCCAGACACTTCTAGAAAAAGCACGGTAACTGTCAATGATAGATAAATACTAAGTTAGAGATGTCAAATTACTTTATGCTTTCAACTTCGCCATGTATTTTTGATTTGGTCCATGCGTTTGAAGTGACAACTATGTGTGTATGAAAGTTGGTCAACTAAATTCGATAGTTCTTATAAATGTTAAACCTTTCTAGTTTTATAGAGAGAAAAGGATGAATTTAGCCTAAATTAAGTTTAGATTTTAGACAAGGGAAACGACACCAATTAAAACATGATATTTATTTATTTAATACTTTAATCCCTCAAATGTCCACAGACGGACTTAACGCCATAGGCAATATGTAGTTGATTAATAAATTTAACATGTGTTAATTACACATATCGTGTTGCTGTCAAGATAGAGTCTGATACAATCAATTTAGCAACTGATAAGAGTACTTACTTCGCCTATCGCGATTCATCAACACAATCAATTAGTACTTCGTTGGAATCATTAATCCATGTTAAGTGAGATAATTTGCTTGTTGCGTTATGATTCACGATCTTATTTATATTTAGCTCGTTATTCTGAAAATGATCTCAGGAATTGCCTCGTTCAGATTCATTAAAATCTTATTGTTTGTGCGAAAAATAAACACGGTACGTTTCGTGGAAGCATTGTAAAGTAATTTACCTTGGAACGTTTTGATAACGTGATACAGCTCTATTGTTTGTGTTCTGGTTAAAAATAGAATATTCACGGCAAATATTTCCACAATGTATGCGGTTCGTTTAATTTAAAAGCTATTAATTACGACAATAATCTGATAACGCTGGGTGGTAAATAGGTATTTAAAGTTAATGTATCGAGTTACAGAGGCCAGCCCTGTGGAGTTCGTTCCCAGAGAATGGACACAGCCGGTCAGCGCGCCACGTATCATATGCTCAATTACACCGCTCTGCGACGGAACGCCAGTTCCCAGCGACCCTACCTCCTGGTTCAATGCTACTTCTACCTTTCCGATCCTTTACCTATCTAGTACCTCGATCAAGCTTGATCAATCGATTTAATTTGGACAGCGGTAATTCCAACACAATTTGCGAGCTGTGGCAAGGGCATTGTTCTCAAAACAAAACCATTTTCTACATTTGTTTGGATAGAACACGTTTTCACGGAACCAAAAATAAATCAATGTCAACGCTCTTCCATTCATAAATCCTGTGCGGGGAACGGTTGTCAGCATTTCCAGCATCTGTAATTTAATTTTGCCATAAATGGGGAAATTATTTTATTGTCTCTATTTAACATTGTAATTTTTGCAACGCCCAAATGAGTTTCAACGAAATGTGGACCCGATGCATTATTTCTGAACAATGTTTCCTCGCTAGAAGAGCATCTGTGGAATCACTGCAAATAACTAAGAACTCCGTTTATAGCCCCTAGCACATTCTTGAGATACGTTTACGAGGAATGTTCGATATGAGAAGTCAACCAATGCGGGAACATTTTATGAGCTATCTTCGGATATTGCATTATACGGCAAACAGCCGAGTTCCGTAGGTAGACCAACATATTGCAGTGTCTAAACATATTTCCTAGCGCGTTAAACTTAAACTAAAGATATGTACAATATTATTATGGAAAGAGAATAACAATTTATGAAGCTATTATCTAAAGCGTTGTGGGTTAAACCACAAAACGAACTGAATCTGTAATGTGAAGCGTGTCACAGTAAAATTATCTCTAAGGACTGTAAAAAACAATAACGTGTTCTACCGACGAATGGAAATTAAAATGTTCAGACTAGCTGTTAAACGTGGAGTAGAGCTTACTCTGCGAAGGGCGGAGTGAGGACGATTCAGTTTCACGCTGCCAAAGGTTTGAAGTTGCTCGAGGCGCGTTCGTTTTGTGCATGATTATGACATTTATTCATTTTCACGCACTCTCTACGCTGCTTTCACACATTAACGTGTCGTTGGTTGATTTAAAGGCGTAAAAATAAATGGATATATTTAATAGCCTAATGGGATGTAGAAATAAGCCATAGAGAGACGGTTTCCAAAATTAAAATTTACATTTTGCCATCACATCAGATGTTGTTGCTTCTGTATTTATACAACGAATGGTATTCCTCGTTGTACCCTTGTGTGTGTAGCCTCTTCCACCCTTAATCCATTCGAAAAAAGGATAAATATTAAAGTTTATGTATCTGAGATATCGGTATCAGCATTATTATTGCCTAATCTCGGATTTGTAAAAACCCGTGTTGCAATAATAGGTATAATCTTGGTGATGGTAAGAAGGAGGAAAAAATGTATTGTTTTGTGCTGTTTGACGGCGTTTGCCCTCCGTGCTAGACGGAGCGGCACAGTAAATACATTACCAGGTCCATGAACTTGAGTCTCAATTGCACATTATATTTTTAGCTTGGCGCGTACTAAAATTGTCCGTACCCACTTATACAGTTGCGTAGGTAGCATTGATATAAGGCATAATAAATGATAAGATAAATGTAAGCTGCAAGTAATCGACATATAATAGCTGTGTTTAAAGCAGTAGGCAATAAATATCATTTCCGAAATAGATACAAGAAATTACTCAATGACTTTAAACAAGGGAACTATTCATATCGACAATTTTGGACAAGTTGTAGACTTATGGCCATCATCTTTACTTAGCTAAATAGATTCCAATAATGGTTCTGAAGCTGCAAACATATAGTCTAAAATATCGTTGACAACAGACGGCGTTGTGAGAATTTGTCACGAACATGTGCATTGTAAATCGTGACCAACACATTTGCGTATAAGTACTTGAAATGCATTCATCCGTACGTAAACGTCTAGATCCAATTACAACAGTCGGATGAAAAAATGAACCATGTAACTAAATTCCACTAGTTTAGGAATTCCGTTCGTCGTCGTCACGACTAGCAGTAAAAATTCATCGTCGTCGAAGGAACCGAGTTCCAGCACAATTTGCTTTATGCTGGCTAGACTAAACCCGTTGGTTGTATGAAATTACAAATGAAATATCTCCGTTATATTTCTCTTGCAAGTCTCTCTAGTCCAGTAGCGAATTTAAAATTGCTCCACTCTAGAGTGATTCCTTGTCATTGACTAGTGAATTCCGTTTCTAGCTCTGGTACTCCGTCATCAGCGGACTGTATACGAGACAGTATCAGGCCATCACGTGGGGAAAGCGGATGTCATAATTAGTCATAGTTTTTCACGCGCGCTATAAAGAATTCAACAGCTGACTGCATTCTCGTATAAACACGGTGGTGTAACAAGGCAATGCCTACACAACAGCTTGCTGACACAATGAGGTCCGTTACGACATTGCAGGCCTGCTTGTAAACAAATATTAAACAATGCACTGAATCAAGACATGGCACGGTCCATTTTCAATAGTTCTAGAATTCAAACAAAGCTGTATATGAAAGAATGCCAAGTAAAACTAACCGTGGATTCAAGAAACGATGTATGTGCCTTTGTCAAGTCAATCTGACTTTATCCAATTCATATAATTTGAAGACTACAATCTCCATATTTTCTACGGGTATTCGGAAGCCTTAAGAACCAGGCTTATCAAAGGGTTAATGGGTTGAGGAGGTCAGATAGGCGATCGCTCCATGTAAAGTACTAGAACCTTCATCTAGTTGGGCTAAAAGCCGATCTTGATGCGGATGAATCTAAATATTATTTGTAAGATGCGCGAACTTACACCGTCGTGCAATGCATGTGTTACAGTCCTAAAAATTCCATCCCAAACCGAGTAATAAGGCAGTCGATGTGCCCTCTGCGACTCGCTTTACGCCGAACGAGCCCCATCGGACTTTCAGAAACCCTAATGGTGGTCGGTACTCGACCCGAACCGATCGTTTCTATATAAATTGAAAGCTAACTTGAAACAAAGAGTTACTACCGCGAAATTGCTATTTCACTTAGAGGACGTTGTGAAGTTATGACTCCTGTACACTTACTTTTTTATTTTGGGTCGTTTCTGTTATTAGAGGTAAAATTATGAAATATGACGGAATTGTCCAGACCTATGGAGTTTTTAAAGTAGTTGCAAGTATTTTCTGGTCAGTTTTTGTTTGGTTGTCTCGACAAGGCCCTCGTACCGCTTCGATGCGAGGAACAAGGACTCTCTGCTTGTGAAATTTTCAACATTTAGACTTGGTATTTGAGAATTAGTTGGAGTTGGAAATAAATTGGCTATAAAAGCTGATAATTATACTACCATGTTCTTTAATTTAAGTTTTAGTACAAAGTTTCACTGCAATGCTTAGCATTTGGAATTCGAACTAATGGGTTATTTTATAATGGGTTGTCTGTTAAAGAAAGCAGTCCTTATTTGCCATTTTGACGTAATCACCGTCCTGCTCCATCCCCACGGCCATAAAAGACGTAAACCGCTGTATTCCCGCGTTCACTTCAATCACGTTGTTAGACAGCTAGGTGAAGTGTAGCAGACGTGAGAATCTTTCTGCGGTGTGTTTCGCGGCCAACCGCTCATTGGTTTGACGACCTAATGGCCGGTCGGTCGCATAATAACTGCAATTAAATCGCAACTGATCCCCGCGGGGTGAACCATTGTCAATCTTGACAACATTTCATTACAAGCCAGAACTGGCTTAGTTGGTATTGTTGCTATTATTATGCGCCCTATTTAACTCAATCCTGTAACGCCGTTCCCATACACCGAAATGCGTCATTATTATAATAATGTACTCTATTAAGAAATACTCGTCGCATATTTGAAATCACATGGGTGATTTTAAATCAAAACACAGCATGCGATTCGGTAGTTGAGTTACAGGCTAAAAAACAATTAGTTTTCCAACCCATTGAATATTCACAGCGTTTGTTTGGATAAAAACCAGCGTTTTATTAAAGGGTGGAAAGTAATTAATCGAGGTGGATACGACTATGCAAAATAAAATTCAAATATTTGGTGAGGACTAAAACAAGAATTGATTACAATTTAGTTGAAAATACGAAGTAATATCATAATAATAGACATGGTTAAACATGCTTTGTGCAGAAGCCAGCACATCAAGCTATCCCAAAATGACATTTTTTTCCAATTGAACATGAAAGTTATTTTTTTATAATAAAGTTGAAATACTATCAAATACATTTGTCAGATTGGGGTAGCTTGATGTGCTGGGCTCTGTACTTTGATGAGCAGCATTTACGAGTAACTTAAAGTATTTGAAATTAGAATTGGATCGATGCACCTTCATTGGACATTCCTATCGTTCCATTAAAATTAAAAATGACGACGAATTCAAAAGAATCTCTATTATTTTAATAAAAGCCTAACAATTCCTAAAATGTCAATTTAAAAAGGTAAATTATTTCTCAACTGTACGCTTAACCGTTTATGAATTTATTAGGGGTGAATTATCGTGTGTGCTCATTTCCTACGGCGAAACATATCGATATTTGTCGGATTTTCCTATCCTGTAGCGGTCAACAAACCTCGGTAGGGTTGTAAAACCCGCTTAAACCTATACTTTCCACGGTTCAACGATCCGATACACGCAGGGTAACAATGTAGATGAAATTCTATAACTTTCCAACATGGAGACCATAAAAATGATTGCGAATGCATAGATGTATGGTAAAATAATACGGTATTAGGGGGTTTATGCTTAAGGAGTATTCTTTCAATATAATCTTCAATTTCACGATTACAGCAGGTAATCTGAATAAGGTTTGCTGGGAGGTCGTGTTCTGGGATAGAGGCCTAAGATTAGATAGATGTTTCAAGCAACATAAATTTAGTTATTTCTATTAACATAATATATGTTTACATTATAGACATAATTTGAAAAATAACGACGAGATTACGCCAATCGTGGTTATTTAGCTTATGTAATGAATGGCCACAAAATCTACTTTTATCTAATTTGATCAAAATCCTCGGATAAAAAGAATTAAAAATCATTGGCTGCAGGTACTTATCCAAGTATAATTTTAAATTACTAAGTACTTCAGACTAATTGCTAGACATTACTTTACAATGTCAATGCCTTTGATTTTGACAATTCAACAATATTCATTGCGTTATTCAACGTGGACGACCAGACGATTTGTTTGAAACTTAAGAAGCAATGGAATTTATTCTTAATTGAAATTTCTTCAAAATCCTTACGATTGTGATTGCATGTGGGATGCAGGTCTGGTAGGAAATACCAAAGAAAGTGAAATTACCAGAATTGCTTACCTGCAGATTACACAATTAAGTAGTTAATTTACCATAATGACAAAATACTTCTTTGATCATGCTTCAGATTTCTAAGTATGCATCATTTAACTTGTTTAATGTTACACTAACAGCCTATTCTAAGTACGTTAAATTACATATTTCACGTCTTTAAGTAATGACAAAAGGAAATTAAGAACAATACGGACAAGGAATAACACCATGACGCTATAAAAGACTTTTTGTTAACAATCGATTACGTAACGAATTCAAAATGGCGGAGTAAGATGGCTGCTTTTTGTAAAAGTATAAGTCAAACGTTTGCTACAATGAAAAATAACTTTGTTATAAAAAATTGTAACACGGTGACTAAACTCACCACTTTTACCAGGCTTTACATGTCTCGTACCTGAAAAGAAAATAAGAATAAAGGCATTAATTAAATGTACGATTTAATATTTCACAGCCAAATGTGTGACTCATGAAATTGCGGCAATTAGGTACGGCACATAGTTTATAATAGTATACTTTATATATTGTAGTCGTTATCTAGCCACTATGTTTGTGTGGACTAAGGGATTAAATGAAATGTTAGCCATTAAGTCCTGTCTAGACATTCAACGTAGCTACGCATCGGTTATATTAGTGGACCATATTCTGTTAAGCATTAAAACATAATGTTATGCCTAAAGTCCCAAATTGATTCATCATGGTATTTTACATTTTACTAATTTTATTCTTAACTAAACTAATGTCTTCTATTTATATTGAATTTCATGTATTCTTGTAAATCAATTACTATTATATTTCATGCTGATTATATTCGAACGCAATGTGTATTGTTACTAAATACCTAAATTAGAAAAAAATATTGAGCACTCCATATACGAGTATACCTACCCAAAATTGATCTAAAACTCTTCGAACATAAGTAGTCAGGAGAGTTATTTATGTTAGTATTGACTTAACAGCTGTCAAATCATGAATGTTTCCCCGCCTGCCGAAGTAGGCTAAAAATCACACAACAGTCAATTTAATAGAACAAACGCTTTCTAATACATTCGCTTCCATCCTCAATCTTCGTTTCTGAGAAGACATGGATGAATAAACATATATGATTCGTGATAGTGTTGCGATCCGTTGAAATTTATCGCCCATTACAATTACTGTTCATCAAAATGCTTTCAATGATTTCATCAATCGTAAACGCCGTTTCCTAAGACGCAATTTACTCAACTATTTATGAATTTGCATGGTGCTTGCAAAAGTATTCTTGCAAACGTTAATTAGGTCTATGTTGAATCGAGTTAGGTAAATAGGTTAACTGACCTAATTTATTGAATTGATTAAGCATCATAATTAGCTCCCACTTCCCGCCTTAATGGGTAAACAAATTACCAGCAGCGGTATGGTAACGAGGTTTGCTGAAGCAGTGTATAGAAATAACTTAAGAGTTTATTCGCTAGCCATTGTATGTATAAGAACACTTTCCATTCAAGGCAGGTCCTATCATATTTTTCAGTGTTGTGTTGTTATTACCAGTCGCTCCATATAAAATATTGTGCTGCATCTGGTTAGACTGGAAGCCGACCCCGACATGGTTGGGATAAGACTATTTTGTAACAATGATGAAAAAAATTTTGATTATTTTGTACCAAACATAACTCAAAACTCGATCATACCAAAATCTTTACGATACAGTTTCTATCAATATTCTCACTATATCTACTTACTGATCACGTTGACCGACACAAAGGATTGTGTAAGTAAGTTCGTTAATAGGTTTGAAGGACCGGCCCATTGTTTGGACTTCGAACAGCTCAGCTGTTTCCGTTAATACGTCCCTTTGTGTGACCAACGCGGAACACTATAAAGTTTCTAAGCCGAGGTGTTTTAAATCTAGTCGGGTAAAAGATACGAATTGATCGGAGCATGATGTCGATTTCGGTTAACGGCCACTCAACCGAGGTCAGCGCACCACAAACATCGGAGACGCACTGCCATTCCGAGTTTTATGGTGTTTTATCAAGGTACCGTTGAGGCAACTTCAGTTTTACTACTCGACAGCTTTGCTTGCATCAGAATATACGTCCAAACAAATATTTGTTGTAACAATATCCTCACTTGGAATACTACCAAGTTCAGTGTTCCCCTAAAATTCTATTTTTATCTTCACTATTTCAGTGCGTTCAAAAGGAGTGTTCACATTTCAATCATCGTAACAGTAAACGTCAATTAATAACTAGTTCGTTCTGTACCGGTCCCTCCTCTAAATGGTTGTAACTGAGCCCTTTGATGTTCAGCTCATGAATATGATACATGGCAAGACAAGTCTTCTTCAAAATCAGTTGCCTACTTGTCTATCCTATTCATCTCTTTGAACACGATTTTTGAATACGACACAATTCCTAAAAAATCAGTTAGCGCGAAAAGTGTTTATCGTTTTATGACGTAAAATTTAGACCTACACCCCAATTACCTAGATACAATCTACGATACATAGAAGAGATGATTTATTGCAAGTAAATAAATTATAATTGAATATTAAGTGCCCTAACCCCTGTCGGTACAATACCGTTCTTAAGAGACTTACTAAACAAAATGATCTGCAGGGATATGTTTAGTTACAATATTTTTTCAGACCTGTGCCAGTCAGTATATTATTTTAACACTTTAATTAAGTCAATACTAACTATTACATTATAAGTAAGTACTGGTTTGAGTAAAACAAAAATGTTATTACAATTTACAGTTTACTACCTAGCGGTAATTTAAAAAGTTGACGACAGTCTTTTAAGGACATTTTTCAGTTGCTACAACAGTTAAGGTAGTACCTGCACTTACTGCTCCTCCTCAAAAATCTACCGGGTATCGTATAGTCAAGCCAATGCTTTTATCCCCAGACACTTGGGTCACGCACCGCTAATTATATTACTCCTTGGGGACGGCGGTTTTATGGGTCATAGCTAATTTGAAAACGCAAACAACCCAACATGAAGACCCTCCTGCTAAGAAGATAAATTATACTTCACAATTTATTTCAAAATCCCCGCAAAATTATTATTTCACTTAATACATTGTATTGCGATAATGCACAGAATCATGAAGTTTTCAGTGTATCAAAGGCTATTTCTGATATTTACCTACATCATCATCTGCCTAGCCTTTTCCCAACTATGTTGGGGTCGGCTACCAGTCTAACCGGATGCAGCTGAATACCAGTATTTTACACGGAGCGACTGCCTATCTGACCCCCACAACCCAGTTACTGGGCAACACAATACCCCTTGGTTAGACTGGTTGTCAGACTTTCGGGCTTTTGAACGTACGTACTTTTTTGTAACGACTGTCAAAGATCTACAAATGACAGCCGGGATCAACGGCTTAGCGTGCTTTCCGAGGCACGGAGGAGTCTCGATATGTTACGAAGGGTCACCTATCCACAGACTGACCTCGGCAAGCGTAGCTTAACCTTGGATCAACCCGTGCGGCTGTTTTTATTTAGCCACGAGCTCATCCATGATATTTACCTACATCCTACACCAAAAATCATATTGATAGTATCTCCAACACCAAGCTTAGTAGAGCATAAACAGACCCGCTTAAACTTAATCACCCGAACAATATGATTCTATAAATAAATGTTTTATGTGCTATATCTTGACCCGCATGCTTACACCCATAACTTGGTAATCTCATATAAGCTACAATTTTATTACCCAGTGATGATGGGCAGATTAACTAATGGAAGTCTGTTGCGTTAATTGGATTTAATTTAGTAGGTATTGCTTACACGCCCATTGAGAAATCTCGGCTACACCGTCTAATCTTACTAATAAACGTCGATACTTTTATGACGATTGATGTCTTGAAAGTTGAATATCATATTATTAATGGCGAAAATGTGGATTCCGATGCTAATTTGGTTTTGAGGGAAATGGAATGTGAGAATAAAATTTCTTTTCCGATACGTAATAATATCTGTGACCTGTGGCCGTTTCTATAACTGTGCAATTTTGGAAAGTAATAAGTTTAGACTTAGACCCGATACTCTTTCAGAATTTTGCTTATTTGACGAACATAACGCCATACCCTGGTGTCAGAAACAGATAAGAAATGGCCCACACGACCTGAAGAAAGAACCTGTAATGACCCCAAAAGCGAAGCAGTTCATTGTATTGCTAATTACTTGCCACTTATGACATCAAAACTGTGATATTCATTACAAAATATAAAATAATACCAGCCTGTTACTGGTCCATTGCAGGGCAAAGGCCTCTTCTCTTACAGAAACGGCACGGGTTAATCACCACGCTTGCTCAAGACGTGTTCGCGATATTTATTAGGGAAGGTTTATCTTTTTTGCATGCAAGTTTTAGCACAAATTAATCTTATGCCATTACGAATATTGAGCAGACCCAGAAGTAGTTTAAAGATGAAAACTAATTGAAAAGTTGATTAAAAATCCAATCGTGAATTCGTGACACTTAGCAAAAATTTTAATGACCCATAAGCGATTAACCTTTAAATGCTTAAGTGTCCCTTCGAAATACCACGAGCATTAAACATGTCACTGATAATGTTTCTGATACATATTCGGTAAGCTATATATACAGATAATATCTTGTAAAGGTTGAGCATAAATGGTAATGAGATATACTTTTGTATGTATTTACATTTTCGTATTGCCTTAAAGTGTTGAAACATGAGCTTTAAAACCAGTTACTGTAGTTGAATCATAAGTATAACCGACTGGGTTCCGAAATTGAGGACACTTTACTATCTGGGCAAAGATTTGGTGAGGCGACGTGCTTTCTACTGGGCGTCTCTAAACGCCCGCATCAGTACTACTCGGTGCTCAACACAGGGTACTTCGTGGTTTTACTGTTTTAGCCAGTAGGAATTCTAGATATCCCCCCATGAACGGAAATACAACTGTTTAAACCTGCTCAGAAAATCCGACACGCAAATATTACCCTACCAATAAATAAACAATATGCATGCCAAGCTTATATTCAGCAAACAAATATATAATTAATTTATCCTTGAAACAATAGCGTAATGACAGGCAGCGAGTAGGTACCGCTGATGGGTCCGACCTCCGTAACACCATACTTAGGCACGAAGATTACGTGCAATAATCACATCGAGTTCCGAAAGTCATCACTAAGCTACCATCTACAAGTGTTTTAATGTCGGTAATCTCCTAAGCCACTCTCGTGCACAGACTATCAACAAACAACGCTTCCGTTCATACAAACATAAGGAAAAAAACTTTTCCTGTACTATGCAACGTGGTCACGAATTGAATTACTGTAATTACATATTTTGTTCTGTAATTCAGTAATATTGTACACACAGTATAGATAGAATCTTTCTTTTGACTTTGTTTTGTCGCTAGCTTTTTTTATTAACGTCCTCTTCATCGCAGTCTTTGATCAACATTGTTTTGTTTAATGCTGTGCAAGGAGCAACACAAAACAGTGAATCAATATCACGGCCCAAATGTAACAAAATAGAATTTTTATCTTTTTGTTTGCAACGGTTTTGTTTATTATTTTCCTGTTTTGTTCAACATCTTCGAAAAAATACGCTGTTTCTTAATTCGATTTTCGGTCCATGCAGATTATATCATAAAATATATTTATCTTCATTTGAATGTGAATGATGCGAAGAAGTTATCAAGGTCTCAATGATTTCAGACGGACATATTTCAACCGACATGCTTGTTGATTGCTTTATGACATAAGCATAAAATTGTGATTCGTATCTTTCAAAGACATACATTACCATTATGAATGATATCAGAATATTCCCATCAGCTATACTACCGTCAGACAATGTTGTCATGTTTTATCTTGACGTCTTCATCAACTGATTGCCTGAACTATTGTGACCGACTCTGTTGGATTGCAATATTCTTAATGGTTTGTACACAGTGGAACGACAGCAGATTAGTTATCTTGGGCGTCTTGACTTGATTTGTAAACCAAAACCTCTTCCCGAAACCGAAAAGTTAATATATCAGCAGTATAATTTACGTAACAACAAACTTTCATGATCCACCGAGTGAGTTCCAAAGAATAATTTCACTCTCTTCGAGAATCTACCATCTCTTGGGTATACATGTCTGTAATTACCTTGTGGGTGTGCCCATTCGTGAAAATCTTTGGATGTATTAGTGTCAAGATTAGCGATGCTGGTGGCGTTCGAGGGTCATGAGTATTCGTGGAAGTTCTCGCTGAGTTTCGCAACAACCGACACGGCGGCCCACGTCCGCTCGTCAATGATCTCTTGATTTTATGTTAATGTATATGTTTGTTCGTGTAAATACGTACTAGAAAACTAAAAGTATACACATGCTATAAGTATAGCTACTACAGCTTTACAGAAACCGAAATCACAGCCACAAGTCTAAAAGAAGCCCAACTAGAACGCGATTGTACACTTCGGCTGTACGGTTTGCCATCTATTTCCATACAAAATTGATGCAAGCCATCGGCAGGAAATGGTGACTGCGATACCAGACACTATCTCGTCGTGAGGTGCATTCGTCAGACTTCGGTCGCATTATATCACGCGGTACGACATTGTTATACGTACCGGCTAGACAGAACAATAAAGACCTCACAGCCAAATGCAAGCAAACAATTCTACGTTAACTTGTTTGCTCAGCTTAAAATGACCATACTATACAAGAACAAGGTTGCATACATGGGAAGAGCGATGTAAGACTTTTGTGTGTGTAATTAACACGTATTCAGGCAAGTAGGCGGATGGTGTAATGGACAAACACACTCAAGTGTCTACTTCCCCGAAGCGCTATGTGGAAGAGTGCGCAGCCCATAAATATTAATGACAAACACCGATTCAATAGCCGGGCGGCAGACAGGTCAGCGGCCTTTGATCCGATTGTTAGATGCTCATTCTTAGATGTAATTAGGAATGCCTCGTACAGCTAATATGCTCCAGAGTAGACACGGGCAATATGAATAAAACATGACCTACAGAAGCCTCCAGACGTTAAAACGGATTTAAAATAGAATAATAAAATAGCCTTTCTGGTGACTGGTGAGGTCATGTCCTGGGTGAGATTCCCGGATTGAGCAAAGTGTAGTAGTACGGAGTCTGGAATTACGCAAGTTGATGGCAATAGGCTCGCACTCGGGGAATAAATGCGTGAAGGTATGTTATCTTGAATAATAAAAGCGATCCACAATAAACAGATTTGATCAATGACATACATCATGAAAAGATTTCGTATTTACAATAAACATCGTTAACCTGAATACATTCGTACATTCAGTTCGTAGCTTAAATTCTCCAACTCGTTGGGTAAGCCTTCAACAAGTCAGACAACATTGCAAGCGATATACCTACGAGATTATTGAAATAAATGATAGCGATAAAAATAAAATTGAGAATATCAGGTATCAGAATATCGTAATGATGGAATGGGTTACTCCGCAGTAACGGCCACATTTGACTTAATTTATTTCAACTTTAACACATAGGTGTACATACTCGTATAGTAGGTACATTCACATTTCGCCAGTTATGTTTACCTAAGTCACATATTGCTATCAAACGGGTACAAAAACAGACTTCAGGCAGCTATTGAAAAATTCAACAATGTAATACCCATTAAGACCGACCGACCTGGGAATCGAAACCGGGACCTAAAAACTTACTACGGAACTTCTGAGCCACTAATGTGACAAAATATTATCTTCGTCGGAAGTAGTCACAAGAGACGGTTACATCCCAATAAGAGCATGATTCATCACTAGAGCATTCGAAGATAATTTGAATTTTAAATCAGAGTCACGTTTATGTGGATGTGGACCATCTAACAGAAAAATTTTAAGAGACGGCCTTGTGGCCAACAAATACTAAGATCTTTTTAATGAAGAAAGAAAACAATAGTAACAGGAATATGAATTGTGAGATACATTACGTACGCGTAGATAAGTGATGTCAGCAAGACTATATATCGGTACTAAGTGATTTAATGGGTCAGTGTCCCCTACATTGATTGCAAGTGAACGTTGCAGACAATAAAGCAAATTATACTCTCATAGATACGACTACGATTTCTCAACACATCAATGAAATGTTTAAATAACAAGCGTCAGTTATTATTAACCTACTAAATCTAAAAGATATCAAAACAGATTACTTTTAAAAGTCGAACGATTCAAACGTTAATGTTAATTTCTAGGTATGAATGAATTAAGTGATACAAAATTACGAACAGTGCACAAAGGCTTGGTTGTTGTTAAATTGACAGCTAGTGACCCTTGTTAGGTCGCCGGACGTTTACGTCTCGTTAAATAAATGTGTGTGAACATCATGGACGGCCATGTCCCAATAAACACTACTTACATGGCTCCATGACCATTTCGAATTTGGGAAACATGAGTATTATTTCTTGGAAGGATCGCGATCGATCTTCAGATTTCGGAATTATCCACTAAAAATGAGTACAGGTTTACCAATATATTACGTTTATTAAACGATAGGATACAGTTTCACTTATCAGAGGCTACATCGTTAGGTGTGGTGGTGTTAGAGACAGAATGTGTTAATCCAGTAACCATGCATTCATTATGTAGGAAAGAACACAATTTATTTGTTAAAGTAGAAAGCGTGATCGCAAGCAAGTATCCACTTTTTGTGAATCAAAACGTCGAAATTGTACACTAGCACAATGAACACTCTTTGGGAGTTAAAGTTAATGTGTGAAAGGAAAGTATTGTCTCGTGTGAAAGTAATCCATCCAGTTATAAAAAAAAATTTCATTGTGTTTGTTACATAATAAAGTACATGTGGCTTGTTATAGTGAGCATACTTTATCAGACGCAGTCATGTTGAAACTTGTTTGTGTTATGGGTCCCATACTCTTTTGTTTGAACTTCGACAGGAAGTAGTTACCGACGTTCAATTATGCGATGAATTGGACAGTTTTCAAAAGATTTGGAATTCTAAATACACAAACATTACTCATTGGAAACTTAGGACGAAGTATGGAAAAGAGACTCAAAAGGTAGGTACTCATAATTTTAACTAACTTCATAAAGAAAACAAATTCTATAAACTAACTGCCTGCTAGTATTCACACGGAAATCCCTATCGTGTAACTGTATGGACTTGGCAACCCCTCTCTAAAGGAGATATACCACTGTCTCACTCGCGCACTACGAATTCACCCTCTGTCATAGGATCGTGGGATAATTAAATATTTATGTCATCACAAACGGCATGATGAACTTACGTGTCCGTTATGAATCTCAGCTAGTAATCATAAAAAGACATTTGGTCATGTACAAGAGACGTTGCACATTAGCTTACTCAGACCGCTTCAATCAATTTATTCCAGTTAGCCAATTGCCAGAATTTCTAGTACTAAAATAGCATTCAATGAAATACCAACCTTTTTATTTATCAAGATCTTAATTCACCAGACACATCCCGTAGATAGATGGAAAAGCACTGTCACGAACTTAGTTAAAATAAACTATGCCGACACTACCGAATCCGTTTACAAACACTATTTAGCTTAAAACGAAACCAATTAATTAATTAACACAAATCCACAAAAACGTATGTTTAATAGATGCCCGAGAATAATACCATATGACAAAACAGAAGACACATCATTATAAATTACTTCAAAGCTCGAACTCGTGAAGCTTTTTTCAACGAAGCGACGTGGAGTTGCTACCAACATTCGATACAGACTGCATCACTCAGAACGGAGGGAGACGACTGCGGTAGGAGACGAGGGGAAGGGGGGGAGAACGCAGTAGGGGGCGCGCGCGTCGAACGCTACCTAGCAGAGCCGTCGAACTAGCCTATGTCACTGTCGCTGATATGATAACGAATGTACACAAAGCTAACGACATACCTACCACAATTTACGGAACTGTGAACGAAAGAGATGACAACTGTACACGAAGGCGGAAAATATCAAACGCCTAACGAAATGTATTTAAAACCCAAACCAACTGACGATAAGGGGCAACCAAAACAGATGTCTATTGACAAACGGTAACGAAAACAAACAATAAATGGGAACACGCGGAGAGAACAATAAATCTCTCCTAGCAAGAGGGTTGTAGCAACTATATATGTATTAGGATAGTCCTTATGTCTCATAAAAGTTGAATCTTTAAATGTTAAACAAATATAAACATCAATAAACAAATGTCTGGATGTATAAATTAAATTTTATTTAGTTCAGAAAAAAGAGGATTAGAATAACATTTGAGCTAACGAAGCAGTAAAGCTTTTGGGACCATCTCAATCCAAGTCTGGGAGCTTTCAAACTAAAATAGACTAAAATAAACTTCACGTTTTGTAGCGAGTTAAAAAATTATCTCTTCTGCCCTTTTCACGTCGAGATGCATATATCTCCAGAATAAACATTGACAAGAAAGTGTCTCATCTTGCGTAACGTAAGTCACGTTTGGTAAACCATTAACGCTATGAGGAGTGTGCTGTTGGAGTGAAAGTTAATTTAGATAGAGTTAAACCTGAAAAAAATACAAACAAAAAATTACACGTAGATAAAAAATTTACGTTGTTTCTTATTCAGGAAAGAATGGGGGTGGTAACACATCTGAGTCATAAACTTGAAGAAAACAGTCATAAACACGCAAAATGTTTTACGTCTTGCAAAAAAGCAGAATTTATTTTCTATAATTCAGAGGTGAGAGTCGTTATACGGGGCCAAGTAGTGGAAACGTGGAGTTGAAAACATTGATGAATTTCCCCGATGACACTTAAAAAACCGATTGCATAAAGTGGTGGAAAAAGAGAAAGAACACCATGTTTTGATAACTTCTCTCGTACGCCGTTTAAAATTATGTTTGCATTTCGAGAGTGCTAGTTCCAGAGTGAGTATAAAAAATAGACATATATTTTTGCCTCAACGCTTTTAGTTGGGAAACTACCAGACTATAATATTTTTTTAGAAACGTGTTTCTAAATAAAACTATAACTTCACATGCGCATTCAATGTGTGTCTAATGTGATCATACATTTTCTTTTTTCTATTTAGTATTGTCACGCTAAGCCTTCATGCATTCCTAACTAGAACTATTTTATCTCTAGAAAAACCAGTGTTAATTGATTCTGAGTATTCAAGTCATAACTTTTATATTTATATCCATTACACTCATGGTAAATGGGACCATGCCCAAGTCTCCTGTAAATGTTTTGTTGGTAATCTATTTATAACCAGCATGTACACTTCGGTCCTCGCAATGAACAAGAGAATTTACTGATTAGTTTTCAGTTTCAAGTGAAAGTAATATGGAAGAAGCATGGGTCGTTAATTTGAGGCGTAAAAATACCATCGTTAAAAAAGACTGGTATATACAATACCTTAGTCATGAGAAATAAACAAAAAGTCCTGTTACACACGTCCACATCCCATTTAATGAATGCACTGTCGCTGATTCATACGCATCGTAAAATCAGAGTGCAGTCAACCGGCCACTATGTTCACAGCCAATAAAGGACTATTGAAGAAGAACCCTTCTAGAGATACGAGGAATACAATATTAACTCTATTTACAGAAGGCCCAAGGAGTTTGCTAACAAAGGATGGCCATTTAAATAAATAGAACAATTAAGAAACGCCAAACAATGTAAATCATTCAACGATATTGACTCATCCATACATTGGTGAGTAGAAAATCTGGTGCAGATGCTACGAAAACGGTAATAAATTACTTAAGTCACGGCATCTCGCACGCGGCGAACGTTTTGTTGTTCCTCATGATCGTTTAATTTTAACTCGGTTAAAATATAGCAAATCTCACCGGATTATACAGAATTTACTTATAGGTCTAAATCGCTTAGTTTCTTAACCTAGATGTTCCGAAGAAAACAATATACAGGATCCTTTAGAATTTGATAAGATGTAACAAGAACAAATGGCACGCCATGCTGTGCGAAAGTTAAGTGTCCCTTACACCGACAAAGTGAGGCAATAAAAATATACGAGGACCACGCCCGAACGTTGCAAGCGTGTAGATCGGCTTCGGCCGAATTCGCTTGTTGTACTTTGTATCTTCAGGCGACATTTGGTAAGCAAACATAAAGAAGATTTATTGCTTTCGGCGTGTGTGGCAGGTCTCTTAAACTTCAACCGACGCTCCATCATGTGTATTGATTTCTTTTGTAGTTTCGGCATCCTCTAATCCTCCAAGTGTCTTCATAATATAAGAACTTCGAAATTCTTACGTCAAGTTTCGAGTAATATGTGTTTCCCTTTACCCAAAACACGAATAACCTACTTCAGATTTATTGTGCTATTTATTTGATGTAGTGATATAATGAATAATTTTCAGGATTTTATCAATTAATTATAATGACTTTTTATAAGCTTTCTAATTTCCTCGATTTCTTTCGTTTTATTTACACATGTTTTTCGTATCATGAGATTTTATCTGAAATTGTTGTAAAGATCATACGATATACAGATTACACTGGTTTATACAGTGATTATAAAAATGCAATAATTCGCAACATAACACTTGTTAGTTGCATGATATATGTAATTGGAGTACGTATCATAATACAGTAATAAAGATAATAGTGAAGTAACATAAAAACAAGAATGTACTTTCGAAACGGACAGCGAAACTAAATATAAATCGCGTTTACGACGGGGTCTACAGGCTCTAAATCAGGTATTTGCAATAATTATGTAAGAAAATGGAATTGAAATATTAGATATAAGACAGTATTACAAACCAGTTTACCAGTAATAGAGTCAATTACTGACTAAGAAATGGATAAACATTTAAAGGAGGAAAGACTAGAGGAAAAATGAATTTAAATAAACTATAGCAAATGTTTAAGAAAGGAGGCGTAAGAAAGTAATAATTGTATTTTCTAATCATAGAAGGATCAAACAAAAGGATGTTATTTGAGTCATGTTGTCGACACGAGAGTTGTTTCAACCAACCAATCAGTAACGAAAGTAAAAAAGCTTTTACTCACAAAATAAGCCTTTGACTTATTGTCGTTTTTGTTGAATTTTACGAAACACTGTGTCACTTTGAACAACAGAAATGTAATAAGCTTTTCACTCAACCTTTACGTTTTCATATTTGAAGTTTGTCACGTGAAAGGTTTTTCCACACCGCAACAATGTAATCAAAAGAAAAGTGGTGTTTATGCCGTATAAAAAACAATTTAATTAAATGAGGCCTCAACCACTCTTCTATGAAAACTCGAAATATATTTTGATGCCTATTACCTACCTACCTAAGTTTTTGCAGCTACCCGCTACCCACTTCTTTTTAGATGAATGTGGTTTCATACAATCCATCTCAGTCCCCAATACCGTTGATCTGTCTTAAAATGAATGGCCCATTTCAGTTTACAACTCTTTGTGCATTAGCAACGTAAGTAGGGCTTTTCAAATGTGAAAACTTTACCCATATGGCTAAAAAGTAAGAGTCTAGATCGTTTTGGCATGCGCTCAGGGAGATGGCCCCTCAAAGTGTATGCAGTGCTGCATTCTATGGAGCAGTAGATGTGGGTGGGGCACGGCATTTGTGTAACAGTCCTGGTATTCCGGCGCCGAGGTATGAGGAATCGCTTTTAACCCCCGGCTTTAGCTTTCTAAAGCTAAATTATCGAATTAATACGCTACACCACTTGCTTTTAATTTCTTTATGTAGTAATAAAATTAGTTGATAAAAATCTTGGCCACTCACAAGTCATTACAAATAAAAGGATTTTCCTTAAAAGATCTATTAGTTGCCGCGGCTTCAAGCTGATTTGCCGAGTTTTTGCTGAAATGACATCATGTTTCATTCACGGTGATATCCAAAAGTAACAAAGAAGAAGAATACAATGCGATAATACTCCGTGACCGTTTTGTTAAGGCGTTGCCATTATTATAGATTCCACGGCAAGTCGTAATGAATATCGGTAAACTTTATTTCATTGTCAATTAAATAATCGCATTTCGTCTTTAGCCGGAGGAGCCAGATGTCTTCATCGACTTTCCATATCGGCCAAATTTAATTGGTAGCCAGTAATTACAGACTTATAGAATGGTGAACTGATGAAATGCTAAATTCAAAGAGTTTGAAAGGTAGGTACGAAGTAGTTAGTGAACAGCGCCCACATTAATATTAAAGTGGGGATGAGCGAATGCCTTTCAGAATAATAATTATTTTGAATATCAATAAGTTTATTCGGTCACTAGCTTTAGAGCTTACGACTCTAGCTCTACTCGTGTGAGTTGAATGACATTACTTTTTTTCTGCTCAATTTTACTAATTCTGTTACCAAATTGTACAGCATTTATCACATACTTTTTATTGGGATCTCGAGAAATTCAGACCACAACTCTATGTAGTATGCAAGTCACAATGTTGAAGATGAATGAAATGTGATCGTGCTCTTGCGCATGAATGAGCGCACGACTAATTCAGCCTTTAAGCAAACTTGACCCTGGCAAAATACCCTCAGATAGTCAGAGCGAAGGCAAAATTTTATTCAGATCTTTTTTGTTACATGACATGCAAATAAGAGTTCTAGCCATAAACACATTTTTTGTCTGACGATGAACTTGAACCCGCGAGGTTGAATGACAATAATTTAAACGCAGCTGGTACTAAGTTTTCAGAATATTATGAAAAATATTTATTAAAAAAAGAATACCTAGTATGATACGGTGTTGGCCTAACAGTAAACAGCAATAACTGAATTTCTAGACGAGACTGACGGCTCAGTGAGACGTATTCGCTGAGGCAAAGGGCAGACGGTGCACTGAACTACCGAATCTTTGTAAGGGCGAACATATTATTATTACTTGTCTAGACGATCTACTAAAATTCTAAATTGAGATCAAGTAAAATTACTATTTGTTTATCGTGGTCAACTTGACGTTTCATAAATAGGCTGCTTCTAGAACTCAATTCATTGATTCACACATCATCATCATCATCCTCCTGCCCTTATCCTAATTTATTTGGGGTCGGCGCAGCATGTTTTCTTCTTCCATACATCTCTATTTGCCGTCATCTCAAGGGTCACCTCTTTTCTTGCCATATCATCTTTCACACAATTCATCCATCTTTTCTTTGGTCTTCCTCTACTCATGTAACCCTGCACCTTCATACTCAAAACTTTCCTCACAACATGGTCCTCATTCCTTCGCATCACATGCCCATACCATGACAACCGATTCCCACACAACTTCTCGGTCACAGGCGCCACTTTCAGACTTCCTCTTACATACTCATTTCTTATTCTATCCATTCGCGTAACACCACAAATCCCCCTCAGCATTCTCATCTCAGCTGCATGTAACTGCCTTTCATTCATGCCTTTTGCGGCCCAACATTCTGATCCATACAAGACAGCAGGTCTTACCATAGTTTTGTAAATCTTCCCCTTAAGTTTAAGGGGAATATGGGGGTCACAGGTTGTTCCCGTTACCTGCCGCCATTTCATCCACCCTATGTTAATTCGGTGCTTAACAGCCCGATCTATTTCTCCGTCACTTACAAACGAACCGAGATACCGAAAGTCGGAACAGACCGGGAGAAGCACGCTGTTAAGCGACATTGCTTCAGGACTGGAGAGACCGCCGAAATCGCAGAACATATATTCAGTTTTGGTTCTGCTGATTTTCAAGCCTACACTCTCCAGCCTCTGTTGCCATTTCTCCATTCTGCTCTGGATCTCAGCTTCATCTTTGCCGACGACATTGTTCTTCCGACAAGAACAATGTCGTCGGCAAATAGCATGCACCAGGGCGCCTCTTCCTGTATGTCCGACGTCAGAGCGTCCATTATCAACAGGAAGAGGTAAGGGCTTAATGCCGACCCTTGGTGCAGTCCTACAGCCACACGGAACTTGTCGGTGTTGCCAGCAGACGACCGGACATACGTCCTAGACCGGCTGTACATTGCACGAATTAACTCCACATACTTCCCAGGCACACCTTTCTCTTTCACGGCCCACCACAACACCTCCCGGGGCACCCTATCATACGCTTTCTCCAGATCAATGAACACCATATGCAAGTTCTTATGTGCACGTCTGTATTTCTCACACAGCTGACGGAGTGCAAAGGTGGCGTCCATTGTTCCTCGACCTGGCATAAACCCAAATTGACTTGGGGTAATCTCACTCTCCTCTCGCAATCTTTTCTCTATCACCTTCTCCCATACTTTCATACTATGTGACAGGAGCTTTATCCCTCGATAGTTGTTGCAGTCCTGTACGTCCCCTTTATTCTTGAAGATGGGCACTAGTGAACTATTGCACCAATCTTGTGGGATCACTTCCTCGTGCAACAACTTATTGAGGAATAATGTCAGCCACGTACATCCATCTTCTTTTAATACCTTCCATACTTCAACTGGTATATCATCTGGGCCCATAGCTTTTCCATTTTTCATACTTCTAACTGCATTCCTAACTTCATCCATGCTAATTTCTCTCACCAAACCCATATTTACCTGTGTCTCGTGAAGCATACCATTCCATTCATTCTCCTCGTTCATTAACCTATCAAAGTAAACCTTCCATCGCAGTTTTATTTAATCATCTTCACACAGAACCTTACCAGCATCATCTTTAATACATTTAATATGCGTTATATCTTTTGCCCTTTTTTACCTTATGTTCGTAATCCGATAGAGTTCCTTCTGGCCCCTAGGGCTATCCAGTGAGTTATACAACTTCTCCTGTGCTTTAGCCCTAGCAACTGCTACCGCCTGTTTTGCTTTCCTCTTCCATACTTTGTATATTATATTCTTTTCTTCTTTCAAACTATCGTTCCCGTTTTCTACACCCTGCCATTCTTTGAACGCAACTTTTTTCTGTTTAATTAACTTTTGCACTTCTTCATTCCACCACCATGTATCCTTATCTATTATACCTTTCCCTTTCGATTCTCCAAATACGTCTTTTGCTACTCTTCTTATACAATCTGCCATCTCATTCCAACATTCGTTCACAGATTTTCCCTCCATATCCTTCATATCAATCATTTTATCCACAACTTGATTTTTAAACAAACCTGCACACTCCTCATTTTCTAACATACACCATCTAGTTTTTGGTGGGGGCCGTTCTTTGTTATATCTGGCGGACACACTCACTTTAACCTGCATAACTACCAACCTGTGTTGTGAGACTAATGCTTCGCCTGGCAGCACTTTACAGTTTTTGACACAAATCAGACTATTCCTTTTTACCAGGAAGTAGTCGATTTGTGTCGCGTGGTGGCCACTTTTATATGTGATCAGGTGCTCGTCTTTCTTCTCAAACCACGTGTTGGTTATTGCCAGGTCGAATGCAGTAGCAGCTTGCAGTAGTGCCTCACCGTCATTGTTACGGTTTCCGTACCCCCAACCACCATGCACTCTCTCATACCCAACGTTCAGCTTTCCAACATGCCCGTTAAAATCACCCCCTACAAACACTTCTTCACTCTCTTGCACATCTCTCATCACACAATCAAAGTCCTCCCAAAATTTATCTTTTATACTATCCTCACATCCTGACTGGGGTGCATACACGCTCACTACCTTTAATACCAGACCCTTCACAATCACTTCGACAGCAATTACTCTATCACTCATTCTATTTACATCTACCACACATTCTTTTAGCTCGCTATCCAGGACTATACCCACACCATTTCGCTTGCCATCGCTTCCACAGTAGTAAAACTTATATCCTTCTCCTATCTCTCTAGCTTTCGCCCCCTTCCACTTTGTTTCTTGCAGACACGCTATATTTATCCGTCGCCTTTTAAGAACATCTGCTAACTCTCTTCCTCTTCCAGTCATCGTACCTATATTCCAACTTGCATACCTCAGCCTTACTTCTCTTTCACTCCGAGCTTGCATCTTACGTCGCACCCGCCCGTTTTGGTGCGACAACCCTTGTCCATTTCCCGCAGGGGCCGGGTGCTGCTCCTGCGCGTCGCCTGTGGGGTACGCCCTAGCCCTATCGTGCAACATATCTCTTGTACTATTCATGCTGCTTATTGTTTTGGCATAGTTCTTACAGTCGGCCGCCTGCCTGACACCAACCCTCCTTGGGAATGCTATCGTTGGTGGTATACCCGCCACCATGCGGGTGACCTAGATTGCTTAATATTTTGCACCAGGTCTGAAAAACTCCCTTAGTCGCCTCATACGACACCCACGGGATGAAATGGGGTGGTCATATTCTTAGTCCGTGACCACACAGAACAATTCATTGATTCACACATGAAACATTAAATAAATCTAGGAAAAAATAATAAATAAACTAGTTGTTTGGTTATAAATGACTCCTAGAATTGACCTTTTAAGGAAAGGATAACTCGTAACTAGAGCAACACAAGTATTTAGCTTTTGCCTTAAATACAGAGGTTGAATGAACTAGGTCATGATTCATGAGACATTCGCGCAAAGCTTAATGACGTCATATGTGGAACTTGTGAATGTAAATTACGTATGAGATCTACGACAGGATTATTGATAAGAATCTTTTGTTTCTTTAACACTGACCTGAAGCCACGAAAGTGAAAACAGTGAATCATATCCAAGGACCAAGGGGTCCAATCATTTAAAAATGATTAAAACTCATTTCAACTGCACTTTCAGCAGTATTCGTAATGCTAAACGCAGTTTCTACAGTTATTTTAGACTATGTTGACGAATTTTATTTCTCTAAAGAACTATGGCATTCTATCACTGTGGAGAAACTTAAGATCGAAGATTTCCAAACAGGTTAGCAGGCCCCGCAGCCATTCGGGCGTCTAAACAAAATAAAAACTTTGCGGCGGAACGCTAACCTTGACGAACCTGTTGATTGGTGTCATTTTAATAATTGCCATATCCAAAGATAGTGAGGCCAACGAACTTTCCGAAATATTCACAATAGAGAGACAAATCAATTGAATTGGATTATATGTAAAAGGGTCGATGGGCTAGTGAACTAACAATAAGTGTCAATCCATATTACAGGGCTAATATATCGCTCTGATTCCAAAGACATGACGAATATATAGAAAGCTATAGAAGACATCGAAGTGAATGAACTCTTTTTCATTGATTATAAATATAATATCATCAATGAAGAACTCTATCGAATCGACAGTGTTACTAATGAATCAGTACAAAAACGTTATCTGGATTTAGTACGACTAGGGATCAAGTAGCTGCGAAGTGATGAACCCGCCACACAGGGAGTAAGCCTGTCACGTTAACTGGGTGATCGATACCTTCCGCCCCTTAAATTACCAAGTAATCTCACTCGGTAATTACTCAATTTACTCAAGACAGGAGGCGATACCATCAAAGTGCCGCGGCGAAGATTAACTCGACTATAACTCACCTGAGAGGTAAGACTTAATGAAAGCTACGTTCTAATAACTAGCCAAAGAGTATATTAATTATCATTAAAAGCTACTAGAGCAAGGGTTAATATTCTAAATTGTGCAAGATCAATTATGTGTGCCAGATAGCAACTATTATGCTCCAGTGAATCAAAAGAGACGAGAATCATTTCCAAATCATAATAAGCGATGACTATTATGACGTATAAATAGAAAATTAAAACCATGGTATTCAAACACCATAGCAATGCCACGCCTAATCGTGAAATGGCACTTTGTGGGTGATGAAGCGACGCATCAGCAAAGATAATTATAACTGGAGCGGACGCGACCTAAATACATGCACACGAGAACGACTATTTCCAGACAACGGAAAGGCAAAACAGGTAGATTTCGAAATAGCACCTTCACAACAGTAGGCATAAACAAAGCTCCCGTTTATATTTATCTTTAAGGTAACAAAGCTATCATTAACAGAAGACTCCGTTAAATAATTACGTATTTTGAAGGGTGTGGTGATTACACTAATTACTTCTCGACATGATAACGTCAAACAAGAAGGATTGATAATCCATTAAGTACTTTGTATTATCTCGACGGAAATATATTGTATCAGTTTTGATTTGGAATGAAGAGATATGAAGATTATTCAATGTTTATATTATGTAGCAAGTTGTAAGAACCAATTCAGCAAGATGGGTTTGTACATACTGTTGTTCTTATATGGCAGATAAACCACTGGCTGGAAAAATTCAACCTCTGCGAGCACAGTATATACTCGTAAAACGTATTTTTAAATAGCACTATGTCTATTTAAACGTCTCGTGCCTCTTTAAATCCCGCATAGTATAAACACAATGCAATACACAAACAATAGGGATCCTAAATGGATACAATCGTCGTGAAACAGACTTCAATTTAAACTAAATCTGTATCTATTCTCTGTTTCACGAAACAATAAACAAGAGTCTAAGAAATGATAGCGTTAGCTTTTGCGAATATAGATTCTAAAATAAGTTCTAACTTTGTCCAAAACTGTTCCGTATATTTAAAGGAACCATATAGCTGACTATTCGTCCAACAATAGCCGCAGATGTACCTACGTACAAGAGAGCAGACGGGATGCAAATAACAAAAATCAATACGCCGAGCCGAACGCAGCATGCCCAACTTGCATAAAATTATCCTCACAATTTTAACACACTTTTCTGATTCGACGAATTATTAAATACGGAAACAACCGACTATTTACAATGTTCCACGCCATCAGCAATCATGACGCTGACGACAAAATACAAAGTAGGCACGATCAACGAGGTCCAGACAGAATTCTCAGACAGTGTCAAAGACATAACTAAATAAACAATAGAGCTTCCGTTCTGAGACGTCGACTGCCTAAGAAATAGAGTGCAATACCTAGAAATCAAACCTGCATCATAAATTCATGCAGTTGGGAGCATTCGCATAATGGTCTCGCAAAGCTAAATTCAACGTGACTTTGTTATGGGTATAGCACACATGAAAGTCTAAGTAAGTGGCTGAGAGACTTCGCGTCTCTGAGCTGGTACTCGAGCGAACCTGTTGACCCAGTGTGCAACGCTCGCGGCAAAAACTTCGCCTGCACCTGCTTTGGTGTTATAGGCACCTAGTCCTATGTAGCTGTGGCTATTCAGACGAAAACCATTGTTTGCGACCTAAAACCATAGTGGGAGCACTCGCATGTAAGAAAAAGAAAAAAAAATGGATGGGAATATCATTGTCTTTCGGACCATATGTGATTTTCAGGCCAATTAAGGTCACCAGTGACGACTTAATACCGTTCATGAATTATATTTGAGTTGGAAATAGAATTCATACAATGAACAATAGAAACGATAAGCGAGTATTGAGAACTTCATTTTAGATGAAAATAGCTTCAAAGACAAGCACAATAGAAACAAAGGCGTTTCGATTGTAATCAATACCCTACATACGATCAGCAGCTCCTTTCTAATACAGGTCTGCGTAGGAGGATTAGTAAGTAGTGCAAATTCGTCACAGAAGCTTCTAGTCGGCACTAGAAAGTTATGGTAGGCGAAGTATTTACTTTGATTTACCAAATATTAAAACATCATCTGTCCATGTTCAAAACTCATTTTAATCTTCCCTACTTAGCATAATGGAGACCTGTCAAGTGCTTTCTATTTGGGTGAGAATAAATCACTAAGTTAAGAACTTACGGTTGAGTAAACCTTTAAGATAAATTGCTATGCTTTAATAGTTTTCCATTGTTCAATTACAAGTTTACGCGTGGAGAGCTAGTGCTGTCTGATATAGCAAACCTCAATATCTTTCAAGTGTATAAATACAACCCAGAGTTGAATGTGACGTCAATGCGAAGCCCCTCATCGACTTTATTGTATATTCTATTCGCTTTAAGTTCGATAACAATAAGTTCATCCCTTAAACCTTATTATTTTATTTCTTTTAACATCAATTTAGATGTATATATTTGAAAAACATAGTGGAAATAAGGACCACACTAACGTGTACATACTCGTATAGGCAGTGGCGTGCACTCTATACAAGGAAATAAGCACTGCATGGCCTGTGATCCCATACATATGTACGCACATAAATACCCCTCTAAATGATAAATAACTTTAATTAAAAAAAAAAAAACATGGTAATTTAGCCTAGGTACAACACGGTATAGCTGAAACTGGTAAGGTTTTTTTTTGTGTGTCTGAAAACTGTGCAATCACTGCATATAGGTATTTATTCTTTTTATATCATGATTGGGTATTTAAATATCTTTGTTAATTATGATACAGACACATGTTTTTAACTTTTTTTATTGCAATAAACGACACCTTAGATTGTTTAATCTGCAATAAATAATTAATTAAAAATCAAAGTATATTTCATACTATTGTATGAATAACTATGAAACAAATAACGGTGATTGGAAAATAAGCGAGGTTTGCGGCTGACATTTCATTTTGGGAACAAAGACTCGCCAGGAAATTTGACCGTGCCCAAAATGTAATTTTAATTCTGTCATTTGAAGGTTCCGAACCAAATTCACATCAAATAATCAAGAAAATAAGAAATATAATCTCAGTCTTGGAATTCAATTATACTCATATTATTTATTTGCATACCACAATGTTTAGATAAGGTTAAACCATTAGCAAGATTATATTTCATGATCTTGCAAATGTTTATTTTTTTATATTATTAAAACAAATCAGTATTCAAACAATCAACATAATGTCAAACCAAAACACTTCAAGGAGACGGAAAAATGAAACATGCGGGCGAATAGCAAACAAGTTGCTATAACCCAATATTCTTTCGTTCCCACACCAAATTTAGATACCCGAAATACTCTAAAAAGGGTATGTCATCGGGTCATTGACAAGTACATGAATGATGTACCTTATCTCCACTCCTCGACCTGTGTCAAACTCGTTGACCTACTGCGGGATCACCACGACCGCCGATTACGAACCTCTTGAGCCTCCAATACGCTGACGAAGGTGGGGCAGGTATAAGAACTCTATACTTAGAAATATGATGACTAAGTACTTTCTAATTTTTAAGTCGACGGCTGAAATACGTAATAAGGTAATAACAGGAATAAGGAACAACTTCTGATGATTTTTTTCCTTATCAAAGGGCAGTTATTTTCGGAGTTTGATATTGGAAACAAACTTTCAGTCACGTAACTCAATTATATTGGGTTTGTTTCTGAAAAGTTTTGTTTTTTCAGGATAGGTATCGATTGGAGGAAATATTTTTTAAATATCAAACATTGTTTAAGAAAAACAAATGACGGTAAAAGTCTATGTTAATAACGAAGTATTTGAAAAACATGATAGACATAATGTGAATAACATGTGGATAGTTATCTAAAACCTCTGCAAAACAAGGCATAGTGTGGTAGAGAATACATAATATATCAAATACAGTTTCAAATGTACTGCAGCGCCCTCGTCAAAACAGGCGTTCCCGTGGCAATCGATATACTTTTCAAGGGTGCAAATAGTTTCAAACCCATTGTAAACCAGACACCTCTAATCGGAGTACGTGTTGGAGTTTATCTATTTCATAAGGTTTTTATTTAAGTTTGTAGTTGTAAGTTTCAATAGTTTGTAAAAAATTGTTTTCATATATCCTCCATGTCGTATCTTTATCTTAAAACACTATAAGTGTTTAGAAGGTTTTGAAAAATACCACAGCGGTTCTTAATTTAGTTTGGCAGTAGACACCACAGTCTTAAAACAATCGACTTCGTGCGACTCTCAGCGTAAACGAGACTATCTTAATAACAGACAAAACCATTTACATTAAATTTTACAACGAAAAGAAAATGTCACGTTTGTAAAATAGCATGGCAAAACGGCACACATACCCAATGATGCACAAAACAGAAACAAAACTGGAAAATGTACTGCACAACAGTATCTTCAATTTCACGCTCCACAATTCTATTCTTACAGATTGATACAGTGTGGGTACTCCCCTCGGCACATTTGTTTCCGAAAACTGTTTCTAAGCTGTGCAAGAATGATGGAATAGTTTACAAAACTTGCCGGTACGCAGACACCTTTCAAAGTTATAAGCTTGTTGAAAGACACGGTAACTTTCTCCTGGTTCTGAGTGAATCCTCCTCAATCTTCTGTTTTACTTTTCGCGGCTGCTTAGTTAGAGCAACTGAATTTGTGCACTCATTCATTAAAAGAGCATTTATTTTACGGGAGAAAAATACTATCTCACTTCTTCAACCCTAAGTTGTGTTAATGTTAACGATCTCAGGGCCTCATAGCTTACGCTTAAGCTCCTGGTTTTAAAATCGTCTTAAAACAATTCTGAATGGTTCTGATTGCAGATCATTCCAACTGCAACGAGTAAATGGAAATACAAGATGAGTGGTACAATGAAGTTGTAATATTTAAAACGTGAAAATCTATGATCTACATCAATTACGGCGAAAATTGGTGCGCTGAACAAAATCAGCATAGAATTTGGGCGTGAATGGAAATACATTTCCATCGCTCGTCTCTATGTAAATGCAGTACCGAAACGTAACGATGTTACTGGAACGTCGGTTAATGGATTATACTATCTACAGTCGCAATCGCTACCTATGAACGTAGAACGCCGTATTGCACTCCGGCTGCAACAGTTTTTAATATGCTGTAAAATTTAGAACGATCCCAGATACTTGCATTTGCGGAAATGAAGTAGCGAGCGCCTCCACCCGGCTATATTAAGAAATGAAGCTATAAACGAGACTCGAGTTGTGATTACTTCAAACATCTTTCTTCCTAGACAAGGCGATATTTTCGCCGAACAGTCGAAAATACACCGACGATTGATCGCATAGGAAATCAAAGCTACGTGAACAGATGTTTTCTGACTAAAAGCCTCCCGTTACCAGTCGCGATGCCGTCTGGGTTATGTATTACAACAGTTTATTGACTATCCGTTAGTTCCGTTTGGCTACAGTTAACATGAACAATGATTGTTCACATTCGGAGTCGGTCACCCCCAAAAGAGTCCATTTCTCCACGCTACGCCCAATAGCCTCGGCTTTGCTGTTACGTTCACCGTTCGTTGTTCACAGATATTTTCCGGTTCTCTCTTACTGTAGTTCCGATGCTCGGTACTTAAACAGCGTTTCACTGTGGTTATAAGAGCACGTATGTTTTATAAAGTTGAAAAGTTATCTATTCTTCGCAACAGAATCTTCAACTTACAATTTCAGAATCGTACCATCATTTTAAACCGTTTATCGTAGTAAATTAATTACAATTATTCAGTCATAACGTGTTAACATTATAACTACTGAACTAGATTGAGTTTACGTAAGTGTTATTGCGTGTTTAATAAGGCAACAAAGTACATATTTGCATCTTACTTCATCGAGTTAACGGCTTTGAATTCATTAAACCCAAAATGGTGGAGCGGCGACATTCGTTCGCCCATATTTGGAGTACCCAGAACATTGGCCTTTAATCTACAATCTGTTGTTGTCAAATATTTTTTATCCATAAATACTTGGCAAGTTCTTTAGGCGCTTTCCAAATAAGAATAAAAGTAGCGGTTCTAAAATAAGTTGAACTCGTTCGCCGAATTTTTTTCTTTTAGTAAAATAAATAAGTCTTAATAAAAACAGCAGTCTTCTGGATATCAATTTTTCACAGCGATTGTTTTTGTTATGGATCCTGCAGTCATTCGTTTCTCAAATGAACATTACTCAGATTTTTAAGTAGGTATATACCTAATACGGATTGTTTTATGAAATAAAAGGAAGTTTACGTAGTTTCCTCACCACGAGGTAGCAAGCCGCGAACGGTAACTTTGTGGGTAAACTTTAACTCGCTGAATAATTGCTAAGCTAAATGTTAAACGGTGTGCTCCGCAGATGTGCAGATGCCAGGCGAGTTTTGCAAAAGATTTCCTTCGTGGAAGTGTATTCGCATTGCCTAAATGTGCATTGCTGCATTTCGAACATTTGTGCTCTTTGCCAGTCTCATTAAATTAGTTTTCCGACGCAAAATTTTAAGTTGGAAAATACAATCAAGTTCCTTGCTGTTTGAAAATGTATATTTTTCATACACGTACTCACGTACGTCGTAATGAACACGTTCGAAATATTCAGTCAAGAAGAACAATCAACATGTGATGTTAATTCATAACACACCTTCCGACACCTTCTCGCGTAGGACGGCTTACCATTATAATATCATAATGTCAAGCTTCGCTTCTTTTAAAATTCTCGCTCACAGTAACATCCTTCTGCCCTTCGAAAGCTTTAGAATAAATTATAAATCACAAGGCAACATGGCAACACATACTCCATTGTATGCGAGACATTACGTTAAAGAATATCGGATTAAATTAGATGGTAACTTGATAAAACTCAGGTCTTACTGCGCCCACGCCATCTCACGTCGCTATAAAGACTCCAGTTAAGCCTATCTCTAAATTTTCTTTTCTTTTTAACCAGCTGTGATGGTAATTGGAAAGTGTATATTATTTACGATGACTCATAAACCCATGACGTCATTCGTAATGAACACGGCAGCTTTCATCGTTCGGAATTAAGGGCGAAGTATAAAACATGACGTTACGGATTGTGGATAGGGGAACCCTTGTTCAGTGAACGCGTCTTACATCGTTCACTAACAATCTCTTATGGGTCGAGATATAATTTTATCCATGTCCCACTTCACAGTCTATTCCACATTTGGCAATCGGTAACGATTTTCGCTTACTGCCTCGACCCGTGATTGGACTCCACTAAATGCATAATAGATGAGGTCTATAATAAAACCATTCAGTTCCCGGCCGTTGCTCCAATAATGATATTTTCGGAGCTTTACAGTTGGTAACTGAATGAACCGTTCAAAGCGCGGTGCTTCGAGTCACTGCAATATTTATCACAATGCTTTTTAAGGATCGAAGGCAGTTTAAAACGAGAAACTATATTTTGAAGCTATAACTCTCAATAATTAGTGGTTACTGTTAAAACATTTACGTTCTAAGCTATGACGTAACTAGGTTAATACTCTAACGATTTCACTTAAACAATAAAACATGTTTAATGATTTTAGAAACTCACTATTCCTACTGTATGTTATTTAGATAACGAAAAGTGGTGGCCACCATCATCACTCAAAGTATTGTTAGTTGATACATTTCGTTGTCAACGTACGGCTCAAGTAAACATAGAAGTTAATTTTGGATCTATTAGCTGCAACTTACAATGGATTTCACTCGTTTGTACCCGTAGACAAATGGAGCTTCGATCGATTGATAAAATGCGTTGCATGCAGCTGATGATGTAGACAATGTAGTTTTCGGGAAAAGTATCGAACAAACATAGCGTTATGGAAAGCTTCCGTGCGTTCACCGTCATTTATTTTCAGATATTAATGCACAGATTACACACTGCGCCGAAGTAAATAGGTCACCATAACGCGGGGTTGAGCAAGATAACCCCCTTAGCCACGCCATAAATTTTATATTAAAAACGTTGCGCTGTTACCGAGATAGGTTGGTACTAAAATACCGAGTCCAGTAAATTTTATTGGCAATTCATATTTCTGTTACACGCTTTACCGCGAAGTGTCCGGCCTATTGTTCTCTACCAGAAATATGTGCGGCAATTAGTAAACTGGGTTTAATTTCAGAGCAAATAATGAGCGAAGCCCGAACTCTGTAATTAAGAATTTCTGACAGCTTTCCACAACACGATCCGTTAGATATAATGCGAATTTTAGGCAAATTAACATGGCGTGGGGCCGCTGAATCACTTCGCTTTAATTAGAACCGGAATCTTGATACCGTTCGGACACTTCTGGTGAACTCATGTAGATGTAACAGTATGCGTTCCGCGAATGCAACATTTAAACGCGACGCGTGAATCAATGACCAATCTGAATCCATTGTTGCGAGAGCTAGTGCTCGTGGAGATTAGTTTCAGTCAATCAAAACTCAGTGGTTCTTCCATCGGACGCTTGATCATTAACACCTTTCGTAATCGATGCAAATTTTATTGTACATCGTCACGCCTCTCGTTGATCTCTAGTTACGTTGCAGATTGTTCACATTCTTAGATCCACTTGAAAGAAAGTCGTGTGTGTCACCGACACAGCTAAAGCATTGTTGCAAATCAACTATACTCAATTGTGTAATTTGGTCGATAGCTCAAACTTCCCACCATCCATTCAAAGCAATTCAAAGGGCATTGGAAAGATTTTCTTTACTCTACAAGTCTAATATTCAAGTACTTATTTAAACAAGTTCTTAATGGACTCGCTTGATAAATATTCCGTAAGATTAGTAGATTCGGTAAATCAAATATTGCGTTCGAATCTAGTGTCACCATGGCAAATGCAAATGCAGCGGAAAATATTCTAGGCGAAAATGTTCAGGCAATATGCTTTCTTGGCCCAGATTTGCCGGTTCGTCGACCGATTTCGTGTTGGGAACGCGCGGCTTGCATATCACCAGGTGATGCTCGCCTTAAGCCGGCGTTTCCGATGCGGGAATGGATATATTTTTAGAGAAACTTAAATTATATTTCTGCAACAAGCGGTGTGCCGTCGAATATCGTTAGAAAATTGTTTTATGGCACAATAAACACGATTTCTTCGTGGACATCAATCCTATTCCGATGTCGTTGACTTGTTCTAGTTTACAAAACTAAACTTACGTAATTCGATTTTTGAAGTGGACTCCAAAGGTTTTTAGCGTCGCACTGTATTGTGAGGGTCATGTCGGGCCCCAGAAAGTACGCAGTAGCTTTCTGGCTCTTTAAGTTGACAGGTGAGAGTTGGTCCAGACTATATATAGCATGACGGTTGTCCCCTTCCTGCCCATCCCGTTGAACGCATGAATAGGACTTCCTACCGGTGAGCTAGATCCGGTTTGGAAAGTCTAGTCAGTCCGACTAATCTCTTCACCCCGATTACCTAAACTTAATATACCTACAGGCTACAGGGTGGAACTATATGATTCTGGACCCTCCAGCGTTGAAATTCTTGATCAGCTTTTCCTAATTGTTACGTGAAGTTTTATTTAAAACGTAAATACTTCAATAGGTAAACATTAACTAGCTACGAATTAAGAGGTTCAAAGAGGTTGCAATATCGCAAAAGAGGCAAGCTGAAAAACTCCTAGTTAATCATAGGTCTCCGCACTTTGTATTTGCATGCAAAAAATATGGCCGCGAAAAGCGAAGCTGTACCAAAACTTGAGATGTTGATTGTATTCATGTTTGTATAATGTAAGTATTGCCAATTTTTAATTTTATAAAGCAGAGTTTTAACGCTTATAAAACTGGCAATGTGCCTGAAATGTTTTATGATAACATTTTACATTGGAACGAATAGGCGTTGCTGTTTTAAATTATTCAAGGTTGCCGTTGCTGTGAGCCGTTAAGATTTTTTTTAGGCTTTCACGTTATTCAGATAGGTTCTGCAATACTAGTTTTATGGGACACATCCTTTTTAGGGTTCCACTATTCAGCAGCCGAATGGCAAAAACGACTCTTCTTATTTCGTTCTATCTGTCCATTTTACTCGGAGAATATCTATTGTCACTGTATCGATGAAAAGGCAGTTATAGCACGTAAATAGAGATTAGGGCTAGTACTCCCCAATTTGCAATCGATGGATATAAAATAAAATCAGTGTTCATTAGCGTGTGTGCCTGGGGTATCGTTAGGTCACATAATATAAAACAGAATAGGTATGTTTTCAATTTACTTTTTTGGTTAAATAAACAGTTGGTGAGATATAGTAAAGTTTAGCAACAAAAATAATGTTGTTATTCAGTTTTTTTTTCAAATGCTACTAAGTACAAACCTATTTTTGCTGTAGATTATATTAATTTTAGCATGCTAATACTCATCCAGACTACGGAACCCTTCACAAGCGTGGTCCGACACGCACTTGGCCGGTTTTTAAGACTTCCATTTTAGAGTTGCGCTTCCTTTACTTTATCAGTGACGTCAAGCGAGCCCTTTGAGATGGGACACGTGTCCACAAAGGTGAGGTTACTCGATGTTTACCAATGATAGCTATAAAGGTAAGACACTTGACCTAATTACCACAATGATATTTTTGAAGGGGTCCATCAGAACTGGGCGACATTAACTATAGGCTGGCAGACGGCGGCGGCACGAGGCGCCAGGATGGCGCTGCCTATGAATAGGAATGTTGATGTACGTATAATATTGTACTGTATACGAGAAAGGAGGTTTTGTCATATTTTTAGGCATTTGTTTTCATTGGTTGTAATATCAGGTTATATTCTTTTGTTTTTTGGGAGTTTTGATACGTGTTCGGATGATGGCAATAGGCTCGCCCCCTATTACGTTAAGTCCCACGTAATTAAGTTCCGAAATGTAGGTGTACTATAGGTATAGCTACTAGGGTGTACTATATATATAGCCGTGATGTTATTTTGTATAGGTACCTACTGAAATAGGTATTTCAAGAATCCATGAATTAGTCCTGTATGTTTATATGTAGGTATTGAATTTCAGAGAATGAATATATATAAGTACATACCTACATATTGATAAGGAAATTGTAAAATTATCCTTTTGTTTCCTTTATTCATAGGTGTACACATGATACTTACAACTTACTTTTTATATTTTTCTCAGCCTATATTGTCCCACTTCTGGGCAAAGGCCTCCCCCATAGCCTTCCATTCTTCTCACTGTGTGGTTTTCTCCGGCCATTCTTTTGCAAACGCGTCTTACTTACTTACTTAACATATTTTATTATTATTTGCCAAAAGTCAACCATAGTTCAAATTGAGTTAATAATATGAAACACATACATATACTTTGGTAAGTATACTGTGTCCTAGGTAGGTGTCAATATAGTGTATTTATACCAATAAGGAATTTGTTTTTTGTAGTTTTTTTTTTTTAAACCATCATCATTCCGCATGGCTATTCCAGATAGCAATAAATATTATACTACATAGTAATTATTACTATAAATAGTAATACACATGCATAGATAATGGACAAGGTCTTCCATATTTTAAACCAATTAGATAATTATAAACATGACATTGTTTCTGGAATTAAAATAAGAAGGACTAAAATAGAATGATTGTTTATTCTATCCTAATCATTTGTAATCTATAATTTTAGACATAATTCAATCATAATGTATTTTACATTATTATAATAGTAATATATAATTACAGATTTAATCCCAATCCCTACTAATACATAATATATTAAATGTGTAGGTCTGTTTGTTTTGCTGATGGAGTGTGCTAAGAACAAAGATGAAAGGGAATCTTTGACTAGGGAGTTTAAACTAAACATGTGGGATGTTGGACTTATCCAAAATATTTTGGCATACCCCAAATCAGAGAAATCTAAACGCATTGTCTGTGGCCTAATGCAAAAGTCTAGGCAGTAATTCCCTTTCTCAATTTTATAGTATCTATAATATATACTGTAGAAGACTATTGTAAGTGTTGTTATAGATGTATAGTGTAAATTAAGTATAAGGTACAATGGGGTTGACGTATCCGTGTGGATAAAAACCCCTTATTAATTAAAGAATTAAAAAAAAAAAAAAAAAGTTGTTTATTAATCAACCACACCTGAATGGCTGAGCAGATTTCAACAATATTTGCCACTGTTTTAAAAATGGAATAAAAGTTACGAGTAATCCAGGTTGGGATAAGCCTGGATTATTCATGTATTTTATTCCGGTAGTAGAAAGATGTTGCTACAAACCTGAGTAAAAATATTGAAGGATTTCATTACATTTGACTAAATATGAATTTTCTTTTATTGTGAAATAAGCAATATGAAAATAGAGTGTATAGTTTTTTTACAACTCACAAAATTTGGAGACAGTATTTCGTATGGTTTCATTGGAACCACCCTTTTCACTTACTGCTCTCTCAATGGCTATGGCCTAATTGTGGACAAGACAAGGCCTCTCCAAAAGTATCTGTGCAACCTCGCTGTCTTTGTAGATATTTTGTTATACTGTAGTCGACACAAGGAAAACAGTACTAGGTCCACCAATATCCCAGCCTTTATTTTTAATTATGAGGCATTTCCATGCCATTATTTGCCAGTACTTTATCCTCCTGCATGGTCATTGTAACATTACTGGCCAATATGACCGAGACAAATTTAAGAGGTTTAAAGCCTTAAAATACGTACTCAAAAATACACAGTTTCCTTATTTTTAAGTCTATCTGTTGCCCTTTGGCCACGTCTTCTATTCTTATATTCCTTACAGTATGCAGGATTGAATGAAAGTGACAAATATCTGAGAGTAAGTAAACAAAAGCTATTTTTATATAGTTTTAAATTTTACGTGTTTTATGTACCTGGATTTAATAAGGAAACCTGTACCACTAAGAGTCTAACCACCCCCAACAAAGAACTTCGATATGCATAATTATATTATAATTCTTTTTATGTTCAATTTGCTCAGGTATTTTATGGAATGGACAGAAATAAAAAAAATACGTACAATTAGTTAAGGTTAACTTTATTCTATAGAGTAAATGTATAAATGTACTTACTCACCAGCCAATTATTATCTTCGACGCCGGTGTAGCACAACAACTTAATTTTATACTTTTATAGCGCAGAAACGATTTAATATTAAGTCGATTAAATTAAAACAAAACACCATTAATTGGATAATGTTCACAGTCAATAAAGGGACGATATTTAAATGTAAGTTAATTTGTACACAACAGAAACAAACGACAATCAGCTTCGTCCGTTGACCCTCGCGAGAAATTAAATGCCAATGTTATTTTCCCGTTCTGACAGAGAATTGTTTGACTGTCTGTTGCTTATTCTTATTTTATCTCTGGTTGCATACTTCAAAATAATCAATGGGGAAGAAACTACTTTTGCCACGGGTGTCGCTAGTATCTTCGACTCATGTGATATGCCAGCACAAACGTTCAACTTTTTCTCGAAAGAAATAAGGTTCATATTCAATTGGGAAAATCTGACAGATCAGGGTACCTTCATGTCTGTACGTCACATGTTTATTGAAAAAAGACGTATTCCGACCTAAAAATAACGTGTTGTGTTGTTAACGGTCATATTATCAACGGGATCAATTCATTTCCTAAAGACACAAACTAAAGTATAGAAATCTTTAAAAAAGAGTGACTGAGATTTGCAGTTTTAGAGCTTACAAGTATTTAATGATATTTCGAACATCCATTCCGGAGAGGTTGAACATTTATTTTTGAGTCATAAGTTTCATGCTGTTAAGATATTCCGAAGATTTAATTACTTTTTAATGGCTCCAATTTGAATAAATTTTAACCTACGTACACAAACCCACACCTATTTCCCATGGAGTGAGTTTGTACTCACCCTCATGGGAAATAGGTGTGAGTTTTAGGAAAAAGATGTATCCACGATCCTTCCATACTCTTTATGATTAGTTTACGTTCATGATCTGGTCTGCTCATGTGTATCCGCAAAATCCGCTTATGTCTCTTAGTCTCAGGATTCGACAGCAAATGAATATTGCAGTAAATATAGTCCATGTTTAAAACATTATTCAATAACCACTAATACGTTAGTTCTAGCTATAATTATAAAAAATACCTTACAACACTGAAAGATAAAACTGTCAGTGCGAGGGTTACGGGTCGAGGGTCATTCAGCGCCACCTGTTCTTAGCTTCGCGTTTCTTCCCAATTTAGTTTTAATTTAAAATGTTTAGTGATTTGAAAAAAAAACAAGGTATAGTCGCCAGCATATTAAGCTAATCCAAACTATCATTTTACCAATTGAACATAAACCTAAAGTTTGTAATAAAGTTGAAAAACTATCAGAGAAATTTGTAAATTTGTATTGGCTTGCTGAGCTGGCCTCTGTTCTACTTATAGTCCAGTAGTTATTTATTTCATTTGATTTTCTTTCCTAGTGGAACTAAAATAATAATTTCTTTGGCAAACGCAAAATCGGATAAAATGCAGAATTTTAAAACAGAAAAATCTTAACCAGTGTCTGACAAACCAAACTTGTCAACAAATGTTTTTATCAATTATTGTCAACAATTATTAATATATGAAGAAATAAAATAAAATAAATAATCATAGGCCATTATTGTGAACGCATTAATATTACGGGAAGAATCTAGATGTCACATTTTTTGTGTCAATTGTCACGTCCTGACGTAATTAAAAAACGTCAAGTTCAGTCATGTTTGTTTCATTTCGGCGCCCAAAACTTTACTTTGGTTATTTTTGCTTTAATTCTTAAATATGCGTAAATAAACCCAAAACAAATAATATGGAAGAAGAAAGTAAGTTAATAAAACTTTAACAGGCAAATAACGTAAATGTTAGGTTACTTTCGTGTTATTTATTGATGGGAATATTTCAGAACTCATACGAAGAAAGAAGAAAGCTTTAAACGGGAGTAACAGACGTGCTTTAGCTGAAGCTTACAATGACTTGGCGTCGTTTTATTACAAACACAATCGCTATAGCGATGCTTTGGACGAGTATAAGAGCGAGGCAGCTATTTACAAGGAGTTGGGACTTCGTATGGAATGGGGGACTTGCAATCGGATGATTGGAGAGATGTACATGCTGTTGGCAGAATTTGACAAAGCTCTGAAGTACGAGGAGCGACATTTGGGTATGTAGTTAATAGTTGTATTCATTAAATTGAAGATAAACAATACAATTGGGTCTGTTGCTGTTGCAATTGACTCCATACAACTTGTATGAATAGAAACATGATGACATAAAAATAAATCCCAGACAGATGTTTAACCATTGCTTATCACAGTTAAATAATGGTTTTTCTAACTGAAAAATCAGTTCTGTAATGTAACTACTGAGATGACAACTATTAGATTAGTATGGTGTGAAAAAGAAGATGACATGTGGTATCAACTCCATATAAATTAGGATAAGAGGAAGAGAATAACAATGACTTTTTATTTTTTTGTAGCTGTAGCAAAAGAGTTAAAGAACTTAGTTGAGGAGCAGAGAGCCATGGCAACACTGGGCAGAATATATTTATTGCAAGGGCAAAGTACCACTGAGGAGAATGAGGCTAAAAGCTCACTGAGAGCTGCTGAAAAAGCTTTTATGAAAAGTCTAGTGTTGTGCGAGAAGTAAGTATCTACTCTACTATTATAAAGAAGTAAAGTTAGTCAATTTTAATAATCTCGGAAATGACTGAAGCAATCTAAAAAAAATATGTTTGGAAAGCTACTTAGATTATCTTTGAGTTTTGTGTAGGCAATGTTTTACTAACACCTTAACAGCCAGAAAATCAGACACAATAGAAAATGTATTGATCACTTGGTTTAAGGCTTAAGGTGCTAATTTATAAAGCATGGGCAGAAGGTCTTTAGCATTACAATGGCAATCTGTATATACTCACTCCAGAAATTAGCCTAGAGTTTAGCACCATCAGTAGCATCCATCAAATCCTAGAGCAACTTCTATAATATCATTTGAATAAACCTATTGATCGGGTGAAATGTACATCAATTTTTGATTATTGCTCTGTAAGCTCAAGTACACTATTTTAAATCACAATCAGCACTTTTTGAACATCTAATGTTTACAAAAGACAGTCCCCCAAAACGCCCACCCTTCACTTCCTAGTGTTTTTGCTGGGTAGAATAAGTGGCAGAATATTATTTATTTAATAAAACTTGGTAGACTTACAGCTAAAAACGAAATAGAAAGGTAGACATAGTCGACAGAAAGCCAATTGCAAGTCCTCACGTGTAGAAATAGACTGGATATTGTAAAGTGAGCACACAAAGTAAAATAAAATGCAAAAAACAACTATTAAAACTATTTGGTTTACAATTAAACATTTATTATTTTAAACATTTGTAATGTGTTCTTCCCTTTCAGTTTAAATGGCAAAATAAACAAACATGAACTAATGGACATGAGAGCCCGTTTGCTTCTCAATATTGGAGTAGTGCAAGAACACTTAGGAAACCTTGACAAAGCCATAGACTGCATAAATAAAGCCATATCAATATGTTCAAGCCAAGATTTGTATGAAGTTCTCCACAATTGTTACACTACTGAGGCTTTGCTACATTGTAATAAGAAGAAGGATTATGCTAAGGCATTAAGCTGCTTAAATAAAGCGCTTGAAGTTGCTAAAAGGCTTGAAGATAAGGTAACTTGCGCTAACTGTAATACTTTTCTTAAGACTTAGACTCAAGTAATGATGAAACAGTTGGGTGCCAACAAAAATTGTTGTGCAGCTACTATATCACCACTCTTAGGAATTTTGGTGAATCAATATCCAGATCTCTGAAAGCACTCTAGGCTGTTAGACCCAGCTGCCATCTATAGATCTTACTAAATTATTGAAGCCGCCATAAGAGGGGCTAGCGGACAATAAATAGGAGACTTTATTGTCCATGGCTCTATTCTGCACGGTCCCTTGAGTTGTGACGAAGTCCCAGTGTGCTCTAACATCACTTCAGGTGAAGAAAAGGGTACCCCTGAAGTGGGCCACTTGGGATGGGTTGCGAACATAATTAAATAGTCAACACTGAACATAAAATATATCAGATTTGGTTTTCATAAATACTAATTATGCACAAGTGTAATTTATGAGTCTGTTGCCCCATTTCCAGGTTTTGAAGACTTGTGAAACATTGTCATCTAAAGCTGATATACTGTGCAAGATGTCGGACTATCAGAGCGCTAAGCAAGTACTGCTTAAGGCTTGGAAGCTCAAGACTCCTGATGAGGAGGAGAATGAGCACATTGAGGCTAATCTTAGAGTTGGTGAGTGTATCACCATCCATGGAATTAACCCATTCATTTTGTCTCAGTTGGATCTGCTAGAAAAGATTAAATTGTGTACATAATTTTTACATCTATACAAATAAATAAAATTGATGTGTCATGAAAGCTACGGTAATCATAACAAACAAAACTTTATTTTTTATTTTTCGTCTGTCTGTCTGTCTGTCTGTCTGTCTGTCTGTCCATCTTTTTGTTCGAGGTATTCTCCGAAACTGGTGGACCGATTTTGACGGAACTTTCACTGACTGATGTGTTAAGCAGAAATTTATTCCACTTTTATCTTAGAAAAAGATTTATCATTCCTGTCAAAAAAATGAAAAGCCATAAAATGTTGCCAAATTCCATGTGGACGAAGTCGTGGGTACAGTTAGTATTCAATATAAATGAATTAATCTTTTTCCCAACAGTGGCAGCTATGTGTTATACAGAAGACTTACTAATATCAGCTGACCCTTCCGACCACATGGCCTTCAAGAAACACTACGAGAAGCTTGGTGACGGAGCCTGTCATTTACGGAACTACGCGGGCGCTGCAGAGTTCTATCTTAAGATGTTAGACCACGCGGAACTGGCGGGCGAGTGTGGGAAGACGCTTATACCGATCTATGTTAGGTAAGGCTTATTTTAGATTATACTAGCTGTCCCGGCAAACGTTGTTTTGCCATATAAATTATTTCTAGGGAATTTAAAAATAAATGTTTGGGGTGGACCACCCTTAACATTTAAGGGTATGAAAAATAGATGTTGGCCGATTCTCAGACCAACCCGATATTCACACAAAATTTCATACAAATCGGTCCAGCCGTTTCGGAGGAGTTTGGTAACTAACATTAACACGAGAATTTTATATATAAGATTAGCCTGTAGAATGTTAAGCTAAAAGAATGATGAATGAGAGAGAGAGAGACAGAGTGGAGTGAAAGGCCATGAGCAATCTCATAAGATATTTTAGCTATGTCTCTGAGGTGGAATGCGCCTGTCATACCTCTTGGTAATGTGATTGTTTAAGCTACATTTTACTGTTAGGAGAGCTCCTAAACACCATGTCTCAGTCTTAGGATATTAAGAATAACCAATCTTTGGTTAACCCCTTATTTTTCAGATATCATAAGACGTCCTTAAGCGGCTGATCACTTAAGTGGCGGCGGGCCGTCTCAGTATGACTAAAAAGTGTCCCTATTTATTACAGCTTATACCAAACTTACAAAGACATGGGATCATACAACGAAGCCCTTTACTACTACGAGAAGGAATACGAACTAATCAAGGACGTACCGAAGGAAGCTTTCACGACGATGTACAATATTGCCGAGACACTGTACTTGGCTAAGAAGCCGTATGGCCAGATTGAGAAGGCTTGCTTGGAGGCAAGGAGAGCTGTAAGTATTTTTTTTAATACAGTTGCTCGAAAAGTGCCTCGGAAAGCACGTTAAGACATTGATGTGTCATCTTTGACAGTCGCTACGGGTAGCGAGAAGCCCGAAAGTCTGACAACCATTCTTACCAAGGGGAAAAAACAAAAAAATAACCCTAGGAATGGAATTTAGGTATGTCAGATTCACAGCTCTGATTGCGTAATTGCTTAGTTGGCTTGGTGATGTTTGATGGGCATAGGAAGGACACAGTGGTTCAATTACATTATAGCATCCTAAACCTCAATTAAATCATAAAGGGAGTGACACTTTATGATTTAATTGAGGTGTATAGAATACTGATGGACTATTCTGATGTGAGAGTACTTATTAAAAAAAGGCTGAATGAATTCTTGGTCCGGTAACAAGAGTGTTTAACCATATTATCATCATATGCCTAGCCTTTTCTCAACTGTGTTGCGGTCGGCTTCCAGTCTAACTGGTTGCAGCTAAATACCAGTATTTTACATGGAGCGACGGCCTATCATTAGATAGGCAGTCGATTAGACTGGAAGCCGACTGCAACACAGTTGAGAAAAGGCTGGGCAGATGATGATGCATCCCCTTTGTGTAATAAAATAATACCAATAATCACAAACTAAACATTTTATTTTAATCCCCTCTTAGGCTCAAGAATGGAATAAAAGAAAGTATGAAATCAGACTTCTGAAATGTTTACTGAAATATCAAGAAGAGTATGGCGAGACTGATGGAATGGAGCAAACTAAAGATGATTTACGGGCCCTGGGATACGACAATTTGGACAACCTGGAGAATTCTGAAGATGAGCAGAGTTCAGCTGGAGGGGGGGACGAGGATACCGCTCATATTGGTGGTGATATATGCCTTGAAGATCTTACAGGTATCTTCACTTGTCGTTATTACCAAAATATTGTTGTTACTTTTTCTGGTTGAAAAAAATTTATACATCTAAATCGAGAGGGGTATATTGGAAGGGTTTTAAGAAGCCATCACATATTTTTTTAAATTTTATGTTTAACTTCAGTTTGGAATCACAAATTGAAAAAAGAAACGAATTGAACATTGAACTATTCTATTTTTTAGTATTGAGTCATGTATGTATTGGGTCATGATATTTAAATAAAGTGTTCAAGGTGACCGATTCCAAAAATGTAACTAAAAAACAAAAAAATTAAGGCATTAAAAAAACTGACTCAATTTTCTTGACAGTAATCTCTTTCCACATTGTTCATTGAATCATTACACACCGAATTTCCAAAATAACTCAAGTCTTCTATAGCCTGCTTTGTGTTGTAGATTTGTCAGATACGAATGAGGAAGAAGTGAAGGAGACAAAACATGAAACGCGCAAGCGAGGCAAGGGATACACTATCAAGAAGAATATGAAAGGGGAAACGCAGTTGCATGTCGTAAGTTTAAACATATTTGAAAGTTATTCAATGGTATAACAGAACTCGGCCTACCTGAGGTCGGATAAGAAAGTCTTAAATTGTTAAGTTCAAGAAAGAGATGGAAATATATAGGATGAAAGAGCTACAACTATCAATTAACTCAAATTCATACCCTTGGGATTCCGAAGGGGAACGCGCGTATAGTACACCCATATTTTAAGTCCCATGTAGGAAGCGTACCTCGGAAAGCACGTTAAGCTATTGGTGTCGGCTGTCGTTCGTAGTTCTATGATAGTTGTTACGCCTTACGGGTAGTCTTAAACGCGAAATTTTGACTGTCAATCTTATCAAGGAATATTGTAACACACACACAACAACTGGGTTGTGGAGGTCAGATAAGCTTCGCTCCTTGTAAAATATTGGTATCCGGCAAGCTGAAGACAGGGCGCTATGGCGCTCATTAGGAGAGGGCTATGTCCAGCTGTGGACGAGTATAGCCTGCTGATGATGATGATGATACAGCTGGATAGGTGTATATGGTTAGACTAGAAGGATAACATAGGAAAATACCAGGCAGATAATGTAATAGGGGGCGGGCCTAATACCATCAACAAAGTACAGCTGCTACAGATTTATCCTTGGTAAAATAACCCTTTATCATGCTACACCTGGTACTCAAACCCCGCGTTAGTAGTAGTCTCACTTGCGACAGCCAGAGGAACAAGGCAAGGTGTTTTAATAAATCTATTTGGCTTTTTCTCCAGGCAGCGATATCAGGCAACAGACTCCTGGTAGAGCGGCTCATAGCGCAGGGCCATCCAGTGAATATTCGCGACAATGCCGGCTGGCTGCCGTTACACGAGGCGTGCATACACGGCCATGTTGACGTCGTCAATATACTTATCAACAACGGTGCTAATGTTAACGATAGAGGGGGCTCCAACTGTGATGGTGAGTTTGATTTGTTACCGTACTATTCCTAAACTATACCTTCCCGTAAAGGAAGGGGAAGTCCAGGTTTCAATACCTTGGGGGTCTGTTTCACCTTTCAACAGGCCTCCAGCAGTTTAATGAAATGGAACATACATTTATTAACGCACAGGCTTCATGCTTAAAACCTTATCTTTAATAGAAAATGTATTGTTTACTTGGCGTTTGAGGTGTTTATGCCCATTTTCATGAACACTAGGCAAACCTAAAAGTTATGTCTTACAACAGTGCAAACATATTTAGGCATTTACATTTAGGCGTCGTGTTAGTGGAAATGAGCATAAGTACACAGTTTACAGTTATTTCTACTTGTACATAAAGTTTTAATAAATAACTAAGCTGAAGAATTTATCTGCCGAACGATTTAAAAGGAGCTTATGTGTGGCGAGACAAGCTCCTCAGTGTTATTAATATATTCATAATAAGACCAACCATATCTAGTATCCCTTAGCTCTAAGTCAGTCCAAAGATATCAAAGTAAATTAATATAATAAATAAAATAATATTAAACTCTTCGATCTTCCAGGCATCACTCCTCTCTATGACGCTGCAAGCAACGGCCATTTGCACGTAGTTATGTTATTACTAGAAAAAGGCGCGATACCATCACTAAAGACAGATTTCGGCGAAACACCTCTGCATGTCCTACAAAAATGGCGGACAGGTACCATACTTACAAAAGACGAAGAAAGTATGTACAACAACATATGCGATAAAATACAAAACTCGGACAAAGCTAATAATACAACAGATGTATTAAACAGGTCTAAGTCCAAAACTCCGGTGAAGCCGATAAAAGATGTCACTCCACCAAGTACTTCGAAGATGAGTAGTAGAATCAAAGACCTAGACCCTCCGGTGTTTAAAAGGAGGAATATAATTGACGATGACAGTGATGATGACGTAGATCTGTCACAGTTTATAAAGAATGAAGCGGCTTTTCCGTCCGACGACTCAAATTCTTCTGATGACTGTAAAAATACCAAAGATAAGAAGAAATCTACGGGAGTCAAAGAATATAGAAATGCTATAGAAGCACTAAGGAATAGAAGTATGAATGACTTACCCGAAGTTGACCTGAAGAAGTCTAAAGTAAAACCTGCTTTGTTAAACCCTGAAGAGGTAGACGATGACTGGCTAGATGACGACCTAGGAATAAACAAAAACAATAAAAAGAGAAAACTCAGTGATCCTCTGACTACAGTAGCTAAAAAACCTTCATACGAAAGTATTAAAGATAAGATAGAAGAAATCAATCAAATTTCTGAGCCTCTTATTGAAAGTAATAAGTTTAACGTTAAAAAGAAATCGAGAGTCAGTGATGTCATCGATGTCAGCGAAAATAGTTCAGAGTCCGACAGTTACGCTAGAAACGAAAATGTCCGTCCAAAATTTTCTGCAGCAGAATCTATGAGAAATATAACTAAAGAACTGAATGACTTCAAATCTAGAGATAGTCGGGACAATATGAAACGTCGATGGAAAAGACAGAGTACGTTATTAAAAGCTGGTTTCCAAAGACAAAGAGACGAGGTTGACCAATCGAGTAACAGCGGCAGCGACAACGAATATTCTAGAAACAAAAGACTAACACCTACTGGAACATTCTCTAGACAATCTTCGGGAGAAAACTTCCATTACAATTGTAATGAAGGTTTTAATATCATGCAAGGTATGAATCCCAATATAGTGCAAGCAATGAATGTGATACAACCAATCAACATCGTTCAGTCGTCTAAGAATGGAAGGCCGGTGCAAACGCAGATTTTGCCGCCGGCAGCGGTCAAAGTGCAAGTGGAAGATAAAGTACTGTTGATTTCTTTGAAGTTGGATACTATTAATAAATTGAAAATCAGCTGGCTGGTTGAAGAAGTTAAATCTAGATATTATAAGTAAGTATAGTATACCTTACATGGCTAAATAATGATGGTATCATCATCATTATCGCTAATACTTGTATCAATACATCTATAGAGATTTTCAATACTTCGCTAACCGCGGTTTTTATCTTACTATTCACCTGTTATCATCTTTCCACAAAAAATGTCTTTGGTCTTCCTCTATTCCTTACACTCATCCACGCTCACTCTCTGTCTCTCTCGTGACATGCCCTTTATTTCTCCGCATCACATGCACCTTGTATAACTAACGATTTCCCACACAAATCCTAAAAATAACATTATTGTAATTTTGACAAAAAAATGACAGACAATGGTCAAAGCCTCATCTGGGTTTTCCGCTGCAATCTGAATGTTATTAACTACTTAATTACCTGGGAAAACCTTAGCACATCAAGTTTTATTTTAAAAGGCTTCTCAGTACAAAATGATTACCGCAAAGTGGCATTTGCATTGGAGCATCATACCTATTTTATTCATATTTATTCAAAAGCAACAACGAACAGCTACAATATACAGTATAGACAAATAAATACACATTAATTTTGACAATAGCAGCCCACAACTCTGTTCAAACCTACCTTACCACTCCTTTTACTTGAAATGACATACATAAACTCACACCTGCTTATCAAGAGGGTAGGGGGCAGAAAATACAAAACGCTACCTTACATACTCCTTTTATTTCGATTACGTTCATACGTCTGATCATACGCGGAGGCACTACGCACCCGACTTTTGTGAAAAACATCACCAATAAGGTCAGTGTACTTCTTTCTGGGGCGTCCCGTCCTAACGTTTCCACTCATCAGCCTTATCTACTTACTTGACATGTTGAACGCCAAATGACCGACAAACAATACATTTTCTATTGTGTCTCGTTGTTTGGCAGTTAAGGTGTTAAGGCTATTGGCACACTATACCGCATCACGTGCGTGTTCTTACGATGTTTGCATGTATCTGTGTTTGTATAGAAAACACGCGTTGTGCAACACACAGAAAATATCACAGCATTCACGCGCAGTGTTCGTCGTTCGTCGACACGCACCCCACAGCGTAGCTCGGGGCAGTGTTTCACCGAACAAAAATACTAATAATTAAAATAATATTTTTTCAGGTTGACAGGTGTCCGTCCCGTCTTCAGTCTGATGACGTCAGACGGCGCAATACTATCAGAAGATGATCCACTAAGCTTAGTCCTATCGTCCCCTGAACTCAAGACTTGCATCACTAACTGGAAAGCGTCACCCGCTGAAGAGAGGTATCTCGAGTGTTGTGACGCTTTGAGTATACGTGAGTATTTTGTGATACTATATTTTGTTCTTTCAACCTTTTTTAGCTTGTTTGAAGACCGAATATTAGAACGGGATTTTTAAAACTCAAGATTTATTGTCGTGTTGTCTCGTTTCCGCGTTTTATGACCGCTGCTACGGAAGTTAGCGTTTAGCATATAGCTATTGCTTAGTTGTCAAAAACGATCCAGAAAATTAAATTTGCAAGATACAACGTCGCTAGGCACGTCATTTACTTGCACTCTTATAAATGTTAGATATGTATTGAGAGAAAAGGTAACTAATCTACGTCAACTATATCGTAATTCATTTATATGTTTGAGCCGTTTGGGGTTGAAACACTAGGGCCATGGGGTCCGTGTGCCCATTTAGTTTTTCGAGAAATCGCGAAACGTTTGGTCGACTCTTCACGTGACCAGAGGGCTGGCCTTTTTTTTGGCCAAAGAATCAGCATTGCCATTCAACGTGGCAATGCTGCCAGCCTTCTGGGCACTTTTCCCGTTGACAACGATGCGGATGAATTTTTTGATGCCCTATGATTATTTGTTTTATTTTATTTCTTCATATATTAATAATTGTATAAATAAAAATAAAATTTTAATAAATTCATTTATATTATTGTTTTCAGCGCCTTCCGAAGAAATCCAACAAGCGGTCGGCAGAAGCCACACCACCCGCCGAATAGCACTAGGAGCAAAAACATTATCATCATCACAAATACGACCTCTTTTTAGAGCGTTAACACACCAAACGCACATCACAGCTATCATGATATCAGATAATAACATAGGAGACGCTGGCGTCAAGTACTTAACCGAATGTATGTGTACCATGAAGCATTTAACACACCTAGATATAAGCAGGAATAATGTCACAGCCGAGGGGACGAAAGCACTACTAAGTATGTTCGAAAAAGCCAACCGACCAGCCTGCACTACCCTAGAAGAACTCGATATAAGTGCAAACCCTATATCAGACAATGGCTTCAGAAACATCGCCAAAATAAGCCAACATATACGCCTAAAAGTATTGAAACTAAACTATTGTGAAATCACACAGAACGCGATTAATGAATCGGTTAAATCGAGTTTGAATTTCGATTGTTTAGAATCGATTGATTTGAGCAATAATGAGGTGAAGCAGGGCGTCGTCAGTTGTTTGATGACGTCATTGAATCCGAATTCGTTGGTTGATTTGGAGTTGGACAATGTTGGCGTTGAGGGCAATGTTGTCGGTTGTGTGGCAAGCTTCATGGATTCTGCTAAGGACTTGAAGATTAGAAGATTTGGGCTTTCTAACTGCAAATTAGTGGATGGACAGTTTATGAGGATATTTAGGTACGAATTAGTAATAAATGAAATAAAATTGTTTATTGATAATATTACTTTATTAAATCATGTCTTATTATAAATCAATTAATCTGTCAATTTACAGGAGTATCGGCCGGGCTAAAAACCTGCAATCAATAACACTGAAGAACAACAATCTAACTTTCATCACACTCAAGAAGTTGTTACAGCGGCAACCCCCAGTTCCTCAAATAAACCTCCAGGGTTGCCAGGACATATTTAAATACTCTCCCGACTCGGATTTCTGCGTTTGGTTGCCAGCAATCGATTTCGGGAGATGTATTCCAGAAATAAACGTCACTCCGGTGTCGAAAACAGACGAAGAACGGGAAAGCTTCAAATTGTTTTCGAAAACTTGGTTGAATTGCTTCAAAGGTAGAGGCATGATTGAGCATGGTGAAGGGGGTGTCATAAGATTCACTGCTAGATGAGATTAGCTGAGACTTATGGGATTTCATCTTAATTTGGTTGTGGAGCAATAGCACCTGTAGTATACCCATCTTGAAAATACTTGTAAAATGCTAACAGAATCATCAGACGCCTGAATGAATTAACTGTGGAAACCTTTTTTCTTGTAAATGAAATAAGTTTCAGCGCAGAGCAGAGGATTTTCTGACATTGAATAATTGCCTTTATAATCAGAGGCATAAAGCTCGCGCGAGAGCTATCGAGATAATTTGATATCTGCGCGATATTCGTACGAATTTCTTCAATGTAATTTGAAAACCCCTTTCTCTATACTTCTCTCGGCCTGCGATGGTCCTTGCAGCAGTCCTTCTATATAAAACCTAATCTGACATACCTATGAATTTATCAATAGATCAATCAGATGAGAATGTATAAATATAAGAATTTGTAAGTAATAGTAATATGTTATTTAAGCGTAATATAAGATTATGTAGGCTAATTTATTGGTTAGGTAAACTTAATTTTGTTAAGAGTTGTTTATTCTTATGAAATTTACTTTAAAATTTAGAAGATCTATGATTAAATTTTAACCTCAGATAATCGATGTAAACAAAAAAACGTCAATAAATATCTGGGCCAAAGTGACACGACGTTGGCGAATTCAAAAAATAATTTATTTGAGGGCGGTTGTGCAAACACGAAGCAGTGTGTTATTTTATCATTTATCTAAGCGTGGAGCAGTTGACTTACTAATGTTCAATGTTGTGTGAAATAAAATCAAAATCGCTAGTAAAATTGGTGATTTATAAAATCGAAAAATGTTTAGCAGCCCTGTTAAATATACTTTAAAATAAATGATCCTTTTTACGTAGGCACATAAATATCTTCGTTTGAAACAAATTCACCAAGAGGCATACTTATTTTTAAAATAATTAGTTGACTGGTCAAGATTGTATAGAAAATAATAGCAAAATACCTGTAATCCCGGAAGCTAGAGGTGTACACCCACATCAAAAGAAATGAACATCCTACCTATTTTTACAGTGAAGTGTCATTTAGAAACTCATCAATAATCTGAGATTAAAATAAGACATTATAGTAAATAGAATTTGCGACTATTTTGTAATTAATTCATATTTTGAAAATAAAATTATTGAGACAATATAAAAAACTTTTATTAGAATTTAAAGAATTTAGAATTTAATTATATTACCTCTGCTGTTGTATGACACATGTATGTATGATTCGTAAGTGCATTTCATAAACTGGGTGGAAGGGACATCGAAGGGACGCTTATTACTGATATCATGAGTTTAGTACATGATTCTGTACCCCTCATCGTTGAAATTTTTCGTCGGGTTATCCTAATTTATATGTTTTTTTCTGATGTTTTGTTTACTTATAAAACATGATTTTTATCTAACCCAATGAGATCTTTAATAAAAGACGTTAAAATTTTCTTTCAATTTAAACGTCTAATTAAGAATAAGATAGAAATGAAGATTTTCACATGACTTTTTACAGTAATTAACACTCAACGCTGGTCCGGAATCATGTACTAAACTTGTGGTATAAGTGCCGGCTCGATTTTTGAGCGCCAGACGTAGTAGTGGAGGTAAGTTCGGGCATAGGCACATAAAAGTGACTACTGCGCAACTCAAGGTCAGCGCGCAAGATGCGTGCCGGTTGCTGTATCAGCTAATGCGTCGATGTCCCTCCTCCCTGTGTGTTTAAATCATTTCGCCTCTGAAACGTTAATTACCTACTCTGTGGTTTCTTGAAACTGGCAAACATACAATTCAATCACAGTTACTTTAACTTCGATGTAGTTTAAAGTGACCTTTATTCCTATAACTCTACCCTAAAATAACCGTAAACGGACTGTAGTGATGTGGTTCTGGCGGCTCAGTAATTTAGATCTCAAACCATCGTTAGCACAGAACATATATACGATCGTTAGCCAACAGGAGTTCCAAAGTTCTTAACATCGCAGGTCAATACTTTAAACTTTATATTACCCCCAATGGAGTGATTATATTATTAAAAAAATAACCATTTTTTTGCAAAACTGAGTACCCACACAGTAAATATCTGATTTTTAAACGAAATAAAGGTTTTCAAATATTTTACTGAATTCTATATTCATTTTGGTTTGAGCTAGCTTCGCGTCTCTTTAAAAGGCCCCATCAATTATATTATACGCTCGAAATTAAAGTCCGCACCTTTCGCTCTACCTACCCTAAGGCCGCGGCTGCACGGAGGAGTTACAAACAACACCAAACCACCTCTACTTAAAGTATATTTCAGAATGTATCCGAATGAAGCTAAATTTAAATGTTTGACATTTATTTTATTTGACAGCTAGCAACAAAACAACATACTCATAACCTCAAAAAGTCACGCGAACGCGAGCAATAAGCCGTTCTGCATATTTAGTTTCTGTGCACGTAACATAAAAATCATTTAAAATGGCTGAACAAGTGAATCAACGTATTGAGGATACGATCAATGAGTTAGAGCAGATGCGTAGAACACAATTGTATGACGACGAAGAAATTAAGTAAGTACATACAAAGAACATGCATTCATGGTGTTTCAGTGCGAATTTGTAAGATATCATGTTCAGAAACAACATCGCAGTATGACTAAACTAGAAAATAATAATTTGATAACAGAGAAGGTAAAATTTTAAGTAAGAAGTAACTTTTGTAGTAAATTACTTTTTAACATAACGATAACGGGACATTTACCGCATAACAATGTTTCGTGGGTAGAAAATAACCTACAGAAAAGTTTGCTAAAATTCCATTACTTGTGACTTTTTCACAGAGAAATATCAAGGAAAAGAAAAGAATTTGAATACCACATACAGCGCAGAGTCAAACAAAAGGAGGATTTTGTGCAATACATAGCTTACGAACTAGCTCTGCTTGAGGACATATCTCTGAGAAGAAAGCGGGCTAATCTGAGTGAAAAGAAAAAGGATATAGAGTATGCTATAGCTAAGCGATTGAACAAAGTGTTCAAACAGTTCATATACAGGTTTCAGGATGATATAGAAATTTATTTTGAGTATATAAAGTTTTGCAGAAGTGTAGGATTTGATTATGCTATTTCTGGGATTATAGGACAGATGCTACAGGTATTTATTAGTATTTTATTTTTCCTATTAATATTAAAGTAGCATGGATTACAAACTTTGATGGACCAGTTGGCGCAATGGTTAAGCAATTAGCTGCTGCGCTGCGTGTCTCAGGTTCGATCCCCGCACTGAACACATATTTGTAATGTGTAAATGTACCCACAATACAGGAGAAATTCCTAGTGTGGGGCAATGTTAAAAGCAAACTATCCTTTGTCGTTACCCAGGATACAATCTATCTCCTTCTCAATAAAAACAGAGTAACTTTCACATTTATAATATTATCTTCTTTTTTTTTTTTAAACGTGCCACACACTAAGAATTTCTCCTGTTTCGTGGGTGCGTTTACAAACATTTAAACTCACATACACAAACAGCCATATTAGTATGGATAATCTTAAAAGTGAATTGCAAAAGTTCATACACCAACTCAATGCATGAGACTAGTTAGATTGAAAAGAGGCAGAATGGAATTTGTTACTGGACAGGAATTAATTATAACACCATATGTATATTTTTCCAGATCCATGGTGAGAAACCAAAAATCTGGCAGATGGCAAGTAAATGGGAGAGCAAAGAACAGAACAGTCTGGACAATGCCAGGAACTTCCTACTAAAGGGGATTCAGAGACACCCTCACTCAGAAGTATTGTATCTGGAGCTGTTTGATATTGAACTTATATCTCTCACATTTCAAACTGATACTGAGGAAGATCGGGTAAATAGCTTGTAACTATTACTTCATAGCAATATTGTTGGGTACCGACTTATCTCGGTTGCCATGCCCCAGGCGTCCAGCTTATAAATTGTCAGTAAACTTAATCTTGCCTCTATGTTTCGCTAAAGAAGTAGAACCAAGAAATATTATCGGATAGAAAATGACTCAAATGGAATGGACAGAAAATATCTGCCGGATAAAGGCCAATTGGCAGCTAAAAGGTTAAATAACCTTTTTGTCCGTCAATATCTCTTGCTTCTGCTGTCCTGGATGCCTCTTGTCATGGTTGCCCCACTGTCCTTGGTCTTCAACCTAGCTCACTTTCTATCTTGATTATTTTGGCAGCATTACTACTAGGTACTTACTCACCACTCATTTCAGTCAGCCTTAATCTGTAATTTACTATCTATATAAAAACTTTCCTTTTGAAAAATTTTTTACTTTTCCATTATAAATAAGATACGGTAGATCCATGAAAATTGCTTCATGGTTGTATTAGTTACGCTACTATGGTTATTGTTTCAGGAAAAACAAATAAAAAGAGCAGATATTGTTTGGAGAAATGGGGCAAAAAACATTAAAAATGTGCAATTCCTCATTAGTATTTTTGACCTATGTAGGAAGTATGAAATCAAGGAGTCTTTTGTTGATGACATAAAAAAAGAAATATGGTCCAGACATGAAAATAAAGATGTTTGGTCTTACATTGCCTCAAAAGAACTGGAAGTAAGTTTTTGAAAGTATGTAGTAGCCATATTCAGGGCTGGGTGCTGTATTTTATTTACTGTCTACAAAGGCACTGCCCTAGAGTGGAAATTTCTACTACATTTAATATTAGAATGTTTCATTACTCCTTGAGCGTCTATCACAGTCTGTGCTTGTATTTTTATAGGGATGCCACTGGGAAGAAATTGAAGAATTTGTTGATGAAGAAAACAGTTTTTCGAAAGAAGTAAATTACTACATAGGAGTTTATGAAGAGGCTTTGCAAAAGGTTTGTACGTCAACATTTAAAATAAACGAATTATTTCCTTTTTCAGAAATTAATTAGAGATTATAATCATTTTCTACCAATTCTCTCAGTTCCCAGATGAAAAATTATGCACAAAATACATCAATGGTCTCCTTGGTGCAAATGAGAGTGTATGCAGTGACCATCAGAAAATAAATGCAGTGAAACATGCCTGGATGTATGGCCATGACAATGGATTACTCACAAATGAAATGTTCGCTTTTGGAATTGAAATTCTGAAACTGGAAAATGAAACATCTAATGAGGATTTGATGCAGGTAGTGAGACTAGTATTAGCTTGTTTCTGTAATGATTCAACTGCTTTCTTTTAAAAAAGGTTAAATACTTATTGAAACATGCTATGTAACTTTCCAATATTTAAACATTTTAATTTATATTATGCTAGTTTATAAGCTGTGTTACATCTATTCCACTTGGTTTTAATATCCATTACATCTTATTTTAGATATTAGATTCAGCAGCAAAGAGAAATCCTAAGCTTAGGAGTGTTTGGGAAGAAAAGGTTCTTTTGAGTAAACCAGATGAAAAGAAAATGTTATCTGTGCTGCAAGAAGCTGTGAAGAGATTGAAATCTGATGATTTGTTACATCTTTACAATTTTGTGTTGGATAATGTAGAGTCTGATGTTGCAGTAAGTCTTTCTTAAATTATTATGATTTGGAATGTTAAATATACAGAAATTGTATTTATTTTTTTTGTATTTTCCAGCTTAAGAGTCTGTACAAAAAGTTCCAGAATTGTGAAAATGCTGTTTTATTAGCAATCAAACCCAAACTTTTGCAGAAAATGTACGAAAACAGTGGACTAAAGGCTGCAAGGGAATTGTATGTAGAGTTGGTGATAACTCCACCAACTCAGATTGAGGTACACAATAATATGATTGATATTGAGATGGCACAGGAGAAACGAAATGCTAAGAGTATTAGAAAATGCTATGAATGTGCAGTTCAACATCACGGCACTGACAATGTAGACATTTGGATGAAGTACATAGTGTTTGAAACAGAGAACAATGCCCAAGCCACACCTGCCATCTACAGAAGAGCTGTCAGTGCGCTGAGAAAAGCACTAGTGGATGAATTTATAAGAGCACAGACTTTAGCTAAAATAAAATAAATTTTGTATTAAGAATGGAGTTTTATTATGATAAGTTATCTAAATAGGTACATGAGAGGAGACTGATATCTTTGTCTTATCATAACCTTCAAAATATTGCACAGTAATGGTAATAGACATATTGTAAAAACGTAATAATTATAAAATGACAAAGCAACTGACAAATAAAATATATTTATTTAATTATAACCACTCCTTGACTTGACAATCTAGCATAACGAATATCCACATGGTACACCATTTATACTAAATTATTTACATAGTTCATTGTACATATTCTCTACTAAAAGGTTGAGACTACTTTGGTGATCATGGAATAACACTTAGCTAATTAGTAAACATAAATGCAAATACATTTGGATAGTGTGACTACTGCATGGCTGCAATAGGGGCAATGTAGTACCTAAAGATTAGGGAGGAACCACGCTTGTGTTGCTTGTTCCTCAGCAGGTCCCTCCAGCAAGATTGCCATGACGGATACTTAGGCATCGCTGGTGGGTTGCCTGCTGAGAGGCTGCAGCCTGCAACTGCCATGCAAGTAGACACCACAACCAATGGATACGTAAGAGTGCTAGTCACAAAAGTGAGCAATGGTACTGTGTAGTATCGTAGGTCTTTAGTTTTGACCAGGTATTTGTTCACATAGTATGCCAGTATTCCTGTCACAGCAACACAAGTTAAATCCCCAAGCAATTTCGGTATGATTCCATGGAAAAAGCCACGTATTCCATCATCTCTATAGATAGCCACTACTGCACCTACCAAAGAGCTGTAATCTTCCTCTTTTCCAATAAAAGAGGCCATCATTCTGACAGATACAACATGGAATGGATAGGACACGATGACTGAAGCAGTGTGCATTATCATGTCCCGACGGCCTAGCTTCAGGTAATCTTCAACTTTAGGCTCATCATCAGTGACGATGTTGGGAGGGTCATTTATTTCAGGGAGATCGATGCCCATCGCATAGATTACCTTAGTAGTGAGCTGACTGGACGCAATCAGCCCGAGCACTCTCGCTGATAGGCCTCTGTAGCAGCCAAAGAATCCATCTGATGTTTTAATAAACTTGATGTACTGGAAAACGTTAGGTAATATCATGGCAGGGCGTCCAAACAGAGTCGTGGATCGGCGTGGCGGCAAAGGCTCGTACCCAAGTTGTATGAGCACTTTCGCATATTCCATGGGATGGCATATTGTTGTTATAAACAACTGTGACGGCAGGGCCGCTATTTTTTCCTTTTCAATTTCGTCCATGTTATGACAAAGTGACAATACCGTGTTCTTCTGAAATCAAATTATGAACGACTGTAGACAACATAATAAGTCTATATGTCAAATTATGACTGTGTTGCCGGAAAATTATAAAATTATGTAGTCTATGATATTTATTTGGCATTGTACAAGATTTTTTTTAGTTTGGAACTGAATGATTTCTAAATAGCGATTTTGACCAACAAGTAGAAAAGCTTTTGTTGAATTGCTGAGTTAAGCTCCTTCCTAGCGATGTTGTGCGTTTATCTGTGGTGCCCCAAATTACTGCGTTTATTAGACAGAGGCGGAGAAACTTACCTACACAACTTGCCTAAAAAATATATATAGGGAAGCGGAAGGTTATCCTGATTGTAATTTGACTTTACATTTATTAAAAGTGGGGATGCAGTAGGAATTAAATTACTATATACTGTCCGCCACTGCGCTCAATTCCCCGCGGCTCAGTAGAGTGACAGCTTTGAAAAAGGCAAATACACTGCGGTGCACTTGCACGACTAATTCTTGCGAATTCTGAAGTGTAGCAAAACCCGCTTTTTACTCTTATTACATTCTTGGCTTTTTTTAACCCTACACAGTTGAAGCTAGGATGACATACAGAAGGTAGATAAAATAATTAATTTTATTCGATACAAAAAATTTATTTGATAACTATGCAGTAGATGTAAGGAGTTCGTTCGTGTCATCTTCATCTATTTTGTATGGAAGCTGCGTCGTCAGGTTGGTCTGTGTTGGCGGGCCCTCCTTGTTGCAGTCTTTGCGACCATTTACATGGTGTTCTTGGTGAGACTCCTGAAAACATCAACGAATGAAATAAGGCAAAATAAAAAACGTATTGATTTAAAAACTCATGAACTTTGCGATAGTGTAGGGTAAAAAGAGTGTTTATGTCACTCAGCGGCAGTTAATGTAGCCCAAAACTTAACAAATTAAACCTATTTTATGTAATTTTTGATATGGAACATCTTAGGCAATCGATTGACCGACCGAACGTCTGCCATAAATATCTGTGACTACTCCTAACAACAACTCTTATAATTTTACTTCATATTTATTTATTGGATTCCTTAAATTATATTTTTTACAATAACCATCAATTTCGATGTTTCATAACATTTTTTGCAGCAGCATTGTGCAGCAGGATAGGAGTGTCCCCTGCCTTTCGGTACGAGACACTCTCTTACCCTGCTCTTCTTTTGCTGCTCTGCATTTTATCGGGTCGATACAAACCGCTTCTTCCTCAGTGGATGTGGACGATTCTTCGTCAGTATCAGGCTCTCCACAGTTTGCTTCACGATCATCGCCGTTAACTTTTTCGTTGTTATCCGCATCAGTATCGGACATCTCATCTTTTTCTTCAAGAGTTTCCCATACTTTTTCTTTTTCTAACATATCTGAAAATAATGAAAGAGTTAAAAATAATTTACTCTGGGTGAATAAAACGTTGTCTTATTGAAAATGATTTACCCGGTACCCAAAAATTATCCTGATTTAAAATAGTAATTTTCAATTTCGAAATTCACCTTTTTTGTTTCGTTAGTTAGATTAGATAGGCTCGTAAATAAGACCAAATCACCAATTTGATGAAAAAGCAAACCGCCTCGTATTTTGTGAAACACAGGGTGACGTTATGTTATTAGTCAATACAATATTGCACAAAGTCATATGGAAAAGAAAACTTGCCCCTATATCTCAAGCTTCCCTTCCTGCTGATAGATCCTTCGCTGGGTATTTCCACTATGACGACGGGAACAGCATCAATGGTGACTCCGTTTGCTTTCTTGTCACCATCTGGAGTTGGTTCATCAGGTATTGTTTCTTTGTTCAGCTGAAATTGGAGTCAATTTAGAAGAGTTGTGCTTGTGTCCATGAAGTAAAGAGTGTTCTGTGAAAACTCGCTCGCCAGCATTCTTGTTTTGAATCAGTGAACATATATTTGAAACTACGATAGTTGGAAGTAGAAGTAAGTTCTCAGAAGTGAGATTTTAAAGTGTTTTTTATTAGATTATGCATTAGGTATGTATGGATTTGCCAAGTACATATATATTTCAGTCGGTGCAGTAATCTATACTGGAAGAGACCGCAAAGTTGTTGGAAATAGGCTAGGCAGTGAGTAGGTACTACTAGTAATCCCACCTGTAGAAACGATATGGCAGGTTCTTGTAGTTTGGTCGCTTGCTCCTTGCTTCGCATTATATTCTCATCCGTTTGCTTCTCCAGGCTCAGCTTGTACGCCTTGTGCGTTCTCCACATCTGTATTTAGAGGTAAATTATTTTTATATTATGATAACTTAAAAATCATAGATACGGAGATATACATATTATGAATCTGTCGCTCGTCAGTACCTATATTATAAAATGCAATTAAAAATGTTATAACCAGAGGACGGAATTAGGTAGAGTTATTTATGTACTTACACTGATTTCATACAGCGAAAGAATAAAGTGGATATGCCTCAAATCCCGGGATTAATTATAAAGACCAGAAAAATCCCGTGATTTATTAAATAAAAAAGGTTATTTACTTTTACACAATTTAAACCATCGTCCACCAACGTCTTATGTCTCTCTGAGGTTATTGTTATTATTTATTTGTAATATTGTTGGCCACACGGGATTGTATTATAAATCCATATTAATATCCACATTTCGATGCAAGTACATAAATAACCCTACCTAATTCCGACCTCTGGTTATAACTGTTTGGCAAAGGTGAATGTATGGTGCACCCAATAGTTCACCAGGAATGAAACTAAGACTCACGTGATACCCGCAGTAGCACAACCCAAGCAAGAACACGACAATGAGTGCTATGAAGAAGTTATCAGTATTGTCTTCCTCGGTGTCTGGTTGTTGGTACAGGGATTCGTATGGGTTGCGGGACGGTGGATCTTCCACCCATGTCTTATCTACGCTCTGTGAACAAGATATAGTGCTGGAAAGGTTGTTGTGAAAAAGACATCACATTAAACAAATAGACCAGAGTGGGTTGCTGCAGTTCTGAAGTATTGCCTTTTTTATTTTCGATAAATTGTTAGTTGAAGTGCATTTGCGCTGGAATACCAGTATTTTTGATTGCGACACATCTTTCGGGATAGTTATTTTACTACGATAGGGACATGTGTCGCGGAGAAATGAGGAAAATGTCGTGATGGAAGTTTTAGGTAAAAATATGGATGGCTACAAGAGTAGAGAAACAAAAGATGAGATAGTATATAGATTATAGACAGAGTTACGTGTGCGTTACCGCAATTCTTGTTCCATTTTGTCCGCGGTCTGAATATGAAGAATCATTGGGCGGTTGATATGGAGCCGTACTATAATGTCTTAAACACATTATTATTCTTGTGTGTGAAAGTGATCAAATACTAGCCCTAGTAGCGCTATGTCTTTTTTACACCGTAACAATGATGAGTTTTTAGACGTCATAGTACAGCACCAGTCTCGTTGCAGTTTACAGAAAACTTGATTGCATAAAAAGTAGACCTTATACCCCTATTACATAAATACACATACCACCCACCCATACCTATTACAGTAGAACTCCAATTATCCGAATTAATGGGGACCGGGACCCATTCGGATAATCAAATATTCGGATAATCGGAGGGAAGGACAATAGTGAGCGAACGCGCAAACACTGGCTTCGCGGGGGGAAGAATAATAGCGCACTTAGACTTTTTTTGGACAATTTTTTTTCTGAAAGTGATTCGGATAATCGGCGATTCGGATAGTCGGAGTTCGGATAATTGGAGTTCTACTGTACTTGTTATTATTTTATTTTTTCCCTATAACATGGGACTTAAACATAATTGGCGAAATGTAACTACTTATAGGTACACCTCTTCTCAACCCATCTGGGAATACAAGCGTGATGTTAAATTGCGTTATTTAAACCATAGTTACAATAAGAAAGCTCCCATTATGAGCGGCCGCTAGCTGCGTCTGGTCCGGCCAGGCCTCATCGAAGTCCGCGGAGCACTGCGCCGAGCGCACACCCTGCGCGTTCACCGCGTTCACCTCTGCGGAGTTCAGCCGGGTGAACAGCATATACTCTTCCAATGGCTTCATCTCGTACTCGTTTATTTCCACTAGGATGTCTGTTTTGATGGCAAGGAAATAATAGTTAATATGGCCCGATAGTTTTATACCCGGGTAAGATGTAATGAGGCTAGTTATTATTTTAACACCTTAACTGCCCGAAAAGGAGAAACACTAGAAAATGTATTGTTTGTTGGTTACTTGGCGTTTAACGTGTTAAGTAGAAACGCATTGGGTAAGCGAGTACAAAAATCTGTGTGTCTCTAAAAGGTTAATTCCCTATTTTTCTAAAGCAATTTTCGCAGTTGCACGGTGATACTTGCACGTTTGTGAATATTCTAGGTCTTTAAAACCTGTATTGGTTGAGTAGTTTAATTGTAAGCCCATTTGATACAATAGCTTATAAAAAAACCATTCTGTTGTGACTTGTGGTATACACACAATATACATTTTTATAAACGTCGTTTAAACAAAATTCTCAAACATAAGTTATACTCACTAGACAAGCATCCATTATACCCCTTATAGATCTTAAGCCTCGGGTCTGTAGTGTTAAGTCCCCCAACCTGCACCTCATTGGATCCCAAGTCGAACACATCCCATACGATTTGGGGAGGAACCTTCTCTAGAGGGACCTCTATTCTGTCTATTAAGAGCTTCGCCTCTTGGTTGGTTCGTGTGTAGTATATCGTGTGGCGGGCACCTGGAGAAATTGTGGTTACTTTGTTACTGACGAAATATACAAAAGTGGTAAAAAAAGAAAGGTTGAAGTACCACATACTTTCAGCGGTGTTCATTTTACTTTTTATGATTTGCTGCAGAATGAGTCAAAACAGCAATAGGTAGGTGCTTGAGTCTTGCATGAGCTTCTGTAATATTGGCCCGTACTACATTCTGCAGTCATCACCTGCCTAGCCTTTTCCCAACCATGTTGGTGTCAGCTTCCAGTCTAACCGGATTCAGTTGAATACCAGTATTTTACATGGAGCGACTGCCTATTTTACCTCCACAACTCCATGATTGGGCTACACGATACCCCTTGGTAAGAATGGATGTCAGACTTTCGGGCTTCTGGCTACATTCTGTAGTACGGGCCAATATTATGTATTGTTACTATAAATAAAATTGTTCTAAGTAATGCTTGAATTTTGTGTTAAAATCTGTAATGTGGGCCTAAAATACCTATTCTATTGTACCTGACTTTACAGTACCGTTTAAAAAGTTCCTGTTTTTGACTTCAGCGCCATACGCCTCTTCCTCACGGTTCTCTTCGAACTTCAAGTAGCCGTCTTGTGTGATTGCGACTAGTAAATAGTAACTGCGCCTAAAGTTAAAACACTAAAGTTTAGAAAAAGATCAATAAAGAATATTTTCATAACTTAAGTTATAACGGAACATACTTATTTTCCGTCTGAACCAATAAGAGAACTGTATTCTTTTGGCGTAGATCGTTACTAGAAAACGCCAATTTTGTTTTAACCTGCGAAAAAAGAAACAATATATCAGTTTTGCTAAAATAGAAAGGAACACAGGAACACAGAACGACATTATTTCCTAGAGCCTTTTGCATTTAGTCCACCATGTCTAAATGACGCCAACACCGCGCCAAAGAGAAGCAGTTTTTCGTAGCGTCTACGCGAACGCTTAATAGAGTCTAAGCTACAAATAAGCAGGCAAGGTTTCTAAGGTATCGTAAACTTACCTTATACACAGGTCCAGTAAGCAGAAATTTCCTCTGCAGAATACTCTCTCCATTGAAATCAGCACCTTTCTCCTCCACACAGTACTCCCCGAAGTAGCTGGTCAGTTCGCAGTCGCAGCTGCTCTCCTGGTTGGTAAAGTCCTCGGTACAGACGCCGCCGTTCTTACAAGGTTCTGAGTCGCACTTCATGTTGCATTCCGGTAGGACGCCTGTTAGGTCTAAAATTGGGATGAGTTGATTTAAGACGAGTAAAAATTTAATAACATTCTACAAGTAGAACCGGTCCTTTTCCTGAAGTCAATTAACAAGTCTGTATGTCAGCATGTTGCAATATTTACCTACACTTTACGAGTAGATTGCGGTGGCAGGCCCGCAGTTCCGCCATTTGACGTTTCAACTCTATTGATATACTCTCCTGATACATATCCTTACTCTCTGACCAATCTTGTACAGAATACTCTCTAGGTATGTGTTGTATGTAAAAGTCACTTTACACACACAGTTTACAGTCAATCTCACTGTAATACCAGATCTCGAAACCTGATTTTCTAAAGCGAAGATTAAATATGATTCAATTCACTCTCCGAAACTGTTCACCGTTACATCTGACGGTATTCTCCAAGGTTCATCACCTGCGTAGCCAGTTAGTTTTGCTTAAACACTAAAAATCATGATGAAAAGTCATGATGGCCCAGTGGTTTAGGCCTCGCCTCTTGCACACAAGGTTGTGGGTTCAAACCTGGGCAAGTGCCAATGTGAGTTTTTCAATTCATATGTACTTTATCTTGGACATCACTGACATCAGTGAAGGAAAAACATCGTGAGGAAACCTGGACTTTATAACTAATATAAGTCTGAAATCGCCAACCCGTGATTAATGCTCTTGCCTTCTCTGTATGAGAAGAGGCCTTTGCCCTGCAGTGGGACAGTAATAGGCTGGTACTACTACTACTACTAAAAATCTAAAAACCACTGGAATGCAAAAGACTACAGCTCATATTTTTTAACTAGATGCACCCTTGCGGTGTTACCCGATGTTAAAAAGTCCACGGGGATACTTCACTTTTCCGTGATGAAAATGGGTTATGTGCTATTCCACACTATAATTTATCTCTATGCCTAGAATGAGCTTAAATTTCATCCAGATCCGTCAAGCGGTTCTGGCGTGATTAAGTACCAAACATCAATGGAACCTTTCGCATTATAATATTACTGTAATTACCTTGATCAATATTCTGTAAAGCCTTCCTAGACAGGTCCACCACATGATCAGCGATCTTGAACCCCCTGACACAGCCGACATATCCTCCTTGATGCAACGAGGTGGCTCTCGGTGCCAGGTGTAACGAGTAAGGGTCGAATCCTCCCAAGTTCATCTGGAAGTAGTCTGTGGGAGGCGCTGGAGGCCTTTGAGGACGTATCACCTCTGGAAATGTGAACATGGAAATGTTTTGGAAAATTTGTTTCGATGATAGTGTAGTTTTCTATTATTGTTACCTACCTTAACCTACTGCCTTTGCCAGTAGGCGAATAATTATGAAAAATGCCTATAAAACAATGCCTGTAATACACATCACAATAAACAGATCTGTATATGAAAAAAACCCAGTGTTACGAGTACATTCTACAACTAATTTTTTCAAGGTGCTTAACATTGATTGGAACAGAAATATTTTCAAGTCTGGTCTTTTGAGACAATTATTGGTTTAAGAAATGAAAAGTTCTGTAAATCATTTCTGAACTAGCACAAAAATCAGTCAACTTGTCTTACCTATCCCTGCCCTTCTATATTATTTTGATAAAAATGCATGCACTGTTAAGGTAGAAAGATTTTTATAAATATTAAGTTTTATTAATAAGATGGTACATTAATCTACTAATATTGGGTCACACAGAGTGTTCCTGGTCATGAAAAAAGCCGTGGAGCCACCAGTTACTTTAATTAATTCTAGAAAGATGATGGGACTGATATCTCGCGAAGAACCGACAACCGCTGGGGTAAATGTGTCCTTGAAAGGAGACCGCGACTCGGCAAACATAGTGTACGACGCCCTCTGACTGGGTTGGATGACGATCTGCGAAAGACTGCAGGCAGATGCTGGATGCGGCAAACTGAAGACAGGGCGCTATGGCGCTCATTAGGAGAGGGCTATGTCCAGCAGTGGACTAATATAGCCTGATGATGTGATGTGTGTTATGTGATGGGACTGACAATAATAGGGGTATATGAACTCACCTAAATCCGGATTAATCCAAGGCTTATTAGTATAGTTACTCAACAACTTCGCAGTCCTATCAATCGTTGCATTATTTTCATTGACATGCAAAGTGGTTCCATTCTCAGTTCTGATAATAGCTATCTGGACACTTTCACCCTGATTTATTTTCTCGTAAGTTACATTCATTTGTATAATTTCGTCTTCATCATTGAAAAGGTAAATTATTTCTGTGCCGTTATTTATGAAGAGGTGTATGAAATTGTTAAGATTATCGTTTGCGTATAGTACTAAAGCATCATCGTCATATGTTCGTAGGTTCATCAATACGTTTTCTGTCATCATTTTCTTCAAACGCAGTTTCTCTGCGTCCGTTGCATTGTCTACTAGATAGTTCTTCTTTAGGTAGGCTTCTTGTGTTTGGAATGTCAGGGCTTTCTCGTTTATATCTAAAATTAAACATAACATCACGACTGTATTTTGGGCAGAGATTCACTTAGGTATAGTACCCCCCACATTTCGCCAGTTTTGTTTGAATCCCACGTAATAGGGGGTGAGAATATTGTCATCAACCGGGCATAGATCCAGACTTTAGGTTGCTAATGATAAAATTCCTATTGGAAAAACTCAACAATACTTTGTCCGACCTGGTAATTGAACCCTAGGACTCACGCTTAGCACTCGCACTTGGGACCACTAGACCAACGAGGCAGTTTTAAATTGAACTAAAATTTACAGTTAGAGTTAAATGATGTTTGGTTATGTTATATCTTCAATTATCGTGTTATGATATTCATCTTCTTTCTTATGAATTTCACATATCTTTCTCTGTGTACTTACTTTCTTCGCAATGCGTCCCCAAATGAGCCCAAGGGTTTTTACAAATGCATTCATAGCTGGACCAGAGCTCTTTACATATGGCTCTATTCTGACACGGGTTGGGCACACAAGATGGCTTACAGTCTTTGATGATCTCTGATAGATGGACGGACATATAACTGTAGATGTCCAAGATTTCTCCATTAACGACCAATCCCCTGAAGCAACCGATTAGGCCTTGATTTACGGCTGATTTTTTTAGATGCTCCCTGTAATAAATAATGGGTTTTGTTTAAAACTGGTAAATAAAACGGGGTTTTTGGGGAGCAGGTAATGCGATAATAGATGATCTTATGAGTGTATTCGAGAACTATGCTCAAAGTATGGATTTTGTTTTCAAATAAGGATTGTCTTCTCTTCTTTACTTCATAAAACGAATACGAGACCAATTTTAAGATTTCTTATCACGCCAGGGGTACTATAACATTTTTTTTATTTGGTGACATTGCCTGGGTAGCCCTTGAAATTACAATTTGCTTAGATTTGATGATATTTTTTCTCTTCACACATTAGCATTTTTTTCTGTGACGTCAGTGGTTTACAAACATTTAATGTCACCAAAAGCCAGACCCGGAACAAGTACCTGCAGGTAACCATCCAACCAACGCCAACCGTCCGATATTGATTATTTTTGTAAATATCTATGATAGAGATTTTTTTTTGGGACAATGCCGCCACACTATTCCCAAACCACTGCAACTCCTGATAACCAGAATCAACAGTGGCGACCACTAGAAAAGCGTCGAGACAATGAAGCTCGACGAGTCCCGGAGAAATTTAACTGTCTTGGATCCCACAACGAAATGATCAGAAAAGAACAGAGGAGGAATTAGAAGAATGCGTAATTTCCATTTCTCTCCATATCAAGAACAGAGCTGATATTTTATTATTAAACTTTAATTAATAAAAAAACACAAAAATTAATATATTAAAATACTCACGCAGTAGCACCACCAATGAACATAGAGCCTTCAAACGGCCCAAACTCTTCCTCTAACAACAAGTTCAGCATCTGATACTCGGTGTTGAGCATGAACCTGACGTGGTAGAAGTTGTAGTCGATCCATATCTTGTGCCATTCTCCGCCGTTTAATTTTCGTTTGGAATTAATCACTAGTTTCCTCGTTGTACCAGTGTTGAGGGTAAAGTTGAAGGTTAGCTCGTGTTCTATATAAAAAGGAGAGCAAAATAATAAGAAAAATGCTGATATTGGGGACCGGTTTCACAGTCTTTAGCCTAACTAAAGATTAAACTATCTATTAGATAAAATAACAACAATCTGGTAATTTCATGTGAATTCCATAACATGAGATTATCAGATTGCCAGATGAATTAACCAAAAAAGGGCATTCAAGGAACAAAAGAAAACAATGGTCTTGAAAAATTAAGTGGGTCAGATGAACCAACGTAAGGTATCACTAGAAATAATTTTAAGAAAAACATCGAAAAGGTAAAAAGGTTGTTTGAAATATTATTGAATTGTTGACTTACCGCTAGTCAAGGCGACCATAAAAGAAGGATAGTTAGGTCTGATCGGTGGCTGAAACAGCAGTATGGCGCTGGTGCCAGTAGTTCTAAAACTGAATGCGATGTCTCCCTTCCGCCAGCCAGGCACCTCTATGTACGATTGTGAAGTCGTGAATGTTACTACGTATCTCTGGGTGTCTGGAAAGAAGCAGTAGTTGTATTTAGATATTTGGACGATCATGTCTTCCGCGATCATTTATTGCTAAGTTTAATTATGATGGTAATATTTCCTCCCGATCGTTAAGCATCCAGTAGATTCCCGCGGAACCAGCTAGATGCAATAACGACATGCCTTCACCAGGTAATCGGTTGTCTAGAATGTATGTTAATAAAGGTGTATAAAACAGACTGTCAATCTTTTTAAAACTTACTAGTTTCAACACACTCAAGCGGCCCCAACGTAATTCTTCCCTGGGCATCCTCTGGCAAGTCCTTCTGCTGTAAGAAGAACATGTCAGTAATGCCCAGGCTGGTTGGTTCTACGAAGGTGCCTTCATCGCTGTGCCACTTGCCGTCTTCATTGGAGTCACAGTTGCAGGATTTGGTGGCGTTGACGCAAGTCGCGTTTACACCACAGGGGCAGTAGCCTCTGGAATTGGAGAGACTTTAGTTCGGTATTTGCGGCCAGTATCGCTTCTACTTTGCTAACAAGCCATACTACCATTCATACTAAGTATGGTATCACTAAAGTATGTCATACTATTCTCATTTTTGGGTGGTTACGTTAATAAATATTCTGTATCGAATTGAAGGTTTCTTTGATTGCGTTGCTAGAGAATTGTTCAGTAGGTATATAGGAATGAAAATAACGGAAGAAGAATAAATCGTCAGCAATAAATGAGGAATGAATATTACAAGAAACATAAATCTATTTTAGGAACCTTAATTCTCACAAGATGTTATTTAATTTAATTATTTTATATATTTGAACTGAGCTAGAATACCTTTTAACATTCCCCAAGAAATCCACAGTATTGTTAGACGACGATATGAACCAGGTTGCGCTGTGTAGCTCTAAAGGCGCCTTCATACAATCATACTTGATATACTGTCTGCAGTAAAGAGAGTGGGAGATGAGCTCTTGAAGCATCTCCGCTGTAAACTCCCTGTATTTAATATTAAAACTGAAGTCATTGCCTGAAGCTGAGCGGACGTCCTGGAAGAAACGGATCTGTTCAAAATATGTGCTTTGGTACTTGATGAAAGGTAACTATATCATTCAAGTACACTTGCCGTAATTATCATAGGCGTTCTTTCAAATACTGCCATAGTGATTGAGTTTCTTGCAGTTTACTTGACGAAGCTATCGAAGTACATACTAGTCATACGTCATGCAATCATGCAGACATGCATCAGTGAATTACCTAGAATGTGTAAGCTTTTATAGAAACTGGAAAGTGAGATGTGGGTATAATAATTTGGTTTGGAGCTTTTAGTATATGTATAAGACAAAAGGTACTTATTGGAAATATACAATTGGCATTCCTATTATATACATTATAGGGCTGCGTATACGATGAAAAGGAGTGAACTGGACAAGATATGGCACTGAATGAGGAGCATAAGACATGAATATGAAAAATGTAGGAAGTACTCACAACTTGACTAGGCAGATTATGTTCAACAACAGTAGTAGAAGAGTCTGCTTCGATCTGGAACTCGCATTTGACGTGTGCGGGAGGGAACTTGCCGTTCCCATCGATGTCTATGAGGTAGACATCGTTTCTTGTGTAACCGAGGAGAGCTAATTCTTCGCAAGTCTTGCGGAAGGTCGCGAAGTGACAATTTTCACCTATGTAGCCTTGAAGTAAGCAGATTCATAGATAAATCGAGATTGCAGAATTTATTATAAATGGTATTCTAATGGATTTAATCTCTATGAACTACGTAAGTAGCATTTGATATTGTTATTTATAAATATTATAAAAATCTAAGAGAGATTACATTATGGGTTTGTCATTGGAACTTTAACGTTAAAAACCTCTCTCATTCCCTTTTTTTATATAATGTTATACGTTATATATGTTAGATGTTTAATGTCTATAGTACTTTCAATACAACATTTTTGTACTATAACTATTTTGAGAGCCTATAGTAGCTCTACCCTAGAAAGGACATCAACGCACAACCTGATTCCATAGCCATAGCTTAGTAAAGATTCTGGATAGCGTTGACGTTCTCGTCGGAGTTATCCCATTTTTTAAGTCTTTTTCTGATGTTTTTTTACTTTAAACTGAGACAATGCTTAATAAATATATAAATAAATAAATCATATGTAAGTATGTTGCATTGATTTATCAATAGATAATTGTGCGCACACTCAATGCTTGACTTCACATGATTCCTTTAGTGTGTTACCTACAAAATCAATCTTAAAAAAAAACACGTAAGTAGTTCAGTTTTAATAACGACAAACAAAATGTCACTCACCAGTATTATCACAGTTGCAAATGACTCGGTCCTCTCTCACGGAACAGATCCCTCCGTGCTCGCAAGTATTGGGTCTCGTGCAGGGGTCTACATATCTACAATCATCTATTGCTACTTCGCCGACCACTCTCTCAGTCATTATCACGAACCTCGGTTCTATTAGCAGCCCGTTTATTTTTATGTTCCTCATGCAACCAATTAGACCTAAGTTAGCTGATTTGAGACCACTGCCAATTACGATTTTGTCTTGGAGCTCGAAGTCTAGACCTGAGAGAATTGGGTGATTAGTAATGTAACTGTTTTTTAAGAGCAGTAACGGTAGGTTTTAATGGTCTGGTTACAAATAGCTGTGGAAGATAAATTAGTTTTGTCGTAAAAATGTCATTCAGTGATTTATTCAAATGATTTGAATTTGAAAAGGGGTTGAAACACTAGGGGCCTTGGTGTCCGTGTGCCCATTTCCCGTTGACAGTGATGCGGATGAATTTTTCGATGCCCTGTGATTATTTTCTTTTCTTTTTTTCTTTTCATGTATTGATAGTTTTATCATTGTTGAAGAAATAAACAAACTATTTGAAAGAACTAAAAACTTCCTTTATCTTGACCTGAGCGATTAACAAAGAAATTATAAGAAATATATTAAACAAAGATGAGTAATACAATTATTACTGCTACTAAAATACGGATGAAGTGTGTATTAAACAAAAGATATTAAGTAGTTGCTCATTTCTTTTATCCATTGTTGTTGAAGTCTATGAGCTTCCTCAATCAAAGTAATATAATATCAATCTTTGTCTTGCACGCGTCAACATTGCCAGCAATATCTACAGTTGTAACAAAAGACAACTCACCAAACATCTGCACGTGTTTATTATGATGATCCACCGTCATCTTGATCCTTCCCTTCCTGTAATCCAACTCGACGTTGTGCCAATCATTGCTTACGTTGAACTTCACGGATTTCAACACGGTCACGTTCTTGCCAACGTCTGACACTAACTCGAATCTTATCTCTTCTTTCACCATCCTTACCTACATTTTTATGAGATAGCATGTCAATGTTATGTGGTCACATGGGCCGTACAAGTGAGCTTAGCCTTGAATTTCTAGATCAGACAACTTAATACTTGGGATTTTTGCTAGTAAAATTCCCAGTGATAAATTAATTTAAGAAAATCCTATAGTTGGATATCGGCTTTGTTTATAAGGTCCGTCTGTAGGTGTCAGATGCGATTTATTTGTTTGGCTTTAATACATGAATCAATCTACATAGTAGAAGTAAGCCCACTTCTCACTAAAGTTCTTTTTAAAATTATTATGTTTCATTTTTCAACTGTATCAAGAATTCTATGGATTACCAAAGCAGACGTTGTTATCAATACCTACACCAGTGAGGTAATATTCACCGTCAGGTTGGGTAAATTTCGTTGTTGCAACCTGACACAGAAGTCTAGACCGTATTTGCATTTATTTACAATTAATTCGTATCTTGTTTTCTTGTGATGTAATTAAAGCGTTATATAAACTGAATTAAGTGTTATTTTCGTAGATTTCAACATAAGTGTGTTTAAGTCTTAAATTGTAGCACTTATGTTGCCCCCTTTTGTAATTTAGCCTACCTGGCTACTCACCTAGTTGAATTCTGAAATGTTATTCATGTTCAACATGTGTTTTGTTGACATTCAGTAATGAAGTGTATTTTATTTATTTAATTACAAATAATTTGGGTATCATCAGATTCCGTATCAAATTATTATTTAAACAAGTGTCTTTTAACTTGTGAAATATATCACTTGAAATGCAGTTAAGCGAGTAATCAAATTAGCATAAAAAATAACAGAAACTTGTTTGTTACGAGTCAGGTATCATTCAAACTTACCTCCCAGTAACCTTGCGTAGATGTCTGACTGTAAGCCAGCACAGCCATATTCTTGCTTGTTTTAAAATCAAACTTTAAATTGACAGTGTGACTCTGATTCAACGGCCACCAAATATGGGACGTTGCAAAAGGATATGTAATCGGTATCACTTCTATATCTATCTCCTCAAACTCAGGATCCAACACCCCTATGTAATGGACTTTAGGATTATTTTGCTTCAACTCGTACAAAATTGATACGTCATTGTAATAAACGTATTTCAAGTTGCCAGCGAAATTGTTGAACGACTTCAATCCTTTCATTTTGTGTAAATCCGGCCCACCGCATATGTAGATTTCTGGATCAATGCATAAGTATCGAGCATTTCCTGGTACTTCGTAAGTCTCTGTTGTGCTGTCCAGATATACAAATATGGTTTGTTCTTGTAGTATGACGGTGAGGTTATGCCACTTGTTGTTATTGACTTTTTCTCCTAAATAGTCTTCGACTGGTCCGTCGCCTAGGTCTATTTGCACGGCAACTTTTTCATCGTGTATTGAAAGAGCAATGTAATGGTGTTTGTCGTCTATTTGTCCACTCGCGTAGAACAGCGCTGAATCGTCGAATCTAGTCTGTGAAATTGATTCGGTAACTAGTATCATTCATTCTTTTTTTCTTACGGAATAAGTGGAGCTTCAAGAAAGGGTGCATTGTTCGTGTTAGTAACGGTAAATGTGCGAAGATAACGTGATAATTGTAAACTTTGTAGTAACCTAAATGTTACTTTCAATGAATTCTCCAATGTCCTGAGCTAGTATGCGCTTGACTGATTAAAAGGGACATTAGTTACTTGAAACAATTTTCTTTCTATTGTGTCTGCTATTTAGCACTTGGTATTTATAGGCCAAAGCCGTTAAATCACATCCATTTGATGAAGTCTATTTTTGTGTGAAATTAAAAAACCTCGGCTATAAATTTTATTTTAAAGTGGTTCGATCTTTTATTTGCATGTGTTAAAACAAGAATGCTGAATCAAGTGACAAAAATAAAAATAAAAACTATTCGATAAAAATTATTCGATTATGGGATTAAAAATAAAAACATATTTAAGATGGATTATTCGATTATGGGATAAGTAGAGAGAAAATAAGCTATGCTTAATCTTCGGCTAAAACTTCCTTTAAACTCCGATTTTTAATTTAGTTTACCAAAGGTAATACCAGTTGAACAGTTGAACTACATATTGTACGTAACTTCCATTAAAATTAAAAGTAAAGTAAACCAATTATTACCCAATAAACAAGATAAAAAACACAACTTTATGACTCCGATTTTTCACATATACCCGTACCTGTACATATCCGTAACAATCTCACGATAACTGTAAATAATATCCATTAAACATTTTGCAATGTTGATTGCAACGCGGTCTGTGACGTCATATAGCAGTCATTAACTCGTTCAGGTGAAAGTCTGTTCGTTTCAATTGATTAAAATGAAAAAAAAAACGATATTTATGAGGCCCCGTTTAGATGTATTAAGTATTTTAGAATATACTCTTATAAATTATTATTAGTGTTCTGGGTATTTGCTATATATAATAAAAATATCTATCTATGTAATGTGTTGTATTAAGTATATCAGTCATCTAGTACCCATAACACAAGCTCTGCTTAGCTTGGGGCTAGATGATGCTGTGTGGATTGTCCAGCATTATTTATTTATTTATTTAATTACTTGTTTTTGGTTCTAATGTTAATGTAAGCTAATAAAAAATTAGTGATAAGATCGACATATCCACACAAGGATTTTTGTTTGTCTAAACCTGAATTATAATGAGACTTTAATAAACTAAAAGCATCTACCATTAACAGAAGTCGTTAGACGAGTCTATTAGATGGTAACGTACTAATATGGGAGAATAAGACAAAAAAGTGTTTTTGCTAAGGGGCCATCCATAAATTACGCCATACGAATTTCTCCCCTTTAACGTGTGTAACGTGTTAAACGTGTGTGTTTTTGTGTGTGTTCCTGATAAGACTTTACAAAATTGCCCACACATCGAGTTGATTTAAAGGGTTAAGCTGATCAGAAAACTGCTGTCAGAGGTCAGACAGGAAGTAGGTTCTATTTGTAAATAAAATTAAAAGAGGACATTTGCCCTTGCCTTGTCTGATAAACTTTTATATCAAAGGAAAGAAGACACTAGCTGGTCTGAAAGCGATCTGTTGCTCACTATCTATGAATACCAGTATTTTACATGGAGCGACTGGTTGTCAGATTTTCGGGCTTCCCGGGACTACCAGTTACGACTGTCAAAGATCTACAGCCAGGCTTAGCGTAGTTTCCGAAGCACGGCGGAGTCTCAATATGTTACGAAAGGTCACCCATCCATTGACTGACCTCGGCAGGAGTAGCTTAACCTACGATCAACCCGTGCGGTCATTTTTATTTAGCCACGAGCTCCACTGTACTTCCTAACTATAATATCATACATTCTAAAGTAAGCGTGTTTGTTACCCTTTCACGCCTAAACCACTGAACGGATTACGATAAAATTTGGCAGAGAGATAGATTGCACCCCGGGAAAGGACAAAGGCTACTTTTTTTATCAACAAACCACGCGGGCGAAGCCGTGGGCAGAAGCTAGTATCTTTGAAAAATACATAAATAATGTTCATTGCTATAATAAATCGCATGCAAGCAAATCAAGTTAAAACCACGTTACCTTAAAGTGCAGGCTGACACGCGTGCTAGTCGAGTGCACTCGGTCCTTCCAGTCGTAAACACGATACGACACGTAACTCGAGCCCCGCAGAGTTAGGACAGTCGCCGCTGGAATTTGACGTCATAGTTTACAGTGATATTGGTAATGTGATGATGACGATTGAAAAGTAGCTTTGAGCAGGATCGGTAGGTCTGTAGATCTTATATAACACACACATAAGCAGAGAGAGAGACAGGTGAGGAGAAATTTGAAGTTCAATATTAACCAACAAGTGAAGACTATAAGTAAGGATTCCAGAACGTTCCGAACTTCGGGAATAAGTATAGTCAAGGATTTGAGGACAGATGCCGATGAAATATGTCGACAGCTGGTGGTGATGATAACAATGTTAGATAGCAGTACAGATGACATGATCCCCCCATCAAACGTAACGATGAAACAGAAGATAAGAATATTGAAAACCTAACCAAGCTGAAGTGAGAATTAATGGTCCTTTGTACTGTGTAAAGTATAGTTGGTCCTTTCATTGGTAAACAAGATACAACACGTAATCTGAGCCCGTCAGAGTTATCACAGTTGTCGATGCAATTGCGATCATGACGTAATGTATTACAATAAGTATGATATTGGGAATGCTTGCATTATCGGTGACGATGAAGAAATTGAAGGTGTGTGTAACAAATTAAACATTCGTGTTTTAAAAACAGTCTGATTAGTTTGGTTTACTAACGAAGGTCAAGGAAACTAACATTGTTTTGATAGCATTGATTGGTTTCTCCACTTTTTAGATATTTTAGTTGAATATATATAAATATAGATGGTCCTTTAGCATATTGTTTATATACATAAATATTCATGATAAATGTTGTGTGGCGGAGTATAATGATATGCTCAAATATATTTTAGAACAAGTTACTGTGTATTTCGGTAGTCAATCAGTGCGAAAAGAGCAGTCGCAATATTCAAAATGGCTTCTAGAATTTTACTAAGAATCTTGAGAAAGTGTACAAATTAATTTCACTGCAACTGGATTGTGTAGTTCTGGTCAAGCAAAACTACATAATCAGAGCTATAAATGGAATTGCCAACACTAACGAGATTTAACATATAATTGACGTCAGTAATCGAAAGGACACGAGTGGCGATTCGGTCAGAGTTCAGATAATACACTAGGTATCAAACAAGTTCTCCAAACCAGTTTCAGCGTAATCTACTATTAGCCACATCACTTAATAGAAACAGGTCAATTATTTTGCACTAACATCTTAAAGCACAGCCGGAATGATAGACTGAGATGGTGTTATGTTACAGCTGAGTGTTAGAAAGAGAATGTGAATGCGTTGCCTGTCATTAAAGCCATCACATTATCTACACAACGGCCAGTTTATCATGACAGGTGGAAGAAAAGAGAACTAACATAAAATGTACTGAGTTTGAGATATCTTTTCCTTAACAGGTGGCGCCACCACGAAAGGCTAAATGCTGCTGGATATATAAATGTAGCCTTGTTTATAACATAACTATTTATAGATTTTGTGAAAGCAAACAATCATCTCGTCTAAGATCTTCAATTTAGTTAATATACTGATGTACTTTTAACAGGTTTACGTAACATTTTAATTATTTTTTCGTGGCCTTATGTAATAAGTGCTCGAGATTGGTCTGCTTTTGAAAGGATTCATAAACCTAATTAAAGAGTAGAATGCAGGGTTGTAAAGATCTTAATTGACCTCAATTATGTTTTAAATGTCAACGTTTAACTGTAAATGGAGAATGGGTGACGGAAACAAAAATTAATTCACCTTGGGCTTTTAGAAACGAAAAGTGGATAAGTGCTAGTAAGGACTAAAAATTTAACAATGATAAGGGCAAGAAGATGTTGATGATTCTAAAAATAGCTAAGGCATTTTAATTGACGATCGAATTCTATTGATGTTGGAACTTGATCAATAACTGGAGATAACAAAAAATATAAAGGAGCTGTCATAAAGATGAAAATAGAATGTTAATCATAATTATTTTAGTTTTAATAAAGGGAGGATACTCACTAAAGACATCACAAAGATGCTCTTCATACAAGGTCCCAAAGCAATCACATCTGTATCCATTATACTCGTTTATACACCGGGACCCTTCAAAGCAAAGGTTTTCCATAGTCCTGCACTTATCGATACAGCCTTCTTTAACGTTTTCATGTTTTGTAGCTATAAGAGGTACTATTGGAAGAAGATCTGAAGCTGCTTTTCCAGAACTTAAAACCATGTCGCTGATGCAGCCGACGAAGGACTCGATGATGTATTTTACGCCGTGGAGTTTTTCTTCGGAGCTCAGACCTGGAAAGAAGGTATTGGCTTATTGGACCTGCTTTGAAGGTGATAAATTAACCAATGAACAACCTCAGTCAACTAAATCAATGATTCAAAGTACTCGTCACTACTAAGATTGTTGAAAGACTACTTTTAACTGGCGTTGCAAATATGTAGATCCGTCTTTTTAACTTAATCTTGATTGGGAATTGATTTGTTTTGTGATATAGCCTTCTGGTTACTTTGAAGTACATGCACCTCAAGTGACGAAATTATACCACTTACCTCCGATGAGAATAACGGATGTCAAATTATCAGTGATGCCGTAATTCGTGTCGAAACTTAGACCCTAAAACAAAACATATAAGTATAACACAATTATTATGGCAACAATGAAGAAAGCTATCCGCTAGATTGATCTGTTAATCAGGAGATGTAAAAAATCACTAAGACATAAAACAAACTTTGATACAAGAGAATAAATCTTTATTGAACCATTGTTACAATTGTTGCCTTATAACTTAACTTAATATCTATCTGTAACTGTAAGTGACGTTTAATCAGTCTATACGGTGGTTCCCAAACTAGGCAGCGCCTGTATCTTGGGAACCAGAGTTGTGAGCATGAAACATTTAACAACGAATCTCAAACAAGTAACAAGAGGATAAAATAACAGTAATAAGCAAAGACCCAAGTTCAAGTAACTGTTGAGCTTCCTCTTAAAACAAATGCATACATATCCGTAGAACTCAATGAGTCAAACCCACGAGGTCAAACCTAACACTAAATGTCGCTATATGTCCTTCTCCAACAATAAGGTTTAAAAACATGACACACACGTTGTGGCAGGTCGCTAACTCCACATAATGAAGTGACCCGTTTCCTCCATTTAATTCGGCCAATTTACGCAACAATACAAGCTTTATGCTGTTTTCATTGTTGGAGATACTTGATATGATCTCAGTATTGAACACAATATCAGGGTTTATAAAAGTATAGCTTCAGATTTAAATGTTTTTCGATACAAAGTACAATCTAAGCTTTGTAAGTAGGGGTTTGGAGAAGAATACGAAGAGAATGCAGAACATTTTTAAGTGTTTAAGGCAATCGCTAATAGAATATGACTTAATCCTCTTAGACTAAGTCATATTCTATTAGCGATTGCAACTATGGAAGAGTAAAACAAGTATAGGACTGGTACAAGCTACCAAAAAGCTTATGTATGTAACGTGTATGTGTGACGTCACTTTGAAGGCTATTGTCAGTTGTTTAGGCCTTCCGCGCTGGATAAATAAAAAGACTCTGAAGAACATGATTAAGTTAACACTCTAGTTTGACGCATCTACAAGTGCAGAGACAACAATGTTTTAGACAATTAAAAGCTGTAACTTAAACAATCAGTAACGAAGTAGGAAATAGTAGCCTACCTTCAAGTACACTTCTTCTTTAAGATGGTCCACCTTAGCAATAAGCCTGGCTCCATGAACATCGATGGTGACTACCACACTGTGCCACTGGTCTCTATTCAATGCTCTGCCGACTGTGACCGATGTTAGATGCTTGCCGAATACGTGGACAACTGGAACATGCACATTTTAATTAAATAAAATGAAATAGAAAGACAGCTTAAAAGAATCTAATATAAAAGTATTTGGTGTGAAATAGATACAAGTAAAATGTTATGTGAAGTCGTTTTGTTGCTGCGTTTGAGCTTTGAAATACCAAAGAGTAAACCGGTTGATAGTATTTTGACTAATCACACATATTTCTCCAACCATAAATCTTCAAAGAAACTACTATTACAGTATGCATAAATGGTACCTGCAAACATATCTTAGTGACCGACTTGAGAGAATTCAAAATGCTAAGACATTGTAAGGCAGATAGACAGATCGACAGACAAGACACATTGATGGACGGACGGTTGAATAGGAAAGGTTTGACAAGCCACAGAAAAAAAGTGAAGGATTTCAAACGATCCCGGAGGTATGGACGATGAGAAATTATTGTGGATAACACGATACATAAATGATGATAGCTGATTGATTGGAATTGGAATTTATAAAAGCAAAAAGTAAACCTCAGATTAATTTGTTTGCTTCTAAGATAGATCAATTATGGTTTCCCTTGGTATGACGATTGTCGATTGGAAAAGCTTTTCTTTTCGGTTATTTATTTTGTTGTCTCTGTTACTGAATATCTTCGGAATTTTACAACCGAAATAACTAGCTAAATAACTTCAGACAATGATACTGAAATTCTAAAATCGATGACAGCACATCACTTGCAAATGCTGTAGGTATTGCTGTTTTGGTGATACAAAAAAAGAGAAAGAAAAAGTTGATAAAATACATTATCAATATAATCGGATTTCGTAGCTAACCTAACAAGAATATGACTTGTTGTTAAACTAAAAACATAGGTCCCAAATAAAACTTAGCCTACAAAAATGACCCATTCAATGTCGCGGCACTCGATCGGCATTGCTTCAGTGAGCGCCGACAACTAAGATTTATTGTTTGTGTCCCTGAATTAGCGTTTGTCAACGACTCACCGCGCTCTACGTTTGCCATTTGAGAGGACTTGATGCTCCATTTTGTTTGCCGCGAATGTGAAATCGAATCGTTTGCGATATTGATGTTTCGGAGAGTTTTATTACATTGGTTTTATCTTTGAATTTAACGAAATAGACCTTAATAAATAGTGGTTCTTCTGGTTTGTATGCGTGCCGATTGGTTTTTAATACTCTTATTCCACGAGTATCCTTTATCAGGAATATAGCATACCAAAAATAAAATGATCACATGACATTTTTCTTACCTTTCAATTCGCCCTTTTCCACGATTACGTACAAAGCATAAGGCTGCATCTTAAAAACTGGGTTCTTGACATTATGGTACACGAGCAGACCATGTGGCAGCCTTGTCCGGAATTTGAATGATATTTCTCGGCACAGTCTGTAAATGTCGAAATACACTTTCTTACTCTATACTTCTTTATGGCCCAGTGGTACATATTTTCTGAGTTAATCTTAGGCATCACTATCAACAGTGAAGGAGAACATCGTGACAAAATCTGGTCTTAAAATCAGTACAGACACAGTCTTAAAACGATATTAAAAGCAATCGTGGTGATTAATGCTCTTGCCTTCTCTGTATGAAAAGAGGCATTTGTTCTGCAAACGAAAAGTTTATAACATCCAGGTAATGTTCTGAGGTGTCATAGACATTATAGGAGCCACGATGATCGTTGTTAAGCAAGTCTTTTTATCAAGTGATTATGACAGAAACTGGAAAACAAGGTAGCAAGAAAACAAATATCTTACCGAAGTTGAAACCTCTGTATAATATCCCCATCAAGCTGTATAAAAGTGTTGTCCTTCGCAAACATGAAGGTCCTGTGATGTCCGGATTCCGCGAACGTCAGGAACCTGTCCCTGTCACTCGGTGGTATGGGGGGGATGACAGTGACGTAAGTAGACGTCGATATGTTGACTGTGGTGAAGCTGGATGATGGTGAAGTTGAGGGTAATATTGTTGGTGGTAGCACTGGAAAGAAGGGTCGAGAAGTTGGAAGAAATAACATAGGAAATCATAGGACTGCTCACAGCTTACTAGGATATAAGTGGAGCGACGAACCTAGATTGGGACGGCACCTTGGGTGGCACTGAGTTTAATAAGACTCCCTCGATACGTGTAAAATTGGTAATGTTCTCTATTTTATTTTTTTGGCTGGTTTTGACGTTTATAAACGCCTAATAAGATCGCCATTGCAGGGCAAGATTGTTCAATCTAAGATGTATGTCTCAAACTTTTGAATATTACAAAAATAATCGAGTAAAGTAGTATACTGTCGATCTATTACTGATTTAGTTATTTTACTATATTAATTTCTGTAAGTTGGTTTTAACTAACACTTTTACATGTGACACATTCAAAAATGTTTTTTAAACTAGGTCGATGTTTCCGTATCTGAGTACTCTGAAAAGGAACACCAAAACAAACTAGGTGGTAACAGTTCTATGGGTCTATGTCCGATTCTGCTCGTTGCTATATTAAATCTATTTGAGGCTAGCCAATAAAGTGGCTAGGCCAGATCTATACCTCGTGATAATGTGAGGTCTAGAGTTCAAGGAACTGAATTAAAGTAAATAGAGATCGTACTCCAAGTGATACCGATGAGAGTTAAATCTGTACCATGTGGTATCAATTAGCTACAGGAACAGGAGATTGGGTTGTATCTTAGCTACATATATATGTACATATAACGATCAAGTTACAAAAAAGATTTTTTTCCTTGTACAGACGCGAGTCAAATTTTCCCAATTGAATCAACCTTATTTTTTTGTCATAAAGTTAAAAAACTATCATTGAATTTGGCAGATTGGGGTAGCTGGATGTGCTGGCCTCTGTACAAAAGTCGAATATGCATTTTTCGCTTGAGTAGATCAGACGATCTGATAGCATATCAATAACATAAAACTTTCATGTACTCTCTGTACATGAACTGACTTTATAATCAGAACAGACATTATCTATTTTTTCAGTAATATACATAAGTCTTTCATGTTCAATTTCATGCATATAACTTAAATATTTGCTGGACTGAAAAGTTGAATATCGTGAAACAATCTATTATTATCATCATTACGTTATGTACAGAGGCCAGCACACCAAGCTACCCCAACGTGTCAAATTTATATGATAGTTTTGCAACTTTGTTTCAAAAGGAATAGAGTCATGTTCCATTGGCAAAAGACAGTTTGGGATGGCTTGATGTCTGCACCTGTATCCTGTCAAATAAATAATAATAATTAATTTATGTACTCGTATTTATTCCCAGGAGCTTAGCCATTATTGTCAAGTATTTCACTAGAAAGTAAGGTCTTTCTGGGGTAATAGTTGACAATAATGATCTTCAGAAAAAAATAAACCTCTTAAGATTTGAATTATCTGAAACCTGTATTTCAGAGACACCAACAGTTAATTGCGTTTCAAAGTGTAATACCAGATGCATAAAATGCAATGCAAGATCGTTTTCAGATCAGTAGGTAAATCTTATTTAACCAATGTGTGGAAATAATGGCATAAGAATACTTTCGATTCGACACCTGAAATTGTAAGTGTGTAGTTACCTAACGCAATCATTAAGTGAGTCTTATATTATTATTTAAAGTTCTACTGTAATTAATTGGCTTTTAATTGAAATTAACTAAATTCGTTTTTTTTACTGTATTTTGTTAGTAACAGTGAATCTTTTCCGTGAATAAGGGGGCGTCCATTAATTACGTGAGGCGTTTTTGAGAATTTTTCGACCCCCCCTCCCCCCTTGGTGAGATATCGTAAGATTTTTCTTAACTCCCTCCCCCCTCCCCTAATCTCACGCGATATTCTTCAAAACTTCTATTTGGACTGTAAACGTGTTGGATTATTGAGAAAAAAAAAAACACCTCTTCTTGACAGCACTTTTTCGTCTTGTAGACGTGTCTTTTGACGTAAGCATTACAATATTCTTGAAAACTCATTTTCAATTATTAAAAACGCAATTTTTCACGCAATTTTACACCGTTTTCTGCAAAAAAATAATTACGTGATATTTGCCAAGACCCCCCCTCTCCCCTAAGTGAGATTTGGAAAGATTTAGCTTGATCCCCTCCCCCCCTAGAACACCTCACGTAATTAATGGACGCCCCCTAAGGGTTTTTGAAGCTGAATGAAAAAATAATTAAACTATGGCACCTAACAGTAAGTGAGTTGCTCTACAATCTAAGGAATTTTCGGCGGCTCAAATGATAAAACTGTTACGGACTAATTTATTTGTATAATGTACTATTATTTTACTTATTTCTAGATGGTGCTATTGCTGCAAGTAGACTATTAGGAATAAAAAATATGCAGACTTAATTTTGCATAAAAAATGTGGGGCTGAAATCACCCTCGGTTTTTTTTAGGCGTTTGCAGAACTAGCAAAAATAATTTCTATTTACATAGTCATAAATTGGGGCATCTCGTTGAATGATATAGTTTCCGCTTTAACTTTGTAAGATAAATAAATGTAGGAAGGATTTCTTACCTTTTTCCTCAGCAGCCAGATCAACCGGTAAACTGCATTCAACATCAGCTGTTCCATATAAAATTAATAACACGATCGTACTTATTCTTTTTCTTTGAGATGGTGTAGCCATTTTGCTCTATACGGTTCATTTATCTGCAATAAATTAATAATGCCTTAAGTGGATAAATTTATGTTTAAATGATTAATAATGCTAAGCTACTTCCCTTCAAAGAATACAGCAATTAGAAAAAAGGTAAGTACCTAAGCGTTAGTTACAGGGTGTGTATTAATAAATACCTAGTATTTAATACATCTAAAATGCGATTTTGTGGTATATCAAAATAAGCGTTAAAAAAACTGTGTCTTTTGTTTTCCTATTTTATTTTATTAAACACGATTTTCTTGATATTTTCTGCGTTTTTTTTACAATTTACAAAATGTAGGTAGATACTTCAAAATACATAATTATCAAATGCACTTGTATATATAGGTTTTATAGATAGGTAGATACAATATACATAAAAATTGCCTGTAAAACTTTACTATCTGTTGAGATAGAGAGATGGCTTTAGAACGTCTTAAATCGTTCTCAAAGGGATCAACAGCAACATTGCTCGAAATTAGAAAAATAAAAAAACAATTGCCGTACTACTAGGTAATTTATCGTACCTACGTTAAAATAAGTTTAGGAATGTGTTATTAGTTAATATCTATGGCTATAGATAATCTGCTGGGATTCATTAAGAGAAATACGGGTTTCAAATTATGTTCTTTATTCCTACAAAATATAGATATTTGCTTTCTAGAAGTTTCCGGCATCAACATTAAGAAATAATATAATTTTTGGAGACTTTTTGAAAAACCACAGAACATCAAACCAGCTTTAATATATAAGCTATAGTAATAATTGTAATCGTATGAACATTATTTTGCTTAAGCTGTTTTACTTCCTCAAGCTGTAAATATCAACTTAAAGACCTATGGGTCATAGGTATACCTACCTTGCATGGTCAATGTCATCTTACGAAACATGTTGGCCCTTGGCCATTATATTCCCATTTTGTGGCCGTGAATAGAGGATTAACTCCAACATGAATTCGGCTTTTTGTGTTTCTGAATGTAAACATCTCCATCATTTTTTTTGTGGATTTTTAATTCACTTTAAATGGATCAAATTAAACCTTACCGTGACCGAAACAGGGTTCATTTTCGATTCACAAAATCTTCTATAGGGCATTGGGCGGAAATGTGGAATCAGAGTGTTGAGTGTGGGCTGGCTTAAAATATAACCAATGTAACCTGACACGCCACGCTCCTAACTGTTTACCAAAGCTACTGGGACTTACGAACTGGTGAACGCCTAAAAGGTCAAATTATATTGGATTTCGTTGTCAGCCTAAATTGGCTCAAGTAACCACAGTTGTCTAGAGAAGCCGGTTGACACATCGGTTTTTGAGATGGCTTGTGTATGACATGTTGACTTATGTCCGGGATAGGTGATTTATACCGGGAACTACAATTGATGAATCGTATGGGGCAAAATTTGCGAATTGAGCTGCTGGGTTTGACTCAACATGCTTAAGAGGGGTCAGATATTATGCTTCATGCGGGTTCTGGCCGGTTTTACAATATGTTTAATTTTTTTGGTGAACGTGTATTACAATTCCTTGGTGAGAGTCAGTATTTAAAATTGTTTAATTATTTATCGTTCCACTTTTAAATCGAGATGTCAAGACCTTCTTTTACCACAGGCCATATTCTAAATCAAGCCCTATCATTATGATATAAATAAATAACGGAAATAATAAAAACTGAATCCTCCCTGGGTACATCTTTATAGTCTAGCAATATAAAAACCATGCTTAAGGAAATCATTCGGAGGATTCAAAGGAAATGTCTTAATTGTACCTACAAGATTACGGCAATGTCAGCGTATATAGCGCGGGAAATCCTGTACTGAACGCGGAATTCATGTTTACAGCGTCAGTTTATCTAGCAAACTCATGTTGGATTTAATTTATCGAATTGCTTTTCTAGACATACAACTTATACATGACATACTTAACACAAGCAATACATGAGATCCGAGATCCCAGTTAATATATTGAAAATAAACTTACACTAATATCTTAAGAAATCACAGCCGAAATACTTTTAAAATACTTAATCATTTGCACAATCTTGCTGCACACGTAACAACACTTTTACTATCAGACTAAGCCGCGCATTCCATTTTTCTAAATTTCAAATTGTCAAACACACACACACACTGGTTCTTTTTACAGAACGATTTTTTCTTTTTTTTATCGCTAGTAGCCAGGAGCACGTCGGTAACGCGCCCCCTTTCAACCGCGGAGTAGGTACTGACGCGAACTTTAACAGCACGTAATAACACTAACAAATTGTCCTCGTGGGCTACAGTCGTTCCCAGACGGAGGACTTAGGATGTAAGCGGAGAGATTCAATAGGCGGATCCGAGGTCTAAAGGCGCACTTTAATTTTTGATGATGATGATTTCTGTCGATAATAATACTGATAATTTTCTAAATTAATCTCTATTCATGTTACTTTTCGACGGTTTATGTCTTTGTTAATGTTATTTAATCTGTGTAAGTACAATTTGTTTTTCATAATTTAAATATTTGAAAAAAAAAAACGATGTTTTTGGTCCAATAACTATTCCTTTCTTTCGATTTCTTAGGGCCTACAGGGTTTTTGCTGATATCTTGAAAAGTGGCTATTTAGAGTTAAATAGCCACTTTTCAAGATATCAGCAAAAAATGTGACACAACGATGTCTCTAAGTAGCTACTCAGCTACTTAGAGACATCGTTGTGTCACATTTTCGCAACAGGTACTGTTTACTGTTTAAGAAAAAAAAATTGACCAATTGTTGAACTGTATCTTACATCGGTCAGTATTTATTATAAATGCTCCTGGTACCGCAATCAATAAAATTTCACTATTTTTATCTGCCAGATGGCAAAATTAAACACACTGTGCCCGCACAATGCCACTGCACTCAATCTCGCATGCAGTGCATACCATGATTAATTAAGGTGGCACTCAATTACCTCAGTACCGACGGACACGATTCTGTAATTTAATTTATCTACTTCTTAATTAACGATGTGTTTTACTTCAACTTACTCCGCAAAAAGGATTTAATTTGTAAAAATAGGCTGTAACGCTACTTCTACTTTTGCCATTCTTGTTACTAGTAATGAATAATATTATGATAATGCCAATCTGTTACCAACCCACTGCGGGCAAAGCTTTCTTCTCATACAGATAAGGCAAGAGCAGTATCCACCACGCTTTCTGAAAGCGGGTTGGAGATTCCAGATTTAAATGAATATTATAGTTTTCTATATGATACCTACTATAGTATTGCTTTTGCCCTTCAGTGGGACAGTAAGCTATTGTCTGGAATAAGCTATTGTCTGGAATAAGCTATTGTCTGTAATAATAGTTTTAGTGTATTAATCACTCATCTGACTTTCTAAGTTTATCTTAGACATCACAGATTCTCATTCATCAGATCTTGTAACCAGAAATCAATAATTATAAGCCCAACCCGCCTTGAGCAAGTATGGTGATTTAAGTTTGTGCCTTATCTGTATGAGAAGAGGCCTTTACCCTGGAGTGGGACAGGAATGGGCTGGTTACATTGAAAATCTGGGTTGAGGACCCTCATCTCCAATAAATAAGCTGCTGATGTGAACACGGTTAATGAGGTTGTATTGGCATTACAGCTAACGAACCGGAGTTCCTTTTTTTGTCACTAAAAATAAATTGGCCGTCACATGGCATTGTCTTTTATTTAATTATGTTATCTGGCAATAAATCTAGCTCAGATATACAAACGCTGCTGAAATAATATTAACTGATTTTGACCTGTGGACCACTAATAATGTATTTCCAGAAAGTCAAGGACAAAACCATTCCCATTCTTCATCGGTCTTAACATTGCTCCCTGCGCAAAACTACGATATAGATAAGTAAATCAGTATAGCCCGGCTTCTTATTCTATTGGAACTCCGTACTACGCTAGGCCAGATCAAGATCTAAGTGTTACCACCGACGTGGGACTATAAGGACTTTTTTAACACTACCTTCTCACGAGCATCAAACCTTGAAGTGTGAAAACCCGGCCACGCTTAAAGTAAACGTAATTTAAATTCGATACATTTTCATATCGAAAAACAACAATAGTGCAGCATTTTGTTTTAAATTTAAGAGGCAAGTACACCTAGTATGAACCTACCAACACAACATAATAAAAGTAAATAAATATTATGTGCGAAATGAGTATTGCCAATTTTCAAATTGTTTGAATACGTAATTTTTTTACACTAAAATCATCAAGGGTTCGTGACAGGCACACTCATCGGTTATGGTAGACGCCTAAATTGAGAATTTTCACTTGCTCAATAACTATTCAAAAGTGTTTTGGTAAACACAGACTTCATTTTTAACAGACAAACAGCTAGCCAGATACAAAACGATAACGGAAATAAACCAAACAATGATAGAAATGCATTGTGGCAGTTAATATAATACCGATTCAGTTTCTTTATCTCTCACATTGACTTTCTTGTCCGTTCTTCCATTTTATGAGCAATTTTCAACGCTTTCGTTTCAATAACCTCATATTCGTTGACAATAAAATGCGTGACAATTTTTTCGCTGTTACCGCGGGAAAATCAACTTTATTGTTTAAATATTTTGATTGCGTCACGATTGATCGAAATTCAAAAGTTCACGGTTTCCAATATTTGTTGTGAGTTTGTAGATATACCTTTGTTTTTTTGTGAATCTAAGATGACGAGATGAGGTTCAATTTTGGGAGATATTTTTTGGGCCGAAGTGTTTATAATAATAATAATAAATCTTTATTTCAGAAACACGTAAATGAATAGTCCATATGATGTTAATTGATGAACAGAAAGTAAATTTATATTAATCTTGTTAGTAAGGACACAAATAAAGTTAAATTGCCTTAGCCCGTCCTCAAGGCTCATTGTGGTAGCATCATAGGTTCATCAACGAATTACTTATCTTTGTGTATCTATAGCTAATTCCACCCAGAGACATTGCAAAGGAAAAAGGCCAGTTAACAATCATTTTCAGGATGCCGTTGCGAGTGCTACGTAAGCGTTTATACCAGACTTAGTTTTATTACATGTATGAAATTCTTCTGCACGTGTGTATGTCACTGAACTCCGCCTAAACGGCTAGACCGATTTTAATGTAATTGTTTTAGTGTGTTGGAGTGGGTCCCTGGATGGTTTAAATTCACAATTGGACAACGTCTTTCGGGTTCGCTAGTCTACAATATTAATTTGCTTGCCTTGCCGTACCTATTTAAAAAACGAAACCGAAAGCATCCCTACGCTTAGGCTGATCTGGTCACACGACCAAATTACTAAGATGAAGAAAAGCAGGCTCTCTAAAAATACGAGGTTAAACGCTACATCGATACTCACTCAAATAAAATTATTTAAAACACTAATTAGTTACGTACCTAACAACCTATCCATCAAAGTATACGGCGTGATTCTACATAGGTACATAGTAGTTTTGTTTTTATAGATCCGCGAACGCAGGAATGCGACTGACCTCTGTCGAAATGGCAATGGTCAAGTCGGTGGCACCCACTCCATGCATCGAGTTATCATGACACCTACTTTAGTCTAGCCTAGGTATTTAATATGCATATATTAACGTTAAATGTGACTTTGAAGCGAACACGGTGGGTGGCAACCATATTGTTGCTACTTTATAACCAACATCAAAAAAGAAGGAGGTTTTATATTCCACTGTGTGTATGTTTTTGTTTTTTTTTCGTATATTCACCGTTTTCTACGTCAATTGTGAACTGGTTCTGAAAATTCTTTTTTTATTTGAAAGGGTATACTGTCAAGGTGATCCCACTGTCACCATGTCAGGGTCTGATGATGGCATCCTGGAGAAATCGAAGGAAATCGTAAAATATTATAGCGGTTGCACACCTATTTAGCGGTATGGGTAGTTTTTATAGAAACTCGTGTACTTGCTCTAGGAAGTCCATTTGGTGAAGTGGAACTGATGATGAAGACCACAGATGACTACCGGAACTAGTCAATAACAAGTATGTCACGTGTCACGATTCCATTACTTTAATGTGGTTGCTAAGCAATTTATGCTCGTAACAATTCGATTTTTTTGGAGTCCTTGATGTTCTTGTAAAAAAGAAAAATTATCGTCTTATGGTCTATTTTAGATACCAGCGCTAGAACAAAGAAGTTGGCTGTGAATGAATATGTAAAATGGTCAAAATTGTCACGTTATTAATTAAATAACTATACTTATAAGTCTTGTATATTCCAAAGTGTTTTAATATTTTTGGTAATCTTTCAGGGTAAAGTATACATGAATAATAATATTATCATTATTAATAGACATATATTATTATATGACATCAGCTCTTCCCTACATTCTGTCGAGTTATGCTAAGAATGTACTGTACCTAGGAAACGATGGATGGATTGTGTGAAAGATGATATGGCTAGGAAGGAGGTGACTTCTGAGATGACGGCAAATAGAAATGTATGGAAGAAGAAGACATGCTGCGCCGACCCCAAATAAAATGGGATGGGGGCAGGAGGATGATGATGTACTGTACCACTGATTATACTGATATCACCCCCTGGATGACTTTCAGGGTAAAGTATAAATGAATAATAATATTATCATTATTAATAGACATATATTATTATATGACATCAGCTCTTCCCTACATTCTGTCGAGTTATGCTAAGAATGTACTGTACCTAGGAAACGATGGATGGATTGTGTGAAAGATGATATGGCTAGGAAGGAGGTGACTTCTGAGATGACGGCAAATAGAAATGTATGGAAGAAGAAGACATGCTGCGCCGACCCCAAATAAAATGGGATGGGGGCAGGAGGATGATGATGTACTGTACCACTGATTATACTGATATCACCCCCTGGATGACTTCCATTTTAAATGTTAATATTTAAATGTTAATATGAAAAGTCATCACTATATTATGAGTATTATATGTAACTCTGAAGGCGACATTTCGAATGTTGCAAAAAAAATAAAAGCAAACTACTTACTACCTACTTACCTAACGAGAATATTATTATGTATATTTCGGCTAGGCAATTGTATATCATCAGTAAATCCCTGACGTAATGGCATTACGTATGCAAAAATTAGGTTAATGCAAAGATTCTATTTTTCGATCTATTTCAACGCATAATTGCAACCATTTTGAAGATACTTTAATGGTCATTGCGCATAAGTTCGTGATGTTACTTATCGTTTCATACATGAAGCTTATAAGTGTTGGCACATCTACAGGAAATTGACGAAACATCTTGAGTGATCAATCAATGGAGATGACGATAAGAATTACGGCCATGATACGGAGTGTGGGAAGGTTACAGGAGCCGTTGGATGTATGTGGCTGAATGATGTTTTTTGTAGCTGTCAACAGAGGAAGTGTTCATCTGAGAATCCACGGAGATAGTCGCATATGCGTATTGCTAGCTTTAAGGTCACAAGATAGGCGGTTAGGTAAAATAGTAAAGAAAATTTTAATCTCTTATTTCTGGGACTGTGTTGTGTATTTTTAGACCCAGCAATTATTTCAGGATATCTGCGTAAAGGTGGACGTCAAAAAACGAACAGGTTTAAACCACTGAAGCTCCTAATCAGCGTAGAAGCCATATCTTGTGGTGCAAATACTGGAAAAATAGGTTTTTACTTCCAGGATGCATAACTTAAAATAATGTAGAAGATGTCAGCTCCGTTAGTTCTCCTAAGCATTACAGTTTAAGTATCGCGTAGACATAAACACGGCTCATCGCCGGGAAACACCAAGCTGTTTCCCATGGATATACAATTAGTAGCAGATTGGCGGCTTAACAGCAAATGGACGACGGTGAAAGATCTCATTATTTATGGAATACGGTAAAGCGGCATAAAGGCCTTCTGTAGTGTGGTCATAAAGGCCAGTTAGTAGTAGTTTATTTTTCTATGTTTGCTTTCTATAGTGTTTTAAACATCAAAAGTATTTTTATTTTAATCTTCTTTTCCATTTTTCTACACAGATATTTTATTCTCGCCGACCAACATGCCACTGTACACACAGAAATTAAGACAGTCGTTTTATTGTCAGAATTTGAATGACTAAATAATCGATTTAACTACAGCGATTGTGATATCATAATTATAGAATGTCACAAATGTTTTGTACAGTATTCGTTTCTTTTATATCTAAAACGTAATCAAATTGTCACAGAAAACTCGAACCGAATAAAAATCTCGTTATTGTAAGCTGCAATCTAAAAAAAAAAAAAATGTTTCCTTCATTCTGTTAGATACAGACAGTAGACCTGGACCAAATATGGAAGAACTTTTACACCTCTGAGATTGTAGGTTAGTATTTATTCGGAATTTTATAACTACGTTGGAATCAATAATGTCATCTAGAGGTCTAAATAATCTGGTTATTTGAATGAAAGACAGCAGCTAGTACAACAAGTACAATATTTTTATTATTATGTAAGTGAGAATAGACTGAGAATCCGATCGGCGGACAGCCAGTGAATGGCTTTGGACCATCACTTAAAATAACGTGCGTTTTCATTGTATCACGACATGTTTGGTGATGCGTAAATCATTGTACAGACGCCAGCACATCAAGCTATCCCAAATTGTATTTTTTTTCTAATTGAACACGAATCTTATTCTTTTGTAATAAAGTTGAAAAATTATCAAAAAAATTGACAGATTGGGGTAGCTTGATGTGCCAGCGCGTCAAGCTAACCCAATCTGTCAAATTTGTTGATAATTTCTGTACGTTGCGATAATCAAGTCTCGTAGTAAGAAATAAAGATAAAACGTTTATATAACACAAGCTCAGAGATACAATGACACAATACTAAACATCGAAAACAAAAATAAAAATAAAAAAATACATGGATAAATATGAAAAATATATTAATTACGTGCTTGACGCTGCTTTTCAAGTGAACCTTTGGGGACAAGTGACGTATGAGTAACACATAAAATACTAAAACATTGCACTTTTAAACAAAATTTACTCAACCAATTAACTGCTTCTGGTCTAGTAGTCACAAACACTACTGCTGAGGATGAGGTCCTAGGTTCAATTCCTGGGTCGGGCAAAGCGTATTTAAAATTTTACCGAATGGATTTTCATAGTAGCCGCCCGGAGTCTTGGCGTGTGTCACGCAGCCGTGACACACGCCAAGACCATTCATATGCCATTCATTTTCAAACGTGTCTTTTTGTTTAATCGGCTTCATTTTTATCTAACCCAGTAAGATATTTACTTTAAAAATAAGTAATTCACGTCTGTCATTAAATATCTCATTGGGCTAGGTAGAAATTGAGTGATGATAGTTACAGCTTCAACTAATGAAAACCAACAGAAAAAAACATAGAAAAGAGGAAAAGCCGACTAAACACTTCAACACTGGCTGGTCCAGAATCGTGTACTGAACCCATTAGTTTGTGCGTCAGTGTAAATTTCTACCCAGTACAGTGATGGGCTCAAATATTGTTCTCCTCTCTCTGCATGTTGCCTTATTATACTTGTAAAGTAGCAGTGCAGTGGAAAAAGTCATGTACCGGGATCAGAACCGGGAGATCCAGAGTTTCGTATGAAACTGTCATCAAAACTTCCCAAAAACCGTACCGTATCGAACAGTGTACAGTGACACACAAAAGAGCAACGCTCGTCCGGTGGCGGATGCGTTGACGAGCTCTGTTCGTGACTATCGTCTGTTACGATCGACCCACATACACACAATGACGTGCCGGCTGTACCCGCTGCGGACTACATGAAATATTGCAATTCGACGACAACAGCTCGGTACAGCGGCCTACATGGATTTGAAATCGATGGAAATGTTTCATCGGATTAGAAGACGAAAAATATAGAGGACTTTGGCTATCGATTTTTTCTGTACTTTGGCGAAGTTGCCTGACTTGGTCTAGTGGTCTCAAGCACGACTGCCGAGCGTTAGGTCCTGGGTTCGATTCCCAGGTTGGGCAAAATGTTTTTCTAATAGGAATTTTCTCATTACCAGTCCGGTGTCTGGATTTTTACCCAGTTGATGGCAATAGGCTCGCCCCCTATTACATGGGACTTACTAGTTAAACATAACAGGCAAATAGTAGATGTTACTATAGGTGCACCTCTGTCCAACTCTACGGCGAATACAGGCGTGATGATGTTTTAATGCATTGTTATAGGAAATTTAAATATTATTAATTTCCATTTGCACAATTGTGCAGGGTTGCAGTGATAAATTTTAAAATGTCTCTATTATTCAAGCTATGATAGGTCATTGCATAATCCTATTCACGCATTATTTAAATATCTATATTATACATATGTTGCTTTACATATACATAAAACCTGTGTACGCGGAAGTAACTAGGTCTATTTTTAATTGTCATAAGACACGATTTTCGTTTCAGCCGGAACGTGCGACAGCAAAAAACAATCTACGGCGAATCGCTCACGACTCACTATCACTTGTCATGAAGCCTATATTCAGTTATGTCTTTGTGTAATTTTTTCAGCTTTTCACACTAAAATGACTGTAGTAAATTGCGCATTTACTAGAGCTAGATAAAAGTGACCTTCTAAATAGCCCATTACGGTACCAACTGTACCAAGTAAGTACTTGATTTCTTTTAAATCACTGCAATAGGGATATGTCCTAGGTAAAAATATATTAAGTCTACTTTAGTCCGTCAGTAAGATTACTAAAAAAAATTGGACACGTATTTTTTGCTAACTCAAATCAATAAAAAGTGACAATGATATAGCACATCAAAGTTCAGGAGAAGGGGCTTGTGACGTCACTGTTACGTTAAAAGTGTAGCACGGCGTGACGTCACACGCAATTTCAACGCACTATATCGTCGTCATTATTTGTTTACGTGAAAAACGAAAAAAATACGTGTCCAGTATCTTTGAGCAATCCAACTTTCGGACCAATCATAATTTTTAAGGACACTACCCTATTCTCATGGTTTATTGCAAGCTTCCCGGTTTATTACTGATTTGTCGACTTAGAACGAATATAGACTTGAGGAGCAACTACTTATTTTCCTAAATAAAAAAATGGCCGCTGTATGTGGCATGAACGTGGAGAGTACTTACACGTAACGTAATTCGTTCAAAAACGTTCCAATTCACATGTCAAGTTCATTTTAAGGCTTTCTGGAAACCTAAATATTTCCAAAAGTAATACTGCATTATCTATAAAATATAACAATATAATATTTCGTTCGTCATGTTTAGTTTAAATTATTTATAATCCTTCCTCTCAAGACTCAGAGTAAAGACTTCTTTTGATGCAAATAATATACAAACTGCAGCATCCTTTGTGTTGATTTGTATAGCAGATGGTATTTCATCCAGCTTCCGACAGTTGTCCAAGATACATTTACATCAAAGGTGGCGTTCTTTGTAGGACCTCAAAAGATATCAAGAACTGTAGCTTTATTTAAAGAACTGCATTTCCAGTTCCACATTATATTCTTAGTATTTAATGATTTGTCAAAACAGCTATGACCGCGTGATGTTAGGTGAGGGAATCATATGAAGTAGCAAGCTGTCCCAAAAATATATAAATGTCTACATTTTTGTTTGAACTGTCAATATACAAAATGTTCGCCGTAAAGATGGAGTTATAACTCGAGCCTCAACTATTTGTCATCATCATCCTCTTGCCCTTATCCCAATTTCATTTGGGGTCGGCGCAGCATGTTTTCTTCTTGCATACATCTCTATTTCCCGTCGTCTCAGAAGTCACCTCCTTCATAGCCATATCAACTTTCACACAATCCATCCATCGTTTCATGGGTCTCCCTCTACTCTACATTCATACTCAAAGCCTCAACTATTTGTATCAATATAAATAACAATGTAACTGGAAACAGCGAATAGGTTGGAAAAACAAATACTGGCTGATGACTGTCACTTCAGTGGAGCTGTCACTTTTTTTGATAAAAGAACGTGTCGGGAAGCCGTTGTTATAATGCTGCAATCCTAACGATATTCACGATGTTGAATCACTAGTACGATGAATACTCCTGGTAAAGGCCTTCTTGCGTCTATTAATGTAAAAAAAGAAACACAAGAAGGATCAAACAAATAAGCTGATTCTGAGAATAAACAAAGCAAGACACTGATCAAATCATTAACAATAGGTAAGTCGTAGACTGCATTAGGAAATATTAGGTAAAAAAAGTACCGGCCTATCACTGTCCCACTGCAGGGCAAAGGCCTCTTCTCATACAAAGAAGGCATGAGCATTAATCACCACGCTTGCTCAAGACGGGTTGGCGATTTCAGACTTACATTAATTATATAAGTCCAGGTTTCCTCACGATGTTTTCCTTCACCGATGTCAGTGATGTCCAAGATAAACTTAGAAAGTACATATGAATTGAAAAACTCACATTGGTACTTGCCCAGGTTTGATCCCACAACCTCGTGCACAAGAGGCAAGGCCTAAACCTCTGGGCCATCATGACTTTTCATCATGATTTTCATCAATATTAGGTATGTATGTTCTTTGGAAGTAGATACACTGACATTTCAAATAATATAAATCAACATGAATGCGGAAGTTTGAATGAATGTTTGTAACTCAATCACGCAGCGACTGAACTTGAAATTAGTTCAGAGTTCAATGAAAAATAGTTCAGTCAGGAAAACGGGGTTATAAATCAAATAGATCACGCAAACCACGTTGCAGTCAAACGCTTGTTATAGTAAGGTAAGCAATGAAATAGAAGTATAATGCAAGAAGAAACACTGTGATAGGCAAATAATTGTAAATATCTATGGCAGTCATTAGGTACTGTAGACTGGAAGTCTTATAACTGATCTTAATGATTTCATTCATTCTGTATATCCCAATCAGTCTGTTCCCGGGTATTCTTTATAAAATTGACCAAAATGCCTAGATTTGTTTTCATTCTTACCTTCAACTTCTTTGGGTCATCTGTCCATCTATCCAGTTCCTAAGCAACGTCATTGCCTATTCACGATCGTCACTTCATCACCCAAGGACTTGTCTTCTGCAATGACTATCAGTCCTTTATCATCATGAGTTTTGGCAGCATTTGGTCATACTATCAGGAAAAGACTTGGCTGATTACGATAAAGTGAAATCTCACTCATACATTTAACATAATATTCAGCTACCCTCATAATTGGACAGTAACGAGGTTTCTTTGAATTGCCTTTGCGTGACTATTTCTATGGCATATTATCAGAGGTTGTTACTATCATATTTATTATTTCATCACGTTTCCGATGTTAATGTCTCAATAATTGTGACTCATGTAAATATAATTTTACTGCGTTTTCTACTGTTTATGTAATAATTTATATAGCGGCTGGATGCTTTATAGTTAGCCATCATCATTTTGACGACCGATGTGGCGCGGCGGGCGAAGGTCCGCCTGCGACGCAGGAGGTTGCGGGTTTGAATCCCGCCTAGGGACAAATGTTTGTAGATGGGTATTTGCTATGTATAATAAAAAAATATCTATCTATGTAATATTAAGTATATCAGTCATCTAGTACCCATAACACAAGCTCTGCTTAGCTTAGGGCTAGATGATGCTGTGTGAATTGTCCACCATTATTTATTATTTATTTATTTTAAGACTGGATGTGTGCTTCCTTATGGGGTTCTTCAACTTATTCTTGTAAAACACTATCTAGACGCTGGGAACGAAAGCTGCTGTTGCCTTATTTCAAACACTGCTGCTGTTTATTATTCTCAACTGCGATAAGACCACCTCATTTAAATTAGGTTGCACATCATTGGACACAAAATAAATAGATAATAAGTAGATAGTAAGCCTCAAAGATAGCCTGACATACCATTAAAAAGTAGGCCTGCCTAAAGTCAATCCATAGGATGGTTGCAAGATGTACAGTAGGCCTATGGTACAGAGGCCAGAACATCAAGCTACCTCAATCTGTCAAATTTCTTTGATCGTTTTTCAACTTTATTACAAAAGAATAAGGTTCATGTTCAATGGGGAAAATTTGACATGAATCTTATTCTCTGCAATACCTACTGTAGATGTTCTATTGTTTTACCTACCGTGCTTACATACAGTTGTTGCGATAACATTACAACGATGGATTGAAAGTGTTATCTTTTACCCGTTGTGCAGCCAATGTACTGTTAGAAAGTAATTTAGTACTAGACAATTTGAACGACCTATGACTCCGACAGTTTAATAAGAATAATAATTTAATCTATTACTGGCTTACGGCTGGCCTCGCTTCATACAAAAGAGGTATGAACTCGCCAATCCGCCTTCAGTACGCATGGTGATCAATGCTCATGCATAGTGACAATCGTCACAACATATTTTATACTGGAGCTTCGGCTTTTGCAATCAATTCATTTCCTTGTAAACCAATTATCTTTAAAATGCAGCGGCATCATTATAATATTATTATAGCCTCTGCTTTGCTCTTTGCAAAATGAGGTGACACATGTCCATGTCACTTTCGACCTCATACAAATGACGGCGTACCAAATTCGAAAAGTAACTCATTTGTTTTAAACTAAAACATGGCGGATTCGCCCCTAAACATTGATCGAATTTTGAAGTGATATGGATAGTAAAATAATTGTGTTAACAATAAATTAATTGAATTAGATAAGAGCTATTTAAATGAAATCGTTTCATAGAAAGTGATGGAATAAAGTGCGAAACAAATTGGTCGTAAAATACATAGTTATATTCCTATAAAATAACCAGTTGCAGGTAATTTAGATTCAAATAGCTCTAAGCAGTATAATTTTACTTTGTAAATAGCTACTTGACTAATAAAATGTTTTGGTATCTAAAAGGAATTTCCTATTAAGTTACATTGTGGGAGCTAAGATAGGAGTTAAGTAAATTCTAAAAGTTCAATTAGGTTCATTTAATGTATTCTTGGTGTTGATATTTTCACTTATAAAAATAAATGTATACCAACAAAATATTTCTGTACTGTTGGCAATAAATTAGAATTAGATCCAAAATTATATTGTTTCTTTTGATAATGGTCCTTTTGCTTGATTATCATAAGTCTTTCTGAAACAAGATAATTTAGCCCAGCATCATCAAGAGGTATTTTCAACAGCAAGTGTAGTCCTAGAACAAATTTCTTGCAAGAAGTTTACCAAACGAAAACGTCAACAACTTGTACCAAGATTGAAACAGCGCCTCTACACTATGGACGTGAAACTATATTGTTTGACAACTAGGTGATTTGACGTTTGCAAATTCTCGCAAGAAATTGGCGCTAGGGATACTGATATCGTCGTAGGCCACACTTTAGAAGCAACAAAACCAGTAAAAGCTGGCCTCGTATTTTATCTAAACTCCGTACCACTCTAGGTCAACACAACCAGCCCACTGTACTTTAAACCGGGTTACTTAACTTTTGTAAATGATAGGGCTTCGCTAATTTTATTGTATTTATTAAGTAACGAAACTTACTTCCTTATTAATCAAGAATCTTCCCTGAGACACACATTTTATGTTCTAAAATATTCTAATCTTTCTTGAGTGGTTGAAACCATAGAGAACCAAGGTTCTAACAGCCTGTATACAATAAGGTTTCTTATTATATCCGAGCTGGTTACAGTACCTAGTACTGCTGCAATAGCTTAAGATCCACAAACAAAACACATCTTACATAAAACACTTATTCAAATCCCATTCACAGTCCAGGGCTATAATTTTCTGTCTAATGTAACATCCGTTGTCAGGTCAAATAAGTATTCGTCTTATTATTCCGTTCATTATTTACTGAAAGTTGTGCTTGATGACAACTCGGGTAATCGTTTGAGGTAGGCAGTGTTTGTTTGCGTAAGAGAGATGTTTCATGATAATGGTATTAAGATGACAAGAGGATTTCTATGGTATTTTATCTTAGAAAAGTCCATGATGTGTTTGCTGGTTTGGAAGCGAAGAGTGCTTATTCATTCCATATTGTTTTTGGTCTTTTTTTTTAAGCAAAGAATCAGCATCGCCATTCAACGTAGCAATGCTGCCAGCCTTTTGGGCATTATTAGTTTTATTGCTTTATTGAATAACTAATTATTTTTCTAACATAGCGTCATCTAGCCCCAAGCTAAGCAGAGCTTGTGTTATGGGTACTAGATGACTGATATACTTAATACAATACTATACTATATTACATAGATAGATATTTTTACTGTACAAATACCCAGAATACCCGGAACAAATCTTTGTAGATCGTACAAACATTTGTCCCAAGACTGGAATCGAACCCGCAACCTTCTGCGTCGCAGGCGGACCTTCGCCCGCCGATTTTCAATTTTTCGATGCCCTGTGATTCTTTTATTATCTTTAAAGTTACTAACTAACTAAAATGTGAAATATGAATTCATGAGGTACATGAACTCATATTTCACTTTTGATTTATTTTGTATTAAAACGTTTCATTTCAAATGGGGCCAAATTAATAAACAGTGAAGCATCTGGTATCTACTCGTATTTTAGCTACACTATCCGCGCCGACCAAAAGATATCAACGCTCATTCGTCACCGGAGACAATCAAAATCTAAACCCGATACATCATAATGAAATTATGACACTAATGTAAATTGTCAATGCATTATCAATTTCATCAGCGATTTCCCCACATATCGATATGTGCTCTTTCATAGAATTGTAACAATAATCGATTTGTTATCGATAGAAAGTTCACGTTTAGACGCTCGGTCACGTTTGGTTCAATTCTCTTGTAAAATTTTTGTATCAGTATCATTAGGTATTCCAATACTTGTTTTGAAAGGCTACTCTTTGTTAAGATCAAGAGCAATACAACCAGTTTGACTTGGCTCGACCTGTGCATCTGTCTGCACTCTCTAGTTCCGGGTTCGATTCTCGGACAAGACTCTTTAAGCTCAGTCAACTTTTGAATGCACCTTTCATCGACTGTAAAATGAATTCGATCAAATGGAACGCTACGTTCAGTATAAATGTGCATGACTAAATGCTTTTCAAAGCAATTTACAGTCAAGGATCAGACAAAAGACAGTTTGTTTGTTTACATTTCGCCCCAACCTGTTTACCGCCCACAACAATACGCGCGAAGATAAAACTTGACAGTGGGACACATCACTTGAGAAGTCGAGACACAAAAAATATTGGAAAAGAATCGATATGTTCGAAATTTAGTTTGTTATTGCGGCGACACATCGTTCTCAACAGTTGCCATGCAACAAGATATCTGCAAGGAAACCGCTGAGGTTGCGAAACGGGCGAGCGCGGCGAAGGTGAAGGCGGTGAGCGCCAGTCGCCGACACGAGTGAGAGGCGGGCGCACGAACGACGCTTGCGCTGACCCAGTACGCGCGAAAACGACCCCACGCGCAACGCCGCGCGCGCAACACACTGTGCACTCCCTGCACCAACCACCCAAATATACCCACATTACAGTGATTTTGTGAATTAAACCTTTGTGCTAGTGATTGTGTTACACTGCTCCCTACATAAAGTGCCCACGGAGATTGTGAGAATTTTTCTCGTTATTTGACACACATATATGACGTGAATAACGGGATCCGACGCTCGATCGACTCGCTAAAATCCAATAAGTGTTAGTGTATCTTAAAAGCAGTGTGCCGGAATTTTAACGGACTTGCCTAAGCAGAGGTAAGAACGGATGTTTACAGTTATGGTTATTGTATAACTTTAACGGTGGCGGAGAAAGCTTTCCAATAAGAATCATATTCGTTAAAAATTAGCAATCATATTTTTAAAGATCATTAGGCGTTCAGTTTCTAGCTTCTTAAATGATGGAAAGTTTGTAAATAAAAACTAAAATGTTGTTTGATAGATTGCCTCCTGGCGTCATTTTAAATATCTCCAACGCTCTTAACGATTCGGAGAATTTGAAAACATCAATAATGAAATATTCAACAGAAACAAGTTTCTATACAAAGTCACGAGTCCAGTAAAAAGCGAGATATTATACATTCTAAAACATTCATAATTCACAAAAGGGGTAATGAATATTCAAAAAGAGCGTTTAGACTTTTTTTAGAGTCGCCAACGAAAATGTGAGGGAAAACTTAAGGACGTGTTTGCATCCAGAATAAACAATGGCCGCCGCCGGGTGAAAAGGTCTCTGACTCATCTTAACGTGCGGCACTCGTGGAAGAAGCTTCTGTTTAGAATAAATTTACCTTCGAAACGAGCTTTGTATGACTCTTTAGTAAACAGTGGACGAAGACCGATTTGTTTATATCTGTTTAATTATTCTTTGCGTAAGCCAGGCTACCATCTGATCGTCTGTAAAAGAAATTGTTTTGTCTGCTTCGAGTTTCGCGAAAGTTAGCAACTCTTTATTTATTAAACAGATTCGTTCCAACATTTTTAAACGACGTTCTTTCTATTTTAATGAAACTTCACCTGACAACCAACAAAAAATGAACTAGATCACGCATTACATCAGCAGTTCCAATTTTGATTTTTGACATGTCTTATTTCGTCCAGTAACTTGGTGTAGCACTACGCAACTTTGCGGTGGTGTTGGCGCATGACGCCATTTAAGTTTTAAAACGAGTTGAAGAAATGAGAGCATTACCGTCCCAAAAGCTTTTTTCTGAAGTTTCGAAAATTAAAGTGTCCAAACACAACTTTAATTTCAATGGATTTTAGCTTCATTACTATCTCTCAAACTTCTCTTGAGACTACTTAGGACTTTATAAGTTTTACTGAACTCCATTAACTTTTGTATCCAAAAGCGCATAAGTAAAGGTTTTAATATATGATGTGTCATCAATCAAGGAAGGAAATTAAAATATATGTATATAGGAATGGAAAATATATGTATATGTCCCATGACATACGTTGATGATATATGTCCCACAAAACAAAACTAGCCTTCAAAACAATAATTGAATACATCCTTAAACTCCAAGCCAAAGAGATGAATAAGAGTAACTGTCAAGAAAAACAAGACAACAATATTTCATTACCATTGTTTCAACCAATAAGATTCAGCGCTAAACACGATATTTAACGTTTAAATGTAGAACAACGTTCAGTAAATTATAGAAACTCATTCAACCATTAAAATATATGGCGTGGTCTTGAAACTTTCTAAAGATTGCAAACATTTATGAACGTTTAGACGCAGAAATTTATTGTTATGTTGATAACAAAAATTTTACAATCTCAAATGAGGATGGATATGATGATGGATGTTACTTAGTTGTTTAAGTCTGAGGGCTATAAAGAAACATCTCTTAAATCAGTCAAAGAGTCAACAGAAAGAATTTCATATGGAAAGAACTTAGCATGTCTATGCATCTTCATAGTATCTAAGTAAAGAATAACACTGAACAACTTATCGGGGTGTATAAACAAACCACATTATCATAACAAAGGTCTCCGATGTTTATGAAAGTGCAAACACGGGACGGTTGTAAAAGCACCCTGCTGCTGATAACACTCCAACTTGGGACATATTTTGAACCTTTTTTCCGACCTTGGTTGTTTACCTTTTCCAGTTTTGAGATCACCTTTGTGGATTTAACTTTGTTTGACGACAATGTTAGCATGAGATATCACCATGTTTTTGATCAAATCTAAGAATAGTTAAAGTTGGAACAAAAAACAAAGAAATTCAAGGCTAAGTATGGTAGTTGCAAATGGCACTCGGCCAATACTTCAATGCAGAATAAACTTTTGACGATAGTAACTAATAAGTTACTAAATTAACTTCTTTTATGGTTCATAAGTAGCCGCGCGATTTATTTCAACAAAATTAATGTGGCCTTTAAACTTAAGATCGCAAAAAGGTCAAGAACGTTTGCCTATAACATTTTAAGAGTCCAATTTAAAATGCCACAGCTTATTTCTTGTATGTACAATGTAGATATTTATCGATAAATGCAATTATATAGCACAAAATAAAAAAAAATACATAAAAGCTGATCAAAAATGACATTAATTAGGGAGGTCATGTTCGTATAAAAACTAAATAAAACAGTTTCTGAAACTTGTTATGCCTGGTCTGATTTATAGGAAACTTGTTTTATTTCGAAATAAAAGCTTAAAAGGTTGTTTCGCAAAGTCTTTTTCATTTTGTTTCTTAAAACGACTGTGATATTTCAGCGGATGGAATTCTCAACGAACACATTTGCATTCAAATCATAGTTTCAATCGACGCATGCTGATTTAATCGATATGTTTTAAGCACCTATCATTACGAAGATTTCACTGACCTGAGTTTGCCCGTAAGGCAAGACAGCTTGCAATAACTGCACATCACATCTTAGATAAACATGCCCAAATTATATAACGTCAACGTGCATTTGCTGCAACATCATTACCCCACAATTACGTTGGCTTATGTCACACACAGCTATGATCAGTAGCGAATCCGTTTGACGGACTGCACGCCCGTGTGTCCGCGTCTTCACACTTAACAGTTTCCTGTTTCCGGCTTTCCGCTATTGTTAGTTCATCGCCATATATTCTGTTAAGAACGTAAATTATAGTTCTCGTTTCATTTGATGTGATATATTGTTTACTTGCGTTAGTTTAAATGGCTGTTGGCTTTATGTTTCTATTAGTGTGTTCGTTGTTTGATTTTCGTCACGTTTTAAAAATAAACAGATTATTGTTTTCGTGCTCCATAGGCACGTGTTGATACGCCTAAATTGTCATTTGTCATTTTATATGTTTAGTTGGAAAAGTAACGCTACCTGGTCTATACATTTGCCTTTCATAACCTGACGTTGATTTTTATACGCATAGCATTTTATTTAGTCCTAATTAATAAAAAAGAACATTCTTTTTTTTTTCTTCTTTTTTTTTTCTTTTTAAAAAACGTTGCCCCACACTAGGAGTTTCTCCTGTATCGTGGGTGCGTATACAAACATTTAAACTCACATACACAAACAGCCAGAACCGAAACAACTAAATATTTTTTACAAAATATTAACTAAATATTAACTAAATATTTATTATATTTGTTCCGTGCGGGAATCGAACTCGCGACACGCAGCGCAGCAGCCAATCGCTCAGATACTGCGCCAACCGTGCCGTCGCATTAACTTAAAACAGCTACCTCTTTGATATGTGAAGCTCTTCAATCAGATAACTTAATATAATATGTAAGTACATGCTCTCTGACAGGTATTACTAAAATATAAGGAGTGAAAGAAAAGATTAATGTACCAGTAGCTAATCGAGTTGTAAAAGGCTGTGGAGGGAAAGTACTTTAGCTGGCTTTTACAACTTGCCTTGCCTTATATAATTTAACGATGCATTTTGCTTTAAATTATGTGTTATAACAAGTTCTTTTCTATAAAATCGCCATATTGAATCGTCTTACGTAAAGTCAAAATTATTATCTGGATGCTAGTGAAAGTATAGATTATAGATAGTACTTGTGTAAATAACTAAAAATGACTCCGTCATAGCCTTAACCCAGTGCAATAAGATCTACTTTATGAGTGAGTCTGTTGATAAATATTTATTCATACTAAAACACTTTTTATGTTTACAAAAGTGTTAGATTCCATGTTTTTAACTATAAAGTGGCTTCTATTTGGTCAGTTCACCGTGGTTTCATATCAAAACCTGTACAATTTGAAGTAATATTTAAGTTAAATAACTTAACTTAGTCTGATATTTTTGTACATACCTACTGGGCCCAAAATAGTACCTTGTGGAACCCGTTTTTGGCGTTGGAAAGGTAAAAAATTTCGAAGTATTTCCAGTTTTAATTACAATAAAAATTAACTGGTCTCGTTAGGATGTTCGAGTAGACATCTAGAGCGGTCGTACAAGGTGGCCCAGTCCAACCGCCCACTATGCAAAGGGCGATGCAATTGGGACAAGGAGACTTTTCATTGTTTTGCATATACGCAGCGTTGAGGTAGGTCACATTTGATGACTTGTTTTGATCTTTGTAAATGGAAACATTTATGGTTCATGCTCATCTGATTAAAAATTAGGAAGATGAAATGTTTAGAGTTATAGTTGCAGATTTTACATTTCAGTGTCGAAGCAAACAAAACATCAATGTGTAGACGACTGAAGACGATCTATAATAATGATTGATAACTATGAATATTCATGGAGTCCTTTGTTTTATCATTCTTAATAAATATAGGTTTTGTGTAGTATAATTTATAGTTTTTCGTTAGTAGGAATTCCAAATGATATATAGCACTCATAATATATTCATGTAAAAAAGATTTATTGTAGTTGCGTGTTGGAAAAGTGGGCAAAAAACTTTTTCACGGCCTACAAACATTCCAATTAATTGTAATGACTTTTTTTATCACGATCACGATCATCTTCAAGCTAAACTGATATCTGACATGGTCCACTTTTCAAGTCCGACCAATTAACTTAATGCTGTAAACAGCATGAGTAATACCGACGACCACTTAGCGCAGTCAAGGTCTCGGTAGTCGGTACAACAGGACCTGACAAGTCGTGAGCTCTATAAAAGTTTGAAATCGGTCCAGTGTGCAGTCCGCCGGCCCTCATGGCGACCTCGCCACAACCTCGCTGCCACCGCATTCACCGCTCCTATTGGCGCGAATGCAGCAATCGCCTCCAAATATAGATTTTTTTATATTCCATGTCACGGAATAGTTTCGGCACCAGCTTTTTGAATATCGAACGAAACGGGTCTTAAGTAGTGCAATACGAATTTTAAATTACTTTCCGATGGAACTAATGGCTTGATTATTGTTTCGGTACTTTTCTTAAAGTAAGTTTCTCAGAGTTTAGTAACGTTCCTTTTTGCCTCTTAAATAATGTAAACCCAAATGAAGTTCTTACTGGGTTATCTATGAAATTGTATTTGCAACTGTAAAAATATTATCACATATTCCGTAACCTGTAAACGTTACTTATGCGTTAAGTCAAACAATACTTGAATGTAAATTTCACGTGTACATAATTTGTGATTCTCAAGATTTTAGTGACAGAACTTATATAATTTTGGTTTATTGTCTCTAATGATGGAACTACACAAATAAATGTCATTGTCTGTTAAAAATGTGGTCGTTAAAAATATCCACTTTCAATTGTTTGTATGACAAAGGCCCTAAACGTGTGAATCGCCTTGAATGAAGTGGTTATTAACACAATTACATCGAATTATTGTAATAAATGAAGAGTTTTAATGTCAAGACTGTTATAGGCAGTAGTTTCACGAGTGATGCGTGCACGCCGTCTGTCGGGCCAGGTCAACTCAAAGCTGCAATAGCTTTTTCTTCAAAAACCTTTCCAGACTTTAGACTCACATAATATCTTAATATAATAATAATATAATATTTGGACTTAAAAGAGACCACGATCTTTGAGTTTGTATTGGCTTTTCTTCTCAGTGATGAGTCAAATAGGAAAAGCCGGCACCATCTTGTAAGAACAGTTTGCCTACATTGTCGAGTAAAAGTTTCTGGTTCATTTCGATACTTGATTTAAATCTTAGATTTTACGTTATTTTGTACATGGTACATAACTTGACTGATGACTCCCAGGCAATCGACTTTGCCAATATTGAACAAGTTAAACGGAGTTCATGCAAACGGAATTATACGCTCTACCTTACTTGCAGTAACATAAAAAGGCTCTTGCGGTCAACGTTAAGGAAAATCTCCAATCACGATAAAATTATTATTGCCTTTGCGCATCAAGGAAAGTCCCTCGACCTCCTTGGTTTTTATTAACTTATTATTGTTCTTTTTGCCTTTCGATTTTTCGCAAGAGAAGTATTATTTTTATTCCAATATTATTATCTTTACTTACTGCAGACCATAAAACCAGCCTTATAAAAATGAAACAATTTCAAAAGAAATCGTGTTTAATTGATTTCGATACGAAATAGGGTGAGAAGCTTTGGACATTGTGAAAATTTCTCTCAATGGAAACATCTCTTTTAATAAGGTTTAAAGTAATAATCAAAGTAAAATAAGTATCTGATGAAATAGCGATTGTCTACGGTAGCCCTAAAAGTAATAAAACCTTTTAAGACACGATGGAAAGCGTCTAATAAACTTAATGAAATCGATTTTGCATTTTGCTGTTAAAATTTCTATCATAAAATGATCGTGTGTGTGACAGCCCATATAAATTGACCACGATCGTTCACTTTCCTTGCTCTCACTTCCATGTTTTCTATAGAAAATTAAGAGCGCATCTCTGTGATTGTATGCATGCCTGGTACCTTTGAATACATTTTCATCTTTAAGGTGTGAATAAAATCTTTTATAGTGTGGTTCTTCTCGTCATTGTAATTGTAGAAAGAATTGTTTAGTTCGAACATATACTCGTATATAAGTTACAGTTAAAATTTTGAATAAAACGAATTGTCAATTAGACTTTTAAAATTCTTGTTTTAGAGAAATGTGGTTGAAATATCCGATATATAAAAATTACTATTACAGTTTTTAGCGATAAGGCTGGCCATTGTAACACCCCATGTAAAGTTAAAGGAATTATTTGCAAGATTTATGGTGTGCATTAAATACATTACCATTTTACATACGAAGGAAGTTTCGACTGTTAAAATGTGTTACTAATATGCGAGTATTTATAACATCCGTTACTTTAACAACCCTGTTTACTTCCTAGGCTTTATTTGACGATAACGTCTAATTAAAATTATCAACCTTTTGATCGTCAATTTGATTCCTGGCACTGATAGCCGCTTTGCTGTTTTTTCCTTCTTAGAGGTCTGTTAACTATTTGGTTTTATTTTATACAATTCGTCACGTATTCATGCTTAATTACTACTTTATAATTCAAGATAAACGTGTTTTTGGGACACCTTAATATAAGATATTTCAAATAATTATTTTGTCTCTAAAATTACCATGAGTAACCAGTAGTGGCCCAGTGGATATAGTCTGGAATTGTTGATTGAATTTAACTTTGTCTAATTTATCTGCAACAACTGCTCGCAAAACATTGAGGAAGCTGACATGTCCTAGAGCCAAAATATCTAATACATGGGACATCTACTATTGGACATCTACGCCCCTCTCAAAGAGAGGAGGGCTGTGTCTCAGCATTAGGCATATCATAGGCTGATCATGCTCTAAGACTACCCGTTTGCCTTGCAGCTTTGACCAAAGACAGACGATGAAAGATAACTTATACTACTGACATTTCCATACATTATATCTTTTACATTTAAGGCATCATCCTTGACTTTTGCTCGGTTCTGGGGTCAGCTAATATCAAAGTACTTATTTATATTCTACACCGGTTTGACATGACATTATAAAGAAAATATAGTGTTTCAAATAAATATAGTATATTACTTTAAGTATGTTTTTGATGACTACAACGAGCGGTGAGCAAGCCTGGATAGATCTATTCTAAAGTTGTGCCTAATGACGTCATTTAGGCTAACTGCAATTTATTGAGAGATAGCAGTGATCTCATTTAGTATGCTATGAACTTATTGATATTTGAAGCGATATAATAAACAACTGGAATTAATATTCTTGTTGGGCAGGCTACCAAGAACAATTCAAGTAGCTAAACCAATTACTTCAATATTACAACAGGAATCGAATAGTTATACGAATGTTTACCAAAAGCGGAGACAAGCTATCGTTTAATATTTTGTACGTTTATAGTATTCATTTGTTCCGGTAATTATTGGATCGGTCAAGCTTTCTACTGTGCAGTTATATTTACATGTACCGTTTTAGCAGGTAAAGGTTTATGAAGAAACTGTTTTTTTTTATTACGAGCTACAACTAAAATCCTATTCTATTTCATGGTCTCTATAAGATTCAATTGACATGTCTATCCAAACTGATCCAATCCCAATGAGATTCTCATGATTACAATAGTGCCGTACGATGTAACTGTTTTGATATATTAATTTCACACTAGCTTTATCAAATCTTCAAATCCCTTTCACATTTTCATTACAATATCAAAATCAATCATCTTCTGCAGGTAAAAGAATATTGTCTATGTTAAAACCGGCTTGTGGTTTGTTCGTCAACATAGTTCCATATTAATGCAAGTAAGTGGCAGCCCAGATAGAATCGTGACTGAATGAAGGTGATGCAATGACACTGCCTTATTATATTTCTCTTGTTCTTCTGAGTTTTGTAATAAAATTCCTGTCTACCACAGTCATGGATGATTAGATTTGTATACAGCATTTCTATAACGTAAAAGTGTGTAGATCAGTGTCACTCTGAAGGCTATCGTGGCTTTACCGTTTTGTTATCTTTGTCGTTACCAAAATTCATTATTCTAAGTTTATTTGGTTGTTATTGTTATTCAGAGGAACAGTTTTCTCCATTCCATCTTTCTCGATCCTTCGTTATGAGTTTGTGTTTTCACTACCAACGCCCGTTTTTACTTCAAGACTAAGATTTCTAACACCAAGCTTTTTAAAGGCCTAACCGATCGTGCACCGAACACAATGGTGTTTTAAAATCGTCAGCACAGCCGAATTTCAATGCACAATTTCGAAAGTGACCGTAATTTGTATGGAAATTATGCGCCTTACGCGATGTCCCAGAGACCTTGTTACAACTATTAACATTTGCGTTTTAAGTGCAAAGATTTTTGGAAAATCTTTTTGCGACATTCGGCGAAGGATTCTTAAAATAAATTGGTTATTATCGGGCGTTCGATGAGTTAATATTGCGTGAAATATTTTCCTGTTTTACTTGCACAACCTACTTTCTCGTGATTGGGTGAATCATCTCATTCATCTTGTCAGTCTTAACCTTATATGGGACGGGAGATTGAATCGTCACGTTGACGTGACCTCGCGTCTTCGTTAGTAGGTATGTTGTATTGACTTTGCATGTAAGCTAAGAAAGTAGAGAGAGCATGGGAAATGTAGGGATTGTTCACATTCGCTATAGTTATCTCGGATAGGGACGATGGAGGGAGACAGTCGTTAGTTATGCGATTGTATACATGCCTTCTTAGGTATAAAACATTCACTCTATTGCAGCACAAAAGGACATTCACTCTATTGAACGCTTCAATGGAGTAAATTTTCTTGTTTCGCATATTTTCCTCCTTGATGAGCTATAAAACAATAATGTGTCAAGTTCAACTAACGCATCGATCTGAGATCTATTATGAATTCTCTCCGTTAGTTATTTTCTTTCCAACACTGTAAATCATTCTCCCCTGTATAATAAATTTATTATTCTGAACTGTCAACGCTTTCGTCATTAAGTAACAACACTACGACATTTTCCTTTTCAAATACGAGTCAAGGTAATGAGCACGAAATTGACCACTCGTGTGATTTTAATGTATTCACTTGTCCGCCAAAGGAGTCGAAACACTGCTTTATAAGTGGCACTTGAGCTTCTAGCGCGAAAGTAAAAACGAATTCACCTAGGGTTTCCATTTCATCTACTGCTTACTAAGTTTTAGATAACACTATGTTTGTAAATGCAGCGCAATGGACTGCGCTCATTGGTCTTCGTTCTTGTTTGTCCCACCTACACGAGCACGTTGATGTATTCATCATCAAGTATTACATTTTTGGGCACGCTCTGACCTAGTATTGTAGGAATAAGCACGACCGGTTGTCGGCTTTATGCCTGAATGGGCAAAACTAGTGTAATATCAACATTGACTTTACTTTTACGAAAGTAATAACTCTTAACTCTTAATTATCTTTCGTTGACTAAGGGTCAGATTATAAGTAGGTTGTCGTCTAGATATGTAGGTATATGGGCTTACAAAAATTAAAATAGAATGTCATTCCATATTATTCCGTAGTTGCTGTATAATAACTACTTCTTAAAATAATCTTAATGATTATGACCTAGTTGGAGCATGCGCAGTTATTATTCACACTTGATGCCAACACTTTTAACTTCTGACCCGTACAGGTGTTATGTTAAATAACTTAAACTTAATGAAAGCTAACCTCTTGATACTTGAAGGAAATGAAAGTGGAAAATCAAGGATATGTTATACGATACGATAGTCGTAGTAAAATGATTCTTTAGTATGTAATGATATAGCTTGTAATAATCGTATCTTAGTCTTTGATAGAAACTAACTTACCTTCTAACTTAAAGTATACAGTGGAGATGTTATTAGGATGATGAATAAAAGATTTATTATATTTATAAGTCCGATTTTTTGTTTAAAAAATAAACATACGATTTTTATTTTCGTTCTTTAAATATAGTACCTGGATGCGGTCATCCATGTACTATATTATGCTATATTAGCTCGGTAGCTTTGCTCGGATAAAACATCAGACGTTTTCTCAAAACGAAACCTAGCTAGATCGATTTATCGCCCCCGAAACTAAATTTCATGAAAATCGTTGGAGCCGTTTCCGAGATTCACAAATATGATATATATATATATATATAAGGTAATTAGATTTTAGGCAATAATTACAGCCGTTAGTGCCCGATATAACTGCCGAAATGTGGGGGTACTATACATACACATCTGCCTAACCCAGGGGTCTCAAACTGGATTTTCTAAAGGGCCACCTTTAACATTGAGGGTGTGTTAGCGGGCCAGATTCAAAATGAGAAACTAAAACACATACTGAATGATTAAAATCTTTATTGTATTAGTTAGACAAAAAATCGTCACTGGATTGATTTGGGGGGGGGGGGGGGGGGCGTATTGATATGGCCTGAGAGCCGAACGCGGCCTGAAGCCGCATCTTTAACATGACTGGCCGAACCCTACGAGGAATAAGGACGTGATGTTTAAGTTCCTACAAAAAGCCATCAAGCAAAAGTAAGAATATTAATTACATCTTAATATAGCTAAAGACTCAGATCGTTCACCTCTAATTGCATCAGTTTAATAACAGATGCAATCACTAAGCGTTTAGAAATTGTTTATTTTTCATGTTTAATGCATGCAGTTTCACTCTATCTGGCATCATGGCAACGCATGTCTATGTTTTCTATCATTTATGCTTATCAGTAACAAAGTGAAATGTTGTAGATCACCGATTTTATGAAAATAAATATACATATAAAAATAGTTAAATTTTCGTTATAAGTACTTTAATTTGCCTTGTTGGTCAAGTGTTCCCAAGCGCGACTACTGAGCGTGAGGTCCTGAGTTCGATTCCCAGGTCGAGCAAAATGGTACTGAAGTGTTTCCAATAGTAATTTTCACATTAGCAGGCCGGAGTCTAGGACTGATCGGTTGATGGCAATAGGTCGGGTAGGGTCGCATCCTATTACATGGGTCTAAAACATTACTGGCGAAATATGAGTATTACTATAGATGCACCTCTACCCAGCCCTTTGGGGAATACAGGCCTAATATAATGTTACATAATGTATAACTCTTTCATGATTTAAATATGGACATTTCTTTCGATATCTTTTATATCGCTGAAGGAAAATTATCGTATTAAAGGTACATGTAGTGCTATTCTGTAAAAATCTACCAATCTATCTAAGTGACCAATGAAGCGAGCCGTCAGTGTCACCCAGCTTAAGTAAGACATTGACAGCTCTTTACGGTTAAGTCTTCATGGGGAGGTTTTGATAGAACGATGAACCCGCCTTGAGCAACCGTGGTGATTATTGCTTGAGGCTTCTCTGTATGGGAACTGGCCCTACAGTAGAACAGTAACGTAAAAGTAAAGTAAGCGAATAACTTTTTAATAGCATACAACCTAATACAGAGCTGCAATATTGAAAAAAAAGCCTATGATTTGAAATGCGCGGGGCTGCCGCTGCGTATACACCTTAACGATCTCAAAACAAATAAAATGGATATTTTGTTACTAAACCAGATTTCATGTTAAGCACATCAAGATTTGTACTAAATTGAGTAAATTCTTCCACACAATGATGTTAATGGTGTGACCAACTTGGCCCTTTGCCTACGACCGTTAACTTACCCGTTTACAACTTAGTGTCAAGACTTTCGCGGAAAAATTAACTGTTGACAACTTGACACGTCATTCAGTGACAAGCAGTTATTAACGCCATGTTAATGAGAAGTTTCCATGATTGATGTGACAGATAATGTGGAAGTAAAATAACACGCTACGAAAGAAAAGGAACGGATATTTGAACGTGACGTACAGAGGCCAGCACAACAAGCTACCTCAAAGTGTCAGATTTCTTTGATAGTTTTTCAACTTTATCTTAATAGAATTGAGGTTCATGTTCTATTGGGCAAATCTGACACATTGGGGTAGTTTGATGTGCTGGCCTCTGTACTCATAACGTCCACTATTGTCTGTTATATACCATATAAACTATAGCAAAAGTGGTCTTATAATAAAAGTGGATTGGCCGCAAGTAGCCCAAGACAGAGATAAGTGGAAGGAGAGTAAGAAGGTTGTATTTGGTGGTTCCAAGCAAACGTCCTCATTTGCTGAAAGCCCTACCTGCCCTACCTGCAGCCCTGCTGTTGATCAAAAAGGTTGAACTTCAAGATGAAAATCGTAGGTTCGAAGTTACAGACCAATAATAAGTTTCAACCGATACGATACGAGATAGACGATACGACGACGACGAGATACGAGGCCTATACGAGACAGTTCAAGTAACGTCATGGTAAAAGTCGAAAGTCAAAGTTATAATTGAATCATATCTACTTTCTATACACACCATGTTTTTTCGATTACCTATAATTACAAATAGCTATATGATTGTATGTAATTTGACTGCCTATGAGCGGATTTTGATAAAGATATTAAATTAAAGTTTTATGTAATTAAGTTGATCATATTTCACGGCTCTTCATTTTCGAAGTCAAAAAGTGAAATAATTTGGAAGCGAATCAAATTTGCGGTAATTTTAATTTTCTTCGTTAACTTTCCTTTGTAGTGATAGATTTATGCGTCAGTTGACGCCTTGATGCCTATAAAACACGCTCTAATGAAATTAAATGGTATATTAGAAAATCGAAATGCCTCGTTAAATATTTTACGAGATTGGGCCTAATGATAGAAGAAAGCTTAGTTGTAAATAAGTATTCAATTTTCAACAAAACAAATTCAGTGCAATTTGACCTGAAAAGTGATGTCATCTCCGAGTGAAGATTGTGAGGATCCTTGCAAGAAGATTTCGAAGCTTCTATGTGAGGTCAAGAACAGATAAAGTAAAGGAAAAGGGGTGGGAAAGCTTGTAGGGGCAGGCTTTCTTCAACAGCAAGACAATATTGTTAAAAAGGAGCCTTCAGACTAATTGACAATCACAAAACACACCTCAGCGCTTTCGAAAATAGTTTCAAGTAGCTGACGATGGTAAATAGAACAGAAAAGACAATCCATTACCTATTCACCAACCCACAGTGGGCACGCGGTGGGTAGACTTTTAACCCATACAGGCAAGGCATATATTTAAATACATACATTGTAATAACATAGCATCCAGAAGACGCAATTTGACGCTGTTTTCAGCAAAGTAAATCTTAAATAGGCCTTTAGAAATCCTGACTAGTTTCAATAGACTGACATGCGTGAAAAACTAAATTTCCTTCCCCAAATTATTTTTTTTCAAAATTTTGTACTAAAATTTGATTAACTGATCATTCGGTGATTTCAATTTTCAATTTATAATTTTAGGACCAACTTACCCACCTCACTTGTATCCTGGTACGCGTTCTGCGAGCCCAAGTCCTGGTTTGGTGTTGTGAACTGCAAATTTCATTCTATTTTAACACCGTTTGTAGTCCGTAGCTCTTAGAGTTATTATTTGTAAGTGTTTATGGTGTACATACAATAAAGAGTATTCTATTATCTTCTATTTTCTGTCATTTATCTATAAGCCACTAGCTCTCACAGAGAGGAGGTCTGGTGGTGGGAATATTAATAGGCCGAATACAAAAACTAAAATTATTTAATATGGACATAGACAGGTAGCTATATTTAGATTCAATATTATTTCAAGCCGTCCATTTGATTGTCATTCATTGCCGGTTATACACGTGTTTTAAAACAGGTAACTGGCACACTAACTAGTGTATTGTTCAACAAAACACTTGTGTCACTATGATTGATAAACATGAACAGGTGTGTTGTTACTAATATGAATCTTACTGCTTTGTAATAAGAGTCTTCTGCGTTATGAATGTTTTCCATAGGGTTGTCACTTGTGAAGTTGTGAGGTAGGTTTGGCTAGAAATTATTTCTTCAAAGGAAGATCCAAATGAATATTTCAAAATAAGAAATTAGTACAAAGGAGGTCTTGAAATAGCAGCGGAAACTAAAAAGTTATGTGGAAGTATGGTTGTTACGGTATGATCATGTGATGCGGAGGAATGCAAAAATGTCGCATATAGTTTTGAGTATGAAAACAACGAGCCTGACAGCACAGAGGTAACAGGGCTGGCTGGACAAGATGCAGCGAATGTACAATAAAATCACCAGCAGCCTAGTACTTATCACAAACCTAATAAGTGACAACCCTGAATGGGGAGTGTTAAATGTCAATCATACTGACGTGCATTGTTCAGGCTCAAGTGACCTTAGAGTCGCGTCGGTTTTATAATGTCAGCTAAGTTATTTTAGAAGTTCAGTTTTACCTTGCAAGATTTCGTTTCTTGCCAAAGGAACCGATGTGACGTCATGAAAGAATATGCTTTGTGTGAACACAAACATACAAAACTCAAGTCTCAATCTTCCTGTAACCGAAGGACCCTCTACTTTGGCCAGAGGCTCAGCATTACCATTCAACATGGCAATGCCATCAGTCTTTTGGGAACTATTATCAGTCGACAGCGATGCGGATGAATGTTTTGACGCCATTATAATTTACTGTTAGGTATCGTTAGTAAGGTTATTTCATTGTTTTTTTTGTTTAAATATTATGTATTTGTATTATTGTTAACATGTAGGTACAGAGGCCAGCACTTCAAGCTAACCTAATCTGTCAAATGTCTTTGATAGTTTTTCAACTTAATTACAGTTTGGGATGGCTTGATTATTTGGGGTCGGCGCAGCATGTTTTCTTCTTCCATACATCTCTACTTGCCGTCATCTCAATAGTCACCTCTTTCTAGCAATATCATCTTTTACACAATCCATCCATCTTTTCTTTGGTCTCCCTCTACTATTGAAACCCTGCACATTCATAAAAACTTTCCTCACAACATGGTCCTCATTCCTTCGCATTACATGCCCATAGAGTCGGTATAAAGTCGGCCCATAAATTGTCTAAATTTTATTCAATCAGTGGCAATAAACACAGAGACATGGGCCAAATAGGCCAGGCATAAACATATCAGTATCTAAAAAAACATTCTCAAACCACCGGTTTTTATGCATCTTGTTTACATTTTTATAGTTAACCGTTACTTTGAAATGTCAAAGTCAAGTGAACATATCGTTACCCACGTAACTTAGCTGATGAATGACACATAATTTAAGAAAATTATGCTCTAGACTTTGAAACTGCAGGAAGTGCTAATTACACCCATTTATCTATTCGTAAAGAGGTATACATCAAATGGACCGATTTATGCAAAAATGATCCAACCCACAATCTCGACAATTTCGAGTTTTTGTGACTTATGTACTCTAAATAAGGTATATTTTAACATATCAAAGACTCGGAACTCTATGTTAATAATTGACGAAAATCCGTATGGTCCAAACCACAACTGTCATAGCGAACATCATTTTTTCATAATGCATAAATGTTTCAAGCTATTAGAATCATTTTTGCATTTTCTTGGTTGCCCTGATATAGGTTTTTTGTTTTTTGCTATAATGATTCAAACTACTTGGAACAATAATGCTTTTTATACAATATGGAAAATATTATAAAAATCATTCTGCTTAAATGTTCCAATAACCTTGAATCATTTTAACTCAATTCCAAATAACATTCGACTACAGAAGTATACTGATTCAGACCACATGACTATTCTATTTAATTAAAGAAAAACGAAAAATTCAATTCTTAAAAAACGATTCACGGTTAAATATAAAATTATCATTAATATCTCGGCTAAAAAGTAAACAAAATATTATTTTTATACCGAAAACTTTAATGAAATACGTATATAACTATTTAAACTTTCTATCTTTTATTGCATTTTTTTGTACCTGCAATAAAATTGTATGTTTTGCATGAAATTTATTCTATTTTTTTAGAATAATGTGGTCATGTAGACAAACTTATTGAAGATCATTTTTGCATATTTCTAAACCAACCATTTCAAATGCGCTAAAGTTTTGCAAAAAAGATTCAAGTGAGGTGGATCGTTTTGTAAAACTTTAAGCGCAGTGAAAAATTACTGTTAAAGTTTTACAAAAACGATCCACCTCACTTGAATCTTTTTTGCAAATAATGCTGCTGCGTGTTTTCTTCATTTAAATTTTAACACAAAATGAACTTCAGAGCTTGAAACTTTTTTGCAATTTTGAAATGAAAACTATATTATACTTTAATTGAATAAACAAAAAGGATCCACTTCGCAATTTATGGCAAATTTGTTTATTAAGTAATTGTTGAGTAAATACTATTGTGTCATTAAATATTTTTCAAAACAAAAAACTGCACTCATTGCAAACATTATTACTTTATTAGGTTGTGGGTAGGTACTTTCGTACTGATCTCGTCTATTGAAACGTTGTGTGAAATTTATTATTTATTTATTATATTATTATATTTATTTTATATTATTTTAATCACAAAAAAGACTCAACATTTTTTGTTCATGAGAACTTCCTTTAATGAGGACTACAAAGAACTGAATATTAAAAAGAAATTAAAAGGTGTTGATTTGGGTGTCATAGAAGAAGATTTGCAAGAATTATGGCCTTCAGGAAAACTGATTAACAAAAAGAAGTTAAACGATTTGAAATCGTTATTCCATCTCATACCAAATGATTGCATTGGTTATTATAAAAAACTGAAGGGAGACGATGCAATAATAGACGATATAGATGGTTATTGTGATGAACCCGACTTTGATTTGGATGAGGAGTAGGGTAACATTTGTGTTTTTTTAAATAAAATAAAAATAATAAACATTTTTAAGCTTTTATTTTTGTCATAGTTTGGAACATTTTTGCATTTTTCTTTCCGCAGCCTACACAGCTAATTCCATACAAAATGTATTTTGTAATAATGATCCACGCGCAAGTTTTCTTGAATATCTACGAAACTATTAAAATTTATTTACTAAATACATGCATGTAAATTAGTTTAGAACACTTAGAATAACATAAAATTAAAAACATAACATTTAGAACTACAAAGCCAGAGAAATACCGAAATAAACTTTAAACTCTATTATCTCGAAATGAGGTTAGTGTGGACTGAATCATTTTTGCTTAAATCGGTCCAAATAGTATGTATTCACCTACATAAGACATGTTTAGAAACGTCGCGTGTTCAAGACGACAGATTTCTTTGAACATTCAAGGAGAGATACTTGCGCTGCGCTTGAGTCGATGTCGGCAACGGTTTCCATCGGTTATGGCCGTCTTATATGGTTTTCACCAAGGAATTGTTGCTGGTTAATGGGTTTAGGAAACAGTTTTTATTCTTTCTCTAAGTCTGGATTATAAAAAGCTGTATGTGGAAATGTAGTTAGGTAGGATGTTATATGACCAGTCATTATTCAAAAATTGAGGTGAATAGTAATGCTAAATTTTCGCTACAAATATCAATCTTCCATTTAAATGTTGTTTAATGTGTTAAGTTCCACTTGTAAATCCCTAACTTTTCCAGTAAAATTGTTCAGGTTTCACCCCAGTAATAGCACAATTAAAGTTATCACAAAACTTAGGTAACGACTGCAATCTACAGAATTGCCTTCTCCAATCAAAACTAAAAAGCGGGTACAAACAGTTGGTGTCAGTCAATTAAAGCTATAATTGCTTGTACCCCCATGGGAACTGAGGAGACATTATTACTAGCTGTTGTGTATATTGCGCAAGTGATAATCGTCATGACACAATTTCAGATTGTTATCGTTGTTACACCACTGTGACATGAACTTTGGGAAAGAGCAAATTGTAAAAAGACGAGAGTCCAAGTATACTGGTTAAGTTTTCATATTGCAGGTTGTATGTTTACAGCTAAGTTGATGATCTTATTTTCTTGCTGATAGTTGTGATTGACATTTGTCGGTCGAGCAGAAGTTAGAGGTTGACGAGATAACGGAAAACAGAGTGACGGTTGTTGCCAAGGATACATTTAATATTCCGAAGAATATTCATCACTAAACAAATATATGACAAAATAAATAATTATGCATACAGGTCAAAGTTAAAGATAAATACACAAACATCCAATTTCGTTAACCTCATAAAGTGGCATGCAAAACAGATTTCGTTTTTCTGCTCTAGATTGTGCAAAATTCACCTAATCACTTATAAAACTTGCGAAATTAATCTTTGAGTTTAAAACAGTTGCTACAGAACTTGCTAGATAATTTTGTAGTATACAAATACTGGTTATCATCATACAAGGAAATATTATAGAAAATAAAGATTAAAATTTAGTCACGATTTTGTGTGATGATATCATTAGCCAGTTCCTTGACAAATACGTGAGTTATGGACAAAGGACTGGGCTATTAACTGGCGAGACTATTAAGATACAAAATATTCATGAATATTCAGATGGTGTAGAATATTTTTGCAAAACATTTTAGGTGTTTAAGTTAACACTTCTGAATTTGTAATTATTATAAACATAATTTTAAAGTTTTATTAAACACTTAAGTGAGCGTTCAAGTCTCAGCGGACATTGGAGAAGCAACCATTAAATTAAACACAATTTCTAAAAAAAGAGAAGGTACAATAACATCAGCCTCAAAACTAAATGACGTAGAAAATTTAATTAAGAAAGCATCAAAGTGATTACAAACAAATACGGATCGAACAAAGCTACAGACGATCTAAGTTATACAAATAGATACCTAATTAACAGAGGCATAAAGACCATTCATAATGCAGCTAAAAGAGAAACTGTAGTAAAAAAGTATCGAGGTCTCCCCGTGATGGAATCTAGACCTGATGCCCGCCCGTTCATTCAGATGTGACTGATTATACCGTTAGCTCTCTATCCTACAACTCTGTATAATATTGATGGATGGACAAAACGATATGATTACAACGTCACGGTTACTGGCAAAAATTACATAGGAAGGAAGTTTTTGATTCTATTACTGACATAGATTTGGAGAATGTTGGGCTCATAGAAAGAGTTGTTGGGAATGGAATAAATGATTTCTGAAGTTGGAAGTTGTTTAGTTCAAAGATGATATAATTATTAGCAGTCTTAACAAATGGCTTCACTCACGTGGCCACGCTTGGTGTTATAATAACTAGACAGGTCAAGTAAATGGAATCCACAACACATTGACTTTCGACAATATTAATCAATAAACATAATTCAAATATGATAGAAAAATGAAGTGCTCGGTTTAAATCAACTACAACGGTAAATAGGTTTTCGGTTCATTGAAAATTGGATAGGCCAAATCTAGACGTGGTGAGCAGTTGATACAATTAAATTAAACAAGAATTTTACAAAAACGGAAGACGACATGCCCGTTTATATTATAATTGGCGACGAAAAAGTGTCGAAGCAAATAACAAAAGCAACAGAAAGTCAACCAAAAGTATTAAACAATTTCGTTATACAAACGTTTTAACGAATCAGCGAACCAGAGCTATGTTACAGCAACTTTACTTTCGTATTTATTAAAATGAAAATAGACTCTATTTTATACGTGATACAGCTTTTTAAGCTAGCAAAGTTATTTTTTTTCTCGAACTAGACGCCAGATGTTTTCGAAATGCCTCTCCAAGTGGAAAATTGTTAGATTTCGTGTTAGGTCGTTGCCCGTTCAGTGTGACCGATCAGTGATTATTTTGATATCCAAGAGCAATCTCAAACTGAAACTATAAATGCCGTTGCTTTACGCTAAGCCGTCATTATTCATGCAAACTTCTCAAAAGTCTCAGTTAGGCCTGAGTGTGACAGTTGCTTATGTTCTTGCTGCAATTAAACTGTTATCGCTGTAACAACATAACGCAAGTTCTTTGTTGCAAAGTCAAGGACCTCGTCTTGTTATTTTTAATCGGTCACTTCCAGTTTCACGAATTGTTTGCGGAATAATTCTTTTCCTTGAGATTTAATCTCTTTCCTCCAGATTTCATAACTCCATAAGTGGTGCCTCTGAGATGTGTACACGCACGGCCTAGTTTTCTGCGGCAAAGCTGAAGTTTGGATTCCATTTAATGTTTTCCTCTTGGCTCTTGTTGATACAATGCCATTTGTTTATTGTCAGGCCGGGGTCGTATTGATATCACCCGCAGCCTTTGTGCAACTGAACCTCGTAACGTAAACCGATAGTATTACTTGGTACTGTACTTCGAACGCTGTACAAACGTTTTAAAAAGTCTTTGAAATTGTGGAGCATGTTTCCTCAATATCATGTTTCGTATTGCCATTTTCAACTATATAGTAGAGTCGTACTAAAATCTTTCTCGTTTCCGTCAATAGGCAAATTGCAATGCGATTGGCTTTTTAATATTCATCCGTTATACTGTTATGAGTTTTTATGGAGTTTTCGAACCGGCGTAGAACGGTTCTTTGGTGTGATGGCCAAGATTTTGAAGATAATCCACGATATGCCTTGCATGTCATATCTAGACCGATGTAAAGTTTCCAACCTCCGCAGCTCCGTTGTAATCTATACCCCTGTACAATTTCAAACTGGTTGTTTTGATTAAAAATTATAATTATATGTAAAAACAAAATTGATGGGATATTTGAAATTAATGTGATCTCAAGCAACTTTCGTTAATCGGAACAAGAAATTAAAGCAATTCAAGTTTATTTTCCAATACTTGAAAAATAAGACTTTCAAATTTGTTTTTTTTTTTAAATTTGCCCCACTCTAGGAATTTCTCCTGTATCGTGGGTGTGTTTACAAACATTTAAAGACATACACGAACAGCCAGACCCGGAATATCTACCTGTAGGCTATACAAATATTTGTTCCGTGCGGGTACGGTACATTTTTTGTCGCAATGGCTCAGCTCTTGACTTGGAACTTACCTGATGGAAAGCGATGGATGAGGTCATTTACGAAAGAGCGTGCCCAGAAGTTGCCTGTTCAGTCTTGTTCTGAAGGCTGACGGATTATATAGGTGATAGGGAACACAGACGCTGGTAGACAGTTCCAAACTTTGGCTGCGAAGTGTGGATGAGAAGTGCGAAGTGCAACTAGTCTGTAACCTGCTTTAAGAAGTACAAAATAAAGTTCGATTTGTTAGTCTCTTCACCAAAGGTAATAAGTAATAAAATGTCTGGAAATTTGGTTATTCTACTACGACCTATGTGGCGCGGCGGGCGAAGGTCCGCTTGCGACGCAGGAGGTTGCGGGTTCAATTCCCGCCTTGGGACAAATGTTTGTACGATCTACAAAGATTTGTTCCGGGTGTTCTGGGTATTTTCTATGTATATTAAAAAAAATATCCATCTATGTAATGTATTGTATTAAGTATATCAGTCATCTAGCACCCATAACACAAGCTCTGCTTAACTTGGGGCTAGATGATGCTGTGTGGATTGTCCAGCATTATTTATTTACTTTTGTAAGAGACTGGTGCATGATGTTGATAAGTCAAGCTGCCAAGCTGCCAGGGCCCTACAGGCTGAGTGCTACAAAAAATTATATTGATAATATGGTTATGGTATGGGATCAGGTCACGGAATATCTGCCATTATTCTCACGGTACCAAAGCTAACCAAATTAATAGGATATTTCAAGGTAAAGGAATCCTAAATAACTGGTCTTTATGTTTAAAACAGGTATTGGGATAAGTATTCTTTAATATATCGTGATCGGAACCAGTTTATTTGTTGGAATACAGCCTTTTTATTTCTAGATGGTATAACACAGAAGTGACTGTCTGCGGTGAAGTGTGAATCATTATATGTAATATACAGACCATGTGGTAGACCCTGTAGAGCCATTGTTATCATAATACTGTGTTATTTCAATGTTTTAAAAAAACCTATAAATATTTAAAACTGTTCAGAGACTTTTTAGTTTATAGATATATCACGTAAGGTCCCAAAAAATGCTACCATTAAGAAAGACGACGAAAACTTTTAATTCTCAAATAGTTCGCAGACGTGAAAACTAGAACGAGTTCTAAAAAATGCAAACAATCTTTCTTAAGAATTTAAAATGAATTATGGATAAAACAAGTCTATCTTTAGACAATATAGAAACCATATAGAAAGCCGTTGATTGATACCTCGTTAAAAAAGTTGGCTTTCTATGCTTAGGAGCAAGGTAAGGCCTACTAGTCCACCTTGTTTGTCTGTCTGGTACAATAAGATCGTGTGATAAGAACTCGTTAGATCCGGCTGGTAAGTGTCAATGTCACCGATTGTTTATACATGCATGATTGTTATTTTTTTATTGGCTGCAGTGATATTAATTTTAAAATGTTGTTTTTTTCGTTGGGTAATTTTCGTGCATTTAGTTTTTTTGTTTCAATATCTGAAGTGATAATTTGTGTGGATTGTTTGTTTTTACTTCTTATTCTGTTCAATTTTGGTATTGATAACTCTTTTGTAGCAACGATCTTTTTCAATTCAACCAGCCAGCGTTCACTTTTTAGAACGCTTTGAATTTCGTATTTATTCGAATTTATTTATTTTAAAGCGAGCGACCCGCCTTCCGTACGAGCACTCACGCCGTCATGCCTCACTGATTCCCGTAACGAGATCTCGATAGAGTCGACTCGATAGAAATCGTCTCGCACTGATATCGAGTCTCAAATCGAGTTGACGCCTCATTACAACGATGTCCCTGCGGTTATCTGAGTATGTGTTGATTTGCATACGCATTTGAATAAATGTCTAATGTTTATGTAATAGTGACATCGCTTCATTCGATTTTCTCATTTTGCATCGTGTGTTGCGTTTCTTTTGTAACTTTTCTGTCGTGCTTGTACGACTGATTGGCGTCGTAAAGAGGCTAATCAATGTAATTATTTTTATAATGATACTTCGGTATTTCGCGATCGGTATATGCGGAATGGTGGAAGTGTTTCTATTTAGTCGTGGTTTTCGTTAATTACCTAATAAATGTCTCCAGCAGGTTATTTTACTGGTATTTACGTGACACTCCGGTCCTTAACTTCTATTGAAGTAACAGCTTTACCTAAAAATATGTTATTCTCAAATGACAACATTCGATGTCGAAATTAATTAAGGAATTTAAATTTTGCAAATCAAGTTTCGAATTTCAACAAAATGTAGAATATGTAAATATCTTGAAATCGAATGCATCCACCTTCACGAGGTCGCCATATTGTGGTGTCAATTTATTTTGCAATACTTGTATTATTATAGAACAATAAAAGTGGCAGTGTTTGTACACAATCCTCTCATAAAGAATTTTAAAAGCGTTTGCTTATAATTGAAATTTTATTTCGAGGTTGAATATTACTATTTGTTGTTGAAGGATATATGTTTTTATCAATACTCGAGAAGAAACGCTCAATATCCTTGTTCAAAGTTCAAATAAACCACAGCTCAACCTTTTCATTAGCACGGCGTTTCTTTAAAATACGTGTTTGGTTTATGGAGATATTTTACCTATGAAATTGCCGTTCTGCAGTACTGGCCATTTCAAATCAAAATATTTTTTGTTTGGCTAAGAATTCTAATTTCAAATTAATTTTATTTTAAAAACATGGATTTTTTTTTCCAAAAGTAGTCATTTGTTTATTGATTAGTGTTACATTTTCATCGCATTTAAATCTTTTTCGTCATCATGGATACGTTAAAAATTCGAGTAATTATGGAATATGAGTACCGTCGTGGCAGCAACGCGGCACAAGCGGCACGCAACATCAACGACGTTTACGGAGCTAACACTACAAACCAACGCACTACCTGTTATTGGTTTGCTCGCTTCCGTTCTGGAAATTTCGACCTGAAAAATGAACCTCGCGGTCGTCCGAAGACTTTGGTCGACAATGACGAATTAAAGGCGATTGTGGAAGCTGATGATACACAATCTACGGCTGAATTAGCAGCAGCTTTCGACGTTAGCGTCAAAACAATATTGGTCCATTTGCGTCAAATTGGCAAGGTAAAAAAGCTTGACAAATGGGTGCCCCACGAACTCAATGATCGCCAGCGCGAAGTACGCGTCGAGACGTGCCTTGCACTGCTCAACAGACACACAAATGAAGGAATTTTGAACCGCATTGTTACCTGCGATGAAAAATGGATTCTGTTTGATAACCGCAAGCGCTCAGCAAGTTGGTTGGATCCTGGTTCAGCACCTAAACAATGCCCTAAACGAAAACTTACCCCAAGAAAAGTGATGGTCACTGTTTGGTGGTCTAGCGCCGGTGTGATTCAACACAGCTTCTTACCAAACGGGGTGAGCATTACTGCAGATGTGTACTGTGAAGAATTGAACACAATGATGGAGAAGCTGGCACATCTCCAACCAGCATTGGTCAATCGCTCGTCTCCGCTGCTCCTGCACGACAACGCGCGACCTCATACTGCACAGCAGACGGTCTCCAAGTTGCAAGAACTGGGGTTGGAAGCTCTCCGTCATCCGCCCTACTCACCAGACCTTGCGCCTACAGACTACTACTTTTTCTAGAATTTGGATAACTTCTTGGCGGGAAAAAAATTCAATACCCGAGAGGCAGTACAAAATGCCTTTGAAGAATTTGTTGCCTCCCGTCCAGCTGATTTCTTTAAGAAGGGCATCAATAAACTGCCACTGCGTTGGCAAAGATGCATTGATTGCATGGGTGATTACTTCGATTAATACAAATAAAAAATACATGAAAAAAATTCATTTAATTTTTTTCATACAAAACGGCAATTTCATAGGTAAAGACCTATTATAAATCACCGTCTCGTTGGTTTAGTGGGTGCAAGTGCTACTGCTGTGATCAGCAGAAGCACTTGCACCCACTAAACCAGCCAATTTCCAATAACACTTAGCCCGACCCAGGAATTGAACCCACGACATCAATCATGATGTCGTGGGTTCAATTCCTGGGTCGGGCTAAGTGTTATTGGAATTTTTAATAAGGAACCACTCAGTAGCAGCCCGGAGTCTGTTTTTGTTGCCCGAATGTTAATAATAGGTGGTGGTGAAATATGGGTGTGGTAACGATACGCCTCTGCCTGACCCTTCGGAAAATACAGGAGTGATTTGTGTGTGATTTATAGAAACCAAATAGTCTAAGTTTTTCTAAGACATCACAAACATCGCTCAAGAAAAACATCGAAAGTAAACCTGGACTTATAATTAATGTAAGTCTGAAATCATCAACCCGCCAGCAAGCGTGGTGATTCATGCTCTTGCCTTCTCTTTATAAGAAGAGGCCTTTGCCTGTAGTGCGATATTATCAGACTGCTATTATTTACTTATTTAAATAGCGTAGGTAGCAACTAACAGCTTACTATTCCGCATATTCTGTAATACTAAGGAAAATGTTCGTACGTAAGACGTCGTAGGCGTCGTTCTACCGACCTGTGAACTGCCTATCTTGAAACAAAACACGACTATCCTATATATGGCATAAATGAATTCCAAGTTCCAACCGAGAGGAATCTTTTAACCGTAATTCAAGTGTCCAAAGGCTAAATAACGCGTATAAACATCCTTCCAGTCTCAGACTTAATGGTAAACATTGCTGCGTTTTTGCAAGATGGCGTAGAATATTCAAGTGGCCAAGTTTATACCTAATATGTTTTGAGTTAAAAGAACTGTGGTAACATTAAAGGTTGTATTTTTAGGAGAAGGGGAAGCATTTTGTAAAGTTGATTGATGGATGAAACATGGCCTCTCACCTTTTTAAATCAGTATTTTAAAGAATCCTTGGAGCAAATAGTAAATATTTCTTATTTAACATTGAACAAAATTTATAAAAATACGTAGGTGCACACGACATTTTACTTCAGCCATTCATATTTTAGCTTTTGGGAGGTAAAGATAGTAAAAAAATAATGAATGATTCCAATGAATCGTTTATTTATTTTTTAAATAAAGTAAAATTACGTAAAATTTAAGTTTAAATTAAGTAAAATCTGAATTTTTGCCTATGCAAAAACTATAGAAGAATGAATATAAGTGTAACATTGGCCAGGAGTAGTCTCCTAGTAACTTAAGACAGACAGACAGACAGATGAAGTCGCACCATATGGTTGGTTAAATGTCGGACAAAAACTAGTTTAGCTTGATAAAAAAAATGTTTTTTATTAAAACCAGTACTGGGGACGGGGGCAACGACAGTCCTTATTAAAATTTTGTAACGCCATTATTATAGGTATGAACCAACATATTAAATTCTAAAGTCCCAAAGGATACAACATAAGATTAATTGAATTAACTGTGTTAGTATATAATTATCTTGCAACCTTTTTCTTTGTAACTTTTACTTATTAGTGTTATTCGTTTTTATTTATTCTCATGATTGTTAATTTAATAATTTGTTTAATTAAGCATAATTGCAATTTTTGTTATTTCTCTGTATAGTTTACTATTATGTTTGAATGTTGGTTCACCTGTTATTGGCAACTGTATAAGCCTATTACTCATTACTATTTAATTCGATATTTTATATACAGAAGCTGTTGGTATACCTTTATTAATAAATAAATAAATAAATAAATAAATAAATAGGTATTAAAAATGATTGTCCACGAAACGATCGAGATTGACCTGTTTGTTGTAGTCTTGTCGCAACGTTTTCGCTTCGAACTGTCGCGTAATTTGCGAAGGCCGTTCTGATAATATGATAGTTTGTAACATATATTTAGGCAGAACTTGTGTCAATTAATAAAAGTATAATAAAGAAATATACAGTATAGAAAATACATCGAAATTGAATGATACAAAATGATATTTATTTCTGTAAATAAACACTTTCACATGCTATAAAATTAAATAAATAAATAAGAATTAGATTATGTCGGTGTTTTTCTAGCTAAATAGGGAGAACAAACGCGGAAACTTAATCAGAGGTCACAGTCTCTTTTAAAATCCAGACATTATCTTGGTCTGATCATGTGAGGACCATGCAGATTGGTGTCGGAAATGGTCTCATGTATTTAAAATTGTCACTTTTTAGAATAATTGACACATAAAGCTTTCTTTTCTATATCAAAGTTTATTAGATTTGGATCTCACAAGAGAAACTCCAAAAAGATCAAAACTCTAATGAGCAATCATCTCCTATTGAGGCACGCATTTATCCGCCATCTTAACATATTCTTATGTTGGTACTTGCTCTGCCTACGTAGTTTCCACCAATGATTAACCTCTGTGAGAATAGGAAGACACCACTTTCTCCGCCATTTGCGTTTTGTTTAACTTTTTCATGTTCCATGTTTGAATCTTTGTTTTAACGGCAGCGACTTTTATGGCGGTGAAAAGGTTTTACTTTCTGCTGATTAGATAGGTCTACTGACTTAGGAGTCAGTGAGTATGTTTTCATCCTATTTAATTACAAATCAAGGTTTGTCTTCGATCCCTACCATGGAGATTTCAGAATTTCGAACTTTATTGCTTTCTAGAGTTCTTAATACAAAACTGACAATTTTGTACCGGGCTTGGTTGTCAGTTTTATAATAAACTACTGTATTTCGATCGTTGTTACGATCTTATTCCAATAAACTGGCTGAACAGTTTGAAGCAAGTCAAAAAACCTTTTTTTGTAGAAAAGACCTTATTAGTTTCAAGTTAAGTTTTCTAAAAAAGAAGCTAGGAATTATTGGTAGTCTCCAAAATAAACTTTCTTAAGTCTTCTTTTTTCACATAAGTTTTAATTCGCGTAAGGAGTTTTTAGTGTATGTGCCTCGGAAAGCACGTTAAGCCCGTTGTCATTTGTAGATCTTTGACAGCCTCAGACTCAGTAACTGGGTTGTGGAGGTCAGATAGGTAGTCGCTCCATGTAAAACACTGGTATTCAGCTGCATCTGGTTAGACTTGAAGCCGACCCCAACATATTTGGGAAAAGGCTAAGCAGATGATGATGATGACTTCTTAGTGTATGACTTTTCGAAGAGTATGTCAATAGTTAATCGATTCTCCAAAAATAAAGTACGAGTCATCACGGCTGAATATTAATTTCGCGCATTTTGACCCAGATATAAGTTTCACATGTTTTTATTTTTCATTATATAACTTATGTAATGCGACATTTGACCAGTCTGACCCATGTTACACTGACATTTCAGACTCAATGTCATTCAGTTTCAAATTGTCTTACATTAAAAAACACAAAAAAAACATAGGTAGATAAATAAAAAAATACATTTTTAGATTTCATTATTTTTTAAATCCTATCCCATCAAAGCCTCTCTTATTAGATGTTGTGGAAAAATATTAATGATTATTAGATCAGTTAAATCTTTTTAAAATATCATTTAGGATATTAGGTAACTTGCCTCGTAGGTCTAGTGGTCGCATGGATCATGAAGTATTGGGTTCGATTCCCAGGTTGGACGAAGTGTTATTGGGATTTTCCATCTGGACTTTCTGAGTACCAGTCCTCAGTCTGGATTTGTGCCCGATCGATGGTAATACGCTCGCCCCCTACTACATGAGACTTAAACATAACTAGCGAAGGGTGCTATTGGGTACACGTTGCCTAACCCTTTGGGGATTTACGGCGTGATGTAATGTTATTTAATAAAAACCGAACTACAAAGACAGCTGAAAAGTTCCAAACAAGATCACTTGTCAAGTATTCTGATGCAGTTGGTGGTATCAAATCTAAATAATATATCATCTTACATAGTATTGAAATTTTAATAAAAATAAGTGAACTCGGATGTAATCAGAAGTATACTTCCCTGTTGTTACATAGAAACTCTACGTTAAACTTTTTTAATAAGCACAGTTATGACTTGCATGAAAGTTAAAATTATATATTGAAGTATCTTATGATGAGTTAACGTTATGGTACCGACAGATCGCTTGGTTCCGGGGTGTTGGTAAATGTCAAGCATATCAACATTAGTTTGTTCGTAAGTAGGTGACTGGTTGTTGGTCTAGTAGTCCCAAGCGCGACTGCTGAGCGTGAGGTCCTGGGATTAATTCTCAGATCAGGTTAATTGTTATTGATTTTATCTAATAGGAATTTTGTTTGTGTTTGCCCGGTTGATGGCAATAGGCTCGCCGACTATTACATGGGACCTAACCATAACTAGGTGGTAACCCACATTTCGCTACTGCCCCTCTGTCGAACCCTTCCGGGAATACAGGCTTGATGTTGTGTATGTAGGTAAGTCACAGAACAATAAATAGGTAAGATGATATAATTTTACTGATTGCTTTTTTGTTGGATAGAGGAAGCGTGTTCTACTTATGTTTATTTAATGACCATCTGAATCCATTAGGTATTCTTATTTTTATTTACTTTCAAGGCCGGCGTGACATAAAAGTATCTATGTCTGAAATTAACTTTTTATGACCTCATTCTACATCAGCTGGTCTATTACTTATATCATAATAATAATTTCGACTTAATAACATCACGACTGTATTTCCTGAAGGGGTACGCGGAGGCATGCTTATAGTAGTTATGTTTCAGTCCCATTTAATAGGGGGCGAGCCTATTGACATCAACCGGCCACATAATAACATACATATTTTCAAAATCAAACCTCATTCTTGTTTATTTTTTTCACTTTACATCTTTGCGAGGTCTTAACCAGCCAGCAACAACTTTTATTATTTACCGAATTCATTGCCTCCATACCTTCTCATAATAAATTAAAACTCAAACATGCAACGCCAAAAATAATAAGACTTTATTGTTTTATCGAGACGCTTCCAGAAATCGATACCATCAAAACGGGCAAGCAATGCTTCGCGATAAAACATTATTCGAATATTCGCAGACAATCGTAAAAGCGCACCTGTCGCGCGTAAAATCGATCGCTATAGCATGCGCAAACGCACCACTAGAATAGAAAGCGCGGGAAAACGACATAATGCGCGGATTAAATTTGGTTAAATAGCCAACGAAAGTTGTTTTGTATCGGTATGTTAGAAACTTTATTTTATTGTCTTCGGGTATGTCCATGTGTGGTCCATGCGGAATTGTAAAGCCATGTTTAGGAGTAACTGCCTTGTTACTGTCAGAAGTAACACGTTATCTGAAGGTACATGTTGATTCTTAGTTGTAAGACTGTCGGACTGGTTCCAGTACCACTGCATTAAGTTTTTGATACTCTACCTACAGTACGATCTTCTAAAGGCCTCTTCTCATACGGTTCTCCGTATGAGAAGAGGCCTTCTATATTTATATTCTTATTTTATCTTCTTCTTTCTTTCTTCTTCGAGTCTGGTTAAAAATGTTCGTGCCTTCTAGCACGAACATTTTTAACCAGACTTGCTCAAGGCGAGTTGGCGATTTCAAACTAATTTTAATTTTAAGTTCTTGTTTCCTGAAGATGTCTGCCTTCAATAATGTCAGTAACGTCTAAGATAAACTTAGAAAGTATATATTAATTGGATAATTCATTTCGGTACTTGCCCGGATTTAATCCCACAACCTCGTGCACGAGAGGCGAGGCCTTAACCTCTGGGATATAATGCCTTTATGATATTATACGACTTTGTAGAGTTTATAGTCTTTTACTGCTTTTATTTACAGGCTAACAAAAACACGTGTTATATAAGTTTAAGATCCTTTAACGTCCAGCTATTAGTTCAAAATTTTATTTGTTAGTATTATTAGTTAAAATTATTTGCATCATCAGAACTGGACAAAAATCGAAATCTCCTTTGATTTTTGACATCTTTATTGTTCTCATTTACATACAAGTCCATTTATTAATAGAACGGGCATAAACACGTAGTTAATATTATATCATCATTAAAAGAATGTCCTTGTCCATTGGCAAAATATCTTGCCTGACACATAGTGGAATAAAACTATAAAGAATGAGGATAATGACAATGGCTTGCATATTATAAGGTTCAACAAACAATAATTATGCCATTGTTATCATAGTTTAATTGCAGTACTTATTTTTTCTTTTAATTTATAGATAAAAATAATCATTATAAATAATTGAATGACTTGTGTAATACCGGTAAAACGGGGTGAATGGAAACAAAACTTTAAATTATGTTTCAGTCTTTGCCAGCTTTTGTCTGAAATTGTAGAGCTCCATTTAAAACTAAGGAGCGCAATGGGTCGGTGCACAAAACCGAAGAAAAAACTTTTGGGTAGGCCGCATTAAATACTCAAACTGCCAGCCAAAAGTAAAGAATATAACAAAAAAACCACATACTACTCACATTCACAGTAATAAGTAAATATTCATGTCAATAATAATAAATTGAATTTACTTGAAAGAGTAAATATGTCAATAAGCACATTAAATTCAGGAAATGTCAAAGTGTATAAATTTAAATAATTTTACCAAAATAGTTGTTAAAAATAATACTATTATAAATGTCAACATGCTGTAAATTTCATCCAATTCCAGGCTTTTTGTCCTCGATATAATCTTTTACAATATAAGCTGCGTGACATAATTTTCGCTTTACAAATCATTTGAATCTATTAAGGCGTAGATCTTAGATGTGGCCAGAAAGTTTATTTCAAAAGCAATACATTGGCATCTAAACGAGCCTATTTTCTTGAACCTGGTTGTAAGAACAACCAATTTGTGTTTGTTCCTGGTATTAATATTATGTATTAAAAAAAAAGATTTGTACCAGTGTACTACTACTTTTGAGGTCGCGGTTTTTACATCGTAACCGGCTACTGAACGTTTAAGTTTGTCATCTGCAAACAACAGTATATCACGGTTATCTTTAATGAGATAGGGTATATGCTTTTAAATTATTAATATCATTAATGTAAACAAGAAATAAAAAAGGACCAAGAATCAAGCCCTGGGGGACACCGATCTTTACTAAAATTCCTGGAGATCTTTTTGCGTTGACGTCATCTCTCTGAATTCTGTTATTCAAGTATGGCGTAAAAAGATCCAGAGCGGTGTTTCGGATCCAAATTCGTGGTGTTTCCCAATTTTCATGAAGAACGCAATCGAATGCCTTGGAAAAATTGCAAAAGATGCCCAAAGCATCACACTTATGAATTGTTTGTTTAATAAAGCCACATTGGCTTAATAGTTCAACACCACCATCATTTCAGTTAAGTTTATAAAAATAATCAATTCTGTTATCTATTAAAATTTTAAAGGATTGGTGTGCACATCAGGAGAAATCTCTCCTGTTGGCTCTCCCCCTTACGATAGTTAAGCCCATTCCACCATATTAACCTTGTTGAATCTCATGAGTCTCATGTGATATGAGCTCTAGGTACAAATGTTTTAACAAAACTTCCTCTTGCAGTTTTCTATATAGTGAAACCAAAACAAATCCTTAGCATCGGGTAACGATTACATTAATTTTATGACGAACGTGGAGTAACAATGGACAATTATGAACACGAGTGTTTTTCTTTGCCGCGTAATTATTAGTGTTGCCATGTTTAAAATTGTTGAAAGAAGTTTTTGTTGAAGTTCAACAAATAGCTGGATTAATATCATTGGGATAGGTTTATTTACCTTTTATAGCTGTAGTTTTCAAAAGACGAGTGTATACAGGATTTTTTATTACTCTCTACATTTAAATTGGTGATACTTATTTAAACTTTCAGCTTTTTAACAAAACAAGCTTTATGGTATCTTCAAATCTATATACTCTATATTACTTGACTGTTTATGCGCGTTTAGTTTCATTTATTCATTTTTTCGTCATAACGCATAGCATGCCCATAGATTAATAACCTAAACATACATATTTACATATACAATTCGTGTTAGTAGATGAGGTTTCTGCCCAAAAAACTGTTTGCACATGTGTGCAATTTCGTGATCTTTTCAAACAAGTTTTAGATTCGATACATTAAGCCTGTCTTTGTTTTGTTTTTTCATGGTACTTACCATGAAATTACTATTTGAAACAATAAGATGGATTCAGGCACATTTTTGTGTTTATTTTTTCCGGAATCAAAGTCTGATTGTCCACGAAAGTCCAAACAGATGGTTACAGTAACTAAGATATCCTGAATCGACGTTTAATTTGTGCTCATGCACGGAAACCGATGCTTCGCATACCTTCACGTTAATGCAGAGTGCGTGATTTTTACGTGTATCCAAATGTACGTACATGACAGACGCGACGGCCATCTTAGATACAGCGGTACGTGATCAAATGTAAATTACATCTTCGGATGTGGCTCAGAATGCTGGAATTCTGAAGATTTATTGTCTATTAAGCTTCGTAGTAATGAGGGTAAAATCTTATAATAACTGAAATTAAATGCAACGGATACCTTCACGATTTGTACAATGATCACATTTCCCGCGTGTTTCCTCGCGTATCTGTTAAAGTGCGGGATATTAAAGAACAAGAATAAGGTTGGCTGTATGGCATTGTTTTTTTATGTTTTTATTTGCAAATGTCACGAAAGTAAATTAAACTTTTTGTATCCGGGCGAGTTGCTGGGGGTCAAAAAGTAATAAATTAAGTAGTTCGGTTAAAACTTTAAGGGCTTCATTGCATGTGTTTCCGGGAGGTACAGCTGTTGTTTTTTGTAAATATTTATGAGTAAAATTAACTGTAACTATGTAAAGTGCGATAAGGAACCATATCACCTGCCATTTAGCAAAAAAATCTTATTAAAAGGCAACTAAAAAGAGCTGCTTACCTTGTTTTTATGAAATAGTTTCAATGTCGGACAGGAAATATGAACTTGTAATTAAGATCTTACGAGTTATTTTACTCAGTGATTTGACTGAGCTCATCTTTATAAAATAACATAGCATGTGACGTCATTGTCTATGGCGATTCTTAATTAAAATTGATCACGTCAAAAGTGATATCGCGGTTTTTTCTTGAAAGTTGAACGTACTCTTGCGGATTTTCCCCAAAACCACACGGACGAAAGAACTTGGTACAGACGCCAGCACATCACGCTACCCCAAACTTTCGAATTCCCCCAATTAAGTATTAACTTATGCTTTCGTAATAAAGTTGAAAACCTATTCAAGAAATTTGACACATTGGGGTAGCTTGATGTGCTGGCCTCTTTACTTTTAAGTTTTGAACAGTCTATAAGATTCTCCAGGTGGCCTTGTATAACGGAATGACCAGATATAGTAGGCTCTCCCTTACTCCTTTCAAAACTTTTGTACGAATTTTACTACGATTTCAACAGAGATCGCCAACACTTCTTCACAATCCTTGTTCAAAAATAATTAAAAATAAATGAGTTGTCTCATTCAACCCTTGCCTTTGGGCTTGTAGTATAGTGGTTCATTTTACGCAACATTTAGTGATTCAATTAGAATATTTCAAACATCTGTATAGGTTCAGGTGTTTCTTAATTTGATTGGTATGCCTGACGTTGTTGATAGAAACATGTATATGTTACACAATATTCTGTAGCCTGTATGTTATTTTGAATACCTGTTTTTTTTGTATATTTTATTAGGCAAACTTAATTGGTACAGAAAAACCGGCCAATAGTGAGAGGGGCTCGCACGATTAGGGTTCCGAATAAACTTTACTGAGCAGTCGATAGAATGGGCACTGGTCTACCGTAGATACGTTTGAAATACGTATACATTAGAAACCTCAGTCCCGGACTACGCTGCGTGATGCGGTGCGGTGTGTGAATCACCTTAAAGACGGTACCCTAAAATTTACAGCATCTTTATGCTATCGGAGATCATGTTCTTCACCTTCAGTTTTGATGATGTAATGGTATTGTTAGATTTTTAGACTATTACTCGTATAAATGAGTTTATCACCAACAAGACCCTATTTAATAAAAATAATAATACCAGCCTGTCACTGTCCCACTGCAGGGCAAAGGCCTCTTCTCATGCAGAGAAGGCACGAGCATTAATCACCACGCTTGCTCAAGACGAGTTGGCGATTTCATACTTATATTAATTATAATCCCAGGTTACCTCACGGTGTTTTCCTTCACCGATGTCAGAGATGTCAATTAATCTTATCACTATCAAATATGTATTTAATAGTGATAAGAAAAATGTTAGTTTGCAAATCTTTACCGTATGCTTGTAAGTTTGTCTTCATACGTGTGTACTTTCCATCAAGAAGTATCTACTATGTTAGTGTGTAAAAATGTGTACATAATTAAAAAAGAACAATATAGTTGGCTTTGTGATCTAGTCATCGACAAAACTGCTGTTTTTTACATATTTGCGTAGAAAGCTCATATTCCCATGTCACAATGGGCTTGGAGAGAACATTCACAGGCTTACATAACGGATGGGGGCTCACAATGAGAGTAGTCCGTTTGATATGCCAACTACTTCTACAAGACAATATTAAGAAAGTGATTGCCAGTTTAAAAAAAAGTATCTCTTGATGTGTGTGTAATTTCTTCTTCAGATAGGTGCACTATGGTATTTTACGGCTTATTGTTCACTTGCAACTGGCATATGCGATTTTCTTATACGTCCAACAAAAAAAAAGTAGATGTGGTTGGTGTGTCCTACGACTTCTCTGAGAAGAAATACCGAAACAAATTAACAGGTCACAGTCGCTTGTAAAGTCCAGATATTATTTTGGTGGTAACGTTTGTATGAACACCATGCAGATTAGTGTCTCAGATGCTTTCTTGAGAAAAGATCTAAACAGATTTGAGTGGATTTGAGAAATTAGTGGATGCATTTGCCAAAAAAAAAAAAAAAATGCACGCCAACGGCACGAGCATTGAGCGATTGCCTGCTGCGCTGCTTTCGATTCCCGCTTGGCACAAATATTTGCATTTCCTACAAGTTTCGTATGTAAACAAAGAACAGCCGCACTGGTGCAAAACATTTTATCGGGAAATTCAAAAGAGTATTTTATCCGAGGGCCAAAAATTAAAACTTTCTTATTCAATATTTTTTGTATGTGCGTGGAACATACATATTATACACTAATTTAGACATAAAAGTTTGAAAGAAAGATCAATCAAAGGAAAGTAGGAAAGTATATGTAAATATTATAAAAATCGCTAATGATGTTCTGTCGATCAAAAATAAAGCAAAAACCCGAAACAAACAGACTTAGTTTTTTGAAGTTAGTATAGTCTAGTTTACTAAAACTATTTGACAATTAAATATGACGTATCTAAAGATTTTATTTAAGTTTACAATGATTGATACGTGCTTTTCTCCATGTCCAATGCTAGGAACAGAACAATACTCAAACAGGTGGCCACAGGTTAACATGAAGCGGTCGGGAGGCCAATACTAATGAGACAAATTATAAACGCACACGAAGTGTACCTATTGTGTGTACCACGCCTTAGTTTTGTCAGTCTTTTGTTCGAATTTCAAATGTTTTGTGACATTCAAATTCTGTCACTGGTATTTTTTTTAAACAGTTGTTCAAGCACTTTTATTATTTTAAAAAACATCCAAATTGAGACTTAAATTGAAAATATAACATAACATTATGATATTTTATTCCATAATTTACACGCCTGTATTCCCCGTATGTTAGAGGTGTGCCTGTAGTACACCCACATTTTGCCAGTTATTTTTATGGCCCATTTAACAGAGGCGAGCCTACTGGCAATATAAGTAATGTCATTTAAATAACTTTACTTACCTATTCTGAGTGCTGTTTTGAATTTGTTGTAATTTTAAAGTAAAAAAATACGATATAGTGACAAACAACTTTTTGTTTACTATTTTAGTTAATTTAAAAAAAAAAAAACGTGTCTATCTGATATGTATTGATCAGGTGCTCTACCAGCACAGACCATGTACATATAACACGTTTCATCAAAGTTGAACACCTTTAAAATTCCAAGCTGACGTTCGAGACGTTAAATGACATTTCAAGACTTGGCACGGTAATAAATGGTCAAATCACTACGTTATGTCATAACTAATTACAGTGGAATAACGGCTAAGAAGTTATTAATTTTACATCGCAACAACCTGTTTCGTTTTCATAACATTCATTACTCTTATAACCATAAATGTGAGGCATAACTACGTAGAAATAATGTACATCAATCATGCTATTAGTACATAGAACTCGAATATTTGTATGTAAAGGAATTCAAAAGATTTTGCTGATATAAGAACTTCTTGGTCATTAAAAAACTTGTTGCTGGCTGGCTTTGTTTGTTTGGTAGTTATTCTCTTCCCGTTATAGAAAATGAATGCCTAACTGGGAATGCTTATAGACAATAGTTGGATAATAATTAATAACTATGGGAAATTCCTATTGTCTGTGAACATCAACCTGTGTGCATAACTTACACAGAATAATGCATAATTAAACTATTGAGTTGTTCACTATAGTTAGATACCTACATCAGTTAAAACTGTTGATAGTTAATTTTAAGTTATTACATTGTTTTTATTTATCAATGATTTTACAATAAACTATTTTTCATAATTTATTAAGAAAGTAAAATTGGCTACAATTGATTTTTTCAATTTTAATTATGCATAAAAATGACCTGGAACAACGAGAGTGCAAACAAAAATTAATAGATAGAACAAATTCAACAAAAGGCGGTAAAAAACAAACGTGATAAAAATACAAACAAATGGTTTACTATAAGTTAAGTTTGATTAAGAAAGTGATGATCATCCCACAAATATAGACACTGAACAACTCTTGATCCAATAATGTTTCTTCTTTCAACAACATCTCAAACACAAAATAAATCTCTCCCAGATTTATCGATTATAGTATAACATCAATAAACCTTTACAAACAATCTAGTGCACAAGACAGTTCATTACGGTGCTTATTAGAATTCAATAATGGCGGCGTCGAGTTCATTGCCGCCATACGTGTCGATCAACGCCGACCGTCCATCTGTGAGGAAACACGTTATACCCAGCGATATAACTGGCTATTTATAACTATAATTTGAAAATAGAACCTCCGTGTTGGCTGGATAGATTGACGACAGTCTGTTTATAGCGTTTTGAAATGGAAATAGATCCTTCTTGTTACCTGAATGTAGATTGAATCAACATAGGAAACTTTAATGATTTTACTCATTTGAATAAAATACATGAATGAGCTTTCAACAGAACCATAAAATTTGTACAGCATCTTCTGAAAAAATATGAATTAAACTTTTCGCCATACTAAATATAAATTCACCAACCAAGTTTTAAATGAAATGAAATTATAAAAAAAAAAAAAAAAAATATACCAGTTTGAAATCCTTGAAATCAGGGGATATGTCATAATTATCCTTCAAATTAACGATATACCCCTATCTTGCTAACTGCTACTCATGTAGCCATGGCTATAAAAGCATTAAATTAATAAAATAATACAGGTTGTAGCTCCTATACATATTATGCGAGTTCGTAGTACGACGAAATCTCCGAAGCAACTTTTCAAGTTACGCAACACCCGATGTTCTTAACCATCTGTTACGAGTATGTACCAACATAGTAATACCATCTGTCATAGTCAGGTTGTCATGTTGGCAGCACGCACATTTACAAGAAAGATTTTCACGCGATATCTGACGCCAATTAGTTAGGTTTACTATATTATTATCTAAGTGACGGATTCAATTGATGTCTAGATAGGAATAAATCATAGTTAGTTACAAATATGTAAAGACCTCTTCTATTTGTTCTAAGAACGAGAGAGATCAACGTCTTTTTCTTCTTACAACAACAACATTTGTTAAGAATTTCGACCCATAAAATATTCCAAGCACGAAAACCACAGTATCGCTGGTAATACAGAATTTTCCTCAAAAGGCAACAAAACTTGTAATAGAGCACCACCATCAGTTAACCCTGAAGATCATATCATTGTAGTTTTAAGACAGGTCAACCTTACTTAGCCAGATTTAAGTGTTGATATACGTAGTACGCATTTAGCTATTGCCTGCCCAGTTTAATTTATTACCGACTTAGCGGTACTGTGACACAATGAGGACCTACACCAAAATTTAAACGTGACTAGGTTCAAAATGTCGGCCATTATGTTTAGGAGTTGACAATTCTAGTTCTAACTGGACTTCAGATTTATTTGAATGTCATGGCCTAAAATCAGATTAGTTATGGTCCGACGACAACAACAAAGAGTGACTCACATGCACCACCATTCGCCCAACAGAGCTTTATTTAAACGAGGTCCTGTCTAGAAAGAAACGAATAAGTAAAATACTTATATTTATCATTGCATGTCCTAGCTCTTAGATAATCCTTTGACTTTTAGAGTTACAAATCTTGCCAATAAAACTAAAAGAACTCCAGTGAGAATATCAAGTCTTCCAATACGAACAAAATAATCTTGACAGATGAGATGACCGCGCAAAAACTTTGACTATCAAGACGCCATGAGTAAAAACACTGCGTGTGTCTACATTTTATTGTAATTGTGTGTACCACACCCACACAACAACAGGTTCAAAATACGCACGCATCATTTGTTTCGTCAATATGGCGGCGATCGAGCCATTGGACCTCTGCCTCTTACTTTCGTTATTTTCACTTTCGTTTAAGTAATACGTTGTATAGATAATGTTATTATTACTTAATCTCGTTTTGGACTTCCGTAATGTGGGCGTCGTTGTTTATGTTATTAATCGGCGTTTAAATAATTGATACTTCTTCAAGAGTTGTAGTTTTACGATTATTATCAGTGTTACTTAATACGTTTTCTAAATATTCTGTTTTGATTTCAGATCGTGGTACGCGGTTTGTGGAGCTTCGCTAATATTTAAGGTAAGTTGTTATTGCATAGTCAGTAGATTTGTTTTTAGCGTTTACATGACTTATAAAAAGAATAGTAACTTCATTTTCTTTTTTTGAAGTGTCTCCAATTTTATTGGATTCAACTAAAACTATTGTAATCCAAAATAAGTCTCTAATTTATCTAAGCACACTGAAAGTCCTACAAAGTCTAATATAATAATATTAGACTCAGAATCAGCAACATCTTTACGACCTTAGGATGCATTGCCCTTCCTAAGACAATCCTGCAATCACTAGAACTGTCCGAACAGACGCACGGATTAATTCAGTATTTAATAACGTTGCAAAACTAACAAAAACAGACAATCATTCTGTCGTGGATTTCATCGAAATGTCAAGAGCGTTAATATTCATAAAAAAAACAGCGACACGAATGGACGTCGTCGCATTAATGATACTAATGTCTAATACTGCTTTAAACACAAAATTAATTTCTCGAAAGGTCACACTATGTGCCTCATAGTCAACAGTGTGGAAAATTTCTGCGAATAAAACTTGCGTTGTAAATGTTTCATGGATACTTAGTGTATATGTTACTCTTTGTATATAGGTATGTATATATGATGTGGTTATTCATCTTGTATATTTAGCATCAGGTTTGTGTGGACAGCGTTTGTAAACTAGCTAGTGTGGGGCAATGTATTTTCCAAGAAACTTCGGAGTCGTCTTTTTTTGTTAAGATTATTTTCGACTACGTTATGAATTTATTTTCCTTCACTTACTCTTCCATTATTTTTACCTACCTTTGTTTCATGTTACTTGTGGTCAGTGCAATTTGCTTTTCTCTTCCAATCTTCCCTGTTAGTCGTCACGTTAATATTAACGTCCTTTCCCTTCATATAATGAATCCATCTGTTATTAAGAATATGTTCAATGACAGCTCCTTAGAATGTAAGAGGAAGGTGACTTCATGGCTATCAGGATTAGACTATCAATAAACTGAAGAACTCCTCGAAATAAAGAAATAAAATTGTAACTAAAATCATACAAAACGTTTAGTAGTAATTATAACATCTGACATATCACACACAACAAACATTCACCACACACCGCACATTCACCACACACACACATTACGCATAAACATAATACTCATCACACAACACATACACTATCACAATGTTCATTCACTCTTTCACTCTTCATTTATGCACTTGATACTGAAAACTTTCATGTCGGGGTCCTGGTGTCCTAAAATACAGGCTCCGGCATAGTTTAGGCACCAGTCTCCCACAAATAAATAATTGTTAATATTTTTATTTTAAGTATTAAGTTTTCTTTCTATTTATTTGTGGAAGAGAAATAAATGCATTTTTATTTATTTATTTATTAGTTGTATTGAATCTCAATCAACTTAGCCCAACGCAATCTATTGCTGGGCATGGGATTCTCCCAAGCTGCACTACATTACCTGGTCCTCCGGTTTTTGCACTCAGTTAGTCTCAGCAAAGAGAAGTTATAATATTATTATTTTATTTAAGTTATTTCATACTATTCCATAATTTAAACCACTAAATACAACTACTATTTACGAGGTGTAAATGCCTACGGCATTAAATCCGCCTCGGTACATTTGTGTGCTTAAAGTAATAAATAAATATATTTAATCTTTCATGAATATTTTATTCCTTAAATCTAATATACAAAATTCTCGTGTCACAATGTTAGTTACCAAACTCCTCCGAAACGGCCGGACCGATTTGTATGAAATTTTGTGTGCATATCGGGTAGGTCTGAGAATCGGCCAACATCTTTTTTTCATACGACCAAAAGATAAGGGTGGTCCACCCCAAACATTTTATGTGGCAAAACCACGTTTGCTGGCTTTGCAAATTTTACTGCTGTCAAGATTTAACGCTTATTGTCAGCTGACATAATTGCAGCGTTTGCACCGCATAATGAGTGGCTAAGCAAAAAGTTCATCGACCTCGTTGTTCCCATATTCGTACCGTTGTTATTGTTTATCTGTGTCTTTTGCTACAGTGACTATTTCTTAATGACATTCAGACATTCACACATGCTCATGAATGAAGGAAATACGTCCATTGTGATTCTTAAGAAGTTCTGCCATCAGAATTATTAAATTATGCCATCAGAATTATATATTAAATTGAGTTATTATTCTGGAGGAAATAAATTTTAACAGCATGCAGGCGTGACGTGTTTAGCCAGAGTTATACATTGGTAAAAAAACCGGTGCTAAAATTCTATAAAAGCACCAAAACGGGTTTGTAAAGTGCTTTTAGGTACACTACCATTTTAATGTTTGTAAAATCATGCTATTATTTTCCTCATCAACAACTATAAATTGATAAAATCAGAAACACCAAGCTACCAATCAACTAAGTCTGGCACGGCACGAGCCAAGCCCTAGGCGTAAACTAATAACTAACAAAATCAATTAATCTCTATTGTAATAGTTAACACCCACCAAACCGGTCTACGGAGAAATTCGAAATTCGAATTTCGAACCGACGGCGAACAGTAAGACACCTGGCAGTTGGCACCACGGTCGGAACTTTCGCCAAAATAACAATAATACTGATAACGTGTTATATAACACTAGGTCTCGGTCATCGGATGACCCTCATGAGAGAAATTTTGGCTATTTACATAATAAGGTGTATATTTACTTTTAGCTAATAAATTCATTAATTATGTAGCTGCTGTGTAGGTTTGTAATATCGAGAAAGTTTTGAATAAAAAATAAACTTGATGTTGGTGTCTGCAGTAGGTATTTCTCATTTGTGATAGGTACCTAGAGTAAATACTATGTGCGTGTGTATGAGTCATGCCTATTTCTTGTTTACTTAAGTAAACTTTCTTCAACTTAACTCTTAAAGCACTTTTTAAAGGAATAAGACGTGGTTAGTTTTACGTTTAAGTAAAGTTTAACAAAGTAATCAATATCAGATGTACGTAATTCCATTTAAGTACCAATCAAATTCACAAGCGACTCTCAACTTATTCAAACTGCCTTTTAAAGGGTCATTAACACAGCTAATGTTTCAAATTAAGAACGAGAATAGTTCGTGACTCGGCAATCATGTTTCGAACGTTATAAACGTATTTTTCGCCAAGTTCTCACCAACCAGTAAGTTACTTTTTTAGATTTTCTTTATATTTCCCTTGATGGTAAAAGGTAATAGTCTCCTGTTGAATACTTATAAGTATTTTCAATTTTAGAGTCTATGAAACAGACTTAAGGTGTATTTTAATAAAATCGAGCATGATAGATTGTGTAATCAAATGTGCTGTTACAAGTTATGTTGTCAGATCTTTGCATGCTTTACGTAGCGCCAATCTAAAAGGTATCTTAGAAATATTTATTAATTGGTTTAAAAGACTACTTACATTAGAATATATGCGCGCTATGGAGCGAGGTATGCTCGGAGTTTCGTTGAAGCACGAAGACCGAGATGAGCTTATGAGAAGTTAGTGATATACCTAAGCTGCTCATAGGGTTACCAAGCTGAAGTGGCAGTGGGCCTGCCATGTCTGCCGAAGGTCCGATAGCTGATGGAGCGGATGAGATCTAGAGCGAGGACCGCGTAGCGGCAAGCGTAGTGTGGGACGCTCGCGACCCCCAGTTTGTCAGCCCGATGACCTTAAAAAGGTGTCAAGGACTGATTGATGGATGTCGAGTGTAGAGGAGCAGCTTGGGAAAGGCCTGATGTCTAGCAGGAGGCTGTGATAGGCGAAGTTGATCAATATTAATAGGTACCTATGTGCCAGTTATAACTCAAAGGCCAACTGATTTTTCCACATTCAATGTCTAATTAATAAAGTATTTATAAAAGTCATTATCCTAGCCTTTTCCCGACGTATGTATATTGGGGTCGGCTTCCAGTCTAACCGGATGCACAAGATATTAAATGGAGGCACTGACTATCTGACCTCAACAACCCATTTACTGGATACTCCTTGGTTAGACTAGTTCTACTACTCTTGACTACTCATAACGACTGGCAAACATAACAAGCCAGGACCAACGGCTTAACGTGCTTTCCCAGTATCGGAGGGGTCTCAGTATACATACTGAGACCCCTCCTCAAAGATGAGCAGAAAGGTGAGCATACACTACAGTGTATACACTACAGTGTATGCTCACCTCTCCACTGAATGTCCTCGGCAAGCGTAGCTTAACCTTCGAACGACCGCTGCGGGTGAGATAATTTAGTCACAAGTCCGATTAATAAAAGTACGATTGTGAAAAAGCCACGCCTCTACACCATGGCATGCTACGCCTCTTTCAAGTACTATCTAGATCGAGTCTCATTCTTGTTTGAACTTATCAATGAACATCTGCAAACAAATTAATCCATAGATAATTAAAACATCGTAAGTCAATCAACGCATCCGTTGTTTGACAAGTATTGAGGAAACGAGTGGCAACATTCTTTTCTATAACATTATGCAACGCTTTCTCACGGCAACCATGCACCGCATACATTATAATTGGATGCATGCGTCACGACTTTGTAAATTATATCATCGAAAACGCGTATGTATTATACATACTTAATTATGAATAGGGGCATAACATTATAAATATGTAATTGTTATTGTACAAAGTGATGGGGAACTATGTGGTTGTATAATAGAACTTCTCAAGTAAGATTGTTTTACGTCACTTGTATGTAATAATTTCATTCGAAAATTAAACGTATTTTTTAAATATTTGTATAATGTTCCAGATACAAATAACCTTTATAGAGTAGTAGTCACCATCTCTAAGTTGCAACATTTTGCTCACAGGCTATAAAATGCCTACGTGAAGACACGTTTGGAAGTTTTTTTTCCAGATTAATCTCAGAGATTGATTACATTATATTTGTTGGATTAGATTTTCTTTCTCAAAGTATTAGAATCTCTTGAATTTGTATTTTTTGTAAACGAGATTTGTACCTATGTAGGTATTCATTCTTCTATTTTACTTTTCCAGTTATTTTTTTATTATATTGCTCCCACTATGTATATTGTCTCTGCATCACACTAAAGAGGTCTGCACTGGTAGAAAATGTCGAATACATAAAGGACGCTTCAGTACTGTTAAGAATAAATAATAAATGACAAGTATATTATTAAATTTATATTAAATAATTATTTCTGTAAATTTATTTTAACAAACACTTTTACATGTCATAAAGCATTTTTTTAAACGAGGTAGTAGAGGTTATTTTGTCTTGTACTTAAAGTTATAAAAAAATAAATGCTACAAAGCTGAAAAATTGCCAAAAATCACACAAAACTCAGCTTTGAAAGCTCTTCAGCTTATATTCCGCGTACAGTTATAATATATTTCAGTAAAAAAATATCACGGAGGCTGTTTAACAGGTTTGACAATACATTTTAAAAACCTCTCTGGTAGTTTTTGTTTCCCCAGTGGCATTGGCCCCGTTTTTTTCAGAGCCGGTTGGTGCAGAGGTCTGAGTTCAATGCTGTGCAGGTTTCACTCAGCTATCCATAAACAACATTAATATTTTTATATTTTGCGAAAAATATGCAACTTTAGTTCAAGAACGGCTTCTTTCAACTTTTTTTGTTTTTTTAGCCGTAACGTTGCTATAACCATTTCTTTTTTCACTATTTAACATTTTAATTAAGAGACAATAAATAAAACTCATAAATAAAATCGTGAAAGCAATAATTTGACTAATTTAATGGGCGAGGCAGTCAGCCTTCTTCATAATAAGATTTACTATCCGTAATATTAACGTTTAATGCAAATTAATGCGTATATAACATACTAGCTGTGCCCCGCGGTTTCACTCACTCCTAAGGATCGTAGTGTAATGTTAAAAACACCTCTAACCTTCCTCAAGAATAAGGCCATCAAATGCAAAAATATTTTTGTTACATCGGACCGGTAGTTCCAGAGATCAGTGTGTTCGGACAAACAAAATCTTCGGTTTTATTATATTAGTAGTAGATACTCGTACATACTTCATTTGCACACAGTTCACGTCAAGTAAGTTTGCCGATCTGAAGTAGACTGCAAATGACTGCGCAGTAGTAAATCTCATACTAAAACAGCTTTAGCTACGCGAATATTTTTTTTTTTGGAATGGGCATCTCGCAGTTTATCCTTTAGGGATATCTACTGCTTAACCGAACTTTCCTGTTGGGGGCTTAATTAAAATTAAGGCCTCCAGCCAGGCGACTCACGTAAAACGAACTGCACATCTTTTATTGCTGGCATTGTGAAAAATAAAGAATGAGTGACCGGCAGGTAATCAACAATAGGTCTTGTAATAAATTAAAAATAAAAACAAAAGCGCCATAACGTAATTTCAAAATAAGAACACTCGGCCACCCACTTTCAAACAATGGAATAAACAACAAAAGTGTTTTGCAATAGAATGCAATCGATCACCATAATTGGTAGTATTAAAATCGATATGAGTTATCTTTTGAGCTTTACTTTTCCTCCATAACAAATTGGACCTTAAAATCTACCACGCAAAAATCGAATTCCATATTTTAGAAGATGCACGATTGCACGCCCTTGTATTCGTATCGCCAGCAATTTGGTCGGGCGTTTCAAAGATGATGAAAACACGGTACGTGAGTCCGTTTTGAAGCGAGGGCTGAATTATTTCCTCATTATTTAGTTAATGGTAGATCTCGAAATTGGCCCGAGTTTCGCGCCCCGACTAATAGCGGGTCTCTTCCACTGCTTTAATAGAATAACCGGGGCTGATAGTTTGAAAGCTTAATGAGACCCAGTTGCACGCGACGCAAAACAAGTTCTCAGATTTATATATCAAGCTGAGTTATACTAATTAAAGCATTTAAAATAGACGGTCCTGTCAGTTGCTCCCATGGGAACGTGTGTGTGTTCTGTGATGAACAGGAAACTGAGGTATGTATGAAGCACTATGAATATATAGCGCTCGTGGTAACTAGGCTTATTTATTTTTGAGTTACGACTTTCGGGGTCATAATTACTTTGTGTTTATGAAACTTTTACTTTCTATGAAGACAGTTGTTTATTCTGTTTGTCTCTGAACAACTTTGTATATAATGAGTTTTAACTCATAGCTATTAGCTTTTAAGCTAGGTACCATATTTGCTTAGCATGTTATTATGACCCATCCAATGACTAATTTGTTTAATTACTTGACAGTACATTTTCACACTTAATCAATTAAAAGTGATGGTACTAAAACTATCCGCGAATAATGGTATATTTTTTATCTGTGTCCATATTCACATGGTTATTCAAAGTTTAGTACAAAAGGTGCTAAGTGAAGTTACGTGGTTGGCGACACGGATTGACCTTCGACCATTTTATCGCATTCACATTAATTGTCGCTACTGTGTTCAGATCTAAAGGCCCCATGTTAAAGGTCTTGCGCATGTTTAGTAATATTTATTCGATTTATTGGAAGGCTACCGTGGGTACATGATAATTGGTTGTTTCTTCTTAAATTAACTATTGATCGAGAGGTCTTAGCAGTTATTTTTTGCGAGCCATGACATCACAGTAAATATAACTATGGACGATTCAGCTCCATGACCTAAAAATACCCTTATACCAAAAATATCACGACATCGTGGCTGTATATTGAAAGGTTTATATCGGATTGTATCATGACGGTATAGTAACGTCATGTAATATGTATAACGGAACAGAAACACGTCATCTTATGACGTCTGCGCAAAAGACCTATAGGTAGATTCATCATGTGCCTAGCCGTTTCCCAACTATTTTGGGGTCGGCTTCCGGTTTCTGAAATGTATAATAGCCGAATACCAGTATTTAACATGGAGCGACTGCTTATCTGACCTCCGCAACCCAGGTATTGGGCAAGAAGATATCCCTTGGTAAGTGGTAGTCAGACTTTCGGGCTTCTGACTATCTACAAATTATGGCAACTAAACTTAAACAAGATCCGTAATGAAACAGGAGAGTAAAAAAAGAGTCATGTTAAGAAAAGTAGTAAGTAAGCACAGATAGAGTGACGTAAGTTATGAGATAAATTGAATCCTGCATTTTATTACAAAAGGATATTATAACGAAAGATGGTGCGCAGATCTTTAATTAAATTCTCCCCACAATTATCCTGCCTCTAAAGATGTTTACTCAAGACAGCAGACAATTAAAAGCCGTATCTTTACGAATACTCGTTTAGTTATGATCAGACATGAAGCCGGACGGACTTCCTAAGGCCTTGTGGTAACGCGCAACCAACCGTGGTTCCGTGCCATTGTCCACCATTGTGTGTATAGTTACGTTTATACAGTGGCGCTGGATTTTGGCACCGTGAAAATTGAATGGTTGTGATAAAAACGGCAGATTGTGTAGTTGTACACCATGTACATGGTGTACATGGTGTACATGGTGTAGTAGTGACATTTTAGTTACCACCTTAAAAATATGCTTGGATCGGTCTCCAAATCGCTCCATTTGAGAATCAAAAGATTTAAATGAATTCATGCTTTCGTATCATTATAATATTTGGTAACCAAATAATGTCGTCTTGCTTTCAAACTAAAAAAAAACTCTAAATTTACGGAGAATTAGATGCGAATACCCTAAGGAGTCCATAACTAATATTAAAATCACCGTTTTTAGACAATGCGGTAAAAGACTACAAAGAACACAATTTAGCATGGTGTTCAAAGCTATCTCGTTAATCTAGACAGCGTGAATCTAATTTAAAACTCGAAACAGTGTTAGACACAGGCAAGTCACGGCACCATAAAATCTTCATTTTAAAATTAGCACCGTTATCTAGACCCATTCGTTTTCCCTAGACTGTGGTTAATCGAAATAGAATATAATTTTCAAATTAAGTTTTTTTTTAAACGGAAAACTATGTTCGACGTCAATTTCAAATTTTGAACGTTCTAGAATGTAGTTAGTTCTAGCTCCCTTTTTACTGATTGGCTACAGAGTGGCACGTCACCGCGTCAGTCTGAGCGCATAGAAAGCGTTTCACCGCGCTCCAATGACTGCTCAATGGTCTTCATAAATTGTTAGGACGTTAGCGCTTTGGTAATTTGTCTCCATCATCATACACGGAATACCGTCATTCATTGAAGAAACTTGATGATGTTTGGAGCCGGACATGGCATAAATTTGTTAGGTTTTTTATTGTACTGTCTTATTAATATTGTATGAAACTCATTACTGTGTTACGTAACGTTAACTTGTTCTCTATTTTTTTATGGACTAGCTAGTAAAAGAGATATCGGTATTTTTTTATAGGCAGAACGTAGTACTTAAGTGATACGAACTTTATTATACCTAAAAGAAAAAAACATTACGAAATTCAGCAGAACAATCTGACAATTTACAGAATGACAGTATTAAGTTAAGTGTTCTTATTATCGAAGCAACGATAAAAGCCGATCGACATTTTAAGAAAATCAAAAAGGTTAAGAAAGTCATGCAAAATCGGAATTGACATTACGAACAAGGTAGTGGTAGAAATAATAGGACAAAATAGGTTATAAACTTGACGATTTCTATTTGTTGAGGTATCTAAGTTGTACATATGTGTATTGCACCACTCTATTAGGAGCGGTGCTTCTAGTCTGGATGTCTTTATGATACTAGTATAGTTTTGCTTTCAATACAAAGATATATACATTTTTGGCATCTGAAAACAAATGTCACAAAATATGTTACTTAGATCTGTCATAGCCTGTTAATAAAGGATTCTGTCATCATCTGCCTAACCTTTTCAGCCAGCTGTATTTTACTTGGAACGACTGCCTATCTGACTTCCATAATCCAGTTACTGGACAACACGATACCCCTTGGTAAGACTGGTTGTCAAACCTACCCGTAACGGCTGTCAAAGTCTACAAATGACACCCGGGACCAACGGCTTATCGTACTTTCGTTTTTCTTTGCTTAATAATTCTATAATTTTCCAAATTGACTTACTTTTATCAGAATAAGTCAATATCTTCCAACCAAACGAGTAACTATACTCTTTTATCGACCGACTAGACTAATGTTATCTAACCACAAAATAAGTAAACTACTTAACAAAAATATGACATAACATGATTTATATCCATCACAATTATCTACACAATTTTACGGTACGATTTACAGTCATCTAAGCAGACAATCGTTTGGTAAAAATAAACGATATCAAGGTTACATATAACATTAAAAGAAATAAAAGAGTTTGTATTCGTGACTAGAGAGTTTAGGACAAATCGGTCACAAACCATATTTTTATTCCTGCGTATGAATAAATGCTAATAGCAATCGGTAAACGTCAAGGATGAACCGTTACAAATAAACAAATGTAAAAAGAAATTCTTGTTGAAACGGTAAATTTTATGACTGATTTTGGGGTTTTGCGAAATACCTAAAGTGACTTGAGGTACGAGAACAAACATTACTCACGAGAAAAGACTGAAAGAGTAAGCGGATACCTATTTGCATACGTCGCCACAGACATCACTGCTGTCAATAATAATATTGATGTCGTTATGTCAAACCAACCAAATAAATGCTACAAAGAAATATTTAAACAAGCTCATTAAAATAAGAATACTATAATATACAAGTAAGTATAAAATAAGGTAGCTCATCAAACATCAAAAAATTCTTTGGGAAAAGTGCCCAAAAAGCTGGCAGCCTTGCCACGTTATATGGCAATACTGATGTGATGGTATTTATAGATGCGATTGCTCCAGTGCATAGTTTCACATTCCTCTGCAGATTCTGAAGAGAACAAAAGATGACATTGTTTCATAACTGATATAGCAAGGATTGCAAAACATCGCGTGACTGGCCCATTTGTGATGTATCGCTAATCATTCTGTTTGCTACACGCTGGCTACTACGAAATCATACTTATAGAGTATAATAATTTGGGGGAAAATCATTTACAGTTTTACTTGAGAATATCAGTTACTCCTTGTTAGTTTACTCTTAAAACGCTGAGGAATTTCGAAGGGGTTATTTGTTAAATTATATAAACAGATGTGGATATGAATTTTGAAATAATAGACAAAGGGCTTTGTCTGGATAGTGACAATATTATTCTCAAACGACCCAATGATAATAATCGAAGGTGTCAAGACTTAATTCACCTTCAAATTCCATTTGAAAAAATAGGATGAAGTAAATGGAGCAAAAAATCTTATCGCACCACTGATCAATAGCAATGAAACAAAAGAAGTAATTTGACTCTGTTACCTTTCTTCCGCAAAGCGAGGTCAGGCGTGACCGATGCGAATTCCTTAAACTAAATATTCACGACCGTTGTAAACAGAACTATATCTTGTGAAACATTATTCCACTCTTGAGATCACCAAGATTGGACATTAGAGTACTCATTCGTAAAGCCACCAGTTTCCAAAGCCATTATTTCAGAAGATGGATCGTTTATCAATGGTTATGAGACCATGAAGAAGGTAAACGCTTCAAATGGGGAATCCGATGTTTCTATCAAGCTATTACAGCGCTTTTCCACGCTATCATACAATTACAGTTTTCCATGGTTGACTTAATTCCCAGTTGGAGTTTTATGATTTATGTAATGTTCAAATCAAATAACTGATGACGGATTTAATCTGGGTAATGATATTATTCAACTGTTTTTTCGTAACGAAACCGCGTTTCACTATTTCAAAAACTGCTCTAGTTTTGAGTTCTTTTAATCTTATCTTGTGCCGTGTAGACTCAGCTGGAGGCACGATCTGTTTTGACATATACCTTTTTCATTATTTATGTGCATCTAGAAAGTAAAATCTTAAAATCGTCTCTATTTATTGCTTCCCGACTCACTGTCATCAATAAGGAGCTTACGAACATTATCTGAAGATAGATAGAAAGCAGTAAATCAGAAACTTGTACTTTATAGCGGAGTTTGCGGGCCAGAAGGTGTCATGCAATTTGTGTGTTGTTGCATTCTATAAATCTTACATTGCTGTCGTACGTAGCTTAACGGTTACCAACATGCATTTCTATTCACCATAAAAGGCAAAATGCGTGCATACTAATGTTATATTCTCACATATTTCCTTTGCTTACGTTCGTTTATCTACTTGCATGCATTCCTTTAACTCGATAATTGCCTTTATTGGGCTATTCAGTTCTTCCCCTATCAGCTTTATGTGTGGTAGCTTCAAGTCAGGTCTCATTTAAACGACCCTGCCTACTTTCCCCTGTATATAATGGTACCATTATAAGCGCATTAGTTAGATAGTTGGGTGTCTTCGCGGTGACTCTTATGTTGCCTACTTCCAGTGCAAGCTTGAATTAAGGTGGCGTTTGCATTAAACATTAACATTATTTCGATGGGACTATCGTCGTAAACAATATTATCTTATAACCTGGTTCTACGACTTCGTCATTATTTAAAAAGGAACTTGTAACTTCTTTATTTGCAATTTCTGTGCTATCGAGTAGGCTTTATAGGCCATTTGTTCCGACATGTTAGCGCTGTATACTAACGTTATTAGTGTGCCTAAGATAATTATGATTTGTTTGTTCGGATACATATAAACTTTAATGCAATAATGGGAATAAGGGCCGTGGGAAACGATTAGCTGGTCTATTCATGAATAGTTTGAAATTTAGAGGCGCCAAGTAATGGGATAATCTTAATTGCGCAGCGAATTTATTAATTTATGATAGTACGTGGTACTTCAATTTGATTATGATGCGGTACAAAGATATATTGGTATTATTATACCTCACATTTTAACAATAAACCCTTCTTTGTTTCAGGTACTACAGAACTTTCCGTCCCATTGTAAGCGAACGGATTAAAGAAACGTTGCGAAAGGTAAATTATATAGAGTACAAATTCAAATTACTTTTTTTTTTGATAATTCAAAATATAGTCAATAACTTACAAAGCTCTGTTGGTGGTCACAGGGCTACACGTACCAAATAATATAATAGAAAAGTGATTCATATAATGGAAGCCACGTACACCGAAACAGTTGCGAAACATTTCTCGAACAAAAATCACGATTCTGACATTTGAAATATCGTTACGGGCGGAGTAGAGCGTGGCATTTTGCGCCCGCGCATACCTCCCGAGCCTTTCGAGGATACATACACCAATTTAGATTCTACTATATTTAACACGAGGATATCCGATCTTAAACTCTAAGAAAATGGTATAAATGCTAATTTAGATCAGCGTATATTTCACGTGAAAAGCGTAAGTCGGTAAGTCGATATGGATACCGATTTGAATTTTTATGACTGTAATTTCAATGAACTGGGATTCTGTGAGATTTATATTCCTAGCTAATTTAGTGTTTAATTCGAGTAAATACAATGTTCTTTATAATGAGTAAATATGCATCGCATATTGTACTTATCTCCTAAAGGTTTTGTACTTTTAGGAAGTAAATAGAATATGCGCATACATACATAGGTACACTAAAACCTATTACCCATGGGGGTAGGCAGAAACTACAGAACGGCACCTACTACGATCCTTACAGAGGTATTCCTAATATATGATTAAGATCAATCTTCACCTTAAATTGATTAACAAGCAATTCAAGGTGTTAATTGACGTTTTGGAATCATATATTGAATACCTGATTCAGAGAAGCCAAATTTGTAGTATATATGACTCACAATAACAGCTATTGTTGCATAATCTTCGCCAAAAAGGGTAAACAACCAATCCATCAGTTCAGCTTACGGACCCTATAAAGGACTAACGAAATGTCAATTTACAAGCTGGACACGAATCGAAATACGTTTGTACGTGGCCATGTCAAATGTCAGCTGACTTAAGCAGGCATGTTAATAAATCGTGATGGGTTGAAAGTTGTTTTGAAATTCTAAGTTGTTGTTCACAAACTAAAATAAATTAAAAAATTGATATCTCTTTCTGACAGATAGCTCGAGAAAAGAACAGCGACAGCTCGACACTATGTTAGAGATGTCGAATTAATTTATGTCTTGAACTTGACCAATTGACCATGTTTTTGGTCGATGCGTTTTAGATGTCAACTATGTTTTTTTGCTCTTATAAATATTCGTCACTCACTTGTTTTATAAGAAAGAAAAAGATGAAATTTATCTTAATTTAGCTTAGCTTTTCAACAAGCTAATCGGCATCATTGTCCGCCGATTTAGTACGGAAAATATTATTGTAAGAAGTCTTTATGCTATATGCTGAGCATAAAGTCTTGAATTGAATCACCAGTCGGGTAAATTCTCATTGGGTTTTCCATTTGGAATTTCTCAGTAGCTGAGTAAGGTAGGTCTGGATTTGTGCCCAGGTAATGGCAATAGGCTCGCCCCTTATAACATGGCCTTTAAAAATAACTGGTGAAAAGAGTGTGTACCATAGGTACATCTCTACCTAATCCTTCGGGGAATATAGACATGATGTTCTGTTCTCTAGTCCCCCCTATGAGATATATACGTAAAGATAATTGCGCAAAGAACTTTTCTTTCTAAGCTGGTTGTAAAAGTTTAATAATTGCAGTGCTTATGGACATAAGTATAAGCTGCAAGTTACTTACTTTCTTGAAGTTTCTGCATTTGAAAATATGTCTCCGGTCATTGCCTTACACAAAACAATGATAAATTATGTGCAGATAAAAGAAATCAGGCCGTGATCTGACAAATTAATAGGCCTTACCAATTGAGTTCTGACGTCAATAAATAGAACAGACATAATTAAAACACAGTGTCTAGACCAAACAATGGCTATATAGAAGTGGAACAATGGCCGTTTATTACATGGTCTAATGTATCAAAGGCCATACGTGCTACCAATAAGTGGAGAAAAAAGCTGCCCTGAGGCACTCCTATTATTTCCCATTCGATAATATATTTATCAATTAGTATAATGAGGGCACGAACAATTGCTCTAAGGTCACGTCTCTGTTGAAACCGATTCTATAATTAAACAGTCACAATAGCTTTCGTTTACTGTGACTTATGTTCACGATATAACAAGATATGATTGGGAATGTAATTAATTCTACTAGGTTATTAATTTTGAGTTTTATTTAAACACACATTGAGCTGTTCAATTATTTGTTATTAATTTAAATCGCGTGTCTGGCTTTTATTTAAAAGTAAAAACAATCCTTAAGTATGACGTATGAATGTATGCATGTATGTTTTGCCAAATTGCACGTTTCGAAATTCTGTTTCCACTATCTCATTGACAATTTTGAACAGCTGCTTTTACGTTAAGATAAAGCTTTAAGATAAAGCTGTTCAACATTACGCTACAGATTTAAGGCGCGTATTACCAATCAAACTGAACGAGATCACCACATCTGAACCCCGATCCAGAGCTGTCAGTGTCATCATTGTTGTTGATATATTGACAGAGCTCTTGAAAGCGGTCAATTCTTTTTCTGTTTTTATAACGTTTTTATAATACCCCACACGGGAAATTTCCTCTATGTCGTGGGTAAGTTCACAAGCATTAAAAGTCACACAAACAGCCAGACCCGAAACTACTACCTGTAGGTAGTTGTAATACTCGTAGTTATTATCATGTGGCGTTTTTTTTGAGATTCTCGCGTGTATAATATACATCTTTCTACTACTCTTATAAGAGTGATGTACAAGACCTGACTGCTCAGCACACTTACAACTTTGTTGAAAGTAGTAGCAAATGAATGGCCTGTACAACTCTCTTTGTTCAACTGTACACCCAGCAATGTCACAAGTCATAGTGACACCGCAAAAGAGCGTTATAGGCTCGTTATAAGCTTTGTCACTCCAATTTATTGTCCTATTTGACTGTTGTGATATAGATTTTGGTGCGAACAGTGGCGTGAACAGTAAGTAATCAATTCGTTGCGTAGTTATTTTGTTCGGATAATTGGTTTTATTCTTCGTCGACAGACGTAGGTTTTTGTGTATGTTAAGAATGAATTAGAGAAAAAAAAATGGTCAAAGACGTGAATTAGATCCTTTTTATGCGCAAAAAGATAATATTTACAATTCAAGTACCGAACTTTTTTTTATAAGACTCTTTTAACACATCAATCTTTTCTATAAAACGCCTTATAGAGTCGTAAAAACTCATCGTAAAGTAAGTATCGAGAATCGAAGTTAGTAGGGCTACATAAACATTCATCTGGCTGTCTCGTAGTGATACGAAATGAAGATTTATGACTTCACGGGCTCCCTTTGAACACAACCGTAGTGACATTGCAAATGGAGACTGTCAATAAATGATTGAATAAATCTATAGAGTAATCGCGTTCACTATTGATTGGTAAAATACATTTGTTTTTTATACTGGCCTGAAATTCTGAACAATTCTAAACCTTCCACAAATTTTGATAAAGGACGTCATTGTTAACCTGGTCTGGGCGGAGGATATCCACGGGGACTTTCCTACACAAAAATAGGACAAAAGACTTCTACTAGGGACTTCGGTTGTCAATTTAAACAAACTAGAATAAAAAAAAATTGCATGCGACTTCACCCGTGTGAAGGTAATTAAGTATCCTGTTTCCTAACTAATGTCATGCCTATCCATGGGCCAAACTTCATCCTCATTCGTTCAGCCTTTAAGGCATCAAGAAGTAACAGACAGAGTAACAGTAGCATTTGTAATAATAGTATGGATGATGATGAAAACTCTGACTATCTCACTTCTCAGTCTCGTTCCTCACTCTCTTGTGTGAGTACTACAACAACCCATTTTCCTCTGCACGCCTCGACAGACCTAGTACACGCAACATTTCATTCACACCTAGATTCGCTATAGAAACACATTCATGACGAAACGCTCCCACAATTACTACACGAAGTACTTACATCCACAACACGCCATCAGACTTGTCGTCTTCGTGCCTTATTCCTACGGTTTCATCACCAGCTCTCACGCGCACAAAAGCGAAAGCTCACACCTAATTAATAGCTCAAATATAATTCGGAGCTAAGCGATGTCGTAACACTTTCATACTCTTACGTTTGACAATTACGACTTTATAATCTCGTATACACAAACGTCTATTGTGATAATCTGGGAACATTTTAAATCGACTTTTGTTCGAGTAAAACTTTGTGCGCTTTCATCTTTTTCACTTTTGTTTTTCCCACAAGTGTTTGGAATTTACGTTTCAACGTTTGTTTCGGTTAGTGTACATATCTATTTATGTGTTTATTTTCGTAATCATTCCATCATCATCTACCCAGCCCATTCTGTTATATTCTGTTGGGACCGGTTTTCTTTAAGTGGACGATGAACCATGATGGCCGTTATTCTTACCTAAACAGGCTGAATTTCCCAATCTGCTCAGAACATTCGCAAGGGTCTTGTGCGATCCAAGGTTCAGCGTTCGTGTTCGGCCTAGCCTTTTCCCAACCGTGTTGAGGTCGGCTTCCAGTTACTGGGTAGCACGATATCCCCTTAGTATGTCAGGTTGTCGGACTTTAGGGCTTACTGACTTCTCACAGTCTTTTGATTTTTGACAGTCGTTACAGACTGTCAAAAATCAAAAGACTTAGAGAGTTTTGCAAAGCACGGACTTAAATTGATAGTCATCCATCTTCGAATCGACCTCGGTAAGCGTAGATTTATCTTCATCGAATCGCGCAGCAGTGCCCTGAGCCCATCACTACCTATCGGTCTACGTCTTTTTATAGCGTTATTCAGAATAGCATTCCGAGTTTTGTCGTATTCATGACTTGCTCGTCAAAGTCATATCATGTCATACCTTATTTGAATATTGCACTGCTGCATTGCAGTTCAAGTCAGTTTTCTCCGTTCCCGGTCAAACCTGAAGTGTCATATTTATCTCAGTGCCATTGAATGATTGAATACGTGAAGTCGTAAAACTGATGTTTAAGCTTTTCCGCGACTGCTCATAAAATGTTATGAGGACACTGTTTGTACCAAGTACCATGTACAATATGTGTTTTTATTATCTTATTGTTATTCTATTATGTACTATATTGCTTTAGATAATTTTGCGGAACTGTTTGAAGAGTAGGGCGCATGTCAATAGTGTTAACACGAATATATTTGACAAATCGTATCCGGTAGTTCGAAGTCCGAAATTCTGACAGTCAGTAAGACTGGCTGTAGCCCAAAGGGTATCTGATTAGACTGGAACCGAATCCAACATACTTGGGAAAGGCTATTCAGAAGATGGAAACATACAACGGAAGCCAGGAGATTGTTTTGTACGCAACTCCACGACACTCCCCGGATTTTGCGAACCAAAGCGGAAGATTGATCTGTTATGAGAGAGATCAATCTTCTGCTTCAGGTGTCTGTCATCATACCTATATAAATATATAGTACACACATGTAAATGACTAGTACATTAGGTTGAATGTGTGTGGCCTTGAACTGGCCTGGCGTAGAAAGGAACTTCAATAGAACGTGATTCTTTACTGGTCTTTTACCAATGGACGTGTGGCCCATCGTGCTTAGGTTTTACTATAGGTATTCTTGAGTTTAGTAACAAAATTGTAGTTATGTTGTACATGTATGTGTAATATACTGTAATGTAAACCTCGTTAATATCGCTGTTTAAAGTTTTTGCCGTGTGTATGTCGGTGTCGCGACACTAACAGACAAGCTATGTCCTCATACCAGTGAGTAGTGACAATATGATTTCAGTGTTTTCTGGGATAGTGATTGTTACTAATGCTAACGTCTCGACTATAGTTCTGATATGGCATAATGTCAGTAATTTTACAGTTACACGGACAAAATAACACATTTTGTTAGACCATAACTTTTTGTATAAAAGTCTTGTGAATAGTGAAAAAGGATCGATCGATACCAAACACTAAAATAATAATACCCAAAATCTATTTCCATTTTTGCAGTCCATCCAAAGGTTGTCTGCAAGGGCTCGCCTTGTGCGACAAGACCGCCTTCTGTACACTCGTTTTTATTAAAATAATGTATGTCGTGTTTTTCGTAATTTGTTGTAAAAAAAGTTTCCAAGCTTAGTTTCGTTTACTGTGCTCATTATTTTTATTTAATTATCCATTTATTTCAGGCATCAAGGCCCATATGCACATATACAATACTATATTATCAATATAAAACTTAAAAATACTATAAGTATATATTACATATATTAATATATATACACATTATTAAGATCAACTTTTAATATGAGACAAACCCTAAAATCGTGACAATGAAATCAGCTGCTCCATACATTTTATCGATGTATGAAACAGGATGTGTACATAACACTTGTTTTTTTATCGGAATTCAGCATTAGTCCCTTAGTGAAAGATATGCATAATTATGAGTACTTCTCAGAATCTTTCAAGGGGTACTAATATTTAGTACCCCTTGAAAGATTCAGGTTAAAAAGAAACAAATCTGCTATCATTTATTTACGACATAATTACAGAATATCATAAAAATATAGGCGCCTAAATTACGATACTGTAATTGACACAGATTTCCTAAAATCATCACAATATCAAAAAACAAAACACCAAATATAAAGAATAAACGTACATATTTGTGTGAAAAACATAAATACTTAATATACAGTAGCAACGGAGATCTGCAATCTTCGTGACGTAATAATAGCCAGAGAGAAACTGCAAGTTGCGTTGCACGTAATTGGGAAAAAAATAATGTTTAAAAATTGCATTAAGCGACTGACAGACAATTGTGACATTCACGCAACTTTGACTGGCGTTACACGATACGTTTATTTGTTTGTTTTCGAACTAAGTAGGTTACCGAGTTATTTTGGTGTTTAGATTCGAAATCTATTTCTTTTGCTGGTTTCTTTTAGTAGTAAAAACTAGGTAGGGACTTTCGTCATTCATTTTCTGAACCTCAGAAGTAATTACTGTAGTAGTAGATGGGCGCAACGTAACAATGCGACATTCCTTTATTTTCTAGAATTTTTTAGATCTGTACTTTTTTATTGCATTTCTACGATGACGCGTTGACGCATTGTTGCGTGTCGCCTGTCTGTGGAAGCCTTAATTTCCATGTCTTTTTATTTTTATTGTTATTTATTTTATTCGAACACAAATTATATTACATATTGTTGTTAGTAACACTTATAAAACTATTTTAGTCAAATTTCTTAATACATTAAAATACAAAATTCAAATAAGTACAACTAATTCATAAACCTTTTTGGAAAGTATTGATAATTTTGTTATCCTTTACAAATATAGTAAAAATTATTGTACCCAAAGAAAAGGATCGTTTGATCAATTAATATTAACAAAAAAGTTCCTCTTATCGTATAAAACATGGTATCCCTACACGTATAAAATTCTATAATCGCGATTGCTGGGCTAATTGCATTGGAATCTGGCCACTGTGTCAGTGTCGTCTGGGCGAAAGTCTCCTTAATTATCATTACTTCGGCCACTGAGAAACCTGGCAGATATGGGCTAAGTTTGCGGTTGAAAATCTCAAAGACCACAGAGGTACAAATTAGTGATGGAATGAACCTCAATTCCTCAATTTTGACACAGTTGGCACAGTGGCTAAGCGATAGGATGCCGTGTCGTGGCATTCGTTTCCTGCACGGAACAAATATTTATACGGCCTACAGGCAGTTGTTCCGGGTCCTGTTTGTGTATATCACTTTAAATGTTTGTCAACGAACCCACGACACAAGAGAGATTTCGAGTGTGGGGCAACATTTTCCTTGAAACAAAAGAACCAGTACATACATAGAGAATTAACTATACTTGGTTCTGGCTCATGATGTTAAAAGTTGAAAATCGAAAGATAAAGCAACAAAAAAGATAAGTATTGTGATCGCCTTAACGTATTAAACATCATAAATGTAAAATTAGTCTCGATGATAAAGTCATCCTTTTTTATCAACATCCTAAATAGGTAATTTGGACAACACAAAAACTATAAATCCACCATTAGCATTTAAAAAAAAACCTGCACGAAGCATAAACTGATTGCATAATTATAGGAATAAATTCACAGAGCTGTTATTTCAATCACTTATCGTATGAATAGAGGCACAAGAAATCATTAGTAATGGAGAACCTACGGCCATAATTGGTGTAGCCTTGTGTCTGAGAAAAATTAACAAAAGACCCGGAGGTGAAAACAGAACGGCCTTACACGAGTAGAAAGAATAGTATTACAGTATTGTTTTATAAGTATAACGTATAGTATAACAATACAGATGAACGGAGAAGAATGTAGGAAGCAAAGGCCATTGCACGAATGCACGCAGTAAGCATAACGTAAACGTTAACTATTTTCGAATTGAAAATACAACATGCTGCGAACCAAAATAGGTATGTAATATATAATATATTTTGGTTTAAATTTATACGACACGCACATTTGCACGCACCCATGGATATAAATAAAGTCCTCAAACTAAATAAGTATTGTAAGAGATACAGGTACGTTTTATTTAGGGAGGCTTAGCCTGCTGATACTAACGTCAGTGAGATGGATGGATTACAACGAAATTTGAACTCAGACTGGTTGCCAGACTTTCAGGTTTTTGACAACTGTCAAAGACATACAAATAACAGCCGGAACCAATGGCTTAACATGCTTTCCGAGGCACGGAGAGGCCTTGAAATGTAATGGATGGTCTAAACCGTGAATGGCATCAGTTGTACCCGTCCACGGACCCCCTTCGAAGACCGTAGCTTAACATTCAGTCGACCCGTGCGTCTGTAAATAATAACCAATTCACTAAGACATTCTCTTCTCCTAAGATCTAGTGGAAATACCCAACTGCATATACGCGTCTAGATTGTCTTGAGATAAGCATCATGATTCTTGATCAACCTGCCTTATTTATGAACAATTTTATGTGATAATATTATTGAACACGATACATGAAGTAACCAACATTGTAGTTCCTTCTATTTAAAGACAGGTTTAAATAAGAAATTACTGGTTAATAAATGTCATAGGTTATGTTAGTGTTGTTAGTAAGTGCGGAATGTCTGGTTCAGGAAATGTTAGAGATCTTGTTGTGCATGAAGCGTTTTATGTTTTGCGAGAATACGTGTAATAACGACTCAATATAGGCAAAGCTTTGGTTTTTAGTTACTAAAAATAATCTAGCAGTACGTGAAAATACACACAGACTTAAATAAAGACTTTCAGTTGTTGTCTATTTTTGAGGATTTTGTATTTATTTGATTTTTAAAAGGATCAGTACCTCTTTTAAATTCGCGACTTCACATGCAGCTGCGATAACCGTCATTCACGCGAACAAAGTCGCAGACAAAAGCTAGTAGTCAAATAAATTGATGAAAAGGGCCGGTTTTTTTGCAAACGTTTGATGTATTGTTACATTACATACGTCCAAACAAAACATCATTTTGTATACAAAGGCAGTGAATACAATCGTCAGCTTAATTATTTTTCTAATGACTTGTTGAATACAATAATCGTTAGGCAGCAACCTTGAATTGTATAATATAACTGAATTTGATGCGGACGCCTGTGTTAATACTTCACTCAAAACCATTAATTATGGAAATAATTATAAGTTAAAAACCTCATTACCGGTGTTATTAAATAACACTTCCTCATTTTGGGTCGTTTGGTTAATGAAAAATAAAAAAACTATTGTGTATTTTTAGTATATAATAAGTGCATGTCAAATGTATGTAGGGTGAGACTACCTGTTTTGTTAACTATGTGTCTATTTCCTGTTTTGAAACATAAGTTGTCATTATACTGAGCTATATGTAGGCCAGTATTGCAATGTTTACGAGTACTTACTAACTTTATGAAAAGTTTTTTAGTAAGGTGATCTGTGGATGTACCTAAATACACACTCCTTGTCTGAAATATAAAAATTATACTAAGACTACTACTGTTACTGTCTCACCGCAGGGCAAAAGCAGATAGATTCGACCATTCATAAAATTATAAGCACAAATTTAATTTTGCAGTCAGTAAAATCAATACTGTGCATACCAACGTTAAAATTAATTCCGACTACGTGGTCCAACACGCGCTTGTCCTGTTTTCGTCTAAAAACAGTGTCTTACATTTCTAGGACCTCTATTTTAATTGAAAGTATTCTCCTGGTTTAACGTATAACATTGCTATTTAACTAGACAACAAGAAGTTCTCAAACTCCGTATTAATTAGCATTCAGTTCACCCCATTCGTGCAAAGCGTAGGTGCTCTTCAAACTAAAATACAGTGTGCACAGACCAATAAATGACAGAGCTATTGAATGGCTTAACCATAATCTGTAGACCCTGACTGCAATTGAGATCAAAGACCTAACCCCCATTGTGGGTATTGCGGTTACTCTAATCCTAATATAAACATGAGACAGTATTATAACATTATGCACTTTGTTGACGAACAAATAAGGATCGATGATTACGTGGCACATGTGTCATTTACGGTAAAGAACTAATAACTTTTTAGTTATAACGAATATTTAACTTGAAAATTGCATTTGCCCACACTTGGTGAATGTTTTAATAGGTGGTTTCACCCCATCAGTGCCTTTATTGCGTGTACTCCATGTAAGGAACGGCAGGCGATAAAAAGATTTTGCAATGAGTGTAGACTTCTTCAAAATTATAGTTACTTTAACGCATCATAACATCACGAATGTACTCCCCGATGGATTACGCAGAGTTCACCCGTATTTCAACAGTTATGTCTAAGTCCCATGTTAAAGAGGGCGATCCTATTGCCATCAACCGGGCACGGGTCTAGATTCCGGGCTGCTACTTAGAAATTCTAGATCGAGAAACCCAATATCAGTGCGGGAAATCATCCAAAGACTTCTCCCGTTCTGGGTGGAACAGAAGGTCGTGTCAGACTTTTACTGTCTAAAACCCATCCGTGTTCCGTCCTTGCCCTTTACGTTCCGGGGTCCCAATAACTCTTTCGGACATCCCGTAACCCCGGTAGGCTTCAGCCCCTATTGGGCCCCGCCAATTCTGCTGACACGTCTCCATGAGGCGCGCGCGGAACAAGACGCGCCGATTTTGCCTGACCTGGCACTTGCAACCACTAGACCAGCGAATATGCAGTCATAACATTCATAGTTACATTTATTTCGTGGTCTTAAATAGCTGAATTTGGTACTTTACTCATATTTAAAGCAGTTCAATTCTTAATGAGGGAATTAATGGTTGGTTAAGTTAACATTCTATTTTATACTCTGTCTGTCAGAGTAGCTAGTGGCTAAATCAAAACGCAAAATTTGGCCTTACCCGAGAATCGAACTCAAGACCTCATGCTCAGCCGTAGCGTCTGCGACTACTGAACTAACGAGGCAACTGTTTTAATTTAATACTTTTAAATTAATATTTTAATTTACCTATTTGGTTTGTCTCCAAATCTTCCTTCCATGCAATATTTAAAAAATCTAGCGACCAAACTCGATCACAACAGATGCAAATTGTCTGGCCCACCCTTTTATTGCTTCTTGATTTAGATTATTCTGAGACAGAAAATATTTTAGCTGTTTTAAAATAAATTAGATAGTAAATTTGTAGACCACATTTTAATACACACACCTACACTCGCTCTAACAAATATACTTTCACACACACAACACGCAACACACACTCGACACGCAACATACACTACACACCCACAGACACACCATCTTAAGTTTTACCATTTTCCTATTTTAGTTTTTAAATATTCCTCACTGTACGTGAAGGCTTTGATGTTTACAAATTAGTGCTTAATAGTATTGTTTTAAGAGGGTGAGAGCCTGGAGAACTGTCATACAGGTCCCGAACCCACTACAGACTCCAGCTCTCACAAAGCTTACAAATTTTATTGAAATAATATGTCACGAACCAATGTCTGTACCTTTTGAGAGAAATAAATCTTTATTATTATTTATTATTATTTTATAATAACTGTAATTCACAATAGGAAGTGAATCTAAAAAACTGCACTCACCAAGGTTGTCAGGTCCAGTCTCTTTCTATTACGAGTAGGTGGCGCACCCAGTGCTGGTATTTCTTAGAAAATCATCTTTATTTATAAACTCAAGTGTGTAGCTTTTTATGCTATTAAATGTTGTATGTAAGGTCGATTGGAGCTTATTTATTCAAAGTAGTCAAGACAAGCTTTGTGCAAGGATAAAGGAAAATTGTTATAAACTATTATAATAACATAACATCACGCCTGTGCTCCCTGAAGGGATAGGTAGAGGTGTACCTAAACAATACACCCACATGCGCCAGTTATGTTTTGCGTGATAGGGGCCGAGCCTTTTGCCATCAACCGGGCCCTTATTCAGACTTCTGGCTGTTACTAAGTAATTCCAGATGGAAAAAACTCAATAACACTTTGCCTGACCCGGAAACCGAACCCAATACCTCATGCTAAGTAGTAGCACTTGTGACCACTAGACCAACGAGGCAGTCATAAGCTATTATTATCAGTAGTATAACATTAATTCGTATAATTTTAGAAATTTTCTACGTAAAAGGCATAGAAATGTTGGTTTTCGTTGGGCTGCATCAGTGACTGTTCTCACTTCTGCAAATATCCAAATTTGCAGAAGTGAGAACAGTCACTTCATCATCATCATCATCAGGCTATACTAGTCCACTGCTGGACATAGCCCTCTCCTAATGAGCGCCATAGCGACCTGTCTTCAGCTTGCCGCATCCAGCATCTGCCTGCAGTCTTTCGCAGATCGTCATCCCACCTGGTCAGAGGGCGTCCTACACTACGTTTGCCGAGTCGCGGTCTCCACTCAAGAACACGTTTACGTCGGTTCTTCAGCTTGCTAATTCTTTTATATTGCTAATTACTAATAAAGAAATAACAGTCACTTATTTCGATGGTATATTTTGTTACGAGCGTTCAGTGGAAGTTTATGATACAGTTTTAATAACAATATGGGTATTTTTTAATAGTAGAATCTCTTGCAAAATTTATGAAATAAATGAATTCAATAACACTTGAACAGTCAACGCGGAAATTTCTACAAAGCGTCCATTTATTGAATAGTATTTTATTAATGGCAAATGAGAAAAGCTTATCTTCATATTATTGCAGTGAGAATCTTAGAATGCGAATACTTTAAAGTTTATTGATTTCCGTATAAGGAAAAAGGGAAGATTGATGAAATGACGACATTTGTAGAGTTTTATTATAGTAGAATGGTGTCTATACTATCTTTACGAATATTATAGAGAGGTAAAATTTGTTTGTAATGCTTCCTCTACATATTGGCCCAATATGCGCCAATATTGGCCACAGTATTTTAATATTACAACAATAAGTTTACGCAAATGACGGTTGGTCGATGTTTTCATAATAATTTAAGTATAGGTACTGTGGCGTTTAATGGCTTACGTTGGCCTAACGTGTAGAGGAGGCTTAAAGTGTGTAGGGGTAATGTCCGGATCTATTGACCCCATTAAAAAAAAAATCACTGATGAAAAGCTATTGTATTATAAAGTGCATGTGCATTAGCCGAGTTAGAGGAGCTTGTGGCTCAATAAAAACAGCCGCACGGGTTAATCGTAGGTTAAGCTACGCTTGCCGAGGTCAGTCTGTGGATGGGTGACCATTTGTAACATGTCGAGACTCCTTCGTGCCTCGGAAAGCACGTTAAACCGTAGTCAGAAGCCCTAAAAGTCTGACAACCAATCTTACCAAGGGGTATTGTGTTGCCCAGTAACTGGGTTGTGGAGGTCAGATAGGCAGTCACTCCATGTAAAATACTGGTATTCAGCTGCATCCGGTTAGACTGGAAGCCGACCCTAACATTGTTGGGAAAAAGGCTAAGCAGATGATGATGTGCATTTTTTTTTTTTTTTTTTTTTTTTTTACAATAAAAACGTTGCCCCACACTAGGAATTTCTCCTGTATCGTGGGTGCGTTTACAAACATTGAAACTCACATACACAAACAGCCAGACCCGAAACAACTACCTGTAGGCCATACAAATATTTGTTCTGTGTGGGGATCGAACCCACAACACGCGGCGCAGCAGCCGATGGCTCAACCACCGCGCTAACCGTGTCATTATCCGAGCTATCACATTTTTTTTATATAGCAAGTCGGAAAGCTCTTCAAAGTCTTAAAACAGAATTGATTAGGTACGCGCGGACGAAGTCGCGGGGCATAAGCTAGTATTTTATAAAGAAGTCATCGTGTATCTTCTTATTTCAAACATTTTTAGCTGTCACTCCCTTTTCAGCCATATCATCTTGCGCACATTTTACGAATACCAATCCATCATTTCATAGCTTTTCTACTTACAGAGCCATTTCTACAATAACACTTACACGTTTGTTCATCATCATCATTTTTTTTCTTTTTTTTTAAAAACATTGCCCACACTAGGAATTTCTCCTGTATCGTGGGTGCGTTTACAAACATTTAAACTCACATACACAAACAGCCAGACCCGAAACAACTACCTGTAGGTCATACAAATATTTGTTCCGTGTGGGGATCGAACCCACAACACGCGGCGCAGCAGCCGATGGCTCAACCACCGCGCCAACCGTGTCGTCGTCATCATCCTCTTGCCCTTATCCCATTTTCATTTGGGGTCGGCGCATCATGTCTTCTTCTTCCATACATCTCTATTTCCCTTCATCTCAGAAGTCACCTCCTTCTTAGCCATATCAACTTTCACACAATCCATCCATCGTTTCCTGGGTCTCCCTCTACTCTTGTAACCCTCTACATTCATATTCAAAACGTTTGTTATAGTATCATAAATAACTCTTTGTTACATTTGAGAGACAGTGAAATTTATACCTTTGTACTTCGTTCTGATTTTCATGAACCAATTCTCATTTGATCGACATGTTTAACACGCAGAACTTAGTGACTTGCGTTCCGCAATAAAATTTCATATGTTTTCATTAGTTAAATAGGTTAACAAAACAACAGACAATCGGTACTGAATATGAATCCTGTGTCTTTTGAGATTAGTCCGACAATATACGATATCTCCCGAATGTTACCAGTATATAACTGTATTAAGTATTAAGACTCATCATCTGGCTAGCCTTTTCCCAACTATGTTAGGGTCGGCTTTCAGTCTAACCGGATGCAGTTGAATACCAGTATTTTACATCGTCGACTGCCTATCTGACCTCCACAGCCCAGTTATTGACCAACACGATACCCCTTGGCAAGACTGGTTGTCAGACTTTCGGGCTTCTGACTACCCGTAACGACTGTCAAAGATCTACAAATGACAGCCGGGACTAACGGCTTAACGTGCTTTCCGAGGTACGGAGGAGTCTCGATATGTAACGAACGGTCAGACATCCACAGACTGACCTCGGCAAGCGTAGCTTAACCTTCGATCAACCCGTGCGGCTGTTTTTATTTAGCTAAGAGCCTCCATTTAGTATTAAGACTGTAAAAATAAATCAATTTTAAGTGCTGCTGCAGGAATACTTTTGCCCGAAGCATTCTTAGTATCCTTACTTCGAACTCATTAAAAAAAACACATTTCTTTACCATTTCACTTCATTGCTCAACCATCACTCTCACATGAACGCCACCACGTCTAGACACGTCAAAGCCACTAATTGTGTCTCTTTAGTCACCAGAAGATCCGTAAGTCCATTGATATGTAAAACCGCTAAAACTAGGTCGTTCCGACTTACTGCATTTAGACCAAGTAACGGTTCTACAGGCGTAGAAGTAAGTTCAGACGTCAGCACATCAACCTATCCCAAACTGTCAAATTTTCCCACTTGAACATGAACCTTTCGTAATAAAGTTGAAAAACTATCAAAGAAAATTGACAGATTGGAGTAGCTTGATGTGCTGGCCTCTGTACATCAGCAATCTGTGCTGCATAGAAGGGCTTCCTAATGTCCAATGAAGTGATTTACGCTTTCGAAGTGAGTGTATATTTAATGATGATTCGTGAAGATATATTATAGGTATCGGTTTGTATTGAGTAAGGTAATAAATAAATCAATTTTGTAATAGCACGTGGTGTTATAGGGATCATAGAATTTAGTACGTAGTGTACAATTCTTGTGGGTTGGGTGTTCTGGGTATTTGCTATACATAATAAAAATATCTATCTATGTAATGTATTGTATTAAGTATATCAGTCATCTAGTACCCATAACACAAGCTCTGCTTAGCTTGGGGCTAGATGATGCTGTGTGGATTGTCCAGCATTATTTTATTTTATTTATTTTAATTATTTTTGTTGACTGATTTATTTTAATTACTTTTTTTGACATAGTGGCACAAGGCCTGCAAGGAATTAAGCGATGTTTTCAATGAATTATAATTTTAACCCCTTTATGGGATAATTTAAAGGCCTTAGAATCAAATATGCTGAAATGGCTACCAACCACCAAATTCTCAACTGGCGAAATTATGGTTGCAGCAACTTAAGTGCAGTCCTCGTATATATCAAACAAAATACATCCAATTATATCTAGATACCTGTATCTCAGCCAGCATTTCCAAGTACGTCTAACTCAGCTCAACCAACTTCTTGTCTCTCATGGAAGTGTTAATTGGATGAACTACATAGATCTAACACTCGATGTTTTTTGTCTGAAAAAGTCGCACTGTCATCGCTTTCCTGTATTGATTCGTGTGTGCACGGTTTTAGATCCTGATCCGTTGGTTACTGTGTTAATAACTCGTAAGAAGGGCACTCTCTTTACAATATGATTAACGTTATCTACGGCATGTATAGTCCTGATAAGAAAGCCTTTAGTATTGAATTCAAGATCCGTAGTTATATGTATGTCATTTTTGTTTATTGTAATGTAAAGGTTTACATTTGGTTCTTGGTCATCTTTTTATTTTACATCTTAATCATCATAAGCATCAGGTTTTGTATTCATTGGAGCACCTGCTCTTTCATTAAAACCAATGACTTCACCATTGACCTTTAACAAAGCCATTTCAAGACTAAGCAACTCGGTCAGTGCATTGTAAATAAAAATATTTGGTGAAACTTTAAACAAAGATCCGTTTGAAACTGAACCAGCCCAGTTTATTGAGCCGAGACAATATTGAACTGTAGGCGTCACCACTTCCTTGCTTTCTATAGTGACTTATTGCCTTAGGAGATGGCCCTGGATCTTTGTGAAGTGTGGCGCAAGAATGGAACTGACGCGGCACGGAATTGCGGTGGAGAGAGGAATTTTAATAATAACGTTTCTGTTATTGTGATGGCAGTTAACTGTGTTTCTGGGTATTTCGGTATATACATTCGCCTTCCTTTCTAGAGTATCGTGACATCTATATTGGTGTTGGTATTTTTTCTATGGAAGCATTGGTACCGTAACAAACCCCAGCAAAAACTAGGAAGTGGTGAAGGGTGGGCTTTTTGCGGGACTGTCTTTTGTAAACGCTTTTGACGTTGAAAAAGTGCTGATTCTCAGCCTAATATGAATAAATGAATTTTGATTTTGAAACAAACGAAAAATCCATAGAAAAATTGACTGATAAGCCCTATTTCTGTTCTGCAACTTTGTCGTTTTAATAGATTTGTATCAAAGTTAACCTAACTTAATGCCTAAATGATAGTTCTATCTGTAAATAAACGTCTGTCAAGCGGGCTATAGTTCATTGATTTCAACATAAATTCTAAATCCATTTTAAAGAATTCGTTCTTAAACAAAACTTTCCGTATCGTCAGAATAAATCTCGAATACAGCTTCTAACCAAAGGGATAGGAGACAAAGACCGCTTGCACCATTCGGTCTCGAAGTGGGTAATGCCCGTTATTGTGGTAGATATAAACATTTAGCTCAGAGCGTTTAGAAACCCGGTCGGATTGAATCTCGCGCCGTGATTGCGAATAATAGCATTGAACATTCGCTGCTATCAGACGCGAAATTTAGATTACTGGGAACTTTATTGATATTAATGTTTGCTCGGAGCTCAGTGAAATTATGAATGGGCAGTTTCAATGGATCTTGCTTGTGGAAACAGATTATTTTGGCGTCAATGGTGGTCTTATTCTCGTGAATGCGACAAGTTCTAATTTTAGGGTTTACAGCGTATGAGATATTGCCATGCGGGAGCGAGCTTTCAATGGTTATCATTGTCCAAGTGTTGGTGGTCTCTATTTTTTTTAAATAAGAAGACATAGTAGCCAGTGCTTTGACTGCATTAGGCTGTAATAAATAGCCCTTAAAATTGACACATAGTTGAATCTGTGCGGTTTTATAATTGATTTGTTTGCACGCCTGTCCATTTTAATGTATAAGAACTTTCGAAATACTATCATTGTTCAAATAATTGCATTGTACAGTAGGCCACGTCAGTGGCACATAAACCAATAAAAGGTGGCCCGGCATTCTATTGAAACTACGTACAATGCCAGGTCAGTTAAAGGTCGTAGTTTAGCCACGAACGTGCAGCCAATAGTACTAGGCAAGTATAAAAACAAAAGAAAGCGCTGGTATCTATTTTGACATGAAATAATAGAGTTAATTGACTCAATTACATTTACTATTAAAAAGTTTGGTTGTCTACGAAATAAAACGCATTGTTTAACTTTCAGAAAGGCGTTAGATAATAAACATTTTCATCATTATTTTCTAATAATTCAAGTGAAAGTGAGTGTCGAATCAGAGATCTGTTTTAATTACCGCTGGTCCCTTTCGTAATTATTGGTGTAATTAAATTAACTGTGCTAAATAAAAACGTGAAAGAGAACGATTACTTGGTAATTAAGTTGTATAGCAATGTGGAATTAAATAGTGTTTTCCTAGACTATCATGTAACTTGAATGTTGTGCGTTTCTGTGTGTCAATACTTTTTCGTCGATAGTAATTAGTAATTTATGTTATTGATATATTTAATATACATATATGTGTCTTAAACTATCAATATATTTATGAGGTCTTTTGCCAAGATCAGGCCGTGGATGGGTGACCGTTCATTAGATATCGAGACTCCTCCGTGCCTCGGAAACTGCTAAGCCGTTGTTCCCAGCTGTCATTTGTAGATCTTTGTCGGAAGCCCGAAAGTCTGACAACCAGTCTTACCAAGGAGTATCGTGTTGCTCACTAACTGCGTTGTGGAGGTCAGATAGGCAGTCGCTCCAAGTAAAATACTGGTACTCAGCTGCATCCAGTGAGACTGGAAGCCGACCCCAACAAATTTGGGAAAAGGCAATGTAGTTGGTGATATAGTATGTACAGACGCCAACACATCAAGCTATCTCAAACCGTCAATCTTTTCTCAATTGAACATGAACTTATCCTTTTGTAATAAAATTGAAAAACTGACAAAGAAATTCTACAGATTGGGGTAGCTTGATGTGATGGCCCCTGTACATCTTAATATTTAAATACAAACGTATTTGTATCCTTTTATTTTTTAATTGCTCCTACCACTGTTGGTCTCTGCATCACACAAAAGTTGACTGGTGTAAAATGCCTATGGCATTAAGACCACCTATGCACATTGTGCTTGAAGTATTTGGTACATAAAAAAACATGTGTTACCTCAAACCATAACGTTTGATATTTAAATTTAAACACCACATACATTAGCCGTTTTCTATTACATAAAGTGCACTCATCAATAACATTGAAATTATGTGCTGACGTTAAGAGCTCCTATCCAGATCCATTTAAATGTCGCTTACACACGATTATCGGCCCTAAGATCGCAGGAAGCGTGAATCTCTCGGTCGACTATGAATTGCATGTCGTTTGTAACAGCCCTTATCTAATCCAGTGCTATAATCGCATTCATACTTCAGTGCATTCTGAGTAATTAGTCATTAATTTTAAATCAGACGGATAATATGCTGTTCATATTTCCTGATAGTGTAAGTCGTTTTAAACCAGCAGTCGATCTACAAGTAGGTTGGTAAGCAACAGGTGATGATACCCCCTTATCAACACGAGGTGAAGTTACTACTAGTATAACCCTCAGATTATGGGTAATCTGACGATTATTTGTCGGGATTTAAGTATGGCTTGGCGTAAATTTGTCTCCCCTGATAATTAGGGGGTGTTTATTTTACCATAAGCTTTTGCCCGCGTCTTCACACGCATGGAGGTTGAAATAAATAAATAAAATAAATAAATAAATAATGCTGGACAATCCACACAGCATCATCTAGCCCCAAGCTAAGCAGAGCTTGTGTTATGGGTACTAGATGACTGATATACTTAATACAATACATTACATAGATAGATATTTTTTATTATACATAGCAAACACCCAGAACACCTGGAACAAACCTTTGTAGATCGTACAAACATTTGTCCCAAGGCGGGAATCGAACCCGCAACCTCCTGCGATGCAGACGGACCTTCGCCCGCTGCGCCACATCGGTCGTCAATGTTTCCTAAGTCCTAACACTGGTCATGTTTTATGTGTGTTCCAAATACGTTCAGACGTTAATGCGTGAAAGTGTAACAAACAAACAAACAAAATTACATTCGCAATTATGATATTACTAGCAGTGCTTCGCACATCTTTTTCAAGGTTCAAAATCCTCCGTCCCATTTCCCCCTCTTAAAGTTGAAATTTCCAGAAATCCTGTCTTAGCGGAAACTAAATTTATTTTCAAAATTTCAGCTTTCAAGACTTAGTAGTTTTGGCGTTGCATTGATCGTCAGTTAGGACAAACGATTTTACAAGTATAGTCAAGTAAAGATTAGTTAAGATAGTGATATTAAACTAACAGATGAACACACAATCCTCAAAATAGACTTGATCAAACATCAACAAACAAACAATGTATTCTTCCATACAACAAATTAGACTACTCTTCCCAATTACACTTAAAAATAAAACACTTAACAGACCTACGCTAATTCAATCAGTCCAAAACTGAGCTCATTTCATTCAAAATCATCCTACACGAGAATAACAAAGACTCAGGAAACGAGAACAACACTCCAACAGCACACAATAGAATTCTTACTTTCGTCAATTTGTAACCTGTCATTATGTGAATGCCTTTTTAATGCTCCAATGAATGGACGGAGTACTTTCGTTTTGGATACGTATGTATGTATACGCTTTTCTGGTATTTGTGTTTAATACGGCGAGAAAATGTATGTTAACGTTGGAAATTATGGACTTGTAGATTTGTGATGACAAATATCTACAAATTATTGTAAAATTTGAATTTTTTCCTCAACTGGCTCATTGGTTAAGTGCCTTGTCTCTTGGGTCTTGGGCTTAATTTCCGAATTCATCTAAGTGTTATTGGGCGGAGTCTGGTTTTATGTCCAGTTGGTGGCAATATGCTCGCCCCCTATAACATGGGATTTAAGCATCACTGGTGAAGTGTGATTGTACAGACGCCAGCACATCAAGCTACCCCAAACTGTCAGATTCTTCCAATTGAATATGAAACTTGTTTCTTTTGCTATAAAGTTGAAAAATTATCAAAGAAATTTGACACATTGGGGACGCTTGGTGTGCTTGCCTCTGTACTATAGGTACAGGCTCAGTCATACTCTTATCTAAAATCATCTAATGGCAGAATAAACTGTGGTAGATTGGATTGTTTGTAGATCAGACATCGTTACTTGTGAAATTTATATCAATGAACACATTATTTGATTATTTATTCTTCCTTTCAACCTTACAAGATGCTTCAGTACTTACACTAGTGGAGTCTTTAAGTTTATCGTTACTAATATAATAAGGCTGAAGAATTTATTTGTGTTTTCTTTTGAATTTGGAACTACCAGTCAGATTTGAAAAAATCTTGAAGAAGGTTATTGATTAGATTGATGTCACGCCAGGACTTAGGTCTTTTCAAGTTTCTGGTTGTTGTGTTATTGATGATATTAGAATTTCTTCTGCTATCTAAAGCCATCTTTAAACGTACAATACGTTTACAATATACATTCTGCATTACGTATTACTTATAAATGAGACTAAATATAATATTTCATGTGTGTGTAACAATCATTCGATGGTATTATGCAATGCTTGTGTTGTTGTTAATATGTTGTTATTACGATGCTACGCCTACTCATTTTACTTTTTCTTTTGATTAATTTCGTTGCAATTTTTTATGTTTTTCTGGTTCCAGATGTCATTAAGCGTTAATTGTTGAATGACTCAAAAGTGAAACGTAAATAAACAATGACTTTAATAGTTCCAAATCGGTCAAACTTTTACGCAATATATTCTTGAGATTTTTATTCTATACGTATATCGTTCTATATTTACCTATTTGTTGTCAATCAATCATTGTTTTTGGGTGGGCCTGGTAATCTGTGTGACAGGTTTATCCTAGTGCAGATATTTTATACATTTAAATTACATTTTTAAATATTTCAATACAAAAATAAAACATTTAAAAATATTAAAAATACTAGCCCACCGACATTGGGAACAGGGTCCAAGCTACCGGTGGTCAGGGCTCTTGAGCCTCCTTAGGATTTGGTCGAGACTCTTGGCTATTATTATTATTCTCCTTTATTTAATACCCATACTTACAAGCAAAGAAAAACTACTGCCATATGTATATCGGATACCATCTCATTGAAAACGTACAATAACGCAACCTGTACCTACTGGTTTTTTCACCAGACTGTTGAAACAGTATTCTTGTTATGAACAATGGACATAGGTGCAAATGGTAAATAAACTCGGTAAGTGTTCGGTGAAAGCAATGAGAACTTAGAAATCGTTCTGTGATATCTGTTTTGTTCAGGGCTGACTGAAGTTAAGATATTAATTGAAAGTTGTTTTGTAATTAATTGATATTGCAAATGAAAGTCCAATTGTTTGTTTGTATATTTGTTTCTGTTGTTGTCATATTAAGTGAATTGTCCAATGGTAATTTTGAGCTGGTAGCTTTCTTTGCTTTGCTTACTAATCCTGCTTTGAAGTGTACTTCTTCAAGACGACTCAATCCAATTATCTTTTGTTTTTACATAAACAAAAGGCGATCGGAATGACTCGTCTGATTTTGGAGGAAAGTTTTGACTAAAAGATACATAGATATCACTATGAATGTTTGTGAGTTAGAAACAAAGACTTTTATTTTGTAAAAACAATTCTTTAATTCAGCTGCTAAAAGTGTATGTACAGTTACAAAAGATAATAAAATACCTTTTGTTGAAATAACAGACAAAGGCAATAAAAGTTAGAAAACCTTAGTCGAATAGAATAAGATCTCTAGATAAAAAGTCGCCGGCATAAAATGTAAGTAAACTCGGAGAGCTGGTTTAGGTTAGGCAAACGTAGACCCGGGGCGAAATGTGGCAATTGCTTGATCACGTTTTGAATATATTACTGTTATCAGTGAAGCAGTTAAATGTATCAAAGTTGAATGTCCTGTCGAATAAATGCCAATGCATCTAAAACATGAAATACATAGAAATGTCAAAAGTTAATCATGAATTTAATTAAAATTGACTTTCTTGAGGATAGATAATGAAGCTCTTATAAAAAATGCAATGATAAGTATCTTACATTTAACTTGTCTTAAGCATTTTGGTGTTGCTTCGATGGATCTGCTGCCTAATATCCTCCCAACTGCATTTCTGTCACGGCGTTCAATCTGTATGCGGCAAGCTGAAGACAGGGCGCTATGGCGCTCATTAGGAGAGGGCTATGTCCAGCAGTGGACTAGTATAGCCTGATGATGATGATGATGTTCAATCTCAACGCTGATTACCCAAGTACGGAGGAGACTAAAGTGTATGACACAGGTGCACTCTCAGTTCCTTTACTCTCACAGTCCGATGGAATGGCAATCCATAACGACCGGGGAGAGGTCAGGCGCAGGATCAACGGTTTTACACGCTCTCCGAGGCACGGGGATGTAACTATCAACATCCAAACAGAAGACTGCTACTGACAAATTCCTAATAGGAAACCTAGTAACAATAGAATCCAGGACCCCGATGCAGACCAATCAGCTTGTGTGAGACTGTATGAGACTGTATACTGTTATACTTGCTTTATGATTAAAATCTTCGACAACCCTACATAACCGAATATTTCACTTCTCAAGTCCGAAAATTGGAAGTTATCAAGATCAGTAGGGCGTGAAATTTTGTTAGCTGCTATTAGTTCGATTTAATATAGACGATCATTCGACACAGGCCGCTTACCGTTCTCAGGCAATTATTTCAATTTGCAATTGAATGGTTTGTTTCGTGGGTAAGCTGTTGCAATTAAACTATAATAATTATTTGTATTCAAAAGTAAGGTTAGGTAGTTGCTCTTTTGTTTTTAGCGTTTTTTTGCGGAGTTGGTATTCAATGTGTAATTTTAGGAATTATGATTTCAATGCGTCTTGTCTATCCAAATCTTGATATGATGAAAGTAAGTTGAACAGTAGTGTGAATGATAGTGTTAACCATATTTCAACGTCCTACTGCCGTAATCAATTTCAGTCCCTATATTAAGTACTAGTTTTCAAACTCAGATTCTCTGTGGAAGTAGCTGATGCTGTTGCAGCATGTTAAAGCTTGAGAAGCTATGAACTTGAAGCATTTATTTATATCGAAAGCAACGTTGTGGAAGCAACGGTTCATACCACGATAGTACAACGGTTATTTAACGATATATCGTACGTCTACATTGACGCAAGAGAATGTTGCAAACCGGTCACAATTAATATAAGAAAATTAATGATCATAATCATATTTACTCATGTTATTAATTGCTCCGACTAAATTAATCGTATTTTATTCAAATCGTGCTCATATTTCATCTAGGCTGGGTAATGATTAATTAAGATAAGGAATTTGTTGTCACATCAATATCAAGCATAGCTGTGAGTCTTTTAACATTAAGACAAGCCCGCTACACTACTCCCAAACCACTGCAACTCCTATAAAACCAGAATCAACAATGACGAACACAATGAAGCCCGACAAGTCCCGGAGAAACGACTCAACTGTCTTGGATCCCGCAAACGAAATTAATCAGAAAACAACAACGAAGGAGTAAGAAAAAACATAATTTTAACTTCCCTCCATATCAAGCAGGAGACAGAACAGAGCTAGGAAAATAGGCACAAAGGGATGTCTTCATATACATAGGTTAGGCCCGGTTGCCTAGCACCACGGTTTCAATTTAACACTATTATTAATGGGTCCTAAATGTTGAGCTGTTACATTTGATTCCAATAGCATCGGGTCTGCTATCAGGTGAAAAAAGATCTCCAGTCATCGCCTGTGTTTTTGTCCCTTTTTATCTAGCTCTCGTGTTACGTCGCTTCTACCCACCATCGTCTACAAAATGACTTTCAATTTTACCGAGTACTGATACAGACATAAAAAGACAGCCTAGTCGGAGTCCCCGACGGCTTTCACCTTGCTATTATGATAAGGCTAATCTATCGCCGCCATTAAATTGCCGTCAACTGTCTCTGAATCGGAATATATTAGGAAACTTGAATTCTAGTCCCAATTAGGGCTCTTTTCCTTGTTGTAAATGTCTATCAAATGTTAGAACTTCATTTTCTGTGATACTATCAGTTGAAGTGTTAATTTGTCAACGTGGGTGGCGGGATCTTCATTGAATAAGTCAGACACGTTTATTTTATGTTGTTGAGGTATCAATATCGTAAATATAAATCATGTTTCAACTGTAGCTCACCTGAAGAGTAGGATGCAACATAGACATTGTAGATTTGTAGTGTTATTGAAAATCCTTAAACATTTGAAGGTCCTTTACAGTGGTTTTGACATTTCCAATTTGACTTTGGAGTCGAAGTGGGAATGTCAACGAAGCTACAAATAATGATGTTGAGACAGGGAACAAATATACGTAGGTATTCTAGGTATACAGATTTACTTAACATAAAAAAGTGCGTGCAAAAGTGAAACGAACTCCAAAAATATCATGTCAATATAATATTGATATTCCTATGTTGATATTACACGTGTAACACTCAACCTTGGCCAGGGGGTATATATGGGGTTCCAATCTTTTATAGCTCATGAAACATGAATATAATTTATTATTTTATGAATAAAATATATTGGTGGCATAAAACACAATATGTTAGAACAAAAAGGTTATGGTATCATAAATGTTAGCCTATTATTTTATGTGGTATCTACCATAAAAAAAGTATTACGTCATAGTTTGAACAATGTAATGACTACAGTCAAAAATTAAAGCTCTGTGCGACTTTTAAACGCATAAAACCTTTTTTTGGAATAGAAACGTCTGATAACCATCATTTTATTGATCAAAGGTAACAATCTTGAATCTCACAAAGGGTTTGTCCCGATCTTAATTCCCAGAGATCTTTACAGAAATTATAAACGAAACAGCTTAAGATGTACATAAAATACAGTTATTTACAGTTTGTATACCAGCATTAACTTACTACGATCGAGATAACGCGGCTCTCGGCGTCTGCGGCCGACCTACATACAGCTTGCATAAGATCGGCGCGAGCGCAATGCACGCGCCGACTCGATATTCAAATTTTCGGAACAATTGTTCCGAATAATTTGATGGAAAGTTGATGAAGGGTTTTATGCGACTTTAAGCGGTGAAAGTTTGCGTAGAATGGAATTTTAGGTGTCTGGAAAACGTGTTGCCATATTTCTTAGAATATTGAAATCATTTCTCGGAGTTTTATGGGAAAACCTTTATGTTGAGCTTGAATAGTAAAGAAGTTCATTTGTGACAATGTATTCTCTTTTAAAGTAATTTAAGAATATTATTCTCCTTAAACTGAATTTAAGAAAAAGTTTTCTTCGGCTTTGGGGAGCTCATGACTAAATGAAAACAGCCGCATGGTTTGATTGAAGGTAAAGCTACGCTTGCCGAGGTCAGTCTGTGTATGGGTGACCGTTCGTAACAAATCGAGACTCCTCCGTGCATTGGAAAGCACGTTAAACCGTAACTTTTAATTTTAAATTTAATTCGGGCTTCTGACTACCCGTGTAACGGGTAGTCAGAAGCCCGAATGTCTGGCAAACAGTCTTACCAAGGGATATCGTGTTGCCCAGTAACTGGGTTCTGGACGTCAGATAGGCAAACGTTCCATGTAAAGTACTGGTATTCAGCTGCATTCGGTTAGACTGGAAGCGTAGGCATATGATGATGATTGCATAAAGTAAGCTAACTTAAATTTGTTAACATTTAATCTGAAAAACGGTATTGAATCCTAATATAGTTTGGCAAATTAAAGAAGGAAATCTACTTTTAATCCGCAGCCACTTAGAGTCACTGTCAAACAGTATTAATTACCGCTAAATTCCGCAGATAGAAATGCAATCGCTGATCATGCGTGATTGATTAACAAGTATACATGTATAGTATATTCACATCAATACATCCGTGGGCGTAAACACGATAAAATATTGTGCACACAGCCTACACAACAAAGAAAAACACAATCTCCAACAAGTATGTCATATCATACATAAAAGGAAATACTGTCAACCAAAAGAATATATACTTACCTCTTGTAATTTTATACCTCTCATTGCGTGGATTCTCTCAGTTATACAAACGTTACTATTTCTGCAACGACATCGCGTGAGGGATGGTGTGTCGTTAGCATATTATTATCTCAAATTTTCTTTTTAAATTTTACCATCGAAAGAACAAACCACCATCCTTATTACTGCAGCTTAAGCACCAGAACTGCTTGGCATTTGAATTATAAAAATTCTTATTTTCTTTGCTTATCTACTTGTCAATGGTAATAAGTTAGTCGTGTTTTGTTCTTTTGCAACGTTGTAAGTATTCGATAAATTGACAAAGAAAACTGTTGGGACATTAAAATGAAGTAGATTGGTAGTACCTCCTCCATGTTTCCATAAATGTTTTGTTTTTATTAATTCGTTAACCGATACACGAGGCATTGTACTTACGGAAGTCATTGAACTTATGTTTTCGAGTATTTCGGAGATAACGGGCGTCGAATAAATTTCCATGTTTGCTGGGGAAGGAAAAAAACAAGAGTACTAAAGTAACCCACATTTAATGTTGGCAAGGCATCAGAGTGTAACGGATCCTTATCATGCGCGTAGGCAATGACTTGGCTACATATCGCTACTAATTGCTCATGCAATTTTCCTGCGTTTACTTAAAACATCCTGAACACAAACCTTTTAGGAATACGGAACCAAGATCACGCCTTTTAAAAAATGGAATCACCATCACAATAATTCAAATTTCGACTTAAATAAATATTTAACGATTTATTTTTCTAAAGGGAAATCAATACTGAATAATGACGTAAATCAGTCCAGTAGTCATGGAGAAATTGATTTTAATGCGTGAAAAATATATCACTGAATGTACATAATATATAACCTCATTTTTTGTCAAGTTGCTTAAAAAATGATTCTTATCCTAAACAGCAAACATAGACTGCCTTGTTCGTCTGTGTTGGCAACCACTGCTACTGAGCATAAGATTCTGAGTTCGATTCCCGGTTCGGGCAGTGTTATTGGTTTTTTCCATCTGGTATTTTCAGTAGCAGCCGGATTTGTGAATAAGCTCGCCCCTATAACATGGTTCTTACACAAGACTGGCAAAATGTGGTTTTACTACCAGATACCTACACACCTGCCTGACCCCTGGGGAAATACAGGCATGATGTTATGTTATGTACACAGAATAACTAACATCAAGATAAAAACCTATCGTATTTCACCAAAACCACTGATTTACATAATCCGACAATCATGATATTGTAAACCCATTTCTGTCAGAGTAAAAGAAAAAGTTGCAGTGTATATATAACATTATGTAAGAGGTGTAATGGCCGCCATTGTAATATAAACGTGTAATTAAGTGTTTGTTTAGTCGAATGACGCCTGTGGCTCCGTTCGCGAATCTGACTGATTATTATCGTTTTGCATAATGTCCAAATTACTTTTGAAGTGTGTCAAAGCTTTTTGGGGAATGTTTATGTTATTTTGAGTGGGTTTTTGAATACATTTTGCGTATTATTATATAATCTTTTAGATTTTATGGCTAGTAACGTTTACATTTTTTTAATTTTAAATAAAAAGGAATCGACAATCAGTCTCGTGCGTTTATGACCAGATATGAACGTAAGCGAAGCAAAAGGAGTATGTAGGCATCGTAGCAGGTGGCGTTCTGTAGTTTCTACTTACCCCCATTGGAAAAAGGCGTGAGTTTGTATATGTATGTAACATTTAAAGCAACAGTGAAAGATTATAAATTACTAGAGGTCGCTCAGTGTCCGAAATTCCACCGTTTTTTCCCTTCTTTTCCATATTTACTTTATCTATGCCAAATCTCACACACCTCCATGAGAGCTAAATACTTAAAAAAGGGTACAAGGTTTGTTAATTCTCATATTAAAAAATGCTAGTAGTCACTTGGAGGATCAGTTTCTGCATTATTTCTCCATAAAATAAACTTAAACTCTGTCAAACCTGACACTCCTCCGTGCCCATAATTTCTTTAAAAAAGGTATCCGAAGTTTTCGCTTCATGTATCAAAATATTGATTTATTCTAGGGATTTAATTTAAATTTATTTAACTTAAGTATAAGCAGGTACGCACTTTCCAACTGCAAATCAGCATAGATATTTCATATCCTTTAATGTTTCTTGTCGCCATCTTAAGCCAGTTTTTAGACTAGGCATCTAAGTCAGCGTTTCCTGTGTCTAGGACGTATTGAGATTTCCGTATACCATTTGATACCTAGGATTTATACGACTAACATAGCAGCACAGATCATGACCAGGTGATGATGCAGTGTTCAAAATAATAGCTTAAAAACTTTCAACGGTAATAAAATTGGATGCATTTTTTTTACAAATTTACCACAGTCGAATCTTACGTCATTAGAAAAGTGGGCCGGCCACATCTAAGACTTGAACTATGAAGAAAACATTTAGGACTTCAACACCACAGTAATTATTTGTCATGTAGCAAGCTGTATGATCAATTATCTAATCAATCAGTGGAACTGTGAAAGTCTAACAATCACTATCTTGTAATATGGCAATCATTTTAAATAATGGCGGTGTCTGACGAAACACTATGTAAAACACTCCGGTAATTTATGCATTTCTTGGTTGTTTCAGGTAAATGTTCAAAGCTGTTGTGAAGATTGGAGTGGAGTTTGCTAATAAGAAGCTGGTGAGTAACGGGTGATGTTTATGAGTTTTGATCCTTTTCCTTGGGAGAAGCGCGGGACTGCGTGTTATTCAGTTGTTTGCAAGTAGATATTTGTGTGTATAGAAAACACACAGAAAACGCATTCACGTGCAGTGTTCGTCGTTCGTCGCCACGCACTCCGCAGCGTAGCGCGGGGCAGTGTGTGTTTCACCTTAAGTATACAGTTTTGGTCAGCTACTTCTAGATATCAAATTTTGATTGTGTTTTGTTTATTATAATATAGAGTCTTACACTTGAGAGTTTGATCTCCGCAATGTTGAAATCATCATCGTCTGTAGCCTTTCTTTTCCTACTATGTTGGGGTTGGCTTCCAGTCTAAACGGATGTAGCCGAATACCAGTATTTTCCATGGAGCGACTGTATATTGGAACTCCATAACCCAGTTACTGGGTAACACTATCGTGTAGCCAAGGTACTGGGTAGGACTGGTTGCCTTACTTTTAGTATTATGGCTATCCGTAACGACTGTCAATGTTGTTCAAATGACAGCCGGGTCCTACTACTTAACATGCTTTCTAAGGCACAGAGGGGACTCGATATGTTCCTTCAGCTGCTCACAGGAACAACCTGTAGCTTAGCACCGGCCAGTGTAGTTTAACCTTCAATCGGCTCGTGAGACTGTTAATATTTAACTATAAGTGGTCTATGGGTACTAGAGTTACAAGCACAGCATTTCAAGGTTATTTTCAGTGTAACTTCAGTCACATAGAAATTTATACAAATGTAAACACGAGACGAGCAGATTTGCTCCAATTGGTAAGTGGGGTGAGCACGGGAACAATGCTCAATTATACCACAAGCATACCGTGTTACGTATTGTACAACTATGCGATAAATTTCAAATGCGCTAAAGTAAATACTAATTAAGTCGTTTTTAAAGATTGGAAATGTTTTTAATTGTTTGTCGGCTGGTGAAGAAATGGGCGGTAAGTGATATGTGGTTGTAAAATGTGGGTGTAACATGCAATGCATCTGCATCTGGAAATATGTTTTGTACGCGTTTCTTTTGTGAATGGATGGACCTATGTTATCTACCCTATACTAGGTACCAACCACCACCCGGGTTTTAAATTGCCTAAAAATAACTTAATTCTACCAGCCTGTTATTGTCCCACTGCAAGGCAAAGGCCTCTTCTCACATAGAACAGGCATGATTCTAATCACCATGCTTGCCAAAGGCGGGTTGGCGATTTCGATGTCGACTCATACTAATTATAAGTCTAGGATTTCTTAAGCTTCTTTGTGTTCTTCTTAGCATCGATGTCGGTGATGTCTAAGGTAAACTTGAAAAGTACGTAATAAAAAAGTTACATTGGAACTTACCTGGTTTTACAAAAATACCATACCTACTGGCTGTCAAAATCCTATGGTTTTTTTGTTGTTTTTAGTCATCCTATCAGACACAAGACTGACATTCAGTTAGTAAATAGTGTTGCATTTTATATTTAAGTAACTGGTAGAATTGTAAAAAAAACACATATTTTCTGAAGTAAGTAATTTAAAAATTCAGTTCCGCATACATTTCAGGACATATAATTTTCAGAAACAAAAACTTTATCGATCTTTTTACCAATGTCAGATGATAACCGGTGTCTAGTTTTTGTTTTTTAATTGGACAGAAACCGTTTCACGTCTTAGTTACAAAAACAAAAACGGTTCCTACTATATTTTTAGTCGACCTTCACGGATTGAGAACTTTTTGCTGGACGCACTGAAACAGCGCAGTACGGGTATTGTTCTATTGTGACGTCAAGAATTTTTAGTTATTAATTAATTACTGAGATTTTTTCTGCTTGGTTTTTTCAGTGTAGTAAGGAAGCCGGTTGACCTTATTATGCCTCGTTGTAAAACAGTGAAGTTGTAGTTGTTAGTAGCTTTATGAGTGATGATGGGATGGAAATCATATCTTCTTGGTGTCTTCTTCTTCATTTTGTGACGATGGTAATCTATACAGTGTTGGCCCAGAAATTAGCCACGAGCTTGGCACAATCGGTAGCGTTCATCAAATCCTGTAGTGTGCAGGTCTCATGGCTTGCAGGACATGTTATCAGGTGTCCCATTATTTGTGGAGTAGCACAACACTTGCACACCAGGCTAGGCGTCTATTAGTTTCCACCTGAGCAAGTTTTCCCTGTTTCAGCCCACCTGTATCCGGAGTCTGTTAAGAGACTTTCAAGTTAGCCGAGGCAACTCAGCAGGTAGGAATGAGATGGGTAGGAAAGCACTGTCTTGCCATAGACTGAGTCTCTCCTTGGACTTTACTTGTTGCGGCTTCTCAGCCTTAGACATGAGGGAGTACGCGTGTAAAGGCTGCCGTGTGTCGCTTATCATTTTGGCTCTTTCGTCAGAGCTTTCCACCAGTCTATGAACTGATGGTGTTAACATTAGGGATTATGCTAAGTGTGTATAGACATACCATTTAGCATTTGAGCAGTCATCAACTACGTCATGCCAACCAATGTACCACATGAGATTTGTTTGACAAGGAGGCTGCTTCCTGCTCCTCGCAACTTTTGTTTTGATGCCTAAAAAAATACTTTAATATATGTAGGTACATACGATTCAAGTGTATTTATTACACTTACCACAATTGTCTCAACACCTTCCTAATTATCTTGACTATGCACAAGAAACTCATTATCGCCGTCATTTGTTTTTCTACCAATCTCCAATACCTCTCGTTTCTTACACCTTGTACCACATGTTATAGTTTTTGCAGTCGGCTACCGGTCGCGTACAGTTATCCGCCGCTAATGGCTCCGCTTTGCGTCTATGGATTACGAACACTGACCCATTGCCGCTTCGGGGAAAAGAGTAGCTGATTTACTGTTCTCCGTAAGAAAATCGCTCAGACTTTGATGTATCTTGCTGTACGTTTCTTTACCTTTCCCTAGCGTGACTTGTTGCTCTTTTTTTGCAGTTTCTTGTATCTTTCGATTAGTACTTTATATACCTAATGCGTTGTTTTGACCTCTCAACTTGTTTCATATGGATTATTGTCACCTTCTATAGATTTAAGTTATTTTCACTTTTCAGAGAGATGTATCGCTGGGGAGTTTGTTGCGCTAATTCTTTTACCTATCAAAAACACTGCGATGTGGCGAAGAGCGGGCGACTATCTTCTGGGAGACTTACTTATGCAATTTTTGGCGTTTAAAATAAGAATAAGAATAATTTATTTATAAAAGTATTACAAAAATGTACATTTATGTGCAGTAGTGTTATTTGTAAAACAAGGGTATAATTAATGCATAATAGTAAACTATAACTAAAAATATATTTAACAGTTGCAAGAAACGATAACGTGGAATTCACAAATGTTTGCTAGCGACCTGCCCGATCTAGGTTTATTGAAACCTGTGTTTCAGGCCACCACTTTACAGTGTCAAAATGTTCATATTCTAAGTCTAATTTAAACGAGGAAATATTTATTTTGAATTTGACTTCGTTTCTACCATGGGTGCAAGAATTTCTGTCATTGTAGGAACATTGCATGGACAATTAATGTATACAGCTGACTTGACAATGCCGCCAGTTTTGTGGGATCATTAGAAGTCATCAAAGAGGAATTATTTGACGCCATATTTAAGTTCAATGTTAGGTTTAGTTAGGTTATTTTCTTGTTTTTTTTAATGTGTATAGTTACTCGTAAATATTGGTGATGATCGTTTAGATTTTCCAAAATGTGTATTTTTTTATTTTCATTTTGACATTAATGATATATCATAAACTAAGACTATTTGATATTTTGCATACTCGAAGCTAAATCCAGCGATTGCATGGAAAAGTCATTAAAGGATTCGCATGTTTATTAAGCCCATCAAGTTATTTTCGTTCGTAGGTAGAAGGAGCTTATTTTTTTGGGTCTTTACGATCGGCAGTTCCTGATACGATTCCTTTCGCATGATTTTTTATTACAAAGAATGAGCACAAGACTTGTTTTAATTTTTATTTCAGAACATTATTTATAGGTTCGTTAAATTTTGCATTTTTATAATGAAATTACGAGCATATTAATGTCGGAATAAATTAGTAATTACAAACTGATGTTTCGTTACAGAGAATCGGGTTCAGGTTAACTCGTTACCGTTATTCGACCGATTAATCTCTGATTGATGGGCTATCGTATTATAATCAGTTTAACATAATGATTACTCGTGGTCGAGGTCTTATCGATTCGCTATTGTTGTTTAATTTTGGGCATCATTATATTATTTGATTTATTGTACCGCTGTATTGAGGGTAAACTTTTTAATTGTTTTACTTTTGAGGCTGTCAATTATTGCTTACAAGATTGGAAAGTACCTAAATCATCATCCTCCAGTCCTTATCCTAATTTATTTGAGGTCAAAGAGTTATGGATTTTTCTTCCAGTACCAGTTCTTCATAAACCAGTTACCGATATGTGAACATATTTTTATAAATTGAATTTTTACAAGACTCTTTTTACCTAACACACGATGTTAAAATTGCAAATACTCTTTTAAAGTATGATATTTAACACCTTAACTACCAGAAAACGAGACACATTAGAAAATGTATTGTTTGTCGATCGGTCACCTGGCGTTTAAAGTGTTAATATATTTTTGAGACTTTATATTATACAAATCTATGGGTGATACTAATTGCGCTTGCTTTATAAATATGTACCTTAAGGATAGTTGTATTGTCAATTTTAAAATTGATCGAAGCATTTATACTGTTTGGTGATCTTTTTGACGTAAACTATATAAAATGGGGTCTTAGCCGATGTGGCTCGGAGAGTGAAGGTCCGCCTGCAACGCAGGAGGTTGCGGGTTCGATTCCCGCCCTGGGACAAATGTTTGTGTGATCTATAAAGATTTGTTCCGGGTGTTCTGGGTGTTTGCTATGTATAATAAAAATTACTGTCTATGTAATATTAAGTATATCAGTCATCTAGTACCCATAACACAAGCTCTGCTTAGCTTGGGGCTAGATGATGCTCTGTGGATTGTCCAGCATTATTTATTTTTATTTTATTATTTAACCCTAAACTGAGTTATCAAAACTTTACCTTAATTACTTACGTTAATAGTTAACGTAAAGGCATCGTGTGTGAACGTTTCACTCTAGTTATTTGGACAATTACTTAGTTTACATTGCGTAATTCATTGTGTCAGTCTGTATACGCATCCGATTTGAACGTTAACGTAAAATATCGCGTAATTATTATTATTAACGTATTGTTGTAATGTGTGTTAAAGTGTTGTAAGTTTTGACTTCTTGCTAGAATACTAAATGTCAGTTCCGGTAGTTCTACTTTGTATGCAATGCGCAGCTGTATTACGCTGTTTTCGTTGTGTGAATTTTATTAATTGTGTATCAGATATTTTTGATTATAACTGCTTGGTGAGCTTGAAGAGTATTGTTGTTGGGTTTTTCTAGTTGAGATTTCTCAGTACCAGGCTGATGTCTAGATTTGTGTCCGGTAATGGTACAAGGCTCGCCCCCTATTATATGGCACTTAAACGTAACTGGCGAAATGTGGGTGGGCTAAAAAGTCACCTCTGCTTTATCCTTCAAGGAGTACTGCGTAATGTTAATATGTTATGTAAGTTTAATCGTCCTGAAATATAGAGAGAAGAAGGTACATTATGATATGAATGAGAATTGACTGCCTCTTTGGCCTAGTGGTTGCAAACATGACTGCTAAGCATGAGGTTCTGGGTTCAATTCTCTGGTCAGGCAATTTTTTAATGGGATTCTTCACTAGAGATTTCTCAGTAGCAGCCCGGAGCCTGGATGTGTGCCCGGATGATGGCAATAGGCTCACCCCCTATAACATGGGACTATAAAACATAACTGGTGAAATGTGGGTGTACTGTAGTTACCTCTGCACAACCCTTCGAAGAATACAGGGATAATGGTATGAATGAGAGTTCCTTTTATCGCAGTAATATTGTCTTGACTAGAATGGGTAATTGGGTAGATAAGTTAGTGTGAATCACTTTTACAGTTACACAAGAACTTCGGTAAGTAGTTGTAAGCACGATTCTCTTTACAACTATAGTTCAACTACGCACGTTATAGTAATTTCATAACGTGGGAAACACGGCGTAATGTCATCAAGTGTCGTCTATGAAACGTGATTAAAATAAACCATAGACCGTGGTTATATTTTTACCTTTTTGTATGGGTAAGGAGTGTTTTTGACAGTGGTCCTCAACGAAGGTAGGATTTGTGGGGGTAAGGGCCTATTTTTTTTGACGTAATGGCCCAATTATTATGACCTCGTTACTTCTGCACGAGTTTGTGGGTTTAAATCCAGGCCTTGTCTTCTTCAATTCATAATTACGTTAATTTGATAAGTTTATCGTAGTAGTGTGTATTTTTATAAGTGTATCGTATGTCACTGACATCGGTGAAGGAAAACATTGTGAAAAGTCAAAATTCATTTATTCAAATTAGGCTGACAATCAGAACTTTTCACCCACCTTTCCAGGGTTTATACTGTGAAGAAGAAGTAGCGCAACAAACTGCCCAGTAACACATCTGTCTAATAAGTTTGAGAAACTTGATCGTATGACTGATATAAGTCTGAAATCGCCAACCAACCTTAAGCAAGCGTTGTGATTAATGCTCCTGCCTTCTTCTTGAGGAGAGGCATTCGTTCTGCAGTAGGACACTAACAGGCTGGTATTGTATTGCATTTTCGAATGGATTTATAGGTGATAACCAAGTTTCACTCATCTTCTATCTACACCGTGAAAAATCTTTAAGGAGTTCTCTGGTCCCGATAACGCTGAGGCAGGCTAGGTTCTTACGGTGAATAATAAAAGAGTATTCTATTTGTCTCATGCATGGATGAGATTAGAATCGAATAAGACTTGAACTGAAGTAATATCTTTCAGCTGAAATATCTAAACAAGTCGGAGCAGAACCTGTTTTTGGTAGATATTTCAGCAAAAGATTTTTCTAGCCATTTGTCTATAAATACTTTAGTGGCGAAAAGTGATACAAAAATGCATGCAAGGTGAAACTTAGGCAAATGTGTAGATAAATACGCTTTCTCTCAAAAAAAATCGCTTCATTAGTAAACTAGCACATTTGAGTAGCAACAGCATTCTGAAAGCAGTGGCTAAAGATTTTATTCTACTAATTTAAGGCATTCAGTTTGGAGGATGGCCGAATAAGAAACTTATAACTTACTTGTTCATCTTCTGTCCAAAATGCTTCAAACTCAAATAATATAAACGTTTACTTCAGACTTTTTGTTCATAGGTACAGTCACAAAACATAGAATGAAATACAATAAAAATACACATTATAACAAAAGAAATTATGATTTAATAATATCACCAAAATCGCCCTGATCAAAATGGTGTTTAACACGAACCAGATCGGAGAATAAAAAGGTTGAGCATCTCTACTCTAAGTTCAAACGTGACGCACTAGTGTAAAATGGGAACATGTCACTATTAGCACGTTTTATTTTGACATGTTCTGTTACTAAACATAATCTTTCACATCTTTCCGTTTCGTCAGATATCGCACAGATTCGCTCTAAAGTGTGTTAATTAGTTTTAAAGCGGAAATTTAGGTGTGCTAAGTAATTCAGGTCGTTAAGATGAGTATAGCCTTGCATTAATGAGCTAAAGCAATGTATCTGCCTAGATCTTAGTCAGTTTGGATTATGGTATATAAGTCACGTGTTTAAATTAGTGTTTATTAATAGACTAGATTGGAGAAAAAAATATATTTAACTATGACGCGTCAAAAATTGATCGTAAGTCAAGTTGATATTAATTAAATTACTACAGTTAAAGTGCACTTCAAATTCTTCTCATATATGTGCTGAGTTTGAATATTTGTTTACTTTTTTATCTAGTTGCTGCTGAGTTGTCAGTGGCCAGTGGTATCGATTAGTTCGGCAGTGTAAACGAAAGGCGTTTTAACAGTAGATATTAGCTCTGCTTTAGCAAAACTTCCTTGATGATTGTTGTTTAAATATATTGGTACGTCTGAAATGTTCTTTACAAGTTAGACAGTTTATTTTTTTGCTCCGAATGACAAACGTATAGTCACCCTTACATTTGTAAATAAATCAAATGCAATTTTCTCGTAAAATAACGATTACCTAGTGAAATAAAGATCTATTACTTAATAATACTATTACAAAATAAATAGTTAATACCAGGGTTTCTACAATTTTATGTTGGTTACACTAAAATATTTTTACAAAAAATTTGGGAGGAATATCTTATGAATATTTTGTAACCGTAACGCATTTATGCTCGTAACTGAACGTATATTTTAATTTCTTTGTTTTTAAAACAATTTTGACAGGCATTAGTGTGAAATTGTTTTACATGATGTTTGTCAGCCAGATGGACGTTTCTTTTATTTCTTAAATAATAATATGACAACAATTGCGTTTGTTGTGTGCTTGAGCTGTAACTAAATAAATTTTCAAGAAAACTTGGTTTAATTGGTCATGCTTATCTGACGTCAATGTAGGACTATCGTAATGTTAATTAATTTAAGGAGCACAAATTGTCATGAATGACATGACGCAAGCATTCTTAAAGGATTTTTTGTGTGTGAAGCCCGCCTCACTATTTAAATCTCCTGAAAGCCAGAATCAACATTGACGACCACTAAAAAATATTTTAACTATGGCTACGTTGAAGTAAAGTAATATAGGCACTTTATCTTAAATTGAAATCACTTTACGACTTCGTTTAGACTTAACAAAAGTAAGCGAAGACTTCGTTTAGACTTAACAAAAGTAAGCGAAGAGATTTTTATTGTCACCAGTGGCCTTAGAGGAAGTTTTTATACCTAATTGATCGTATCAACGGAAACTTAAATTTGTACTAAAACTGAATAAGCGCCATCTGGTGACAATAATGGGAAATGCAAATTATTCCAAAGAATAAAATAGAATTTTCTTTATTTTTCATGGTAAAAACTTACAAATAATAACTTAAAAAATGGGCGGCCTTATCGATAAAAGCAGTTAGTAAACGCTAACGTTAAAGCGATCTAGTAAGTATAAAATATTATATATTCTATGTAAATAGGTATTCAATTTATAGTTTATAATATATAAGTACATAATTTGTCTACTATAACAATAATATATTTATGTACCTACATATATATATTTTTCTGTTCCCTTTTCTTAAGTAATTACACCTCTGTTTGTCTTTGTATCATCCAAAAGTTGACTGGTAGAAACTGCCTATGGCATTAATTCCACTTCTGTACATCTGTGTGCTTTAAGTATTTAATAAAGAAATAAACAAAAACTCACACTAGGGCCTCAGTTCAAAATGGTCGCCAAAAGGAACAGAAAATCGTATGTGAAGAAAACCCAAAGGTTATTTACCCGGGGGTTTTACCGACACGTAAAATATGTCAAATCTTTGTTGCCTTCATGTTTTATTTCTTAGTTCCTTGAGTTATTAAGGTTGTGCATTGGACAAAGGATTTGCAATATTATGGTGTTATCAAGAGTGTGGTTTGATAAATTATGGTATTGTAAGACAACTTTATGATACTCAAACAAAAAAGAAGTGGTTGTAGTTGTTAGTCTTTCTGTGTTTAGTTAGAGCGATAACTATTATGTTTATAAATACGTATATTATAAGTAAATTTGACAACCTATGTGGCGCAGCGGGCGAAGGTCCGCCTGCGACGCAAGAGGTTGCGGGTTCGATTCCCGCCTTGGGACAAATGTTTGTACGATCTACAAATATTTGTTCCGGGTGTTCTGGGTATTTGCTATATATAATAAAAATATCTATCTATGTAATGTATTGTATTAAGTATATCAGTCATCTAGTACCCATAACACAAGCTCTGCTTAACTTGGGGCTAGATGATGCTGTGTGGATTGTCCAGCAATATTTATTTTATTTTATTTATTTAAATACTTATTTTTTACATATTTATTTTTTCATGACGTGTGTTCGTGTATTCCAGATTAATGTGATATTCATTATCTTAAGCTTAAATTACAACGTATTGATCTCTCCCTATGGTCCGAATTTAAGTTTACCTTTGTACTCTTCTATTTTTTTTATGTATGTAGGTTTTTTAATAAATTAAACGGTTTGTGTGTATATGAATAAATAAGTAGTAATAAGTAGGGGTAGAATGATTTTTTAGGGGTTTCGGGTACAATCAAACTCTATGAAGTTCCTAAGCAAATGCGTTAAATTAATATTCTACGGGTTGTCTTTTGATAATGGCTGTATAATTTACCTACGGTACATAAGAAGACTAATGAATACCTAGGATCTGCAAATATGCTTCGTTTTTACGCACAACTCGGGTGGGACCCTTTCCTCAGCGAACTTTTCTTATCCGTCCCAACCAGTTTAAGTAAATGTTACAACGTGGAATGTAAAGTCATTCATAAAAATGCCTTAAGAACTTCCTATACACTATAATCCCACATACGAGAGAGAAACGAAATTACAAACGTGTCATGTGCGTTTTTCCCCAGATTACCGCGGAAATGACATCTAATCTTGATCAACGCTCACCTTCCCACATGACATGATGATCACGTAGGTAGTACATTAAATTGTTCACGAGTAGGCGTTTCCACTTCCGGAATTTAATCGGAATTGATTCTGGATTGGCTTTCCCATCGTACGTCTGTGAGACGTACCGTACGTCACGTTGACAGTTAAGTTGAAAGTAAGTGGTATAATATTGTGTGTGTGATTTTATCTTGATTTTATTTCCTTTATTTATGATATGCAGCAGGTAGTGGAAGTTGTGTATTTTTCTAACTCCTCCGCTGTTCTTTTCTTATTAATTTCGTTGCGGGATCCAAGACAGTTGAATCGTTTTGACGTTCAAAAAGTGCTGATTCTCAGCCTAATTTGAATAAATGAATTTTGATTTTGTTTCTCCGAGACTCGTCGGGCTTCATTGTCTCGAAGTTTTTCTGGTGGTCGCCACTGTTGATTCTGGTTATCAGGAATTGCAGTGGTTTGGGAGTAGAGTGGCGGGCTTGTCCCAAAAAGTAAAATGCAATTGGTAACATTTCTTATGCAACTTTTTTTTCCAAAGTAAATTATAGATACACTGTGTATTTAAAGCTCGATATAAAGAAGTATTTAAAACCTTGCATAAGTACCGCGATAATATTTTGATAAAAAGCAGAGTAGGGAAGCGAACGACTATTTTTTGCGCGTTTAAGTTATGCCAGTAACTTGCTCCAGTTGATTGCTTCCAATATATTTTTTGTTGTTCTCGTTGTATAATTCCATATTTTTTTGTGATAAATAAATCTATTCTTTTTTCAAACTACGTAACTGTCAAATGCATATGAATAAAAATAAGTGACTTTTCACTTTGCCAATAAGACTTGACGCTACAAAATATTAATTTCATTACGATCATGATACGGTGTTAGTGATAGTTGAAATAAATAAATCTTCGATATAAAATTATATGGCATCCAGCTCAGTTCCGCGATGCGTTTTATTTATTGATCAAATTGAATCTCAGTAGATACTATCACTGATAGAATCATGTTTCTAGTGATTTAATATATGAAAGGATCGTATGATGTAATAATATGGTGGAGTTATGCTGTAGCGGGATGGTTTCGTTCTCTTTATGGTACAAGCTCCGCCTGCGGGTATGCGCGTGGGAAATGTTAAATACTGGAATGAAAGTACCGTTTGTGTTAATCAAGTATATTAAGCCTAAGTATTTGTAACGTTTTTGGGTATTTTAGTTAAAATACAGAGAATCACCGATAAACAGAGAGTAATAGTTATTAAAGCTACCTATACAAATTAGTTTTTCTTTACATATCGTTAATAAGATTAAGAGTTCAATAAATTATACTCATAATTAAATAACTTTTAGTAACTTTAAGTTACCAACTCTCAGTTCCGAAAAAAAGCAGGTGTTCAGTACCTACCTACATTTCGTTGATCAAAAAAAAAATGAAGCAGCTGTTTTTCCTCCCTCGTAATTATGAAGACAATGACCCCTTAAATGGTTTGTATAACTCACTACACAGACAAACTGTTGTAAACTGTGTATGTCATCCGAAGTCTTTTGACATTTTCGATATTTGCCGTGGAAAACATTAATATCCGCGTCTATTACTTCCAGTTTCTTAATAAACCCATTTAATAAAATAATCGTAGTTTTCATATCAAGATAAAAAGGTTAGAACAACTACGGAAACTGATATCAATCTGATACCATCATGTGTAGGAAAAGGAATAAAACATAATATTAATTAATTTTCCAGTGTCTTTTTGCTGTGGTTAGCAGCTGTCCCTCCATTGGACAAATGTCTTGTCTCACAGCTGCAAAAACTAATACGCGATTGAGAGTACTTGTACCTTAGTTGGATTTCTTGGCCGTGTCTAGATAGCTTGATTGATAAGTAAAGTTGATGGGATAGTTGCTTATTCTTTATTGGCAGAGAATTTAGTTATTAAGTAATTCCAATCACGTATCAGCTTGTGTTGAATATAGAATTCGTACTTGTATGTAAACTGGTCTCTTAGAAGTTGAATTTGCTTTTTAAATTCACGAAGGCAAAATTTATAATTTCTGCGATTTAACCCTTCTTAAAAAAATTCAATTATTTTTATTGCTATATCAATTTAATTATCCAACAGTGTTGTCTTAATACACCATATTTCTGTCAACTACCAACTAACTGCCTGCTGCTGTTGGTCAGTGCCAGTAGAACTTACTTGTCAAGTTCAAGTAACCAATCAAGTCGACTAGCTCAAAGTGAACGAAGCAGCCACCATGTCCAATATTGCCTAATAGGCATATGCGTCAACACGTCGAAACATTAACATGTCTCTACACGTTTTCTATAGAAAGTAGCACTTGTTGTATGTTGACTATTAATGCAGTTTTTAGAAAATTGATTCTTGCGGTTACCGAGTTCTGTTCCGGTGTTTAGACCCTTTACTGACCCAGTTCAAGTTTGGAATATTGATAGGGGATTGATGATATTTTTGTATGAGGTTAAGCAACTGGTGGTTAGGACTCAAATGATGGGTGGTTCGGTTTACTTGTGTTGGTCAAAGGCCTTTCTTGATCCTGTTTTAAAGTATGTATTTAACTTTTCACTTTCTAACAATTAAGATTTCTAAATACACGAGGTTCTTTAAATATTTTGTTCAAATAGTGTTATTAAATATTTATTCTGTATTTGCTTACTAACGTGTTTGTCTAAAGTTCATTAAGAATGTTTGATCATTCATAAGCATTCTCTGTTTGGCCTACTTTTTGGGTCAATAGGGAACGTCCAGTAATTACGTGAGGTGTTTTTCGCCCTATTGATGAAATTTTGTGAGATGCGGTGGGTCCTCTCTACCACACGCCGGACTCCGGTAGCCCCTGTCACGTAATTAATGGATGTTTACTAATTCAAAAGCCAAAAGCCTGGAGGCATTCCTTACCAGTGTTTTTTTTTGTAAATCACTTCCTGTACTCATTGTTCAATGTTTCCCAGTTTCAACTTGATATGTCATCGGCAAGTTGAAGACAGGGCGCTATGGCGCTCATTAGGAGAGGGCTATGTCCAGCAGTGGACTAGTATTACCTGATGATGATGATGATGTCATCGTTATTGCTGATGCTACTTTGCAAGCCAATCAAGGAGGGGTTTCACCATTCCGAGATATCGTGTAACTCCACGAACTTACTCGACAGTTCCAGCTTGCCAGACGCGCAACCTGATACCATGACTTCAGAACACGGTCGTGGAGCTCCAAGAGTTAAAAAAAAGTGTTTTAATGAAAATGTTGGGTTAGATAGAAATGATTATGATTATGATTTTCTAATGAATTTTTACTGTGCTAAGTAAGAAACACACACCAGCATAAAACGTAATATTGGTAAGAAGAATTCAACGTTGGGGGTCCAGAATCGTGTTTTGAACTCATCGTGTATGTCCCAGCCCCATCCAGCCTGAATAGGTACAACTTTTTTTTTTTAACTTTGCCCCAGATTAGCAATTTCTCCCGTATCGTGGATGCATTTACAAACATTTAAACTCACATACACAAACATCCAGACCCGGAACAACTTACTGTAGGCCATACAATTTTTTTTCCGTACTGGAATCGAACCCGCGACACGCAGCGCAGCAGCCAATCGCTCAGCCACTGCGCCAACCGTGCCGTCAAAGGAGTTCACAGTATAATTATGTTATTTAGCTTTACGCGTGCATGTGACGATTTCAAATTCTTTATTTGGTCACAACATTTAATATTTTATAACTTTATTACAGCAGAAATCCCTGTAATATTTACTACTTTACGTCTCCACATTTTCTAATACTGTTATGCAATGTTCAGCTTTATTTCTGATACATTAAATATAGTTTTTGTAATGCTAAGTGAAAATCAGGTGGGCAGAATTTTGTTATCGTTTTCAAACACACTTTATAATGTTGAATACAGTTGAAGAGAATTTCCTTGGAGGTCTTCAATATATTAAGTATGGTGACATTTACGAACTAAACCGAAGTGTTTCTATTGGAATAAAATATATTTATTGGTTGTTTCGCACCGTGTTAAACTATAAAGTACGGAGACTGCATGCTGTACAGTGTAAGTAGTAGTGTATTGGGAATAGTGTGTGAGGTTACTGTAAGGCAACACTTTGTACGCAGCACTGCCTCACAGCACCGCGGCTCGACACATTACAATATTGGAAGACACAGTCCAAACATACCTAGGTATAAAACGTAGGCAAAATTAAATATCATACAAGAAACAATTGAGATTCGGAAATATTAAGTAAATAAACACAACAGCTTCATGAAACCTGAAAACAAATGTAATAGAATACAATAGAATTCTTTTTATTATACATTATAAAAATCCACAACGATTCGACAGTCGCTTGGATCCAGCCGGAACTAATATTCTGCCAGCCTGTACGGGTATGCCCTAAGTTTCCTTGGGCATACAAAATTCACAGTACTTCTTTTAATATAGTTTCACGATAGGAGGAGGTCAGATAAGCAGATGCTCCATGTAAAATACTGGTATCCCTGCATCTGTTTAGACTTTCATAGTTGCGGAAAAAGCGAGGCAGGGGTCAAGTCGCATAAAGCTAAATCTTTGTAACAAATATCCCTATGAAATTGACACAACTAACAAGCTTTTATATGGACAGAATAAGTAGGAGTCGCTTAGTGTCGGTTAAATTGGGCATGAAACATTGTTTTAGGTGTTAGTGAAAACAGGCTTTACTCCCAAGTTAATAAGTGTGTCTTATGGTACTTTCATATAAGGTCGCGACCACATAAAGTCGGGTTGTGCACTATTAAATGAAAGGTAATTAGCGCTGATACCTCTCTTCGTAACATGAAGGAGAAAACGTGGAATTATGTGCGAGGAATCTTCTCGTCATAAAACAGTGATAGTGTTTTTATGATAACACTATCGTCTTGTGTGAAAATGATTATGTTATGAAAAGTGGAAAACATATACCTAGGTAGTACCTGGGTTCATTTTTAAGTAGAAGACTTAAGATTGAAAGAAAAAAAAACCCACTGGGTACCATCATAATTTGACGCTTTTTGACGGACAGTTTTTCGTAAACAGAGATGGTGGCAACTTATGTCATCGACTTTCTTTTGTCTCGGTAGTTTTACTATAATAATACCTTTTATAATTTATTGCAATTAATTGCCTCTTTAGAACTTAACGGAAAACAGTAGCACAAGTCGAGTACGCCTTCCGTTACGAGTCTAAGACGAATCACGTGTGCAAACACACAAAACATCTGGTGTTTAGGTCATACAAATATTTGTTCCGATGTATGACACAAAAAAGGCGGTATTGGGTCAGCAAACAGTGAATTTACATACCTATACAAATAAGTAAATACACGATAAATAGTAAAATTGGTAGTTCAGACACGTATAGATATAGTACTTACATAATATAGGAAATTTTGATGGCGGACTGCCAAACTCTGCCAGGTCTAAGTTAAGAAAGAAGAAATTAGTTTGGAGGTGCAATAAAAACATATTTTTGGAAGACAGAATACCCGTGTATGTGGTAAATAGTATTAGTTACTTAAACAACTTGAAAACGGGCTTAGATAAGTATTTGAGTATTTTAAATAATAATACGTAGGGGCTTAACTTTTTAAAAGTATTTAAATTTAAAATCAACCTCTGTTTATACCTGAAATTTATCTCATCATCAACTGCCTAGCTTCTACCAACTATTTGGGTTTTACACCTGGTCGGACTGGACGCCGATCCAGTCCGACCAGGTGTAAAACCCAAATAGTTGGTGTGTAGTGCAGCTGAGTACCAGCGTTTTACATATACCGACTACCCATCTGACATCCACAGCCCAGTAAGTGGGTAACACGGTTCCTCCCGGTCAAGCTTTCGTGCTTCTAACTACTCATAACGACTGTCAAAGATCTATAAAAGACAGCTGGACCACCGGCTTAACATCCTTGAGAGTCTCGGTTTGTAATGTATAGTCACCCATCCACGAATTGACCTCGGCATATCTAGCTTAACCTTCGATCGACTATCTATCTATATAGAAATATTAACGGGAACAACTCGTCGTGTTTTCCAATGAACTCGCTCGCTCATGCAACATAAACGCAGTCCAACACAACATGTAAAGCGCAGTCTTTTGTGCATTTCACTGGTGGGCGTGCCCCCCATGATAAGCTGACATTGGTCACCGGCCTTACACACAGAAAAACATGGCGTCGAACATGTTCGGAATGGATTAATATGAATTGTTTTTCATTTGGTAAAAGTAATTTATTCTAGCTCAATCAAGTAGTAAGATTTTTTATGCCAGTAATTTATGAATATTTATATATCGTTTAGTATTTTTTCGAAACATCACGCTAAAAACCATACACAAAATCATTTGTTTTCATACAACCACAACCCGCATGGAGCAAGCGTGGTGATCATATTATGCTCGTACCTTCTCTGTATGAGAAGATGCCTTTGCCCCGCTATGAGACAGTAACAGGCTGGTATTTATAAATATATTATTATTATTTATCCATTTATTTCAGGCATCAAGGCCCATATAAACATATACTCGTACACTACTATATTAACAATATTAAACTTAAAAATACTATAAATATATATTACATACGTTATACTATAAATATAATATATGATAGATAGACAATGACAAAGGTAACTAGATTTCGTCTGACCAAAATAATACCACGTAACTGCTTACACATTTTTATAACAATATCTTGCATCACAAACTACGGCGCTGTGTATTACAATTTAAATTGTCATGTAGGTACTGTGCGCGTGCGTCGATATTGCATGAGATAAAACAATGTAGGCTGCAAGAAAGTGCGACGTCTTACAAGAAAGAACAGAAGGACCAGTCCATACCATCGCTTGCTAAGGTGTAACTATTCCATATTTAAATTTTGTGTATGTGGCTATTTGTGTGTGTGACTATAAATGATTGTAAACGCACCCACGAAACAGGAGAAATTACTAGGGTGGGGCAAAGTTTAAAAAAAAAAACATATTTTCTGAGGGGTACAAGAGAAGAGGCAGACTAATGACACGATGGATGGATTGAGTGAAAGATGATATTCATGATGATACTCCAAAAATTGGGATAAGCTCAGAAGGAGGATGATGATTTCCACTAAAATTATGATTTCTAGTACTAGTAGAAAAAAAAATGGTCATATCAATTGTTGAAGTTGTATCGCAAACTGAAATCTATGTGCGTGTGTTAAAGTATTTTTTCTCAAAGTTTTTGTTAACATTTTTGAAAGCCGAATTGCAAATGCGGTATACAGCAGATGGGAAGTTCAAGAACTAGTTTGTTTATCTAGGTCATTTGTTGAAATTACTTCATGCGATACTTCCCTCGAGATCATAGGATCTTAAATAGCACTAACACTAATACGGACGTAGTATTGACCTACCTATCTTCTATCGACGAAATGATGAGATGAAAATATCAAGTCATTTTATTTCACTTCACTATCCATGCTTTTTGGGACAAAGTTTGTCTTCTGTTTTAATTATTTTGTGGAGCTTTTATTCCTTCAGACCTACACATGTAACTTATTTTGGAGTTTTATTGATCAGCTATTGAGTCACTTTTAATAAATGGCTTTTGGAACTTCTGTTGCACCCACTTGTGCCAAATAAGGGCTTGCTTTTATAGCTCAATCCGGATTTCCATTCTCGTTCGACAATGATTTCACATCGACATAGAAGTATTCAATTGTAATATGTATATCCATATTGGTTACGCCAAACGCAGTGGGGCCAAAACCCATACAAAACCACTTATGGCTTTTTATACATTGTGCTATAAATTGCTCAAAATCGTTAACTTACCGCCCATGAACGATTTCACTTGTATTTTTGTTGTGACTTGTTACAATTTCTTTTTCTGAACAATTTTGGGACTTAAAAGTGGAACAATGTCATTAACTTGACGATAGTATGTCAATAGGTAACGGGCATTAGAGCACAATAGAAAAGGTGCATCGGAAACTATCACAATGAATTTGAGGTGTCGTGATGACGTCATTAATGATGCCCAGAGGCAAGACACGAGTGACTAAAAGGCTATTATTGTGGTAGGCTGAACTTGATTAGTTGTTAACATACATTTGAAAACAGGAGTAAGGTACACGGTGGAGTGGGTTGTTGGTGGGTTTAAGACCACGCTAGTAGCTACACGATTTCTGTTGAGAAAAGTAGCTGTTTGGTTAAACGAGTTTCTCGTAAAGTTTGGTAGAAAACCAAGATTATTTTTGTGACTGCTAAATGATCATACATAGAACATTGACAGCTGTAGGTAAAACTCCATAAAAATGACTGAACAAAGGAAAATTTCATCATCTTTCTTTAAATGATGAAAGGTGGTGTAATCCTGATATTATAAATGTAAACAGATAAATGATTTACATGAATGTCACGTATAATGTGTCCATATCGTGATGTAGTAGTTAGACCCACGTTCGAAAGAAATACCGTGATAAAAGTGTACACGGTTAGCAAGATATTGTCCATATGGTTGTGTTTAAAGAAACAGCCACATGTGCATAAGAACCATGTTTCGTGGTTGTTCTCGATATGGGCAGTTGTCTTACCGAGTACTGTTTGATTACTCCCACTGAAATCGTCTCTATCCGGCTCAAAAGTCCACAATTGTGATTATACGACGAACAGTTAATGACTGAATGATGACACATCAAACACAGGACCAATACGGGTAGTCAGAACCCCGAAAGTCTGACTAGCTTGTGACTGTAACACCTAACTAGCTTGTGGAGCTCAGGCAGGCAGCCGCTCCATGTGAAACACTGGCATTCAGCTGCAACTGGTAAGACTGGACCTCAATCCTAATATAGTTGGGAAAAGGCTAAGCAGATGATGATTATACAGGATCAATACAACACCGAGTTGATTGACCTAATTATCAGGAAGAGGTGTTAAGCCATTTTCTATGAGTGAATAGACCAAAGATGAATTCATTTCTTTTCTGCAATGCAGGATACTCTCATTACCATAATTCTTACAATACACAGACCAGTGTTTTGCGTCTATCATGGTGTAGGTCACACTACGTCAGTTCGCAATTACGTCAAGTGGCCATATCTTGAGCTCGTCACGTCGATTCGATAAGGTCATGTTCTAGAAAACACACCATTTGGCAACATTGTTGCGATACAATATACATAGTTCTACACCAGATACATGGAAAAGTAAATTATTTTTATGTCGCAAACTTAGCAAAATGCGTAATATTCTCGAATGATTTACTTCACCTTGTACCTTTATAGTTTAGGGCGATAAGTGCGAAGGTATTGTGAGTGTGTCTGTGGCTAAATTAAGACCTTCTTAGCCTTAAGCTATCGGACTAGGTGAAGATACACAAACTAGTAGATACCTAGGTTAGTTAATCGTCCCTGTGGGACACCTAAAATTGTTTTTACATCGAGTTGTTACGGGTTACAAAGCTTGCTTCTTTGGACTTATTTTTATAGAAATGCTTTTTACTGTAGACGAGAATAAAATCTTTGTGACACTTTTATCGAAAATAAGAAACTACAATACCAAACACTGTCATGTTTGTCATAGGTTGGGTAAATAGAGCGAAAAGTCAAACAATGAAGTAAATGTTTTACAGCCATTCTCTACTGTTCCAGTTAAGCAGCAGCGAAAAAACAGTTTTAACTATAATGCTTATGTGAGGAAATAGTATACAAATTGATGGAAAAGTATGTTCCCATCTATTCGATGAAGGTCAGAATACTCCAGACCGTGTTATACAAGAAAGAGTGACGGTCAACGATTCATATGTTTTTTTCTGGAAACTTCCCATCATTTAATTTTGTAATGATGATCGTACATCATTCAACAATTCAAAGGAATTACTCATAATAGAAGTTTGTAGTTTTTGTAAGGTTCAAACGTGGTCAATCACTGCAAAAGGAATCTTGCTTTGTAATGTTTCTGGTAGAACTGGAGAAGTAAAAATTGTATATAGGAACGATTTTAGACGATTCTTACCTAAATTCAATGCAAGCATTTGGTATGTTTTTCATCTAACTTGAACAGTTATTATGCACCTATATATGTATTCGAAGCAATGGAGGTGACTTCTGAGATGATGTTGCGAGTTTGAGCACTTTTATATTTACCAAACAATACATGTAAACCAAATTCGCAAGTCATTTTGTCCACAATGGTGTTGTGATTGTGGCAAAATTGACCACTCTTGATTTCGAGGATAATGACGTATAAGTGAGACTTTCGCTAGCCATCTTTATGTCATTGGGGCATTTCTTTCGAGGCCGCAATTATGTCATTACCCCCAAATTCTGACTGTGCGTTGTTGTTTTTTTTCATGGCCACAACTTGACAATAGATTTAAGTATGTGGCCTTTTTTAGAGCATTTATTTGTGTTCTGTTTCTCATATGAATGTAGGTCGTGTAGTAGTTTGAACAAACGCACTTAATTTAGCTTTATGGTCTGGTAAGTCTCTCTTGAAACAGACTTAAACAACCGTGACGGAATAACAGTGGAGAAAAAAATAAGTAGGTCCTTCAAAAATACTCTGGTGAATTATCTCATCAGTTCAAATTATCCAACTATCTTGCAATAGACAGACATAACTTTTATCGCTTACAGCAAAAATAAACCGGTAATTATTATGTAGCATTATTAATAATTCCATCCTTCAGCAGACATAATAGCACAGGGAAGGGATAGCTACGGATCTCGAGGTGACCATTTCAATTAATATTTAAAAAAAAGATCTAGACAAGCGCGAGTCCGAGACGTAATAATGTTAAAGGATTGTCTACGTTGACTAGGTTGCTATTAATTTTTCATGTCTTAAAGAAGCTAACCAAAATGATGAAGCTGGGAATGAAAGGTTTTTTGAAGACAGGCAAAGCCAGGGACTTGCAATTCAGGACGAAGAACGTTAGCAATAAGTTAACGGATTTTACAATTAATGATAACGGAGATGCTGCAGATTTATAAAATAAAGATCTGAGAAACATCAAACATCATTTTGATTCTACCTTTGCAGTAGGGAATAATAATAAACAAGAAAGGCATTCGCAAGGTGATTCAAACACTCAGACTACTTATTCTTGACCTCTGTATAATTATATCACATGTGTTTGAAGTGTATACATGTTTGCACGCTCCACTGAAATCATCGACATAATCATGACTTGGGAATGGGAGTTTAAACTAGCGTATCCGATTATGTATTATAATTACTGCTGGAATAATTATGATAAACTTAACCTAGGTAAACGTGAGGCTATTAAACGTTACTCCTTACTAATTATTGGGTTTAGATGTAATTAATCTTTGTATCAAATTAAGATTCAACTGATTGATGATAAAGTTATTGCAGTAATTAAGTAGCATATTCTATATATTAACTTATTGTTTGTTAAAGAAGTTACAAAATAATGATGTTTATAACGAATCCAATTGCTTAGATTAGATTTACAACTCTTTACATACAAGTGGACTTTAATGAGTTGGCAGAAGTAAATATACTTATAGAGGAAGATAAAGAATTGAACATGATCATGACGAAGTGATGAACATTTTACGCTGCCCTACAGGGTCCGTAATTGTAACTTAATTTTAAGCCTATTGTAAGATCCTCACACATGATGTAATGCAAATAAAGATATGACTATGACTATGAAAAACAAACGAGAGAAAATAAAAATTATTGAAATATAAATCATCATCTGCCTAGCCTTTTCCCAACTATGTTGGGGTCGGCTTCCAGTCTAACCGGATGCAGCTGAATACCAGTGCTTAACATGGAGCGACTGCCTATCTGACATCCACAACCCAGTGACTGGACAACACGATACCCCTGGGTTAGACTGGTTGTCAGACTTTCTGGCTTTTGACTACCCGTAACGACTGTCAAAGAACTACAAATGACAGCCGGGATCAACGGCTTAACGTGCTTTCCGAGGTACGGAGGAGTCTCTATATGTAATGAACGGTCACCCATCCACAGACTGAACTAGGCAAGCGTAGCTTAACCTTCGATCAACCCGTGCGGCTGTTTTTAATTAGCTACGAGCACCTCATTGAAATATAAATTCCGGATCGAATAGAAAACTCACCGCCTTCCTTTACACAAATTATTAAACTAATTTCAATAATAATAGGTCTTTACCTATGAAATTGCCGTTTTGTATGAAAAAATTTAAATGAATTTTTTTCATGTATTTTTTATTTGTATTAATCGAAGTAATCACCCATGCAATCAATGCATCTTTGCCAACGCAGTGGCAGTTTATTGATGCCCTTCTTAAAGAAATCAGCTGGACGGGAGGCAACAAATTCTTCAAAGGCATTTTGTACTGCCTCTCCGGTATTGAATTTTTTTCCCGCCAAGAAGTTATCCAAATTCTGGAAAAAGTAGTATTCTGTAGGCGCAAGGTCTGGTGAGTAGGGCGGATGACGGAGAGCTTCCAACCCCAGTTCTTGCAACTTGGAGACCGTCTGCTGTGCAGTATGAGGTCGCGCGTTGTCGTGCAGGAGCAGCGGAGACGAGCGATTGACCAATGCTGGTTGGAGATGTGCCAGCTTCTCCATCATTGTGTTCAATTCTTCACACACATCTGCAGTAATGCTCACCCCGTTTGGTAAGAAGCTGTGTTGAATCACACCGGCGCTAGACCACCAAACAGTGACCATCACTTTTCTTGGGGTAAGTTTTCGTTTAGGGCATTGTTTAGGTGCTGAACCAGGATCCAACCAACTTGCTGAGCGCTTGCGGTTATCAAACAGAATCCATTTTTCATCGCAGGTAACAATGCGGTTCAAAATTCCTTCATTTGTGTGTCTGTTGAGCAGTGCAAGGCACGTCTCGACGCGTACTTCGCGCTGGCGATCATTGAGTTCGTGGGGCACCCATTTGTCAAGCTTTTTTACCTTGCCAATTTGACGCAAATGGACCAATATTGTTTTGACGCTAACGTCGAAAGCTGCTGCTAATTCAGCCGTAGATTGTGTATCATCAGCTTCCACAATCGCCTTTAATTCGTCATTGTCGACCAAAGTCTTCGGACGACCGCGAGGTTCATTTTTCAGGTCGAAATTTCCAGAACGGAAGCGAGCAAACCAATAACAGGTAGTGCGTTGGTTTGTAGTGTTAGCTCCGTAAACGTCGTTGATGTTGCGTGCCGCTTGTGCCGCGTTGCTGCCACGACGGTACTCATATTCCATAATTACTCGAATTTTTAACGTATCCATGATGACGAAAAAGATTTAAATGCGATGAAAATGTAACACTAATCAATAAACAAATGACTACTTTTGGAAAAAAAAATCCATGTTTTTAAAATAAAATTAATTTGAAATTAGAATTCTTAGCCAAACAAAAAATATTTTGATTTGAAATGGCCAGTACTGCAGAACGGCAATTTCATAGGTAAAGACCTAATATTAATCGATGAATACCAAATGCTTAACTTGAACACAACTGCCTCAGTTTCCTTCCATGTTTCCGCAAAGATCTATCGGTACATGCGGATGCATTGGTAAATAGAAATCTGTTAACTATTAATTTTATTATAGCGATAAACCTCTGAATATTGTGTTCTCTTCGACTTTCTAGGAACATTTCCAGTCAATAAATAACTATCCACGATAAACAGACATAGTTTAAATGTATCTATTGTAGGTTATACTAATTCCTTTGTGTAGCATGTACCATTGTACCTTGGTTTAGTGTTGTTTAGTGTCTTTGGTTTTCCGGGAACTATATACAACGAATGATGTGACTCAATCTAGTTGGCCGTTTTTTTTAGGGAAATCTGATTTTCTTATTAGATCTTAAATTTTTTGTAAATGTTATATGAAGTTGGCATTGGTGCTTTGTGAGTATTAATTAAAATATGTTTGTAATGATTGTTGGTCAACAAGCACTTAATAATATTGAAAGTACAATGTATTCTTGCAAGAAATTTATATTTGTGAAATTAGTTAACGCGTCTGTCCCTTTAATGCCCTCGTATCAAAGGACCAGTAAAAAGAGTTCTGCAAAATTCTAGAACGTGGAAGTAGACTCAAGTACAGATGTAGTACATTTTAGGGTAATTGTACGAACTCTTGAACTGTTAACGATTAGAAATTACACAGGTAACTAAGTATTTCAACTTCCGTATTTTCCATTGCAATGTTCTCATATTTGATCCAAAATAATATGTAATCGATACGATATTCCTTTCTCTTTATTGTTTGTGTTAATTAAATCCGTGATTAGATTTCATTTATATCGTTAAGATGCAAAACTTTGATTTAATTTGTTTTTTGTTCATACGATTTTACCACCAGCTGAATCCTGATGTATGGCTTATTGAACTAACAGTAAATGGACCAATGAGGTCCCGGATTTAGCGCTATTTCAATCCCGATCTAGTTGGAACATCACTAGTTAGTACTGACACACTCATTACCGCGACCTGTGTGGGAATTGTCTCTGCTAGGAAGCAGGGGCATTGACCCCGAGTGCACTGACGCGACGCGTCATACGGATGCGCTCGCGCTGCACAATCGTGGCTTGTGAAGTTGTGACTTTTTTGTATTAAGGTTCGTTTATTGAACTTTTAGTGCAGATTGATTGCGTTTTGTACACATGGTGTTAATGGTGCTATTTGTAAACCATTAATGTTTATCTTTTCTGAAAAGTGCATAGACAATGTTGTAGGACTTGTAGGTAATGGAGAAACGTTTGATGAAAATAAAATTGGGATTTTTTGACTTAGATAGTCAACCTAAAAAGCTTTAATATACTCAGGATACATTTTAATCCCCACCCAAGGTACTTAGTCTTCTTCTGGTGGGTCATCAAAATGATCCGGCCAACCGGCTTTAGGTTCGAAGCCTTGACAGTTGTGTTTGACTAATAGTAATATATTGGTATTAAAATTTATTCTATTAAAAAAAATATTACTTCTGTCATGATTATGATTATTTCTTTCTTTTTTTTCGATATTTACTATTTTCATTGTGTGCCTGAGTCTATGCTAAATAAATGTATTGCCTTTGTTTTCTTTCTCTCAATTAATGGCACCAAGATCCATAAATAGGTTTTGCGTAAAGAGCAGCTGGTAAAACAGTCATCCGGCAAAACATTTTGAACTTGGAACATTCCAGCACAATTGGCCAAAACCAATAGACGTCCAATACCAATTTCTCATTTTGTAAGCCCTTTAAGGTCATTGGCACCATTTCCGATCAGTTGGATCATGGTCTGTGCTGTGAGTCATGCTTCCCGTTGTACGCGTTACTAATTCACCAGTGGGCACGGAACAACTGTCCTTATGCGCGAAACGGGTTGCTCTTAAACGTGCAATATTTGCTTGAAATAATGTGTTGGCAGTGATTTTATGCGCTGTAATTTGGCTAAAGTGGTCGTTCGGGTGTTGAAGTTCATGTTTGTGAAATTTTGCGCCAGTGTCGCGTAGTTGGAGATAGGTAGGTTATTTTAGGATTATTATTTACTAACTATGCCCGTGCCCTAGTCCGCGTGGAATTTAATAAAACATGTGTTTTCATTTTTTTTGCACGGTACCCGATATCTTTATCTGAAATAAAAGTAGCCCAAGTTACTCCTTATTACATAAGCTATCTGCCGGTAATATCCGTTCAGAGGTTTTGGAGATTAGCCCAAACAAACAGACGAACAGTCAAAAATTTATACTGGTTATTTTGATACTACCTTGTATAAAATATGGATTTAGTAAAAAGCTGATATTTTAACATAGATGCATTGGCTGAGACGTTATGCTCATGCGGTTGACCTTAGAGGAAGTAGAGTCCTTAGCAATGATTTCAATGCAAATGCTGCGGAAATATGGGTAGGTATATTACCACTCCTCTGCCTAACCCTACAGGGATACAAGCGTGTTATATTTTCGTATTTTAATTAATGTTAAGTACTTTATTGTAGCAATTTCAGTGCTTCAGCAGCTTGATATGACCTACTTTTATCTTGAGATGCATTAAGTACCATTTCCATTCATGACTAACATATCTGGAATATTGTTATGACATATTTAATGATTAACAAAAGTTCGTAATTTTTCAAACTTTCGTAATACCGGAGGCATCTAGTAGGCTAATGACACGACCAACACTTCCTCCTTACTCAAAGAAGGTTCCATTGTTTCAGAGCGATGTCGCGGTGGAAGGGTATACTGAGGTAGCCGGCAGATGGCAGCAGTCAGCGCGGCGATGTTCCGACCCGGGGGCGGTCTCGACCCCTCCTGCTATGCCACGCAACGGGTAAGTTCCGCTATGTTATCATAGATGGCGTTGTTTTAAAAAATCCTTTTAAGACCGGGAATTTATGGGTGAAATTTTCCGTCACATTTGAACCCCTTCAATAATAAACTAAGACTAGTCATATATAATACAGTTTTGAGGGTTGAGTTTGGCATAACTTTGTTCCATGTTAATTAATAAAAAAAGTTATGGTTTAATGGAAACTACTGGGGTTCTCACTCACCTTAGTATGATTTTTACTTTTAATCCTCTCCTGTTCGTTGCTGTTTCTTAAAGAAAACCTTCGTCTCTCTGCCATGTAAATAATTGTATCATGGGTCAAGGGGTCATTATAATAATTACCAATGTCACATGAAGCAACGCAACTAGGTATGGAGTCCATACACGTCGGTAATGAAGAGATAGGTACGCAGAACAGTTATTATAATGATGATGATATTTCCGGCTTCCGGGGTAGCTTGATATAATTAAAATTACATATTTTTCATCACGGGATTAATTAGTCAGAGCTTGTGTTATGGGTACTAGATGACTGATATACTTAATACAATACATTACATAGATAGATATTTTTATTATACATAGCAAATACCCAGAACACCCAGAACAAATCTTTGTAGATCGTACAAACATTTGTCCCAGGGCGGGAATCGAACCCGCAACCTCCTGCGTCGCAGGCGGACCCTCGTCCGCCGCGCCACATCGGTCGTCAAACGTTCCCAGCTAGATATGTCACGTTACCTCTTTCCATATGTAATGTCATTGTCATACATTTTGACGTTAGCGTCTGGTGTTTAGCGCTACGGTTTTTGTCTAGGCCTGCTACAAATGTTTTTGTATAGGCCTGCAGTACATCTCAGTAACTGGGTAACATACCCTTTGATAAGACTGTTAGACTTTTCAGATTCTGACTACCCGAAACGACTGTCAAAGATCTACGAAAGACAGCCGGGATACGGTCGATCTTGATATGTCATGGATCACATCCTGAATAAGTTTTATTTTCATATAACTAAAAATAAATTTCCCGACTCAACCGAAGCTCATAAAATCACATCATATTTGTCTTGCTGCACCAAAACTCTTTGGCATTAGGTAATACATACTGCTATTTGTTTAAGTACGGTCTTGTACAAACACAATGTCCCCCCGCCCCCGGATTCGTATTTTTGCAAATACACGTTGTTGTTTCAACGTCTCCTCAACGTATCAGCACCAACAGACATAACTGTTCTGCATAAGTCCACAAGGATGGCTAAAATGACGCTTCGTTGCTTTTTTTTGTTGCGTGGAAGATCCTTTGTTTTAGAAAGTAGTTAAATATTCAGTTTTGTCTCTTTCGGCGATTACATAATCAGTACTGCTGAGCATGAGGTTCTGGATTCGATTTCCGGACTGGGCTGAGTTGTTGGGATTTCCCAGCTCGATTTTTTCAGTAGCAGCCCGAAGTCTGGCCTTGTGCCCGTTGATGGCAATTATTTATATATAAGAGTTTAGTATAGGTAAACCTCTGCCTTACCTGCCGAGGAATACAGGCGTGGTGTTATGTTAAATAATTAAAAAAAAAACCTATCATTTTTATTCATGAATCTCCAGAACTTTTGTAGTACGATTATTAAGACGGTTCAGATTGTCCGTAATTCGAGAAAAAAATCCCAAGTTTTTGTCATTAAATAATGATAATGAGTCAAATTGAGGTCTATCCTTGACCCACACATTAATGTTAACACATAGCATAGAAAAACCCAAGTCACAGCTATTTTCGTCTTTTAACCACAAAATAGCAACCGCACATTTTAGGTGCTCAAGGATTGTTTACAAAGCATTGTTCAGTTACTTGTGGCGTATCAGAATGTCAATAATTTGGCCAAACACAATGTTATTCTTGTCCATAGGTACCTAAGTACTAATCATACTAATAAGTAGTTACATCACCGAAGAATTGGAACCTGCAGTCAGTAAAAAAGAGCAAGAAACGTTGCCTCACACTAGGAATTTCTGTTGTACCGTGAGGTGCGTTTACAAACATTCAAACTCACATACACAAACAACAAGACTCGGAACAACTAGGCGTAGGCTATACAAATATTTGTCCGTGCGGGAATCGAACCCACGACATGCGGCGCAGCAGTCAAACGCTCAGCATCTGCGCCAACCGTGCCAACTTTGGAAATAAATTGTCATAATATTTGTCATTTCAGTCTAAAATGGCCGACCGTTATCGAATCCGAAATAGCTAATGTAGAGCTAGGAATATCAAAAATGATCAACCACATAACATGTCGATGTTTTCATATGATTTTACAAGCCAATCTACATAAAACTTACCTTTGGACCGAAGGAACAACTTGAAAAGTAAATGGATATGAAAATTGTCAATACTTGGAAGGTGTTTAACGTTGTGAAACCTCTCAGTTCAAGTCTCGACCCGAGTAACGGCAATTACACGTGCATTCTGGCGGGACAAACATCCGCCATCTTGGATTTGTGAAACGTCACAAGGAACAAGATGCGAAGGGTGACTACTTAAAAAAAATAGTTTTGCCCTCAAGCACAATCAGGCATATTATACATACAAGTATTTACAATTTTAAAAGTATTCGATTTGACGTAACGTTTACGTCCAATATTCGTGCTAGGCAAACTGTACTATAAGTTATATGTGTCATTAAGATCGAAGATACTCAGGTACTTAACATCACGCCTTCATTCCTTGAAAAGTGAAGCACAGGCAGGTATAATGAACAACCAGTTTTCGCCAGTTATGTTTAAGTCCTATGTAATAGGGGGCGACCCTTTGGCCATCCACCGGGCACAATTCCCAACTCCGGGCTGCTACCGCTAAATTTCAGATAAACTCAAAACAACGATGTTGTCCGACTACGATGAACTAAGTAAATAAATATTTATATCAAAAAGTACAGACGCCAGCACATCAAGCTACCCCAAACTGTCAAATTTGTCCAATGGAATACGTTATTCTTCTGTAATAAAGTGGAAAAACTATCAAAGAAATTTAACTGATTAGCAGAGTAGAATAGAGTACATTAAATCTTTAATCGGTAAAGGCGAAAGCCATTCAAGTAGCAATAAATAAAATCACACCACGCAAAGAAACGTGTCATAAACGCGTCTTACGACAGCTCCATTGTAACTGCAATTATCTAGTTAAAGACTAAGATAGATCTCGCAGATAACTATGATATCGTGCGAACATCTGTGATGAATGCAAAAATTTTCAATTGAAAGAAAAGTGAAAATTTTCTAATCGTAAGTAAAATGGGCACAGAAAAAGCTGTGGAGTATGTGTTGTTACTTGTTATCGCAAACTTTCACCCGCTGTCAGTGTGTAAGTGATTTCGCGACGGTAAACGACAAATTGGTTTTGTCTTTAGTGGCTTGGTAAGATGTAAAAGTCATTTGATGGCTAATTGCTTAGCTGTTATGGGCATTGATTTCATTAACTCCAATAGCTCTGAAAATTATAATTATCATAGCATTTTGTCTATCATCTACAGTAAAGAACTCCCACTCCGCAGATTTCGCATTAAAAAATGTCTTTGTACTAAGGAGTCTTTGAATCTTCATGGTACTTAATAAATTGATGGCATGCTAGGAGAAAAACATTAATAATTCATATTTAGAATAAATAAGACATTTAGCCGTTGGCGGACAAGCAGTTTGCGTGTAATATAAAATTAACCTTATAGGAACAAATTTATATAAATAAGAATCATTTGGGGCATATTTAAGAGTGCTCATCACTTGTTTACGGTTTTACCGATATGCCTGGTTTTTTTTTGTTGGGTTTGTAATTGTCAGGACATGGTTTATATAAAAGGTTTCTGGAAAATCGACCAGGAAATTCAGAAACAGGAATAGTAGTTTTGTTTAAATCATCATCATCGTCATCCTCCTGCGTTTATCCCAATTTATTTGGTGTCTTCTTTTTCCATATATTTCTCAGAAGTGACCTCCTTCCTAGCCATATCATCTTATGTTATGTTATGTGGTAGTTTACTTTGATCGGAATAAAACAAAGTTTGCACCTGTGTAAAGCCGGAGTGGGCCGCTAATCCTATCATAAAATTTATAAATTCCCACTTTATCATAAACCTATAATTTCAGGGACATTCAGGTCCCTTTCGTACCATTCTGTTGTTCGTCCGTCTGTTGTTGTCTTGGTAGAAAAAAATGCTGCCATTTGCTAGCAGAACAATTAGTTGTGGAATAGGACGTAAAGTTGGCATTCCCCTTTTCAACGCGCAGTACATTCTCTATACTACGGTGCTTTAGACTAGCCACTGCGGTCAAATGCGGCATCATGAATGCCTGGACTTAGCGCGTTTTATCCTTTAATTTATTGCACTATTTTATGCTAACTACGGAACTACCTATTGGTCGCAAGCACTACTGCTGAGCATGAATTCTTGAGTTCGATTCTAAGGTCAGGAAAAGTGATTGTTTTGATTTTGATTTTAAGCACACAAATGTACAGAGACGGACTTAATGCTATTTTTTACCAGGCAACCTTTGACCAAAATTTTTATTTTATTATTTATAAATACATTTATTTAAAAGCTTTAATTTGCACATTACAAAAAGAGACAATCAATTTTATTGTTTGTCCTATATATAGGTACTTTAATAATACATGGAATAAAATATGAATTTTCAGCAATTCCTGTGTGCTATATCACATATCTGTTGACGGCTTCTGGTATTAAAGTCACGCTTGAATCGTTTTAATGTCAATAATGGCAGTCGAATATTTAATTTGCAGCGTTTAAACTTTATGACGTCACGTTCTGAGGATAAATATTTTACGCATGTTAGGTATTTTTCGTGAGATTGCCTGGAGGTGAGTTCGTTCCAGACTGTATTTGATACCTCTCTCTGTGTGTTATTTAATGGCAAAGGAATATTACTATATTTCTTATATATGCTTTACAATCTACAAAAAAGTTGAAACATCAGTTCTCAAACGATTATTTTTGAAAACATTAGTTCCTAGCAATGCTGTTCGAAGATTTTAAGATACCTTCACTTTTCTTAAACTAGCTCTTGAATTAACATGCCTAATGTAGATTTTCTTAAAGATTTTCGACTAATGATACATTTTCCACACTTTAAAAAACTGCCTCGTTGGTGGTCGTAAACGCGACTACTTTGAGGTCCTGGGTTCGACGCCCGGGTCGAGCGATGTGTTATTGTGGTTTTTCATTAGGAATTTCTCAGTAGCAGCCCAGAAATGAATTGAAATGAATGTGAGGCTATTGCCATCAACCATGCCTGGTTCATGGCATTAGGCTCACACCCTATTATATGAGACTTAAAAATATAACTGGTGAAATGTGGGTGTACTGTAGGACGTAGGAACACTTCTCCCTAACCTTTCAGGGAATATAGGCGTGATGTTAGGTTATATATTTTGTCCTACTCTTTGAAAACAAAATTGGAGAATCAAAAACATCTTTAAACTGACTAATTTAATCGTTTAGCAGGCCCTGATCATCCAATTGACTTGATTCTCTGAAATCGATTGGCTACTGAACTAACGCTAACTACTCATAGGTACGCATACATAATCATCAATGCATTATTACAAGGAATACGATTGCCTATCGTGGCCTTACTTTCGATTAGATCTCAATACCGTTTCTCAGTGTTGAGCCGTTTATTTTAACATCACGACTTGTCTAGATTAAAATGAGGTCAGAGTTACAAAGGATTCTCTATCTCGAACCGCAATTGTATGAAATGGATTTTTCGGTGCGGTGAGGCAAGGTTGTTCTCGATTGTTACTGTTACTAAGTAGAGATGTTTTAATCAATCGATCGAGCTGGTTTTGAGATGTTCAGCTAATGCAAAAGCCGTGTAGGTACCCGATAGGATTTCCCATCGGCCAAAATGACGAATATCCATACAAACTTCATTCATCCTCTATTTTACTTCTTTAGGAGATGATTTTTTTTAATCCTGCCTTAGTGTGATCTCCTTTGTTATGTGTGGATCTCTTTGCAAAATGTTATAATTCCAAACCCAGCAGTTTAGGCAGTGCGAAGCCTGTGAAGGATTTATTAAATTTAATCATTTAATTTAGTTGATATTTGGATTGGTTAGTATTAATGGTTTCTGTGGATTTGCATTATATAATGAATCTCGGATAGGAACTAATTTAATTTCTTGCGTGCTGCCAAAAGGATTCTTATCTGTGCCATCGATAAAATAGTCAGTCTTGTAGTAATAAAATGTTTATCTATATACTTATCGAGAGATTATGCTAAGCTGTATTTTTACATAACCTGAAATAGATTTGAAAAATACATTGCAACAAACCTAAAAAAATACTAAATAAATATTGAAACAATGTTTCAAAACCACTCTAATGTATCTGAACTATTATATTACAATATAACGGAAATATTTGTTTTTTCTTTATATTGGATAAACTCTTAAACGATAAAAAAAACTTATGGCAAGCTACATCATCAGCCAGTAACATAAGCTATATTTATGTTTAAAACAACGCTTTAAAAGGAGTGGATGGGGATGTTAAAGTTCGGAGGGGTACGGAATCCACGTGGACGAACTCGCGGGCAAAATGCTAGTCACTTATAAAACTACTCCAGTCTCTGAGTTAACAACAGTGTTATAAATAAATATCTTACAAACACGATCACATAATTCTGCCTCTTAACCAGTAGTAGTGTCTAGGGGTCACTTGGCAAATTAACTGCATACTTGCATAACAAACTGGCATGCCATAAGGAATTCACTTTCCTCTCGGAATGCTGTTTATGTTATGTACTTAGGTATTAAGACGGGGTGCTGAAATCTGAACCAAGCTGTTGATCAATAGAAGTAGGTGTTGATAGAAATTAATGAAAGTAAAAATAGTTGGTAATACTTAGAGGGGTGGCTGTTGAATGACGGGACAAGATGTGAAAGAAAGAAAGATAAAACATTTATTTGGGATCGATAGATAGATAATAAAAAACACAAAAGAAAAAATAAACTAAAATCTATCTCTAAAAACAAAATCACCTGTGCGAGGCCACAAAGGTTCCTATCTCAGCATATGCTACGATATTTATGTATGGGTGAAAAAGACATGCTGCACCGACCCCAAACAAATTAGGATAAGGGCAAGAGGATGATGAGGAATAGTTAGTAATGATGTCGATATGTTGGGAAATGCATTGTGGAAGACCCTCATAATTATGGGAAATAGCAATCTAAATCTGTCTAGAATTTTTAAACCTCAAATAATGGCCGCAATTTTAATTAATGACGTTGGAAAAATTCTACTTTCTTCTTAATCTCATTGATTCTTCTGATTACATATATATTTTAATTAATAAACAACTTTTATATCTATTCTTCCTTTTTAATGTAACATTTAAATTTCGTATTTAATGGTTAATCACTTTCATTTAATAACAGATTACCTCTGATTTAATAAAGGATCACCTGTAGATACCATTTTTTTATTTCGGATGCACCTTTTCGTAATATCTACTGATTTCTTTTTTTACAGAAAAAAAAATAGTGAATTATTTTTACGTGTCCATTAATATTTTTTGAATAGATATATGACCCGATTTTGTCCATCAGTAGATATCGTTGAGGTGTATACGATAATGATTGTGGTAGCAAATCGGATTGAGATTTTGATAGAGTCAAGTCTTCATGAGTTTAAACGATGCCAATATTACAATTATTATCTGAATTCTGATTATGGTTTGAGATCTAGAATTGTCGCAATGACACAAAATTGTATCATTGTGTCGTTTCTTTCTCTAGATTGATTCATGCTGCTATACTTAGTTTAATTTTACTAGTAGACATTGGTCCAGTAAAATAAATGCTTTCATTTTTACTAGCCCTGACGCGGACGATTGATATTACTCTGCCAAAAGGAACTGGCTAGCCGGCAGTATGTTGTTTGACCCGTGCTTTCTTTCGTGATACGTCCAATTGGACGTATCTTATCAGATTTCACTCGCAGTGTCTGTCAGACGGATTCAACAGTTGCCAATGTGCAGAGAAATTGGGACATCTATTTGTAAGGCGTGATGGCGTGACTTATATCCTTTATCTTGTTCTTCTTAAGGGGGATCCGTAACAAAATGTTTTGAAAATTGAAGAGATGCCTCGCCTTTTATACTTTCTATGTTTATTAATATTTATTTCTCGGCAATTATGATAAAAAAATAACTTAATTATAATAATTTCAAACATCAATATGAACTCTCAAATTTTTATATTATATATATACGTTGATCTCAAATCAAATCTGATCACGTATTATTTATATAATACAGGTAGACAATATAAATACAGTTAACCCTATGTAATGCCAAGAGGCGTACACATGTATGCATTGTAGAACAATACTTGCTGGAACAGAAAATTTAATTTCGAGAATAACATTGTTGTTGGAAATTATTAAAATTAAATTACAATTTTATCGTAACTGCCGTGAAAGTAATGTTGTTCGAATACAACGTAAAACAGCACTGAAATTTTCAAAAAAAAAACTAAAGATATTCGTACCTTGTGGGCTACGTTGAAGAAATCATCTAGTTTAACATTGCTATATCATGTTGTTTGGCTAAACTAGTCTTAACACGTTAGCACATTAAAAGGCCAAGGGTGTGGTGAGAAATCTAATGTCCTGACCTTGGATTTCTCCGGTAATGTGAATGGGTTTGCAGAATTTATCACATTAGCATAAATGCACAGACTATATGCTCTAAAACCATAATCAGCCTATAATGTCCCCAGTGCTAGTATATAGCTCAAATCAAATCAATGGTTTATTTGCAGTGTCTGTGAGAGGGAGTGAGCCAAAATCCATCACGTGGACCCTATACAGGCTGGTGGATATCACACGCCTTTGTTATATTCTTCGTCTTTTCTTGCTTATTGGGTCGAAGAGCTGAACCATAGTGGCTATCACATCGAAAATTCAATCATAACATTGAATCAAAACAAAATGCATCCAGCACCGCAATATATGCCACATGTTTATAACGTTATTGATAATTAAAATCATAATTATCTATTTCGCTTCGATACACGAATGCCTTGCCAGTTCAAAAGCCTCGTTGAACCATTAATTTTAATTCGGTTTCAGTGAAATGGGTCAATTACAACCGGTGTTATTGATGAATAAATTCAAGTTTTACATGGTTCAATTTTGTCCAGGAAGTTCTTTATATGAATCAAATGCAAGAGTGGATCTCACTGCCTGCGGCTCTTATTTTTCTAACTCCTCCGCTGTTCTTTTCTGATTAATTTCGTCGCGGGATCCAAGACAGAATCGTTTCTCCGGGACTCGTCGGACTTCATTGTATCGACGCTTTTTTGGTGGTCGCCAATGTTGATTCTGGTTTTCAGGAGTTGTAGTGGTTTGGGAATAGTGTGGCGGGCTTGTCACTGCCTGCGTCTGTGTTTCCGAACGCATTCAACACGAATCTCTTCAAAGACAGATTGAACTGGCTTCTTCTGAGTAAGTTCACTTCATTATCAAAACGGTTTCTGTCACCTCTGACCTACACTAGAGTCAAGAGCAAACCCATCTAAACAATAATTCATAATTCAGTTAAAAAAAATTAAGTGGTGTCCAAGTGGTTGTATAATATTATACTGTTATTGTTTAAGGGCTAGGGATATATTCTTTTAATGACTAGGACTGTTCGCTTGTATTTTGTTCTTATTGGTTATTGGCGTTTTAGGACATGCCACCAGAGATATTTATATTTAAACACCATTCAATTCTCAATTCTTTATTGCATACCATAATGTCTGTATGGACCATGTCGGAAATAAATGAATTAATTATGTATATAGTTAGGTAGAAATAATGATATTAGTCGCAATTATTGACCCAGTGGGCACAGCATGGATCAAGTATGAGAGAGGAGGAAGGACACTGGGTATTTAATGTGATACATTTTATTATTAGTTAAGTAGTTAGTAATTATAGTCATTATTACAGAATTGCATTTTATAATTATAGTTATTGTTTTATAACGTATTATTATAATAATTATTGCTGCGTAACGGCGTACGTGTAGTACGTCACTGTTGCAGTTTTAAAGTCTGTTTTTTTTTCGATTTGATACTCTTCTATTCTGAAATCTTTTCCAAAGTTGATCTTACTTATTCCATTATATCACTCGCCTTTGCAACCGACAGAGGAAAGAGTTACGATCAGGCAAGTAATCAATCAAATGATATAACATGGAATAACAGAAGACACATGTAGATACCCGCTCAGTATTAAATATCAATAAACGCTGCACACAAAAGCGCGCATACCATGCTTACGCAATCGATGGCGTGAAAGGCACAGGTGCGCGCGCGCAGCGTTTATCACCCAATCGCTTTCCAATTTTGTATGCGAAATAGATAAGAGCAGAAGGTTTATGCTGTTATAATATATTCGTGAAGTAGTTGCAAGCGCTACAGCTGAGGCTGTGGGTTCGATACCCAGATAAGGAAAAGTATTTTTGATTGACATAATTATTATTGTTGACATAATGTGTTGTATAGCTTCAGGTTCTTCAAACCTATCAGACAGACGTGTTGCTGGGGAGTTTGTTCCTCCACTTCTTCTTCCCAGCAAAAACACTAGGAAGTGGTGAAGGGTGGGCGTTTTGGGGGACTGTCTTATGTAAACGTCTTTGACGTTCAAAAAGTGCTGATTCTCAGCCTAATTTGAATAAATAAATTTTGATTTTGATTTTGATTTTGATTTTTTGAGCTTTTGCATTTGGAATTTCTTAGTAGCACACCGTAGTCTTTGTGCCCAGTTAATGGCAATAGACGCACTTACAAAACATAATAGTTGAAATGTGGGTGTACTATAGGTACCTAAACCTCTGTTTAACCCTATGGGAATACAGGCATGATGTTATCTTTATGTTAATATGGTTAGGTACCTCGTTGGTCTAGTGTTTGAAAGCGCTACTGTCGAGTAAAGTGTTGTTGGGTCTTTCTATCTGACTGCTTGTAATTAACGAAAAAAAATTCCAAGACTTCTCTTAAGTAAGCTTTCTACACTTTTCTTTCTCATGATTCAACTGTTGATCTTTGTCAGACGATTGTCGTTTAAACAGGTTTTTAGGGCTTGACTGTTATGATTCGGTGTATGCACCTGTTTGTAAATATACGGGACAGATGTAGACCACATGCGATATAACGTTTCCAACCGTCAAATTGGCGGTTATTTTTTCGATTCATTTGTTATTTGTTTTGTTTTTGGGTTAAAATTCGGATAGCAGACATAGATCAAGGTTAGCAACACCAATAGATTATAAAGAAAATAATGTTACATTCTCAAATGAGTTCAGTTTAAAAACGTTTTGTTTTAAGTATTTTATTTACATAAACTACAGACCACTTAGGCAATACAGTCGAAGGTGATTACTATATTGCCTAGAAAATACCGATGTGCCAATGCGCAAGTTGCATGCTACCGGCCAGTTAGAGGCAGCTTAAAGTTGCAAACACACACAATGTTGTGAGAAGTCAACGACCTTTTGACAGGTTATAATGACAATTGATTGTCAAAGTGTGCTGTCATGCGGAAATTGTATCTCGGAGAAAATAGTGGGTATTGAAAAAGTTGTTGGGAGGATTGCGAAGCGCTAAGTGCACGCTTTAATTAATGGATTTTTAAGCTGATATCGTTTTTTTTACATTTTGTAGATATAGGCATAATAAAAACACGTTAAATTGTAAGTTATTTAAAATACACTCCGTTTTGTGACAATTTAACAGTTACAGTTTACAGAAAAAACATTCCGGAACAATCCTGAAGATTGGTATTAACTTTACTATAAGCATTCATATTTGAATTCCCCTGATACATTTCAATAACATAATCTTATTTCCACACCGAAAGTTACTACACTCCTGATATAACATAGAAAAAAACCGTCTAGAAAACAATATTCCCAGCAAGATTTCCGTAGACAAACCCTAATTACATTCGCCCACTTTTTCTCACTGCCGACACGAATCAATTTAGCCCAACATTAATTACACTGTATAGAAATTGGAACAGCTGACTCATACCGTTGTCACGGAAGAGGAAATTATAAGAAGGGAATGATAAGTGTATTCCCGTATCAAGAAGATAAGGGATGGATTTCGTTAATATGTAATTAGTGGGATTAAGGGACTGTTTTCTGGGTCTTTTTTTCTGACACATTGTTTTTTTTTTCTTTTCATTTGCGATTTGGTAAAACATATTTGTGGTATTGAGTTAAAATCGGCTGCTTTTACTAGTTTCATGTGTATGGTTATCAAAAGCAAAATACCAAACAATACGGTTCCCGATAAAATAGCGTAAAAGTACTGTCGCTACGAAAAGAGTTTTGTATTTTATTGTAAAACTAACTTCGCCAATATTGTGCCAACAATATTTAATTTAGTTTACGTAATAAACACTTTGGTATTTTGTATGAAAAGCCAATTTTCTTAAAGGCTCTGTGTTAATAGTTTCCTCGCTAAAGTTACTTAACAACGGCCAGAGACAAAAGGTTGAGTCATTATGCGTTCGTTTTCTTACTTTTTTTCTTACAAAATAAGGCCTTTTGCTTGTTTGGTAAATACTCGGCATTGTTGTAACGTTCGGGATAAAATAAATATATAAACAACATAATTGAAGAACATTTAGTGACATTTAACAGTATTTCTATTTTGCAAACATATGTTACTTATAAGTGTATTCATATTTGTGTGTTTTCGAAAAAGAACCACGAAAAGAAGCTGTTTTCTTTATCTACGCTAACTACTACGTACAAAGTGAAAAGATGGGAATTTGATTACATAATTTCAATCATTGATAGAACCCCGCCCCTTTACAATTTTGCGAGTTTTCTAACAATATTATTCATACAAACGTATGAGTTACCTAATTCTGCATAACATTGATTACATCATGTTGGTAAACGTATAGCCGCAGAATGCCTGAGGCTTCTTTAATTATTTTACAAATTGCAGCGATGTATTGAGTACCGCAGCCATTTTAAATCGGGTGGGTTTCGCTAATGCCGCTGTTAAAATAATGTGATCGCGTTCCAATATGCCTAGAGCATTACTGTGTGTGGTACTGATTCTATTTTTAAATTGCAGAAAAAAAACAAGAAAATTAACGTGCTTTATGAACGTGATACAAATGCCAGGAACATTTTTTATAAAAACTTTTTCGAAAGAGTTTAAATGCAGGGTTTTAATACTAAAATGAAAGTCTGTTTAACTTCTCATACCAAGGTAAAGGGTTTACTATCCAATTAAGCCTGACTTAGTTTCAATTATAAGGGCAGATATCAATAAAAATAACCGTAGTAATTCTTAGAATGTTAATTGGTAATAATAGCAATCATCCGTTTAGCAAATCGACGCGTGCTCAATGATACCTATTACACTTCCCCAGACTATAAACTTTTAACACTTAACTTTCTGTACTTCCGATTTTACCCAGAATTTGACCTTATTCTCGTAGAGTCAAGGTTCAGTTTTGTTCTGCGTGCTTTTCGAAATCTTTGGAATCTAAATGGTATTTGTATGTTACGCGAATGAGAATTGTTGTAATGGCTTCCGAAACGTCAATTAGATGTTTAAAGTATGACTATGTAAATTGTTTACAATTGTCTATATAGGAGTATTGATAGTACCTAGTTGAATTTCTATTTAATTTTGATCACGAATATAAACATTCCTTGTACTAACGAATCTTATAAATATAATATAGTTACTACCTCGTCAACGATTTGTAGTGAAATAGCGTAATTAAAATAAAATATAAATATTTATTCTACAGGTACAATCTGTCTCTGACTGTCTGTCCGTCTGTCTGTGTGCTCTGTGTACTATAAAATACACAGGTTAATGGTGTAATAAGTATAGTTAACAATAAAGAGTCAGAGTATAGCTATAACTAATTATAGTGCAGTAAATATAGTTAGTGAGTCCCAGACTAGACATTTGATCTTGTAAATACGACTTAAGTCTAAAGATTTAATAACATGTAAAAAATAACAGTAATTGCAATGCAGGCAAATATAGGTAAATTAACCTACATTTGCCTGCATTGCAATTACTGTGCCCTAGCAGAGTAAATGCCAAGTACTGAACCCCTAAAATAATCGGAATTATTATACTTTCCACTTGAGTGCAAAAAATATTAGAAATTTGAATGTTTATTGAGAAAAATTACATAATTGCTTGTTTTTAATTATTGATCTGGAGTGACGGAGTAACGCCATTAATGACAATTTATTGACGCTTCTACAAGCATTGAATTATAATTTTACGTTCCTCAATAAGTACAACAAATTATTTTACACTGCTTTCCCATATTTACTTACTCAAACGGCAACATCGTAAGCGACATAGCTATAGCTGTAACTTTAATAAGCTTTGAGCATTGGAAATATGGTTGAAAACTCTTTGACGACCAATCATGTTACGAAACCGCAATGAACCGGTTTCGTGATGGATTTAAATATGAAATTGACGATTATGGCATCCGTCATGACTGAACGACGAAAGTATAATAATTTCCGGAGGTGTATGGTGAAAATAATGAAGTTTGGTTTTGGTTCAAATAACCCTATTATTATCAAAATGTATGGCACGCAACGGACTGAACTCAATGCGGTTACCGAATAACCACATTGAGTTCAAGATAAAATTAGAAAGGTTTTAAAGGGCTTTCGTGACTTATGCAGTACTTGTACACATAACATAACATCACGCTTGTTTACAAGAGTTAGGTAGTGGTGTATCTATAGTACTCTCTCATTATGGCAGTTATATTTAAATTCAAGAAAACACACCCATTGATATAAATCGTTTGAATTGAAGTTCCGTTTACGTCAAGTTTGCCTAGACTATACTAAATGTAACACGTGTCAGTCTTCGATAAAAGGAACTCAGGTCAAATAAAATTAAGTACATAACATCACGCCTTTTTTCCTTGAAAAGTGAAGAACAGGCAGAACACCCACTTTTCGCCAGTTATGTTTAAGTCCCATGTAATAGGAGGCTAGCATATTGCTACCAACCGGGCACCATTCCAGATTTGAGAAATTCCAGAAGGTAAAACCCAATAACACTTTTCCCTACTCAGGAATCGAAAACAGGACGCGCTAACAAACACAAGAATAACGGGGCAAAACTTATACAGTTCCTTGTATTCCGTACTATCATTGGTTTATCTTTGATGAAGCTAAAAGCTAGACCACTAACAGTATTCATGATAAAATGTAGGTAGCTGTCGGTAGTGGTGTTCAAATGTGTTTGCTTTGCAATCGGAGTTATGAGAGGAAATACTAGTTCATGAGAGCACATGAAAAATCAGCAAATCTAAACTCTCAACCGCAATAAGAAGTAAAATAATACAGTCGGACCAAAATCAGCTAGATGGTATTATCGTCATCAGATTCGGCAGAGGTATTATTAGAAGTATTTAGAAGTATTATTGACCACACCCACATTTCATATGATTAGCACCATCATGATTCTGTAATCATTCCTTGCTACTATTTTTACCGCCACAAATCTGATTTTGCTAAAATGAAACACTAATGATAAGGAATTTCCTAATATTTTTTAGGTAATAATTGAGTATAGATAAATTAATAATGATTAGTGACGCCTTCTCTTCCTTTAGGCGTCTCAAAGTAATTTGAAGATAGTATCTGTGGTCAGTGTAATCACCTATGGATGCTTCTGCTTATTGTTAAGATGTTTAGTAAAAATTATGTTTATTAAATTGAATAGAATGTATCTATTATAAAAAAATATTGTAATCTTAAATAATAAAAGATTACAATGTTTTTTTACTTTTCAATCAATAAATCAAGCGTTTTTGGTCGTATTATTAACATATATTACACATATAACATATATAATTTTTTTTAATCAACTATTCAAGAAATATAATTAATTATATATCGTAAACTCCAAAGTTTAAAAATAATTATTTTGTTCCATTAATGTTTATTAGTTAACATACTTTGTTCTTTAACTATATGAATTACAACCCTTCCATGATTTTTATTCAAATAGTAACATGTTCAAGCATCATTGGTATCAGATTGAATTGAAGCGACTCTAGGGACTGAATCACTTACAAAATAAAGTTTTGACAGCTATGAAATATTATGACCTCAATAAACTCTTTGAAAAGTCGAATCAAGGTAAGTTATTCAATGAAGTAACTAGTAACTTCGTTAAATATTATTTATATTCATGATTTATTGACTTATGAAATTATTGAATAAACTTAGAATAATTATTACACTTCGAATCCGTCGTTCGGTGATTGATGGAAGTAATTGAATGAACCGCAAAAAATAGTACAAAATTAATCATTACGTATGTGTTTAAGTTTTTTGTTGGCGACTGTACCGATGTCGGTTTTCATTCAAATGATTAAGACAATAAATAATTAATTGGTAGTTTTTTATGAACATAAAAGTCATCTTACTTAAAATTAAGTGGTTAAACAGTCGGTCTACTTCAACATACTTTTTTGCAGAAATTACAAACTCTCTCTGAAGAAAGCATACTAAACGATAAATATAAATAACCAGCTTCCACCTGCGGCTTCACCCGCGTGCTTTGTTGATAAAAAGTAGCCTATGTCCTTTACCTTTATTTTATCGAAATTCTCAGTGGTTTAGGCGGGAAAGACGGACAAACAGACACACACACTTTCCCATTTATAAAATTAGTATCGTATGGATGCACGGCTTAGTATGCTTTCTGCAGCGAGAGTTTTGACTATAAATATGAATATAGGCATTTTCAGTAAAGTCAATAAATAAAATAACCGTTTCGTCATAAACATCATGTTTAAAGTTTATTATAAGCAACAACTTGCAAGTCGTTAACATATCCGCTGTTCTCATTCCAATGACGTGCTAAAGAGTAGTCATTAACTTCATCCCGTTGCGATACCGCAATGCATTCGCGCTTTTACCGCAAGATGGCGGCCTTCTTGTAATAGCGCCATCTATCGGTGACCCGCATCATTACACGTGTTTATGGAATAACGATCGTTTTACCGATGTGCGAAGATTACACGGGTATTTGTTTATTTATTCAAGGTAGACCTAGGGAGTACAATATTTTACTATTTTGATCTTTTTTTTAGGGATGGGAAATCATCCAATGACTTCTCCCGTTCTGGATAGTAGGGAGGGCGTGTCAGACTTTTAATGATTAAAACCCATCCGTGTTCCGTCCTTGCATTTTGACCTAAGATCCTATTATGTCAGTCTAAATTTCTTAGGCTAATTTGTTTATACACCTATATTTTGGAATACTTTTTATGAAAAGCATCATTTTCATTTTCTCTGATCTTATCTGATTATTAAAATATTAGTCTATAGCCCAGTCGGTACATTCTGTAGAAAAAACAGAAGTGACCTGTCAATTTCTAGCATTAGTATAGGATGACAGCTTACTTCCCCTACACATCACTTATATTTTACGGGGTTCTTTACAGAATAGCACCGTCGCTCTAAAAGTAGCTATTCATTTTCCTCCTTTACGAGATCAACAAGAAACAATATATTCGGATTTAAATTTCGTACACACGAGTAGAAAGCCCCTTAATCACTTACACGTGAAAAAATATTGTTTTGATAGAAGCTTGTAAATGTCAAAAAAAGTAGTTAAACATTTTCTTTGTCAACAATCCAAAGTGGGTCACACCTTGAGCAAAGTTTATTTATATATGTTTTACGGTAATGAGTTAGTATGTGTCTTAAGTTTATATGGTCAATAGCCGCCAATTAGCGGGACCCACAGAGCAAAGACAAAAAAAAGATAAACGGTTTTAACATACAACCTTGTCATTATCAACTATAATCGTAAAATAAATTGTGGGCTTGTGAATTTTCATTACAGTGTATTATCATAATGAGGAGCAAATGTGCGTCTGTACTTAGGGCCACTTAGGGGCCGGTTGTCACGGTAGACTGTGGTGGAACCAGCTTTAAAAAGAGAGACAACGAATATTATTTAGTACTAGTAAACATAACATAACATCAACCCTGAATTCCCCGGACGGATGGGCGGAGGTGCGAGTCTATTGCCATCAACCGGGCACACATTCAGACTACGGGCTACTAACGAGTAAATTCCTATTTAAATGTTTCTTCACCCGACCCCAGGACGTCTCACTAACTCATCTTCATCCGATGAACACAAATAACATCAACTCAACAATAAATTCAGTAAATTTGTTGTATTGCTTGCAGATGGGCAAGTATGTACACACGTATTAAAAAAAAATGATAGTAAGTTTTTCATTCCATAAATGGTACCTGACTTTTCCCAGCGATTCTAAATAATTCACTTTGGACGCATCTATAGTTATTTACATTATTTTTAACAGGTACATTATTAAGGTACGTTATTTTTAACATAATTATTTAAATTGAAATTGTCTTTCTCACTGTCAGTCATCGCTGATGGCGGGAGATTGAAGGAGCATACTCTGGAAGTATGGATGTGATAGTGAGCCTGTTAGTAAGTTGATAAAATATTTCAGTCAGCATTAATACATAACATTACGGATACTATAGATACCTACTGCCTACACAAACATAGGCGCAAGTGCAAATAGAAATTAGAAACGATGCGAACATTATATTAGCAAACTTTGTATACTCGTGTCATAAAATATTGCAATAAAACCTTTGAATACATCACAGTAGTATAATGTTACATGTGAACACGCAAAAAATTGACACAATATTAGTGACTAGCTGATGCCCACGACTTTGCCCGTGTGGATGTCATCATTAAATTTTCGACGACACCTCCAACAAATATATTTATAATTTAGCCAATGAATACAAAAACTTAACAAATTTTATATGCCAAGACCATCCTCGAGTACCACTTTATCCATTGGTGAAAACAGCATGAAAATAGGTGCAATAGTGTTTGAATTTGTCGCGAACAGACGGACAGACAGACGCGGCGGAGGACTTTGTTTTATAATATATAGTGATATTTTAGCAGGTACCAACAAATGCGGATAAAAAAATCGTGACCGAAGTATTATTGAAACTTTTCAAAGCAATTTCAAAAATGAGGAAGTGTTTGTGTGTCCGTTTTTTTACTATAATTATTAATATTATCGGACATTATTTGCTTGTTCTATTAAGACACAAAAATTATCATAATTATAATAATCACAAAAAATGTACTTGAGTACTATATCTATATGTGTATGCTACGGAAAACTTTTAAAATCTTGTAGAATATGGACAGCACAGGCTTTCATAAGACCGTTCTTAACCCAATGAAATCTTAGCAAACTAACATAAGTAACAAAAGTAAAGTTTACAATGACAATATATCACCATAACTCATAACACACAACTTCCTAGACATTCGGTGCTAATATTTTATCAATTCAAACCAACTTCGGCCATTAGTTTGTACAACAGCTGACTAGACAAGCGTGTAGTAGCCAGAGAGACTGGTAGATAGTGAAACTGATTTCGAAAGCGAACGCTGGGTGAATAGCCCTCTCGCGTAGCTGATACAATGATTTAGAAATTACTTTAAATGCTCGATTTTATGGTTTGGCCTTGGTCTTCTTACATGGACTAGCTTGTGAGGTAATCAGATTAAGGCTTTTAGATTTTTTATGTAAGTAATCAAAAATAATCAAAATCAAAATTGATTTATTCAAATTAGTCTGAGAATCAGCGTCAGTGTCATATGACGGTCACCCAAAACGCCTACACTTTACCACTTCCTAGTGCTTTTCTGGGAAAAAGAACTGGCGCAACAAACTCCCCAGCAACACGTCTGTCTGATAAGTTTGAATCATCTATAGCTTTGAAACCGCGACAGCCAGACTTTTTCATTAAAGTTGTTAGTGTTTTTTTTGAAAATTGGAGAAAAAAATGCAGACTTTCATTTTTTTTGTGTTCGCCCTACAGCCTTTACCCATGGTTTCACCCTAAAACGTCAACCTAAGGAACGATACTGTTGACACCCTACTTGTTCTAGAGGTATCAGATTATCATTAAGAGGCGTACTTAAATTAAATTATAGGATTTATCCCCATACTTAGCTTTTGACGACACGATTGGCGCAGTGGTTGAGCCATCGGCTGCTGCGCCGCGTGTTGTGGGTTCGATCCCCGCACGGAACAAATATTTGTATGACCTACAGGTAGTTGTTCCGGGTCTGGCTGTTTGTGTATGTGAGTTTAAATGTTTGTAAACGCACCCACGATACAGGAGAAATTCCTAGTGTGGGGCAACGACAAAAAAAAAAAAAAAAAAAAAAAAAAAAATTATGCTGTAGAACAATTTTATGAGAAAAAATAAAACTTTTCATTTTTTATTAACTACTTTTTTAATACTAATGCTATGTTACCTCTTGTTAATAGTAATTAATGTAATATATCATTGATATACCATAAACTTACAAATATTGAAGAAGGTTAGAGTACTCACAGTATTGTCGACGTTTTCTTTCTAAGATATGCACCCTAGATTTTCAACATCAACAGAACGGTTGCTCTGCCCAAAGATCACTCATTTGCTGTGTTCCTTTTTCATAATTCAGCACTCGTGCAGCATCTATTTCAACCATAAATCGTTAATTATAAAAGCACATTTAAGTTTCTTATTATTGTTATTGGTCATTCGATAAATACTTGGTTAAGTGTTACAGTAAGATAGAGATCTATTTCGTCATGGAAAAATGCGTGGGCGCAAGCGTGTCTTAAAATTTAAATAACGAAGTAATGCCCGAGAAGCTGCCTTGAAACCAAGGACTGAATGATTCAGAGCATTTATATTGGACCTTTAATTTCATCTGTCAAATCTGTAAATAAGATTCTTTGAAGTTTTATAAACGTACCTTTATGCAGTATAGTGCCTTTTGGTATTAAAAATATTCAATTTTCACTTCCTTATTCGTCATAAAAGATAAACCAACCAGTACTTTTTAAATAAACCAACTCATCAAAGATATGACGCCATTCTAAGCTGATGATCTCACGTAAAAAGTTGCACCAATTTTGACAGAAGGAACCCCGAACGTGGAGGGTTTTTAATCTTGCCAACAAAGTTCAACACTACCGCATTGTGATAGAAGATATATTTGTGAAGAACTATACGAATTGTGGCTCATACAATTCCGGTACAGCTCTTAGCTGGAGCGAGGAAACATCCCACATTTTATTGTTGCCATAAATTTCCCGCCGAGATTGTCCGTGGATTTTTATACTCCTTTAGCAAAGCAACCCGGTTTGGTATGGAAGAATTATCGTGACAGCTATCTGACTGGCTTCAATTTTGCCTTCTAAAATATCTGGGAGCCAGCATAAAGTTTTATTGCTTCTAGTCTCGATTCAGAAACACGGTTAAGAGTGGCGAAAGCTCTATTAAAATCGGTCTTGCAGTTTTAGAGATAAGCGCGTATAAACGGACGGAGAGTTATTTATTTGTTGTGTTGGTAGAAGGGTGGGTGAATGTTTTGAATATTTTTCTTTATTATTCGAGAGTATAAGACGGTTGTATACAATGTAATGAGGATTTGTAACGGCAATTTTAATGATTTAGTAGTCCGTTTGACTGTCTACGAATGTTCTTGAAATGTTCAAGTGTGTTTTTGGAATCTTAGCACTGTTTCTTTTCAATTGTTAATTCATGTTTTTAGTTCTTTTGTTATTGCTGTTGTTGCATGTTTTCTGTTTTTGGTTTTTGTTGCCATTTCGTGAAACAAGTTTTTGGTACATCCTTTTTACATAACAAGATGTTTTTTTCTGATTAATCTTCCTTATACCTGGCTCTAGTCTATAGCGACTTTCTATTTTACATGACATATCTGCATGTCCTAAAGGGTAAGGCAGAGGTGTCCCGCTAGTGCACCTACATTTAGCCAGTTATAATTTACCCAAAATAAATTTAAGTTATTTGACTCCTCCACTGGTATGTGTATGAAATAACACTCAATACGCAAATGTTGAGATAACTCAGAAATATGAATGACACAAATTAGAAAGCATTTCTCACAGATACCAGTTCCATGCTTATCAACAGTCATGTTTACTATTGCAACACAGTTACGCCATGGTAAAATTTCCTTTTAATAACTCGTTGATTGAGAGTTATATTTTGTTGTATTCAAATACTTTTTCTTAGTGAAAGTATTAAGAAACTTCATTTTTACAATAATTAATAGAAGATGATTTAGTACTGTGATAAAATTACTCTATGATTGATTACTCTTTATGCTGGTAAAATGTAAGAATAATGGGATTGAAGGTTTGTAAGTTGCTTGTCATCAACATCATAGCATTACGACTGCTGTCCCCGAAGGGTTTGGCAGATAGAGTAAAGAGAGAAAAAAGATGAATTTTACATTTGTGAATATTGAGATATTTTATTATAATGAAGGGGCTTGAACAAGGCCTGTAGAGGTTGGTTTGTGAATGGGTGATCTATAACATAACCTGCTAGTTGCGGAAGAATGTCATTCGTAGATCTTTGTCAGTAGTTGGGGCTATTCAAAAAGCCCGAAGTCTGTCAATTCTGAGACCGTCTTACCGAGGGGAATGAGGCCCAGTAATTTGGATGTGAAGGCAGCCGCTTTATTTGACATACTGGTATTCAGCAGTATGCAGCCAACACAGTTGGGAAAAGCCTAGGCTGATGATGAATGATCGCAGGAAGGTAGCCATGATGGATATCTCATGATGGATATTGAGGTTTTTTGATACTATTTAGCTAATTACATTTGTGGTGCAGCGAATTTTTTTACATAAGAAAGATCGGACTTATTATCATAACATTAAAGTTTGTTAAAAAAAGAAATATTTTAATGGGACATAAGTTTTCGATTCTCAGTAAATTTCGAGAACTCTGTTTTGTTTTTTTTTCCTAATTGGTGCTATTCTTCAGAAAGATCAGAAGGACAGCACTCGCAACACATTTAATGTTTTTAATTTATTAACGTAAACTAAGCGAAAGGAGTATGTTAATATAGTGGCAGGTGGCGTTCTATTGCTTCTGCCTACCCTCATGGGAAAAAGGCGTGAGTTTATATAAGTTGTTACATTTTGTCTAGATATCTACGGAAATTGTGACCACTTAATTAAACGAACCTAACCACCTCAAATAAACATAAGATCTTTGTTAATTCTTTTGTCAACGTCCTATAACTTTAGTTTATACACCACACAATAGAAACCATCCATTGTTATTAACGATATTAAGTTATAAGACTTAAGTTCAATGTCCCACTTTACAAGTTTCCCCCCCCAAAAACAACCAAGGGGATGGATTCCAATTGTTTCAATTCAATTAAAAGGGTTAATTGTATTGAAACGTTTCTATTGAATGGAATTTCATTAGTCCTGTGTACCTATTGTTTGTAGATACTAGGCATTTTGTAACATTCATTGTATATGGATTTTACAATTAAAGTTTTTCGGGAAATTTTTAAACGACCGGTGCGATGCGTAGATAAGTTTAGTTAGTAAACTGTAAATCCCTAATTGGTTGTAACGTTATTTTATTCATTTCAAGTAAAATTGTTAAGAAGCTGTGGATTTTGTGAATAAAGAAATAAGTAGGTAAATTAACAAATAGACCTTTGTGATGGAAAAAATTGAGTTAAATTAACATTTATCACCCGTTAGATTAGGTGAATTGAAATTTCTGAAGCTTCTATCTTTGTTATATAATGCTTCTTTTTACATAATACAAGCGAACCACCCCGGTTTTGCACGAGTGCATTTTTTTTTTGAGATTTTCATTTAAATGTTATCATCATAATTTCTGACTATTCCGGTGGATTTCCTAAAATTTCTCTTTCATACGAACCATGTCCTGACTTTTACACAAACAGATCAAAATGATGATTTTTCATATATGCTTCATACATGTTGCTATTGATTTTTACTTAACACGTTGAACGCCAAATGACCGACAAACAATACATTTTCTATTGTGGCTCGTTGTTTGGCAGTTAAGGTGTTAAATATAGATATAGCTTGGAGAGACACTGCTCAAATCTGTCTCATTCCATATTGAGGAATCTGTCTAGGAGAATTAGTGTCCGACCGCAGCTTCGTGTTCAGCCATAAACCAGCCGAAGATCCGGCCAAGCCGAAAATCTGAGGTTCGTGAGTTGTCGCGCGTCATTCGGCCTACTTCGTCGGTGTTAGAAATACACGAAATTGTGTATCCTCTAATGGAATTATCGTGTTCTATTTCTTTTAAAGACTATATTTGCTCTTTCTCTCTCTAGGAGTAAAAAAAACAAACAAAATTTTGGTGTAGGTACAGCTGAAATATTAATATTTTCGTTTTTTGTTTCGGGTGAAAATCTAATTAAATTTGGATACTAAGGAAAATGCTAAACCAATGCGTCTTCAGTCTGCAGTCTGCAAGACTAGCAATACTCGTATCAACAAAAAAAATCGGCCTATTGTTGAATAACAGAGAAAGAAAGGAAACCTTCTTTGAAAATATTTTATTCATAGCTTAAAGTCTAAAAAAATGCAACAAAATATTAAATTAATAAAGAAAATTATTGAATAATAATGCATATAATGAATAGTTTTAAAAATTAATTAAATTTATTTTTAACAAAACCTGTCAGTGGTCCATCGCGTTCAATAATTACTATCTCGTTATTCATATTCATATTTTGATTTGACATTTAATTATGTTTACCTGGTAAAATTAATGACCACGGTAACCTTTTCCTGTAATAGATATTAACCCTTTGACCTCAAAGTCCCCTCAATTCGTTTTGAATAATATTTAATTAATGAATTTGCGAATTGCGAAATCCTCAAGGGTTAAGATGTTTACCTATGTTATGGTTTTCTGGAACCAGTAGAGCCTAGGATACACACGCGAATGACTTACACAAAATAATCAAGCTGGGTGCAGACTGAAGCAACTTCTGGTTGTTTAAAGAATCATATCTTCTTTCTTTTCTTTTTTTCGAACGCACACACTAGGAATTTCTCCTGTGTCGTGGGTACTTTTACAAACATTTAAAGTCACATACACGAACAGCCAGACCCGGAACAATGACCTGTAGGCCATACAGTTATTTGTTCTATGCGGGAATCGAACCCACGACACGCGGCGTAGCAGTCGATTTCTCAGTCACTGCGCCAATCGTGTCATCAATTAGACAAATACAATAAATATAAACTTACTTGCAAGATGTGTTGATAGGTTCGCGGCTTTATATATATTTGTGTAAGATAATTTACAAAAAATAGGCAGTCATGGAGACTGCTAACAGAAGTGAACACTTATATTTGGAAATAACTGTCACTCAGGCGCAACATGTCACATATTTAGCATGTCACTCTCAACGTGGCTAAAAAAAGAACATTTTTGACGTATTATAATAATAATATTGAATTTGTCGAAAATAATAATATACTAAACAAGATACAAATGGACAGTTCTCCTTGGAGGTAAAGTTGCGGTTTTAATTATAAATGCAAATTTTAAGTGCCAAGGTCTTTGGGTAGTCAACTGGCCGTAATGTTTTCATGTGTGGCGTACTGTCGGTCGTTTCAAATCATTTACTAAATTCTGTGATAAATATATTGATTAACATTGAGCCAATATTATAAGGTACATACATACATACACACACTATACATAAACTCACGCCTTTTTCGTAGGGTTTCATAGGCAGAAATCAGAGAACGTCACCCGCTACGATTCTCACATACTCCTTTGGCTTCGCTCACGTTTATACATCTGGTCATACACGCACGCCGGTTGCGAGTACTACGCACCTGACCTTTTTAAAGAATATCACCAATAGTCCTTCTAGGGCGGTCCCGGTAAATTAGTAAAATAAAGCAAAATTTCACAGCTTTCATCATCACTGTTAATGCATCTCAATAAATTTCGACCAATTCTACATACCGACTTCCGTAATTATGATACTTTTCACTTTGTAGTGGATTTTTTAAACTAGCTATTTTATAATTGTATAAAACATCTTAGAAGCCGACTCCTCAAAACATAATTGATCGTCCTAAAGGAAATCAAGTCAATCACAATATAAACTTTGATAGACTTTTTTCTATAAAAATGTTCCTCTTGACATTTTCCGGCTCAATAGAGTTTTCCTGTAGGTAACGTGTTCAGGTGAGTTATATCCATTGTCGACACGCACGTTGCCGCGTTGGCTGAATCAACACTTAAGAGGAATTTTTCGATTTCAGAGCAATTGCTGGGTGTCCAGTATGATTGCTCCAATCCTTGTGTAACAGCGGACTAATCCATTTATTTTTTCATTTTTTTAACGTTGAGATACATGATATCAGAAAAGTAAAAAATATTAACGGTTTTTTCATAGCCACGTTGTGCAATTTTTGGTAAGGGCAAAACTAGGGTTCGCGTAACCGTCATGCTAATGTTGCATGTGTCAAAAACATAGTTATTCCACACATTTAAATTACAGTCGGCACTCTCCATTACTGTCTATTTTTTTTTTGAGTTATACCAGCAGTCAAATAGATCATTAACTTGTGCAAGTAGACTTTTTCGTCAGTTTTTGTTTGTAAAACTTGCAGCAACTCAAGTTACCGTGAAAATGGAGGTAGTTTTTCTGTTGCATTTACTTGTATTTAAGCGAACTCGTAAGAAAAAGATTTAGTAGAATATTCTATATAAACTTTTCAACAATAAAACTAACTTTTTCTGAACGTGGTCCTGGCCGTGTAGAAAATAATATTTCAAAAAGTTATTTTAGTAGCGTGTCTTCATTTTCCGTATAAAAAGTACATTACGATGTCTACAAAAAATGGCACACAACACTTGAAATGTATGAAATTCAAGCTAAGTTTTGCGAGATAAAAAGTGTTTGAACAAAGCGTTAACCTGTTTAGTCCCTGTTCTTTATCCGCTTATTTGCGTGTCTGGATTTCTCACAGTGCCCGGATTTCATCCTAGGAATTAAAGTTGGCCTAAATTCATTTGTACGTAGATTTTTCGTTGAAACTTATTTAGGTTTACGTCTGTGTTACAATGAGAGAATTAAATAAAGCTTGACATGAAGTAAACAAAAGGAAAGTGTGTCAACATTGTGATTATTTTATTTTGTATTATCTTTTACAAACTTATTTAATTTTAGACCAAAGCTTTTCTTAATGTTAACACTTTTAGTGCCCAGCTCCGGGCTCCCGGGTCGAAAAGAGTTTGTTCATATACACAGAACTTGTTTCCCGAGTCGTACATGTAAAAAGCTATAGATGACATGTGAACATGCCCATCACCCCCTACCTATCTACGCATTATGTAATTTGACAAACATTATGACATTCAAGTTAAATCGTATTTTTGAACTGGGCAGTGAAAGGGTTAATAACTACGGGCTTCGTCGCCGAGGGCGGCCTAGAAAACGTTGGAGTGACGACTAAGACGCGTTTGCAAAACATTGTCCGGAAAAAAACCGCATAAAGAGAGGACTGGGAAGGCTATCGTGGGAGCCTTTGCCCAGCAGTGGGACAATAAAGACTAAGAAAAAAAAATACAGCCTGCCACTATGCCACTGCAGAGCAAAGGCGTCTTCTCATACAGAGAAGGCACGTGCTTTAATCACCACACTTGCTCGAGGTGGTGATTTCAGAATTAAATTAAATATAAACTTAGGTTTCTTCACGGTGCAATATTTTATCGATGATGTCAGTGATCTATGGAATAGGAACTTTGAAACCAAACTTACCAATACAAATTTTAAAGTGAACTTTAGCTTTAAAGACTAAACTTAAATATCATATTGAGTGCACAGAAATCAACAACTCCTCATACCAATCTCTTTCTACAACCATTAAATTGGCTGCAGATATCACTAATCCTACTGCTAAGTTCTTCATAGCCTTACTTAGAACCGCCAATCAAACAAAAGAAGACCACAGCTTAACAGTGTTCAAGTCTATCAACTTTACTTGAAAGGGATTAAATCTAACTGTTCAATGTATTAATCTAGATAATACGGTACTGAACTCTGAGCGAAATTTAATAAGTGATGTAGCTCAGGTAAGAGTATCTTCTTAACTTTAACGAACTCATGTGAAGTTAACTTGAGATGGTGTAAATAAGAATGGAGGTGTGCAGAAGTACCGACAATCTAAGACTGTCCCAAAACTTATACACTATCCTACGAAGGAGGACTTATCAGCTGAGAGAGCAATATTACATTTCCTTTACTGCTTCGTTACTCTAGTGTTGGAAATTTATTTATACATTGGATGAGTGTATTGTATCATAATTTCTCTCGTGACGTCTATGACGAACTTTATATTTATTATTTATTTTAAGCGATGTTCTCATGTAAGTGACGTTTTGTCTTTTTTTTTTGAATAAATATCTTTAAACCTAAGCCTAAGTTTTTGCTGATCATGAGGTCCTGGCAAATTACAGGTCGGTAGTGTTATTGGGTTTACTGTCTGAATTTTTTCAGTAATAGCCCGGAATCTGACTGACTGAATCTGAATTTGACGACCGATGTGGCGCGGCCGGCGAAGGTCCGCCTGCGACGCAAGAGGTTGCGGGTTCGATTCCCGCCTTGGGACAAATGTTTGTATGATCTACAAATATTTGTTCCGGGTGTTCTGGGTATTTTCTATATATATAATAAAAATATCTATCCATGTAATGTACTGTATTAAGTATATCAGTCATCTAGTACCCATAACACAAGCTCTGCTTAGCTTGGGGCTAGATGATGCTGTGTGGATTGTCCAGCAATATTTATTATTATTATTATCTGTAAATATGCCTAATATAAGTTGATAGCAATAGGCCATCCAATGTTCAGTAAATATAAATATATATTCGTAGCCACAAAAATAAGGATGTTTACTCCTACTGTGATAGGCTGTGTACTTGGGTGTAAAAAGATAAAAGTATGCTGTAAGTAAATCATTATAAATTGTGCGACATAGACTTTCTATAACATCTACATTGTGGTGTTAGAAGTCTTAATGTAACTTAACTTCTACTTTGTGCTAGCCGTATTAATAATGCTCCTCCTCGGAATTTACTACAGGAATTGTTAGCTCTTTGCTTTGTATGTTTTTATTTCGTTTGGTTAGTTCGTTGACTAATGTTTGTAAGCCTGTGGTCAGATTTGTTACTTCGGACGTGAACTTTTTTTATTTTGCATTTACTAAGCTCGTTGTCTCGGTGGTCTAGTGGTCACAAAGGCAACTGCAAGCTTGAGGTCCTGGATTAAATTCGCGGGTTTTTATATATCATTTCTCAGTAGCAGCCCCGAATCAAGATTTGTGCCGAGTTGATGGCATTGGGCCACCTTTGAAAGGACTTCAACATGACTAGCCAATCGTGTGTCTAGTAACGGTACACTTCCGCCTAACTCATCAGGGAATACAGGTGATGATGATGTAATCACCTAATGATAAATGATACATCTTGATAAAGATAGGGTTATACCTTAGATCAATCTAGTGGGTGTCCGACCGTGTGGAACATCTTGGTTGAAATTAGCTTTCAGGAATCATCTATCGTCTGCCATTGGGCACAAACGGATTTTTTTTATCTTTACCCTACTCTAGGAATTTCTCCTGTGTCGTGGGTGCGTTTACAAACATTTATAGTGACATACACGAACAGCCAGACCCGGAAAAATTACCTGTAGGCCATACAAATATTTGTTCCGTGCGGAAATCGGTCGCAGCAGTCGCTCGCTCAGCCACTGCGCCAACCGTGTCGTCATTTTCCATTTTATGTATTTCTGTTCTATCAACAAAGTTTGTCCGATGAGTTTTCACATAATTGTTTAAACTACGAATATAGAAAATAGTGTACTTTGTAATCAGTTTGTTTTCAAACGTGTGCATCTGTCTTTAGCGTAAGGGTCGCGGGTTTTTACGATCAAAGTGCTAGGAAGGAACATTTTATAGCGTGTGCGCAATCGTATATGCAGATGTTCTGAATAACGGTCGCGCTTAATGTGCGGGTCAGTTTTGTGGTTTGTGACGAAATTGGAAGGAAGGATGTAATATTTATGTACATTTCTGACTTTTTCGATATCAGGATTAATGTTTTCTTTTGTATTAAAAGATCTACCACGATAGACACAGCATACATATACAAAAAACAAATAAAATAAAAAAGGAAGGAATAAGGTCTGGTTTTTTGGACCTCCGCATTGCTGTCATCTGTAAATGTGCCCAGAAGACTGGCAGCATAGACATTTAAGTAATATACAATGTAATCGGACCAACCAAACATCTCCTAAGCAAGATATCTCATAGTCGACACAAGAGATGGACGACCGGGATTTTGATATCGACGACATCAGCAACACATCTGATCTGAATCTACTTCATCATTACAAGGAGGAATTTTCAAACCTTACCTTTTCTTACTAGAACTGTGTGTTACAAGTATGTATTAGGTCGAGCGATCTCTAGGATGTCAGCTCTGCTTCTAATGGTGACGAGCTAGTCATCTCGCCTTGAGCTAATCTCTTTCAGCGCAAACAGCTTCAACGAAAATAAAACGTGTTTTCGAATGCACTTTTTGTGCGTTTCAGTGACTAGAAATGTGGAATTCACTTTTCGCTCGTTTACGTGTTTCAAAATTACAGTTAGAGAATATCACAAGGTACTCATATACTGATAAATTATACAAGGCGTAATCACCATTGAAAACAAATCAGCTGTTCAGGACGTTTTATAGAGTTCTGTTGATATACGAATATATGGCTAGCTGTAGCTGAATTCTTTTCGTGACTACGTACTGGGTTGGTACTACACTATGCGAAGGTACAGTGACCCCTTAAGAGGTTTTCAGTTAAGTCAATTATTTTTTGTACACAGTTAGACTACCTTATTCCTACTTCTACAACAAAAAACCAAGTCGATCTTTCACCATTACAGTCCCTAGTACTAACGATAGCTAGATAGCATTTCATAACGTGTGCAATCTTACTTTAGATGCGAGATAGTACCGAAAGGGAATTAGTACAGGGATCACGTAGCGCACTGCCAGATAACCAGCACTGCACTGTCCAACCTAATCTCTAATTAAAAATAAACTACCTTATATTATGTTAGTTTTTTTTTGTGCCACGCGATTGTGTTACCAAATTGCGTTTACAAAAGCCAAATTGAAAATGCGAGATGGAAAATTATTATTTCTTTTTTTATTTATTGGAGCATGATTGTTTGTACATATGAGGCAGGCATTAAATAAGGTTTAAACACTGATTTGTAAGTTATAAGAACTTCTTATTTCAGTTTCTTTACAAGTAAACAATGACTGTGTGGTGAATGGAACGTCATACGTCAAGTAGGTAGTACCTACTTGACGTATGACGTTAAATTCTGTTTAAATGGCTTAAAGGTTTTTATATCAATAAAGATTTATTTTTATTATCTAACTTATGAGTTTTTAGTGAGGATTAAAAGTAACGAGAAATAGTATTTCAAATTCTTATTCTTCAGGAATTACTCAGTGGCAGCCCGGGGTCTGGATTTGTGCTCTGTTGATGGAAATAGGCTCACTCCTTATAACTTGGGATTTAAATAAAAATGGCGAAACGTGGGTTCACTATAGGTAGGTACACCTCTGCTCAAACCCTTCGGGGCATACGTGGCATAGGCGTGATGTTATGTGTACAAATAGACAGCTGTACGTTTATTTTTTACATTTTCGAAACAAAATTAATGAACATAATAAAGCAAATGTTTGTTTTATGGTACTTTCCATTATCTTTGTATGGAAGCTATCTTCATACACAACGTCCCCTTCTGTTTTCAGGTGAAAACTTATTTGAAACTCAAAGAGCCCTTGGTAAGATGGGATTTGTAGAGACGCCTTACAAATTGATGTGGATGAGGAGCAAAGTAATGCCGTAAAATACAAAGCACACACACAGCGCTAATGTTTTCCCATTAACTGTTTTAATTGTTTATGTATAGTTGTGTATGTATGTTTATTTATGTATATATTCTATGTAGGTATTATATTTATAGTTTATAATCTATATATTTTATTTTTCTATTCCCTTTTCTTTTAAGAAATTGCACCTACCACTCTTTGTTTCTGCATCACTCAAAGTTTGACTGGTAGAACCAAAGGTAGAATTAAATAAATAAATAAATAAGTATGGAGACACAAGAATGGAATGATTTTTCTATAGATTATATCCATAGTTGTCTATTTAAAAATAAATGAAATTGAAGTGTCTGTTTGTAATCTCAAAAGAATGGCTTTTTACTAAATGTTTATCAAAGTTTTCTTTTCCTATTGTTAACTAAGTATAAGGTAGATACAATATTCTTCTGATGTTAAATTGTAAAAACTGGTTAAAAAAGTTTATACGATAGTTAAGCCTATAAAACAATTTTTGTCTGTACGTCTGCCTGTCTGTTTGTTTGATAACTCCGATATGGCTAGACCGATTTTTACTGGCAGAGGTAGCTGATGTTATAAGGAGTGACTAAGGCTACTTTTATGTTAGAATAACAATTAGGGTTTCGCGCAAAAAAATAAAACCCTTGTCTTGTTAATTTCCACGCAGACTAAGTCGCGAGCACAGATAGTCGAATAATAAAATTGAATGATCTTGTATGGATTTGCGCAACAGCTCCTCTATTTAGAATAAACATTTTCATAGTAAGTGGTTTATTTTAAATATTATGATGTTCGTGTTGTATAATTCGCGTCGTTCGCAGAAGTCGTTTTGTTGAATATAATCTATAAAAACATAGCATGTTTAATTACTTACGTGGACACGATGAATGGGTTGTGTTGTTTTTCAATTGTCTATAAAAATATCCGAGTTTTATCAATAGGATTTTTTTATTAGCAGTTCGAAGTATGGATTGTGCCGGGATGGTGGCAATAGGCTCGTCCCTATAACATGGGACTTGAACATAACGTAGCTATAGGTACACCTCTGCGTGATTCTTGTACGCTCAATTGTGCGGATAACTTTAATATCGCGATGTACGATATGTCAGATTTAGTTTACATGTGGCGAGATAGATGTCGCTCTAGATTTTGCCTACGACCATGGGAAAAAGGCGTGAGTTTATGTCCGTATGTGTGCAAAAAGATTTGTTTGTACTCAAATTCGTGAGTTGTAGCAATTATTGTATTATAACGACTCTTGGCTCGTGTTAAGTTTTTATACACAACATGCATTGCACACTTATAAATCAACATTCTTGAATTTGAAGTGAAAACATGAGTTTTGTAGTGAACTACGATTATTCCGACAACAATGGAATGCAAAACGGGGTTGCATGAGTAGAGGAAGACCAAAAAAAATATGGATGGATTGTGTGGAAGATGATGTGGCAAGAAAAGAGAGCCCTTGAGATGACGGCAAATAGAGATGTATGGAAGAAGAAAACATGCTGCGCCGACCCCAAATAAATTGGGATAAGGGTTAAAAACGGTTATTTTTAGTAACGTTTTGACTACTAACCGGGTGAGCAATATTATGTTTGACGACCTGTGTGGCGCAGCGGGCGAAGGTCCGCCTGCAACGCAAGAGGTTGCGGGTTCGATTCCCGCCTCGGGACGAATGTTTGTACGATCTACAAATATTTGTTCTGGGTGTTCTGGATATTTCCTATGTATCATAAAAAATATCTATCTATGTAATGTATTGTATTAAGTATATCAGTCATCTAGTACCCATAACACAAGCTCTGCTTAGCTTGGGGCTAGATGATGCTGTGTGGATTGTCCAGCAATATTTATTTATTTATTATTTATTTATTAACAAAATAGGTATATAAGACTATGTAACATCACACCTGTATTCTTCAAAAGATGAGTCAAAGGTGTACTTATACATATCACCAGTTATGTCACCAGATACTTTAATTTTATTTATTTAGATTAATATAACAACATTAAAACACCATTGCTAAAAAAAGCATACTATTCTGTTACTAAATATTTACAGAATAAACTTATTTAATGTTACTTCATATGATATTCTATCCGGCGACCGTTGTGGCGCGGCGAGCGAAGGTCCGCCTGCGACGCAAGAGGTTGCGGGTTCGATTCCCGCCTTGGGACAAATGTTTGTACGATCTACAAATATTTGTTCCGGGTGTTCTGGGTATTTGCTATGTATAATAAAAAATATCTATCTATGTAATGTGTATCTATGTATTGTATTAAGTATATCAGTCATCTAGTACCCATAACACAAGCTCTGCTTAGCTTGGGCTAGATGATTCTGTGTGGATTGTCCAGCATTATTTATGTGTTATTATTATTACTCATCATAATTTGTAACCAGTATCTGAGTATCCGTTAGTAGGTACTCTCGATAAATTACATTTGTGTGCACCCCTTAATGTACCATAGAAAGCTGTAACTCTCGATTATGGTTCCACATATCACTATATGGGAAAGCGAGCTAGCTTAGCTTGCATTACCGGCTGCACTGAGATTGAATAATCGCAATGCCGTAAATTATTGGTCTATATTTTAGTTTCACTGCTGAGGGTTAGGTCCAGGGTTCAATTCCAGGGTCCGGGAAAGTGTTAGCAATAGGAATTTTCTCATGAACAACCGTGGTGATGGCAATGGACACAAAATAAACACAATTGGCGAAATGTGAATTTACAATGAGTACACTTCTGCTTAACTCTTCAAGAAACACAGGCGTGATGTTATGATGTTATTCAAATGAATTCCAAGATCCACTTAACCTGCAGAAACACAGATTTCTTGGATCCGTTTAATTAATTTTATTGTTACAGCTCCATTTCTATTTCTTTAATTAAATATTTACACTTTCAGGGCAGTGATGTCACATTAAATATACTTTCTTATTAGCCTGCGCAAATAATTAGTAGAACGGCATTCTCGGTACCGAGTAACGAGCAAAGAAAATTGCTCTTTATAACCTATTTAATTAATAGCAGTTTGAAATGATTATTCTGTAAATGGATACCACTCACCTGTAGAAACCGAATGTCCGTGTACAGTACCGGTACAAGGGGTAAATATAAACACAGGGGTGAATTTTGTCCTCGGCGAGCGTAGCTTGGATGATCGTAGGTGGGACGACGATCTGCGAAATACTGCAGCCAGATGCTGGATGCGTCAAGCTGAAGACAGGGCGCCATGGCGCTCATTAGGAGAGGGCTCTGTCCAGCAGTGGACTAATATAGCCTGATGATGTGAAGCGTAGCTTAACCTTCGATCGACTCGTGCGGCTGTTTTAATTTAGCCACTAGCCATCATCATTTACATGATAATATTGAGATAGAAAGTATAGGAAGCAATGATGAGCCGTGTATGTGCACCGGAAGGCTAAGCTCATACCTGTAATTTATTCGAAACTGCCTTGTCTAGATGTCGCAAGTGCTACCAATGTAGGGCTGAGCAAGCTGCGTGAGACAATATGATACAAGGATATTGCTTCAGAAATTTCTCATCAAGTTTAAATCTCGAATTGTTTATTATCAATCCATAATACACAATTATAGGTGGTAAATAAAAAAAACATAAATACATATTTTTTAAATACATAGAGAAATGAAGAGTGCTCTATTAATACTTCTATAATTTTCCTTATAATTTCATCATCATCTGCCTACCCTTTTTCCAACTATGTGGTGGTTGGTTTCCAGTCTAACTTGATGCAGCTACCAGTATTTCTATGGAGCGACTGCCCATGCCTTAACAGCCCAGATACTGGGTAACGCTGGCTATCACCCCTCGGTAAGCAGAGAAAAAAATAACAATTTTATTTTAAAAGCAAAATGGTGTATATTTCATACAAATTAATGTATGTTAAACGTTACAGGCTGCTTTAAAACAAACACTGTTTTAAACAAGTTAACCCTGCAAATGCCGCTATAATTTCCCGACAATTAATCAAAACATTTCCTTTCTAAAATTTACGAGCTGCAAACTGCAAGATAGTGCACACCTACTTTTTACTATGTAAAATATGTTAAGTACACATTTCATGTTAATAGTCCACAGTTTAACAAATATGTTATTTTTCCACTGGGTTGTGGTGCTTAGTTCGTTGGTTCTTCTGCTTAGTATTTCTCTCTCACTTCATCTTTCTTTCGCCATATTCTCTTACTAACACGTTGAGCGCCACATTTTCTATTGTGTCTCGCATAGCATCATCCCATCTTATTTTTTTTCTCATGGCAAACCGCTTTCCGCTCGCTTTCGGAGTTCGGTTGGTTTTTCTTCTCAATATGTGAAGAGGTTTTTGTGTTGGATATGTAATCTGTACCAGCCTATTACTGTCCCATTGCAGGGCAAAGGACTCTTCTCCTGTAATGAAAAATGGTATATATTATTTTACATAGACCGACTGCCTATCTGACCTCTACAGCCCAGTTACTGGGTAACACGTTGCCGTGTATCGGAACATTTACAGACCAGTAAATTATAGAAATAGACGTGTATTTTACTAGTGTTTAAATCTATGACGTCACCGAAACTAACGCGGTGTCGACGTGTTAGGATAACGTGTGATTAATAATCCTACCGTTTGCGTGATAAGCGCCAACAATTCAAACGGTACCGTTCAGATTGTTCAACTGTTTATTTTCATGCTGACAAAAATGTTTGACTTTTATGTTTGGAGGGTAGAAATCGTCAAATTATGTTGTCGCCCGGTAGTCATCATCATCATCATCAGGCTATACTAGTCCACTGCTGGACATAGCCCTCTCCTAATGAGCGCCATAGCGCCCTGTCTTAAGCTTGCCGCATCCAGCATCTGCCTGCAGTCTTTCGCAGATCGTCATCCCACCTGGTCAGAGGGCGTCCTACACTACGTTTGCCGAGTCGCGGTCTCCACTCAAGAACACGTTTACCCCAGCGGTTGTCGGTTCTTCGCGAAATATGGCCAGCCCACTGCCACTTCAACTTGCTAATTCTTTGAGCTATGTCGGTAACTTTGGTTCTCTGTCGGATGTATTCGTTTCGAATCCTATCCGTCAGAGAAACTCCGAGCATAGCTCTCTCCATAGCTCGCTGAGCGACTTTGAATTGGTGGACCAACCCTACCGTGAGTGTAGGCTCCGTAGGTCATGACGGGTAGGACGCACTAATTAAAAACTCGAAATCGTTTCCGAATACACTTACCTCGCGCCCGGTAGTGAGTGGGTTAATATTTCAACTCAATGCACTTCACTGTCCACAATGGCTAAATTTATATCATTCTGTCTTGTTTCACTAGCGTTACTTAGGTGAGTTTTTGAGTTTTAATTTGTTGCTTACAGCTGGACACTTTTCGACTCATCCCTCATATAAGATGGTTCTCCTTACTTCTTCCCTCCATGCTTTTATGCTACCCTGGTAGGTTAATTTGTAAAGTTATTTGAAGATAAGAATTAAGAAGAATTCGTTAAATAACCAAACAATCATTATTTTTATAATGTAGGAAAGAAGCGACTAACAAAAGATAGAAAATAAATAAATAAGGCAGATGTAAGCGGAAACGCCGGCAGGGGATGCCCTAGAAGGACATACAGTGACCTTATTGGTGATGTTCTTTTGAAAGATCAGGTGCGTAGTACTCGCAACTGGCGTACGTGTATGATCAGATAGCTAGACCAGATAGCGTAAAGGAAGAGAGACTTCTTTAGTTTATGCCTACCCCATGGGAAAGTTTATGTATGTATGAAGGTTCTGGTTTCTCCTCGGCACTCTCATTAAAACAAAATCAAAATAAATCACTCATCGTTGTATGGAATAGTTTTTAATAGATTTTAATATACATAAATAATATACATGAAATAAAGTTACACGGTCACCTTACCTTGTATGCCGATGATACATGTTTGTTTTACTTCGGGTCTTCAATTCACGACATCATTTCACGAGCTCAAGAGGACTTAAATTCCCTATCCATGTGGTTTCAGTTCAACCTTCTAACAATAAATATTTCCAAAACATGCTATGTAATATACAAGGCAAAAAATAAACATATTCCCCCATTTAACCCTCTTACAATTAACGATACGCCGTTGCAGCTAAAAACTTGCGAAAAATATCTCGGTCTTAGAATAGATAGTTCCCTTTCCTGGAATGCTCACATCGAATACGTAAAGAACAAGCTCTCGACACTAGTCGGAGCTCTGCACAACATAGTTCAGTGCATTCCACGAGGATTGCGATACACCATCTATAATTCCCTAGTGAAGCCACATCTACTATACTTGGTCGAAATATGGGGTAGTGCTGTAAAAACGAAACTAGCACAACTACAAATTTCCCAAAATAAACTAATAAAAAAGCTCTTTAACTATCCGCGCTTAACATCAACAACAAAAATATACAGAGACACAAAAATAATGAACATAAAGCAACTATATATTTATAACACATGTATATTTATCAGAAAAGTTCTTAACAAAAACATTCACACAAATATCACACTTACCCAACATAGACAAGTTAGTCAACGAAGCACACGACGAGCAAGTTTATTAGTTCTACCAAAAACCAGGACCAACTATGGCAAAAAAATGCTTACATTTGAAGGAGCACAGCTATACAATAAGATACCCTCCCGCATAAGAAACCTACACTCATTCAATGCATTCAAAAACCAGCTTAGCTTGTATCTAACCGCTAACCGGACATTACTTGAAAAATGAATGCGTTGGGTGGGTCGAGTTTCGAGTAGTTTTATTTAGTCTGTGACGGATGTTGTCGAACCTAATATAAGTATTAAGTTAAGTAATATTTATTGTTCTCAAGTAAGTGACATGTTATGTTTTTATTGAGAATAAAGTTTCTTTAAACCTAATAGAAGATAGGACTTTGTACCAATTACGGAGTGCAATGGTTATAGTTCACGTACATATGGGTTATGGTTATAGTTTACTTAGAGGAGCTCGTGGCTAAATAAAAACAGCCGCACGAGTTGATCGAAGGTTAAGCTACGCCTGCCGAGGTCAGTTTGTGGATGAGTGACCGAATGGTCACTAGCGTGGTAGCATATCGAGACTCCTCCGTGCCTCGGAAGCACGCTAAGCCGTTGGTCCCGGCTGTCATTTGTAGATCTATGACAGTCGTTACGGGTAGTCAGAAACCCGAAAGTCTGACAAACAGTTTTACCAAAGGGTATCGTGTTGCTCAGTAACTGGGTTGTGGAGGTCAGATAGGCAGTCGCTCCATGTAAAATACTGGTATTCAGCTGTATCCGGTTAGACTGGAAGCCGACCCCAACATAGTTGGGAAAAGGCTGGGCAGATTATGAATGGTTGTAGTTCACTACAAAAAGCAATAGTCGGTAATTTTATTGTACATTCGTTTACGAGTAATAGTGTAGATCATTTACATACAAATAGATACGTTTAATTAAGTTTTATGGCCGTCAAGTAGTACAATAACTAGTACGTTGCTGTAAAAACCGGTACCATTTGCGGTAAATCCCGATATTTATTTTTACCATAATATTGAAATGTATAAAGTAATATTATGGATAGTCAGGCACCTATATAGTACACCCACACTTCATCAGTAATGTTTAAGTCCTACGAAACTGGAGGTGAGTCTATTGCCATCAACCGGGCCTAAATCTAGACTCTTGGCATTAGCCAAGAGTCTTAAAATTAAAATATCTAGTCTTAAAATTATTGGAAAAATACAATAATTTTGCCCGTTCCGGGGAATTGAACCCAATACCTCATTCTTAGCAGTAGCACTGACACACACGACCACTAGACAAAAGAGATCAATGTTTAAAATCTGTTGATAAATTTCCCTGAAACTCATCAAGCAATATACATACTCGTATTTCTCGAAATAAAAGAAAATATTTCATTGTGAAAACGTTCAGAAAATATTGGAACTTAACTGTATCAGTATCACATGCAATTATTTCGATAAATAATCCTTTTTGCAAAAACACGCTCGCTGAAGAGTTTAACATTTTAATTCCAGGTTCAAAAGGCATTTTAAATCACAAATAACGATGTACCTACAAGGGAACTCAGCCTATATAAAACAAAATCCATCGGTATTTAATTGAAACAGAATAATGCAGAAGTTCCACCTCATAAAATATTATATATAATATACACTGAAAGACGAATAGAATAGAATATTCATTTACTAACTCAGAATGTAGGTATTTATAATAAGATGATTGACAATAATATTAAAAAATCCTTATACATTCAACCATTTTCGCATGCAAACATTGATGCAGTTCATCATCAAGTAAAAAAAAAGAATAAAGAAACAGTCGAAGTGTGTCTTTCACTACAGAAAAGAGTTTGTATTTCATGGCATTTCAAAGAAAATATGAAAATTGAAATATTTTTTATCGACGGAACCAAAAAAGTCACTAGTTTAAATTATATTTTTTTTAACACAGAATGTAACGATACATGCTTATGTGCACCGAATCTCTGAGTAAAATGGATCGTTAACGTACGGACGAACAGCCCGAAATTATAGGGTTTGTTTGTTTTGTATTTGTTAATATTAAACTGTTATAAAGATTTCAACATAATTCGTCGACGTTTTTAATGAGAGACGTAAGAACTTTTAAATGACAAATCTCATTGGGTTAGGTACAAAATGATGTAGAAAAAAATCTTCCGCATCGCTGTCAAAGCAAAAAGTGCCTAAAAACATTTTGCATTGATCGAAAAATTTAGCAGCCCTCTGGTCACGTGAAATATCCAGGTATAAAATGGGACTTCTGTTAATATTTTGTGGTATTTATCAGTCGATGTAATTAAGGGCGAGGGCGGGCCCTACGGGAATACAGATAATTGTAAGCCCTGACAACCTTTACGGCTCAATTCATCTCAGGGAAAGAGGATATTGTCATTTTTCCTTATGCAATTTTGATTTATTACTCATTACTTTTTGTTTACTTGTAGTTAAAGGTATCTTTGTAAAGTATTTGGTATTTCTATGATACTATGTAGAAAGTGAGATAGAAAACGAATAAAATCAGTATCAATAAATTCAAAATTATTAACTACTTCGGTCGAGTGATAGCAAGTTCTATTAAGCATGTGGTTGTAGGTTTGTTTCGCAGGCAGTATTTTCCCATTTATATATAGCCCGGAGTCTAGATTTGCGTCTGTTTCCCTAATACATGGGACTTAAACATACATTGTGTATTATAATTGATACACAGCGTAACCCTTAGGGCAATACAGGTGTGATTTTATGTTAATAAAAGCAAAATTACTATATATTCAACTCTTTGGCGGCAGCAATTTTACAATATTTCGTTTTATTTTTTTTTGGAAACGAAATATATAAATTGTTTTTTTTTTGGTTATTATTGTTGACTTTCATGAAAAATATTTATAATACACTTAACGAAGAGCGATGAAGTATCCGTGCAGTAGACCGAACGTCGTCTCTGGATACACTGAGACTAGTTAGATGGAGTTTCAGCCAGTTTGTACCAGAGACTTGAAGCCTACACAGGCCACACTACAGAGACACATGAAGCTACCCTAATCCGTCAATTTTTTTTGATAGTTTTTCAACTTTGTTACAAAAGATTAAGGTTCATGTTCAATTTGGAAAATTTGCCAGTCTGGGATAGCTTGATGTGCTGACGTCTGTTAGTACTCACAAAACTATTTTTTATTAATAGTGGAAATCGTGATGCATCATAATTACATCGTTATTCATGTGATTCGGTTATTTAAACAAGTTCTGTGGTAATGGATATCTCATGCCAATTAACCATCTTTTTCATATCTGAATTTATATTCATAGTTTATTAATTGATCGCAATGTATTTCCTGTTATTAAATAATAGTTTGTTTGCAAACAGACAAATTAAAATATTTCCGGTGTAAATAAAATCATTGTATCATGTCGGTGCTTTAATTTAATTATTCAGTGCCTAATAAAATCAACTGTACTGACTGCCTCGTTGGTATTTACGGGTATTTTTCTGTACGTTTGTATGTCAGTGAACTCGTCCTTAATGGCTGAAACAAATTTAATGGTTTTTTCTTTAAGTACATAAAAGGCTGGACTATTTTTTAATTTTCTTTTGGGTAGGTATGTTTTAATGGGTCCTTGGATAGCTTATCTTCACAATTGGACGGAAGACGTCGTCTGTCCGGTCAGCAAGTTAAAAATAGAACTTTATCCCACAGAAAAGCTTTAGTAGCCGTATGCGTATTAATCTTCATTAATAAAAAATCTTTACAGAATTATATAGCATAGATCAATGACTCCTTGACACTTAGCCATTTATATCTATAGTTCAGGAGCTTACCAAGTCAGACAATAAGTCTTACCAAGGGGTATCGTGTTGCCCAGTAACTGGGTTGTGGCAGTCAGATAGGCAGTCGCTTCATGTAAAATAGTAGTATTCAGTTGTTCCGCTTAGACTGGAAGCCGACCCCAACATAGTTAGGAAAAGGCTAGGCAGATGAAGAGTCCAGGATCTGGGGCAGGTTTTAAAACCTGAGACCAATCTACAGCTTGGTCAGTTTACTTTGGTACGTAAACCTAATTGAGCAAGCCCGACTAGCTCTTGGCGGTAGATTAAAAGAGAAAAAAAGACTGGTTAATACTAAACATATGCAGATTAAAATCTTAATCATATTTTATGAAAACAAATTCAATTCGTTTTTAACAAAGAGGTTATGATAGTACTGAAAACTTCCACAATTTCTCAAACGTTTAAAATTAAAACTGGTACAATTTTAAACGAACACACTTTAATAAACAATACTTATAACATCTAGTTTATGAAAAACAAAGAAACAGCGCAGATGCAATTGAGCACAAGTTCGATATTGTGAAGTGAAACTTATGAGTTTTCAGCAAGAAATTGTAAGGATGTAGGAACCTCATTTCTCATTTTTCATTTCATTTTTAAAAAAAACGTTGCCCCACACTAGGAATTTCTCCTGTATCGTGGGTGCGTTTACAAACATTTAAACTCACATACACAAACAGCCAGACCCGGAACAACTACCTGTAGGCCATACAAATATTTGTTCGGTGCGGGGATCGAACCCACAACACGCGGCGCAGCAGCCGATGGCTCAACCACCGCGCCAACCGTGTCGTCAAAACCTCAGTCTGCACTTCAATTTTCTTCGTCTATCTTTTAATCTTAAAAATCTTTTATAATAATATTAATAGCAGCCTGTTACTGTCTCACAGAGCCTCTTCTCATACAGAGAAGGCACCAGTATAAATAACCACGTTGGTTCGAGACGGATTTGCGATTTCAGACTTATATTTATTAATTGTGACTAATAACTAGATCTCTATACTTAATATGGTATATATTTGATGTTAATTTGCCAAGAGCACTCGGCGCGTGATGGATAGGCCAAGCTGACCTGTTTTTTCCTGAACGTAGGCACGTAAAAGGTTAGATATTTCAGGATAACGAGTTCTGTATTAGATTTGTACTTGATATAAAATGGTTATATGTTCACCTAAGTGTCTCTTTTAATAAAACGTAAATAAAAATATCGACTGCAAAGACAACAAAAGAAATAAAACAACTGTTTTTTTTTGGCAATTTTGCTATCTTAGATTTATTAATCTATAAGTTAATGATTACTACAAAAACAACACAAACATACTAAATAAAAGACTATAGAAACATAGAAATATAAAAAAAACCCGACTGGATTTTTACTAACGTCATCTCGAGTTCTTGATATAGATACCTCACATGACCTAGTCACATAAGGTAGGTACTTCCTAGTACTACTAATAACCTATATAACCTAACCTACCCTAATGGTGCCGCCATCTTGTATACTTTTTTTTAATTCATTCAAACCATAGCTATGACGCTCAAGGTGTTAAGACAAATCTAAATATACAAAATTTGTTAAAGTGGATAAAGAGTGTACTAATGAAATAAACATAATATACATACATACATGAATTCAAAAAAATAAGTCTCCTGGGGCTGTCGGGTATAAACTAAAAAAAAATAAAAATATAATAAACACAGAATTTCCAGTAAAAGAAAGTCATAAAAATAAATTAACAAATAAAATAGTCATCAAAATAATTATAATAGTCAGTTATAATAATTTTAATAAATTTATAACTATATAAAATGTACATAACATTATAAAAGCCAACGTGTACAATAATAATGTTGCACATGAATTTAATGCGCATACTTTGTGACGTTGCAATAAAGTTTACAATTTATTTTTATGACTTTCTTATACTGGAAATTCTGTGTTTATTGCACATGTATGGGTGAAGCACTTGATATTATTATGATAATAATGCATTGTAAAGGTAAATAAGCGAAGGATCAGTTTGGAAATCATAATAGATTCTTCTGACTTTGATTTTGTTTTTTTTTTACTGTGTGTGTGTAAATTTATTTTTTGGGGGGAAAAGTGTACAATCTTATTTCGAACTAAATAGTAAAACAAAAAAAGGTAAGGTCTTGCTTTAATTTGTAATAATTACCATAGAGATATAGATTGAAACATAGAGTAGTCATTAACTGGCGAACTAAAGTCACCAAAGATGACATTTGACTAAACTTTACGAAAAGAATTTAAAGTAAAATTATGGCAGTGAAAATGACAAATGATGTATGATGTGCAATATTCGTCTTATTACCAAGATTGATTTTTATGATGATTTCTATTACTACGAAGAACGATACGATGAAGGAATGGTTTATGTTTTAAATTGCCCAACCATCATATTACCATCACTGTAGATTGTTAATTACCTGTATAATTGTAGACAACATCGTGACCAGATGATGATTATGATTAGTATTCTACACGTGGAACTCAGTATACCCTGAAATATCATAAAACAAGTAATACCTAAAACATAATTAAGTCACAGAATTACAGATCCTAAAGAAGATTACTATTAAGATAATAAATTCAGGGCGTTCGCGAAGTTTACAAAAGGAATTTACGTTTTACTTGTAATAAAAGGTTGTAATTATTTCGTACATCTTGTTAGCCGGCGAAAAGAGCCTTTAAATTATGATTTCCTGGTATGAAATATTAATTATATTATTATGTTACATAAAGTGCTGAAATCTGGTTTAATGATTTTTGAGTCGTTTTGTGAGAAGGTTTACGTTTAATGAGAAGTCAGTAAGTATCGCTTGCTATTAATTAACCATGAGACTTGTCAGCTAGCAGTAACTTCAACCTATAATAAGTATCAATCTTCTAATAATTTATCTTCGTCAGGATAGATTCAAAGGCATCCCAAAAAATGTCTAGAAAATCTTTTAAGAGAAGTTTTGGGGACGCGCAATTACCTGAAGAAAGACCTTTTTTTTATTTAGATACGTACTACCTATATGCCTTAAGTAAGATTAACCCTTGCCAGGGTAAAAAATAAAAATATTTTAGTCCGTTAGTCAGATAATTAAAAAATATTTGACATGTATTTTTTCCTTTATTATATTAATAAAAAATATTTAGATAGTGAGCATTTAAGCTGGGGATTGGGGGCTCGCTACGTCACATGAAGGTATAAAATCTACATACGCGTGACGTCATGACACATTTTAACTCAATGTATTGACGTAATCTTTTGATCACACAAATTATAAAAAATACGTGTCCAATATTTTTCAATGACAGACTTATATACATGTAGATCACCTGTATATAAGTCTGTCTATAGGTTTTAGACATCATCCCTGTTTTCAATGGTCATTGTTTTTAACGACAAAATGGGACCTCAAGAAAGTAAAAGAAACATTTATAGATGCATATTTTCGAATTCAAAAGTTGACGAGAGATTTATGTACTTCAAAATCTGACTGATATACTTAATGATGCAATTTTGCTGAACCCCTTAGTTCATTTCACTTTTGAAACCAACGACCTTCCAACACTGGCCTGATAGAGTATATCCCACCAACACGAACTTCCAATACCTACGTCATATCCTATTATAATTCGGGTATTTAGGTCAGTGCTCGGAGAAAAACCCGATACGTCCATAAGCATTCTCTTCTTTGTAACCTTTAACCATTTACATATCAGATGACCTCACTTTCGCTTACATGACATTGCGTAATTTTAACAATAGGTAATAATAAAAAGGATTCAATATCATTACTTGGGTTATTTGGTATTCTGATGCCCGAAAGTCTGACAGTCGAGGCTAACCAAGGGGTATCGTGTTAGCCTGTAGCTAGGGGTGTGGGGGTCAAACAGGCATTTGCTCCTTGTAAAATACTGGTATATCCAGTTAGACTGGAAACCATCTCCCACATAGTCGGTAAAAGCTTAGCAGTGGCACCTCCAACTACTAGACTAATGAGGCGTCTCAGCGTAATTCCGTCATGAGAAAACATGACGTTATTCAACCAACCAACATCCAACATGGGTAACCAATAAATAAATAAATGAATGATGCTGGACAATCCACACAGCATCATCTAGCCCCAAGCTAAGCAGAGCTTGTGTTATGGGTACTAGATGACTGATATAAGTACTTAATACAATACATTACATAGATAGATATTTTATTATACATAGCAAATACCCAGAACACCCGGAACAAATCTTTGTAGATCGTAAAAACATTTGTCCCAAGGCGGGAGTCGAACCCGCAACCTCCTGCGTCGAAGGCGGACCTTCGCCCGCCGCGCCACATAGGTCGGCAATTACTAATTTTTAGAAGAAAATCCTTTAATGTTTTTACTTATACATAATAACAATGTGTTCTTATTTTCTTATTCTTTTGTTTCAGGTAAGTTCGTGACAAGATCAACTGTCAACTTGTTTCGGTTAAACCCATATAAAGTTGGAAAAGGTATTTTGTGTCGAGATTTCTACTTGCTGCTCATTATTCCTACAAGCACGATAGCACGATGGAAATACAACTATTACCATGGGACCAATCTTCAAATAGAAAAAAAAACAAAAAAAAAATGCAATAGAAAACTTGACACAACATCACGCCTGTATTTACTGAAGGGATGGGCAGAAGTGCCTAAGCTCTAAATCCTAATGAAATGCACAGTAAATAGACTACTGACAGCTATTTAAGGTCCCCCATTCAATATAAAGCAGATAATTGGAGTAGGTACTTTAAAACCGTTTATCTCAGTAATTGCCATAGCAATATAATACCGAAAAAATATATGATAATCTTTCTTATAAACAGCTGAAGATCCTGAGTTTAAAAAACAGGGAATGCATTAAGATATTGATTACAATCTTCTCGGTTTTCTTCTTTCTTCTGATTCCCGGGAACCCATTTACAGTCCTGTCAGAATACTGAATAAGACGTTGGAGTTTTTATATGGATTTTTTGTCAGTCATATTTTAGGATTGAATACACCGTAAAAAATTGCCCACTAGTTAGCGCGCGCGCAGTGTTATGCAGGTCCTTAAAATTGATTATTGTTTGAATCATAAAATGAGCTTTAATAATGGCCAAGCCTTTATAACGCGAGTGGAAAAGGCCTCAACTGTCAATATTTAGGTGGATTAAAAATATTTTTTGGTCCGGCAGATTATTCAAAAATATTGGATACGTATTCTTTACGTAATCAAAACATTACGCCGAATCATTGAGTTAAAATGTTAAGATTTTATTCTGAGTTGTGACGTAACGAGTCCTCACTCCCCAACTTTAATGCGTTATCTAAGTAATTTAAAAAAAATACGACATGGCAAAAAATATGTGTATTTTTTTTTATTATCTGACGGATTAAATATATTTTTCTTTTTACCTTGGCATCATACTTATTATGGTCCACTATCTCACTGAGAGGAGGACTGCTTCCTAGCAGTAGGAACGTTATAGTCTTACTATACTTATGCTGAACATCGTTTCTTTATTCAAAATTCTAACAAGATTTCCCGCTTCATACCATTTAGACTAAGCACTAAAATGATTTTAATGCGGTCACAACGTAAGCCAATAAATAAAAAATAAAACAATTTTAAGTACGATTCATATAGAGGTATTCGGAACACGCTTTATACCCCCATCAATGTCTAAATCCGAAAGTTAAGAAGTAAACATAAAATGAAATTCGTTACTTACAAATAGCAACTCAATTTTTTTATGCGTAACGTAAAAAAATCGTCGGAAAGTAGGTTCTAAGCAACGTAACAGTTCGAAAAATGTCCAACGAATAAAAATCCACTCGCACGGTTACGACTTTTGGGGGCGTAAAAATAGACCGATTTTACACCTCACGAGGTCCTATAGTCGATTTTATATGGTCGCATAAAAAGGCATTCAATAAAAAATTTAAGAGCCCGTGACAAGAAATCGTTGACATCATCTTAAACATGTGTGTCGGGCACGAGCGGTCGCGTGTTTCCGCAGTGTTATACGGATTAACAGTTTTATCTTGATACACAAATTCGTTTTAGACTTCAAAAAGAAACGGTTAATGACCGTTATTGGTTCAAAAATGAAATTTTTGACTACAAATCTAGGCTGAAAGATTTTGCGAAATTTGACGTTACTGATGGTTGAGTTAAAATTACGATTTCATCAGGCTTGTCTAACGAGATCCATTCAAAGCGCCTTTTGTGAGCAATGAGTTATGTCTACTTTGGCTGCGCTAAGCTGTAGACATTGGGTGTCCAAATACGCTTAAATCTTCTTACTTAGATCCTTCAAAACCGAGGGAAATTTGCAAATTCAGTTGGTCGCATCGCATACGCGACAAAAGTTTTAGTTACTTATCCAATAATATCACTTTACACGACCCTATTGCACACTTGTGATGCTCTTATAAAACCGAAGGTTTGTTTTGAATTGAAAATAGGGGTCACATTTTATGGCGTACGACTTCAATGTTCAAGAATTGCCGTTAAGGCGAATGCGTAGTGGCAGACCGCGAATCGAATTTTGTTAGGGTTTTCGCAATCTGCATCTCATTTAATGCATATTGCATGGTAATGAAAAAGTTATTCGCGACCGTAACAAACATACATATATTTTTCCGGAATATAATATTTAAAATCATCAGTTATAATTGTGCTCAAATTTCAGGATTCCATGAAATAGTTTTTCAATTGCATGTTTTTAATTCTTTTAAACTGAATTTTATCTTAAAATGTCATATTATTTTTTTATGAGATTTTTTTTTTCTTCGCGAAATACACATTTCACACATGTTCACAGTTGTTTTTAATAACATATCATAATTATAGCTAATTGAAAAAAAAAACAATGAATACTTTAATGTCGCGTGTTGCCGCTTCGCATCCACCTTAAAGTTAAGTTTTTTGTAAGAAGATAAAGTTCAGCGAGTAGATTTCGTTGAAATTGCATACATGATATTCTTAAAAACGCTTAAAGTTTTACAAGTAGGTTAGTACTGTAGAACCTTTGAACCTTCATGCATATTTAATAAGTTAATGGCAAGTTATAAGATAAACACTAATTCATATTTAGAATTAGAAGAAAATAGATAGACAGCTGTTCGCTGTCAGGCAGTTTGCAATGATATAAATGTAATCTGATAAAAGAAATAGTCCGTTTATTAATATCAAATATCCTTTTTATTGCGAACTTTCTACCTAACACACATTAGGTTACAATAGTATATAGAATAGACTGCATGCAATGAGCCCCATGGCTCTTTCGATGCTGACACACTGCTTCACACTGTGTGACACTCAATAAGGTATGATTATTCACTCAATAAGTATTAAAATATATCAGTACAGTAAGGCACACGATCGCAACCCCGGGTTTTTCCCTCTCAGATCGTCCCAGCTCATCCATTTGTTAATGAGTCGCACTCGTAACCAATGCGATGTTCTGATATTTTGTGGCTTTCAAATATTGGAAAATGGCGTCCCATTTTACCGGGTCTCATTCGGAAGTGTTTTCGAACGAGGGCTAGGGAAGTAATTATATTGACGGCTTACTTATCTTCAATTTAATTCTAAGTACGGGCTATTGAAGTGCATGGAGATTACTTTGTGGGGAGGATGTATTAAGCTTTAGACGTTCTTGGCATCTGAAAAAAAAAAAAAGAGGAGGATTTTTTTTCAGATTATAATACCACAAAATTGGTATAAAGGTAAATAGGTTAGTACATCTGCTTTATTTTATTGACTGTTTAATATCGTATATTATTAAAACGTAATCTACACAAACAATTCAATCAAATAACTGAATAAAAAATATCGATATTCCTTTGATAGATAAAAATATATTGAAAGTAATCACGGAAAAGTATATACTTTCAGAATAGAATATAATAGAATAGAATAGTAGTTCTTCGCTCGTAAGTATATCATAAAAATGAGATATATTTCTTTGTAATACAACTTCAATATCATTGACAAGAAACGTTATCAAAATGAAAGGCTTTCCCGTTTAATAGCAACAAATAAAATCGTTTACCGAAACTATAATCAGAAAAAAAATCTATTTCCCCGCTCTATTGTGTTCTATATATACACTCTATACAGTACTAGCTTTTGCTCACGGCTTCGTCCTCCTGAATATTGTTTTTGATTGATGCAGACGAATTTGCGGATCAAAAACTATCCTATGTCCTTCCCTATAATATAACCTATCTACTAGCCAAATTTCATTACGATCCGTTCAGCTGTTTAGTCGTGAAAAGGTAACAAACAATCAAACAGAGAATATATGTATTAGAATAAATACTTAAACTCCTTTGATATAATAAATTGTATGAAGGAATCTGAAATGGAATATCGCGAACGTGACTTGAAAGTTTCAGTATTTACAACAACTTGGCCAGCCTTAGTCATATTGTTATTTAAATATAAAACCCAAGCTACACTGGCGGCGGGAGGAAGCTTACATTTTGTATATTGGATGGACGTGCTTGAACTGGACTTTATAGTGGGAGTTACTTGTATCTCTTTACTTATAAACGGTATTGAAAGTTTTCATCATTTGACATATATATAATTTTTTTAGCGCTTGTGATAACGTGAATTGTTCGTATTTTAAAATAAACGTTTTCATTTGATTGTTGAGGGGATTATTGCTTAATAATAATTGCCAACTTAGTATGAACGTTGGCTAGAAGCCAATGTCACGCGGTGTTCCCAGGCGGGTACCCATCCAAGTACTGACCGCGCCCGATGTTGCTTAACTTCGGTGATCAGACGAGAACACTGATTCTCGTCAATTATAATTCCCGAATATTCAACTTTAATTATAATTGCCGCACAGGTCGATCTTCAAGGTTAGGTGACGGTTGCCGAGGTTGGTTCTTAAATGGGTGACCGTATATTGTACAGGGGTGGAAGGACCATTGACGCACAAACTGATACCGTGAGATCAGTACATTATTCTAGAACCCACCCATTTCCATCCCCTCCAAATTCTACATGTTATTTGTGATTGCAAAAAAAATATTGTTTAAAGATCTGCTCTCCGCTAGCAACGAAACCTAAGTTTTATGGAAATTGGTTATTTCTTTTAAGTTTTCGAATATTTTTTTTCATTATGTCGTTGACTCCGCTTTTTGTTTTATGTTAAATCTAAGCATGTAGGTAATATGTAATGTTGTTTAAATTTAGGTCAGGTTATGATGGGGCTGACATGCCTTAAAAGGATAAAAGTCCCTAAAAACAAATAAGAGAAAAAAAATTTTTTTTTTTTTTGCTGACCGTAATTTTATTTATATCAAAAAATAGATAACATGATTTAGGTATTGTATTTCTTCTATTAATTATATTTATTTAATATCATGGACGACGATGAATAATATCTTTGACTAAATTGATCAGTTCTTCGATAACGTGTTGCGATAATGTTGTACTACACATTTCTAGAGCTAAAAGGATTTGGCAGCGTTTAAATAAGTAGAATATTTTGTTTACAATATTTCACAAAACGGAAAACATTCCGAAAGCTAATGAAAACACTGGCTAGTTTGCCGTCCAGTTAACAAAGTACATTTTATCAGCATCCGTAACAAAGCTTTCGCAAACGCGTACAATTTTCAGCTTTATACCTTTGTGATAGCGGCGGAAATGTTGTGTACATAAAGGTATTGATATAACAAACTGTGTAGGTGATTGTACAAAAAGCGGGTAGTGTCTGTTCATGCGAGTCCGCTCGACTTTTTGCCGAACAAAACCGCGCTGGGCGAAATAGCACGAAAAATATCAACAGCATTTCCGACGACCAACAGAGATAAAAACTGAAATAAAAGTGTTCGTCTCTTTTTAATTTAAAAGGGCGATTTATTTAAATCAGACACCTACTTAATCGTGTTTTGTATTCGTGTTGGCTATTTATAGCCGGTGTTTAAAATTGAGACTCGCATTATCAAGTTTTCATTTGTTTTTTTAATGGCAACGATGTTGGTGCAGAAATGTCATTTACATGTCTTACATTAGGACCACATACCAAGGCCCCTTCGGGTCTCAGAAAACATGTTAGGCAGCAGGTCCTTCATAGATCTTGGGCAGAAGCTCAAAAGTCTGAGAACCAGTCTTACCACAGGTGTGTTACCCATTGACTAGGTAGTGGAGGTCAGATCTGTGTGTCTCTTTCCTCAAAACAACATCTCAAACACTTATGTGCATGGTCTTCACATGTTTTGACCAAGATGGCTGGACTTTAAAAGAGACTGGCCTCTGCGTTTGTTTCGGTGATTCTTCTCAGATTAGTCATGGAGGAAAATACCGACCTAATTAAATCTTATTCATTTATTCCCTTTTATGAACTGATAAATGTTTATTTTAAACCTATTTACAGATATAAATACCCATTATTTCATTTCATCGGTAGGCAGTCGCTTCATGTAATATACTGGTAGTCAGCTGCACACGTTTAGATGGAAGCCAGTCCTAACATCGTTAGGAAAAAGACATTGGGAATTTGTAGATAGACAGCACTTTTTAAATGTCAAGTAGATAACTCAATTTAAAAAAAAAAGATTCATACGTCCTCGTATCACACGAGTTATTAAAAAGAGGACGCTTTACACTAGCGCATACACGAGAGTAATCGCAATGACCTCACACACTCATTCCATAATTTCAAATACTTGGTTTCAATTTAAGACCTAGGTTAAGTTTATTTTAGAATGATTATCATATAAATATTAAAAAGTTTGGAGTTGTAACGCTATCCGATCTTTTTGTGCAGGTTTTAAACATATTTATTTAAAAAAAACATATTTGTTTACATTTTTGGATACTAATGCATTTTTAATAATGCATCTATATATTATTATACCTCTTCACATTATACCTATAGGAACACGTATTCGCATTATGTAAAACAGCTGTCAAGAAACTTCTGGAAGGGTGAAACCTTACAAAAAACCTACAGGCTCATTATAGCGCAAAAACGCAACTGAACTTGTGGTCTGAGCGATGTTATCGCATCACCCACGAATGTCTAGTAAGGACCACAATACGCTCGACCACACAAGTTATTGCGGCTACCTAGTTTTTAGGGCCCCGTACCAAAATGTTGAAATTGAAACCCTTTAGGTGCGTTTTCATCTGGCTTTGTGTCTGTCACAGTTGCTGTAATCAGTAATCACTTGGCTATTGACTTGAAATTTAAATATTGACAAAAAAATCAGCTGTTCAGTACATTATGATCGTGTAGGTGTTAAACGTTACTAGGGAACAGCTGTTTTTAGTTTTTGAATAAAACTTGTTGGTATTCATGAGTACAACCAAATATAATATATGTACTTCTAAGCAGTGCTTATCCAATAACATCAAAGTCCTGTCTCGTTAGTTTAGTGGTGGTATGCGTTACAGCTGACCATGAGATCTTGGACTCGATTCCCAGGTCATGTTAAGTTATATTGAGATTTCGATCAGGTATTTCTCAGTAATCAGAGTCTGGATATGTGCCTGATTGATGACTTTAGGCTCGCACCAATTACATAGGATTTAATAATAATAATTAGCAAAATCGGAGTGTAATAATAATCCTCTGAGGAACCTCATTTGTATATCTTACGAGTGGTCAGAAGCCCGAAAATCTGACAACCAGTCTCGACAAAAGATACCGTGGGTTGTGCTGGTCTGGTAGGCAGTAGCTCCATGTAAAATACTGGAATTCAGTTGTATCCAGTTAAACTGGAAGCCGACCCCAACATAGTTAGGAAAAGGCTAGACTGATGAAGACGTGTTTTTTTACCCGTTTTATTCCCTTAATAATTGATATAACAAGTCGGTTCACCCTATTAAGAAATACGGGGTTATTACATATTAAATTATCTTTTGGGATAATTTGATGAATGGGCACTTGTGTTATTTTAGGAGCATATATCCTCTTGTGATTCCACTTCATCGAAAATGAAAGGAATAAGGAAAAAACCTTAGGAAATATCAGGCGTAACGGCGGTGTTCAGGAAAAAATATTAAGTTACTAGAAAAAAATTAAGAACTCTACCCGGCCGGTTACTCCAAGAATAAAAACGATTTTAAAAAAGTTTGCTGTTCTCAATAAATACTCGTAAATTAAACGAATCCAAAAGAAAAACAAAACACTGTTTTTTCGTGCTCAATAAATAAATAACCGCATCAAGCATGCGTTTGTGACAGATGACAATCTGTCAATTTTGACTGAACTGTTGCGAAAATTTGACAAAAATGTAATTTTTTGTAAAATATTTTGTAAATGCATGGAATAAAAGGCTTTTTTTACGTATTTCGTTAATAAAGATGTCGCATTATCAGCTACATTTATTTATTTAATACTTTAAGCACACAAATGTACAGAGGCGGACTTAATACTACATTAAGCCCTGGTGTACGACTTGAACGAAACAGAAAGAATACATAAGGATCGTCTAGTAGGTGGCGTTTCGTAGTTTCTGCCTACCCCCATAAGAAACGGGTGTGAGTTTATGCATGTATTAAAATAAGATGGAAACCTTTTTTGATTATTCGATATAATTTTTGGTACAATTCATTCATCAGTAGGCAATTATTTCTGAGTCTTCCCTTATAAATAAAAGAGTCAGTGTTCAGCCTTTTCTAAATCTGACTCCCATTACGTGATACCTGCATTTCAAAGCTACCTATGTACATAAAATATGGTGCATATTCCCCATTATTTGTGCGTGGCATCCGTGATCTCCATTAAAATATTTCTCTTACTAATGTCGAGTGGTGCGACCCGCGGATCAGATGCGGCGAGACCCTAGAGATCTGGCGACGCGGTTAATGTCACCGAACGTTGGAAATGTCAGTTAATTTTGGATTTACTTATGGTTTGAATTATCATAAGGATTTATGAACGTGTATTTTAGAATTTTGTTGTACGGAATATGGTTTAGCTATTCCATATTCAAATCCACTTTTCCGATCATAGTTATTTCCCATTGAAGAAATATCAATGTTATGTCGATTTCACAGTGTATTATTGAAAATCTCATATACATTTTTGCTTAACCTTTGATTAACCCATGCGGCTGTTTTTTTAGACTCGAGTAGGTTTTTATACAAATTTGTGTACTGTGTAATTTCGGTACCTTTGAATATTAAAAAAAAACAGTTCTGTGGATTGCTTCGACATGAATGACGTAAAAATTAACTCAGGGGTTATTTACGATAGTAGCGCATTCTTGCTAATATGCATAATTGTAATATTATACAAAAGATTCCAGAAACATCTTGGTATTGTGTCCCAGTTCCTGTATTTTATAATAAATTTTGATCAATTTCCTAATAATGGGCTAAAGAAGCAAAAATCCGAGTATTTATTGTTTTTTTTTTATTTCGGCGACACTCACCCCAGCAAGATGTGGCTTCGGAAAAAAATATGTCAGTGCCGCGAACACGATACGAATGCGCAAACCGGCTCGGCTAACGTTATCTATAGGGTTACGGTAACGCGACGCCGGGAAATCGCATTCGAAAGTAAAGGGAATGAGACTGGAAACTGCTGCTTTGTTTATTTATAGACTAGCTCGTTTGCGTTTCGATTGCAAGCCTATTGTTCGAGTCTTTTGTTTTGTTGGTCAGTTTATAGAGCATTTAAATGATGAAGGACTTTTTTGAAAGGTGGTCACGCGTTTTATGTTTTGTATGGCCTCACTGTGTCCGCTTTTCTATTTGAATTGAAAAGTGAATCATGGACTGTGTGGTTCTTTATACAGGAAACTTTAGCTTTGGTACCACAATATTCTCGGTCGTGTGCACCTCGGCTAGTAAAAAGTCTTGCCAGTTTGTTAGAAGTTTGTATAAGCAAAATGATAGGTAACTTAATATCATATTGATGAACATAGTTTCTTTCGGCATGTATAATAAATAAATAATGCTGGACAATCCACACAGCATCATCTAGCCCCAAGCTAAGCAGAGCTTGTGTTATGGGTACTAGATGACTATATATATATATATAGATAGATATTTTTTATTATATATAGCAAATACCCAGAGCATTTGAATTATGTGATCAGTCATAAGTATGTAAATGCTGGTGCAATTTAGTTTTTAAAATATGGACTTGTAAAAGTGTCTGGAAGACAGATCTCTTACATTCCACATTATTTTAGGAGCCAGTAAGTACATAATTTGCTTTATTCATAACTTTTTATATCACCTATCTCCTAAAACCGATCGGGTCCTTGCCGCAAACTTGTTGTTGATTGTCTTGAGCATCACAGGGCAAATGTTACATTTTTTTTAAAATATTTTTTATTTCTCCCTTTTTTTAAGAGGCTGCACCTACCACTGTTTGTCTCTGCATCAACCAAAGGTTGACTGGTAGAAAATGCTAATGGTCTTAAGTCCGCCTCTGTACATTTGTGTGCTTCAAGTATTAAATAAATACATTATTCCTAGCCCGAATTGTACGTCTGGGCCAAGGGCCTGCCCTCATTGCGTCTACTAGTATAGGTCACGATTCTGCGCTACTTCTTTCCAAATCTTAAAAACGACATACAAGTCATCCAAAAAGTTATTGGACCCGGTATATCTTGAGGTTTAGTTATCCTCCAACTTTCATGTAGACAAGAAAGGTCAGCTGACTTGGATTCTATTTAAACCTTTAAATATTACAGTTTTAAAAATACGTCATTAGTCGACGACACGCTTGGCGCTGTGGCTGAGCGATTGGCTGCTGCGCTGCGTGACGCGGCGGGTTCGAGTCCTGCACGAAACAAATATTTGTATGCCCTACAGGTAGTTGTTCCGGGTCTGGCTGTTTGTGTATGTGAGTTTAAATGTTTGTAAACGCATACACGGTACAGGAGAAATTCCTAGTGAGGGGCCACGTTTTTTTTAACAAAATAAGAAATAAGAACGTTAGCTATTTTCTTGCCTAGATTTTTCCCCACTATGTTGAGACTACTTCCAGTGTAGCCAGATGCAGTTAGATACTCATGTAGCGACATGGACATGGAGCGACGGCCTATTCAACCTCTGTAACCCAGTAATCCTTCCAATTACCAAACCTATGCCTATAAAGATAAACTTCCGACAAACTACTGTGAAACAGACACACGAGTTCAAACAGAGGCATCGGGTAACCTTTTAACAAACTTCACCAAGTACCCTGTTATCCAGTTTCAAACAAAAATACTGATACATTTTCTTCGCAAAGATGAATAGAAGTTGTCTGTACTCCCCAGCATGTTGTGGCAAAGTTTCCGAAGTACATTATAATTGATATTTTGTTGTACGCCCGCGAAAATGATACGCCATACTTTAGCCAACGGTGATTGGTTTTCTGTTTGTATAAGAGAATATATTCGGTGTTTCTATTTGTAATAATTAAGACTTTGTGCACATTTAAAGTTTTTGCGCAAGCGTATTGGTCGATATAATAGGGTACTTGTCCTTTAAAATTCTGTTTGGTCCGAAAGTTAGATTACTCAAAAATAATGGACACGTATTTTTTTCTTTTGTCACGTAAATCAAAAATGACGATGATATACTTTTAAAAGTGACGTCACTAGCCCCTTCTCCTGAACTTTGATGTGCTATGTCTTTGTCAATTTTTATTGATTTGAGTAAGCAAAAAATACGTGTCTAATATTTTTTGGTAATCTAACTGACGAACCAAATAGAATTAATATATTGTTACCTAGGACACATCCCTATTGTTACGATATTATCGTGATGGCCAAGTGGTTAGGGCATCGCCTCTCATACACAAGGTTGTGTGATTTCATGCTACAACACCAAAAAAAAAGTTTTTTTCCGGCCTTATTTATTACGATTGTCCATCTGATATTTTTGGATTTCGATGACAGTAGGTACACCCTCTATTATATGAGACTTAAACATAACTGGCGACATGTGGGTGTACTTAAGTTACACTCCTGCTTAACCTTACGGGGAATAAAGGCGTCATGTTATATTGCGCTGAGGTACGATTACTGATACCTGAACCTTTGCTAAATGCAATCGAAGTTTGTTGCATTAAGTGTGAGATACATTACTGTGTGTTTAGTATTGTTTTGTTAGTTGTTGGTTGAGATAAACATTTATTAATTATTTTATTAAACCTGTATAGTTTATAATAAAAGCTTGACATTTAAAACCACTTAAAATTTTAGCACGTCCTTCACTTTTGAGGACATTAAAGTGAACGGACCAAAATAAAAATAATCCATACTTAAGATTATAAATGGGAAAGTGTATGTGTCTGTTTGTCCGTCTTTGACGTGATTTTTTTAAGGGGAAATAGTTTGCAAGGATGGAGACTGACATAGGCTACTTTTTGTCTATTTCTAACCCCCCACTTCCTACCGAAACGCGAGCGAAACCGCGGGCAAAAGATAGTATAATATAATGTTTGTATTAAGGAATTGACCGCCAATTTCAAACTATATAAGTATAATTATTCTAGCAAGATAAATAGAATATACTTTGTATATCTTACTCGTAATTGTTCATCATCCTCCAGCCCTTATCCCACTTTATTTATCGGCGGCGCAGCATGTATTCTTCTTCCATACTTCTCTATTTGCTGTCATCTCAATAGTCATCTCCTGCTTAACCAAACCATCTTTCATACAATCCATCTTTTTTAAGTTCATTAATCATCATCTTCGTACAATCCCAATTTAATTGTAGTCGGCGGTCTTATTTTTATATATATTATACCTCTTAACAAAATAAATTAAAAAAACTTTAAGTTTAAGGATTTATTTCTAAGCAACAAAATTATGTTGCAGATTTACTAAAAGCTAAAAAATAAGACAGTATGTAGGTACTACCAGGTACCAACCACCACACTCAACTAAAATCGTGGGGCGAGTCGAATTTCTGTAATCTACAGTCAACCGCTCATATCGTTAGAGTTATGATCCTATGCTTGGATGCATCTTTTCAATAGAGTACTTATATAAAATTTAAAGTTATTTACATAAATATATACGAGTGACATAAAACGAAATATATACATATACAAAAATAACCAAGACACTCAGGCGTCAAAGTACTCCTACGCATCGCTGTCATCTGGAAACGTGCCCAAAATACTGGCAGCACTGCCACGTTGGATGGCAATACTAATTCTTTGGGCAAAAGAATGAGCCAGCCCTCTGGTCATGCGAAGTGTCGATCAGTTGTTGAGAAAAGTATACAAAACATGTGCAAATCTTAAAACACACACACACAAAACTAAATCCTCTACCAAATTTACTTACAAAATACTTCAAATTACATAATAATAGTACATCCAGTCAATATCTTTATTACTTGGTAACCCTATACCGACTAGTGTTAGGTCTCCCCAGCACTAACTAGGTTACGTAGGAAGGCCGGGTGTTAAATGTCCGTGCGACTGTCACACGATCCCTTTAGTTTTGAGTTACAAACCGCACTTGAGTAAGAATTAATGTGACTGTGTGTGTGTTCGTAGGGTTATTTTTTGCATTTGTGTGTTATGTATTTTCGGGTTGATCTTCAGAAAGGTCAGGTGCGTTGTACTCGCAACCGGCGTGCGTGTATGACCTGTGTACCTAGCACGAGATTGACGTAAGCGTACCGTCAATTCGAACGATTTTAAAATTCAAAATACAACCGTCATGCAGCATTGAGAAATCGAATTTCGAAGCAATTACGAGTCAGTAACTATCATCTATAGATATGACTTAAGTCTTAAAATCAATTAATAATGCATGCTAAACGATCATTGTGAATTTAAAAGCTGACCCCAACATAGTTTGGAAAAGGCTGGGCAGATGATAACGTTATGTTGACGTCAAGCATTAGTGCTAGGCACAGAGATGTGTGAACGTAAACGAAGCATAAAAGGATCTTAGCAGGTGGTGTTCTATTGTTTCTGCCTACCCTCTTAGGTAAATGGCGTGAGTATATATATTTAGTTCGTAATATGCTAGACCCTACCAGCATAAAATAAGCTTGATATAATTTATTCTAATCTTACGAACCGTGAACCATTATGCCAAGCTTGGATTCAATTGAATAAAAAGTCCCTTGGGCTTTTAGTAACATTTACAAAGTTTGCAACAGTAGTTCTGTAGTAGAAAGCCACCCAACGGTTGCACACTGGTCTCTTATACGGACAATAAGTAATTGATCGTGACTGTTACTTGCGCAAGCGCACCTTAATACTGAATAGGCTGTAAATGTCGTTAAGCGGTTGCGAAAGTTGTAATAACTACTAATTATTTTATTATCTACTTTTATTAATTTCATGTTGAAATTGCGTCATCCTAAAGTATGATATCATTTTATTACTTAAGTTTACCTGTCTATCCTTTACCTAACTATGACCTGCACAACCCAGTTTCTGGGTAAAACATCACCTAATCCATGGCAAAACTGGTTGTCAGTCTTTTGGACTTCTGATTACCCCTGATGACTGTTAAAGATTTGTGACATCCGGGACCAACAGCTGAACGTGCTTTCCAATACATGGAGAGATCTCAGTCTGTGGTCACTTATCCGTGAACTGACCTCGGCAAGTGGTGTTTAACTTTGAAGATCGACCCGTAAAGATATTATTTTTTAACCACGTTAAGTTTCATCTTCAAACATAAAAACATAAAATTACGATTATATTTTTTCTTTTTTTAAAAACATTGCCCCACACTAGGAATTTCTCCTGTATCGTGGGTGCGTTTACAAACATTTAAACTCACATACACAAACAGCCAGACCCGAAACAACTACCTGTAGGTCATACAAATATTTGTTCCGTGTGGGGATCGAACCCACAACACGCGGCGCAGCAGCCGATGGCTCAACCACCGCGCCAACCGTGTCGTCAAAATTATTATATTCCTAAAAGGCTAAGCAAAGGTGTACCCATAGTACAATATAGGTTTAAAGAAAAAAAATATTTAAACCTATATTGTACCATGGGAATATGAGAATAAAATATTCTCAATAAAAACATAACAGGTCACTTACTTGATAACAATACTAATCAAGAATAAATAATAAGATTAAGTATTATTTCTTATACTTAATCTACAAAAAGTTTGACATCATCAGTTACAGACTAATTACACCTATCGATAGTTTCTCCAGAAGTGTTCGATTTGCGATTAAATACTGACTGAACTTAGGTTTCAAATGAATTGAACGAGTATAGTTTAAAATTTGTTTGGCTGTTTTTCAACTTTATTACAATATCATAAGGTTTATGTTCAATTGGGAAAATTTGGCATTTTCAGATAGCTTGATGTGCTGGCGTCTGTTTATTTCTTACGCTTGAGGGTATTGTATTGTACACCACTTGTGCTCTTTCAAACGTAAGCATTTACTGCCATAGTTGCTTAATTTTGGAAAACTAGCAAGCTCTTATCAAGCTCCCATCTCTTATTAACCTCCCACCTCCGATGGTCGAAAAATACTAAAATTTTACACCCAATCTCTTGCCAAAACCACGCGATCCCGACGATCGATTATTCAAATCAAGGGAGTATCCGTGTAGGCCATTGTTATAGTAAATTGAAAACCACGCAACGCCTCCTAACTGCACTATTTAGACAAACAATAATGCTTGTTTACGATAACCCGGGCGAACCCTTTCAAAGTAAGCGATGCGGGCGGCCATTAAGCTGTGACAACCGAGGTTATAATAAAAGGTAGGTAGCGTTGATTTTCAGGTAGTTGGGGAGGGGTTAATTATCATGTTTTGTAGAGAAAGTTTCTCTGAATCACCATTTTCTTTTTTCTTTTTGGTTGAGCTTACCTTTGTCTGTTGAAGTCGTGATAGCTCTGTAGAATATGACCTCGCCTCTCATACAACCAATGTGATTATTTCAATTCACATGATGTACTTACTTTTTAACAGTTTATATTGGACATCACTGACATCGGTGAAGGAAAATATCGTGAGGAAAACCTGGACTAATAATTAATATACCTAAGTCTGTTATCACCAACCTATATTGAGCTAGCGTGATGATTGATGCTCGTGCCTTCTGTGTATAAGAAGAGGCATTTGTACTACAGTGGCAGAGTACGAAGCTGGTATTGTTATTATTATTTATAGTTTTGTCTTTTCTATCTCAGTAACAATACGGGATCTAAATGTATGCCCGGTTAATGACAATAGGCTTGCCCCTTATAACATTGGACTTTGACAAAACCGGTGTATTGTGGGTGAGTAGTAAAGATACACCTCTACCTATCCCCTTGGGGAATATAAACGTGATATCATGTTATGTTAAACATTTTTATTTTAGTTCACTCCGTGCCCAACAGAATCAATACCATATTTCCACAACAAAATAGAACTATCACCAATTTGAATATTCTCCCTGCTTGGACCCTAGATTGAGGCATTAAAGTAAAAGCTACCTGGCATGTAATCTGTCAATTTCAGGAATTGACAAATCAAAAGCCAGAGGCATGCGTAATCAAACTGTCCGGGACACCGGTCCCGTGTGGTCGCCTCACAAAGCACGCGTCGGCTTAGCCCGGGACTGGGTAATTAGGAGCAGGACAATCGGGTTTGCGAGCCTATAGCGGGGACACCCTAATTCAGTAAGCTGTTGGCTGGCTTGTTCTTGTCTGATTTCTGAAATTACTCCTATTTTTGTGGGCGATGACGATTTCAGAGTGTTCCTACAAATTATGTAGTTACAAAAATCCTAACTTATTTAAGCGTCTAGGGTAACAAAGTTATCTTTAATGACCAATAACCTTAAAATGAACTTTAATATTAAAAGGTTAAGATGCAATATCCAATCATTATTCTCAAACCAATGAATATTCTAGAATAATTATGCTAAATGGAATCCAATTAAGACACAATTTGATTATTTTATCTTTGAAATCGTAGTGAAGGGCTCTCAGTTTTTTGATATTATAACACTTAAGTAATGCAAACAGTTTGGAGTGGTTCATCCTTACGATTTACATGGATTTTAAGGCGTTGGTCCAGACTCCTTCAAAATACCCCGCTAAGGTGATTCTCCAAAATGCATGAGTTAATTCCTCAAACCAACTATAAATACAGGGTGTATTGATAGTTGGTTTATCTGTATATTGACAGTTGGGTAAGTCGGAAGAAATGTAATATCCATATTCCTCTGGCATGGTGGATCCTTGGACTATTTTGTTAGGGCATCCTCGCAGTTGAATCCAGGAGGTTATGTCAGATGGTTGTGTGAGATGACTAAATATATTAAGGCCTCCTCAGCCAAGTCATTAAACTCACAAGCTAAAATAAAGAGGTTTAATAAAGGATTCAACTTTGTACGAGAGTTCGACATCTTAGCCGTTTTCCACAGCGCACACGGCTTGTTATCGAATGAAACTATTAAGATTAAAACCGACTGTAATTAGATTTTACCCTGTTATACACAAGTAAAGAAAAATAATTTGAACTTAAACTTAAATATACATTTCTACATACTTAGTAACATTTTACTTTAAACATTCCTAATAACGTTTGCGTCGGCATCGTAAAATTCATCTATCACAGACTCCCACTGGTTACAATTCTCAGAATGTACCTACAAGTTTTCTCAAAACACACATCTCTTCAAGGATCATATTTGACTTCTTTGCCTCAAGTATGAAGCAACGTGCCCACTTAAGTATTCAAAACTAGTTTTTTGTTACACAGAAAATTGTATTTGTAGACTTACTTGCTAGAAAAATACGTTGTTATAAAACTTGAAATGTTTTTAGAAAAACTTTACATGAGAGCGTTTTCAGTTTCTCGGTATCAAAGATAACATGACCGTTCTTTATGAAAACATGAAATAACTGGAAGTTGTGTTAAGTCGAACTCAAGTATATATCTTTAAAATTTCCTCCCGTAAGATTTAAACGAAGTCGTTTTTGTAAGAACCGTCTCTCTTGGAAATAAAATAGTATTTATTAAACAGACACCTACGGTTTAAAGGCAATGTCAAACTGCATGCGTTTCTGGGTGTACCATCATTATTTCTTAGCAGCAGCTTGTAATCTGGATTTACAGTAATGGCTCGCCTCTATAACATGGGACCCATACATAACTGGTGAAATGTGTGTGTGTGTGTGTGTAGTATAAGGACGCTCACCTTTCAGACAAAACAGGCGTGAAGATATTACAACAAAATGCGATGTATGTCGCTTACTTAATAACGTGAATTTTGTCGCAAGATATCCTCATCCATTGCTCCATAATGACTCTGTAAAACAAACGTACATACATAAACGTTAACGTACATAAACTCACGCCTTTTGCCCGGTTTAACCAGACACTACAGAACGCTACGATCCTTACATACTTCTTTGGCTTCGTTTATGTTCATACATCTGGTCACACACACACGCCGGTTGCGAGTACTACGAACCTGACCTTTGAAAATACCTTTTGTTAGTAGTCTTTCATTCATCCTCTCAACGTAAAACAAAACACTATCTAGAAGTTGCTGGCCATCTTAGATTAAGAAATAGCAAAAACAAAACAAATCCCAAACAAAGGAGGAGAAAACAGAATGAGCAATCAATACGTCAGACAAAATACGTCTAACTAAACTTAAAGTGGACAATTAACCTTCTCGAAGCATTGGCTCATTAAAAAAGTAATGAAAACATCCCCCAGGCGAATGGCTACAGTTTTTTTTTTGTTAATTACCATTTGATTTTGGAGTCACAAGATAATTAGGATACGATTCGGAAACGTGCTCGAGGTCGTGCTTGAACTATTGATTTTTTCCTTTATGATATTGGCATCATTTTGAAGATAAATATTCTCTGAAAAGGTCATCGAAATCAATAGTCGTAACGGTCATTAAAAGTTTTGAGTTGACAAACAATGCTTTTTCTATTAGAATATTACAGAGTCGTGGAATTGAAGAATGTATAAATATATGAAATAGTATTTTAAAGCTGCGCACTCATAGGCTCGCGCCAGCCGCAACGCGCGCACGGTACGCATCGGATTAAGCGAAATTGCCGGTGGCATATGTTCAATAGCCCGCACCGGCCGCAACGCACCAGACGGACCGGTACGCAACGGATTGAACGCCTTTCCATGAAATTCAAATCACCGTGTGACATCACCAGAGTACTTCTTGTTCGGCTGACATACGGTGCATGCGGTACGGATAGTGGACGCAGTGCTATACAAGTTCATACAAAGCAAACGAAAATCCGTTGCGTGCTGTGCGTTCGGTGCGGCCGGCGGTCTAGTGAACGCGCAGCTTAAAGGGCTCATAGTGGGAATGTGTTAAAGGTTTCATAACGTAAAAGGCCAAGAATACACGAACCATACTTAAGCGCCATACAGTCCTTAACACCAGCATATTTGTTTTTTTTTACACCTACATCAAAATAAATTTTGCATATTTTTTTCCAAAAATACTTCACAATATCAACTTTTTGGAAATATTTTAAGCTTGCTAAGAAAGTTACATGACAAATTGTAATGGACCTATCTATAACAGGCTTTAACTGTCAAGTATCGATTTGACTTTGTAAATAGGCTAAAAATATTTGCATGAAAAAGCTCTTAGCTTTGGAGAGTTAGTAAACAAAATGCCTTCAGATGAAACGATATTTATGAGCAAAAGTTATGTGAAAACGTGCTTAGTAAACTGTACTGTATTGTAGTTGTTATGCTGTGCGAGCTCAAGGGTGATCCGGAATAAATAAATATTTCAAACCAATAAGACGATAAGTTACACTTATTTTTTTAAATCTACAGCTGATCGACACTTCGCGTGACCAGAGGGCTGGCTCATTCTTTGCCCCAAGAATTAGTATTGGCATCCAACGTGGTAATGCTGCCAGTCTTTTGGCCACGTTTCCAGATAAATGAATAAAAAACTAAGTAAATTAAAAAAAAAACAACACAATACGCATATAAAACAAATGACAAATACAAAACAATACCACTCCGACTGCCTCGTTGGTCTAGTGGTTTGTAAGCATTACTGCTGAGAAGGTACTGGACCTAGTTCGATTCCCGTCTAGGGAAAACAGTTATTAAGTTATTTCATCTGGATTTTTTAGTAGCAGCCTGGAATCTGGAATTGTGCCTGTACATCGATATGTAATATGGGTATTGCCACCAACCGGGCAGAAATCCAATCCATCTACTCGTCAAATATTGACGGGCCAATTGGGTCGCCCCTATTACATGGGACTTCAACATACTTAACTGGCCAAATGTGGGTGTACTGTAGGTACACCTCTGACCATCCCTTGGCAATGCATACATACACTAGGCAATGAATACAGGCGTGATGTTATGTAATAATAACAATGAAATGGGCATATCTCCGCCTATTTATTTCCATTTATTAAATTTCTCGTTTCCTGAGCTTTGAATTTCAATGGTATTGTAGTAAACCATTTTGAGCACGCCACTACAACAATTCTTCGTAGGCCCGTTTGCGGAATGGCACTTAACACAATAGGTACAAAATTTTCTATTGTGCTTCGATCTATTTCCATTTCTACTGTTATTCAAGAGTATTTTATGGAATATTGAAATCAAAACAGATCTTCTTAGAATTTCATTTAGTGGCAATCTTTTTGTACAGTATGAACATTAATTAAATATGTACCTACGTAAAGGTTTTTTTCGTATGGGGGTAGGCTCAAACTACGGAATGCAACTTGCTACAATACTTACAAAAAAAAATCATGGTCAAAAATAATTTTCAAATTTTTTAAACGCCAATATAACATACCGCGCCCAAAACGCCCTTCATTACAGTTTGGTGATTTTGTTCAAAAGCAGACGCGTTATAAACTTCTCAACCTTCTCATTTTTAACTTTACTTTTTTTATACAATGGTCAATAATGGTTTTCGTTTCTATTACAGATATATGATACGACAGAGAATACGCGGCCGAAGAAATGGTCATCGAAATTGAAGCTAAATACATCAGGAAGCTCCAAGACATCAGAAAAGTCTCCAGAAAGCCCGTACATGTACGGAACCATCAGTGGGCCAGGAGGATCAGCGCTGTCCAAATCAATGAAGTACGCTGAGACCTGGCTCTATGGGTCCGTTAGGACCCAAACCCCACCTATGCGACCTAGCGTCTTCTCTACTTACCCAGAAGTCTCTGGTCCTGTTCTAATAAGCACGCCTCAAAAACCTACACCACACAACTATGCTGTCATACTATGTTCCTGTCCTGAGTACCTGAATGGTACAAAGAAAACCAGCTCAACCAAAGTCAGTATTTGTAAGAAATGCAAGGGATCTCGTTTGCCATTAACTATAGCTGATAGCCCGCAGTTGTTGGTCGGGGGAACGGTGAGAGGTCCTCAAGTTAGCCGTGAGTCTGGCTTGCTGCGAGCTGGCACAGTTAGAGTACAAGGATCGAAGTCGCGCCCCACTATACTTAAATCTAATGGAGATACGGACCCCTATGACTTGATGAGACGGAATAGATTGGCTCCTCCGCATGAAGCTCGTATAGGCAGCCAGTTTTCAACAACACGATTACGAGCTAAAAGTATAAGTCCATGTAGAGTGAAGACTAAAAAGCCAACAAGCCCAGAGACACTTCGCAAAAATAGAAGTAAATCTGTGAGTCGAGTAAACGAAATATGGGTTGAAGAGGACGCTAACACAAGCAATGACTCAAAGAAGTCAATATTGTCGTGTGATATCAATCCCTATGATTTAGTGAAATCTAATGGTACTTCGAAATCTTTAGTAGAAATTGAGTTTGATGACGATTTTGGTCACGTGTTCCAAGAATCCATGAAAGTTAAAAACTTAAATTCTGCAATTAAATCTAAATCAGATTCATGTGTGAAAGCTATAAGTGGTCAAAGAATAAGAGTTTCTGACGAGTCGAAATCCAACAATGTAGACGATGTATATGATCCCGTTGACTATGATCTCAAATCCTATGACTCAAAATCTCAAGTTACATCTCCAACTTTGTCATTGCCAAATATTAAGAATGAAAATAAGAAATCAGCATCTGTAAGTAAGAGTACGAGTAAGAAAATATTAAGTATATCTACATCGAACCGTGCTAAACAAAAAAGTGTTTCTCCAAAACGACCACCGAGAAGAATAAGAAACTCATTAAAAAATGACGATGACAGTGAGAGTGATAATCAAAGATTGACCGAGAGAAGTTCAAACAGGAAACCTGACAATCACTCTCGTAACTCTAAGCTGAAGAATCAGAATACGGATACCATAAAATCTATTCTGAAAAAGCCTAAAAATTATGATTCTGTTGAGCCTACACCAAAGTTAGAAGCAACCAACGAATCTTTTGAGAGCAAAAAAGTGAACACATCTTTGTTTTATCTTCCAAAACCTAAAGACAAAGTCGGTGTCAATTCTCATAACATTCTGCACAGGAAACGAGTTCAGTTCTTAGTTGAAAAAGAAGAAACTAAAGTAATATATACTGCTGAGTTTAATCTTGAACAAAATACCACGAAAGAAGTTGTTGCTGAAGTGCTTACTTCAAGCATTGAAACTGAAGAAGATGTGGTAGCTGAAGGTGACATTGTAAGCCATAGCTTGGATGAGACGAGTGCAAAGTTGTCAGAACTGATCAGCCAAACTATAACAACACAAAACGATCATGAAGCGTATGAACATGTACAATTGCATACTAATATATTTGAAACGGTTGCTGAAGAAATTTCCGAGCCTGCAGCAGAAGACCAAACAACAACCGTTGAAATAATAAACAGTAACAATAAAGAAGGTAAGGTTTTTAATCAGTATTGTACATTTTTTTGTTGAAAATAGACTTAATAGGTACATACTTTTGTTGTGATTTAAATTCGAGTGAGCTTCTATAAACTTATTGTTTTCGTTTTCAGATAACAACATTCCACGGATACCGGTACTGCGTCGATCTGAATCTGAACGTATCCCACCGACTATATCAATAGCGCCACCGAAGTTCTTAGACACAATGGCTTTGCGACCGAAAAGTAAACATGGACACACAAGTCAAGTATTTTTGACGTCTGTCATAGAAAATGAAATATGCAGTCCAAGTCAGTATGTGTTCAGTCAAACACAGACGACTCCGGAAGTAACTCCGCCAACGACCACGTTTCAATACAATGATACTATTGAATCTGGGAACCTAAGTGACAGTAGTGATATAACAAGAACAATATTGACCAATTTGCGCCGCGGAATATCAGAATCACCTGAACCACCACCTCGGCTTAAATCAAAGGAACGTACAAAATCTAAAAAGCATAATTATGTCAAAACGCGTTTTGTTCGTAACAATTCTTCTAGCTCTACTAGTGACGAATGGTCCGATGCTAATGATTACGAACAAAAAACTATTTTACGTGTGAAACAGTTTGATTCAGATACTGATGAGCCAAAATCTACTTCTGGTATACTGAGATCCTCAGAAAACGAGCCTAGGAAAACTTCCATACAAATTAATGGTAATGAGTGCTACTCAACTATGAATGTGAGCAGTGATACACCTATTTATCTATCATCTGTGGTCGTCAATGATGACTATGGAAACACATGCAACACCTACCAGACAGGTACCACCGTTACAATAAGTGTCGGAACTCCACAAAAAGAAGTAAAGAAATCAAAAAGTCAGATTTACATAGGTGCTGTACTCTCTCAACAAGCTGAAAAGAATTTAGAAGCGAACACTTATGAAGAATATTATGCTGATAAAAACAAAGATGATTGCTATGGCTCCCGAGATCAGAACCCTTCAAATGATCTATCTTCAATTCTAAATGACCCTGTGGAAGCTGTAAGAAGAAATTTAATTCCACACGTTTGTGGTAAGAAAGATGATTACCCTGACTGTCAAGAATCTACTGATATTCAACAAAATACTGGCAATGTTGTCACAAAACTTTTCGATGATCCTTTCTTTGCTCATCTTGCCGAGGGTTTGGATTCAGATTTGGTTAAAAAGTTAATAGAAAATTCTTTGATTAAACTCCAAGAAACTAAGAACTCAGAAGGGACAGACAGCAGTGAGCTAACTATTGAAAAACTTATAGAAAGTTCGTTGAAAAATTTAAAAGAAGAGAATGTGAAAGAGGGAGACAAAAAAGAGGAAGTGAAACCAAAGAATGAGAATAGTGCCAAAGACGATGCGTCGAATAAACAAAATATTATCGGCTCATCTGTCTGCCCAGAGAATGAAGATAATAGCTGCTCTGCTCCCTATGAAAGTATGGAGTATGAGAGCGGTGCTATGGGAGTTTTTTCTGATCTCGAGCCAATGTCGGACTGCTATAATGCTTCGGCGAGTGAATTGTCTACCGAAGACGACACGAATTCAACGAGATCGAAATTTTATCAAATGTTGGTGGACGCCGCGCTGTGTGATATTGAAATTTCAAATAATACCGACGATGATCATCATTACGAATCGATTCGTTTGAACAGCGATCCTATATATGAGGAGATTGGAGATATGCCACCGCCTTTGCCCGTTAACCCGCCTCCGAATTCTCTAATGATTTTAGACGATGAGAAACGCAGTGGATCACGTTCAATATTTGAAGGCGCTTCGAAGTACGACATTTTGTCGTATTTAGTAGATGCTAAAGAAAGAGGCATTGATGACGAAGAAACATACATTACTAGTTATGCCACTCATAATAATTCATCAAATATGTTGGAAGAATCAAAAGAAAAGACTAAGAACAGCGAAATAATTGAAACTCATCATAGTAGTAATACAAGTCAGTTATCAAACGCATCAGATTCAAGTGAAGATAACTCGCTTATAATTAATCATGAGACATTGGAGAAAGCCGTTGTATGCAAAAAGACTTCGGCAGAAATCGAAAGAAATGACTCTGGAGTTGGTTCAGAGACAAGTAAGTCTTCTAGAAGCAGACTTCAAGGTAAAACGTCTCCTTGTAACATGATTCACGATAAGGATACACCCATACATCTCTGTGAAGATTGTGACACTTCTGTGGAAACTCAAGTAACAGAGCAACGTAAGTCTATGGCATATAATTCTGTAACATAACATTAATTATTTTGCAAAATTGCTTTTTAACATTCATAATTTGTAACATTACAGGTTCAATATACGCTCCATTAGTATGCAGAAAGTGTGCCAAGAAACGAGCAGAGAGGAAGGAAATTATCACCGAAATAGTGGAAACCGAAGAAAAGTATGGCAGAGATTTGCAAATAATTCTTGAAGAGTTTTACAAACCGATGTTGGTAGCTGGTTTACTTAACCAGGAACAACTCAGCGCCATTTTCTTAAATGTTGAGGAGCTTATTGAGAACAACCAAGTTCTATCAGAGAAACTAAGAGACGGACTTGAAATCGCGGTAGACCAAGGAGATGAGGTAATATTTCTTCTTCAGATAGAAGATCTTCAGTCTTGTGTTGTGAAACATTGATCGAAGCAAGGCATTAATGAGGCTAATTTTTTAACTCATATTATTATTTGTTTCAGGATCTTTTGACTGTGAACGTTGGAAAGATCCTGCTGGAGTGTTCAGGCATGCTGACAGCGTTCCAGTCATACTGCGTAAAGCAAGCTGGTGCTGCCCTTCTGCTGGCTGGCCTCGAGAAGGATAAGGAACTCCTGAGGATATTCTTGCGCGTCTCGCAGATGGAAAACACCGTTTTGAGGAGAATGAATTTAAACTCATTTCTCATGGTACTATTTTTATCAGTCCTAAAACTGAAAATTGTTTTTATTTGCTACTTCTATCGTTTTCACGTATTAAAAACGTATATTCAAATGCTTTCTTCAAATTTCAGGTGCCAGTACAACGCGTGACAAAATATCCCCTCCTTCTCTCCCGGCTGTACCGCGCCACGGCCGCATGTGCAACTGAACGGGACGACGTGAAGTCAGCCCAACGTTGCGTCGAATGCAGGCTTGAAGAAATCAATGCGGCTGCTGCAGCCGCCGCAGCTGCAGCAAGAGACGTGCCGCTGTGGAGACGACTTGCAGCTGCACGAAGAACCGCACACGACCTTCATGTGGCTGATATCAAGCTCAGGAAGATGGCTGTCGATGTCCTGGACTGGAATCATGATGACGCCAGGTGGGTGATTGATGTTCAGTAATGATTCTGTGTGCTGCAGGGATTAGTATTAAATTTGATGAAGACATAAATCACAATTAAGTTAATATAAACAACAAGAGCGTATCAGAGCTACCCTCAGCAGTTTATTTATAAAATCAGCGTGACAGATAATTGAGACATTTAGAAAATTACCACTTACCAAAATTTCGCCTATCACACGATGTCATTACGATGGGGAGATTACGCGTCCATATTTTATGAGATTTAAATTGTCCACCGTTTTCTTGAACAACCACTTACGTAACAATGAAAACGTCTAGGAATGTTTTTGGCAAATGTCAAAGATTCTCAGGGAAATCTTTTTCATAAAGATAAACATTAGCTCTTTGTATAATTGGAGATGTTTCGGCAAATTGTATCCTTGGCACATTTAGTTCTATTGGTAGATGGTACAAATGATCCCATTACAAGATCCATTGTGGGGCGCAGGTCCGCTTGATGGTCTAAGTTGTAAACTTTGATTAAATTTGAGATGCTTGGATGATCTGGAGACTAAGGGGTAGTTTCGATATTTGTTTGCGTAAGTCTATAATCCCGAGACAGATTTGAACTCTTCAATTTATAAGATGGCTTGCAAAATGTATACTGGGATTTTAGTATTGAAATTAATAAATATCCACTTTGAATAAAATTAACACGTCCGAAATTAGGCTTGTTAATGAAGTAAAATGAAAAACAATTAGACCATTAAAAGACCCGTTTTAACGTCAAAATATACAAGAATAACAAACACTGATTCTAGGGCATTCTTTTTTTAATAGGAGGGAGTGAAGAACATAGCATAGAGAAAATTCCAGTCTTTAAATTAATTCCATAAAACTCGAAAAAGGTTTCTCATAACCTCACTATTAAAAATAAAAATTCTGGCAATCACTATCATACTTTTACTATCGCCTCTCAACTCTTATTACTTGCACCATAAAGCTGATAATCGTTGCTTTAGTGGCACTACAACGACAAGTGCTATTCAACAGGGCTTTTTGCGACTCAAAATACATGGTAATTATACGTCTAAAATGGATAAAATGGTTTTTAAGTAATTTCACTGTTAATTGAGAATCTTATTGAAAGACTAAATTTTTCGGAAAATTTCGTAAATTAGGGCTTAGAATTTTACGAGGCGTAAATGATCCCCGAGTCTGAAAAAGCATTAGTGGAAGGATTTTATAAGCCACGTAACTCCAGTGTTTTATGGTATCTAAAATGTATATAGTATGTACAATTAATTGTGCACGAATTCGCTAAATTCAAAATAGCGTTCGCTTTAAAACGGTAATCATTGTCCTCATTCCAATTGAATGATTGACTTAATTTAAAGTCGATTGAATTTTGATCGCGAATTGGATCAATATAATTTTTTTATACAATCAAAATTAAACTAAAAGGTTTAAAATCAATATAGTTTCGAAGGTCGGTGGCAAGAAATGAATGAAACAAAAGAACCAAAGCCAGTGAGCTACGTAACTTTCTAGTGTTTTTACAGATGTTTGCTATTTATTTATTTATTCAAATTTCCTTTCAACTATCAGCACAGGAATTTTGTACTTATGCATCAATATGCATAAGTACAAAATTCCTGTATACAGATTTATAGACATGTTAGACCGTAATACAATTATTACGGTCTAACATGTCTATAAATCTGTATTAGGTACCTACCTAACTTATTTAGAATTTAAAATTTGGTATTAGAAATAAAACATAATTTTTAAAATATCATAATATTACGCCTGTATTCCGCAAAGGGTTAGGCAGACCTATAGTAAACCCCGCAATTCGCTTGTTATGTTTAAGTCAAATGTAATTGGAGGCGAGCCCATTGCCATCAAGCGACTTCACGCTGCCAAATACCTGAGAAATTCCAGCCTGCCTGTGTCGGTCTTGTGGTCGCTAGCACTACTGCTACTGTTACTGCTGTACACAGCAGCAATTTCTGCCCTGGTTCGATTACCGGGAATGTTTTTCTATTTGGAATAACTAACTTATTTATCGAAACCTTTTACAACACACAATAATATATATGGAAAGATACAATATGTAAAATAATAAATATACAAAAATATAAATTGTCATTACTTGGAAATAAAGTGTAAATCAAAAAGTACCTAATGGAAAAACCATTTTCCTTCTTATTATAAACCTACTCTGAAACATGAAACGTTGTGTAATATTCCATACATATACCAATTTACAAAAAAGTCACGTAGGTATATCTGTTGAAGAGGTTTATGGAAAAAACAATTTCAGGTGCTATTAGGAATCACTTTGTAAAGCAACCATTGTCAGGGTTCTGTACTCTAAAAATGCCAATGGGACCCTATTAATAAGGCTTCGCTGTCCGTCCATCCGTCTGTTTGTCAACGGGCTGCCTCTCATAAACCGTAATAGATAGGTAGTTGAAATTTTCATAGAGTGTGTATGTAAGTGTGCGTGTGTATGTAAGATGTATATAAAGAAAAAAATAAATGAAGGTGTCCCCGATAGGCGAAAGTAGATTTTTTTAAATCATGTACGATGGTAAGGAACCCAAGGCAACTCGCATTTGCCTGTTTTTGCAATTTCGTTGCGCAAAACTTGGAAACTACTAAACGTATTTTAATGGGTCTTACATTGTAATTTACATCTGGGGTTAACTAAATAGTTTATTTTATGAGTACAATCAAAATACGGCTAGGATAGAGATGACTATTGAGGTCATTTAAAATAGAGATGTATGGAAGAAGAAGACGTGCTGCGTCGACCCCAAATATTTTGCGAAGACGGCAAAAGAATGACGATGAAGATGAATCTAAAAATCACGGTTGTAAAGGTTAACGATTTTTTAAATGAAGAAAAATATAAAACAGATTTTATTTAAGATTGAGCCCAATAATGATGTCCAATAGGAGTACTTAAGTATTTTAGATATGATATATAATTAGGCCATAAATCCCAAATCTGTTCTGTTCTCTTAAACAGATAATAACATAGACATCATAAACAATCACAATCCGAAAAAAAAAAAAACTCATAATTACAAATCCAAGTAATTAATAATCTCCGAAAACGTAACATCAAATAAAGCTAATTAAAATGAGACGAATGCCAGAGATATATCTCATTTAGCAAGTAATACACTGGAGTGAAATTAATGTTTTAGCTGGTGCGGAATTTATCACGACCGTGGGACATGGAACGCTGGTGTGACGTCACATGCCATAATACATTGCGATGTTGCCAACAGCAAGCGAATTAAGCTGGAGATGAAATAATTTAAGATGTGTTGTGCTGCGGCTTGATGTGCGACAAGAATGTAAAGTTAATAATTATTTGTACAGTAAAATAGGTTGAATAAAAACGCAGGGGAAAATTGAAACAAAATACTGAAGGTGGTTTTTATTTTATTTAGACATTGCTGGTGAAGCCTATTTTTATTGAATGTCGACACCTTATTAGTTACAAATAATATTGATTTTAAGTGGAGTGGAGGAGCTCGTGGCTAAATAAAAACTGCCGCACGGGTTGATCATAGATTAAGCTACGCTTGCCGAGGTCAGTCTGTGGATGGGTGACCGTTCGTAACATACCGAGACTCCTCCGTACCTCGGAAATCACGTTAAGCGTTGGACCCGGCTGTCATTTGTTGATCTTTGATAGTCATTACGGTTAGTCAGAAACCCGAAAGTCTGACAAAGAGTCTTACCAAGGGGTATCGTGTTGCCCAGTAACTTGGTTGTGGAGGTCAGATAGGCAGTCGCTCCATGTAAAACACTGGTATTCAGCTGCATCCAGTTAGACTGGAAGCCGACCCCAACATAGTTGGGAAAAGGCTATGCAGATGATGATTCCCTTTGACGTTTTGTTTCTATTGATCCCTGCTTTTAAATCGACCCTGATTTATCGTTCCTTGAAATTTTATATTTAGCCATGAATGTTGGTACAGAGCGTTTAATTTGATATTGTGTTGGTGATATATAATGTGCTAGCATCACGGATATTTAAGAGTTGTCGAAAGAAATAACCTCGCTCATGCACGATGAATTAATTTTATAACCAGCCCGAATTGTTCCACTGCTGGCCGAAAGTCACCCTCTATTCCATCCATCGGTCTTTTTCCAATTCTCAAGAAAGACATCCAGATCGCCCCGCCAGCTCCTTTGTAATCTACCACACAAGTGATATCATAACTCAGTAATACCAGGATACCATCACTCTTGTTAGAATTCATCGATGATCGATCTAAAATTTAAATCCTTAGATTCGCCTGCACCGTTCATATTTTGGCGCACTTCACGCTAGATTTTACGGAAAGATTTAAAAAGATAATATTATAGATACAAGATAGCACTGCAGCTTTGACATAAAAGCTTTTAAGCTTCTCATGAAGGGCGCTAAGCTGACGACACGGTTGGCGCGGTGGTTGAGCCATCGGCTGCTGCGCCACGTGTTGTGGGCTCGATCCCCACACGGAACAAATATTTGTATGACCTACAGGTAGTTGTTGTAAACGCACCCACGATACAGGAGAAATTCCTAGTGTTAGCTACGTTTACCAAACAGATTTGCAATCGCAGGTGGATGTATGGACAGAAAAATAATGATACTGTTGGTTCCATGGAAAGTTCTGGTCCATCTCGGCTTAACAGACATCAGTAACGCCAACAGGGAAAATAAATAAGCCTACTTTTAGACTTTTTCAACACGGAAAATGATATTTGACAAGGCGTGAAAGTCGTTTGGGGTCTATGCATTCAGGTAAAACCAGCCAAGTGCGTATCCGCCCACGCAGTTAGTTTTTATTCTAACAGTACCACCACAGTACCATTATATGCTGTGTATAGTTTTTTTCATTAGTCTGTTGCATAATTAGGAAATCCTACCAATTTATTATCGTAATTTCACTAGACCATTCTTTAGCGATACATAGTAATAAACCTTTCTTCTGAATATTACTGATGTGATGCCTTTGTCAATGACAATAGTCTTTGTGTAAAAAAGCTGTATACTGGCTGATATTATAAGAACTCTAGACGCCATTTGTCTAGGGATCCCTGAAAATAACAGTCGTGTAAAGTACCTACGTCATCCCGGTAAGGTAAGGCTATATATTCTACACCCGATTTAACCCCTAATAAGGCCAGATTTTTACGCACCCATAATACAGGCCGAGTCAGTCTGAAGTGACGCGGAGCCCAATCGACCTTATTCCACCAAATTGACGTACCCACCTCCAACAAATAAAATGACGACAAAATCCTACGAACACTTAAGTCGAATGTTGATAAATTTTGGACTCTCTGCTCTTGTTTATAAGGTTCGCAATGGAGGGTAAGCTGCTGTTCACCCAGCCCAACGACAACAACTGGCGGAAAGGACGCACCATCAAGTTGACGCCAATCAACGCTCTTTTGGTAACTAACGGAAAGGTGAGTTTTGCTGATTTTTATTTGAACCGTGTGGTTTGTGAAACCGCGTGTACGACGTCTGTGCGGCTTTAGTGAAACTTTTGATTGTAAATATAGCATGCTTCAATTCGTCATTTTATTACTTTCTCTTGTGGAAGATCATACCATCTTCGGAAAATCTTCAATTTATATTTAAGTTATATCAACAAAACAAATTTACAAATCTGCCATTAATTACTATCGGTCTTGGTTAGGCAACAAAACAAAAGCATCCGATTTATTTCTCATTATTCCCCAGCCAACGATCACCCACAAAACGAACGAGATCCGAGAGACGCGCGAAGCGAGAGACAGAGAGGCAAGAGAAAAAGAGGGAGAAGCCCTATTCGCGCGCAGTGGAGTAAGAGAAGCAGCGCTACTGCTAGTAAGGGAGAAAGCAGGACGGTACACACTGCAGAGGGAGCCACTGTTCTTAGACCGCTGCGTAGTAGCCGCAGACCATGAACCCGAACATTTCTTCGAAGTACACGAAATTACTACGAAGGATTCTTATATTTTTAAGGTAAGGTTTTAAAGTCCTTCAGTAGTTTCACAAGCTAAATCAGCCATCACGTTCTCACTTCTAGGACAGAGGCCTGTTCTCTATGAGGGCAAGGAGACCGCAGTCTACTACACGGGCTCAGTGCGGATTCGTAGAATTCATATGTAGCCGAGTTTTTGGTTGTAAGACCCAATGATAATCCACCGTTTTGAGAATAGTGGTATTGAAATAAATAAACAAAGTAGAGTGCCTGTCTGGGTTTGAATCCACGACTTAAGACACGTAAATACGGGACAACTAAGCAACCGCTGCTCTTCAGTGGTTGCTATTGTTGATAGTTTGAATCGAAATAGACAAAAATGTATTGCCAATTTTCGTGATATCGCTGGCCTGTATTTGGCTAAAGAATCAGCATTTACATTCAACGTGGCAATGCTCCCAGCCTTTTAGGCACTTTTCCCGTTTGACAGCGATGCGGATGAATTGATGCCCTTTGATTATTTATATTTCTTTTTCACATTAACATCATTCTCACGTCATTAAAATTATTACACCCGGAGATAAATATCTATATGGTTAAACATGGTCTATCTCACGAAAGCAGGTTGCCTTTGTGTGTGTGTGTGTGTGTGTGTGTCTGATGCACCTGTACAATGTTTCTACGTGTGTTGATGCTCGGGAGCCCTCAGTATTTGCCGACCCGCCTTCACACACACAGAAACAATGTGTACATGCATCTAAACTCCGACACACACACTCAAGGACAATCGTCTTTTGTGAGATAGAACAAAATAAAATGTAATCTTGGTTAAACAGGAAAATCAAGGATCACGGAACAAGGATAACATGGTTAATTATTTTCATTACAGGCGGAAGAGAATTCGCGCACGCGCACTTGGTACAGACAGCTGCAATACCACGCACAGGGCGCCGGGGCTTGGCGCAAGCGACGCAACGCACTTGCGAACATTATGATCAACCCTATGTTGACTAGGAATTGATAATAAGGACTATGAATATAGCACTGATATGTTTTGGAACATCGACGTTTGAGGGTTACATTCAATTGATCATATGTGGCGTGAAAGTAGAGTTGGGAAACATCGTTATCGATATGATTTTGATGTAAATTATTTTTATTTTTTTAATAAACTTTCTAAACTTTATCTTACTTAATACGGTTATTCATTAACTACCACTTTTCTTGATTATGTTGTCTAGATTATAATTTGTCTTATAATTTGTTACGATAAATATTCACTATTTCAAGATCATATTGATAACAGGTACAAGGTGCAGTACTTACCAATACACGACAAGAACAAAATACTAATCATATTCGTACTATTTATTACCAACGGTACGTTAAAAGAACAAGGGACGGTGGTATTCAGTTCGGTCCGCTTGGCCAACCCAAAAGTGCTGTGGTACTTTTTGACATTGGATTTTGTGGTGAAGCATACAAAGGGTTAGTGAAGAATATTGTTGTTATCAAAATAAATTGATTTAATGCGTGCATTTTGAATAAACTTAATTATAATAGATTTATTATTAAACATTCCTGGTTTTTGTTTTTATTCTCTTTTTAATTGTAAATATCCAACAACAGTTTGCCACTAGTTTTAAAATTAGCTTTACACCAAAATTTAGATGTTTTAACATTGTATGTGCCCTATAACGAACTATTGTATTAACAAAACAATAACATAAGAGGTACTGTAATATAATTTAATTTTAATAGCTGTGATATCCTGTCGAAGAAAACGGAAAAAAAAACCTAAATAAAAAAAAATGCTTTGTAATCATTCAGAAACCTTGTAATTATTATAGTTTTAACATTAACAATTGTTCAAAAAATAATAATAACATGTATAACTTCCTGACTAGTCTTAAGGGAAATCGTGTGTAATATTATTAAATATTTATAAGATAAAAATATACATATTGAGTTGTATTTATTGTATGTAATAGATTAATTAGTTGTAGATTTGCTAAAAAATAAATAGTTATTAGACAAAACTGTTTCGCCTTGGGAATATATTGTATCTGTTATATCATTAGAGAAGACAGGAAATAAATAAATAAATAAAATATATTGGCCTTTCATTTTTACAAACAAATAAATAAATAAATAATGCTGGACAATCCACACAGCATCATCTAGCCCCAAGCTAAGCAGAGCTTGTGTTATGAGTACTAGATGACTGATATACTTAATACAATACATTACATAGATAGATATTTTTTATTATTCATAGCAAATACCCAGAACACCCGGAACAAATATTTGTAGATCGTACAAACATTTGTCCCAAGGCGGGAATCGAACCCGAAACCTCCTACGTCGCAGGCGGACCTACGCCCGCCGCGCCACATCGGTCGTCAAAAGAAGAAATAAGAAAGACAAAGACAGAACAAACTGACGACACGGTTGGCGCGGTGGTTGAGCCATCGGCTGCTGCGCCGCGTGTTGTGGGTTCGATCCCCACACGGAACAAATATTTGTATGGCCTACAGGTAGTTGTTCCGGGTCTGGCTGTTTGTGTATGTGAGTTTAAATGTTTGTAAACGCACCCACGATACAGGAGAAATTCCTAGTGTGGGGCAACGTTTAAAAAAAAAAAAAAAAAAAAAAAAAAAAAAAAAACTAGTATAACACTGAAATGGTTGCCTTAAAAATAAACTAAGAGACTGACAGCTCACTTTATAGCTTATGTCACCTGAGATCTTAACATAATCAACTGGCAACACAGACAATTACCGTTTCGTGTGTCCTGATATGTTTTGTATTTTATGCGATTCGTAGATTATTACCCCGTTTTTTGATAAGTACTCATTTCAGAGCGTATTATTATTAAAAATATCGTCTTATTCAGGTATGTATTTGCCCTAAAAATATTCCAAAACCTAATTCCTAAAAGGAGAACGGTATGTATTTATAGATAAACATAATATGCGTTCTGAAATGAAAGTTCTCTCACTAAATGTACGTGTGTGATACGGCACAGAGGCTCATTTCCTGAGCTTGTAGCAAATAACGATATAATTAGAACATCTTTCGCGTACAGGAGGCCTCTTTACACCAGAGGATGTTTCGTGCGGAATATTTTCAAGGTGTACTTTTTTTTAAGGTCACTGTTGACTCACCCCTCCCGCGCCTCGCCCCTTCTTTTAGAAGTAATACGCCTCTACATAAGTACAAGACCATATCTACATTTATGCTTCGACAATACCAAATAAATTGTGGTGACGGCAGAAGGATGATGAGCTGATGTTTAGAATAGTATAAATATTATAAATCAGAAGTGTATGAAGTCTAAAGAATTATCAACGATGACAATGGACTGACTGGACTCGGAACTCCTTGAATCCAGGGTAATTTTTTACTCATCTGCACTAAAATATCTATCTAGCGACGTCTATCTCGCCACATACAGCTGAATCTAATGTATTCTACATCGCGATATTAGTTTTCTACACGATTAAACTACTTTGATTTACATATATACAAAAACCCGACATAAAACATCGGGCAGTAGCCCAGAGACAGCCAGATTCTCCCTTTTAAATGGTGGATGAGGAATTTTACCCTGTCTTCTTCATACTCCTGAAGCTAAAATGTTATATCATACAAAAGTAAAGTCACACTAAAACATGATTCCAAAACCACCGTTCCCGTATCGGATACGTCACGTGAGCTTAAAACGTCACACCAATTTCACGAGGGCGTTCCTCTTTCCTTCTACGGCTTGTGATGAACGCCGAATGTGTTGACGATGTTATTATTAATATCTGGGACAGACAGACACACAAAGAAGAAATAACGATCAGTACAGTTTCATCAATGTTATGATTATACGTCGGCTTTTGGGAATGGCGTTGGAACGGAAGTTTTTTCCATAGAAATTGTTGTGCAGGCAGTTTTATGGTTTGTTGTGCTATCAACTTTATCGAAATTGATTTGGAATTCGATCGCTGTGAATATACTCATCCTCCTGCCCTTATCCCAATTGTAATAAAATAATAATAATAGTACTGCAATTGTCCAGTACTCACAGCATCATCTGGCGTTTCTAGGTACGGACAGACCATCAACAGACTGACCTCGGCAAGCGTAGCTTAACCTTCGATCGACCTGTGCGACTGTTTTTATTAAGTTCCCCTCTGAGTTCGAGTAACCATAGAATTGAAACTGAAAAGCTATAAAGTCGCATTTTTTGACATTACTTATTTTCCAATATAATTAAGCTGGAGATTTTGTTTTAACACGATTATATAATAATAATAAATCATGCTGGACAATTCACACAGCATCATCTTGCCCCAAGCTAAGCAGAGCTTGTGTTATGGGTACTAAATGACTGATATACTTCATACGATACATTACATAGATAGATATTTTTTTTATTATATATCGTAAATACCCAGAACACCCGAAATAAATCTTTGTAGATTGTACAAACATTTGTCCCAAGACGGTAATCGAACCCGCAACCTCCTGCGTCGTAGGCGGACATCACCCGCCGCGCCCCATAGGTCGTCACAACAACATCAACAACAACAAATTGTAACATAACAACACGATGGTTTTCTCTTAAGGTTTGGGCAGAGGCGATTCAATAGTAAAACCCTCATTTGGCCGGTTATTGTTTTAAGTCACATGCTAGAGGAGGCGAGAATATTACTATCACCTGGCACAGATTCAGATTCCAGGTTGCTGAAGAAAAAAATCATATTGTACATGTACACACTACACACTCAATGAAATTGTCCTACCCGGAATCGAACCAGAACCTCATCGCCCTTATTATCACTGGACTAACGAATATATTGTATGTTTAAAAAAATGATAAAGTTTCGTAGCGCGAACATTAAGTAACTTGTTTTTTCAGAAATTAAAGCTGATTTTATTTTTTATGTGAAATAAGTCATAAGAATTAAAACTGGTTTTCCTAAATAAAACCCTGAAAAATTATGAAACCTACCCTTCGACATCTCTGTAACAAACAGGTTCCTAAGTATGGTCCAGTCTAAAATAATAATAGCAATGACGGAAAGAACGGTCATGTCTTTTTACATACATACGTACATACACTCACACCTTTTTCCCATAGGGGTAGGCAGAACGACCAGACCAGACGACAGTATGACCAGATGTTTGAACGTGAGCGAAGTGAAAAGAGAGTCTTTTTACATACCTTATATTAAAGCTCGTCCCGTAGGAAAACTTATTTAAATTCATCACTACATACAACCTGTATACCGCAGCGGTCCTCAACTTCAAAAGCCCTTTGAAAAACAAAAGCGCGTTACCAACATCGATCGCCACCTAGCCACAGCTTCACCGGTTCCCCTGAACTAACTCAGCTTATACTTTTTTGACTATAAGCCCCTTTAAAGTCCAACCAATCCTATACCTACCCTATTAAATATACTTAATTCAAACTTCAAAATTTCCACCAACATAGGGCGATGTCAAGAAGAGCCCTTACGCCCCGGTATCACAGGCAGCGGAGAGCGATTCGGTAGCGCAGACCGCGTACCGCTTGTCTTTGTTCGTCACAATTTCGAAGAACTTTCACGACACGGATGGCACAGTAGCTAAGCAATCGGCTGCTGCACCACGTGTCATGGGGTCGATTCCCGCACGGAACAAATATTTACATAGCCTTCAGGTAGTTGTTCCGGGCCTGGTTGTTTGAGTATGTGACTTTAAATGTTTGTAAAAGCACCCACGGCACACGAGATTCCTAGTGTGGGGTAAGCAACGTTCTTTAAAAAGAAAAATCTACTTTATGTAGCCTTGCTTTATTATAAGGATTTACATCTTCATTTGCCAGTAACAAATTGAACATTATGAAACCATCGAATGGATGATGTTGCCGACGTTTCGACATTGCGTTCGCGGCCTAAGATTGAGAATTGCTTGCGACACAACCCTGCACTGAGCCGCGCGATCTGCCCGCTGGCTTGGAGACACGGTGGTTTTCGTCAAAGTGAAGTGTAGGAGGTCTGTCATCCCATACTAATGTTCACATCACGCTCACTAAATTTTCTCGGGGTTTTTTTACAGATTAAAAGGTTGCTGCTGTTCTACACTTTCCAGACCACTCCCCGCTGCCCTGCCCGCAGACCACTGCCTTTGGGACCGGGGCCTTAAGGTTTATACGCACGGGCGATTTTTTAACGCGACGTTTTCTCTTCAATACACAAGAATTTCAATTACAACCGAGACCATGTCGATCAGATTAGGGTCTGATCGTTGAAATTCCAATGCGATAAAAATAACGCCGCGTTAAAGAACCGTCCATGGTACTTGGGCCTTTTTTGGATGGAAAATATGATAAACCAATTACAAGCGATTCTTGTGAGATGTTTCGAGTCTCAGAGCGTGTGAATTAGTAACTAACTCCATTATAATAATGGATCTCTTAAGGGACTTGGAAGGTTTCGCAGAATCTTAATAAAAATAAAATTCATTATTTGGTGTCCGATGGATACCAGAGATTTAATTACGTCAGTACGTAAATAGGTGTTGTGAGAACTTTTTCGACGATAATTGGTTTTACTGTGATATTTGACAGGTTGTTTGGTTTACTACCTAGTTGGTCTAGTGGCTACAAGCTCTACTGTTGAGCACAAGGTCTTTGGTTCAATTGCCAGGTAGGACAGTGTTATTGGGTTTTTCCATCTGGAATTTCTTAGAATCAGCCCGGAGGCTGGTTTTGTTACCGCATAAAGCTCACCCCCTATTACATGGGACTTAAACATGACTGGCGAAATGTAAGTGTACTATTAATAGATATACTTCTGTTTAACCTTATCCTGCGCTGTATGGCGAACAGGCTCGATCTATGTATATGTGAATCGCTGCTGCAAGCTCTCCACCTCGGTGTTAGGTGTGTGGTAGTGATAACAAATATTTTCCTGGATAATGATATCATTATTAATAAAAGTTACTCAATAATAAATGTAGTAGTGGGGCAAACGCCGTGACGTTATTTTGTAATGGCGGCACGTGGACAGAGTCGTTTTGGAAGGTGGGGATTCTCGAACGGACACTTCGCATCAAGTCACTTGTCCATAACGAAACTGTCGTCGTCATATATGTATATTGATGGTTTTAGGTTAAGTAATAAGAAAAGTAATTATAACATAAGGAATATTGCCACTAACACCAATGAGTCATGTCACTTGAAAATAAATAAATATTATTATTACTAACTTTTCGGAAAATACAGGCATGAAGTTATGTTTTGAATTTGGTTTTGGTGGTCTCAATAAAGCTTTAAGGAAGGTGACCTATAGGATGGATAGGTACTATCATCAAAAGGTTTATTAGTGGCGAGGCGTCAATTTTCGTAATAGGAAAAACTGAAGTAAAAAAGTAGTTATCAGTTTGTGTTATTTAAATGGATATGATGTAACTACGTAAAAATATATTATTTGGCAAACGTTGCCACAATTTGACTATGCTACTTTTCAAAATGGCGGTAGAATTGCTTTTCCGAATCTCCGAAACGAAGCCTGTAGGAATAGAGTTGAATAGACACTTCGCCACTGACATATATCCGGTAGAGAAAATTAACTTCTACATATATTAATGGATGGAAGTTTCTCTTGAGAGTTTATTTGGGCAAACCGCACGTCATGTACTCATTTAATACCCGATATGCTGTATTGCTCTTTAAAGGTTATTAGTATACCAGATAAATGACATAGTTAAATATAACTTTGCATTTAGGAGACGTAATTTGATGTTCTTTTCAGCTATAGATCATCATCTACCTAGTCTTTTTTCCAACTATGTTGGGGTCGTCTTCAAGTCTAACTGGATGCAGCTAAATACCAATATTTTACATGGAGCGACTGCCTATCTGAACTGCACAACCCAGTTACTGGGCAACACGATAATCCATGGCAAGACTGGTTGTCAGACTTTCGGGTTTCTGATTGCCCGTAACGACTGTCAAAGATCTACAAATGACAGCCGGGACCAACTGTTTAACGTGCTTTTCGAGGCACGGAGGAGTCTCGATATGTTAAGAACGGTCACCCATACACAGATTGACATCGGCAAGCGTAGCTTGACCTTCGATCAACCCGTGCAGCCGATTTTATTTAAAAAGCTCCTCTCTATCCTAGATTAATATCTATATCTCTGTTCAGCTCTAGATATTAATCTTAAATAGGATTCGGCTCGTAGTTTGACTGGTTTAGATTGGTTGGAGTTTTATTACAAACGTCGTATACGTTTGTAATAAAACTCCAACCATATTTTTATACGGTTATTTAAAACGTCTTTTTGTAATTATAATAATATACTTTTGCCGCTTTTACTTTTGCCCGCGGCTTCGCACGCGTTAGGAAGTGGGTGGTTAGAACGAGACAAATAATAGTCTATGTCTGTATATTAGTATGGATGTATGTGTAACATTCAGATTTTTCATTAATTAACATCTCGCCCATGCTTCTAGCGAACATTTAATAAGTATAACTTGACTTCAAAAACATCATAACCTTAACATCACGCCTTTTGTTCACGAAGAGTTAAGTAACAGTACACCCACCTCTCGCTAGTTATGTTTCAGTTCCATGTAATAGGTAATCCACACTCCGACTGCTACTGAGAAATTCCAGTTGGCGAAACCCAATAATACTCAGCCTGTCCAGGGAATCGAACTAAGGGCCTCATGCTGAGTTCCTTTGGAGATAAAGTTTATATGACTTTACCTAAACAGTCTGAAACGTTTTGAAGCATATCTGTAACTGCAGATCTGGTGCCTGACTCTTCAAACTAATTTAAAGTTAGATCTAAAACCAATACGATTTCTATGTTTATTTTGCAGTCACGTGATCATATTATTTGGAGAGATACATATGTAGCTGCCAAAATACACTCGAACTCAAGAGTAGTAGGGTCTAAATTCCAATGCCAATCGATCGGAATAAAAGTCAATTCATACACACACATATATAATATATCTGGTTAATTCAAACAGCTAAGGCTAACTGGTGCTGAAGTGGTCGTCAGTCAAGCATGCCTTATTGAACGTGGTAACTGTGTAACCCATAAAAACTAGTACCTGCGCATGATTAGCTGATAGCTTGAGTGGTTAAGATCATTCATTAATTACGTATGGGTCCCCAAGGGAGGAGGAGGGACTAAGAAGATCTATACATTATAATCTACATATATATTATCTTGGGGGAAAGCGGGGTAAATCTTATTCTTACGTAATATTTTACTTACTTATATTTAACTTACTTTTAAATAATAATGATATTCCAAAGACTAGATAGTTATGTAATAATATAAAGATAATCTATATCTGATAGCAAAGTTAGAGTATAACCTAAATGATCTGATTAAACAAACTGTAAGTTTTAGTGTAACTGATCCTTTTCTGACAATGTTTTATTATTCATCTCTGTGTTCTCTCATATTTTATTATTCATAAATCTTACGTAAGAAGAGGAAATGGGGGGTTCGAGAAATCTTACATAGGGGTAGGGGGGGAGGGACAAAAATCGTCAAAATCATCATTTTCAATCATCAATTAATGAATGGCCCCTTAGTCCTAGCGATACAGATTTGTGTTCAGCTATTAGTCCGTTATAAATCTTTAATCTTTGGTTTAGGCTTTGCTTCTCATGCGTGAGGTTGTGGGTTCAAATCAGGGTAAGCACTAATGTGACTTTTACTTTGTCAGTTTATTGACATCTCTAAAGAAAAATATCGTGAGGGAACCTGGACTTATAATGTTCACACCTCTGGTCAACCCTTCTGGGAATACAGGCGTTATATTTTGTTATAGTAAAATTATTGCAGAACACCACAAACACGGGACGAATTTCGGCGAATATTGAAGGAGAAATAACTTCACCTGATGTAAAGCTAATTCATACTCGTATGTAAGCGGTAACTGAGGTTAATTCTGTTGGAACTATGTAACCAAGTTTTGAAGAAGGAATAGCCGCGTTCGCCTAGTGCCAAGTTTGTTAGCAGATTATTTAAAGCAGGTGGGAGAAAAGGACTCTAATCTTGTCTTTGTTTCAGTTTAGCTTTTGTTTTCATAAATAATTTGTGTGTGAATGGTCCTTTTCCAGTTTCAAATGACTTGCAGGAATTCATCATCATCATCCCATTGCCTTATTTGGGGTCTTTCGTTTCTATTTGCCGTAAACCCAGAAGTCACCTCCTTCCTAGCCTCCTTTCTAGCATCTTTCACACAATCCATCCATCGTTTCCTAGGTCTCCCTCTACTCTTGTAACCCTCTACATTCATACTCAAAACTTTCCTGACAACGTCGACTCATTCCTTCGCATCACGTGTCCATACCATGACAACCGATTTCCATAAAACTTCTCTGTCACAGGCGCCACTTTCAGACTTCCTCCTAAATTCCACTTCTTATTCCATCCATTCCACACAGGAATTCCTTTTGGATAAAAATATTACTAGTAAATCATAACCACTTTAAGAACGTAGACGTTAGACGTAACATATGTTACAATTACAAAATAATTCAACAAGGAATAAGAATATAATAGAATACTCTTTGTATAAAAATAACACATAACAACTTTAAGAGCTACAAAGGGCAGCTTTATCGCAAATGCGATCTCTTTCAGACTGCCTTTGCATGGACTTGGCGATAGAAGGGAAAAATATATTATTATGTATTTATTTATTTATCAGACAACAAAAAAGTCCACAGTGTTAGTAACAATTAAACTTAGTCTATGTTAGTACTTAATAACTAGAACAGATTGGGTGCGATTAGTCAGCGCCCACACTACCTATATAGCACTGTACCGCACTATATGCCGGTAATTCGTGGTATAATAATGGAGTACAACGCCTATAATACACTACATAATTATTTGAATACATAATTATATTATACAAAAAAATACAAAAAAAATACAAAATACAAAATATTTATTTATGCTTCAGATTTACAAAAAGGGTCATTTGTGTTTGGAGCCTCCTTTTAAGCAAATAATGCCTGTGTTAGGAGGTTCCGCTCTTCCATAATAAAGCATAGAACTTAACTAAAGAACATTTAACAGTATTTTTTTTTTTTTTTATAATAAGTATATAAGATAAAATAATAATAATACCAGCCTATTACTGTCCCACTGCAGGGCAAAGGTCTCTTCTCATACAGAGAAGGCACGAGCATTAATCACCACGCTTGCTCAAGACGGGTTGGCGATTTCAACTTATTTTACTATTAATTATAAGTCTAGATTTCCTCACGATGTTTTTCCTTCACCGATGCCAGTGATGTCCAAGATAAACTTAGAAAGTACATATGAATTGAAAAAGTCTCATTGGTACTTGCCCAGATTTGAACGCATAACCTCGCGCATTAGAGGCGATGCCTAATCTAATAAGACCATAAGATATAAATATAATAATTATACTACCTTTGTACTCATGCATGCAAAGAACCATTTTATTACTATACCAGATTTTAGTGAACTTTACGTACTAATACTACTCTTATATAATAAATACTCCTTAGTGCCCAGCTAATCGGACCGACGGTGACGAAGGGAAGGGTGTTAATAAAACGGAGCGGTTACAAACTCATACTTCTTTTTTGGTTTTCGAACGCGAGTCTTTTGGTTACTGATAATTTTATTCGACTAGGAATTTTAGTTCAGTGTATATCGACATTTGTTATTTATTAGGTATTCTTGTTAAGTAAAAGCATTTGTAAGGAATAAAACTTCCTAGGTTGATTAGTGCTTTGTTTCTTTTAATAACAACCGCTTCTGATCCCTAAGACTACATTAAGTACTATATTTTGAATTAAGAAGCGCCTAAGCATTTGTCGTGACACGCGTACGCAGTTAGTTAGTAGTCCGTTTTTAATCCAAGTGGTAAAACCGTAAAAAGGGATTAAACTAAAAGCTAGCTTAAACCGGTTGTCTGCACATCTTTTCATTTTCTTTATGAAATGTTAATCTTAAGCTTTTGTTAAAAACTAGATTTTATTACATAAAATTTAAAATGCCTCTAGCATTAAGTCCGCCTCTGTACATTAGTGTGTTTGGAGTGTTACATAAATACTAAGACCACAGCGGTGATACCGATGTCAGCTGTGAAATTTGAACTCTGTGTAATCTGGTAAGAGGTCAAAATTATTTTTATGTTTCATGAAACTTCCATTAGGAATCCGCTTAGAACTTACGGGGGCTGATGGGAGATTCCGTTCCAGCCCTTATTGATATCAACAATAACAAGGAGATTGCTTTGTCAATCACGAATTTAAAAGAAGATCGATCTGCGGCCACAGCAACGACCATGTAATTAAACTAAGTATTCTAAGCTATACTAAATCAAATCAATCAAATCTTTTAAGACTAAGTGCATTTTAAGGTAGATTATTTCTAGCCTTAAAATACACTTAGTTACAACAAATTTTAAATGCGATTTATCTATTACTTGACTTTGGTAGTTTCAATATCTGAATCGTCATATTATCTACATAAAAAAAGACGTCAGCCGCGTGAAAAATTTAAATTATTATTAAAATTTAAAAGTAATATGCATAAAAGAACAATATATTACGACAATAACTAAATATGGCCAAAAATAAAATATCTCATTTTTCTTTGAAAATGATAATTGTTTATTTAATAATCATTTATTTTCATTAAACACAAAAAATCTAAATTCAAAAAAATATTTTCAACTGCGACAACTCAATTGTTTTAATCAGTGACTTCAGTACCGAATAGATATATTCGATGTTGCCTCTGACGCTGGCGACGCGTCGCCACGCCAATAATCGGTTTTACCTGGGGCTACATGAGCAACCGAGTTGTCAAACAAAATGTCATCCATCACTGTCATTGTCCGCGTCTGCGGTCACTGGCATCAACTGTCTAGTTACCGTTACTACTCAGTTATAATGACGGCCAGCGTTTTTGGGTACTTTAGTGCAATATGCACTTGTTTTGCAACTACTTACTAGCTAACTTCCAATCCATAAATGAAGCGCTGAAAGTGCTGAGTTTACATTTACCTAAATATGGCGCAGTCAACTTGATCAAGATTAAAATGGTGATACCACTCTTTGAAATGCTTCCGAGCTTTTGAAGTGTCCGTGCAATTATAATAATTAATATCTGAAGTAAATATATATAAATTAAATGTTATCGTTCACTTTTAATTTGTATAGTTTTCATAGAACGAGGAACTGAAGAACATTCTTTGACTTCGATGACGTAATTTGCAACAGCAATGGTGACTGAGATAGATTAGCATGGTCGTATCTTCTATTCTTCATATGCTTTTGGGGGTATGAGGAACAGGGTGTGAAGCTCCTCATCCACCATTGAAAAGGGAGGATCCACCTACCAGACGGTGAAGTGTCGTTTTTGTTGGGTTCTTGTATATATTATCTTCAATCGCGCGGATAACTTTAATATCGCGATATAGGATACATCAGATTTAGTTCTTATGTGGCTAGATAGATGTCGCTACATGCTAAATAACTCATTATCATCAGGCAATAGACGTCCACTGCTGGATAGCAGTGGACGTCTTTAAGGCCCTTTCTTCTGCCCCAAAGTTTTTCGCAACGATTGGCGTTGCGTTGCTATATCAATCGGCTTCCTGCAATCTAAAAAGGCCCTTTTTTCTTTTATAGGCCCAAAGATTGACGTTGTGCTGTCTACATCAATCGGCTTCCTGTGATCTTCACCGGATTGTCGGTCCATCTTGTGGGGGGCCTACACACGCTGCGACTTCCAGTACACGGTCCCCACACGTGAAACCCTTTAGCCCCAACGGCCATTGGTTCTGCGAGCAATGTACCCACTGCCACTTAAGTTTGGCAATAGCTAACTTTGTAGCCCAGGATTAAGCTCAGTGGCGTGCAATTGGTAAGGCTAGTGATGACGATCAGAATTTTCTATGGCGGGGTCTGGCTACAATTTCTTATAGAAGTATCTAGTCCACGAGTTTAAACTATAGGTTTATTTTCAATACCCACTGCTCAATATTCAACTCAGGATTGAATTAATTTGCATCAATACTTTATCGAGTGTTATCTTTAAGTATCAAACTTGGTACAGTTATCGAGACTTGTACTAATTTATTGAATCCTTGTTAATTGATTTTATTCTTGTTATTGAATAGAAGAGACGAGTAATGTAAACTTAGCTATTTGTGCTGGAAAGGTTTAAAAGAGTTGTGACGATGCTTATATTCTTCATATAGGCTAGATTACCCAGATGAATAGTGAAAAAGGGTAACCTTAGATGTGTTTTGCAGATGTAAGGGGACACGGGTGGGGGGGGGGGAGTATCGACTGGCCTTATCGGTGATGTTCTTCAGACAAGTCAGGTGCGATGTATGAACGTAGACAAAACAAAAGGATGTAATAATTCCTAACCCCATGGAAACAAGTAGTGAGTTTATTTAGTGTGTGTAGTTTACTTTAAACATTGAATTAGACAATTTTCGATCTAAAGCAGAAATTATCGGGAGTTCTGATCAAGATGCGGCATCCACGTCTGCCAAACCGGAAACCTGCCTTCTTGCGTCTTGCAGCGGACATAAAAACCTGATTATATGTATAATAATGGCTAGATTTCAGGGTAACCATGATAAATGGTTACACGATACTTCTACTGGGCCAATCAAAATTAAGTGGAAAGTCAATAGACCCAGGTGAGAGGTTCGATTAAAACTCCCCATCCGAACACTCAAACTAATAAACTTGGAGAAACGTGTAATTTCAGCCTTGTCTCTTCTGCCAGGTTTTACCAACATACCCTTGCAGATGAACTAGACTAACACCAAGCAATTTACACCTTACCACCTCGTGATACAGAGTACCGAAAATTTGTGTAGGTGAATGTGTATCGTGGTTTTGGTTAACAAAATTTGTAGAATAAGTTAAGCATTATAATTATTAAATAGATCACTGTTGAAACTGTACAGCAAGTGAGGAGGAAGTTTAATGGTATTGTAAAGTTATTGCGCGCTCAACGAACTTAGGTTGATATTTCACAAGTTTCACGAGTAGGTGGGTGGCCGTGAATTAGCATCTTTTTTTTGTAACTTTACCTAAGGCCTTTTGGAAAAAGGTTGAGAGAAGAATATCGAGTATCTAAGAAAAAATTTCTTTGTAACTATACTAAGGTTTTTACTTGACTGAAAGGTTATGTTTTTCAAGCGTTTTAATAAATGTTTGTCTGTTTTTTTTTCGTATCTTCAAAGCGGCTGGACATACATATTTCTACAATTAAGAACATGAATGATGTAACCAAATATCTGTAACAAAATCATGACTTAAAAAGAGTGTCCATGGAGTTTCTTGCCCGTTCTTCTCCATAGGTACCTACGCTTTGGAATGGGCGACTAGCTTTATTTTTCCGATTCTTTGACAGTTCAAATGTACCTGTGTATTTGAAATAAATGCTTTGACTTTGACTTTTGACTTTAAGGTATCTTTGGATTTTTTTAAGTAACTGTGTGTTTAGTAAGCCGTAAAGAATAGTTGACGAAATGACAAATGAACGTTTTAAAATGTAATTAATATATATGTATCAAATGTTTATATGTTATTTGGAATGATGAATTGCATAACTATCTTTACGTCGCGTTTGTGAGTTCAATTTCTTGTTGGAAACCTTTCCTTCTTTATGTTTTAGAACGTGTAATGTGATCGTAAAGGACGCCTGCAAAAATACTGTTTTTAATGTACATTTCAATGATAAATTGCTAAAAGTATAGTCATCTTAATTAGTTAGTTTTTACAAACTTTATATTAGCTTGCAATGTTCGTATGTAAGTGACGCCAAAATAAAAAAAATAAAAAAAATCTCTAAAACTTCGTATTAACTTCATCCGTTATTAAGAGTACGTATAGGCAGACGGATTTTTTATTTTTTGCTGCACCTGATAACATTTTAGAGGAGCTCGTAGCTAAATAAAAACAGCTACACGGGTTGATCGAAATTTAAGCTACGCTTGCCGAGGTCAGTCTGTCGATGGTGACCGTTTGTAACATATCGAGACTCCTCCGTGCCTTGGAAAGCACGTTAAGCCGTTGGCCCCGGCTGTCATTTGTAGATCTTTGACAGTCGTTACGGGTAGTCAGAAGCCCGCAAGTCTGAAAATCAGTCTTACCAAAAGGGTATCGTGTTGCCCAGTAGCTGGATTGTGGAGGTCAGATAGACAGTCGTTCCATGTAAAATACTGGTATTCAGCTGCAGCCAGTTAGACTGGAAGCCGACCCCAACATAATTGGGAAAAGGCCAGGCTGATGCACTTGATAACTTTTTGATAGGACTGACAGTGACAGCTGCGCGAAACCGAATTCATGCCATTGTTATGATGAGATTGGACATTATTACTGTCACTGAGTTATGATCTCATAACTACATCTGTAAAGAGACATGATTAGCGCAGTGGCTGAGCGATTGACTTCTGCGCTGCGTGTCGCTGGTTCGATTTCCGCACGGAACAAATATCTGTATGACCTACGAGTAGTTGCTCCGGGACCGGCTGTTTGTGTATGTGAGTTTAAATGGTTGTCAACGCACCCACGACACAGGAGAATTTCCTAGTGTGGGGCAACATTAAACGAAAAAAATAGGCAGGTACAGTCTGGGGTTTGAATTTGATCCCAGTTGATGTTAATGAAATAATACATTTTGCATGTTGTATAAGCTGGCTCCTTAACCTTTTCCCAACTATGTTGGGGTCAGGTTCCAGTCTAACCAGATGCAGCGGAATACCAGTAAAAAAAATGAGATTACTACAATTACCCTCATGAGAGCACTTAATATGTCAGCTGTTTTGATAGCTCCAGGATATTTAGTTACAAACACGCAACAATTTGTTACGTTAACCCTGTTCATTTATTCGTAACGTCGCGCACAAAATGTCCGACATAATACTTGCTAAGAAACAAATGCTAGGGAAATATTCTACATTCCTCAAATGACCGACCAAGAATCCGAGACTCATATACTCGTAGCAAGAGAAACATCTTCATTATCCTGCACTCATATACTAATGAAACAAACGACTGTTTTGTTTGTATGTTCACAAATTGTGAGGATTTTGACTTCATTCTTACAGCAAATTTATCTTTGAGCTTATCTTTTATGTATGCATCTTTATATGGGATTATGGAATAGGTTGTGATATGGTATTTTTATATGTACCTACTGTTAGTGTGTTAGTGCCCAATGGTTTAGGTATCGCCTATTGTGCACAAGGTTGTATGTATAAACACCAATGCGACTTTTCCAATTCATACATATGTCTGACATCGATGAAGGAAAACATCGTAAGGAAACCTGGACTTCGTATGTATATACGTATGTACTGACCTGTATGTAAGGATTGTAGTAAAAGTGGTGTTCTGTAGCTTCTACCTACTTACATGGGAAAAAGGCGTGTGTTTGATGTATGTATGTTTGAAATCTGGACTGATAATTAATATATGTCTGAAATTGCCAACATGTCTTGAGCAAGCGTGGTGATTGATGTTTTTCTCTCCTCTGTATGAGAAGAGGCATTGGCCCTGCAGTACCAGGGTACCAGGGTGGTATTATTTTTTAATTTTAAAGGTACTTTTATAGTAAATTTATTCTTAGATAAACCCAGCTAATCGGAGCGACGGGAAGGGTATAAATAAAACGGATACCCATTGGTAAAGCTGGTTGTCAGACTCCTAGACTTCTCACCACCCATAACGACTGCCAAAAACTGCAAATGACAGCTGGGACCATTGCCATAACGTACTTTAATAACACCAAATCTAGACGACTCTATCTACTAGTGATGTAATAATGTAATCCACACTTTTATGGTATCAAAAAATCCCCACACTAAAGGGTCAATACCATCAACAAAAAGCGAGGGCTAACGACTACACTACTAAATAGATACGTTTAATTAATGCTCCGAGTAGGCTCATCTCATGTTCGGACGCTTACCGACGGATTCTGAGATAGCATGACGTTAACCACAGATTATGTTAATCGTTCCAGGTATTGCGACTAAAAATGAAGGCTATCACGAAAAAATCGATACTTTTTGCTGTTTGTGTTGTTTTTTTTTTGTGATTTACATTAATACGTTCCTCACGTATTCTTTGTCATATATCTTTGCTGTCCTAATCGAAATAGTGTTGTGAAACTTGCAGTAGATTTGACGGCATGGTTTTCGCAGTGGCTGAGCGATTGACTGCTGCGACGCGTGTCTTGGGTTCGATTTCCGCACGGAATAAAATATGTGTATAGCCCAGGTAGTTGTTCCGGTTCTGGCTTTTAACGATACAAGAGAAAATCATAGTGTGGAGCAACATTAAAAAAAAAATGAAAAATGTGTGTTTAATTTAAACGTTAAACATAGTTTTATTGTGAAAGTTGTACTGAAAAAACCAAAATTAGGTGTTTTTTATACAATTGTAAAAAATGTAATGACGAAGACAATGAATGGATCGTGTGAAAGATTATATGTCTAAAAATATGTGGGATTGAGTTGACGGCAAATAAGATGAGATGTATGAAAGAGAAGACATGCGATACCAAATCAATTGGAATAAGGGCAGGAGGATGATGATGAGTTATACCTATGAGTTATGAAGATGAGTTATACAAAACTATTGTAAAAGAGCAAGTGTGAAAGTATTTTGCCCATTCTTCTCCATAAGAAACTACCTTACGGAAGGTGCAATTGGAATAACTTTAGCAGTATTTTTTAATTGTAATTTTGATGTTCAAAAGTGGTAAACGATCTCAAAGAAATAAACAATTTGACTTTGACTTTGAAACCTAATCGAAAAAACACAAAAATCGCTTCATATTTACACATTCTCCTGAATTAACTAAAATTTATCAGAAAATCAATATCGTTTAAGAGAATCTGTTGTCTCCAGCAGATTTGGCCATCGTCTTACAGTGGTAATTCTATAATGTTATCTCAGGCTTCTTACTAATCTCCTGAAATCCCCGGTTTCGGGAGTTTCCCGTATAATCCTGTAAAGTCACTCGACTATTAATTGAAGTGTTTGTTTCAGGATTAAGGAAATATTTTAAATAATTAATGCAGGTATAACATTTTGAAAGGGTGTTGTGAGTACAATGGGGTAAATTGAAAAGGGGACGTTTAAATACTGGTGAAAATTATGAAGAAGAAATTTTTCGTTATTATTATTTATGGTTTTTAATTCCTGTGCATAAAAACACTGACATTTTTATGCATAGATTTAATTAAATGTTCGTTTTATATGGTGGACTGTCTAGTGGTCACAAGCGGTACTGCTGAGTTTGAAGCCATGGGTACGGTTCCCGGGCCGATAAAGTTATATTCAGTTATTTCATCTGGAATTTCACAGTAGCAGCCCGGAGGCTGGATTTGTGCCCAGTTGATGGCAATAGGTTCGCCCTCTATTACATTGGACTTTAAAACATTCGAGAGGAAGGGTCATCATCTGCCTAGCCTTTTCCAGACTATGTTGGAGTCGGCTTACAATCTAACCGGATAAAGCTGAATACCAGTGTTTTTCATGCAGCGACTGTATTTCTGACCTCCATAACCCAATTTCTGGGCAACACGATACTCCTGGGTTATACTGGTTGTTAGGCTTTCTGGCTTCCGACTACCCTTAACGACAGTCAAAAATCTACAAATGACAGCCGGGACCAACGGCTTAACGTGCTTTACGTGGTATGGAGGAGTCTCGATATGTAATGAACTGTCACCCATCCACAGACTGACCTCGGCAAGCGTAGCTTAACCTTCGAGGTCCTCATTTGAGGGGAAGGGTGTGGGAACGATATTTTAAATAAAGAAAGTAATCATAGTCGAGAAATAGGTATGACGTAGCGTGTGGTATTGTTTTCTGCTTCGAGAGGTCGCTATCGCTATAGGTCCTTGATGTGCGGACTCTTGATGTGTGGAGGCAAAGCATTGCCATACAACGTGGCAATGCCGCCAGTCTTTTCTGATGTTTACCAAGTAACTTTTTGACGCATTATTAAATTATAATTTACTGTAAGGTTAAGTAAGTTTGTTGGACATAAAATTTTTGATTAAACTAAATAAATAATAGAGATGAAATCTGCTGTTCTGCTTCATATCAACTACACATAGATCATCGATCCTACACCATACAGTGATTTCAAGCGCCGTTGAGGCGAAAGGGTTCTTGTCTGTCAACCACGGAACTTGAAGAAACAAGATGGGTCCCCACAAGGTGTATCGACGATCTGGCGAAGATTGTGGTAGCCAATGGATGAGGGCATCGCAGGAGCAATCGTTGTGGTAATCTTTAGGTTGAATGATAAGTTCAGCAATAACAAAATCTCAACATAAAATAAGTATCAAGCAACGTTTTTCTAGTATATCTCTCTCTACGTCTTTGTATTTTAAAATAAACGTAATAATATACCTAATTTTTATACACTTCAATTAACTTGGCAAAGCTTGCAACGGTCTGCAAAACTATTTGTTGCAATATTTACTCATCGCTGAGTCCCTGGGGTACTGTCTAATTAAAAGATGAATGGAGCCGTTTATTTTCATTTTTAACTCATTTTCTGGTCGAGATTTTGTTTGATTTTCAAGATTTGTTTATTTTTGGTCTGCGTGAGAACTCTCTTGTGGCATGATCAGCGGATGGAGAGCTTTGGTGTCTCTGTTTACTCTTCTATGATGTACCTTTACACATCTCTAGGGAGATCTCTTCAAATATTATGAATGAACAAGCAGTGTCTGCAACTTCGTACATCCATGGATGTCGAAAATAAAAATGTTTCGCTTAGAGAATACGTACCACCATTAAAATGGGAGGATCCTTCGACCTGGCTTCGTTTCTTGTATTGGATGTGTGCTTCCCTATTTGAATCGAGTTTTTTTCACAATTTAGAAAAAGAAGAAATAAAAAGAAGTTCTGCCAAAACCGCTCCAGCTGTTGCGGAGATTAGTCGGGACTAACAGACAGACAGACTAACATTTTAAACATTTGTTTATTTGTATAAATACTGTAAACTTACATATGCATTTATCTATTTCATTAATTTGTTAGTAAAAATCGACAATATGTATTTAAAGTAAATAGAGTTGGAATCAATGTGTTCTCCATGTTCAGGTAGGCGTGGATAATCGGGTAGGAAGGCAGTATTTCAATAAAATAACACTTGGTACACTCACATCACTTATGATCCTCAATAATTGAATGAAACACTTCATAAAATAATTATAGATCGATTAGATTAAGAGAGATGCATTCAAAATATAGCTTCCACCGAACACGTGGTTGCACGCGCACTTCAACATTATCCAAAGTCAACTGCTCAATTTACAAGATGGCTGCCTCACCAGTGCTTGGTGTTCGTTTTTGACATTGACAGTGTTATCATAAGTCAATTGACAGTCCTGAAAAGCGCAGCAACCTAATGTTTATTTTGCACCACATCAAACCAGACGTTACTTACTATAACATGGTTACCGTACTATATTATAGTTTAGTTTACCGTGGGAGACTGGTGCCTAAGCTAGCCCTTAGAGGCCTGTATTTCAGGTATTTTACTTAGGTAGTTAGGAATTTAACGTAAATTACCTGGCTAAATTAATTATACAGGTATTTTCGGGGTACAAGAGACTGGTCGGTTATATGATAATATTAGCCCGTTACTGTCCCACTGCAGCGCAAAGGCCTCTTCTCAAACATAGAAGGTACGAGCATTAACCATCACGATAGCTCAACGCGAGCGGGTGATTTCTGACTAATATTAATTATACTCACGATGTTTTCCTTTCTATTGACAATGTCAGTGATGTCTGTGATTAACTGAAAAGTACATCATATGAATTGAAAAAGTCACATCGGTTCTTGCCCGTAATTGAACCCACAAACTTATGTATGAGAGGCAGGTTCAGGCCTTGGGCCCAGAAGCCTCTGGGTCATTACGACATCAGATAACAAGAGAGTATTCAGCAAATAATTAGATCGTTGTTTTGACCTGAGGTACGCTACAAACGTGGCTCATAATGTGTATATCTCGAGTCTTCTGGAGATTCACACATTACGAACGAGCGTGAGTGAGCTCACACATGCCGTTGGTGGATTTTGCACGCTAGCCAACACAATCGTGGAGATTTCAAAATGAAACAAAAAAATGGCTGTCACGATTTAAATCTCAGTTATTAGATAGGTATGTATGTGTTTAAACATATATACCTATCTAAGGTATATATGTTTAAACATAACATCACACTTGTATTGCCAGAGCGGTTAGATAGAAGTGTACTTATATTTCACCAGTTATGTTTAAGACCCATGTAATAGGGTGCGAGCAACGTTTGCCTGGGTTGCTCTGTGGATGGTTTACTATTGATTACATACACTTACACCCCCTATCCGTGCTTCGGGAAGTACTTTAAGTCGTTGGTCCCGGCTGTCATTTGTCGACCTTTAACTGTCGTTACGAGTAGACAGAAGCACGTAGGTCTGATAACCAGTCTTACCAAAGACATCGTGCTAGCTAGTTACTGGGTCGTTGAGGTCAGATAGGGGTAGCTCCGTGTAAACTATGAGTTCATTTTGTTTTGTTTTTATTACTGTCTGTTTTCAGTCAGGATTCAAATTATAAGACAGTAATGTAGAAGATTGTGCATTGTTCAAGACATTTTCTTTAAAATTATTGTCTATACATACGTATTTTGAAGTGATGATTTTTGATTGAGTTCCCACAAGTTTTTTAGGACACATCGTTTTATAAATCAAATTTCTTTTGAAAACTTTAAGAGGATAAAAATCATTGGACTGTAATTAACAAGAGCTGTTAGAAGTTAATCCGGCTGTCGTCTGCTTCAGCGAACATACTAGATGAAACGACGGTTGGATGGGCACGGCTGATTTTGAACACCCATTTAAACCAAGTAATAAAAAAAGTAAAAGTGTTATTACATAACATACCATAGCGCCTATATTCGCCGAAAGGTTGGGCAGAGGTATGCTTAAAGTACACCTAAATTTCACCAGTTATGTTGTTAGGTCCCATGTAATAAGGGGTGCGCCTTTTGCCATCAACCAGGCACGTATCCTGTATCCGAGCTGCTACTAAGAAATTCCTAATTAAACATCCCAATAACACATTGCTCGATCCGGGAATTGAACCCAGGATCTCATGCTTAGCAATCGCGGTTCGCAACTAATACAGTAAACAAACTAATAAAAATAAATGCTGTAGAGAATTTTAATATCTGCTGATAAATTATGTGCATGTATTAAATAAATAAATAAATAAATAAATGTATGAAGAAGATGGCGTGAGAGTTATATAATTCATATTAAATGATACTGAAGCCTAGATTCATTTTCACTTATTTGCTAACCCACCTTTTTGTAGAATATTCTCGAAATTGGCCCGTGGATGGATGAACACCCATTATATATCGAGATTTTTCCATACCTCGGAAATCACGTTAGCCGTTGGTCCCGGCTGTCATTTTCAGGTCTTTGACATCATCATCATCATCCTCTTGCCCTTATCCCAATTTCATTTGGGGTCGGCGCAGCATGTCTTCTTCTTCCATACATCTCTATTTCCCGTCATCTCAGAAGTCACCTCCTTCTTAGCCATATCAACTTTCACACAATCCATCCATCGTTTCCTGGGTCTCCCTCTACTCTTGTAACCCTCTACATTCATACTCAAAACATTCCTCACAACATGATCCTCATTCCTTCGCATCACGTGTCCATACCATGACAGCCGATTTCCACACAACTTCTCTGTCACAGGCGCCACTTTCAGACTTCCTGTTATATACTCATTTCTTATTCTATCCATTCGCGTAACACCACACATCCCCCTTAGCATTCTCATCTCAGCTGCATGCAACTGCCTTTCATTCATTCCTTTTGTGGCCCAACATTCTGATCCATACAAGACAGCAGGTCTAATCAGGTCTTTGACAATTGATACAAATAGTCAGAAGCCGGAAAGTCTGACAACTAGCCTAATAAGGTATTGTGTTACCCAGAAACTGTGTTGTGAAGGTGAGATAGGTAGTTTCTCTATGTAAGATACTGGCAGCCAGCTCCATCTAGTTAGACTGGAAGCCGACCTCAACATAGTCGGGATAAGAGGCAGATGATGTTGCGGAAGGATCGTAGTTGCGGAAGGTACGTACGTTCCCGCGACACCGGCGTTGATGGAACACCGGGGTGGTTTTTTGTCAGTAAGAGTCTGACAGACCCCTTCGCCCCCCCAGGGCGGAGGACATCCATGAGAATTTTCCACAAGGAATAAAAAAAAAAGAGGCAGATGATGTGACTTGCAGAATATACCTTTTTTTTTGTGTACAGCAAGGCAAATACTTATGCTTTGAAAAAAAAGCAGAAGTACAAGAAAAAACAACATAAGGGTTATTTTTATACAATTTAGGCACTGAATCCTAAAATGTTGGCATCATGTTGTGAAGAATTTTTTGAGTATGAACGTGGAGGGTTATAAGAGTAGAGGGAGACCTAGGAAACGATGGATGTATTGTGTGAAAGATGATATGGCTAGGAAGGAGGTGACTGCTGAAATGACGGCAAATACAAATGTATGGAAGAAGGAGGCATGCTGCGTAGACTCCAAATAAATTGGGATGAGGGCAAGAGGAACCCTAAAACCACAGACTAATAAAACTAAAATATTTTTAATCTAATTGAAATAATCCAATTGTTATAATCCTCTACTATGCTGATTGTATAAATTACAATAGGATTTAGTACAAAAAAATAGCACCATCTGGTAAATGGTTCGTTTGTTAGCAGATTAGTTTGAGACATCTGTGTCCTCTTAGGTATTAGTAATTAGATATTTTAAATTCTGAATTATAGTTAAGTTAGTCTCTTTTGCTTTAGTAGACTTGTTATTATCCTTAAGACTTACTGTAAGAGTGACTGAATCATAAAATATTAGAAAGGAAGGGAAAGAAAAATAGTGAGTTCAAATATTTGGGAATACATCATACCTGTATAACCATAGTATATATATATATATATATTAGGTCTTTACCTATGAAATTGCCGTTCTGCAGTACTGGCCATTTCAAATCAAAATATTTTTTGTTTGGCTAAGAATTCTAATTTCAAATTAATTTTATTTTAAGTACATGGATTTTTTTTTCCAAAAGTAGTCATTTGTTTATTGATTAGTGTTACATTTTCATCGCATTTAAATCTTTTTCGTCATCATGGATACGTTAAAAATTCGAGTAATTATGGAATATGAGTACCGTCGTGGCAGCAACGCGGCACAAGCGGCACGCAACATCAACGACGTTTACGGAGCTAACACTACAAACCAACGCACTACCTGTTATTGGTTTGCTCGCTTCCGTTCTGGAAATTTCGACCTGAAAAATGAACCTCGCGGTCGTCCGAAGACTTTGGTCGACAATGACGAATTAAAGGCGATTGTGGAAGCTGATGATACACAATCTACGGCTGAATTAGCAGCAGCTTTCGACGTTAGCGTCAAAACAATATTGGTCCATTTGCGTCAAATTGGCAAGGTAAAAAAGCTTGACAAATGGGTGCCCCACGAACTCAATGATCGCCAGCGCGAAGTACGCGTCGAGACGTGCCTTGCACTGCTCAACAGACACACAAATGAAGGAATTTTGAACCGCATTGTTACCTGCGATGAAAAATGGATTCTGTTTGATAACCGCAAGCGCTCAGCAAGTTGGTTGGATCCTGGTTCAGCACCTAAACAATGCCCTAAACGAAAACTTACCCCAAGAAAAGTGATGGTCACTGTTTGGTGGTCTAGCGCCGGTGTAATTCAACACAGCTTCTTACCAAATGGGGTGAGCATTACTGCAGATGTGTACTGTGAAGAATTGAACACAATGATGGAGAAGCTGGCACATCTCCAACCAGCATTGGTCAATCGCTCGTCTCCGCTGCTCCTGCACGACAACGCGCGACCTCATACTGCACAGCAGACGGTCTCCAAGTTGCAAGAACTGGGGTTGGAATCTCTCCGTCATCCGCCCTACTCACCAGACCTTGCGCCTACAGACTACTACTTTTTCCAGAATTTGGATAACTTCTTGGCGGGAAAAAAATTCAATACCCGAGAGGCAGTACAAAATGCCTTTGAAGAATTTGTTGCCTCCCGTCCAGCTGATTTCTTTAAGAAGGGCATCAATAAACTGCCACTGCGTTGGCAAAGATGCATTGATTGCATGGGTGATTACTTCGATTAATACAAATAAAAAATACATGAAAAAAATTCATTTAAATTTTTTCATACAAAACGGCAATTTCATAGGTAAAGACCTATTATGATGATGAAAGGTTAGAAATAATTATCGTTCATTTTAATGTCTTTACCGAAAATTTTAAGTAGGTACCGTTTTGTAGTTTTATTCTTTTGGTTTTCGTTGATAATCTCCTTTTTCGTTGCTACTAAACGTTGCCATTTCTCTTTCTAAGAACATGAGCTTTTAATTCTAGTGTTTGCTTTACCATTCGGGATTTAGACGCGTGATGATTGTTCTCTTTCAAAAATTGAAATAAAATTTCATTAAATTTTGTGCGCCTCTAAAGCAAAGGCACACCTACACTAAAGTACATCCACATTTACAGATTTTTACTTATTATTTACAGAGAGATTATTTACATTTATTTTTTTATGTTTACTCGTAAGTCCTATTTAATAGGCGAGCCTGTCAACAACCGGCCGCAGATCCACACAGCGGGCTGTTACTGAGATAACTCAAATGGAAAACCCCAATAACACTTTGCCCGACACGGGAATCGGACCCATGACCTCATCATCGCTCAGCAGAAGCGTTTTTGACAACTAGACCAACGAGGTACTTAATAAAGACGCCGACATGCTATTTCCAGTATATTTATTTAAACCGATACAGGCTTACTGAACCGGTAACTCAAAAACGGTTCCTAAATCCTTCAGGCTGTCACAACATCACAAAACATTTTTTATTTACATCCGATAAAATCCTTACACAAACACCTAACATACTCGAACCCGGCAACACCATACCACCATAACTATCAAGTGTAAATAAAACTCAAAACGAATCGTGCGTATCTATCCAAACACGTAAAGTCAATCCTAACGAACGTAAACCCTTATATATTTTCATGACACCCTTTGCAAACTCAACTTTGACGGGATACAGATAGAGTAAGATTTCGTTCGTGGTTCATTTTCTAAGACCTCATTTCTATGTGCCAAATGGGAGCAGGGAAAGAGATCGGTCATTTGGTACCGAGTCTCGGAATCGTTTGTAACGTAATCGGGTTCGGTTAAGGGTAACATCGGCGGTATTAAGTAGGCTCACTGTTTGAGTTATTGCTGTGAGATATGAATTTTGAGATGCTTTCGTAGCTTATTGTTGGAACAAAACCGTGTGCGGGTGTGTCCAATGGGGTTTTCCATCAGTAAAAATGACAAACTGCCATAAATACTCACAAAATTCATGAATTTAAAAATATCTTCCTACGTGGTCCCTTTTATAAGGAAATGCTATGCAAAATTGTATGCTTGCTAAACCAAGTGTTTTCGGCTGTGTGTTGTCCGTCAGTGAATGAGTGAACTTCAGATTTTAATTAAGTAGACAAGCCACACACGGCTCGGGTACACCCGATGAAGATTAACGTCGCGAAAAATGACGAACTTCCATACAAAGTTTTTATACCCTAGTTGCCTCAATGCTCACCTACGTTATATTGCCCTTATGTGCTGTATGCACAGCTTTAACCAAACCCCCGCCTAGCGGTTAAAACTGTGAAAAGTTAAAGTTTTTGTTTTACAAAATATTTAAGTGAACGCCTATAGTGTTCAATAAAATGTGCAATGGAGTCCTTTCTATTCATATTCAATAAAAATAGTTCTAAGAACCTTATCTTGCATGCAACATCTGTAATATCAACTAAACCCTCTTTGAAACAATTGGCAGTTAAAATTTTAACAGAAGCGCAAATACGAGCTCTTTCGAGCCAACCGTTGAGAAACTAGCAAAGCGCATTCCTAGCGCGTTAAATAGCAAAACCTTTGAATTTTCTGCTCTGGGTGCTAAGCCAGTTGTGTGTTGTGGTGTTGAAAATCCAATGCGTACCGTAAAACGGGGTGAATCGAAAAGCCAGGGTGAATAGAAACAAAACTTTAAATGAAATTTAAACGTTGATTCATCATTATTAATTACTTACAAGGTGTTGAAATTAACCATTTCAATTCCTTAAAAAAAATAAGAGTCCTTATAGTAATAAACAATGTCTTACTAACGCGAAAATGCCCTTCAAAGTTTTGTTTCTATTCACCCTGGCTTTTCGATTCACCCCGTTTTACTGTAGTTAAAGAAACGTAGTAATAAAAAATCGTTAATGTCAACTTGCGTTAAGGACCTCACGAGAATCTTATAAATATTCTTACAGACCATTCTGGGCCAGCTCTGGAACCATAGCTCATAATGTCGTGGTGCAAAAAGTAATACTCTTGATGAGAGAGGTGATCAATATTTTCCCACGATTGATTTACGAGCCATTCCAAGCCCGCGTTCACTCAAGAGAAGAAAACGGCTAAAAGGTACCTACCACCTAAATTGTTACGTTGCCAGCAAAATATTTTTAGCCCAAATAAAGGCAGGCTTAAATCATCCAGCCTCCCTTGATGGATTGGATACCTATTCGAGTGGGGCTCGCCTGACTGAAAGCAACGTGTAAATTCACGACCTCTGACAAAAAACGCTCTTCCGTCCCAAAAATCACTCGCCTGCAAAGTGTTGGAAAAAACACAATACAAAAATAAAATCAACGACCTTTTTCGCTGTACACTTTTGGAGTTTCGAGTATGTCCTCCAAAAAACATCTGAAACACCGACATGAGTTAAAGCACAGTGAAGACTGATCGCTTTCCACTTCTGCTTTCCTGGTAGCCCGTAGGTAATCAGTAATCTACATACAAAGAAAACGGTACAGTGCTTCTGTAATCTACCGTCAAACGCTCCTCTCATTCCGTCCAACATGGCGATGGCGGCAAATGAACTCGACCTTTTTAGGGCCGTCAAAAGGGTAACTGCGAAATGAGCACCACAACCTGGCGTAGATGTAGTCCAACTGGAAACGACGCTTCGAGAGATGTCAAGAGCACAGCAATATTAGAAGCTTTAGTGACATGTACGTTAATATTAGCCTTGTAATGAGGGCCATTGGTCCCAGCTAAATAAAAACAGGCGCACGGGTTAAGCTACGCTTGTCGGGGTCAGTCTGTGGATAAGGACCATTCATTACATATCGAGGCTCGGATAGCACGTTTAGCCGTTAATCCCGGCTCTCATTTATGGTAGTCGTTACGGGTAGTCAGAAGCCCGAAAGTCTGACAACCATTCTTACCAAGGGGTATCGTAATGTCCAGTTACTGGTTTGTAGACGTCAGATAGGTAGTTGCTCCATGTGAAATATTGGTATTAAGCTGCCGGTTAGACTAAAAGCCGACCCCAACATGGTTGGGAAAAGAATAGACAGATGATAATGATGATGTTACTGAGGGCGTTGCGGTGAGGAGGTCCCCCAGGATAGGTGAAGCGATACTGCTAAGCTCAGGGGGCACTTTAGAGCAGTTCCTTACGTGATCTTCTACGAAGACATGGTGCTTTCTACCATCTGCTAATTGCGATCACCGATGTGGTTTTAGTGAGATAAGAATCAGACTCTCATTGGTCTTATGTCCAAACCACGGATGGTTTTGAATGTATCCCACATAAACAAAAGAAAAGGTGACTTGTTATAGACGCGAGAAAGTAGTTGAGGATCTAACTTAGTAGGTTGCAACCTCCACCAAGGAAAGTATTTGTTTAACCAACAAGACTGCCCGATTTCGCGATTTCCCAAGAAAGGGTCTTATTGAGCAGGTAATTAATGGTCCAAATCTATTAATTGACTGCGGGAAACTCAGCAAAACCACGCAGATCAATCAATTTTGAAATATTTTAGTAACGAGCACTTTAGTGGTTGTTCTATTTATTTAATTACCTACATGACATTGTCGTGCCAGTACAAGACCAGTAACTTGCTACTTGTCATCATTATTTTACCAAGAGATTTTGTGTATTGGAAGCTTGCCAACCTCGTATGAGCATGATTCTGCGATAAACTTCATACTTGGCCGGCAAGTTGAATGATTGTAATGTGATGAGATGTGATGTGGTGTTACAAATAACACCACATCACATCACTCAAATACACACGCTTGTTATACAAATATAACATCACATGTTCTTGCAATAATAAGTGTTTCATGGTACAGGAGTCGTTTGTTACATGATATACTTTTTATTTACGAGAGCCGGAGTTAATTAAAACTTATTCCATAGGAATCGATTTTTATAAAAAGCCTATATTTATAAAATTTTAAAAGGAGTGAATTTAATACAAGCGATGTGTTTTGCATAGCCAATGTTTATCGGCAATATTGGCAAAGTCAATGTTTGTTGCTAATGTTGGCGCCAACAGATCGCCAGTCGCGCGGCGGAGTTTACACGCACAATTTTTTTTCGATTCGAGGTACGAGTATCTATGACGAAATTATACTAAAGTATATATATATATATATACAAATATCTTATAATTTTTCTGTTTGAACTTTCCTTACTAAACACATTCTCAGTTATCCACTGAGAGCGTGTAAGGAAAGTTCAAATGAAATATTTTTTTTACATAGTGCGCTACACATTTTATTGCTATTAAAGTAGTTATCAAAATAACATAAAATCTGTTCTAAGCAGATGTAGATTAACACTTAGGCTACTAGAGTACTTTAGCCTAAGTGTAAAAGTTGTATTATTTAAGATTTTCATAGGCCAGCACATCAAGCTACCCCTAACTCCCCCAATCTGTCAAATTTGTTTGATATTTTTTCAACTTTATTGCAAAAGTATAAGGATCATGTGCAACTGAGAAATTGAACAGTTTGGGATAGCTTGATGTGCTTGGAATCTGTACTTTTCATATAAATACTAGCTTCGCTCGCGTTAGGACCTAGGGGGTTAGAAAGAGACAAAAAGTAGCCTATGTCACTCTCCATCCCTTCAACTATCTCCACTTAAAAAATCACGTCAATTCGTCGCTCCATGTTGTCGTTTTGCCATGAAAGACGGACAAACAGAGACACACACTTTCCCATTTATAATATTAGTATAATATTTTAGTATGAATAAAAAACATTTTTTTTTCCTGGCCACTTCCAGTTAACTCAACTTCTCTGTTCACCAGTTTCTACGTATTAGCACGGACGGCTAACAGCGTCGTGTTGCGAATGTAACAATCAAAGGCCACGTCAGACCCTCGGCCTCGGCGAGTTTGTCGCTTCATTCGTCATTCGAGCGACTTCATTTGTTCGTCATGTCGGGAGAGGGATACTGATTGGTTCACTGATACCTTGCTGAATAATTGGTACTTGCTATTGGTTACTTTTGTAGTGGAGCAAAGTTATTCAAGAGTTTGATCCTAATTACGTTTTAGTATGACCAATCTTTATCGAATTGAGAAACACAACTTTTTTCAGGAGACTGAGACAATATTAATATTATAAGAATCTTATTTCTTATTCTTTTTATCTGAGCTTTCTTTTTTAATAGTCGCATGGCTCACCTAAATTAAAATCCGTATGTAAGTACGGATCCATTTTCGGTAAAAAAAAGCGAATTATACACTGATGATGTGATGTAAGAAAACATTATATTCCACAGAATATTAACATTCGGTTCTGATAGACTGTTATAATCAACATTAAGGATAGAACATTTTTAAAAATCGTCGGTGTCGAAAGTCGTAAGCGTTACTGCTGAGCGTGAGGTCATGGGTGCGATTTCCGCGTCGAGTAACGTGTTTTGTTTTCTTTTTTCATCTGAAATTGCTCAGTAGCAGCCCGAAGTCTCGATGTGTGCTCAGTTGATGGCAGTAAGCACACCTCCTTTTATATGGGACTAAAACATAACTGATGAAATGTGGGTGTACACTTCTGGCATACCAAATCTTTTTTCAAATAGATTTAAAAACAAAGTGTAAAACATCTGAAGTTTATAATAAAAAAATAAAAAAACAAATGATTACTATCTAGGCTTGTTTAAAAGGGTTGAAAGCTTGTGGCGAACTTTCTGATGCTTAAGTAGGGTAGTTCGGAAAACTAATGGGAAAGTTTCTACGTAACAGCAAGTTTCACATCGATTTTAATATATTTCCATGTTATTATGTATCAAGCGTCTTCGGGCAAAAGTTCAAGTGCTGATAAAATGTAAACAGCCTTTTATCCTTAGCTCGATTGTTTTTTGTTTTTAAAACATGGCCTTTTGCTACGCGAACATTATGAAGAGGAATACCTATTAGGATGCGTTTCCACTAGAGTTGAGGAGGCATGGCGGAGCTGTAAAAATGGTTGTTAGTTCATACTAGATTATACTAGTTCATGTTAGGCCTTTGCTGTCATCAGCAAAGGCCCTAAGTTTGATTGCCTGCTTGGGAAGTCTTATTGGGCTTTCCATGTAATAGATGGCACGGTTGGCGCAGTGGCTGAGCTATTGGCTACTGTGCTGCGATTTGCGGGTTCGATTCCTGCACGGAACAAAAATTTGGTTGGCCTACATAGTAGTAGTTCCGGGTCTGGCTGTTTGTGTATGTGAGTTTAAAGGTTTGCAAACTCACCCACGATGCAGGAGAAATTCCTAGTGTGGGGCAACATTAAACAAAAAAAATAGACAGCTACAGTCCGGGTCCGAATTTGAGTCCAGTTGATGTTAATGCAATAATACATTTTGCATGTTTTATAAGCTTTTCCCAACTATGTTGGGGTCAGCTTTCAGTCTAACCGGATGTAGCTGAATACCAGTATTTTACATGGAGGGACTGCCTATCTGACCTCCACAACTCAGTTACTGACCAACACGATACTTCTTATCAAGACTGGTTGTCAGACTTTCGGACTTCTGACTACCCGTAACGACTATCAAAGAACTACAAATGACAGCCGAAACCAAAGGCTTAACGTGCTTTCCGAGGCACTCCTCCGTGCATCTCGGTATATTGCTCCTTAACATATAATGTTATGAAAACTGTTGAACATGTTGGTATATTATCGAATCGCAGAACCGATGGCCGTTAGGGCGGAAAGGTTCTAATGTGGCGACCACGTACTGGAAGACGCAGCCTGGGTAGGCCCCCCTACATGGTGGATCGACGATCTGGTTAACATCGCAGGAAGCCGATGGACGAGGGGCAGCGCAGGACCGATCGTTGTGGAAATCTTTGGGGGAGGCCTCAATACTCAATACCTAACACTCAATTATTTATTGCATTCCACAATGTACATGATTAGGTGGTAGGTGAAAACATTGGACACAATCGTGGACCCTGTTGGGCACAGCAAATACAATACTTATTCTACTTAAAAATTAACTTATTCTAAGAACCATTTATTAAAGATTTTACAATATAAATTGACATTATAAATTATTATTTATTACATTACCAATTATAACCTCGGATATGTCATGTCCAGCAGTGGAAATGATGATCAATGATGTGAGTTTAGTTACCTGTACTATCCTGTACATAATTTTACAAAATGAATATTTAATTCTTACCCATAAACATTGTTACAATAACCACCATCAACCCTAATCATAAAACAATATCTTAAGAAAAATAAACTGTTTTAATAATTAATATTAAGAATGAAAACGGGAGTCAAAAACAAGGCATCAAAGGGCTCTTTTAATTTTCCGCAAACTCTTTTTAAAAGGCGTAACGGATAGAAATTAAGTTGAAACGAGATAACCCCGGCGATTATAAGATCTGTGTTGATTTTGTGGGCCGAACAAAGTGGAATAAGGAGGTTTTGACGGGAAAACTTTTTGGTTTATGTTTAACGCAAACGTTTGGAGTACTTATCACTTTTATATTTTGTTTATGCTAGAAACTATAGTCAAAGTCAAAGTATGCATTTCAATGAGACTTTAAGGCTCAATTAACACCGCCTCGGAATGGAATGGAAGCGAATTTTTGCAACGAAATTGTACATAGCATAATGGACTTCGTGTCAATCTTATGACACACAAAAGACTGCGCCGACAGTAGCTAAGGGAGTTCTCGTGAATGCGCGAGGATTCCCCGAAAGACTTTTTTTTGGCTCCTATTTAGTTTGTATGTGTGCGTATGTTAAGCCGTTGGTCTCGGTTGTCATTTGCAGATCTATGACAGTCGTTATGGGTAGTCAGAAACTCGAAAGTCTGACAAGCAGTTTTACTAAGGGGTATCGTGTTGTCCAGTAACTGGATTGTGGAGGTTAGATAGGAAGTCACTCCATGTAAAACACTGGTCAGCTGAATCCGCTTAGACTGGAAGCCGACCCTAACACAGTTGGGAAAAGGCTAGGCAGATGATGATGCTTAACGTGTGAATTGATTCCTTTTCCATCCGTTTTACATGTACTGGAGTTACCCCTTATTAATTGATCGTAATTTCAATACAAACTGTAAAGCGGTTCTTAGATTACACCTTTCTTCCAAATTTCATGATGATGGAGTCAAAAGTCTTCAAGTAAAACATATAGACAGACGCAAAAGTGGACTGAACGAAACCTAATGGGTTTCGTTTATACAATTTGGTTACGGGACTCTAAATAAGGCTGATTGGTTTCGTTACCTAAAAAAATAATAAACGCAAAAATATTTTGTAAGGAAAAACCCCAAAGGTTTTTTAATGCAGACATTTGATATCAAGAAGGCGTCGGTATTTAATAAAACGGCATCGCTTAGCTTTTGACTTAAAGGTAAAATGGAAAAGTCAGAGATTTCCAAGTACTCGTGCCCCTTTGAACCAAGGTTCCCCAGCAATTGTTAGTCTGAACCCTGATGTAATATCTAGAACCTCTTTGTAAGTTCATCCGAGTTCCTACAAACAAGAATGTTCTTAAATTAATCCTCTATGCAACGACACTGCTTTTACGTCCCACGTTTCGTTCCATATCCAAAGGAATTGAAATGCAATTCAGCTTTCTTTGATTACAAAGTGGAACGAAAGAATTTAATATAAAATATATTGTTTTTTTTCTTGACATTGTATTTCCAGTTACGTTTGTGAGCATGGAGTGCCATTGTCCGGAGTGACTTACAGAAAAGTATACTAAAATTTAAGATTAATTTGTATGGTCGCATCGACTGCCCTGAGCTCCATGACCTCTTCTGTCAACTATTCGTACCGGACAAATACATCTGTCACCGCCAAACCCGCCGACACAATCTGTTCGCGCAACTGCCTTGCAGAACGGTCGCCAGAGCTGAATCGCCAGTGTGTCGTACCTTGAGGATGCTCAATACTCTCCTGACGGCCAACCCGGAATGTGATGTGTTTGCGGACGAATGGAGTAAAATTAAGCGCGTATGTCTGATGTTCTGTGAGAGACAGTATGCAAGGGAGTCTACTGTTCCATGTTAGTAAGTAGAGAATAGTTGTTTTTGATTGTATTGTCTGCATTGTATAGTTTTCGTTTTGTTTCTATGTTAATTAATGTAATTGGTGCTATGCCGTGTTAATTAACTATAAATAAATAAATAAATAAATAAATGAAGACCATTTTATTTGGTAAGAATACTGTTACAGGTTTTGGGTTCGATTCCTGGTCGGGCAAAGTATTATTGGGATTTTTTTAGTAACATCTCGGAGTCTAGGTTTGTGCCCGGTCCGTGGCAATGGGATCGCCGCCTATAACATGGGACTTAAAAATTTCTGACGAAATGTGGGTTTACTATAGGTACACCTCTGCCTGAGCTTTTGGGGAATATAGGCGTGATGTAACGTTATGTTATTATTAGGAACAGAGCTCCTAAAAAGAGCAAAATTAAGATTTTCTCATCTCTTTTCTATTTAGGTTTTTTGTAAATAAAGCAGAGTTAGCAACCATATTGTGCTAGCGAAACCTTCGGGGTATTCCACTGTGTGTGTTAGACAGGTCTTTAGATAGAAGATAATGTAGGCATTAAGCTAAATAGGAGTTGGTAACGTCATGAATACCACCCTTCATATACAGAAAGTTTAATAGCATCCCGGAGCCTGGATTTGGGCCCGAATGATGGCAATAGGATCGCCCCTATTATATGGTACTTAAACATAACTGGCGAAATATGGGTGTACTATAGGCACGCCTTTGCCTAACCCTTGGGGGATTACAGCCGTGATATTACTTTTCAGCTTTTTTTCCCTTTTATTTTTTCTTGTTACCGACTATTTTGTCGACTACACAACTCTGCCAACAAAAAGCTAGCTTTACAAATGATAAAAGATCTTGTAATTCTAATTTAAGTCTCGTCTCGACATTTAATGCATCTTGTTTCATGCAACTAACCTAAAAGGTAGCCCCAATCCGTATAACGGGTTTCACAACCAAATGCATTAACGTTTTCCAACACAGATAGGCTTTTACTTCCATACGGACGGATTTGCGTTTGCAGATCCCTTTATAAAAGATTTCACATAACATCACGCTTGTGTACCCCGATGGAGTGTGTATGGAATGCCTCCATTTCGCCAGATTACACTTATGCATATCTTTAAGTGTAATAAATAAATAAATAGTGCTGGACAATCCACACAGCATCATCTAGCCCCAAGCTAAGCAGAGCTTGTGTTATGGGTACTAGACTGATATACTTAACAGAATACATTACATAGATAGATATTTTATATTATACATAGCAAACACCCAGAACACCTGGAACAAATCTTTTGTAGATCGTACTAACATTTGTCCCAAGGCGGGAATGGAACCCGCAACCTCCTGCGTCGCAGGCGGACCTTCGCCCGCTGCGCCACATCGGTTGTCTGTTGTAATAGGGCGCCCGATATGCTCTCCAGCCTATTGGCATCAACAGGGCACAGGCTCCAAAATGTTACTAAGAAATCCCAGATGGTAAAACCCAATAACACTTTAAGGAAAGATCAAAGATTTCGCTCACTGGTTTTACTTTGCTGTTAAATGGAAGGTGCAAATTAGGTTGATAAGGAAATGCAGCTGCTCAGAGAAAATCGTTGGTTTAAAACAAAATGGAGGTTGGTAATGTTTGAGCAAGCCTCTGATCAGATAAAATGCTCTCCAACCTTATCTGAGCGGAGTGATCAAATAAATATAACACGTAGGTACTGTTAACGTGAGTTTGACAGGTTTTGGACAGAGATTTTAAAACCGTGGACACCGAAACACTCATTTCAAAATAACTAAGAGCAGTTCTTAAGACCTTAGAACTAGCTAAAAGCCTAGCGCATGTTTTAATACTTATTTGATCGCGTTACGTTAACGTTTACTCACTTCAATTTGTATTAAAAAAAGATCTCATTATTATTAGGCATAACATAATTTTTTTGTATTTATTTTTTATTTCCTTTATTACATTAACTTACTTACTAATTATACATTTTTTTAAATATAATATATTTTAAAATATAAAAAATAGTAGCCCACTGGATATCTGTATCGGGAACAGAGTCCAAGCTACCGGCGCGGCGGTCAGGGCTCCAGGGAGGGGAATCACCTAACAATACTCGCCGTGTCCAGAAGAACTGCTTTCTGAATCAATCCCTTGCTCTAGCTGCCTAACGAGAGCCTTCTTAGGTATTGTTGAGGCTCTTGGCTATTAAGCCATTGGCTGACACGATTATCGGTACAACGATTGCTTATATTTTTATACATTATAGTGTTAGTAACAAAGTTAAATACTAGTGTAAGTAATACATGTATCTATTAATCGGTTCAAGTAATTCAGTTAGCAGTTAGTTCAGTTTAGGTATATAGTTTCAATAAGTTTACGTAAACGCGATCGGATAGGTATTAAAAAAAAAGTGGTAGTGCTTTAAAAAGAAAACTTAATAAAACTGAGGATGAACTAATAGAAAAATAGTCCAAACGTATTGATGAAAAACCCAGTTCAAATCTTGCAGTAGAAGATGATGACAAATTGTTTTTACTATCACTAGAGTGGACTGGAGAGTTCAAAAAAATTAAAGATCAATATAAATTAGATGCAAGGTCAGAAATCATCAACGTTATTCAATACTTCAAAGGAATATCCCAGCATACATAGTCAAGCTATTATGGTGAAAGTAGGGGATATTTTGCACCTTCAGCTATTGAGCAGCGTGGACCTAATTACAACTATTCAAGTTACAACAAGGGTTAACAGTCAGCACCCTCTACATCAACAAGTGATCAGCATTATAACTCCGTATCAGTCTCAGCCAATGATGAGTTTTCTCAGTCATCCTATGAAGACAGTCTTCCACCTTCGTCTGTTCTATCTGATGAAATTATTACTGATATATTCAATGAATAAACAAATAAAAAAATCGATACATTTTTTTACTAACGTTAGTGTAACAGCTAGCCTTTCTTCTGGTGGAATTCTTTTTCTCATAATAGTATCTTCACGTTTAATTTTTTCCTTGAGTATATTACAAAGTCCGTCAAAAGATGTAAATGACATTCTAAAATAATTAAAAAACTTTTCTCCGTCACGTCTTAGTTCCAAAAACAAGTGATTAAATTCTCCATTATAAATTCTTGTTTCTAATATTGGATGTACCCACAATTTTCTATTTTTACGCCGCCGTCGTCGTCGTATGAGCAAAAGCAGCAGAAGTGCTTCCTCTTCAAAATCCATGGTGCTACTGATTTGAAATTGCCCACCGCTCGAGCTGTTGAACCAACTGCTCGAACAGTTATCACTGGCAGCTTCAAGTTGTTGACTCTTGACTGCAAGAGCGATCCGTGTATGTTGATAACTGGGTAACTGCGCCAGCAGGCCGTGTATTAATTTCGGTACAATATTTCCAATAACCAGTCTGGTTAATTATTGGAAATAATATTTTCTACTGCTAAGTACGATTAATGGGTTAATAAAATATTTTATTTCTATATATCGCCTCTTTTATAATCACAGTACCTATTAAGGAAAAGTGACTTCAAAGAACGAAAGGAAATTCAATTCAGGTCGCTAAGATTAACGATAATAGCGTGTGTGGTAAAATTTGTTCGAAATAAATTGTCTTGCCGAGTGAGTGATTAGGACCGGGCCGACGAGATTGCTCTAATTAAATAGATCTATCGACCGAACCATAAAGGAGATGACTACAGTAGGCCCGGTCTTCACAACGAGCGAAATAAACACGCATGTGAACTAGATTTTTAGAAAAATCTAGAGTTTATTTTATATAATCGTGTTAAAACAAACAAACTCTTCAGCTTTATTTTATTGGAAAATTAGTAATATTAAAAATGCGGCTTTATAGGGTCGTGTGGGCGTCGTGGTCGTACCCACAGCGCCTTTCAGTTTCTATTCTATGGTTACTCGAACTCAGAGAGGAGTTAAGTAAAAACAGTCACACGGGTCGATTGCAGGTTAAGCTACGCTGGCCGAGGTCAGTCTGTGGATGGTCTCTCCGTACCTAGGGAAGCATGTTAAGCTGTTAGTCCCAGTTGTCATTTATAGATCTTTGAGAGTCATTACGGGTAGTCAGAAGCACGAAAATGTAACAACCAGTCTTACCAAGGGATATCGTTGCCCATGGTTGTGGAGGTCAGATAGGCCGTCGCTCCATGTAAAATAGTGGTATTCAATTGTTATTCTTAGACTGGAAACCGACCCGAACATGGTTGGGAAAAGTCTAGGCAGATGATGGTTACGCGTCTTCTACGAGCCAACCAGCCTTCTGTAAGTATCTGTTCAGTGACCGAATTTAACTAAATAGTGTTTGCTTCCAGTTATTTTGTATTTCATTTACCGTAGTGATTGTTTTGATTCTTGAATTGATTTGAGGGTGACTACACAAAACAAACAAAAGTTAAATAAAGTTGAGTGAAAAGAAATGTATGTACAAGTTTGAGGGGAATTACTAAGTCATCGATTCGCCATCGTTACAACATTAGGGGCCTGTTCCAGAGTCTATGAATAGGCGCTATTTGTCTAATTCATTAATATATTTTTTTTGACTGAATTTGTATCAAGTAAAATAATCTTAGTTAGGTTATTGGTCTACATTTTGGCCACAGAATCCGCTGAATGCAAGTAATACAGGATCCGTTGATGTGGAGACGCTTGTGAGAGATCTATGTCCTTCCGACTGACATGATGATGCTGAGATCTTCAATATCATCCAGAATTAAAAGAAGAAAAGAGAATCCGGCAACATCTTAAGCGCAAATAATGTATCGCATATTTGCTCTTGCATTTTAAATAGCCGCAAATACAAAATAAATCAAACACAACACCGTAACGGACGCTGTCAAAATCAAAATAGTGCTCTAAGGCAAAATGTGGAAGAAGCAAATAAGGTAGCAAAATTTAAAAATAGCATTTTCAGAATTTATCTCATGAAATTGTCCGTGAAATTGCTCGTTGGGGCATGAAGCTGGGCTAAACGTTATGCTCCATGTATCGTGGATCTTTTACAGAGATTGTAAAAGATATTAGGGTGCCAAGAGATGAAATATAATACGCGCTGACAGCAATGAATGACAGGGACTTAGCTACAATGCTTTAGTTTCTGGTAGTTTATTTGAAGCTGGAAGTCAAAGGTAAATTTACTTGGCGACGACATAAAAGAGCTAACGGTATTAGGATTGCTTACTGCTAAGTGATATAAATCATAGAAGAAAATGTCAGACAACCACTTGTCGGCGCAGTGGCTGAGCTGACTGCTGCGGCGCGTGTTGTGGGTTCGATCCCCGCACGGAACATATATTTGTATGGCCTACATGTAGTTGTTCCGGGTCTGGCTGGCTGTTTGTGTATGTGAGTTCGAATGTTTGTAAATGCACCCACGACACAGGAGAAATTCCTTATGTGGGGCAACGTTATTTAAAAAAAGAAACAAAACTTATGATATGGGTGACATTGTTATTTTGTATTTGACGTTAAAAAAAACTTATTGGATGTGTAATTTGTTTTAATAATAATATGTTATAATATATAAGTTTATCTTGGACATCACCGACATCGGTGGAGGAAAACATCGCGAGGAAACCTAGACTTATGGTTAATTTAAGTCTAAAATCACCAACCCGTCTTGAGCAAGCGTGGTGATTAATGCTCGTGCCTTCTCTGTATGAGAAGAGGCCTTTGGCCTGTAGTGGGACAGTGGCGGGCTGGTATAAATAAAACATATTATTTAGAGTTTTCTACAAATCGCTGACTAGGTTTTAGGTAGTAGATGAATTGTATGTAAAGCATGATAATATATGGTTTGAAAGGTAGCGAATCTAAAATGACAGCAGGAAAAATAAAGTATGCAAAAGAAACCATGCTGATTCGACCTTAAATAAATTGAAATAAGTTCAGGAGAGGAATGATACAAGCTCTGCACTAGATTACCATTTCTGCATAGAAATGCAATAGTTTCTCGACGAACTGTAAACCGTACAACTTGACGGACTGCGGTCCGCAAGCAATCGGGTCGTGTTCTTCCATACATATTAATCAGAACTAACTTTGCGAGAGAGATGCAATAACATCCATGTCATGCATTCCATATTATATTTTAACATTCCATATTCATGTGTTAGTACTATTGCGTTAGCAAGTAAATATGCAAAGGCCGAAAACATAACAACTACTCAGTTGACGAATCTGAAAAACAATTGAAGTCGATGGTCTTTGCAATTAATGCCAGATGCATATATTTAATTATTTTATTTATTACATATTGTATCCTCTAATTATCGCTTTAGGTAATTAGGTATACAATTGATCTACGTCAGTAACATTCGACAAGTCTGGTCCAATTGAAATCCAGTATCAGTCACATCCATGTAAATGTCAGGCGATTTTGCTGAGCTTGGCCTGGCCTATATGGCGAAGCTGCGAGGCACATCGCATTTTTATTTTATTTTTAAATAATTTAATTATGTTTATTTTGCTTCAGGAAACAAACTGCATTTGAATTTTTGTATTATATTTTTAAATAATTTAATTAAGTTTATCTTACGGTTTTTTCTTTGATAATATGTGTGCTAAATACATGCTTCTCTTATCTTTCCTTATTAGTTGCATTTATAGCTGTGGACACACAAAACTATACACGTATATAATATTAAATCAAGTACAAACATACAGTGCAACTGAAACCATAACATTGTAAGCAACAACCGAAACTGGGTTAAGACGAGATTTGCTGATCTCAAATAAGAAGCCATTTGGATTCTGTAGTAACGCGAGCCTTGGGCACGTTCCTATTTGTCTTCCTTCTGCTTCCTTTGTTGTTGGGCATCTGATGTCTACCGTTTTTGGAACTCCATTTGAAATAGTCTTTACGTCGTAGTAATCTTTATTTTGTTGATTGTCTCTTCTTAAATTGTATCAATTATTAAAAGTACTATCGAATTGTGTAACTGTTATGGTAGCTGTGTTGATCATCATCTGCCTAGCCTTTTCCCTATGTTGGGGTCGGCTTCCAGTCTAACCGAATGCAGCTGAATACCAGTACTTTACATGGAGTGACTGCCTATCTGGTGTCCACAACCCAGTTACTAGGCAACACGATACCCATTGGCAAGACTAGTTGTCGGGCTTCTGACTACTCGTAACGACTATCAAAGATCAACAAATGACAGCCGGGACCAACGGCTTAGCGTGATTTCCGAGGTTCGGAGGAGTCTCGGTATGTTACGAACGGTCACCCATCCACAGACTGAACTCGGTAAGCGTAGCTTAACCTTTGATCAATCCGTGCGGCTGTTTTTATTTAGCCACGAGTTCCATGTAACTAATAAATGATAATATAAAAACAGTCTGTTATATATTATTGAGTACACTAATAGAACCTTTAATGACAGGTCAATTATTGCCTGTGGTAATTACATCAGCAAATATTTATAAATAAATATCACGCCTGCAATCCCTAGAGGAAGACAGACGTGTAGACGTGTAGACGTGTCTTTGTTGGACACATTTCGTCAGTTATGTACAAGTCCTACTCCCAAGAACTCATTTCATTAGTTTGTCCCATGTATAATTCTATTGCATCAAACAGGTAGACTCCAGGCTGCTACTGATAAATTCGACCTGGAAAAACAATTAACACTGTCTGACCTGGGAATTGAGCTCAGGACCTCAGGTTCAGCAGTAGTGCTTACGCCCACAAGACCAACGATACCTAGTGTTCATTCCAGTTATTATTTATTAATTTATTTGTATGGTAGCGCATAGCAAGCACGCCTACTTATAAAGTCTCATGTAATAAGGATGAGCCTTAACCGGGTACTACACAAATTCAGCCTCCAGGCTGCTACTGAGAAAAATGATATTTATTTAATGACAAATGAACTTCCTCAGCGAAGATGCTATACAAATCTGCACAAAATTGTCTGATGTCGAAAAATGTGTAGCCATTTTTGTAAAGAAACGATGTATTTTTAATTTTAATAAAGCCGAAATGCGCTAGTTAGCCGGCAACAAGGGTATCTGGCAACAAATAGAACAGGGTGAGCGGTGGCTTATTCACAAATCCTGCTGACTGCAGGGAAGGTGGTTATTAGGGTGAACGGTTTTGAAACGGTAAGAAAACTTTATTACTGTAATTCGAATTCCAAATTATTTTAAATCGAATAAAAAATGTTACCATAAAGTATCAACTGTATTTAATCCAGCCAGTTTGAGAACTGTTGCATAATTAAAAAAAGCATATAGTAAGTGATGAATTTAAAGTGAATTTATGCATAAAATATAAAAAGGAAATAGAAACGTTCGCCTAGCAAAGCGTTAAACTGTTCCTCCTTGTTAAAGATAATGAGAAACATTCATAGTTGAAAAACTAGACCAATCCATAGTAATGGTAGCGGTAACAGAATAAGAAGTTAAATTTAAAGATTTAAAGAATTTGAATTAAATTAATTAATAGTTAATAATAAATAAAATCATATTATAAAATGAAATGAAATGAAATCACAAATCACCCACGACAGCGATCATGTGTAACGTTTGGTTGAAAAGTAAAGACATTCAATTGCAAAAAAGGAGGTCACAGGCTGCACGAAACTACCATTCGGAAAGGGCAAATAACTTGCAAGATTGACGTTCAAAAGTGCCTTTTTAAGGGTCTAATTTAAATATGTCATTTGACAGCGACTTTGAAGGCCACTGAAATATCGTTAGTCCTAATAACAACACTAAGAGCCAGCACCGCAATGCACCACGACGGATTATCAGACTCGACTTTTTTCAATTAACATGCCAAATGAGCCTCGCTAAGAATTATAATACGAATACTAAACATTTGTTCACTTTTGAAATTGAATTTACGAGTACAATTTAATGTAATTTGTATAGTGGAATGGAGAGCTAGACTATGGGATAGTGATGGCTTTCAGTTCGTTGCTTGCTTTGTTGTCTATTTATTTAGGTATAACAACTATATTTTACATCACAAAATATGTTATGAAAGGAAATTTTGCAATGCGAATCATACAACAGGCGACCTTATCATATTCTGCGATCTTTTTCAGGTAAGCTGGAATAGACAGTAAGTGCTTGAACTTGGTTTGGTGTAAATATGAAGTATATAGTGTATAATTTAATTAACACAGACATATAGATGCATAAATAAATAATATACATACTATTTTATTATTATTATTACAATCATCTTTGCTTAGGAATCCATAAAAGGTGTAACTTTATTCTAATTAGTGTATCTAAACATTTTAATTTTGAAGGGAAGATCATCTTTAACCGTGGTTCAAACAATTACGACGGTACATCATTTTGTAGCACATTTTTATGGATTAGACCTTGACTTAAGAACAAATCTTGATGGGAACAGGAAGACCAAACGTGGAATAAACAGAAAGCGAAGATGTCATCATCATGTTGCAAACATGCCGTCTGCATTTGAAAATATTTTCATACGTGCCCCAATCGACTTATAGACACACAAACAATCTTTTCCCCACCGAATTCTATAAAAGCACACGCGAAATTTTCAGTACGTACAAACTGCAAGCTGTTAGCGAAGACGGTGCAAGTAGAGTTCTAATTAATTATACCCAACAGATGTTTCCTTGCTAGAAACTTTTCAACTGGCTGAAAACGTTCGCCGTTTGTTTCAGATAATGTACCGCTTTCATTGCGCCGAATCTTTTTTTTGTTTTTAAATTCTCGTGTCACAATGTTAGTTACCATACTGAAAGCGGTGGACTGATTTGTATGAAATTTTGCGTGCATATCCGGTAGGTCTGAGATTCGGACAACATCTATTTTTCATCCCCCTAAATGTTAAGGGTGGTCCACCCCAAAATGTTATTTTTTAGTAATTTTTTTTTGGTTTAATTTTTTTATGGTACAACATACAAAAATACATACGACCTCAAGTTTTCACTCACCAACCACTATATGGCAAAACAACGTTTGTTGGTTCAGCTAGTGTAATATAATATCTTTTTTCTAAGTTTAAGTCTTCATCATGCTCCTGCCCATATTCCAAATATATTCTGAGATCGGTGTAGCAAGTCTTCCCTTGGTAAGACTGACTGGTTGCCAGACTTTCTGGATTCTGACTACTAGAAACAAGTGTCAAAGATATACAAATGACAGCCGGGACCAAAAGTTTAGCTTGCTTTCCGAATCACGGTTGGGTCTTGGTGTGTAATGGATGGTCACCCATCCACGGATCGACCTAGGCAAGCGTTACATAACCATCAATATCGACCCGTGTGGCTGTTATAACTTAGCCACGAGCCCTTCTCGGAATATAATAATTAAACCAAATTGCTACAGGATACCAAACTATGAAATCTTAATTATCTCTCCGTTTTTCCTTATGCACAATATAATATCGTTAATGGTTTGAAAATATATTAGTGTTGGCACTAAATTCAGCCTCGGGCTGCAATTCTCTATACTATACCTACCGGCTTACTAAAAGATGGGTAAGTCATATTTGGTCAATTTTATGTGAAGTTAAATTTTAAGTATGATGATGTTGATGTAGCAGATGAACGTAAAACAAATGAATCTTTGTGAAATAATCGCAAATGTAAACGGTATCGTAAAAACCGTGTCATATTTTCCCAGAAAAGCGGAAATGATTTGATGAACTATATTATAATAATGATAAATAATAAAAAGTGTTTATTTCTCGCCACAAGCCAAAAAATACAAACAATACGAGTATTTGACGACCGATGTGGCGCGGCGGGCGAAGGTCCGCCTGCGACGCAAGAGGTTGCGGGTTCGATTCCCGCCTTGGGACAAATGTTTGTACGATCTGAAAATATTTGTTCCGAGTGTTCTGGGTATTTCCTATGTATAATAAAAATATCTATCTATGTAATGTATAGTATTAAGTATATCAGTCATCTAGTACCCATATCACAAGCTCTGCTTAGCTTGGGGCTAGATGATGCTGTGTGGATTGTCCAGCAATATTTATTTATTTATTTAACTATATTATAATAGTGATAAATAATAAAAAGTGTTTATTTCTCGCCACAAGCCAAAAAATACAAACAATATTTACACACAAGCAGTAGCCAACTATTTTTGGTTGTGGATCTTTCTATCTCTCTATTTTTGGTTGAAACTGAGGCGCTTTATTGCACAATCAGTAATTTTATTGATGTTTCTAGCACAACATTTTGTCATACGTATACATAAACTCACGCCTCTTTCCCATGGGGGTAGGCAGAAACTACAGAGCGCCTCCTGCAACGATCGTAGCGTTTACATGATTTTGTCCTCATTGATCAATTCTTATCTTAATAGGTGGCTGTTGACCAAAAATCATGAAATTAGGCAAGAAGTAAGATCTTATAGCACAAGCGAAGGAAAAGGTCCGAAAATCGTTACTTTGTAGTTTTATAACATAATTATTTTTTTGCGATTTCAAACTAAGATATTTTCAACTACAAAGTTAAGTTAGTTCTTCGATGATTCTTATCTTTTACTTATCTTCTTGAAAATACTTGGACAATTGTTACAAAACACAGTTGGGTTGTGGAGGTCAGATAGGCAGTCGCTCCATGTAAAATACTGGTATTCAGCTGCATCCGGTTAGACTGGAAGCCAACCCTAACACAGTTGGGAAAACGCTAGGCAGATGATGATGATTCGTGATGCAAAAACTTTGGATTCCTTTTTAGGACTCTTGCGAGCACGAGGAATCTAGAAAGCTTGCAGGAGTATGAGATTTTCGATTTGGAAGTTGTGCCGAAAGCTAACAAGGTCGAACTTCGGCCAATGAGTTACTACTAGTATTTACAAAGACATCATTTCAATTATTATGTTCATTCCGTCCTCGCCGCCGAGGCCCGTCGCGACTACCCCGACCTCCCGACCCTTTGATCGAGCCAGCCCGCGTCTCTGAGCCAGTAAATGATTAAATTAGTCGCTAAATAATATATGTATTAGATCCAGCCCGTCCCTTGCTCCTCTCCCAGCGACGTCCTAAGCCGAGGCTTGTACCCCTTAGCGATTGGTCGCTTGGAGGCCTTAATTTCTTATAAAGCCCCTCACAGGAAAGTTCTGTTATGCAGTAGATATCCCTGAAGGATAAACTGCGAGATGCCAATTCCAAAAAAAAAACAAATATTATGTTTCCCAAATTGAAAATTTAACGTTTGAGACTTAACCCCTTTTAGTTCACGCACGCCAACGTAACTACTTACAAAATTCTCTCTCGGGAACAAAGCGGGGTGCATTTTGTTTGTTCTCTACTTATTTTGTTCAGTAATGAATAAGTGGGTATTAAATTGACCACGCTTGCTCTAAATTATGTGTCTCGGCATTCTCGGTTCTAGTTTTTAATGAGAAAATTGAATAGGGAACAGCTGTTAAATGTTTTAATTAGTAGAATATACCGATAGCCATAATACTTGAAGTCTCAAAAATGAATATATAGGGTGAGAAGGACAAACTGGTACCATGAGTTCAGTACATGATTCTAGACCAATCAGCGTTGAAAGGTTTTCGTCAAGTCTTTCCACATTTTTAAATTTTCTTCTGATGTATTTTTTTTAAACTGTAAAATGTCATGACAAAAATCATCATTTTTATCTCACCCAATATAGAAAGTTACATAACCTGAGCATAACATACGCTTTATTTTAATGTTAAAGCTACGCTTAAAAGGGGGAGGAGGGAATATTAAAAAGTCGAAGGAAAAAGTACGAAATACACGCGGGCGAAGTTGCGGCGAAGAGCTATAATGAATATAAGTCAGAAATCACCAATCCAGCATAGATTGGTTATTTCTGACTCCAGTAGAACAATTGTATGCTGGTATTTACCTTGTATCCTTTCTTTTACAGCACTAGAAGTACACTGACACTGGTGCCGATTTCTTTGTTTAAAAACTAAATTTGAATTTAAACTATTTTCTTCTTTTTCACTCTGATAAAACAAGAACTTACAATATTATTTGAACTAAAGCTTCAATAAAACAAAGAAGTGATAATTAAAAAAAAAACTAATTTAGACGTCTTAGGGTCAGTTGAGACTACATTATCATATATAGCATAATATATCAAATACTGTATAGCACAAAAATATAGCTCAGCATACATTTTCACCTATACGTTCACACAACGCTATGCTTTAAAGTTTTGAGGATATGAAAAACAGGGTGTAAAGGAGGGAGGATCCTCCGACCAGACGGGTGTTGTGTCTGATGGACTACTGATCGAAGGTTGTTGTCGGGTTCTTGTTTATGTTTTCAATCACTCGGATAACTTTAATATCGCGATGTAGGGTACGTCAGATTTAGTTCGTATGTGGCAAGATAGAAATCGCTACAAAGTATTAAAGAATATACTATAAAGCGAAATAGTATAACGTAGTCTGAACTGCGCTTTATCTTGTTCTTATCTGTCACCGTACGTCTTCGTCCTTCTCCAGAGTTGTATTTCAGTAAGAGCGATCAAACCCCTAATTTTAATTTAGTTTTTTGTAGAAGTGTAAAGCCGCCATCAATTCTTATTACCCAAAAGTAAAGGTCGTCAGAGCTGAACACTAGACAAAAAAAAACAAAGACATTTGAAGTTGTTGAATTAAATTAGGTAAACGAAACTAACAAGTCGTCTTGAGAAAATAATATTAAAATGAGCAGTATTAAATTAACTAGAACCTTCATTTTTCAGTGACAATGTGAATGCCTCGTTAGCCAATTGGTAAGAAATGAAATATATTTTCTTCAAATCATGTTTTAAGTTGTAATATTCTTTTTCATATGTATATAATAATAAAAATCAATGTTGGAGTCTGATATAATTTGCGTATCTGAATCGTTGAAATGGAAAAATATAAATCGAGTTAGCTAAGAATCAAAATGGCATCAAAAAAAAAAAAAAAAAAATGTTTGAATTAAATGTTTTTACCACTTACCTAGTGTTTGTTAGAAAATTCTATTATTTTGACAGTTTTTTTTTATCCATTGGAGAGAAAAACCTCTCAGGTCCATCTCCATATCAAAGTTCAAGTCTCCTACGCTCTTAATTAATGGCACGTGACTTATTTTGAACGATTCCAAAATCGCTTGAATGATCCTACCTAGCTACAACAAATAATATACCAGCTTGTATGCCATAAGGTTCAATTTGGCATAAAAACGCCACGGTACTCTGGTATCTAAAGCATTTATATATTTTAGATGAGTACCGAGATTATCCACAAAATAAAGTCAACACGCTCCGCATAAGTACGCTCAGTCTGAATTTGACTGACATTTAAGGATCGAAGAAAATTGTATTTGAATCTTTGTATTTGTTACATCCAATATACAGGGTGTATAGCATTTTAATGGAGTGGAGATTTCACAGTGTCTGCCCCTTGAGGGTTGACAGAGATAAATTGAACTCGCCTTTTGGCATTTTAGGGTTCTTTGGAAACAACCTTAAAACGCGTTTACGAGTTTGTACTTTGTTAAGCAGAAACTCTTGGCGATTGTTCCCGTAATAAATTCAAATGTTTCTACAATTGGTCCTTAGGTATTAAATTTTTATGGCGATGCGATGGGTGAAGTAGGATTTAGGAGCTGCAGTGTTTACGCGGTTACGGGTGCTTTATTATTTTAGAGACTTTTTAAATATGCATTACTTTTTTTTAAACTCTTTGTTAAAAGGCATGGCGTAAAAACTTTTAACTCCTGTTGAAAAACTTTAGACAATTGCTTTAAATTCTCACGGAATATTAAATAAGGACAGGTAAATAATAAACGGAACCACATTTTATTTTATCGTATTTTTTTATCATATCATCGAATATACATACTTCAATTTGTTTCGATACAAACTCAAACAGCATTCTGGAATCGTCAAAAATACACGGAATTAAAATTATTTCCTTTGAACACCAAGAACCTACCTACGTACTCTAAAGTATTTTGATGGTATAAAATTGTTGTTTCGCTCAGTAGGACATTCATTTATTAAATACTTTAAGCGCACAAATGTACAGAGGTGGATTTAATGCCGTAGGCATTTCTACCAGTCAACCTTTGGGTGATGCAGAGACAAACAGTGCTACGTGCAATTTCTTAAAAGAAAAGGGAACGGAAAAAAGAAATATATAAAAAATATAAATATAATACCTATGTACATTTTATTATGGATAAGCTAAATATAAATACAGAAAAATATACTTACATTGCATATTTCCCTTAAGGTCACAGTACACTATAATATTAACTCGTGTTAGTATAAGTATACAACAATGATATTGAAAGAGCGAAGCCTTCTAATACAGGCATTGTTTTATCATTTATTTATTGATTTATTTACATGTAATGTAGTATCTAATAACACAATAAACTATTTTGCATTTATTTTCGTATTTTGTACATAGAACTTATACACAAATAAACATAGGTACATACACGGCTATACATAAAAAAATAAAACAGTTAATGGGAAAACAATGGCAAACGGCTTGCTATTAACTGACTGACTGGTATTTTAAAGGTTTCCACAGACCGGAGCGATGGCGCATCGTGACAGATTGTGTCGGAGGTGTTTTCTACTAAATTGTTCTATGGGTATAATATATCGTAAAATCGTGTTGCATTCTCTCGTCACTCTTGTAGGGGATCCTAAAAGCAAAAAAAAAACAAAAGCTCAACGTTTTCTAGTAGAAAACTCTTAAAGTAAAATTATAAAAGGAAATAGGAGAAAATAACTGGAATGTAATATTTTATTTCTTCATGAAAACTCTGTTTCCGTAAATAGGTTTACACTTCACAGATTTTTAATCAAATACTCTATTAGTATAGGGCTGGAATTTGTTTTAATTTTATTTACAGCCAGTAAATATTATTTCGGCTTTGCTACGTCAATATTTGGCGTAGCACAGCGTAGTACTCACCTACGCTGCTACGTTTCATGGTAGTTATAAGAAGATATTGGTGTAATTAGACTGCTTTCAACTCTTTTTCATTTATAAAACAAGAAAGGAAAGGATGTATATTAATTTTAGTTAAACTGAAACTTCTAAAGAAACATAGTTGACATTTAAAACGCCCGCACGGTTGGCACAGTGTCTGAACGATCGACTGCTGTGCCGCGTTTAGTGAGTTCGATTCCCGCACGGACCAAATATGTGTATGGTCTACAGTTACTTGTTCTGGGTCTGGCTGTTCGTGTATGTCATTTTAAATGTTTGTAAACGCACCCACGAAACAAGAAAAATTCCTAGTGTGGGGCAGTCAAGAAAAAAAACCTGTTAAACTGTTAACTGTTAAAAGGCATGGACCGAAAACATGGTTAAGTTCAAGGCGTAAACTTAATTGACAGCTCTAACTTAGTACTTAACGGTCGTCGTCCGTTTCACGAGCCATCTGTCAGAAAGAGATATCAGTTCTCCAATTTAAGTTCAGTTTGTGAATGAGGGAATCGCGGCCATTGTCCTATTTTTGATTATTAAACTAAAATAATCAAAACTCCAACAATTACTTTCATTCTTATTTTTCAAAGGTTGGTACTTCAAATGAGTTTTTTGCACAGGGTTTATATAGGAAAAAATATTTGCTGTCGGGCGTACCGTTAAACTGAGACATTACCTGATGTGCGAGAGGGGTGGGGTCACTCAGCTATTGCATGATGTCACTACACCCCCCGCATAGCGCTGCTACCTCAGTCGCCAACTCAATTAACAGTAGGACTCTTACAAAGAGGAACACTTAAAAAAGAAATACTACTATGTATCTATTTCATCGAAAAACGTGGTAAAATTCAAGGCATTAACTTAGTTGACACCTCTTCCGTCCTTTTCACAAGCCATCTGTCAGAAAAAGATATGAATTCTCTTAGTGAGAGTTTTGTTTACAGAACGCAATTGCGAGACAGGAGAATTCCAAAGAGTCTATTATGCTTCTGTGCGAAAAGTCATCCTGCGCCATCTTAAAAACAGAACTGTATTGACGTTAAATAGCAACACGGCCATAAAACCTTGACACTTACTCTGTGAGACCATTCTGATGAAAAACACGGAATATCTGCTGTAAGTTGCTGAAGGGTTATGGAACCCGCAAACTAATTAATGCTGCAGCATCAGTCCAAGGTTACTATGTCTTGAAAATACTACCGAAGTAACAGCACACCAAAATTGAAATCAATCGTACCTATGAAAGTTGGTCCTAAGAAATGAGCTGGTGATCTTCAAACGCCTGACGGGTTATGAACATAACACAATCGCGAATGTTTTCCCCGTAAGGTTAGGCGTAAGTTCTATGTAATAGGGAGCGAGCCTATTACCAACAACTGGGCACAAATCTAAACTCCGGACTGAGATATTGCTGATTGAAAAAGTTAATAGTACTTTATCCAACCTGGAAATTGAGCACAGGATCTCATGGTCAATAGTAGCGCTTGTGACTAATAGACCAACGAGGTAGAACGGAACATAAATCGAAGGTAATTACCAAATTCCGGATACTTACAACCCTTTAAAAGGCCATTCAACTAAGACAATGAAACTTATCGACAGAGGGTTCTAGACAGGAAATGATTGAACAAAGAAATTTTTCTACCAGAATATTTTGCAGAAACAAGCATTCTTATTAGCCAAAAAGGTTTGTGTAATGAAAACAAGTTACCCTTTCTAGGAATAACGTTTACCGATTTTACGGATGGCGAGAAATTGGCTGATGCGCTGCGTGTAGCAGGTTCGAGCCTCGCACGGAACAAATATTTGTACTACATGTAGTTGTTCAGGGTTTGGCTGTTTGTGTATTTGAGTTTAAATGTTTGTAAATACACCCACGATACAAAATAAATTCCTAGTGTGGGGCAAAGAAACAAAAAAACATCGAGAGAGTTTTTTTCTGTACTTTTATTTATTTAGTTCAGGTTCCAAATTCAAAATACATTATGGAAAAAGTTTGTAATGAAATACTATTGCTCGGTTAGATCATATGACTGTATTGACTTACTTTGGATAAGGTTAGCATTACATATAATTTAATATTATCTAACAAGTGGTGGGAAAATATACATATGTATATTATCCGGTTTACTAGCGCCCAATGTGTGACCCGTCCCATCAATCAACGTCCAGAAATTTCGTCGACCAATGTCCACTAAAGTGGGTTCACCTGCCCCATAAATGATTCGATAGTATTCTTTTCACCATGAACGGCAGTGGATTACATAGGGTATGTAAAAGCCAAAATATGATTGCACTGTTGGACTTTCGACTCACGGTGTTGAGCCGAACGTTGAAAATGCAAAAAACAAACTCAATTCGGTGGAGCCGTAAGGCACATTTTTTTTTTCTTATTACTTCTGTCATCATTATTATTACTTCTTTCTTTGTTTTTTGATGTTTAGTATTGTCATTGTGTGCCTGAGTCTGTGCTAAATTTAAGGTTTTTAATTCTTTCTTTCTATTTACTGTATTACTCATTTGGTAAAGGTGTGAGTGATGTGACCTCAATTAATTTTCTGATTCGTTCCGTTCTTTTGCCATTTAGCTAAAGAGTCCTGGAGAGCTGTCGTCAGTCGATTGGTTTATCGAATGACGACACGGTTGGCGCAGTGGCTGAGCGATTGGCTGCTGCACCGCGTGTCGTGGGTTCGATTCTCGCACGGAACAAATATTTGTATGGCCTACATATAGTTGTTCTGGGTCGGGCTGTTTGTGTATGTGAGTTGAATGTTTGTAAATGCACCCACGATACAGGAGAAATTCCTAGTGTGGGGCAACAATTAAAAAAAAAAAAAAAAAATCATCAGACTATAACTAAATACTTACTAGATAAAAACCAGACAAAAATACCTTCTAGATTAAAATGAAGCTCTTCACGATCAATAAATATCCGACCAACCAATTCATTCATTTGCATCTATACAAATAAATAAAATTTAAGTGTCTATCTCCAATGGTAAAATAATAGCTTTTTACTAAATGCAAATGAAAGTTAGACGGTAGTTATACCAAAAAAACAATTTTTAATTTTTTGACAGACAAGACAAAATAAAAATGGTTTTTTAATTGATTTTTGCAGACGTCTCGTCTGTCTGGTTGTTTGGGCTGATCTCCGAAACCACTGAATCGATCTTTACCAGATTTGCTCTGGCAGATCGCTAATGATATAAGGAGTGACTTAGGCTTTTATTTTAGTAAAATAATTAGGGTTCCTCACAAAAAATTAAAACCCATGTTCCACGCGGACCACAGCTGGTATAAAAAAACAAGAGCTTTAGTGGTATATGTAACAGCCCAGTTACAAACCAACATTTACAAGAATGACGACACCTTTTTCATGATCAAATACAAATTAATATTGAATATTTTCCTAAAGCTTAAAAACGTTGTAATATTCACCCCTTATGTCGCTCGCCAAAATTTCAGCAATGTCCCGATCACCAGATACTTTGCTTATTTGATTGTCCCTGTTACTTCGCCCGAAAAATGTTGATTGATTTTCGGAATATAAATTCGAGTTTTTGTTTGTATTACAATATTATCCTGTTAAGTATTCCCTTTGTTTCGAGCGTCGGTTATTAAGTAGACAGTAGACATTTGTGAAATATACAAAATAATATAAGCCTTTAAACAGACTTATTGTTCGTATTCAACAAAGAGACGACTCATGACTTGTTTTGCCGGCTCGAATTTGGTATGATACCCATTTGTGTTCCAGTAATTCGGATTAAAGCAATTTATTTATAACTCGTGTGGAATTCAACAAAATTTCAAGGGTTTTAGTCTAGACCCTAAAACGTTTTATAAAATGGAAGTAGTAGCCGTAGTTACTCCTTAAGACACCAGCCATTGAAATTCCTATCAAAATCGGTTTTGTTGGTTCCGAGATTACCTCAAACAATCAGACTGAACAAACTCAAAAAAAATGTATTTTTGGCATAAATACCGTGTGATCATCCATAATTATGCATGTAATAAAAACCTGTTATTTTAACACTACAAACAGACACATCAATTTTATTTATTTGTATAGATTTATAAGCGTACTCGACTTAAGATACTATTGAATAATAATCACATGTATTAAAAACGGAGGAAGTAATAATAAGGTATCAAAACAATTGTCTGCATCGCTGTCAACAGGAAAAGTGCCGAGAAATAAGTGAAGAGAAAACTTCAGATCCCTTCTGATTGTCAGTCTTTTTTTTTGGAATGGGCATCTCGCAGTTTATCCTTCAGGGATATCTACTGCTTAACCAAACTGTTCCTGTGGGGACTTAATTAGAAATTAAGGCCTCCAGTCAGGGCGTAAAAACTTAAAAGCTAAGCGACCTATCGCTAAGGGCACCCCCTGCGGGGTACGAGCCTAGAGGTAGCCGAGAGGACAGCAAGGGACGGGCTGGATCTAATAGATATATTATTTAGGGACTAATTTAATAATTTACTGGCTCAACTACGCGGGCTGGCTCGAGGGGAGGGCATTGACGGAGTCGTCGCGGCGGGCCTCATTTGGCATAGTTAAAGTTTATATGGGAAAGGACTGGAGAAAGCTAAAACAGTCGAGTTTCGACCACTAATAACCTCACCTTGTGCCCATATAAAGAATAAGTTTCGAGACCTCTCCGGAATAACTCTGCTACCCAATGAAAGGGGTTCGCTTCTAATTACCTAAATCCCAAGTGTGCAAAACAATTTGATAATTCAGTCTAATTCCGAGTAAATTTTGAATCGAGTTACCTTTGGACGTAGATTGGTTGTACTCCTATTTGTGTGGATTGAAAGGTGACCCATTCAATGGGTAAGCTCTAGCTTTAATAGCCCAAACATTAGCACAGAAATTACAAGGGACTAACCCTCTAAAGCCATTAGCACTTCACGTTGGCAGCTAAAATGCTGCTGTAAGGCAAACTTGGTTGGGATGAGTTGGTACCATTGAGTATAAGTACGAAGCGAATAAAATTACTCTGAACCGGCGTAAGACTAGATGTATGAACGTAAACGAAGTAAAAGGAGACGTATGTCAGACGCGTAGCTGGTGTCGTTCTGTAGTTTCTGCCTACCCCTATGAGAAAGGGTGTTTGATTACTGTCAGACGGCACGGTTGGCGCAGTGGCTGAGCGATTGACTGCTGCGCTGCGTGTCGTGGGTTCGATTCCCGCTCGGAACAAATATTGGTATGGCCTACAGATAATTGTTCCGGGTCTGGCTGTTTGTGTATGTGAGTTCAAATGTTTGTAAACGCACCCACGATACAGGAGAAATTAGTAGTGTGGGGAAACGTTTTAAAAAAATATATAAATTGTGTGTTTATGTATGTGTGTATAAAAGGTTTCTTAAACAACCATTCGTGTCTCGGAAGCAGCGTCCAAGCTTCGAAATCTTATTTTTTGACACTATCTGTGGGTCTCTGAGACTGTTGTTGAGCGTCTTGTAAGAGTTATTTCGTAACTTTAGGCATTGCCTAATTGGAAATAGGTATTTTTTTGCGCTAAAAAAGTGTTTTATGTTTAAGCATTACACTTTAATGTAGCTTAGTGTTAGTGAAAACAGGATTATCCTCTTTATACCTTACACTTTTTCACCTAACTTCGATATTTTCTCGTATATCCGCATGGAATGCAGTAAGCGCCATTTTAGGGTGTTGACGTGTTACTAACTACGGTCGTCAGTCAGCCCGTCCGGTCTTAATGATCTGTCCACACAGGATGGATGTCGATAGCTCTATTATTTTTGTTCCTGTTTTCCTAACTTTGACGAAGATCCTGCTAATTATTATTTTATTGCACAGTCTTTTGTAGTCAGAATCGATCAAATAACTTATATATAAAATTCTCGTGTCACGGTGTTTGTTATTAAACTCCTCCGAAACGGCTCGACCGATTTTTGTGAGATTTTGTGTGCATATCGGTTAGGTCTGCGAATCGGACAACATCTATTTTTCATCCCCCTAAATGTTAAGGGTGGTCCACCCCTAACATTTTATATGGCAAAACAATGCTGGGTCTTGCTGGGTCAGCTGGAATTTATATAAAAATATTCACACCTTTTCGTATTGGCAGAAAAACAATATTTCTCATGGATATATTTATTTCTGACCAAAGTCGGTCACGGAAACTATATAAAATATATGTGCTGGCACGAATGTTTGATGTGAACGTCACGTCGGGTTACTAAAAAACGGATAGGCCTCAGTAACACTTTACTCGATTTGGGTTCGATTCCTGAACCTCACGCTTCCGGGCAGTCTCAGTAACCTGCAAACCCCTCGCGTAACCAAGGGGTGACCAAAAGTCAGACAACCAGTCTTACCAAGGGGTAAGACTGGTTGTCAAACTTTCGGGCTTCTGACTATCCGTAACTACTGTCAAAGATTTACAAACGACAGCCGGGATAAACGCCTGGGCGTGCTTTCTCTCTCTGATATGTTATATGTTTATGTTTATGTCTCGATATGTTACAAAATTTCACCCATCCACGGACTGACCTCGGCAAGCGTAACTTAACCTTCGATCAACCCGTGCGGCTGTATTTATGTTGCAACGAGCTCCTCAATAATATACAGCACATATTGCTTGCAGCAACCGTCTACCCAACCTCGTTTAACATCAAAATATTTTAAGATATGAATAATCTCGATAAATTGTGGAACAAACGTTTTCAGAGGTCCAACTTACTGCTACAACGTAAAATATAACTTTGACTCTAGTACATTTGATTATCATATATTTCTTGGTTTCTCTCCCATCCTTTTATTTTCCCCTTGTGATTTTTGGGTACGTCTATTTGCATATTGGAAATAGATTTTGTAGACAAATTTATTACATCTACGTATTGTACTGCATAATCTTCGGGGTTTTGTATATTTTATTGATAACTAGCTTTCCCTCCGAGTTTCTCTGCGTGAAATTTAATAAAACGTGGGTTATCAGTTTTTGCATGGAACCTTAATTCTTTTGTATTCTCTTTTAATATTTAAGTTGAAGCTATAAACATATTTCTTTTTAAATAAAAGCCTAAGTGCAGTAATCACATCAGCTGCCAGTGAAAGTTCCGTCAAAATCAGTCCGGCTGTTTTGGAGATTACCCTAAGTAAACAGACGGACATAAAAGTGTTAATAAATGCATTTTTGGTATTACTACCGCAGGTATATACGAGTTTAGTAAAAAGCTGTTAATTGAACATTACAAGTAGACACTTCAATTTTATTTATTTGTATGTACTCGTACATACAGCATGCATAGATACCGTCTATAACTTACTTTTGGGAATTACATTTTCAATATTTTTCATATAGTTTATATTCCTTATTGTTTGTATAAAGAAATTGGCTTTGCTTTCTCGACCGAGGTCAATGGCTGCTCGATACCAAGCGAAGATATATAATCCCGAACGATAAGGGTAGGAATAGGGTTGTCAGTTTTACTTTAGAAGGATATAAAGCAAATAGGAGTGCGATAGCAGGAATATCCGTAGAAAATCGTTTACGTACGTTTTGGTCTATATATAAATGATTTGGGAAAGAAATATTGGTGTGTCATTGTTTTTTCTGCGATCCAATTCCGTAAATCAACTACTGTACAGACGCCAGCATATCAAGGTACCCCAATATCTCAAATTTTCATGATAGTTTTTTAACTTTATTACAAAAGAATAAGTTTCATGTTTAATTCGGAAAATTTGACAGTTTGGGACAGTTTGATGTGCTGGCGTCTGTATTATGTTGTGGAAGATATTATAAAAGCACCAGCTTATTAGAACACCAACGAGTTAATCAAAATAGTTACAGTTATATTAAATAAACTAGTAAGCTTAGTACTTACTATTTTTACTGACTCTTTGATATTTTGGTCGCAAGCGCTACCGCTGATAAAATTAAGTCCTGGAGTAGTCAAATCCTGGGTGGGGCAAAGTGTTTTTAGTTTTTCTACCTGGATTTTTTTAGTAGCAGCCCGGAGTCTTGTTTTGTGCTCAATAGGTAGCAAAGTCTCACCCCCTATTACCTATAAGGGAACTAAACAATTGACGAAATGCGTATTATTATGTGAATATTCTATACTACAAATTACACTTTTATTGTTTAATTGCATTTCAATAGTGGCGATTGAAAGAGCACATAACTGAGACTTCAATATGCAGCTAATGTTGTATTTGAAGATATAACTTGATGTGCGGCAAACTCATGCTCAGTATAGATAAGCCATATTTCCCCAAGACTGCACCATGTAAAGGATTCCCAAGGAATCTATGATTCCGAAACGCGGTCCAAACCTATATATCAGAGTATACGCGACAGCATTGAGCGATGTCCTAATATCCGCCAAGAAATGGTACCGTCAGTAATGATCCGGGACTCCCGGCCTAGACGAAGATGAGACCCGTAGTTCCGTACGGACTCCACGAACGTAACACGGATTTCAGATAGACTCCGATGTCAGATCTAAGCGTAGGAAAGAATTTATTACGAGCCGTCGATATAGTTGGAATCAATTTGAATTGAAATATCCAGTGGATCCGAAGCGTTACTAAATATTTTAAAGTTATGCTGTTGAGAAGAAATATGGCGTCGAACGATTTACATCGGTTAGGAATGGTTTTTGTAAAATACTTTTAGTTCGACTTGTTGAAGATGTTAGCGAGTGCTTTTGTGAGGTTATTTTTCAACTTATAGGGTTAATTTTTATTGTGTTTGGGTAATTTGGATTTTACACTGCCTTGTTGGTCTATTAGCTGTATACGCGACTGCTAAACATAAGCTCTTGGGTTGGATTCTCGGGTCGAACAATGTGTGATTCGGATTTTTGATTAGGTATTTCTCGGTAGCAGCCCGAAGTCTGGATGTGTGCCCAGTTGATGGCAATAGGCTCACCCCCTATTACACGGGACTTAAAAACATGACTGGTGAAACATGAGTGTACTGAGGTAGCACCTCTGTCCAACCACTGTCTGTTACTTAACAAAATACCAATAGACATTAGAGACTCAATGAACAGGAAAAACATAAAGCGTAAGCTGAAAGAACATTACATCAATTTGATTCAAACTTAATTGGTAACAAATCTCAGGTCATGGCATGTTAAGACAACCTCAAGGGTCTATTTGTGTCCCTTGTTTTAAGTTTATGTAAAAACCTTTTCTATAAATAAATAAATAATAATAAATCACCATTATGTACTTTTTCGCAGTAACATTACATGCCATTACTTACAAATGTGAAAGAAAATCATTTCCCGCTACTAATGTTACGTTAAAACTCACAACCTGACACGCGGCAGTCAGCTGTTTATTATTGGAGCTGCAAAGAATTACTACATATAGAAGAAAGTTGATTAGTACAACAAATACGTAGTGGGGTAGGCAGAAGCTTAATAGCGCCACCAGCATGCTACTTCCTCTACTGTAGGGACTACAGGCAGAAATAGTGATAGCGCTGCAAATTGTAATGTGCCCCCGCGCATATGGTTTCGCGGGCAGTCGTTTGCACACTTATTCATACACTAAACTTATAAACTTGCTGCTTACTTTAACGCATTGTCCGAATTTATTTTTCACAACCACGTCACTATTAAGATCGGGGTCACCATTGTTGAGGTTGATTTAGGTGGTTTTAGTACCGCTTGGGAGGAGCAGCGCCGTGCTCTCGTTGCGGAAGTAGGCAGGGACCTGTCACTGCCGGCCGTCGTGTCATGTGTGTGTCATCGGAAGGAGTCTGCGGAACGGGAAAAGGAGATATCTTCCTCCAATCTGGCCCGCAGCAGACGCACCGGGCGTCGGCGGAGGGCGGACAACGCCCTCTTCCAGCCCCCCTAAATGGGTCCAGAGGCGACGGACTTGGGGACGTCTGTCGCCCCCCACACACCAGGACCCGAGGTGGCGGCGCGTAGTGTTCCACGCGCGCCCCTCTTAGACGTCGCGGGGGGAGTCAGACACCTCACTCCCCCCCTCGACCTGAGGAGGCCTGCATAGGCGGGCCGGCACTAGCTGGGGGTTGCGGAAGGATCGTACGTTCCTGCGACCCCCGGCGTAGGTGTGAGACGGAACATCGGGGTGGTTTTTAGTCAGTATGAGTCTCACAGACCCCTTACATCCATGAGGTTCTTAAACCCGGAATCAAAAAAAAGAAGAAGGTGTTTGTAGTAAGGAGAATAAATAAATGACACAAGTCCGTAAACCCAGTCTATTCAACATTCCCACATACAGTATTTAGAGAGTGCTATACAAGTTACTGTTTCGATGCGGCACAAACGACTGCCTGCTAAACCATATGCGCGGGGGCACATTACATTTTGCAGCGCTATCACTGTTGCTGCTTGTAGTTTCTATATCTACACACTCCTTTTGCTTGGTTAACGTTCATATATTTGGTCATAGATGCACGCCAGTTGCGAATACCTACTACGCACCTACTACTAAACAATATGACTAGTATGGGTAATAAAGTCCTTCTAGGGCGTCACTCCCATTTGCCATGTTAATACTTTTTGTAATTCACCTTTCATTTATCCTCTGAACTTGACAGACCACAACCCAGTTACTGGGTAACACAATACCCTTCGATAAGACTTTTTGTCAGATTTCCGGGATGCTGTCTACCCGTAATGACTGCCAGAGATCTACAAATAACAGCCTGGACCAACGGCTCAACGTACTTTCCGAGGCGAAGTATGAATATGAAATTAATGGTCACCCATCCACAGACTTAACCGTTGATCGTCCCATGCGGCTGTTTTTATTTAGCCACGAACTCTTCAAGACACAAGACGCAATTGACTAAACTAAATGCCGCTCACTCACCGAGAGCCAGCATTTGTAAATCAACAATCCGTATTTACGTAGTTACTAGGGTGCCCTAGGCATTGGGTACTACATACATTAGATGGACCTATGCAGACAATGTTTGAGTATCGTGGTGAGGTATTTTGATTTTAAGACTAACGTTATAAGACCTTATCAATAATATTTTTTGAATAAACACCTATATATTATACGAGTACAATAAAGCAATAAAACTACTATTTACATGAAAAATAAATCATCCGCTTCATTGTCAAATGGAAAAGTACCCAATAGGCTGGCATCATAGCCACGGCAATGCTGAAATGATGCTTAAGGGTTCCGTTTTCACCTTGCGAGGTCTGGAACTCTAAAGATCAATGAAAGAGTATCCTGTCATCGATTTTTTTTCAGTAATCTGATGAACTAAAATTTTTATCACAAAAAATCTTGACTTTCTACTCAGCTACAGACAATCATAATGCCTTCTCACAAACTCCATTATGCTCATTTCAAATCAAATTATTTATTCAATTTATAACCCACATAATGTCTCTGCAATTGTCGCAACGACAGACGACAATGCTGAACAAGACTTCAGCAAATGTACATTCACTTAGGACAAACGGCATCGCAATTAGCGTCATTGCAACCGCGAAGCTACAGCAAAGCGAATAAACGCGGGCGGCAGTGGCTAAGTGAGATAAATAGAGATTTACATTACATTAAAATAGTGCTGTCGAGATGTTTTGGTAGTGAACGATTGATGTCGTTATGTTTAGCGGCACTTTTTGTTTGAATGCGTGGGCACTAGTCAAAAACCAGCAGCCAAAAGACGTCGGTGTGAAAATGTCAAAAACTATTTATGTATCGATATTTTATTTTAAAAAGCAATACAACTATTATGTACATGAAAATAATAAGAATCACAGGGCATCGTAAAATTCAGCCGCATCGCTTTCAATGGGAAAAGTGCCCAGAAGTCCGGCAGCATTGCCACGTTGAATGGCAATGCTGATTCATTAGCCAAAAAAGCCAGCCCTCTAGTCTCGTGCAGAGTTGACCAAACGCTTCGCGATATCCCGTAAAAGTAAGTGGCACACGGGCCCTGGCCAGTGTTTCAACCCCAAACGGCTTAAATATATAACTCCCAATTAGGTGGTTATATTTTCGCCGTTTGAGGTTTTCTGCACCTGCACAGCAGTCGCACCGGCACAGTCCGCCATACTATTTATTTTATTCACTTTTTAGACGATATTTTTAAAACATTTTAATTCCGCTTCAAACTTGCAAAAAGTACTGCGGACGCGATGTCTTTCGAATGCCGTGCCGCTGCTCGGCTCTTATTTCGTTATGTTTATCGGGTTTTTCAAAAATCAACCCCTTCTTAGTTGAAAAGGTTGCTTCCATTAACAAAAAAGTAAAAAATATAAAAGGTAAAAAAAAAAAACAAAAATCATCGGAGTAAAAGAAGGAATATAGTTTGAATAGCACAATTACTAATATTAGATGGGATCCCTTCCACCCTGTTTATCAGTATAATATTGTGATCTGTGCTGTATATTCAACATCAGGTCTGTCGATAACTGTATGGTTGTACAACCAAGAAGAGACTTTATGTCTCACGGCAACATATATTATGATAGCCTGAGTTGATTAATAATTATAAATCAAAAGGCAACCAATTTTCTTGGGTGGGCCATCTCTACCCAATATCAATTCTCTAAAAAGTCCTTATTCTTTAAATCCCAACTACCTACCCACGGCCCGAATCACACAAAGTTGTGTAACTAATAAAGCTTTTATTTACAACAATAATATCATATTTTCCACCACTGCATCAACTCGAGACAGATTAAAGAGAAGAAACTAAAGGCTCCACTGTGAAGAATGAGCGAACTATAATAAATAATGGGCTAGTACATTTGTACCACTATTTCTCTTCCACTGTCAGAAGAAAATTCATCGTTCACACCGACCAACCGTTTGTTTTATTTGAACATTGTTTTTTATTTATCACGTTATTGTTGAATGATATAGTTCTGTTGTTTGTTGATTTTAAGTGGAAGTGGAATGGTAGAATTCATTATTATCTGCGTCACAGGTACGTACCTATTGGCGCAGACACGCTCACTACTTAATTTTGTTAGATTATTTGAACTAGACTAGAATACATAAATATGAGGGTAGTGCCTGTAAGAATGCATCAAATATTGTTATGAGTGTAAGTTCAGTAATAGTTGTCAGTTACATGGCAAGCGATATCGCGAGAGGCCTAGGCGGCCATGGTGGATAGTAGGATGAGCCTTGGACTCTCCTTCGATACAGACTGGTCCTAAATAGTTGTAGACGAACAGTAGAAAGGGAGAAGGGAGACCTTTGCCTGCAGTGCAAGACACAACAAACCATACCATAGGTTCCAAATTTAAATGATCCGATAATGCGACCCTGACAAAATTCTCAAGATTTCTGCCTAGCAGTTGGTAAAATAATTACTTATGATTTTAGAATTTGCTTAGCTATCTTGGAGTCAGCTTTAAGTCTAATCGGATGCGGTTGAAGGCCAGTACTTTACTTTAAGAGAATACCTATATGACCTCAAAGACGGAGTTACAGGATAATACCTCCACGTAAAACTGGTTGTCAGACTTTAACACTTCTGACTACCCGTAATGCCTGTCAAAGATCTACAAATCACAGCCAGGAGCAACGGCTTAGCGAGCTAACTCATGCAAGTTTATTCTAGATCGATATTTTTTTACTAAGAAGGGATAACCTAGAACACTTATCCTATGCATCTACATGAGTGCTTCCCCTGTGGGGAATTTTACCCAATTCATCAGTGACCATTCCTTCCCTCACGATAAAATTGGACATACGTCAAACTGTGAAAACTGTGTTCGACGACCGATGTGGCGCGGCGGGCGAAGGTCCGCCTGCGACGCAAGAGGTTGCGGGTTCGATTCCCGCCTTGGGACAAATGTTTGTACGATCTACAAATATTTGTTCCGGGTGTTCTGGGTATTTTCTATATATATAATAAAAATATCTATCTATGTAATGTACTGTATTAAGTATATCAGTCATCTAGTACCCATAACACAAGCTCTGCTTAGCTTGGGGCTAGATGATGCTGTGTGGATTGTCCAGCAATATTTATTATTATTTATATTTATTATTGAAAGTGTTACATCGGTAGTTGTTGCAACAAATATATCGATTAGTTTGATTCTTTATAAATCTGCAACATAGTTTGTTTGTAAGTTGTAAGTCATAAAATGCTTTAGGATGGACAGCGTGGCGAAAAGTTTCTTTCTCTCTGTTCTGTACTGCAAAGGAATTTTGGGAAAATATTAAAATCAGTAGAATAAACTACTTAATCTCATAGAAATGTTTTTACGTAGTCATATCAGCAAAAAGCCGTCCACTGGTGGACATAAGCCTCCCCAAAGATCGGTCCTGCACTGCCCTCATCCATAGACTTCCTGCGATCTCCACCAGGTCGATGGTTCACCTTGTGGCCCAACCACGCTGCTACTTTTGGTACACGATTGCCACACAGGAACCCCAACGACCAGCAGTAATCATAATTTTACAAGCTTTATTGGTGAAGTTTTATTTATTGATGCTATTCAATATTTCCCAATTTTTTTGTTTTTTTTTTTGAGGGATCTGTCAGACACTTACTGACTTTAAACCACCCCGGTATTCCAGCTCACACCTACGCCGGGGGTCGCGGTAAAGTACCATCTTTCTGCAACCTCCAGCTGATTCAATATTTCCCGTCCTTGAAATAATCTACTATAACCTACTTCATGTCTGAATGGAAAAACAGACGTTGTGTAAGACGCTCCCTAGAAGTAAAACTCGGATATTTTCAAATTTTGTTGTATTACGGTTCTCTATATTTTTATTTTATTTTACTTATTTTTTTCGGAATAACATACAACAATATTAGAAGCTAGAAATAAAATACAGTGTTGAGTCAAGTCATTGAAGAAGGAGCTTTGCCAAAATGTATAACAATGATATGGAATATTGTTTATAAACGCATCACAAGATTTTTAACGAAACAATTTTTTAACAATTTTTCAAGAAATGTAGTCAACTAGACCTTCTTTACATAATATAAGTAATTTTAATGATTCTTGTTCTATTAAATAAAACTGCTAATACTCGTAGCAATTATAAATTTTGATAGAACACATGAGATTCATGTGGAAGGTTCACATGAATCCATTCAACTTTACAAACAAGCGATTATTTTTTAATATTACTTTTCATGTACTTTTCATCGGCTATCATGGTATGGACACGTGATGCGAAGGAATGAGGATCATGTTGTGAGGAAAGTTTTGAGTATGAATGTAGAGGGTTACAAGAGTAGAGGGAGACCCAGGAAACGATGGATGGATTGTGTGAAAGTTGATATGGCTAAGAAGGAGGTGACTTCTGAGATGACGGGAAATAGAGATGTATGGAAGAAGAAGACATGCTGCGCCGACCCCAAATGAAATTGGGATAAGGGCAAGAGGATGATGATGATTACTTTTCATGTTAGTTAGTATGTGTGGGTCAAATCTTGCAAATGTATTTCAATTAAACCAGTTATTCCCAACCGATTTAACCAAAATTCGCATTCAGGTTTGGTTTGCATCGCAATAATAATTACGTCATGTACAATCTGGTTAAAAAAATATAGTTATTTTTCTAATAAGATGCATTACTGTCATGTGACACGCTTTATTCACACATGACATGTCATTTCAGAATAAATAATAAATTAAATAAATATTGCTGGACAATCCACACAGCATCATCTAGCCCCAAGCTAAGCAGAGCTTATGTTATGGGTACTAGATGACTGATATACTTAATACTATACATTACATAGATAGATATTTTTATTATACATAGGAAATACCCAGAACACTCGGAACAAATATTTGCAGATCGTACAAACATTTGCCCCAAGGCGGGAATCGAACCCGCAACCTTTTGCGTCGCAGGCGGCCCTTCGCCCGCCGCGCCACATCGGTCGTCAAATATAACAATTAAAATACAGAATAAAATAATTATGTAAGATATATCGCGTTTTATTGACGAATGGTTTGTGGGTTATTTGAATATTGACACTTTGTTTCACGCCTCAATTATTTTATTACAAATAGAATTTAAAAAATAATAGTGATTGACAACTTAATAAGCCGGTTTCCTCATTAGCAAAAACCATTTTGAACGAATGATTAAAAATTTTGAATGTGTGAATATTAATCTAGTTTTGCTCACTAGTATTACTTTATTTTTGGATTCTGTCGTGTATTTCATCATCATGTAGGTTTCTGATCAGATTCAACTGTTGTGAGTGTTTGAATCAGAGTTTTAAGTTTATCGAGTTCTTTCTCAATGTTTACATTTTTATTTTTTAGTTCCATGAGTTCATTCTCAGTGTTATAATTTTTATTTTCGAAGTATTTTATTTCCTCTCTGAGGTTTTCATTCATCGTTTGCAGATCATCTATGTCTCCTCTAACTTCATTTCGTATTAAAAGTGTTACGTTTTCGACTTGAGTTTTCAAATCAACTTTCTTAACTTTTATTTCGTCACGAAATTCAGCCAAATCATTTTTAAAGTCATACTCTAGAGACTGTGTTTGTTGTTTCTTTGCTTGACCATCTTTCTCATAGTTCGATGATAAATTCTTATTCTGAAACAATATTAAAATTGGTAAAACCCATCCAAGTGCTAGCTGATCTTGCCCACAAAGGATTTCGAATCACTCAAACTATTATAGTAGTCATCTTCCTTGCTATTTATTTTTTATTTTTCATTACATTCAGACTTATTTCGCTTTTAAGTTTTTACGCTTTTACGATACGGAAAAAAACAACAATATTTTCAGGAATAATATCTGTTTTTGTGGAGGTTTCCTATGCCATTAAAAGAGAAGCAAACTTGAATTTAAATAAAATCACCTCTCATTTTCCAGTATAGCTTATCATAATGGCGGCCACAGTAACACGTATAACAATTATACAGTTTTGTGACCGACGGACAGGTGAGTAGTAACGGGATCTCTTAGGACACCCTTAGATATATGCCTATTTTGTATACTATACATACCTCCTTGCAAACATTCAATATTGTGTCATCATTAGCATTGGTATTCAAGCTTATTTCTTCAATGAGAAACTGAAACAAAAAATAATATTTTATAAGGAGAAAACAAAAACCAGAAAGTGACATGCAAGACAAAAAACAAAATTTAATTAGACAAGATTATGATAGTATATGTGTGCGTGTGTGTGTATGTGTGTGTGTTTGTAGTTTTTTTTTTTTTTTTTTTTTTTTTTTTTTCTTTAGAAAAAACGTTGACGCGTATGTAATTTACAATCGCCTGGCATTGCGTTTCATAGACCATCTTCATAATATCTCCGTTATTTATATATCCGCATCTGCAGATTGACGCAACTGCTTAACAGTTGCGTCAATCTGCAGATGCGGATACATAAATAACCTTGCACACTCGCTTAAAGAGGTGGTAATATATTTTTCGAATAATAATTAGACTGTGGTCAATCACTATGCCAAGATATTTTGTGTGCGTGACTTTTTTTATAGTGTAAGTTAATACTTACACTATAAAAAAAGTCAAAGTATAAGAACTAATAATTTGTAGGAGAACATCATATTATATGGACTTGTAGGGTTAGGTTTTGTTACTTCTTAGTGTAACGAACGTTCAGGGTGAGAAGATTGTTACTCCGCCAGTCTCTAACAATATAAAACTTTACTGTGCAAAACTATGCATTTCAGCCCAATTCTTGGATGAATAAGCAAATGCTGTAACTCTATCATAGGAAAAGATATCCCCGTTTTCTATGTTAAGACTGCACAAGTTATTTATGGAGCACAAGAAGAGGTTCGGTCCAAGGATGCTGCCCTGGGGAACCCCATAAGCAATTGACATTTCAAAGCTTGTGTAAGACTTAATCTTTTAACATTGAAATCTATTATTTAGGTATCTCTGAAATAGCAAAGAATGACTGCCTCGTATCCGCAGACATTTCAGTTTTCCCAAACTGGGTAAGAATTGAGACCGTATCGAATGCTTTTGGTTATTATTAAGGTTTCTATGATATGCGCTAGATGATGTAGGTACTGCATAATAGTAAGACTTAAAAGTCTTACTATTTATTTTTTAATTTCACGTGTCTGCCTTTAACGGTTCAAGAGGAACATCGTTAATAAGGTCCTCTTTAATTTAAAATTTTAGTACCATACAAGAAATGTGATTACTGGCGTTATTTGCTTGATTTTAATTGAATTTAATTTTAATTTTTACATACTATTTGGCGTTGAAAAACTACCCCATAATAAGTTAAAAAAACATGCAAGCTAGTATTTCAATGTAACCATCACTCACATCAAAGTTGTATCCTGGCTTCGTTGAAACTAATATAAGTTCCATGTCTTTTGTCAGAAGAACATCTTTGTTTTTCATCAAAGGCGGTTGTTCTATATGCAGATATTTAATACAGTTCACGTACAAATTTGGTTGATTATTACTGTTGACATAAATGACGATTTTCATCCATTTGTCTATCCAGTTTCCTTGAAATAGATATGATATGGATTCTGGTGGCGAATACAATTCAGTACTCAGAATGACTCTTGAAATATTTTTTCCAGCTGATGCCAGACATAGGCTCATGACTGTACGATTATCTTGCCTCATCGAGAACAAACACTCTGGGCTGTGCTTAAGGGATTTAAAAATGGCCGTCACAACAAATGGGGCTGTTAAGTTTAGGCCTACAAGATTTGTAGCTCTAGGATCTACTTCTACAAGCTGATCGCTGGTAAACTTGTATGACTGTAGTCCAGGAGTGTAGGAATCATTTACCAGTTCCTTTATATTTTCTGGTGGTTGTAGTAATGTATGTTTGACATCTGTAACAAAGGTAAATTGCATTGGTTTTATGACCTTAGATTAATATCTAAGATCTGAATCAGAATAAGAATTCACTTCAATTCTTTCTTTTTGTCTTTTTTGTTAAGGTTACCCCGCTCTAGGAATTTCTCCTGTGTCGTGGGAGTGCGTTTACAAACATTGAAACCACATACACAAGCAGCCAGACCCGGAACAAACTCGGGTTAAATTTCCGTGCTGAAATCGAACCTGGGACACGCGGCGCAGCAGCCGATCACTCAGCCACTGCGCCAACCATTCCGCCAGTTGGTATATGCTCATCGTAGACACACTTTTACTTTACTTTTGAGCGTCATCAATACGCTCTCAAGAAAGAAACGAAAATTGTATTGATACTTGTATTTGCGTCGACGTGTACGGTGCTGATGTTAAGCCACAAGTGCTTATTGGTGATTATCGGAATCAAATAGAGATACTATCTTACTTTTACCAGTTAATTTACCTTGCGAACTTCTAGGTACAAATGAAGTCGTAGCAGTTGCAGCAGAAGGCAAAAAGGTACTTTGTTCTGGTGGTCCAGTTGGAGGTACTACACATATCCCAGGCGGACCTTGGGGCCCGACTGCTCCTGGTAGCCCTGGGTGACCTCTGTCTCCCTTACTGCCCTTTAGCTATTGATTTCAAAGACAGGCAAATCAGAAGTTTGGTTGGAACAATTTAAATGAACGAAGTATCGCTGAGTGGGTTATTCATTTTATTTATATCAGTAATGCCATTGCACATTACACTTACCAGGTAAAAATCCATTTCAGACATACTTCCGCTGTCACCTTTATCACCTTTTGGTCCCATAAGGCCGTATTCTCCTTTCATTCCCCTGGGCCCCTAAATAAAAATGAAACACACACAAAGGAATAACATTGGACTTAATGGTATACAAATGTTATTTAATTCATGTTCCTAAATTATTACAAAAAGAAATATTATCACTTTGATCATTTTACTGAAGCCGAAAAAAATACGTAAGTTTGATGTGAACATTCGCTGATTATTATAAGTATTTTATAATCATTGTTGGGAACATGGACAAGGTGCTGTTGGACATGTCCGTCGCCTCCCACTCATAAGGACACAAGATGGCGGTGCGAAGTATTCCACGCGCGCCCCTCTTAGACATCACGGGAGGAGTCAAACACCTTACTCCCCCCCTCGACTTAACAATACCAAAAAAAGAACTTTTGGGTAGGCCGCATTAAGTACTCAAACTGCCAGACTGTTATTAAGAATTAGACAAAAAACAATAAAAATAAATACATAATGAACCACATAGTCCTCACGTTTACAAAAAGTCAATTAATAATAAGAATAAAAATAATTAAAAGTCAATATTAATGTCACTAATAATAATATACAACACTTTACAAGTAAACAGTCTCTTCATTATGTACTCTTCAATTAAATAAATGTCAAAGTGTATCAAACAAACAATTTTAACAAAATAGTTGTTAAATTTAATAAAAAAATCTTGTAAATGTCAAAACAATGATAGTGTAAATTTAGTTGGAGCCGCTCAACCCCATGCCTTTTGGTCCTCAATATAATGTTTCAAAGTGTAATAAGCTTTGTGACATAATTTTCGCTGCACAGATGATTTGAATTTATTAAGGCTTCGTTCTTGAATGTCGAAGTTTATTGTAAAAGCGTAAAAATAGCATCGAAACGAGCTATCTATTTTCTTGATCCTTGTTGGAGAAATAACAAACTTGTGTTTGTTCCTAGTATTTATACTATGGATATCACTGTATTTTTTTAAAAGATTAGTATTTATATATGCATACAATAGATTTTCATAAATATACTGAGAGGGCACAGTTAATACACTAATCTGTATAAATTTCTCCCTTAGAGAGTGTCTCGAGCTTAGTTTATAAATTGATCAAATTGCGTCTACAAAACAAAGATAGTCTGAATGTCGGCAGCATTCCCCCACAGTAGAATACCGTACGACATTATACCATGAAAATAACTAAAGTACACTAAACGGCATGTCACAATGTCAGTTAATATATTTTTCCTGACAGGTAGTTATTCTGGGTCTGTGTTGTGGTTGTGTATGTGACTTTAAATAATTGTAAGCGCACCCACGATACAGGAGGCTTTTCTAGTGCTGGGCAACAGTAAAATAAATAGCAACAAAAATAAACGTACGGATTTTTGTACTTTTAGGGTTCCACACTAAAATCATTTGTCACAGTTTCATCGGGCTTTAATTGAAGATAATGTATCATACTCATTCTATTGTCATTTTTGTTGATTCATAGTTTTTGGTTATTTTATTAATACAAATGTTAGAAAAAATATGATTCCCACCCTTCAAAATATGATTTCCATCTTCAAACTTTACAAATATAAATATCTGATCAATGTCTTTTAAATCCATGATTAAGCTTATGCTCACTCCAGGGTTAGGCTTATGGCATACTTAAAAGGAGGAAGGAGCGGAGTCCTCTAATACAGGCATTGCTTAAATGAAGACTCCAAACCCAAAATTGTTTGTGTATAATCTTTGGACACAATAAACGTTATTTTTAAACGTGAGTATTATTATTAAAAGGGTAATGTAAAATAATTCTAAGCACACTCACAACACTCTTTTATAATTGTAGTTTTGAGTGGCCTTAGCTTGCCTAAGCGTTAAATTTACTATAATGTCCATTCCAGTCAATTCACTATTATACTAGTAAGTCGGTGGTTAATTTTTTAATACTGACAAACTGATTTTTTCATCTTTTCTTTATTTTTTTTTATTTATTTATCAGAGTAACTAATAAATAAATAAATAATGGACAATCCACACAGCATTATCTAGCCCCAAACTAAGCAGAGCTTGTGTTATGGATTCTAGATGACTGATATACTTAATACAATACATTACTTGGATAGATATTTTTTTTATCATACATAGCAAATACCCAGAACACCCGGAACAAATCTTTGTATATCATACAAATATTTGTCCCAAGGCGGGAACCGAACCCGCAACCTCCTGCTAATGAGTAAATATATATGTGAAGTCGGAACTTACCGTAGAGCCTGTAGGACCTGGTTCTCCCATCGCTCCATTGGCACCATCTGGACCGGGTTCTCCTTTGGGGCCAATTAGTCCAACTTCACCCTTGAAACCTTGATCACCTTCCGGTCCCTAAAATAATAGTTAGATTTAGAAGTAAAATATCGTTTTTCTTTGACAGTTATATGTAATTCCGCGACTTTTACGTACCTGTTCACCACTCGTTCCAGTTTCTCCTTTGAAACCTCTTAATTGTTCCACTACTGCTGCATCTAGAATATAAATTAATATTGATATATTTAAAGTACTACGGTATACGTCTCGTTGTCTGACTGGATGTGTCTGTATGCCTAGAACAGGCTGACCTATGCATGTAGGAAAAGATTATAATATTTTGATTGTCTGATAATGCCTTCTTAGGAAAAGCAGGTGTTATCAGTTAAGTCACCATCAATTAAGCCTTTAGACATAAATTACGAATCGCAACATAATGAGGGAAGAACTTACCTTCAGTATCCAAAAGAGATGATAAACTTGCATCTCGACCTTGAATACCGGGTGCTCCCTGGTATCCAAGTGCTCCTGGAAGAAAGTTTATGAAGTTTAAGAATTTTCTACCAAGATGATAAAAAAGAGGCTAATTGATCGAATTTGTTTATTTGTATGTCCCTCTGCTTGTGCGGTGCGTCTGTCGCAGCATTTCAGGCAAATAAATGCTGTCGACTTGATATATTGATTATACTTTTAAATAATATAGTGATAGAATTGTAAATAATTATGTTATTACATTGCAACAGTCTAAAGTCAACATCTTAAAGTTTCATTCGAAAATTAAATAAATGCAAATATGGAGCCCGATTTCACTTAATTTTATTTTTAAGCAGGGTGTTATGAGCTTGACGTGTCTGTGTGTGTGTCTGTCTAAGGCATCGTAGCTCCCGAAGGGATGAACCGATTTTGATTTTGTTTCAATTTTATTGAAAGCTTAACTAAGCTAAGAACACTCCCGTCGGAGTGTTCTTAGCTATGTTAGATGAACATCGGTTGAGCCGTTCAAAAGCTATCCTTATTTTACTCTTTGAATCTGGGTTTTCTCGCCAGATAACGTGTCATAATTACGTCAAATGAAGCGTGCTTTATACCTAGTAGTAGGTATATTACATGAGGTTTAAAAAGCATGAAATTAAATATAAAATTTTAAAAAACAAGCCTCGTACTCGCGTCAAATAAACTGCTGTAAACTTTATTTTTTGCTTTTGAGATGTTTTTGTGCCTTTTCTAATCACCGTTATAAATATTTTGATTTCATAAAATTGTCGGTAAAATATCTTTTTAATAGGTTTGACAAAAAAAACAAACCCCCTCAGGGAAGTGTCAATAGTAGCAAGTGCAAGGCATAATTGCGAATATAGAAGTACACAGTAGGTTGGTATGTAATTTCTTTTTCAAGGTTTTTGTTCCCATAGGGCCAACACCTACTAATAGCTCTAATAATAAGTTTACAAAATCTGTGTTCATCACCCTGACTGTCACAGGGGTGTGTCTACTCTACTGTACTAAGTAGTCTGACGAAACTTTAACAAAGTATGAACAACAAACTTTTTTTAAAGATTTCTGTCTAAGGCATCGTAGACAGAAATCTTTAAATTAGAATAATAATTTATTAATATAATATAAATTAATATAATATAAATTAATTTAATATTAATTTAATTAATTAATATAATATAATAAGAATAATTATTATTTCCTTAGAATATCTTCTAAGGAAATAATAATAGCAAAATAATAAAAGAATAAATAATGCAAAGGAAACTGAAATGGTTTAAATGGTACTTACTACTCAAGCCCGTTCATAATAGATTGGTTTATTTACCTTGTTTACCCTTATATCCTCGTTGCCCAGTTTCACCTCTAGGACCTTTCAGTGCATCCTCACCTCTATCGCCTTTTTCACCGGGAAGCCCTGGGATACCCTAAAATGTCCAATAACTTATATAAATGTATATTTATGTTTTGGCTCATTTTTATTAAACTCAACTTTAATGTATTGTTACTGTGTAGTCAGGAGTTGTGTCCGTTTAACCAGACATTTTTTTTATGTTAAAGCTTGTCATAACTTTGATCTGTCATTATTAATTAGGCCCGTTTTCACTAACGTCAAGCGACTTAAATGTGTTGCCAAAATAAAAGCGTTCTTGTACTATTTCACTGTCAAACGTATTGTTCAATAATAGACGATAAATATGGCAGCCCTATGCACCAAGTCGAAAAAGTAACAAAGAGTTACTGCGAAGAGCTCTGTTAAGATCATTTGACCCAGCCAAAATAGCGAGCTCATATTCTAAAAGATGTCGCATCAAACAGACTACGCTCGGAAGTAAAACACTCGACCAGGAAACTGAAAACATTGATCAGGAAACTGAAAACAAACAAGGCTTCAGGACGAGTTACTGGAGAGCAGATGATTGTGTCCATTGTAGATGATCAAATAAACATTACAAAAGCAGCTTAAATGAATGTGGCTGAAGCCCCATACGGTGGTCGAATAAAATCTCTGTAAGTTGAGATATCTATCGGGGTTAGACTGTGCCTAGCTTACTGTCCGTAATAGCTGAAGAAATATCGTTGTGATATAGAAAAAGTCACGATTGTCATCAGTGAGACCACAATGAGGAGGAAAAGAGAAATCTTTTTGATGGTTTGTTTAGCACAATGAGACAGTACGTCGAAACACTTCATGGAATAACAGAGACACAAGCTTCGCCTCGATAGTAGGGAATTTGTGCGCACCGAAATATCTTTACCCACGTCATCAGGGAATACACGGCTGATGTTGTTTTACAATCGTTATTACACCAACATTTATTATCATTATAATATAAATACGCTTTTTGTGTTTGTGTGAGTGCGCTTGGTTCTTTAAAATTTAATAGAGTTACGTTATCTGTATGCTTTTTATACGTCTGCGTATACGTTGCCACATAAATAGAAGTTGGATCTTGTCCTTGCTAAGTACGGGAGGGGGGGGGGGGGGGGGTCCTTAATTTCTTATAGTAGATATGCAACGTGAGATGGTTCTTACTGGGTAACCCATGGCTCCTTCTCGACCTGGCTCTCCAGTTTCTCCAACTATTCCATCTCGTCCTGGAAATCCATCTAGCCCTTGTAAACCAAAGTCTCCTTTGGAACCTTTATCTCCTTTTGCACCTATAGGGCCTTGGGTGCCTTGCTGTCCCGCTGTCCCCTCCGATCCCTTTTCTCCATCAAAACCTCTGCTTCCACTTTCACCTTTAGAACCTTTCATGGCTAGTGGTCCCACTGGCCCGCATGAACCCTTGTCCCCTTTGGAACCTGCGTCTCCTTTATTGCCTTTAAAACCCGGAAAGCCAGGAGGTCCTATCGGCCCTACCAGTCCGGTTAGTTCAGGGGTCTTTTCAAAATACTTATTCTAAAAAAAAAAAACAAAGAAATAATGATATGTATTTATAGTAACAGTCAAATGCGCACGTAAGGTTAGGTACACCAAACGCATAAACACCCTAGGTTCGACGACACGGTTGGCGCAGTGGTTGAGCCATCGGCTGCTGCGCCGCGTGTTGTGGGTTCGATCCCCGCACGGAACAAATATTTGTATGACCTACAGGTAATTGTTCCGGGTCTGGCTGTTTGTGTATGTCAGTTTGAATGTTTGTAAACGCACCCACGATACAGGAGAAATTCCTAGTGTGGGGCAACGTTTTTTTTAAAAAAAAAAAAAAAAAAAAAAAGTTTGATAGTTATCTGTCTAGCACTGATGGTACAGAGGCCAGCACATCAAGCTACCCCAATGTGACAAATTTCATTGATAGGGTTTCAACTTTATTACAAAAGAAGAAGGTTCATGTTCAATTGGAAAAATCTGACAGTGTGGACCAGTGTCGTGTAGGCTTATGTTTTTACGATCTATTTGTAAAACGTTAACGGTTTAAACTTGCTTGTGGAGATATGATCGGAGACAAGAGCACTCTTCCTTAGAGCGAAAGTCAGTCAATTAGAGTAAACCATTTCTTTTTTATCGGTAGTGTAAATTTGGTTGTTGCATGCACACACATTTCGATCAGCCTAAATTTTACGCATGTTAATAAAATAGTCAACAATTATATCGAATTTTATGGTTGAGAACTGAGCAGTCGTATCTACGTCACAAAAACAGATAAAAGAAAACAAAACATATATTATATGGTACGTACCTCATGGCAAATAGATTTTAATGTATCATCATCAGCATTAGTGTACAAACTGATTTCTTCAATGAGACCCTGAAACAGTGAAATATTGAATTTAAATTTCGGTTTGTAAAACACGAAATAAATCAAGTAATGAGATATATCGACACTGGAACGACTGTAGAATACGTCGATATCTTGGATTGGAGACAATAATAAACACTACTGACTTATGTGGTTTTGTAGGTCATTTAATTATATTAGCGAAAGTAGCTGTACAATTTATACAACAACATTTTTTTTACTACTTTTTCATTTAACTTTTCTTTTTTTTAAGTTTTATATGTTTAGCATTGTGTTGTCTGCCTGTGTGCCCGAGCCAGTGCTGAAAAAATGATTTTTCATTCTTTCTTTTTTTTTTTCAATTACCTAACGTTTGCACGGAACCCGGTGTGTGAGTTAGACACGCACTCGACGATTTTTTGACGTTATTATTTTTCCTTAATAATTAATCAGTTGTCTCAATTTGATTTGTAAAAAATAAGTAATAAGAGTTATTATTCTATTTGAGGACGTACTAAATAAGTACCTACAGAGATAAATATTACACTAGATGATAACGAATTACTATTATGGTTGGTTTAAAAGAACATTCGATATTTATTTATTTATTTATTTAATACTTTAAGCACACAAATGTACAGAGGCGGACTTAATGCCATATCTCATCATTAGGTGTGACAAGTGTACAAGGGATAAAGTAAAATGTCATAACATGTGACTTAGTTTCCATGTCGGTAAAATATTCTTAATAAGCTTGCTAAATGAGCCGTATCGATTCTAAAACAGTTAAAAATTGAAACATCTAAATCATCGAATGCGCGCGCGCACTCACTAGGGAGTCCAAGGCTGAGGCACAGAGGAGGCATAACGGCACGATTCCTGTGTCGGCACGAGCGACGCCTATAGATTTTTCACATATTTTTTTTATAGAAAATTATATAATATCAAAGAATAATCAGTTAATCTAGAGAAACTGCTAACAAGTTACTGATTTTAATAATTAAAGGTAAACAAACAGGGAACGAACAAAATGAATGAAAAAATTGAAAATGGCAACGGGGGCCATTATTAAAGTGAGCGTGTGAGAGTTTTCAATTTTCAGCAAAGTGCAAAGGCCTATCCCATACTATCGAAAAAGGATAAGATAAGATAGGAAAAGATAAGATTATTTATTTCGCAAATATGGGTACAGTACATGGTGTAAAAAACAATTAGCAAAGTTCAGCCACATTTTACCATTAGGCATGCGAAAGGTACAAGACTAGCAACAAAAATAATTATTACATAATAACATTCAACATTTAGTGATAGCCGTGTTTAATAGTTAAACAAATGCATTTTCTTTTTCTGCAAAAAACTCTGAAATGTTGTAATAGGCTTTATCCACTAGAAAAGAGCGTAGCTTTTTTTTGAATGAAGGTAGATTTAATGCCTTCCAAGATTTAGGTAGCTTATTGTAAATGAATGGAGCCATGCAGAAAACACTTTTGCGCATGAGTGCTGTATTTGCGGTTGGCATACATAATCTGCTATCATCGCGCCTATTTCGAGGAGCTATGTCTGCGAGACGTGTAAAACGATTTGGGTTGGTTTTCACAAATACAGCTACTTCCATAATGTAAAGGCAAGGCAAGGTTAATATTTTATACTGTTTAAAATATGGCACACAACTGCCGGTAGACTTTAATTTAAACATTGACCGTATGCATCTTTTTTGTGATTTAAATATTGTTTCTTTCTCAGTTGAATTGCCCCAAAATATTAAACCATATCGTAAATGGGATTCTGCAATACCATGATAGGCAGTGAGGAGTGCGTCTGTAGATATTATCGGTGATAGAGAGCTTAAAGCATACGCTGATTTATAAATTTTCTTATTTAAAATATCTATATGCGATTTCCAGTTTAACTTTTTGTCTATTTGGAGGCCTAAGAATTTAGTGTTTTCAACTTCTTGTATAATATTGTTATTATGTTGTATTATAAATGAGCTTTTTATGGTGTTTCGTTGATTAAAATAAATTACATTAGTTTTGTTTAAGTTAATATTTAAATTATTATCATCTAACCATTTTACGACTGAAGCTAAAGTTTTATTAATATCATTTTCATCTGTTTCTAAGTTTTTACAGGGTATAGTCACGGTGCTATCATCAGCGAATAATGTTAGTGGATGTTGTTTGTATTTAGGTAGGTCGTTTATATACGTACTTATAAAATAAATAGAAGAGGACCCAGCACGCTAATTAATTTTCCTAATTTCTGTTATCTGTTTTCTTTTAGTTAAATAAGAATGAATACGTTTTAATATATTTCCTCTAATGCCGTATGCCTCGAGTTTGTTCAAGAGGGTAGGAAAATGTACATGATCGAAAAGGACGTGGCAAGATATTTGGAGGTAAACTTAAATTTAAAGATTTTGTAATTTGGAATTGCCATTTACACGAAAGGGTGCTACACACGTCTATAAACATTTTGGAAAAATAAAATAAAACTTAAAAATCTCACCTCAAATATATATCTCTTTTGATTAGAACCCACGATGATTTTCATATCTTTCGTTAGAACTGTGTACTGTTCAAAACTGTTGAACCCTTTTCTATAGAAATGTGACTCCTTATGACAGTTTACATACAATTCCGCTGTGCCATTAGTTCTCACATACACAACTAGTTTCATCCATTTGTTACTGAAGGTTTCATTCAGTTTTAAAACTATGTAACGACCATGACTTAGATAGACTCGTGGAGCATGATGGAAAGTTCCCAACGAGAGTTGTATGTAATTACCGTACGAATTGAATTTCCCTATTTTGAATAGTTGCGCATGTATACCGGAGAAAGATTTAAATGTTGCCGTGACTATGTATGGAGCCGTGACGTTTAGGCCCACAAGACTTGTTTCATTAAGATCTACTGTAACTGTATCTCCACGGGTAAAGTTGAATGACGTTCCACCGGCAGTGTAGGAATCATTCACCCTTTTTATGCTGTCCGGTGGTATAAAAAGTCTGTGTTTTTGGCCTGAAACAAAACGAAAACGTTATTTTTGTTCTGGAATGGTCATGTGGGTTGTTAATCAGAAAACTGTTGAATTTGATTCGATTTTAAATCGTTAATGATTTCGTCTTAAGTTAAAGTTAGTCAATGTTCTCAATTCTTAGTCAATGATCAATGTAGTAAAGTTTTCGTCAATGATTCGGGCTATATACACTGGTCATACACACAAACCGTTAGCAAGTCCTCGACTGATCTAACTGCAGAACATCACCAATAAGGTCAGCATAGGTATATTTTGCAGGATGATGATTTAATCACTTGCAGGACTCAAATGGGTACCGCATAAAAAAATTGAAAAGGTTTTTGAAGTTTTACGTATAAAAAGTAACGCTGTATTGCAATTACTATTTATTCCAAACAAGGGCAGCTTGTAAACGCAGCCCTGCGTAAATTGACCCGCCCGGAGTGGGGGCAACAAACAGCGGTGAGTTTCGGCACACCGGAATTAAAACCTACAAAAAGATTCGGCGAATTCTACTTGCCCATTGCGTTTGTAGTTCTTCCGTACACGACGGATGCAGTAATAATAATATACCTGTAACAAAGTAATTTTTTCATCACATGTTTCTTATAATTACTTTTGTAACGTTTAAATACGACAGCCAAAGTCCTCGCCGTTTCCCACTATGTTGGGGTCGCCTTCCAGTCTAACCAGATGCAGCTGGTAGTCTGGTTGTCAGACTCTTGGGCCGGACTTTCGGTGGTGGTGTCTGTCTGTAAATATTATAATTAAAAAGACTCACAATAGTTTCATGTTGATCTTTAAAATACTCGCGCTCGGTTGGAAGCGCACGTGCTTCTAGTTGTTGGCGTAGGAATTCTGAGACGAGAAGTTTTGACACTTCAGGGAATAAAACATAGCAAACGTCTAAAGTATTTTAGAAGATAAGCAACAGTAATTTAGTTGATTAAATACTATTCTGAACAGCAGCAGTTGTTATATTTCGTCATTTGACACCCTGAACAGTTAAGGTTATCATCCACAAGTACTTTATCTCTTTATCTATTTTAAAAACCGGGCTGGTGCGAGTTTGGCTCGCACTCCGAGGGTCCGTACCAATGTTTGGAATGGGGTTGTGTGTTATATCTTCAGCTAGTTTTACTGAAATAATAAACGTTACAAGAAAAAATGTGATGAATTGTACCTTTTATCTTCACTAATTTTATCACTCTAGGACAACGGGTACTTGTGATTATCAAAATATGTCGGAAATGGCTTTATTGTGGTTGTGTTGACTTGGAAGCCTTGACCTACTTACGTTTTTGAAATTAAACTTACATTCATATCATACTAAGGGTACAGACAGACAGATATACAGACAGTCAGATGAATAAGTGATCTTGATTGATGATTTGAGGTACGAAACACCATAAGCGGGACAATTGCATGATTTTCGTACATAATTTAATAGTCTTGCAGGTTGCCCTAACACCCTGTCCATTTTAAATGTGGCCTTGGACGACCGAGCGTGGATACAAGCCACACTACGTATCCGTTTTGGTGGCCTCGGCGTCCGTAAAATTACCAGTATTAGCTTACCGGCGCTCCTCTCCTCTGTCCACAGCACCGAGAAGTTAACTAATCAAATTTTAGCCCCCTCCTTGGTTTTCTCTGAAGTGCCGTGCTTGACCGATGCGGTGAACGCCTGGAAAGTGGCTTGCCCGGATACAGATAGGCCCGTGAACCCATCTTCCCAGAGACAGTGGGATGAGCCGCTCTTCAGTTTGGTACGGAATAATTTTATTAATACGTCCACCAATACTGCTGAGCGTGCCCGCTTTCTGGCTGTGGATACGTGGGAGTCAGGCCTTTGGCTTCAGGATTTACCGTCACCCAACATTGGCACCATGCTGGATGACACTACCTTCCGGCTCGTTACATGTCTGCGTCTGGGCGCTCCTTGCGGAGCTCCACATCGTTGTCAATGCGGTGAAGCAGTCGATTGCCTCAGACACCATGGCCTATCCTGCAGTAAAAGTGCAGGTCGCATAGCCCGACACGCCAGTATTAATGACATCATCCGTCGAGCTCTTGCCACCGCCGGGGTACCAGCTATTTTAGAACCCAGTGGCTTGGCACGCGACTATGGTAAGAGACCAGATGGAATGACCATAATACCTTGGAAGATGGGTAGGCCTTTGGTGTGGGATACAACATGTGTCGAAACCCTTGCGCCATCCCATCTTCCTAGTACGGTGGATTGTGCAGGTGCGGCTGCTGCAGGTGCAGAAAACCTCAAACGGCGAAAATACAACAACCTAACTGGAAGTTATATGTTTGAGCTGTTTGGGGTTGAAACAGTAGGGTCATGGGGTCCGTGTGGACTCTTCACGTGACCAGAGGGCTGGCCTTTTTTTTGGCCAAAGAATCAGCATTGCCATTCAACGTGGCAATGCTGCCAGCCTTCTGGGCACTTTTCCCGTTGACAACGATGCGGAAGAATTTTTTGATGCCCTATGATTATTTATTTTATTTTATTTCTTCATATATTAATAATTGTATAATTTTAATGAAAGAAATCAATTGTGCTGCAATGCTACTATTTGGAATCTTTTGATTCTAAGAATCGCATTGTTGAATAATGAATCATATTCATCATCATCATCATGATGATGATGAATGAAATAAATAAAAATATGATTCATTATTCAACAATGCGATTCATAGAATCAAAAGATTCCAAATAGTAGAAACATAGATTTAATAAATTGTATATAAGGGTAATAAAAAACTAGAAACATAATGAAAATAGAAAATGTTATTAATAAGAACAACGTTTTGAAAGCTATGCACTAAAACATTTTCTTTAGCAAAACTGAACATAAATAAAATAGTCTTTAGTTTTCTTAATGCATTTTTATAAATGTTCTTATATAAAATAATAAATAAAGCTAATCAGTCATATGTATAATTTAGAATAAGTTGCAACATTTCATCAGTAAAAAATATCATGTGACACGCCTTATTCACAAATGACATGTGATTTCAGAATAAAACAATTATGTAAGAAATATCTCTTTTTATTGACGAATGGTTTGTCGGTTATTTGAATACTGACACTTTGATTCGCAACTAAATTATTTGATTACAAATAAAATTAAAAAATTATAGCGATTGACAACTGAATAATGAGTCGTCATTTGCCTAGCCTTTTCCCAACCGTGTTGGGGTCGGCTTCCAGTCTAACCGGATGCAGCTGAATGTCAGTATTTAACATGGAGCGACTGCCTATCTGATCTCCTCAACCCAGTTACTGCATAACATGATAGCCCTTGGTTACAATGGTTGACTGATTTTCAGGCTTCTGACTACCTGTAACGACTGTCAAAGATCTAAAAATATCAGTCGGGACCAATGGCTTTGCGTGCTCTCCGAGGCATGGAGGAGTCTTGATATAATTATGTATGAGTGTTACAGTACCTAAATAGCTGAATTCTGTTCTCCTGCTCCTTTGGTAATGGTTGCTATGATATAGAATAGAGTAAGTGAGTTACTATTAACCAGTAATCTATGACTGTCATGTGACACGCCTTATTCACACATGACATGTCATTTCAGAATAAAACAATTATGTAAGAAATATCTCTTTTTATTGACGAATGGTTTGTCGGTTATTTGAATACTGACACTTTGTTTCGCAACTCAATTATTTTATTACAAATGGAATTAAAAAAAAAAAGCGATTGACAACTGAATAAGCCGGTTTCCTCATTTGCAAAAACCATTTTGAAAATAATTTAGGTAAGTGAGTAAGTAATGCTGGACAATCCACACAGCATCATCTAGCCCCAAGCTAAGTATGTTTTATGGGTACTAGATGACTGATATACTTTTTACAATACATTACATAGATAGGTATATTTTATTATACATAGCAAACACCCGGAACAAATATTTGTAGATCATACAAACATTTGTCCCAAGGCGGGAAGCGAACCCGCAACCTCCTGCGTCGCAGGCGGACCTTCGCCCGCTGCGCCACCAAAATTAATCAAAAATCGTCGAAAAGGTAATTGATAAATTAAACATATTGATAGTGTAAATATTAATCTAGTGTTGCTCACTTAAACCACTAGTATTATTTTCTTTTTGGATTCATGTAGGTTTCTGATCAGATTCAACTGTTGTGAGTGCTTGAATCAGAGTTTTAAGTTTATCGAGTTCATTCTCAATGTTAACATTTTTATTTTTTAGTTCCATGAGTTCATTCTCAATGTCAATATTTTTATTTTCGAAATACTTTAGTTCCTCTCTCATGTATTCATTCATCGCTTGTAGATTTTCAATGTCTTCTCTAACCTCATTTCGTATTAACAGTGTTACGTTTTCAACTTGAGTTTTCAAATCATCTTTCATAACTTTTATTTCGTTACGAAATTCAGCCAAATCATTTTTAAAGTCATACTCTAGAGACTGTGTTTGTTGTTTCTTTGCTTGACCATCTTTCTCATAGTTCGATGATAAATTCTTATTCTGAAACAATATTAAAATTGGTAAAACCCATCCAAGTGCTAGCTGATCTTGCCCACAAAGGATTTCGAATCACTCAAACTATTATAGTAGTCAGACTTATTTCGCTTTTACGTTTTTACGATACGGGAAAAATTACAAATTTTTCAGGAATAATATATGTTTTGTTGAGGTTTCCTAGAAAGAGAAGCAAACTTGAATTAAAAAAAAACACGTCATTTTCCAGTATTGCTTATCATAATGGCGGCCACAGTAACACGTATAACAATCATACAATTTTGGGACCGACGGACAGGTGAGTAGTTACGGGATCTCTTAGGATACCCTTAAATATACATATGCCTATTTTTTAGTATACATACCTCCTTGCAAACATTCACTATTGTGTCATCATTAGCATTGGTATACAAGCTTATTTCTTCAATGAGAAACTGAAACAAAATAAATATTTTAAATGGAGAAAACAGAAACCAGAAAGTGAAATACAAGACAAAAACCAAATTTAATTCGCAAGATTATGATAGTGTGTGTGTCTGCGTATGTGTGTATTTCTGTGTGTGTGTGTGTGTGTGTGTTAGTAGTCGAAGCGTTTGTAATTTACAATCGCCTGGCATTGGGTTTGATAGACCGTCTTCATAATATCCGCATTGTTGTTGTTGTTGTGAATATTGAACTTTTCTGTGCAAGGTTATGCGTTTCAGCCCAATTTTCACATGAAGAAGCAAGTGCTGTAACTCTATCATAGAAAAAGATATCCCCGTTTTCCATGTAAAGACTACACAAGTTATTTATGGAGCACAAAAAGAGGTTCAGTCCAAGGATGCTGCCCTGGGGAACCCCATAAGTAATTGGCATTTCAGAGCTTGTGTAAGACTTTGTCTTTTAACATTGAGATCTATTATTAAGGTATCTCTGAAATAGCAAAGAATGAGTGCCTCGTATCCCCAGACTTTTCAGTTTTCTCGAACCGGGTAACAATCAAGACCATGTCGAATGCTTTTGGTCATTATCAAGGTTTCTATGTTGTCCGCAAGATGATGTACTGCATCAGCCGTTGTTACAACTGAATTGATTGCTTGGCAGTAGTGTACATGATTCTAAATAACCCATTAGTCTAGAATTCATTTTTTTTTCTACAGGATTGATATCACTAGAAGAACCGATAAACCTAAGTAGGTCAATAACTTTTGCCACGTTAACGATCCCCTTATTTGAAAATAGGCCTATAGCTATTAATTGTTTTAGCTATTGTTTCTCCGCTAATCTACATATATCAGCAATTTAAATATGAGGACTGCAATCATTTAACTCGTATTTGCCCAGAAGTGCAAATATAGATTACGTAGGTTAGGGCGAATCTCTTAATGGGTTGTTATCATCGATCCGTTCAATTTCACACGCAAATTAATAATTGAATGTACATTCAAATAAAAAAGGAAAAGTGAAGACTGAAATTAAATACTAGACTAGTGATGAAACGCAGTTACAACGATAACACGTCTCTTGTATGGCTTGTGACCTTAACTTTTTACTTTATTTTTATTAAATTGTGAAAATTTCAGGTGGCTATATGTGAATCGTAATGGTGGATACCATTACGATTCACATACAGCCATCATTAAGACCGAGCAAAAACAAAAGTTGATAGTGAATAATAATAATAATTTAATAACATACTATTTGGCGTTGATAAACTAGTCCATAATAAGTTAAAAAAAAACATGCAAACTAGTATTTCAATGTAACCATCACTCACTTCAAAATTGTATTCTGGCATTGTTGATGCTAAAATAAGTTCCATATCTTTTGTCAGAAGCACATCTTTATTTTTCACCAATTTCGGCTGTTCTATATTCTGATAATTAATACAGTTCACGTACAAACTTGCTTGATTATCTGCGTTGACATAAATGACGATTTTCATCCATTCGTCTTTCCAGTTCCCTTGAAATAGATATGACATGGATTCTGGTGGCGAATACAATTCAGTACTCAGAATGACTCTTGAAATATTTTTTCCAGCTGATGCCAGACATAGGCTCATGACTGTACGATTATCTTGCCTCATGGAGAACAAACACTCTGGGCTGTGCTTAAGAGATTTAAAAATGGCCGTCACAACAAATGGGGCTGTTAAGTTTAGGCCTACAAGATTTGTAGCTCTAGGATCTACTTCTACAAGCTGATCGCTGGTAAACTTGTATGACTGTAGTCCAGGAGTGTAGGAATCATTTACCAGTTCCTTTATATCATCTGGCGGTTGAAGTATCGAATGTTTCACATCTGTAACAAAGGTAAATTGCATTGGTTTTATGACCTTAGATTAATATCTAAGATCTGAATCGGAATAAGAATTAACTTCAATTCTTTCTTTTTGTCTTTTTTGTTAAGGTTGCCCCGCTCTAGGAATTTCTCCTGTGTCGTGGGAGTGCGTTTAAAAACATTGAAACTCACATACACGAGCAGCCAGACCCGGAACCACCTCGGGTTGATTTTTCATGCTGAAATCGAACCTCAAACACGCGGCGAAGCAGCCGATCACTCAACCACTGCGCCAATCATTCCGCCAGTTGGTATATGCTCATCGTAGACACACTTTTACTTTTCTTTTGAGCGTCATCAATACGCTCTCAAGAAAGAAACGAAAATTGTATTGATACTTGTATTTGCGTCGACGTGTACGGTGCTGATGTTAAGCCACAAGTGCTTATTGGTGATTATCGGAATCAAATAGAGATACTATCTTACTTTTACCAGTTAATTTACCTTGCGAACTTCTAGGTACAAATGAAGTCGTAGCAGTTGCAGCAGAAGGCAAAAAGGTACTTTGTTCTGGTGGTCCAGTTGGAGGTACTACACATATCCCAGGCGGACCTTGGGGCCCGACTGCTCCTGGTAGCCCTTGGTTCCCCGTGTGACCTCTGTCTCCCTTACTGCCCTTTAGCTGTATTGATTTCAAAGACAGGCAAATCAGAAGTTTGGTTGGAACAATTTAAATGAACGAAGTATCGCTGAGTAGGTTATTCATTTTATTTATATCAGTAATGCCGTTGCAATTACACTTACCAGGGACAAAGCTATTTCCGAAATACTTCCACTGTCACCTTTATCACCTTTCGGTCCCATTAGGCCGTATTCTCCTTTCATTCCCCTGGGCCCCTAAATAAAAACGAAACACTTATTTGAGACCAATTAAAAAAAAAGGAATAATATTGGACTTAATGGTATACAAATGTTATTTAATTCATGTTCCTAAATTATTACAAAATGAAATATTATCACTTTGATCAATTTACTGAAGCCAATCAAATACATAAGTTTTATGTGAACATTCGCTGATTATTATAAGTATTTTATAATCATTGTTGGAAACATGGACAAGGTGATGTTGGACATGTCCGTCGCCTCCCACTCATCAGGACCCGAGGTGGCGGTAGCTCAATATAATGTTTTAAAGTGTAATAAGCTTTGTGACATAATTTTCGCTTCACAGATGATTTGAATTTATTAAGGCTTCTTGAATGTGGAAGTTTATTGTAAAAGCGTAAAAAATAGCATCAAAACGAGCTATCTATTTTCTTGATCCTTGTTGGAGAAATAATGTAGCATGCGCACCAAAGCCGAAATAGCAGGGGTGGCTTTCTGCTACTAGGGAACACAACGATGACGAGTAAAATACGATGTTCAAAAACTCCACAGAATGTCAATAGCAAATAATAGTGCATACACGTACCTTGGACTGCTACGACACACGTTGAACCTTCCACCTCCGGTAGTACCAAGGGCAGGAACACAGGAATTCCGGGATGCGAGTTAGATATTCACGCGCGTAGAAGAAAAGAACCGATGGTTTGTCCAGTGTTGGGACAGGAGAACGTCGGGCGCGAAAAGGAGATGTTTTCACACACGCGGGTTTTCAAAAGTGTCTTCGCTCCAACTTTTTTACGAGTCACGGTATGCACCACAGATTATAGAGGGTCTGCGTTTTGTTATCGCAAACTGATGGAACGTTGAACATCGATTAGAATTTGAAGAATTAGAATAAGTTACGTTTGGTTTTGTACGATGACGGAACATCCCGCCCACCAAAATGGCTATGGCATTTTCTGGTCAAAGAACGATATATGAACTAAAAATTATTAATAATGACTAATCTAACTAATAGTGACGATAAACTAAGTTAAACTAAAATTAAACGATAAGTTAAAGTTACCTTGAGAGTTAAGTCAATCGGTTTGAGCTATGGGCAATGGACATAGCTTAACCAACGGTCGTTGTATTGTTTGGTTAGTTGCGGTTTTAACGACTGCGATTCGAACTACCCCGTCAGATCCAGGGAGGAGATCTACCACACGAGCAAGAGGCCAATGTAATGGCGCACGATTGTCATCTTTGATTATCACCATCGAACCAACCTGTAATGGTTTGGAATCTTTGGTCCATTTGGCACGTTGTGTTAATGAGTTGAGATATTCATTTTTCCATCTGGACCAAAAATTCTGATGAAACGATTGTAACAGCTGCCACCGGTGAAGCCGGTTCGTATTGACTTGTGATAGATCCTCATCAGGGACAGCGGTTAAAGGTTCTAATGTGAGGAAATGACCTGGGGTCAGAGCTGTTAGATCATTAGGATCTGAGCTGATAGGGTACAGCGGTCGAGAATTCATAACGGCTTCGATTTGGGTGAACAGAGTTGTGAGTTCTTCAAAAGTAAGGACTTGATCACCAACGATGCGTAACAAGTGAGATTTAGCTGCCTTGATTTGAATTTCCCACACTCCGCCGAAGTGTGGAGCCGAAGGAGGATTAAATTTAAATGTTATTTTTTCTGCACTAGATGCCTGTTGCATTAGAGTCGCCAATTGATTACTAGCACCCACGAAATTAGTCCCACAATCCGCGTGTATTTCGTTACAGCGACCACGTCGCGCCACAAGACGTCGTAGTGCTGCGATAAAACCGTCTGAACTTAAAGTAGAAACCACTTCAAGGTGCACTGCTTTGGTAGCAAGACAGACAAACAGACATAGGTATGCCTTGTCTATCTTAGCGCCACGGTGTGGACCTAGCTTTATACGGAACGGGCCACCGAAATCGACGCCTACGATAAAGAACGGTTTTACTTGATTGACGCGATAGGCGGGTAGATCGCTCATGAACGGTTGGAGCGGTTGCGGATTAGTACGGTAGCATTGAATGCATTTAGATAGGCACTGACGTATAACACGCTTAGCAGAGAGAATCCAAAATTGTTGTAAAAGTAAAAAATGTGTCGTGTTTATACCTGGGTGTAGATAGTTACGATGTATAAAATCTACAATCAAAGACGATAATGGATGATCCGACGGTAGGAAGGCTGGATGCTTTTGTTCGTATTCTAAGCCTGCTCGTGATATTCTTCCGCCCACCCTGAGTATTCCTCGACGATCGATAAACGGGTTTAGTTTACGAAAAGGTTTAGGTATAGATTTTTTAGAGTTTAAGTTTGAAATGATTTCAGAAAATGTTATCTGTTGTATATGTTTGACTAAATGCATTAGCGAATTATGTCGCTCAACGTTATTTAAGAATTTGCAACGATTTGCTGAAGCTGGATTACGGCAATTTGTAATGAAGCGACGAACAAACGTAAGTATGTTTATTATCTTTTGTAGGGATGAGAACCGCTTTATTAAAGATTCTATAATTGATTCGGTCTGCGACTCACTGTTTACGCAAGTAGTTAAAGTCACCGTTTTCCGAGCCTCAGCTTGCACGACTGACTCCTCGTCGCTAGTCAGCTGTGCTAGACTACTAGTGGAGTTGGTCATTGGCCATTTAGTTTTATCATTCGATAGCCACCAGGGCCCCGCCCACCATAACGAGTTAACCAGAATTTCACTCGGAAACTGACCTCGCGAGCAGATATCTGCGGGATTGTCGCCGGAGGACACATGACGCCAGCACTCCATGGGGGTTATATCCTGGATATGACTGACGCGATTAGCGACGAACGTAGTCCAGCGCGAGGAGGGTGAACGTAACCATGATAAAACGATGGTTGAGTCAGACCAGAGAAAAACGTTATCGATTTTAATTTGAGAAAGATAGATGTCACGCACGAATTTGTATAGGTCGGAAAGAAGAACTGCAGCGCACAATTCGAGTCGTGGCAGTGATATGCGTTTTAATGGAACCACACGAGCTTTAGAGCATACGAGGAAAACGTTTACTTGATCAGCCTGAACCACTCGCAGATACACTACTGCTCCGTATGCGATCTCAGAGCTGTCACAGAAGCCGTGGATTTCGTGTGACTCAGCATCTGTGCAAGTCAATCTACGAGGAATCCTGAATTGAGCTAGCTCCGGTAGTTGGTCACGATAAGTGTTCCATGTTCGAATGACGTCATCAGGTGGAGTTTGATCCCAGCCTATGCCGAGAACCCATAGTTTTTGTATCAAACATTTCGCTCGGACGGTGATTGGTGAGAGGAGACCCAATGGATCGAAGATCCGAGCTGTTTCGCTTAAAATCGAGCGTTTCGTACAAGGCCGGTCAGAAGATTCTATAGCGAAGTTGAAAGTATCTGAGGATGGATCCCACTGAAGACCTAACACCTTCAGGGTTGATGGTGATGTTTCCATGGTGTCGAATGACACTGCACCAGTTAAGCAATCTTCACTAGGAAGATCCGATAGAAGTTGAGGATGGTTACTAACCCACTTTCGTAAATGAAATTGACCACGTTTGAATAAAGCGACAATTTGCGATTTGGCCTCCTGAGCAGTTTCTAATGTTGAAAATCCAGTAGCCACGTCATCAATATATACTTGAGTTAGAATAACTTGTCTTGCCAGAGGATAAGCGTCTCCTTCGTCTTCTGCGAGCTGTCTTACAGTTCGACACGCGAGGTATGGAGATGACGCTAAACCATACGTGACCGTATTTAGGCGGTATTCCTGTAGGGGCTCGCTAGGCGAGGTCCGCCAGAAAATGCGTTGATAGTCGCGATGGTCTGAAGACAAGACAATTTTGCGATACATTTGACGGGCATCTGCCATAAAAACGACGTTAGGTTCCCTGAACCGTAAAAGTAGTTCCAAAATATTTGGTTGTAATTTTGGACCGATGAGTTGGGTATCATTCAAGGAACGGGAATGAAGATCTTTAGCTGAAGCGTCAAAGACAACGCGTAGACGTGTGCTAACGGAATGAGGACGTAAGACGCAATGATGGGGAATGTAGTATTTTCCTTGACCTACGTCCTGGGACGGTACAAGTGACATATGACCGGATTCGAGGTAATCTGCCATGAATTCAGAATATTGACTACGTAAATCAGGATCGCGAGATAATCTACGCTCGATAACGTAGAATCGGCGTAAAGCTACTTCACGAGAGCCTTCAAAAGTAGGTTCCGTGTCATTTTTGAAAGGAATTTTAACAATGTAACGCCCTGTTTGATCACGTGAATGAGTAGAAATAAAGATTTGTTCACAGAGTGACTCATCTGGACTCAATGAGGACGAATTCGGTAACGAATCAATTTCCCAAAAACGTTGAACTATTGAATTTAGATCGTTATCACTACTAGGTATAGCAGATAATTGAAGTAAAGAAGTTGATGACAAAGACGTTTTACCTAAAAGAAGCCACCCATAAATTGAATTAAATGCGGTAGGTTGGTTGTAACTTCCTTTAATGCGTTGGTTAAGAACAGACTCAACGAAGACATCTGCAGCTAATAGGAGATCGATGGGTCCAGGAATATCGAATCCTGGATCGGCCAGTGGCAACGATTTTATATGTGACCACCCCGATGTGTTTAACTGAGCGATAGGTTGGTCGCCACATATTTTCTTGATCACGTGCATGTTTAATTTGTAATAAACACGCGTATTCGTGCCTACGGAACATGTGACATCACCAGCAATGGGTGCTACAGAATCCCCGAGTCCACTGACCTTGGTATCAGCCTTAGCTGGAGTAAGCCCTAAACGCTTAACAGCAGATTCGGTAATAAAATTGCTCTGACTCCCGGTGTCGAACAATGCACGAAAAGATTGCATGTTGCCTGAAGCGTCCCTAACCTGAACGATAGCAGTAGCCAGCAACACAGTAGTATTTGATTGAGACCTTGATACCAAAGACGAGACGGTTGGACTTGGTTCCTGTGGCTGAGGTTTCTCGCGGTGAAGTAACGTGTGGTGTTTGCGTTTACATGCACGGCATGTAAATATCGAGTTGCAGTCTTTAAGTTGGTGGGATGACTTTAAACAATTATAACACCATTTTTTCTCATTAGCTACGTTCATACGTTCGTCGACCGATTTTTGAAGAAACGTGGGGCAAGCCATTATTGAATGTGATTCATCACAATAAGCACATTTACTCGGTTGTGTAGGTTGTTTCGCATCACCAGAAGCAACAAGTACTGTAGAGGCGGGGGTGCGTCGAGATTGAGGCGACACAACCGCGGGCGCAGTCTGGTTTGATTTAGGTTTAGAAGTAGCGGTGAAGTGGGTACCCCGTATAAGAGCTTCTGACTTGGCACGCAAAAATGATTTCGTTTGATCAAACGATGGTATTTCTACATCGAAATATTTCTCTTCAAGACTTTGGCGTACATCTGGGTCTAGTTTAGATAAAATATGATAAACCAAAACAAAGTCCCAATGTTGGACCGGGAAATCGAGTGTCTTTAAAATACATAAGTTCTCTTCTAAAAGGTCTAGTGAAGTTTGGAATTTATTCGCATCATTATGTTTAAAATCTGTGTTTAAAACCTCACGCCAACAAGTAAAAGATAAGTTGCGTTTAGACTTGTAGCGATTAACTAATGTTTGATATGCATCATGATAATGGTCTTGGGTCTTAGGGAACGTTTTCACTACCGTTAATGCTTCACCACTAAGGGAAGAAACCAAATAATGAAACTTTTCAGTGTCTGTAAGTGTAGTAGAATTATGTACTAAAGCGTTAAATGTATCATAATACTCAGGCCACTGTTTGATATTACCTGAGAAACTAGGAAGTACTATTTTTGGTAATCGAATATTAGAAGAAGAGTTTACATTTTGCGATTGAGATGATGGTGAAAGTGATTTTGTTAAACTGTGATAAATTGATCCTACTTGATAGTACATATCATCAAAACGTTCTTGCATCTCGTTATCATCATCATCCGGGTCGTCTAAAATATCTAAAATAATTAAATGTGCTTGTTCGAAATTGTGTGCAATGGCCTTTATGTCTCGATAATACGATAAAAACAAATCGTGCTTAGATGAGTCACTTAATGCTAACGTGCCAATCTCGAAAGATTTAGCTAGCCGGTTGTAAGACATAGTACGCTTTCGACGTAACGATGGCAAATCCTGTGTGGTATATTCGTCCACATCGATAGACTTCGATTTAGTTTTCTTTAACCTCCTAGTAGAATGTTTGCTAAGCAGCGACATTATGTGAAACGTAAAATAAAAATGCGTTAACACGTAAACAACAAAGATAAAGACTCACTGGAATGAATAGGTACAGCTAACCGCACAAGTTTTGTTTGAATGTACTATGACGCACCATACATGTACGACCTGAAACTTACGTGGAGCGGTGTACACGGTTGGCTGTTACGAAGAAATCGACGCCGGTTACGAATGCTCGGCCGTTGCGTAGGTATAATATGAAGTTACCCACAATGTAAAAAAGTGAAAAACTAAATTTATAAGATTTCTGTAATTAAAATAGTATAGAATGGAATGAAAATGAATACAGATATGTGAATTTGATACGGGTGGTAAATGATTATCGTAAGCCGATGGAAAATGTTATAAAAATATAGCTCGGAATGCAGCCGGTAAACGTTTGTTGTAATAAATTTGTTCTATAGACCAAGTTATATGACGTTTCTAACCAGAAAATACCATAAACGTAATAAGATTAGATCTAAAGGTCCCGGGTTTCGGCACCAAAACATGTAGCATGCGCACCAAAGCCGAAATAGCAGGGGTGGCTTTCTGCTACTAGGGAACACAACGATGACGAGTAAAATACGATGTTCAAAAACTCCACAGAATGTCAATAGCAAATAATAGTGCATACACGTACCTTGGACTGCTACGACACACGTTGAACCTTCCACCTCCGGTAGTACCAAGGGCAGGAACACAGGAATTCCGGGATGCGAGTTAGATATTCACGCGCGTAGAAGAAAAGAACCGATGGTTTGTCCAGTGTTGGGACAGGAGAACGTCGGGCGCGAAAAGGAGATGTTTTCACACACGCGGGTTTTCAAAAGTGTCTTCGCTCCAACTTTTTTACGAGTCACGGTATGCACCACAGATTATAGAGGGTCTGCGTTTTGTTATCGCAAACTGATGGAACGTTGAACATCGATTAGAATTTGAAGAATTAGAATAAGTTACGTTTGGTTTTGTACGATGACGGAACAAATAACAAACTTGTTTTTATTCCTAGTATAATTATACTATGGATATCACTGTATTTTTTAAAATGATTTGTATTTACATATGCATACAATAGATTTTCATAAATATACTGAAAGGGCACAGTTAATACACTAATCTGTATAAATTTCTCCCTGAGAGAGTGTCTCGAGCTTAGTTTATAAATTGATCAACTAGCTTCTGTAAAACGAAGGTAGTCTGAATGTCGGTAGCATTCCCCCACAGTAGAATACCGTACGACATTATACCAAGAAAATAACTAAAGTACACTAAACGGGCTGTCTCAATGTCAGTTAAATTACGATTTTTTCCTGACAGGTAGTTGTTCTGGGTCTGAGTGTTTGTGTATGTGACTTTAAATATTTGCAAGCGTACCTACGTCACAAGACAAATTCCTAGTGCTGGGCAACAGTAAAATACAACGGCAACAAAAATAAACATGTACGGATTTTTATATTTTTAGGATTCCATACTAAAATCATTTGTTTTGCTTTAATTGAAGATAGTGTATAAATTAGTAGTATTAGTATATGCTAATTCTATTGTCATTTCTGTCGATATAATAATATGAACATAGTTTTTGATTAATTTATTAACAAAAATGTTAGAAAAAATATGATTCCCACCCTTCAAAATATGATTTCCATCTTCAAACTTTACAAATATAAATATCTGATCAATGTCTTTTAAATCCATGATTAAGCTTATGCTCACTCCAGGGTTAGGCTTATGGCATACTTAAAAGAGTAATGTAAAATAATTCTTAGCACACTCACAACATTGTTTTATAATTAAAGCTGTGAGTAAGTGGCCTTAGCTTGCATAAATGTTTAATTTACTATAATGTCCATTCCAGTCAAGTTACTATTATACCAGTAAGTCAAACGTTTATTTTGACGACCGATGTGGCGCGGCGGACGATGGTCCGCCTGCGACGCATGAGGTTGCGGGTTCGATTCCCGCCCTGGGACAAAATATGTTTGTACGATCTACAAAGATTTGTTCTGGGTGTTCTGGGTATTTGCTATGTATAATAAAAAATATCTATCTATGTAATGTATTGTATTAAGTATATCAGTCATCTAGTACCCATAACACAAGCTCTGCTTAGCTTGGGGCTAGATGATGCTGTGTGGATTGTCCAGCATTATTTATTTATTTATTTTATTTTCTAATACTGACGAACTGATTTTTTCTTCTTTTCTTACTTTAATTAGTAGATGTATACGTGAAATCGGATCTTACCATAGCGCCTATAGGACCTGGTTCTCCCATCGCTCCAGTGGCACCATCTAGACCGGGTATTCCGGGTTCTCCCTTGGGGCCAATTAGTCCGACTTCACCCTTGAAACCTTGATCACCTTTCGGTCCCTAAAGTAATAGTTAGATTTAGAAGTAAAATTTCGTTTTTCTTTAACAGTTATATGTAATTCCTCGACTTTTACGTACCTGTTCACCACTCGTTCCAGTTTCTCCTTTGAAACCTCTTAGTTGTTCCACTATTGCTGCATCTAAAATATAATTTAATATTGATATATTTAAAATACTACGGCTTACGTCTCGTTGCCTGACTGGATTTGTCTGTATGTCTCGAACAGGCTGAGCTATGCATGTAGGAGACGATAGTTGTATTTTGAATATCTGATAATGCCTTCCTAGGGAATGAAGGTATTAGGTATCAGTTAAGTCACTATCAATTAAGCCTTAAGACATAAATATACGAATCGCACTATAATGAGGGAAGAACTTACTTTCAGTATCCAAAAGAGATGATAAGCATGCATCTCGACCTGGAATACCGGATACTCCGTCGTATCCACGTTCACCTGGAAGAAGCATAGCCACTGTTTGTTTTACACTCGTCTCATTTCCCACGTTAAGTAAGGTGTTTACGAAGTTTTCGAATTCTCTACCAAGATAATACAAAGAAGGTTTATTGAATGAATAGGTTTGTTTGTTTGACCCTCTGCTTGTGCGGTGTGTCTGTCGCAGCATTTGAAAATTAAATGCTGTCGAATTGATATATTCATTATACTTTGAAATAATATGGTAAATGAATTTTATTGTAAATAATATTGTTGCAACAAGAGTCGAGTTAAACCTTTCGTGGCCGCGTGGGTTTAAATATTAAAGTTTCATACGAAAATTATAGTGCAAATATGGAGCCGGATTTCACTTACTTTTAATTTTAAGCGGGGTGTTATAAGCTTGACGTGTGTGTGTGTCTGTGGCATCGTAGCTCCCGAACGGATGAACCAATTTTGATTTTGCTTCATTTTCATTGAAATTTTAATTAGAAGGGAGTGTTCTTAGCTATGTTAGATGAACATGGGTTTAGCCTTTCAAAAGTTATCTTATAGAATCTGGGTTTCAATAATAATAACGTGTCATAATAACGTGTTTCGAGGTATAAAGCGTGCTTAATACCTAGTGGTAGGTATATTATATGTGGTTTAAAAAGCATGAAATAAAAATTTAATATAAAATTTAAAAAATCCCCGCACAACAACCTCTAAAAAACAAAAAACAAGCCTGGTACTCGCGTCAAATAAACTGCTGTAAACTTAATTTTATGCTTTTGAGATGTTTTTGTGCCTTTTCTAATTACCGTTATAAATATTTTGATTTTAAGAAAATTTTCGGTAAAATATCTTTATGATAGTTTTGACAAAAAAAAAACCCCCTCAGGGAAGTGTCAATAGTAGCAAGTGCAAGGCATAATTGCGAATACTGAAGTACACAGTAGGTTGGTATGTAATTATTTTGAAGGTTTTTGTTCCCATAGGGTCAACGCCTACTAATAGCTCTAATAATAAATTTACGCCATCTGTGTTTATCAGCCTGTCGGTCACAGTGGTGATTTTTTTTTTTTTGGAATGGGCATCTCACAGTTTATCCTTCAGGGATATTTACTGCTCAACCGAACTTTTCTGTGGGGGGCTTAATTAAAATTAAGGCCTCCAGCCAGGCATAAAAACTTATAAGCTAAGCGACTATCGCTAAGGGCACCCCCTGCGGGGTACGAACCTCGGCTTAGGACGTCGCTGACATTTTAAACATAAATCGGCTCAGCTTCGCGGGCTGGCTCTAGCAAAGGGTCAGGAGGGGGGCATCGACGGGAGGTCCGTTTTTGTTTGCGAACAGTGCTGGTGGCCTTATCGCTCATAGGATCATCGGGCTCTGTGAGTGTGTGTCTGGGTCTTCGAACTGTACTTATTCGCGAGGGAGTGTATCGGGCGGCTGATGACACTAAGGGGTTAGGATGAGCGGTAGAACAGTCCATGAAGCGCTGGGTGAGTCGCTTCATAAACTGTTTCACCGTGGGTATTTTGAGATCTACATGGAGAGTCTCATTTCGGACGTAGAAGGGGGCTCCCGTGACTCTGCGCAGGAATCGGTTCTGGACGGTCTGAAGCCTATGAATATGATACGGCTTGGCGTGAGCGAACACTGCGCAAGCGTATGTCATGATTGGACGGATGACCGAGACGAAGAGCCGCAATTTGCACCTGAGTGACAACTTGCTTTTCTCGTTGGTCATACAATAAAGCCTGCCGGACGCGAAGACGGCGCGCCAACGCGCCGCCTTTATGTGTTCGGCGAACGAAAGTCTGTGATCGAGTGTCACACCTAAGTATTTGGCTCGCTTATCCCAAGGGATAGGCTTGCCGTACATGGCTAACGGACTAGGCGTGGGGACATTGCGGCGTAAGGGTTTCCTAAAGAGAACCGCTTGACTCTTATCGGGATTGACCTCAACTCTCCATTTCCGGAACCAAGCGCCTAAGACGTTTGCGGAGGTTTGGAGAGTGCGAGCTATGGTGGTAGGGTTGTTACCGGTAACGTAGATGGCCGTGTCGTCGGCGAAAAGCGCCAACTGGGCCTTTCTACCCCTAGGGACGTCGCTAGTGAACAGCGAGAACAAGAGAGGAGACAGCACGGATCCTTGAGGGACGCTCGCGCGGATAGGGTGAGGTGACGATAGCGTACCGTCTACGCGATATCTAAACGTACGATTCGACAGAAAACCTCGCAAGATGAGCACGAGACGATCTGGCACATCGAGTTGGTACAGCTTGTATAACAACCCGTTGTGCCAGACCTTGTCGAAGGCTTTCGCAATGTCGAAGAAGAGGGCGCCGGTGAGCGCGCCTCTCTGAAAGCCCGCGCTGACGTGTTCGACTACGCGGTGCACCTGTTGAACACACGAGTGTCCCGGCCGGTTCCCGAACTGTTCGTTCGGTACCAGGCTCTTTGCCTCGACATAGTCCTTGAGTCGCTTATAAATAAGCTTCTCGTAGATTTTGCCGAAAACATTGAGCAGACTGATAGGTCGGTAGCTCGTGGGCTCTCCAAGCCTGGCAAGCCCAAGTCTGAACTTGGGCTTGCCAGGCTTGGAGATGACAATAACCACGGCTTCTTTCCACGATTGAGGAAAGATGTTGTTGCTCAGAGCGCCATTGAAGATGGCGGTCATGAGCATAACGAGTTGGGCGGGGAGGATTTGAAACACCCTATTGGTGATACCGTCCTTACCGGGGGCTTTGCGCGGTTTGAGCCCTTTAATGATGTCTTGCACTTCGTCCGGAGTGACGGGAGGCAGAGGATCATCAGGGTTGTCGACGGGAGGGAGCGAGGTCCTACGTTCGACTTCAGCGTCTACCTTTAAGAGGTGAGCTTGGTCGAACGGCTGGGAGCTAAGCGAGCATTGAGTCTCTAAGCTTTCGGCTAGGCAATCGGATTTTTCCGAGTCGTCGAACGCGACGCTCTTATCTGGACGAGTGAGGGGAGGCATGGTAGCCGCCAGTGGTGTGTCGACTCTACAGTACTAAGTAGCCTGATGAAACCTTTGAAAAGTTCGAACAATATACTTTTTTTAGAAGATTTCCTTAGAAGAAAGTTGTGTTCTAAGGGAATAATAATAGCAAAATAATAATAGAATAAATGAAATTAATGAAGGAAATGAAAATGTAATGGTTTAAGCGGTACTTAGTACTCAAGCCCGTTCACAATAGATTGGTTTATTTACCTTGTTCACCCTTATATCCTCGTTGCCCAGTTTCACCTTTAGGACCTGGCATTCCAACCTGACCTCTATCGCCTTTTACACCGGGAGCACCTGGGGCACCCTAAAATGTTCAATAACTCATATAAATGTACATTTATGTTTTGGCTCATTTTTATTAAACTCAGCTTTAATGTATTGTTACTGTGTAGTAAGGAGTTGTGTCCGTTTAACCAGACATTTTTATGGTAAAGCTTGTCATAACTTTGTTCTGTGATTATCAATTAGGCCCGTTTTCACTAACTTCAGGCTAGGCTCCATAAGGTCCAGAGCTCATTTGTTGGGCTCGGTATCCGCTTTTATAACATGCTACCACATTCTTTGCTGGATTTACCATTTAACACGTTTGAAGCAAAAGTTAAATCAAATCTTTGTTCCAAAGGATATTATTCGATCAACGACTATTTAGAGGACAAGAATAGTTGGTCGCTTTGTTGAACGCAGGACAATGTTACTATGTTCTTTTACTGTTTAATAGTTCTTTATTTTTGTGTCTGTTTCTTTTACTGTCCTTATTTTAATGTTATTGACATGATCCTCTCATTACATTGTATGAATGAGTTGTATTGATTGTACTGGCGACCAGATCAATTTATTTTATTTTATCTGAGCAACCGACAGCAAGTTCGTCATGCTCACTTCGATGTCACTGCTAGCGGTAACGTCGGGGGTCGGGTTACCCCCTTCCCTCAAATATGGCGAGGGGTAATGGTAAGGTAATGGCTGATTTTTGCGTTATACTCGTACACGGGTGCTGCCTGTGGTGACTGGTCGTCTTGTTGGCCATGGTTTTTTTTTGTTATTGTAATATCAATTAAATGTTTACTTTCTTAACTTCGTTGGTTCTAGTTTATCACTAGTTTATGATTAGTGACTTTTAGTCACTACCTTATATATTTAATCCAGCATTGCACATGTCAGCGGGCACGCCATTGGACTGCCTTGGCTTTTTATGCATTCAGTTTAGCAGGCTTTGCTTGACTTAATTGTTGATTTTGGTATATAGTTTTTAATTATTTATTTACCAAATTATTGAATTTAATGATGTATAAAGATGACTGACATAATTATTATTTTTTGACATGTGTTGGGAGTTTGTTCCACCACTTCTTCTTCCCAGCAAAAACACTAGAAAGTGGTGAAGGATAGGCGTTTTGTGGGACTGTCTTATGTAAACGTTTTGACGTTCAAAAAGTGCTGATTCGCAGCCTAATTTGAATAAATGAATTTTGATTTTGGTTTTAACGTCAAGCGATACTTAAATGTGTTGCCAAAATAAAAGCGTACTGTTTTTGTACCATTTCACTGTCAAACGTATTGTTCAATAATATACGATAAATATGGCAGCCCAAGTCGAAAAAGTTACAAAGACAAACTGCGAAGAGCTCTGTTAAGATCATTTGACCCAGCCAAATTAGCGAGCTCATATTCTAAAAGATGTCGCATCAAACAGACTACGCTCGGAAGTTTCGACGACACGGTTGGCGCAGTGGTTGAGCCATCGGCTGCTGCGCTGCGTGTTGTGGGTTCGATCCCCGCACGGAACAAATATTTGTATGACCTACAGGTAGTTGTTCCGGGTCTGGCTGTTTGTGTATGTGAGTTTAAATGTTTGTAAACGCACCCACGATACAGGAGAAATTCCTAGTGTGGGGCAACGTTTTTTTAAAAAAAAAAAAAAAAAAGTAAAACACTCGACCAGGAAACATTGATCAGGAAACTGAAAACAAACAAGGCTTTAGGACGAGTTACTGGAGAGCAGATGATTGTGTTCATTGTAGATGGTCAAATAAATATTACAAAAGCAGCTTAAATGAATGAGGCTGAAGCTCTATACGGTGGTCGAATAAAAATCTCTGTAAGTTGAGATATCTATCGGGGTTAGACTGTGCCTAGCTTACTGTCCGTAATAGCTGAAGAAAAACTATTTTGATGAGAAAAAGTCACGATTCTCATCAGTGAGACCACAATGAGGAGGGAAAGAGAAATCTTTTTGATGGTTTGTTTAGCACAATGAGACAGTACGTCGAAACACTTCATGGAATAACAGAGACACAAGCTTCGCCTCGATAGTAGACAATTTTCATGAGCAACCCAGAGTCTACATAATTTCCAGATGATTGTGAATGGTCTGCTCTTTATTAAATAAGTCTTGCAACGTAACTGTCAAAACATTTCAAGTCACTTAGCATGAAATCATAGAAAATGTGGGCAGGTGCGCTCTGAAATATACTTACTTCTGCCTACGTCAGCAGGCAATACATTGCTGATCTTGTTTTACAATCGTTATTACATCAACATTCATTACCATTATAAAACAAATATGCTTTCTGTGTTTGTGTGAGTGCGCTTGGTTCTTTAAAATTTAATAGAGGTACGTTACGTTATCTGTATGCTGTGTATACGTCTGTGTATACGTTGCCACATAAATAGAAGTTGAAACTGGTCTCTGCTGAGTACGGGAGGGGGGGGCGGTCCCTAATTTCTTATAGTAAATATGCAACGTGTGATGGTTCTTACTGGGTAACCCATGGCTCCTTCTCGACCTGGCTCTCCAATTTCTCCTTTTACTCCATATCGTCCTGGAAGTCCATCTAGCCCTGGTAAACCAAAGTCTCCTTTGGAACCTTTATCTCCTTTTGCACCTATAGGGCCTTGGGTGCCTTGCCGTCCCGCTGTCCCCTCCGATCCCTTTTCTCCATCAAAACCTCTGCTTCCACTTTCACCTTTAGAACCTTTCATGCCTAGTGGTCCCACTGGCCCCGATGAACCCTTGTCCCCTTTGGCACCTGCGTCTCCTTTATCGCCTTTAAAACCCGGCATGCCAGGAGGACCTATCGGCCCTACTACTCCAGATACTTCAGGGGTATTTTGAAAACCCTTATTCTAACAAAAAACAAAGAAATAATGATATGTATTTATAGTAACAGTCAAACGCGCACGTAAGGTTAGGTACACCAAACGCATAAACACCCTTGGTACAGATTGATAGTGCTCTGTACCACAGAAGCCAGCACATCAAGCTACCCCAATGTGACAAATTTCTTTGATAGGGTTTCAACTTTATTACGAAAGAAGAAGGTTTATGTTCAATTGGGAAAATCTGACAGTGTGGGCCAGTGTGGTGTAGGCTTATGTTTTTTACGATCTATTTGTAAAACGTTCACAGTTTAAACTTGCTCGTGGAGATATGATCGGAGACAAGAGCACTCTTACTTAAAGCGAAAGTCAGTCAATTAGAGTAAACCATTTCTTTTTTATCGGTAGTGTAAATTTGGTTGTTGCATGCACACACATTTCGATCAGTCTAAATTTTACGCATGTTAATAAAATAGTCAACAATTATATCGAATTTTATGGTTGAGAACTGAGCAGTCGTATCTACGTCACAAAAACAGATAAAAGAAAACAAAACATATATTATATGGTACGTACCTCATGGCAAATAGATTTTAATGTATCATCATCAGCATTAGTGTACAAACTGATTTCTTCAATGAGACCCTGAAACAGTGAAATATTGAATTTAAATTTCGGTTTGTAAAACACGAAATAAATCAAGTAATGAGATATATCGACACTGGAACGACTGTAGAATACGTCGATATCTTGGATTGGAGACAATAATAAACACTACTGACTTATGTGGTTTTGTAGGTCATTTAATTATATTAGCGAAAGTAGCTGTACAATTTATACAACAACATTTTTTTTACTACTTTTTCATTTAACTTTTCTTTTTTTTAAGTTTTATATGTTTAGCATTGTGTTGTCTGCCTGTGTGCCCGAGCCAGTGCTGAAAAAATGATTTTTCATTCTTTCTTTTTTTTTTTCAATTACCTAACGTTTGCACGGAACCCGGTGTGTGAGTTAGACACGCACTCGACGATTTTTTGACGTTATTATTTTTCCTTAATAATTAATCAGTTGTCTCAATTTGATTTGTAAAAAATAAGTAATAAGAGTTATTATTCTATTTGAGGACGTACTAAATAAGTACCTACAGAGATAAATATTACACTAGATGATAACGAATTACTATTATGGTTGGTTTAAAAGAACATTCGATATTTATTTATTTATTTATTTAATACTTTAAGCACACAAATGTACAGAGGCGGACTTAATGCCATATCTCATCATTAGGTGTGACAAGTGTACAAGGGATAAAGTAAAATGTCATAACATGTGACTTAGTTTCCATGTCGGTAAAATATTCTTAATAAGCTTGCTAAATGAGCCGTATCGATTCTAAAACAGTTAAAAATTAGAAACATCTAAATCATCGAATGCGCGCGCGCACTCACTAGGGAGTCCAAGGCTGAGGCACAGAGGAGGCATAACGGCACGATTCCTGTGTCGGCACGAGCGTCGCCTATAGATTTTTCACATATTTTTTTTTTATAGAAAATTATATAATATCAAAGAATAATCAGTTAATCTAGAGAAACTGCTAACAAGTTACTGATTTTAATAATTAAAGGTAAACAAACAGGGAACGAACAAAATGAATGAAAAAATTGAAAATGGCAACGGGGGCCATTATGCTAGCTAAAGTGAGCGTGTGAGAGTTTTCAATTTTCAGCAAAGTGCAAAGGCCTATCCCATACTATCGAAAAAGGATAAGATAAGATAGGATAAGATAAGATTATTTATTTCGCAAATATGGGTACAGTACATGGTGTAAAAAACAATTAGCAAAGTTCAGCCACATTTTACCATTAGGCATGCGAAAGGTACAAGACTAGCAACAAAAATAATTATTACATAATAACATTCAACATTTAGTGATAGCCGTGTTTAATAGTTAAACAAATGCATTTTCTTTTTCTGCAAAAAACTCTGAAATGTTGTAATAGGCTTTACCCACTAGAAAAGAGCGTAGCTTTTTTTTGAATGAAGGTAGATTTAATGCCTTCCAAGATTTAGGTAGCTTATTGTAAATGAATGGAGCCATGCAGAAAACACTTTTGCGCATGAGTGCTGTATTTGCGGTTGGCATACATAATCTGCTATCATCGCGCCTATTTCGAGGAGCTATGTCTGCGAGACGTGTAAAACGATTTGGGTTGGTTTTCACAAATACAGCTACTTCCATAATGTAAAGGCAAGGCAAGGTTAATATTTTATACTGTTTAAAATATGGCACACAACTGCCGGTAGACTTTAATTTAAACATTGACCGTATGCATCTTTTTTGTGATTTAAATACTGTTTCTTTCTCAGTTGAATTGCCCCAAAATATTAAACCATATCGTAAATGGGATTCTGCAATACCATGATAGGCAGTGAGGAGTGCGTCTGTAGATATTATCGGTGATAGAGAGCTTAAAGCATACGCTGATTTATAAATTTTCTTATTTAAAATATCTATATGCGATTTCCAGTTTAACTTTTTGTCTATTTGGAGGCCTAAGAATTTAGTGTTTTCAACTTCTTGTATAATATTGTTATTATGTTGTATTATAAATGAGCTTTTTATGGTGTTTCGTTGATTAAAATAAATTACATTAGTTTTGTTTAAGTTAATATTTAAATTATTATCATCTAACCATTTTACGACTGAAGCTAAAGTTTTATTAATATCATTTTCATCTGTTTCTAAGTTTTTACAGGGTATAGTCACGGTGCTATCATCAGCGAATAATGTTAGTGGATGTTGTTTGTATTTAGGTAGGTCGTTTATATACGTACTTATAAAATAAATAGAAGAGGACCCAGCACGCTAATTAATTTTCCTAATTTCTGTTATCTGTTTTCTTTTAGTTAAATAAGAATGAATACGTTTTAATATATTTCCTCTAATGCCGTATGCCTCGAGTTTGTTCAAGAGGGTAGGAAAATGTACATGATCGAAAAGGACGTGGCAAGATATTTGGAGGTAAACTTAAATTTAAAGATTTTGTAATTTGGAATTGCCATTTACACGAAAGGGTGCTACACACGTCTATAAACATTTTGGAAAAATAAAATAAAACTTAAAAATCTCACCTCAAATATATATCTCTTATGATTAGAACCCACGTTGATTTTCATATCTTTCGTTAGAACTGTGTACTGTTCAAAACTGTTGAACCCTTTTTTATAGAAATGTGACTCCTTATGACAGTTTACATACAATTCCGCTGTGCCATTAGTTCTCACATACACAACTAGTTTCATCCATTTGTTACTGAAGGTTTCATTCAGTTTTAAAAGTATGTAACGACCATGACTTAGATAGACTCGTGGAGCATGATGGAAAGTTCCCAACAAGAGTTCTATGTAATTACCGTACGAATTGAAATTCCCTATTTTGAATAGTTGCGCATGTATACCGGAGAAAGATTTAAATGTTGCCGTGACTATGTATGGAGCCGTGACGTTTAGGCCCACAAGACTTGTTTCATTAAGATCTACTGTAACTATATCTCCACGGGTAAAGTTGAATGACGTTCCACCGGCAGTGTAGGAATCATTCACCCTTTTTATGCTGTCCGGTGGTATAAAAAGTCTGTGTTTTTGGCCTGAAACAAAACGAAAACGTTATTTTTGTTCTGGAATGGTCATGTGGGTTGTTAATCAGAAAACTGTTGAATTTGATTCGATTTTAAATCATTCGAATTGACGTTACGTTTTCGTCAATGATTCGGGCTATATACACTGGTCATACACACAAACCGTTAGCAAGTCCTCGACTGATCTAACTGCAGAACATCACCAATAAGGTCAGCATAGGTATATTTTGCAGGATGATGATTTAATCACTTGCAGGACTCAAATGGGTACCGCATAAAAAAATTGAAAAGGTTTTTGAAGTTTTACGTATAAAAAGTAACGCTGTATTGCAATTACTATTTATTCAAAACAAGGGCAGCTTGTAAACGCAGCCCTGCGTAAATTGACCCGCCCGGAGTGGGGGCAACAAACAGCGGTGAGTTTCGGCACACCGGAATTAAAACCTACAAAAAGATTCGGCGAATTCTACTTGCCCATTGCGTTTGTAGTTCTTCCGTACACGACGGATGCAGTAATAATAATATACCTGTAACAAAGTATTTTTTCATCACATGTTTCTTATAATTACTTTTGTAACGTTTAAATACGACAGCCAAAGTCCTCGCCGTTTCCCACTATGTTGGGGTCGCCTTCCAGTCTAACCAGATGCAGCTGGTAGTCTGGTTGTCAGACTCTTGGGCCGGACTTTCGGTGGTGGTGTCTGTCTGTAAATATTATAATTAAAAAGACTCACAATAGTTTCATGTTGATCTTTAAAATACTCGCGCTCGGTTGGAAGCGCACGTGCTTCTAGTTGTTGGCGTAGGAATTCTGAGACGAGAAGTTTTGACACTTCAGGGAATAAAACATAGCAAACGTCTAAAGTATTTTAGAAGATAAGCAACAGTAATTTAGTTAATTAAATACTATTCTGAACAGCAGCAGTTGTTATATTTCGTCATTTGACACCCTGAACAGTTAAGGTTATCATCCACAAGTACTTTATCTCTTTATCTATTTTAAAAACCGGGCTGGTGCGAGTTTGGCTCGCACTCCGAGGGTCCGTACCAATGTTTGGAATGGGGTTGTGTGTTATATCTTCAGCTAGTTTTACTGAAATAATAAACGTTACAAGAAAAAATGTGATGAATTGTACCTTTTATCTTCACTAATTTTATCACTCTAGGACAACGGGTACTTGTGATTATCAAAATATGTCGGAAATGGCTTTATTGTGGTTGTGTTGACTTGGAAGCCTTGACCTACTTACGTTTTTGAAATTAAACTTACATTCATATCATCAAGTGATCTTGAGATACTAAGGGTACAGACAGACAGATATACAGACAGTCTAATGAGCGTTCCATTTTTTTTCCCTTTGAGGTACGAAACACCATAAGCGGGACAATTGCATGATTTTCGTACATAATTTAATAGTCTTGCAGGTTGCCCTAACACCCTGTCCATTTTAAATGTGGCCTTGGACGACCGAGCGAGGATACAAGCCACACTACGTATCCGTTTTGGTGGCCTCGGCGTCCGTAAAATTACCAGTATTAGCTTACCGGCGCTCCTCTCCTCTGTCCACAGCACCGAGAAGTTAACTAATCAAATTTTAGCCCCCTCCTTGGTTTTCTCTGAAGTGCCATGCCCGACCGATGCGGTGAACGCCTGGAAAGTGGCTTGCCCGGATACAGATAGGCCCGTGAACCCATCTTCCCAGAGACAGTGGGATGAGCCGCTCTGCAGTTTGGTACGGAATAATTTTATTAATACGTCCACCAATACTGCTGAGCGTGCCCGCTTTCTGGCTGTGGATACGTGGGAGTCAGGCCTTTGGCTTCAGGATTTACCGTCACCCAACATTGGCACCATGCTGCATGACACTACCTTCCGGCTCGTTACATGTCTGCGTCTGGGCGCTCCTTGCGGAGCTCCACATCGTTGTCAATGCGGTGAAGCAGTCGATTGCCTCAGACACCATGGCCTATCCTGCAGTAAAAGTGCAGGTCGCATAGCCCGACACGCCAGTATTAATGACATCATCCGTCGAGCTCTTGCCACCGCCGGGGTACCAGCTATTTTAGAACCCAGTGGCTTGGCACGCGACTATGGTAAGAGACCAGATGGAATGACCATAATACCTTGGAAGATGGGTAGGCCTTTGGTGTGGGATACAACATGTGTCTAAACCCTTGCGCCATCCCATCTTCCTAGTACGGTGGATTGTGCAGGTGCGGCTGCTGCAGGTGCAGAAAACCTCAAACGGCGAAAATACAACAACCTAACTGGAAGTTATATGTTTGAGCTGTTTGGGGTTGAAACAGTAGGGTCATGGGGTCCGTGTGCCTTTTTAGTTTTTTGAGAAATCGCGAAACGTTTGGTCGACTCTTCACGTGACCAGAGGGCTGGCCTTTTTTTTGGCCAAAGAATCAGCATTGCCATTCAACGTGGCAATGCTGCCAGCCTTCTGGGCACTTTTCCCGTTGACAACGATGCGGAAGAATTTTTTGATGCCCTATGATTATTTATTTTATTTTATTTCTTCATATATTAATAATTGTATAATTTTAATGAAAGAAATCAATTGTGCTGCAATGCTACTATTTGGAATCTTTTGATTCTAAGAATCGCATTGTTGAATAATGAATCATATTTTTATTTATTTCATTCATCATCATCATCATCATGATGATGATGAATGAAATAAATAAAAATATGATTCATTATTCAACAATGCATTCATCATCATCATGATGATGATGAATGAAATAAATAAAAATATGATTCATTATTCAACAATGCGATTCTTAGAATCAAAAGATTCCAAATAGTAGCAACATAGATTTAATAAATTGTATATAAGGGTAATAAAAAACTAGAAACATAATGAAAATAGAAAATGTTATTAATAAGAACAACGTTTTGAAAGCTATGCACTAAAACATTTTCTTTAGCAAAACTGAACATAAATAAAATAGTCTTTAGTTTTCTTAATGCATTTTTATAAATGTTCTTATATAAAATAATAAATAAAGCTAATCAGTCATATGTATAATTTAGAATAAGTTGCAACATTTCATCAGTAAAAAATATCATGTGACACGCCTTATTCACAAATGTCATGTGATTTCAGAATAAAACAATTATGTAAGAAATATCTCTTTTTATTGACGAATGGTTTGTCGGTTATTTGAATACTGACACTTTGATTCGCAACTAAATTATTTGATTACAAATAAAATTAAAAAATTATAGCGATTGACAACTGAATAATGAGTCGTCATTTGCCTAGCCTTTTCCCAACCGTGTTGGGGTCGGCTTCCAGTCTAACCGGATGCAGCTGAATGTCAGTATTTAACATGGAGCGACTGCCTATCTGATCTCCTCAACCCAGTTACTGCATAACATGATAGCCCTTGGTTACAATGGTTGACTGATTTTCAGGCTTCTGACTACCTGTAACGACTGTCAAAGATCTAAAAATATCAGTCGGGACCAATGGCTTTGCGTGCTCTCCGAGGCATGGAGGAGTCTTGATATAATTATGTATGAGTGTTACAGTACCTAAATAGCTGAATTCTGTTCTCCTGCTCCTTTAGTAATGGTTGCTATGATATAGAATAGAGTAAGTGAGTTACTATTAACCAGTAATCTATGACTGTCATGTGACACGCCTTATTCACACATGACATGTCATTTCAGAATAAAACAATTATGTAAGAAATATCTCTTTTTATTGACGAATGGTTTGTCGGTTATTTGAATACTGACACTTTGTTTCGCAACTCAATTATTTTATTACAAATGGAATTTTAAAAAAAAAGCGATTGACAACTGAATAAGCCGGTTTCCTCATTTGCAAAAACCATTTTGAAAATAATTTAGGTAAGTGAGTAAGTAATGCTGGACAATCCACACAGCATCATCTAGCCCCAAGCTAAGTAGGGCATGTTTTATGGGTACTAGATGACTGATATACTTTTTACAATACATTACATAGATAGATATATTTTATTATACATAGCAAACACCCGGAACAAATATTTGTAGATCATACAAACATTTGTCCCAAGGCGGGATGCGAACCCGCAACCTCCTGCGTCGCAGGCGGAAATTCGCCCGCTGCGCCACCAAAATTAATCAAAAATCGTCGAAAAGGTAATTGATAAATTAAACATATTGATAGTGTAAATATTAATCTAGTGTTGCTCACTTAAACCACTAGTATTATTTTCTTTTTGGATTCATGTAGGTTTCTGATCAGATTCAACTGTTGTGAGTGCTTGAATCAGAGTTTTAAGTTTATCGAGTTCATTCTCAATGTTGACATTTTTATTTTTTAGTTCCTTGAGTTCATTCTCAATGTCAATATTTTTATTTTCGAAATACTTTAGTTCCTCTCTCATGTATTCATTCATCGCTTGTAGATTTTCAATGTCTTCTCTAACCTCATTTCGTATTAACAGTGTTACGTTTTCAACTTGAGTTTTCAAATCATCTTTCATAACTTTTATTTCGTTACGAAATTCAGCCAAATCATTTTTAAAGTCATACTCTAGAGACTGTGTTTGTTGTTTCTTTGCTTGACCATCTTTCTCATAGTTCGATGATAAATTCTTATTCTGAAACAATATTAAAATTGGTAAAACCCATCCAAGTGCTAGCTGATCTTGCCCACAAAGGATTTCGAATCACTCAAACTATTATAGTAGTCAGACTTATTTCGCTTTTACGTTTTTACGATACGGGAAAAATTACAAATTTTTCAGGAATAATATATGTTTTGTGGAGGTTTCCTAGAAAGAGAAGCAAACTTGAATTAAAAAAAAACACGTCATTTTCCAGTATTGCTTATTATAATGGCGGCCACAGTAACACGTATAACAATCATACAATTTTGGGACCGACGGACAGGTTACGGAATCTCTTAGGATACCCTTAAATATACATATGCCTATTTTTTAGTATACATACCTCCTTGCAAACATTCACTATTGTGTCATCATTAGCATTGGTATACAAGCTTATTTCTTCAATGAGAAACTGAAACAAAATAAATATTTTAAATGGAGAAAACAGAAACCAGAAAGTGAAATACAAGACAAAAACCAAATTTAATTCGCAAGATTATGATAGTGTGTGTGTCTGCGTATGTGTGTATTTCTGTGTGTGTGTGTGTGTGTGTGTTAGTAGTCGAAGCGTTTGTAATTTACAATCGCCTGGCATTGGGTTTGATAGACCGTCTTCATAATATCCGCATTGTTGTTGTTGTTGTGAATATTGAACTTTTCTGTGCAAGGTTATGCGTTTCAGCCCAATTTTCACATGAAGAAGCAAGTGCTGTAACTCTATCATAGAAAAAGATATCCCCGTTTTCCATGTAAAGACTACACAAGTTATTTATGGAGCACAAAAAGAGGTTCAGTCCAAGGATGCTGCCCTGGGGAACCCCATAAGTAATTGGCATTTCAGAGCTTGTGTAAGACTTTGTCTTTTAACATTGAGATCTATTATTAAGGTATCTCTAAAATAGCAAAGAATGAGTGCCTCGTATCCCCAGACTTTTCAGTTTTCTCGAACCGGGTAACAATCAAGACCATGTCGAATGCTTTTGGTCATTATCAAGGTTTCTATGTTGTCCGCAAGATGATGTACTGCGTCAGCCGTTGTTACAACTGAATTGATTGCTTGACAGTAGTGTACATGATTCTAAATAACCCATTAGTCTAGAATTCATTTTTTTTTCTACAGGATTGATATCACTAGAAGAACCGATAAACCTAAGTAGGTCAATAACTTTTGCCACGTTAACGATCCCCTTATTTGAAAATAGGCCTATAGCTATTAATTGTTTTAGCTATTGTTTCTCCGCTAATCTACATAATATCAGCAATTTAAATATGAGGACTGCAATCATTTAACTCGTATTTGCCCAGAAGTGCAAATATAGATTACGTAGGTTAGGGCGAATCTCTTAATGGGTTGTTATCATCGATCCGTTCAATTTCACACGCAAATTAATAATTGAATGTACATTCAAATAAAAAAGGAAAAGTGAAGACTGAAATTAAATACTAGACTAGTGATGAAACGCAGTTACAACGATAACACGTCTCTTGTATGGCTTGTGACCTTAACTTTTTACTTTATTTTTATTAAATTGTGAAAATTTCAGGTGGCTATATGTGAATCGTAATGGTAGATACCATTACGATTCACATATAGCCATCATTAAGACCGAGCAAAAACAAAAGTTGATAGTGAATAATAATAATAATTTAATAACATACTATTTGGCGTTGATAAACTAGTCCATAATAAGTTAAAAAAAAACATGCAAACTAGTATTTCAATGTAACCATCACTCACTTCAAAATTGTATTCTGGCATTGTTGATGCTAAAATAAGTTCCATATCTTTTGTCAGAAGCACATCTTTATTTTTCACCAATTTCGACTGTTCTATATGCTGATAATTAATACAGTTCACGTACAAACTTGCTTGATTATCTGCGTTGACATAAATGACGATTTTCATCCATTCGTCTTTCCAGTTCCCTTGAAATAGATATGACATGGATTCTGGTGGCGAATACAATTCAGTACTCAGAATGATTCTTGAAATATTTTTTCCAGCTGATGCCAGACATAGGCTCATGACTGTACGATTATCTTGCCTCATGGAGAACAAACACTCTGGGCTGTGCTTAAGAGATTTAAAAATGGCCGTCACAACAAATGGGGCTGTTAAGTTTAGGCCTACAAGATTTGTAGCTCTAGGATCTACTTCTACAAGCTGATCGCTGGTAAACTTGTATGACTGTAGTCCAGGAGTGTAGGAATCATTTACCAGTTCCTTTATATCATCTGGCGGTTGAAGTATCGAATGTTTCACATCTGTAACAAAGGTAAATTGCATTGGTTTTATGACCTTAGATTAATATCTAAGATCTGAATCGGAATAAGAATTCACTTCAATTCTTTCTTTTTGTCTTTTTTGTTAAGGTTGCCCCGCTCTAGGAATTTCTCCTGTGTCGTGGGAGTGCGTTTAAAAACATTGAAACTCACATACACGAGCAGCCAGACCCGGAACCACCTCGGGTTGATTTTTTGTGCTGAAATCGAACCTCAAACACGCGGCGAAGCAGCCGATCACTCAACCACTGCGCCAATCATTCCGCCAGTTGGTATATGCTCATCGTAGACACACTTTTACTTTTCTTTTGAGCGTCATCAATACGCTCTCAAGAAAGAAAAGAAAATTGTATTGATACTTGTATTTGCGTCGATGTGTACGGTGCTGATGTTAAGCCACAAGTGCTTATTGGTGATTATCGGAATCAAATAGAGATACTATCTTACTTTTACCAGTTAATTTACCTTGCGAACTTCTAGGTACAAATGAAGTCGTAGCAGTTGCAGCAGAAGGCAAAAAGGTACTTTGTTCTGGTGGTCCAGTTGGAGGTACTACACATATCCCAGGCGGACCTTGGGGCCCGACTGCTCCTGGTAGCCCTTGGTTCCCCGTGTGACCTCTGTCTCCCTTACTGCCCTTTAGCTGTATTGATTTCAAAGACAGGCAAATCAGAAGTTTGGTTGGAACAATTTAAATGATCGAAGTATCGCTGAGTAGGTTATTCATTTTATTTATATCAGTAATGCCGTTGCAATTACACTTACCAGGGACAAAGCTATTTCCGAAATACTTCCACTGTCACCTTTATCACCTTTCGGTCCCATTAGGCCGTATTCTCCTTTCATTCCCCTGGGCCCCTAAATAAAAACGAAACACTTATTTGAGACCAATTAAAAAAAAAGGAATAATATTGGACTTAATGGTATACAAATGTTATTTAATTCATGTTCCTAAATTATTACAAAATGAAATATTATCACTTTGATCAATTTACTGAAGCCAATCAAATACATAAGTTTTATGTGAACATTCGCTGATTATTATAAGTATTTTATAATCATTGTTGGGAACATGGACAAGGTGATGTTGGACATGTCCGTCGCCTCCCACTCATCAGGACCCGAGGTGGCGGTAGCTCAATATAATGTTTTAAAGTGTAATAAGCTTTGTGACATAATTTTCGCTTCACACATGATTTGAATTTATTAAGGCTTCTTGAATGTGGAAGTTAGTAAAAAATAGCATCAAAACGAGCTATCTATTTTCTTGATCCTGGTTGGAGAAATAACAAACTTGTGTTTATTCCTAGTATAATTATACTATGGATATCACTGTATTTTTTAAAATGATTTGTATTTACATATGCATACAATAGATTTTCATAAATATACTGAAAGGGCACAGTTAATACACTAATCTGTATAAATTTCTCCCTGAGAGAGTGTCTCGAGCTTAGTTTATAAATTGATCAACTAGCTTCTGCAAAACGAAGGTAGTCTGAATGTCGGTAGCATTCCCCCACAGTAGAATACCGTACCACATTATACCATGAAAATAACTAAAGTACACTAAACGGGCTGTCTCAATGTCAGTTAAATTACGATTTTTTCCTGACAGGTAGTTGTTCTGGGTCTGATTGTTTGTGTATGTGACTTTAAATATTTGCAAGCGTACCTACGTCACAAGACAAATTCCTAGTGCTGGGCAACAGTAAAATACAACGGCAACAAAAATAAACATGTACGGATTTTTATATTTTTAGGATTCCATACTAAAATCATTTGTTTTGCTTTAATTGAAGATAGTGTATAAATTAGTAGTATTAGTATATGCTAATTCTATTGTCATTTCTGTCGATATACTAATATGTTCATAGTGTATGATTATTTTATTAACAAAAAGGTTAGGAAAAATATGATTCCCACCCTTATCTTCAAACTTTACAAATATAAATATCTGATCAATGTCTTTTAAATCCATGATTAAGCTTACGCTCACTCCAGGGTTAGGCTTATGGCATACTTAAAAGAGTAATGTAAAATAATTCTTAGCACACTCACAACATTGTTTTATAATTGTAGCTGTGAGTAAGTGGCCTTAGCTTGCCTAAATGTTTAATTTACTATAATGTCCATTCCAGTCAATTTACTATTATACCAGTAAGTCAAACGTTTATTTTGACGACCGATGTCGCGCGGCGGACGATGGTCCGCCTGCGACGCATGAGGTTGCGGGTTCGATTCCCGCCCTGGGACAAAATATGTTTGTACGATCTACAAAGATTTGTTCTGGGTGTTCTGGGTATTTGCTATGTATAATAAAAAATATCTATCTATGTACTGTATTGTATTAAGTATATCAGTCATCTAGTACCCATAACACAAGCTCTGCTTAGCTTGGGGCTAGTTGATGCTGTGTGGATTGTCCAGCATTATTTATTTATTTATTTATTTATTTTATTTTCTAATACTGACGAACTGATTTTTTCTTCTTTTCTTACTTTAATTAGTAGATGTATACGTGAAATCGGATCTTACCATAGCGCCTATAGGACCTGGTTCTCCCATCGCTCCAGTGGCACCATCTAGACCGGGTATTCCGGGTTCTCCCTTGGGGCCAATTAGTCCGACTTCACCCTTGAAACCTTGATCACCTTTCGGTCCCTAAAGTAATAGTTAGATTTAGAAGTAAAATTTCGTTTTTCTTTAACAGTTATATGTAATTCCTCGACTTTTACGTACCTGTTCACCACTCGTTCCAGTTTTTCCTTTGAAACCTCTTAGTTGTTCCACTACTGCTGCATCTAGAATATAATTTAATATTGATATATTTAAAATACTACGGCTTACGTCTCGTTGCCTGACTGTATTTGTCTGTATGTCTCGAACAGGCTGAGCTATGCATGTAGGAGACGATAGTTGTATTTTGAATATCTGATAATGCCTTCCTAGGGAATGAAGGTATTAGGTATCAGTTAAGTCACTATCAATTAAGCCTTAAGACATAAATATACGAATCGCACTATAATGAGGGAAGAACTTACTTTCAGTATCCAAAAGAGATGATAAGCATGCATCTCTACCTGGAATACCGGATACTCCGTCGTATCCACGTTCACCTGGAAGAAGCATAGCCACTGTTTGTTTTACACTAGTCTCGTTTCCCACGTTAAGTAAGGTGTTTACGAAGTTTTCGAATTCTCTACCAAGATAATACAAAGAAGGTTTATTGATCGAATAGGTTTGTTTGTTTGACCCTCTGCTTGTGCGGTGTGTCTGTCGCAGCATTTAAAAATTAAATGCTGTCGAATTGATATATTCATTATACTTTGAAATAATATGGTAAATGAATTGTAAATAATATTGTTGCAACAGGAGTCGAGTTAAACCTTTCGTGGGTTTAAATATTAAAGTTTCATACGAAAATTATAGTGCAAATATGGAGCCCGATTTCACTTACTTTTAATTTTAAGCGGGGTGTTATAAGCTTGACGTGTCTGTGTGTGTGTCTGTGGCATCGTAGCTCCCGAACAGATGAACCAATTTTGATTTTGCTTCATTTTCATTGAAAGGTTAATTAGAGGGGAGTGTTCTTAGCTATGTTAGATGAATATGGGTTTAGCCTTTCAAAAGTTATCTTATAGAATCTGGGTTTCAATAATAATAACGTGTCATAATTACGTGTTTCGAGGTATAAAACGTGCTTTATACCTAGTGGTAGGTATGTTATATGTGGTTTAAAAAGCATGAAATAAAAATTTAATATAAAATTTAAAAAATCCCCGCACAACAACCTCTAAAAAACAAAAAACAAGCCTGGTACTCACGTCATATAAACTGCTGTAAACTTAATTTTATGCTTTTGAGATGTTTTTGTGCCTTTTCTAATTACCGTTATAAATATTTTGATTTTAAGAAAATTTTCGGTAAAATATCTTTATGATAGTTTTGAAACAAAAAAAAACCCCCTCAGGGAAGTGTCAATAGTAGCAAGTGCAAGGCATAATTGCGAATACTGAAGTACACAGTAGGTTGGTATGTAATTATTTTGAAGGTTTTTGTTCCCATAGGGTCAACGCCTACTAATAGCTCTAATAATAAATTTACGCCATCTGTGTTTATCAGCCTGTCGGTCACAGTGGTGTTTTTTTTTTTTTTTGGAATGGGCATCTCACAGTTTATCCTTCAGGGATATTTACTGCTCAACCGAACTTTTCTGTGGGGGGCTTAATTAAAATTAAGGCCTCCAGCCAGGCATAAAAACTTATAAGCTAAGCGACTATCGCTAAGGGCACCCCCTGCGGGGTACGAACCTCGGCTTAGGACGTCGCTGACATTTTAAACATAAATCGGCTCAGCTTCGCGGGCTGGCTCTAGCAAAGGGTCAGGAGGGGGGCATCGACGGGAGGTCCGTTTTTGTTTGCGAACAGTGCTGGTGGCCTTATCGCTCATAGGATCATCGGGCTCTGTGAGTGTGTGTCTGGGTCTTCGAACTGTACTTATTCGCGAGGGAGTGTATCGGGCGGCTGATGACACTAAGGGGTTAGGATGAGCGGTAGAACAGTCCATGAAGCGCTGGGTGAGTCGCTTCATAAACTGTTTCACCGTGGGTATTTTGAGATCTACATGGAGAGTCTCATTTCGGACGTAGAAGGGGGCTCCCGTGACTCTGCGCAGGAATCGGTTCTGGACGGTTCTGGACGGTGGAAGCCTATGAATATGATACGGCTTGGCGTGAGCGAACACTGCGCAAGCGTATGTCATGATTGGACGGATGACGGAGACGAAGAGCCGCAATTTGCACCTGAGTGACAACTTGCTTTTCTCGTTGGTCATACAATAAAGCCTGCCGGACGCGAAGACGGCGCGCCAACGCGCCGCCTTTATGTGTTCGGCGAACGAAAGTCTGTGATCGAGTATCACACCTAAGTATTTGGCTCGCTTATCCCAAGGGATAGGCTTGCCGTACATGGCTAACGGACTAGGCGTGGGGACATTGCGGCGTAAGGGTTTCCTAAAGAGAACCGCTTGACTCTTATCGGGATTGACCTCGACTCTCCATTTCCGGAACCAAGCGCCTAAGACGTTTGCGGAGGTTTGGAGAGTGCGAGCTATGGTGGTAGGGTTGTTACCGGTAACGTAGATGGCCGTGTCGTCGGCGAAAAGCGCCAACTGGGCCTTTCTACCCCTAGGGACGTCGCTAGTGAACAGCGAGAACAAGAGAGGAGACAGCACGGATCCTTGAGGGACGCCCGCGCGGATAGGGTGAGGTGACGATAGCGTACCGTCTACGCGATATCTAAACGTACGATTCGACAGAAAATCTCGCAAGATGAGCACGAGACGATCTGGCACATCGAGTTGGTACAGCTTGTATAACAACCCGTTGTGCCAGACCTTGTCGAAGGCTTTCGCAATGTCGAAGAAGAGGGCGCCGGTGAGCGCGCCTCTCTGAAAGCCCGCGCTGACGTGTTCGACTACGCGGTGCACCTGTTGAACACACGAGTGTCCCGGCCGGATCCCGAACTGTTCGTTCGGTACCAGGCTCTTTGCCTCGACATAGTCCTTGAGTCGCTTATAAATAAGCTTCTCGTAGATTTTGCCGAAAACATTGAGCAGACTGATAGGTCGGTAGCTCGTGGGCTCTCCAAGCCTGGCAAGCCCAAGTCTGAACTTGGGCTTGCCAGGCTTGGAGATGACAATAACCACGGCTTCTTTCCACGATTGAGGAAAGATGTTGTTGCTCAGAGCGCCATTGAAGATGGCGGTCATGAGCATAACGAGTTGGGCGGGGAGGATTTGAAACACCCTATTGGTGATACCGTCCTTACCGGGGGCTTTGCGCGGTTTGAGCCCTTTAATGATGTCTTGCACTTCGTCCGGAGTGACGGGAGGCAGAGGATCATCAGGGTTGTCGACGGGAGGGAGCGAGGTCCTACGTTCGACTTCAGCGTCTACCTTTAAGAGGTGAGCTTGGTCGAACGGCTGGGAGCTAAGCGAGCATTGAGTCTCTAAGCTTTCGGCTAGGCAATCGGATTTTTCCGAGTCGTCGAACGCGACGCTCTTATCTGGACGAGTGAGGGGAGGCATGGTAGCCGCCAGTGGTGTGTCGACTCTACAGTACTAAGTAGCCTGATGAAACCTTTGAAAAGTTCAAACAACATACTTTTTTTAGAAGATTTCCTTAGAAGAAAGTTGTGTTCTAAGGGAATAATAATAGCAAAATAATAATAGAATAAATGAAATTAATGAAGCAAATGAAAATGTAATGGTTTAAGCGGTACTTAGTACTCAAGCCCGTTCACAATAGATTGGTTTATTTACCTTGTTCACCCTTATATCCTCGTTGCCCAGTTTCACCTTTAGGACCTGGCATTCCAACCTGACCTCTATCGCCTTTTACACCGGGAGCACCTGGGGCACCCTAAAATGTTCAATAACTCATATAAATGTACATTTATGTTTTGGCTCATTTTTATTAAACTCAGCTTTAATGTATTGTTACTGTGTAGTAAGGAGTTGTGTCCGTTTAACCAGACATTTTTATGGTAAAGCTTGTCATAACTTTGTTCTGTGATTATCAATTAGGCCCGTTTTCACTAACTTCAGGCTAGGCTCCATAAGGTCCAGAGCTCATTTGTTGGGCTCGGTATCCGCTTTTATAACATGCTACCACATTCTTTGCTGGATTTACCATTTAACACGTTTGAAGCAAAAGTTAAATCAAATCTTTGTTCCAAAGGATATTATTCGATCAACGACTATTTAGAGGACAAGAATAGTTGGTCGCTTTGTTGAACGCAGGACAATGTTACTATGTTCTTTTACTGTTTAATAGTTCTTTATTTTGTGTCTGTTTCTTTTACTGTCCTTATTTTTATGTTATTGACATGATCCTCTCACTACATTGTATGAATGAGTTGTATTGATTGCATTATGTGATGTACTGGCGACCAGATCAATTTATTTTATTTTATCTGAGCAACCGACAGCAAGTTCGTCATGCTCACTTCGATGTCACTGCTAGCGGTAACGTCGGGGGTCGGGTTACCCCCTTCCCTCAAATATGGCGAGGGGTAATGGTAAGGTAATGGCTGATTTTTGCGTTATACTCGTACACGGGTGCTGCCTGTGGTGACTGGTCGTCTTGTTGGCCATGGTTTTTTTTTGTTATTGTAATATCAATTAAATGTTTACTTTCTTAACTTCGTTGGTTCTAGTTTATCACTAGTTTATGATTAGTGACTTTTAGTCACTACCTTATATATTTAATCCAGCATTGCACATGTCAGCGGGCACGCCATTGGACTGCCTTGGCTTTTTATGCATTCAGTTTAGCAGGCTTTGCTTGAGTTAATTGTTGATTTTGGTATATAGTTTTTAATTATTTATTTACCAAATTATTGAATTTAATGATGTATAAAGATGACTGACATAATTATTATTTTTTGACATGTGTTGGGAGTTTGTTCCACCACTTCTTCTTCCCAGCAAAAACACTAGAAAGTGGTGAAGGATGGGCGTTTTGTGGGACTGTCTTATGTAAACGTTTTGACGTTCAAAAAGTGCTGATTCGCAGCCTAATTTGAATAAATGAATTTTGATTTTGGTTTTAACGTCAAGCGATACTTAAATGTGTTGCCAAAATAAAAGCGTACTGTTTTTGTACCATTTCACTGTCAAACGTATTGTTCAATAATATACGATAAATATGGCAGCCCAAGTCGAAAAAGTTACAAAGACAAACTGCGAAGAGCTCTGTTAAGATCATTTGACCCAGCCAAATTAGCGAGCTCATATTCTAAAAGATGTCGCATCAAACAGACTACGCTCGGAAGTTTCGACGACACGGTTGGCGCAGTGGTTGAGCCATCGGCTGCTGCGCTGCGTGTTGTGGGTTCGATCCCCGCACGGAACAAATATTTGTATGACCTACAGGTAGTTGTTCCGGGTCTGGCTGTTTGTGTATGTGAGTTTAAATGTTTGTAAACGCACCCACGATACAGGAGAAATTCCTAGTGTGGGGCAACGTTTTTTTTAAAAAAAAAAAAAAAAGTAAAACACTCGACCAGGAAACATTGATCAGGAAACTGAAAACAAACAAGGCTTTAGGACGAGTTACTGGAGAGCAGATGATTGTGTTCATTGTAGATGGTCAAATAAACATTACAAAAGCAGCTTAAATGAATGAGGCTGAAGCCCTATACGGTGGTCGAATAAAAATCTCTGTAAGTTGAGATATCTATCGGGGTTAGACTGTGCCTAGCTTACTGTCCGTAATAGCTGAATAAAAACCATTTTGATGAGAAAAAGTCACGATTCTCATCAGTGAGACCACAATGAGGAGGGAAAGAGAAATCTTTTTGATGGTTTGTTTAGCACAATGAGACAGTACGTCGAAACACTTCATGGAATAACAGAGACACAAGCTTCGCCTCGATAGTAGACAGTTTTCATGAGCAACCCAGAGTCTACATAATTTCCAGATGATTGTGAATGGTCTGCTCTTTATTAAATAAGTCTTGCAACGTAACTGTCAAAACATTTCAAGTCACTTAGCATGAAATCATAGAAAATGTGGGCAGGTGCGCTCTGAAATATACTTACTTCTGCCTACGTCAGCAGGCAATACATTGCTGATCTTGTTTTACAATCGTTATTACATCAACATTCATTACCATTATAAAACAAATATGCTTTCTGTGTTTGTGTGAGTGCGCTTGGTTCTTTAAAATTTAATAGAGGTACGTTACGTTATCTGTATGCTGTGTATACGTCTGTGTATACGTTGCCACATAAATAGAAGTTGAAACTGGTCTCTGCTGAGTACGGGAGGGGGGGGGGGGGCCCCAATTTCTTATAGTAAATATGCAACGTGTGATGGTTCTTACTGGGTAACCCATGGCTCCTTCTCGACCTGGCTCTCCAATTTCTCCTTTTACTCCATATCGTCCTGGAAGTCCATCTAGCCCTGGTAAACCAAAGTCTCCTTTGGAACCTTTATCTCCTTTTGCACCTATAGGGCCTTGGGTGCCTTGCTGTCCCGCTGTCCCCTCCGATCCCTTTTCTCCATCAAAACCTCTGCTTCCACTTTCACCTTTAGAACCTTTCATGCCTAGTGGTCCCACTGGCCCCGATGAACCCTTGTCCCCTTTGGAACCTGCGTCTCCTTTATCGCCTTTAAAACCCGGCATGCCAGGAGGACCTATCGGCCCTACTACTCCAGATACTTCAGGGGTATTTTGAAAACCCTTATTCTAACAAAAAACAAAGAAATAATGATATGTATTTATAGTAACAGTCAAACGCGCACGTAAGGTTAGGTACACCAAACGCATAAACACCCTTGGTACAGATTGATAGTGCTTTGTACCACAGAAGCCAGCACATCAAGCTACCCCAATGTGACAAATTTCTTTGATAGGGTTTCAACTTTATTACGAAAGAAGAAGGTTTATGTTCAATTGGGAAAATCTGACAGTGTGGGCCAGTGTGGTGTAGGCTTATGTTTTTTACGATCTATTTGTAAAACGTTCACAGTTTAAACTTGCTCGTGGAGATATGATCGGAGACAAGAGCACTCTTCCTTAAAGCGAAAGTCAGTCAATTAGAGTAAACCATTTCTTTTTTATCGGTAGTGTAAATTTGGTTGTTGCATGCACACACATTTCGATCAGTCTAAATTTTACGCATGTTAATAAAATAGTAAACAATTATATCGAATTTTATGGTTGAGAACTGAGCAGTCGTATCTACGTCACAAAAACATATAAAACAAAACAAAACATTTATTATAATGCTACGTACCTCATGGCAAATAGATTTTAATGTATCATCATCAGCATTAGTGTACAAACTGATTTCTTCAATGAGACCCTGAAACAGTGAAATATTGAAATGAAATTTCGGTTTCTAAAAGACAAAACAAATCAGGTACTGAGATAAATCGACACTGTATTTTCTTTACCACTCTTGTATGAGGTCGAATGTCAGTCGATGTCATTTGAACATCAGAAAACGACAAGATCTATTTATTTATTTAATACTTTAAGCACACAAATGTACAGAGGCGGACTTAACGCCATAGGCCTTTTCTACCAGTCAACCTTCTGGTGATGGATCTATAGTTGTTTATACAAGGCTTGCGGCTTATTGACAGGACATCGACGCACAACCTGATACGATGGGTACATAATCCTGGACCCCCTGAAATTTTTCGTCTACTTGTCCTAATTTATAACAAAAATCTGAAAAATAAGCATTTTTTAATTTTTCCAACGGGGTTCTATTCTGAACCCTTTCAAAAACTGCTCCAAGAGAGGAAAAAAATCTTAAGTTTATAGTTTAATAATTATCACACTTGCAATGTTCATGTTCAAGCAGTTTCTTTTTAAGTAACGATTGAATTACTAATTGAAAAATTGTGGTAATTTTTTTTTTCATGCGGGTTATTGTTCATTCGTCTATTTAGCTACTGCCTGAATTTTTTCATTTTTTTGTTCATATTTAGTATTTAAATAATTTTTGTTGTTAAAGTGTCTTAAGTGGGCTTGGCTTGCCCAAGCCAGAGTACCCGTTTTCATCGTTTTCATCCCTCTGGGAAAATTATAAACATTAATCCAACAGTTCTGGGAATCAAAATTGTTTTAAGAAATTTCCTCCTCTCTTTGAATCTTTTTTCAGGTTTGAAAAATCTTTACTACTTTTTGAGATATTTGCAAAAAATTTAAACCCCCTCTTTTTTAGTTAATTGTTAATAACTTTTACAAATTTTGCAAGCGTAACTTCATTTTTTTTTAAATTAACCTCAATCATTATTTTCGGAGGCTGCTCAAAAAAGTTGGTTCAAAAAGCACTTGTTGACGAGACTAAAAATCTGGTATAAATATCCTGGTTTCATCTACTTCTTCCCACATTTTCGAAAAAGAACGTGGCTAGATATTTGGAGATAAAAATCTTAAAGGTCTTGTGATTTCGATCGCCATTCACAGGCACCCTTCCAGTCTACACACGTCTGGAAAAACTTAAATTTAACTTAAAAATCTCACCTCAAAGGTATATGATTTCGAATAAAAACCCAAATCGATTTTCATATCTTCCGTCAGAACTGTGTATGTTTTAAAACTATCTGACGTTTTTAAGTAATATGGCTCCTTATGACAGTTCACATACAATTCCGTTTTGCCATTAGGTCTCACAAACACAACTAGTTTCATCCATTTGTTACTGAAGGTTTCATTAATTTTAAAAGTCATGAAATGATTATTATATAGATAGACTTGTGGATTATCATAAATAGTTGCCAACACGAGGCCCATGACAGTATTATACTTGGATTTCCGTAATTTGAATAGTCCCACATCTATACCGGAGAAAGATTTAAATGTTGCCGTGAATATGTATGGAGCCGTGACGTTAAGGCCCACAAGACTTGTTTCATTAAGATCTACTGTAACTGCATCTCCACTGGTAAAGTTGAATGACGTTCCACCGGCAGTGTAGGAATCATCCACCTTTTCTATGTTGTCCGGTGGTATAAGTAGTCTGTGTTTTTGGCCTGAAACAAAACGAAAATGTTGTTTTTGTTCTGGATATTTGTCATGTGGGTTGTAAATCAGAAAAATGTTGAATTTAAAAAATTATTTTTAAACCTTTTTTTACAATTTAAAATTATTCGAAGTGGCGTAACGTTTATGTCAATGATTCGGGCTAGACACACTGGTCAAACACAAACCGATTGCAAGTCCTCGAATGATCTAACTGCAGAACATCACCAGTAAGGTCAGCGACAAGATGGCGATTTAATCACCTGCAGGACTCAAATGGGTATCAGTATTAACCGCATAAAAAATATGAAAAGGTTTTTAAATTCGTACATATAAAAAGTAACGCTGCCTTGCAATTACTATTTATCCCGAACAAGGGCAGCTTGTCAACGCAGCCCTGCGTAGTTTGACCCGCCCGGAGTGGGGGCAACAAACAGCAGTAAGTTCCGGCATACCGGAAATAAAACCAACAAACAGATTCGGCGAATTCTAAAATTGGAATCAACTGTATTTACCATGATAAACAGTTAACTAAAAAAACTTTTTAACAAAAAAGAAATCAATTTCCAAAAACTCCCTATTAGCCCTAAAAAGTTTAAAATAATACTGAATCGAATCTACTTAATCTTGAAAATCTAACCTATATAATCTAACCTAACTAACCTATACCAAAATTTAACAATTTTTAGAGTCGACTTATTGTTGAGAGGATGAACGTATCCTCTCAACAAGACCCAACCATACATCTAGAAACTCTTCGTACTTTTCAAAAACAGATATTAAATAATGTAACTAGTTAAAAAAAAACTTGCCCATTGCGTTTGTAGTTCTTCCGTACACGACGGATGCAATAATAATAATATACCTGTAACAAAGTATTTTTTCATCACATTTTTCTTATAATTACTTTTGTAACGTTTAAATACCAAAGTCCTGGCCGTTTCCCACTATGCTGGGTCGCCTTCCAGTCTAACCAGATACAGCTGAATACAAGTATTTAACATGGAGTGACTGCCCATCTGACCTCCATAACCCAGTTATAAGGTAGCACGATACTCCTTGGTAGTCTGGTTGTCAGACTCTTGGGCCGGACTTTCGGTGGTGGTGTCTGTCTGTAAATATTATAATGAAAAAGACTCACAATAGTTTCATGTTGATCTTTAAAATACTCGAGCTCGGTTGGAAGCGCACGTGCTTCTAGTTGTTGGCGTAGGAATTCTGAGACGCGAAGTTTTGACACTTCAGGGAATAAAACATAGCAAACGTCTAAAGTATTTTAGAAGATAAGCAATAGTAATTTAGTTAATTAAATACTATTCTGAGCAGCAGCAGCTGTTATATTTCGTCATTTGACATCTTGACTAGTTAAGGTTATCATCAACAAGTTCTTTATCTATTTAAAAAATAACCGGGCAAGTGCGAGTCTGACTCGCACACCTAGGGTTCCGTACAATTGGTAGGAACAGACACAGCTAGCTGACAAGTTGTACCAAAATAATAAATATTACAAGAAAAAATGTGATAAAATTACAAATTTAAGATTTCTATGGCTTGTTCCTTTTTTCTTCACCAATTTCATCATTCTAGGAAGTACCCGTAGTAAGTTTTAAGTAGTAAGTTTTGATTTACATGTGATAATCATACGTTTTTGAAATTAAAAGTAAATTTATACCTTCAACTAATCTTGTGACACTAAGGGTCTTGACAGACAGATATACAGACAGTCAGACAAGTAAGTGATCCAATAAGGGTTCCATTTTTTCCTTTTGCGACACGAAACACCAAAAACGAGACAATTGCATGATTTTCGTACACAATTTAATACTTTCGCATGTTGCCCTAACTCTTTGGCAACATTGTTCGTGAATTGTTATTTTTCACCGATTTCAAATACTTAAACGGTCTTAAACGATCCGTTATTGTATCAACTGATAATTTATGAGTGTCCGTTTAAAATGTAAAATAGCGAAAACCATTACAATCAAGTTCTGTCGTCATTATTTGTCTAGCCTTTTCCTAACTGTGTTGGGGTCGGCTTCCAGTCTAACCGGATGCAGCTGAATGTCAGTATTTAACATGGAGTGTCTGCCTATCTGATCTGCTCACCCCAGTTGTGGATAATATGATACCCCTTGGTTAAAATGGTTTACAGATTTTCAGGCTTCCGATTACCTGGAACGATTGTCAAAGATCTAAAAATGTCAGCCGGGACCAACGGCTTTCCGTGATCTCCGAGGCATGGAGGAGTATGGTTATATGTATGAGAGTTCCAGTAAATAGCTGAATTACGAGTATGTTCTCCTGCGCCTTTGGTTATGGTTGCTATGAAATAAAATGGAGTAAGTGAGTCATTATTAACCATGTAGGTAAATTATATTTCATTGCTGTTAGTCTTACGCTCATTTCGGTTTTTGTATGTATCCGTGGAGGCTTGTAATTAGTCATATAGTAATTATTATGTCATTTTTGCTGATAGGTTATTAGTCAGTTAGGTTTCGAAAACAAAATAATAAAATGAAATAGGATTTTTTTATTTATTCAACAATGATAATACTATTAATATAATATGAAAAAAAAAAAAAAACACAGAATTACAGTGCATCAAAAAATTCATCCGCATCACTGTCAACGAGAATTGTGCCCAGAAGGCAACATTGCCACGTTAAATGGCAATGCTGATTCTATTGCCAAGAAAATCCAGTCCTCTGGTCACGTGAAGAGTCACACAAACGCTTCGCAATGTCTCGTAAAACTTAATGGGCTCCAACTCCAAACGGCTCAAACATATAACTCCCAATTAGGTTGTTATATTTTCGCCTTTTGACGTTTTCTGCAACTGCAGCAGCCGACACAATGTTGCATCCCTCACCATTGGCTTACCCATCTTCCAAGGTATTATGGTCACTCCATCTGGTCTTTTCCCATCGTCGCGTGCCTAGCCACTGGGTTCTAAAATAGCTGGTAACCTGGCGGTGGCAAGAGCACGATGGATGATGTCATTAATACCTGCGCCCTTACTGCAGGATAGGCTATGGTGTCCGAGGCAATAGACTTCTGCACCGCATTGACAGCGATGTAGAGCTCTGTAGTGTTACCCAGAGTGGTGCCAATGTTGGGTGACGGTAGAGCCTGAAGCCAAAGGCACGCAACGACAGCCAGTAGGCGGGCACGCTTAGCAGTATTAGTGGACCTATTAATAAGATTATTCCGTAACAACCTGTAGAGCGGCTCATCCCACTGTCTATGGGAAGATGGGTTCACGGGCCTATCTGTATGCAAGTCACTTTCCAGGCGTTCACCGCATCGGTCAAGCACGGCACTTCAGATAGAACCAAGGAGGGGGCTAAAATTGTATTGGGAAACTTCTCAGTACTGTGGACAGAGAAGCGGAACTAATAAGTAAGCTAACTGGTAATTTTACGGACGCCGAGGCCACCAAAAAGAATGGCTTGCATCCACGCTCAGTCGTCCAAAGCCACAATCAAAACGGATGTTAAATAGATAAATAAATATTTGACCAACTCTACTTATGTTGGTTTTTGTGAATAAGTAAAATAAAGACCTAAAAATACAACTCCGCGTTATCTTCAGTATAATAAAAAAAAAACAGTTTTATCTTACACGGACAGTCTGTTCGTGTGTTATTTTTTGACGCGTTTTACCAGAATAATTAGATATCATTTTTGTAATTACAATTTTTTAACGGCCCGATATCTTGTTCAAGCGACCTTGAAGACAAATCTGACAACAGTTAAGTCAAAGTCAAAGTCGAAACGTTAATTGCGAACTAAGTCTACAATGTTTGTGTTATCTTATGATAGTACAGAGGCCAGCATATCAAGCTACTCAATGTATCAAACTTCTTTGATAGGTTTTCAACTTTATTGCGAAAGCATACGGTTCATGTTCAAAATCAAAATGAAAATCAAAATTCATTTATTCAAATTAGGCTGAGAATCAGCACTTTTTGAACGTCAAAACGTTTACATAAGACAGTCCCCCAAAACGCCTACCCTTCACCACTTCCTAGTGTTTTTGCTGGGAAGAAGAAGTGGCGGAACAAATTCCCCAGCAACACGTCTGTCTGATAGGTTTGAAGAACTTGAAGCTACAGCATATGTCAAAAAATAATAATTATGTCAATCATCTTTATACATCATTCAATTAAATAATTTGCTACATGTTAGCTAGCACACACCAATATGCCAAAATAAAATAAAAAGTAATATATACCAAAATTGACAATTAACTCAAGCAAAGCCTGCTAAACTGAATACATAAAAAGGCTCCAAGGCAGTCCAAGGGCGTGCCCGCTGACATGTGCAATGCTGAATTATATAAATAGGGCAGTGACTAAAAGTCACTACTCATAAACTAGTGATAAACTAGGACCAACGAAGTTAAGAAAGTAAACTTTTAATTAATATTACAATAACAAAAAAGAACCATGGCCAACAAGACGACCAGTCACCGCAGGCGCACCCGTTCACGAGTATAACGCAGAAATCAGCCATTACCTCCCTCGCCATATTTGAGGGAAGGGGGTAACCCGACCCCCGACGTTACCGCTAGCAGTGACATCTAAGTGGGCATGACGAACTTGCTGTCGGTTGCTCAGATGAAATAAAATAAATTGCTCTGGTCGCTAGTACATCACATAATGCAATCAATACAACTCATTCATACAATGTAATGAGAGGATCATGTCAATAACATAAAAATAAGGACAGTAAAAGAAACAGACACAAAAATAAAGAACTATTAAACAGTAAAAGAACATAGTAACATTGTCCTGCGTTCAACAAAGCGACCAACTATTCATGTCTTCCAAATAGTCGTTGATCGAATAATATGCTTTGAAAATTTAATTGGGAAAGTTCAATTGGGAAAATCTGACCGTTTGGGGTAGCTTGATGTCCTGGCGTCTGTACTTATGACTATTTAATTTGATTTGACGACCTATGTGGCGCGGCGGGCGAAGGTCCGCCTGCGACGCAGGAGGTTGCGGGTTCGATTCCCGCCTTGGGACAAATGTTTGTACGATCTACAAAGATTTGTTCCGGGTGTTCTAGGTATTTTCTATGTATAATAAAAAAATATCTATCTATGTAATGTATTATATTAAGTATATCAGTCATCTAGCACCCATAACACAAGCTCTGCTTAACTTGGGGCTAGATGATGCTGTGTGGATTGTCCAGCATTATTTATTAATTTATTATTTCTCGTCCGACTTAATCTGTTTCAAATGAAAAATACTAATAAAGTTTTTCCTACACTCGATACTTTTTTTAGTTTCATATTGTGTGACGATATTGATGCTTTTACTACTTACGCTTGTGAGTTTGTGAACAGTGACTGATGGTGATTAATAAAAACTAAATCGACCAGTTTCCTTATTCGCAAAAACTTGACTTTAATTTACGTAATGGATAATTAGACATAGGTTGTCATGGTATGGGCATGTAATGCGAAGGAATGAGGACCACGTTGTGAGGAAAGTTTTCAGAATTAATGTAGAGGGTTACAAGAGTAGCGGGAGACCTAAGAAAAGATGGATGGATTGCGTGAAAGATGATATGGCTAGAAAAGAGGTGACTATTGAGATGACGGCTAGTAGAGATGTATGGAAGAAAAAAACATGCTGCGCCGACCCCAAATAAATTGGGATAAGGGCAGGAGGATGATGATGGATAATTAGACATTGACTGTGGAACTTTTAATCTTTGCTGTTAATTCAGTTTTGCTCTCGTAACGTTTTTTTTCTTATTGGAGTTTGTCTTGTATTTCGTGAAGGCTTCTGATTAGATACTAATGTAGTTGTGAGTGCTTGGAACTGAATTTTAAGTTGATTAAGTTCATTCTCAATGTCCATATTTTTATTTTCTATTAATTGTAATTCGTCCTTCAGGAATTCATTCATCGCTTGCAGATTTTCGATATCTTCTCTAACTTCATTTCGTATTAACAGTGTAATGTTTTCGATTTGGGTATTCATATCAGCTTTTATAACTGTTATTTGTTTAAGACATTCAGCCAAATCTTTTTGAGAGTCATATTCTAGAGACTGTGTTTGTTGTTTATTTGCTGGACCGTCTTTCTCATAGTTCGATGAAAAATTCTTATTCTGAAACAATATTAAAATTGGTAAAAACCCATTCAAGTGCGAACCAAACTTGCCCACAAAGGATTAGGTACGTACCACTCAAACTATTAGAGCGGTCTATTCTCTTTGTATATTTCTCTTTTTTATTTAATTTTGTTTTAATAGGACTTTGGAATACAATCGAACTTAACCACTAGCTTTTTCAGATATTTTTTAAGCTCCTCTTAAACTGCATTCAATTATTAGCAGTATTTTTTTGCGTGATGCGTGTGCAATAATACAGACAGACATACACACAAAACTTCTAAAAACTGTTGTTTTGGATTCTGTTGGTCTAATACTATTGAAGAAGTAGTACTAATATGTTCTATATTAGTACTACTTCTTCAATATTTATATGTTACAGACATCGGTCTGTTATAACTTTCTTAGATATTTAGATTAACGATTTTAAGATAAGAGAAAAAAACAAAATGTTGAGGAATAATGTATGTTTTCATATGGCTTTACTTTACTATAAATCACAAAAGCAGCACCCTTGAATTAACTAGCATTTTCAGGTTTGATTTTTAAGCATTGTCTGTCATAACAGTGGCCAGAGTAACACGTATTATGATGATACGATGCCGATGATGGCAGAGGAACAGTTGAGTGCTAATAGGATCTCTTTGGTATCCTTAGGTTACTGCACCCTTACATTAAATTTTTTAACATACATACCTCGTTGCAAACATTCAATATTGTGTTATCATTAGCACTGGTATACAAACTTATTTCTTCAATGAGACCCTGAAACAAGTTGAATATTTTGAAACACATGTTGTGTGACGGGATAAAATAATAAGTAAGCACATACTAGCCGGCTAAGATCAGACATAAGACAACTAGTCGTCGTAATACGTCTTAAAACCATTGATATTTGCCACTGCGACCTAATAAATTCGTAGCTATCGCTTAAGGATAGCTTAAAGATGAGGCCACCCTGTATAAGTATGTACGTGATTTGTAGTTTCGATAGTGTATGTTGAGATGACTTCAGTCAGATGTCTTTTATCCGCCGAATAAAATTGACACATGACTTTTTTTGAACTGCATTGTTGTCAAAAATTCAATATCTTTTCTCGGATAACGACATCTAGCGTTGAAAAATCAGTCCTCATTTAGTTGAAAAAAACGCATATGCTAGTATTTCAATGCAACCATCACTCACATCAAAGTTGTATCCTGGCTTTGTTGAAGCTAATATAAGTTCCATATCTTTTGTCAGAAGCACATCTTTATTTTTCATCAAAGGCGGCTGTTCTATATGCTGATATTTAATACAGTTCACGTACAAATTTGCTTGATTATCTGCGTTGACATAAATGACGATTTTCATCCATTTGTCTATCCAGTTTCCTCGAAACACATATGATATGGATTCTGGTGGCGAATACAATTCAGTACGCAGAGTGACTCTTGAAATATTTTTTCCAGCTGATGCCAGACATAGGCTCATGACTGTACGGTTATCTTGCATCATGGAGAACAAACACTCTGGGCTGTACTTAAAGGATTTAAAAATGGCCGTCACAACAAATGGGGCTGTTAAATTTACTCCTACAAGATTTGCAGCTCTATGATCTACTTCTACAAGCTGATCGCTGGTAAACTTGTAAGACCATAGTCCAGGAGTGTAGGAATCATTTACCAGTTCCTTTAAATCATCTGATGGTTGTAGTAATATGTGTTTCACATCTGTAACAAAGGTAAATTGCATCGCTTTTATGATGTTAGATATTAATATCAGGACTAAGAATTCACTTTATTTGGTATACGCTCATCAATCGCTCAGAAGAAAACTAAAGTCACCACTTTAGTTTTCTTCTGAGCGGAAAAAATACGATCTCAAAAAAAATAGTTGAAGAAAACACTTTTATTTGCGTACAGGCGTGTGCGGCGGGTGCTGATGTTTAGCTTATTGGTGATCAAATAGAGACCCTATTTTACTTTAATATACCAGTTAATGTACCTTGCGAACTTCTAGGTACAAATGAAGTCGTAGCAGTTGCAGCAGAAGGCAAAAAGGTACTTTGTTCTGGTGGTCCGGTTGGAGCTGCTACACATATCCCAGGCGGACCTTGTGGCCCGACTGCTCCTGGCATCCCCGGGTACCCCGTGACACCTATGTCTCCCTTATCACCTTTTAGCTGTATTGATTTTAAAGACAGGCAAATCAGAGGTTAGGTGGAACACTTTAAATATAAATAGTATCGATGTTTATTAATCATTTATTTCAGTAATTCCGTTAAGACATTACACTTACCTTGAACAAATCTATTTCTGGTGTACTACCGCTGTCACCCTTGTCACCTTTCTGTCCCATTATACCGTCTTGTCCTGTTAGTCCCACGGGCCCCTTAATAAAAATAAAACACATACTTAAAACACCAGTTTTAAATAAGGCAAAATATTTTGACCCGGAGGTCATAAAATATAGGAATAGTATTTGATTCTCGTTCCTAAATATACCAATATTATGACCTTGATCGTTTTATAAAGCATACTGTGTATGACCGCAAAAATATTTAATAAATTACCAAATGAAATTAAGGACTTAAATGTTAATCAATTTAAGAGTAAATTTCAATATCTATTATTGGAGAAATTTTATTGTAATATTGACGAATTCCTTAATGATAAATTGTAAGCTATTTGACATTGATTTTGTGTTTTATTATAATTATCGTATTTAAATATGTTGATTAATTCTCATTTATAATAATTACTTACTTAATATATTTTTGAGGAACTAATTAATTTATTATTAAGATCTCATGTAAAAATCACGCCGATAAATGAATTTAAAATGTTGAATTTTTGAATTTCACGTAATCCAATTAAACAAACAAGTCTGATGTGAACACTCCCTCATTAAGCTACTTCTAAGCACTGTTTGAAGAATGGATCATATACTGTAGAACTACCTGTTTAAAATGTAGACAAGTAAAAGTAGGTATTAATTTTTCCACTAAACTTATCACCTTTCTAGACTTTTCCCAAATCTATAGGGTCGGCTTCCACCACCAGGCTTCAGTCATTTTAGTGAACGGGCTACTATACGGATTCATAATCGATAGGTATATTTAAACTTTCTGAACTACTGGTACTAACAAGTGCTGTTATTTAAGTTCAACATTTAATAACAGTCAAAATAAAGTGAAAACGACTTGGGAAATTATAAACAATGAGATCAGAAAGATATATGTAAAGAGTATATATGTGTAAATGTAAAGAGTAGCAATGATTACAGCTTTTATGTTAACAACATATATTAAAAGAGATTCGGAATTTACCAGTGAATTTTTGTAGATATTCCGATCCCAACCACCAAATCACTTAACTCCTTACCCACTCTTGCTGAGTCCTTATTCAAAGAAAAAGTTGATATTTGTAATGATGAATTTAATTTTGATTATGTAAGTGCTCGAGATATTATTATAACCTTCAATACACTAAATATTAAAACAAAATATGATCTATGGGAAAATTCCGCAGAAGTTTCAAAACCCATAATCAGCGCTGTAGCGCCTGAATTGGCAATTATTTTCCTTAAAATGGTATTGATTGTCATGTAATTACTGACCTAATGAGGAGTAGTAGAATAAAACCTCTGCTTAAATCGGATAGCATATCAGACCCCACTTACTTTTGATCTATATCTGTGTTACCAACCTTTAGAAAATTATTTGAAAAATTAATGCTAGATAATTTGCAACGACATTTTAATAAACATACATATTAAACAGTAACCAATATTATCCTTAAGGGGTCGCTCGACTACTGACTGCTCAGTCAGACAAGGTTTTTTTTTTTAAATAATAATTTAAATAAAACAAAAAACCCAAAAAAATGAACTTAATTGACGTAAAAAAAAGGAAAATGTAAAATACAATGTAAAAAAAAGTACATACGTTATAATTTGTCTTTGACATTTCCGAAATAAAATATGTACATAAGGACGACATTAATAATTATTTTGAAACGTATTGTGTTATTATTATTTAAAATATTGTGAATAGACGGACTGTGTGGACTTATATTTTTTACTGAAAGTAATGACGTCTAAAAGTTTTTTGCAAAACATATTTACAAATATTAATATCATTTCATTGTAACTGATTAACATTGGCTTTTTTCGTCTATTTATTGCTAAGTATTTCTTGTGAATGTGCGCAGCATCAACTGATTATTACTTCCTTTCTTCCTCTAATTTTAAAGATGTATTAGAATACATCTTCAAATGCTGCTGGATGCTCGTGTACTGACGGTGGATCTTACCGGAAAGCCTGAGAGACCTTGATCTCCCTTTGTTCCATCTATACCGGGTATTCCAGGTTCCCCTTTGGAGCCAATTAGTCCGGCTTCACCCATCAAACCTGGATCACCTTTTGTTCCCTAAAATGATAGTTAAATAAAATAAATAAAAATAAATAAATAATGCTGGACAATCCACACAGCATCATCTAGCCCCAAGCTAAGCAGAGCTTGTGTTATGGATACTAGATGACTGATATACTTAATACAATACATTACATAGATAGATATTTTTATTATACATAGGAAATACCCAGAACACCCGGAACAAATATTTGTAGATCGTACTTGTACGATCTACAAACATTTGTCCCAAGGCGGGAATCGAACCCGCAACCTCTTGCGTCGCAGGCGGACCTTCGCCCGCCGCGCCACAACGGTCGTCAATGTAATGAATGAAGTAAAATATCGTTCTGATTGCACAATTATACTTCCTCGACTTTTACGTACCTGTTCACCACTCGTTCCAGTTTCTCCTTTCAAACCTCTTAGTTTTTCCACTACTGCTGCATCTAGAATATAATAGAATATTTTTATGTTTAAGGTAGTACGTTTAACGTACCCCTATCTGACGGGATTATTCTGTACTTCTGAAACTAACCCATGTATGTAGAAGGAGAAGATGTTTGTATTTTAAATGTCTGAAAATTTGTTTTTTGAATGTTTGTCGGCACAGCAAGCAGAGCGATTGGCTGATGCTCCGCGTGTCGTAGGTTCGATTCCCGCACGGAACAAATATTTGTATGGCCTACATATAGTTGTTCCGGGTCTGGCTGTTTGTATATGTGAGTTGAATGTTTGTATACAGGAGAAATGCCTAGTGTGAGGCAACATTAAAAAAAAAAACTGAAAGAAATAAGTCTGAAAATCCATTCTATCTTCTGTCACTATCAATTAAAACTTTGCAAAAATAGCAGCCAATCTTACAAGGCGGTAGCGGATATGATTGCTGACAGCTTCAGATTTCTCGGACCTAAATTTACGTATCGCAACGTGATGTGGGTAGAACTTACTTTCATTATCCAAAAGAGATGTTAAAGATGCTGGTAATCCATCCTGGCCTGGAGGACCGGAAGCTCCGTTGAATCCACGTACTCCTGAAAGTAGCATTAGCTGTAGCGACATCAATCTCGCCACATACTTTCTAAAATCTGACGTCTCATACATCGCGATATTAAAATTATCCACGCGACTGAGCATATATATACGAGTCCGACAATAACCGTTGGGCTACGTTCGAAACGAGACTTAAAATCTCTAAGATGAAACAGTTCATGAAGCGCCTCACCCAGCACCGCCGCCACCCGCCGTCGTTCCGTCCTCGCCGTCGAGGCCCTTCGCCATTCTATTTACTTACCTGGTTCACCCTTATATCCTCGTTCCCCAGGTTCTCCGTTTCTTCCTCGCTGTCCTTCCAAACCCATTTCGCCTTTTAGACCGGGAGGACCTGAGCTGCCCTGAAATGTTCAATTATCTATTTATGTGTACCTATTGGGCTTAATTTTTATTAAATTTAACTATCACGAAATATAAAATTACAAGATGGGAATAGGTAGAGCATATTGACCTAAACTTCTAGGAAGTAAGTAACACATAGTGAATAAAACTTCTTCTGTATACCCGAAATAATAATCGTGACAATTTTTATCGGACTTAAACTATGTTATGGGGAGTTTGTTGCGCCACTTCTTTTTCCCAGCCAAACACTAGGAAGTGGTAAAGGGTGGGCGTTTTGGGGGACTGTCAGATGACATTACGATTGACCGACGGTATTGATGATATAATGACGGTATTGTTGGTATACGGGAAATGGCTAGGCAGATGCCTAGCCATTTCCCAACCATGTTGGGGTCGGCTTCCAGTCTCACCGGATGCAGCTGAATACCAGTATTGTACATAGAGCGACTGCCTATCTGACCTCCATAACCCAGTTACTGGGCAACAAGATACTCCTTGATAAGATTGGTTGTCAGCCTTTTAGGCCGTAACGACTGTCAAAGATCTACAAATGACAGCCGGGACCAACGGTTAAACGTGCTTTCCGAGGCACGGAGGAGTCTCGATATGCAACGAACGGTCACCCATTCACAGACTGACCTCGGCAAGCATAGCTTAACCTTCGATCAACCTGTGCGGCTGTTTTTATTTAGCCACGAGTTCCTCCTTGGGGGACTGTCTCATGTAATTTTTGACGTTCAAAAAGTGCTAATTCTCAGCCGTATTTGAATGAATGAAATTTGATTTTGATTCGTATATTAAATTCGATATTAAAAAATGATTGAAATGTACGAAACATTATTAAGGGGTTCCGTAAAAATTGTGTTAAATTAAAATGGTTTGTACTTTAAATTCCGGGATTAAAATGTTACGATTATTGTACCGGGATTTCAGAGGAGGTATTTTCCACTGTTACTTACTTTTTTGAAGTTTTGGTTAATATACTACTACTACTACTACCTAATCCGATCTCCGCAAATTACAGTTAAAACATACGTTCACTTCGTTACGTTATCTTAATGTTTTGATACGTCACCACACAAGTAGAAGTTGCAGCTGGTTCGTGCGATGCAGGGACGGGTCGCTAGTAACCTTATAGCCTTATATGTGTGATGGTTCTTACCCTGTCACCCTTGGCTCCACTGCTACCTTGGTCTCCGTTTTCTCCTTTTACGCCATCCAGCCCTGGACGTCCCTCTAGCCCTTGAGAACCTTTCTCTCCATTGTAACCTCTATCTCCTTTATCACCTCTAGAACCTTGAGGGCCTTGTTGTCCCGCTGTCCCCTCTGTACCCTTTTCTCCATCAAAACCTTTGCCTCCACTTTCACCTTTAGAACCTTTCGCGCCTTCTGGTCCCACTGCCCCCCCTTCTCCCTTCTCCCCTTTGGACCCTGTGTCTCCTTTATCACCTTTAGAACCTGCAGGTGGTCCTACTGGCCCTACCAGCCCGGGAAATTCAGGGGTCATCTGGAGATCCTTATTGTTAAAAAAAGAAAGAAATAATTAAATCTCATTTTTTTTATACCTGCTCGGATATAGCGCGCGTGCTGTTGCATAAAAAAAAGTTAAAAGTAAAGTACTAGTTATTACTGTCCCACTGCAGGGCAAAGGCCTCTTCTCATACAGAGAATGCACGAGCATTCATCACCACGCTTGCTCAAGACAGGTTGGTGATTTCAGACTTATATTAATTATATAAGTCCAGGTTTCCGCACGATGTTTTCCTTCACCGATGTCAGTGATGTCCAAGATAAACTTAAAAATTTAATACAAAGTAAGGTTTGATATCGTACCTGATAACAAATAAACTTAAGTGTATCATCGTCAGCATTAGTGTACAAACTTATATCTTCAATGAGACCCTGAAACAATAAAACATCAAAATAAAATTCCGGTTTGTAGAAGACGGTACAAATCAAGTTAATTGATAGGAGATCTAATTTCTGTCATGTCGCTCTTCTGAAAAGGACCTGTTCTTCAAGTGTGTGACAGAAGCAAAGGTAAAATAATATGGTTCCTTTTTTACAGTTTACGTACAATTCCGCAGTGCCGTTAGCCTTCACTTACAAAACTGGTTTTTCTTTTTTTTTCCCCACACTAGTAATTTTTCCCGTATCGTGGGTGCCTTTACAAACATTCAAACTCACATATACAAACAACCAGACCCGGAACAACTACCTGCAGGCCAAACAAATATTTGTTCCGTGCGGGAATCGAACCCACGACACGCAGCGCAGCAGTTAAGCACTCAGCCACTGCGCCAACCGTGCCATCATAGTTTGATTCATTCATTTTGAAAGCTTACAGTAATTGAAAAAAATATGAAAGCACACACACAGAATGTACACGGATCTTATAATGTAATTTACCATCCTTTTTTGTATGTACCTGCATTCTAGGCAAATAAAGACATATTCTATTCTATTCTATTCTAACACAGAAGAGGTCAACACAAGGTCCAGGACACTCCTAATATCATTGGCTTTTCTGTATTCTAAAAGTCCAATGTCGTTTCCGGAGAAGGCTTTATATATTGTAGTTTCGATGAACTGAGCAGTATGGCTAGATCCTGTTTCACTAACTTCTATCTCTACGGCGCGGCGTTGAGACACCAGAAATAACGTAAAAATTAGGAAAAGGTCGATGAAAAACGCTCGTCTTTCTACGGGTCATGTAATGAACTTATTGAATCAGGTTGTGCATCGCTGTCTTTTGCACCATGCATAATATTAATTCTTAAACATCGAATGGAGGGCTCCAGTGACGCGATTTGTGGTTCCGATAGTGCTCAGTGATATTAGGGGTTGAGTTTTCAAAAACCAGATGTCTTTACTCCGTCGAATAAAATATTCTTGATATAGTATTATTCTTCGTATAACGTTGGCATTGAAAAATCAGTCCCCATAAAGTTTTAAAAAAATATGTTAGCTAGAATTTTTCAAAATTCAATGTCATCACTCACATCAAAGCTGTTGTATCCCGTCTTTGTTGAAGCTAATGTTAGTTCCATATCTTTTGTCAGAAGCACATCTTTATTTTTCACCAAAGGAGGCATTTCTATGAGCGGATATTTACTACAGTTCAAATACATATCTGCTTTATTATCTGTGGTGACATAAATGACGATTTTCATCCATTTGTTTTTCCAGTTTCCTTGAAATAGATATGATATGGATTCTGGTGGCGAATACAAGTCTGTACCCAGAGTGACTCTTGAAATATTCTTTCCAGCTAATGCCAGACATAAGCTCATGACTAGACGATTATCCTGCTCCATTGTGAATAAACACGATGGCCTGTTGTTAAAAGATTTGAAAATGGCCGTAACAAGAAATGGGGCTGTTAAGTTCAGGCCTTCAAGAGATGTATCTCTAGGATCTACTTCTACAAGCTGATTGCCGGTAAACTTGAATGACTGCAGTTCAGGAGTATACGAATCATCCACTATTTCTGTATCGACCGGTGGTTGAAGTAGTTTGTGTCTTACATCTGAAAAGAAAGCGTTAAATTTAGATAAAACCTATTTAAATAATATTTGATTTATAGACACAATAAGTATCAACCACAGATTTGAATGAAGTAGTAACACCTGAACTGCCAAAAAACGAGACACAATAGAAAATGTATTGTTTGTCGGTCACTTGGCTTTGAACGTGTTAAAAATAAATAAATATTATTTTTGAAACCAGTATTTTCATTTTCTAAATCGTTTGAATTGCTGTAACGTCAATTCGGTGTTCGTGTTTTTTTTTGGCTTTGTTTGTTCGTGTTGAAGTCCGATTAACAGGAATACACCGTCAACACATCGTTCATGAACAGCGAAGATGACGAACATTTATGAATATTTTTACAATAGCATCAAACGCAAAGATGGACGTGTTGACTGCAGCAGCGGCTTATTATTTCCATTGTGCTGATCACCAGTAGGTACATGTTATTCTATAAAAACAAAGACCATGTGGAAGAAGACGCTGGTTGATGTGAACAATTCACAAAAAACACACAGTGCTAACTGAGCGAGCGATGTGGACGGCAAACGAATATACTCGGCATATTCGCAACCCTTTGATATGTTGCAAAAAACCAACAAGCAGGCGGATACAGGTGTTCGTGTATTCGCATATTCGTCTTGTTCTTGAGAATTGGCAAATATAGACGAATTGAATCACTTCACATCGTCGTTTTTGGGTGAATATGATGTGAAATGCCAGCATCATACACACACCGATTCCAAGTCCTCAACTGACCTTACAGCAGAACATCACGAACAAGGTCAGCGTGTTCAGGATGGCGATTTAATTACCTGCAGGACTGAGATTGGAATGACTACTGACCTCATAAAAAGCATGAAAAGGTTTTTGAAGTTGCACATAAAAAAATAACATACCCCATCCAATCGTAGTCTTTCTGCACAGCACGAATGCAGCAATAATAATATACCTGAAACAAAATAAGATTTTTGCACATTTTTCTCATTATTACTTTTGTGATGTTTATAGAAGACAACTATAACCCTGGTAGTTTCCCACTATGCTTTGGTAGGCTTCCAGTATTCCCAGATCCAGCTGAATACCATTATTTTACATTCAGCGACCGACTGTCCGTCTGATCTCCACAATCTTGACGGCACGGTCGGCGCAGTGTCAAAGCGATTAGCTGTTATGCCGCGTATCGGGGGTTCGATTTCCTCACGGAACAAATATTTGTATGGTCTACAGACAGTTGTTCCGGGTCTGGCTGTTTGTGCATGTGAGTTTAAATGTTTGTAAACGCACCCACGATACAGGAGAAATTCCTAGTGTGGGTTGTTTTTTTTTAATGTTGCCCACATCTAAAAAACGAAAATATCCATGTTATTCTATAACACGATACCCCTTGGTAAGGGTATGACAACTTGTAAACTCTGTGTGGTTGTGTGTTATAAACGAGTAACATTATAATAAAAATACTCACAATAGTGTCATGTTGATCTTTAAAATACAATTTTCGCTCGATTGGAAACACACGCGCTCCTAAGCGTTGGCGTGGGGAGTCTGATACTGTTTTATCTGAGGTTAGAAGCCGCGTCTAACACGAAGAAAATAATAAACAAAGAGAACGTCGTACACATTTTATTTGCAGATTGCCCATTGATAAAAAAAAAACTATTTTATTTAAGATACGCAACATTAATTGACTTAATTAGATACTATTTGAACAGTAGTAGATATTTTATATTTCCACATTTGATACCTCGACCAGATAAGGTTCAGGTTATCATCTACAAGTTCTATATCTATTTAAAAATATCAATTCATTGTTTATCTTATATTTTTTTCTACCTAATGACTTACTTCAAACGTTTTAGTAGTGATTATAACATTTGATATATCGCACACAACAAATATTCACCACACACACACATTACACACAGACATAATACCCATCACACAACACATACACTGTCACAATGTTCACTCACTCTTTCACTCTTCATTTATGCTCTAGATACTTAAAACTTTCTTGTCGGGGTCCTGGTGTCCTAAAATACAGGCTCCGGCTTAGTTTAGGCATCAGTCTCCCACTAATAAATAATTATTAATATTTTTAAGTATTTCTTTGTATTTATTTGTGGAAGAGAAATAAATGTATATTTTATTTTATTTATTTACTTTACTTACAAACATAAAAACAATAAATTATTTTCTCTTTATGATATTTATTAATAAAAGATTGACATAAACATTTTTTAGAACACTTGAATAATACAGATAGGAAAGGATTACAATACTACTAATACCCAAATTTATTCGATTTATTCATCATCATCTGTCGTGCCTTTTTCCAACCAACCATGTTGGGGTCGGCTTCCACTCTAAACGGAATTTATTAATTTTTCGCCAAAAATTATTCTTCCCAAGCATGACGTTTCTATTATTGTAATTCGAACTGGCATCGTCCCAAAACTTTTCTGCCTAGAATATAATAATGACTTAACAGCTGATTAATTATCTGCCATAAAACTGGGTTTACACAAGCTTTGCCTGTTTGACTTACGTTGCTAACATTTTATAATCTAAAACGCAAATAGTTGTCTAGATAGGCCTTGTAATAAAGATGTAGTTATTACAATAAGAAACAATTGGCTCAATTAACATGTCTACTAAACTGTGACGTTTATTGGTAATATTAATTTAAACTGACTGCTATTCGTCTTGCAAAACAGCTGTTTTAGATTAACACATAAATAGTAATAATGAATGTAGGTTTAATTGTCATCATCATCATCAGGCTATACTAGTGCACTGCTGGACATAGCCCTCTCCTAATGAGCGCCATAGCGCCCTGTCTTCAGCTTGCCGCATCCAGCATCTGCCTGCAGTCTTTCGCAGATCGTCATCCCACCTGGTCAGAGGGCGTCCTACACTACGTTTGCCGAGTCGCGGTCTCCACTCAAGAACACGTTTACCCCAGCGGTTGTCGGTTCTTCGCGAGATATGGCCAGCCCACTGCCACTTCAACTTGCTAATTCTTTGAGCTATGTCGGTGACTTTGGTTCTCTGTAAACGTCGGTTTTGGGTTCGTCGGTCGGTTTAATTGTAAAGATGATGAATTGTCAAACATTTCTTGTTTTAAAAATCATGGTTTTTTTAAGTTGTTAAACATAAAAACTTCTTAGGTGTTTTTTTGCTTGCTGATATAAATCAGGCTATAAAGGGTTTTTGGTAGATGGGTGTAAAGCTCTGAAAGATATCTTAGAACAATTATTATTCATCTTAGACGGCATGGTTGGCGCAGTAGCCGAGCGATCGGCTGTTGCGTTGTGGTTCGTGGGGTTGACTCCCGTACGGAAAATAGTTGAATGGCGTACAGGTAATTATTGTTTCCGGTCTTGCTGTTAGTGTATGTGAGTTTAAATGTTGGCAAACGCTGGGTGCGTTTGTGCGGTGCGGTACAGGAGAAATTCCTAGTGTGGGGAAAGGTTAAAAAGAAATATCTAGAACATCTTGGGCGAAGTCTGTTTCACTTTTTTTAACAGACTTCAAATGAGAGGGAAGTCGTTAATTCAATTTTGAATTTTTGTGTCTATGTTACACAATATCTCTGCCGATTGAGATGTAATTTGCGAACCGTTTAAAATCAGTTATTGAAAATAATGTTTGTTTCATAATTTGTGGTGGTTGGTTGCATTTTTGTAACATCAGAGAATGACACAAAAATACAACACACAATTCAATAATCAATAAAATTATCTAAACTTTTTACAGTACCAACAGTAAAGTAACAATAAATGAAATTGCCTCTATTATTCAAAACATCACGCTACGACGCTAAGAAGTGGGTGCAACCGCGGGCACAGCTAGTGTTACAACTAGTAGAGTAAATGTATTACTCCACTCGCGCGATCAAACTCATTCTCGTTATCTTATTTTAGATATAAACTTCAAAACACACCGCATCAGTAACAAAAACTCCCCTCTTTAGTACCACAACTCTCCACTCCCCTAACCCCTATTGTGACGTAACAGTAACTAAAGGTACTTATTTCATTAATCCAACAGTCCGCGGTCACTAACTAGCTGAAGGTGGAGGAAACTTCCAGAAGTTAGTTTTTTGTTGGTTAATTAGTACTAAAGACAACCAAGGAGTGGCGCTAGTTAGGCGAACTTGTGCTCGGACGTTGCGGGAATGTTGATGGCTGGTTGGTTTTTTGATAAACACATTTTTTCTCTCTGTACTTCATTTTAGGAATTCGTTGAGCCGTTTCGATAATACGAGGTAATTAAGAATGTTAGAAACATACATAGGAACGCGGTCATGTAACAAACGCATAAATGCTAACATATGGAATATTTGGACTTAGGATTAGGAAGTTAGTGATTAAGGTTAGATTACGTTGCAGCTCTCATCTCCAAGGGAACGACCATAAATAAACACATAGAAATTGTTTAATTTCTACTTAAATTACAGTATTACCTACGTTCATCCCCGATTTGTCATTGTGTGATTTGTTTGTGTCTTTGAATAATTATTTTAATTTGATAAAACAAAATATCGTATACCTAACAACTTGGTGATCAAACACAAGCAATCTGATAACCTAAATAATACAGGACAGTTTAATTTTCTATGTTAAAATCGTTGGTTCATCGAGGGCAGATAACACTTAATTTTTATTAGTAAATCCATCTGAACCCAGGCAGGGTTCAGATGGATTTACTATTTTGGCTGCCAGCTCGATATCGCCTGGATAAGCTCAATAGCTTATCCAGGCGCTTAGCAATGTTAATGAAGATGCCAGTGAAGGTTCTGACTATCCTGGAGCACAAATCTTGTCGACATAAATATCCTGCTCAACCTTCTGTGGTTAGGCTTGGACGTTTGAGTTTTAAAGAGAAGGTGATGAGGGTGGCTAGTCTTCATCGTCTACCTAGCCTTTTCCCAACTATGTTGGGGTCGGCTTCCAGTCTAACCAGATGCACCTGAATATCAGTATTTTATATGCAGCGACTGCCTATCTGGCCTCCACAGCCCAGTTAAAGGGCAACAAGATATCCCTTGGTAAGACTAGTTGTCAGACTTTCGGGCTTTTGACGACCCGTAACGACTATCAAAGATCTACAACTGATAGCCGGGACCAACAGCTTAACGTGCTTTCCGAGGCACGGCTAGGCCGGCGAGATCAGCTAGTCTTCTCTTTACTAAAATTTTGCATAAAAAAACAGGTTTTTTATCTAACCCGAAGATATGTTAAACAACAAAGTAAATAGTTCACCTTTTTCATTAAAAATCTAATTGGTCCATACTTTATTAGTAGATAGAATATAAATAGAATAGATTATTGGTAGATAGAACTCATATTCTAGAACTGTTTCGTTGGTCTATTGGTCTCAAGCGCGACTGCAGTGCGTGAGGTTTTGGGTTCGATTCCAGATCAGGCAAAGAGTTATTGAGTTTTTTCAATAGGAATTTTCTCGTTAACAGCCCGGAGTCTGGATGGCAACCGGCTCGCCCCTACTACATGGTACTTAAATATACTGGCTTATTGTGGGTGACGAACTATAGTTGCACCTCTGCCCAACCCTTCAGAGAATACAGGCGTGATGTTATTCATATAGAAATCATTCTTTTTTACAGATTAAAGTTAAATCAAGACGAAATAATTCAACGCTTGGCGCTTAGAATTATGTACTGAACATGCTGTTTTGAATGCCACAGTACATCTTCCACTAGACAATTTAGCCTAAAACTAGAGCTATTATTGAACTTTTCTGAGTTATCGGAAAAACACACACTTTAGGATTTAATTATTTTATTTTGGAGTTTTCTAGATATACACAGGTTATACAGAGTAGATATTGAAAGAGAAAACAACATCCCTGATTTATATTTTATCCTTTCCCCTTCTTGTAAGAACTTTCTTAAGAACTTATATAATAAATAGAAAAATCAGATGCCAATCAATTGGAATAAATTTGTTGCTTCATGGTCTTCAATTTTTTCTTTGGTAATCTCTGGTAATCGATTTGCGTGACAAGCCATATAAAAAAAAAGTCGTACCTGGATTTATCCTCCGGGTCTTTATATTCAAAGCACAAAATACACTTACTTTGACAAATAATCATAATCATAATCGTCATTTATTGCATTCATGTAGTTTACAAGTTCTTACAGAATACATATCGGTTTCATACATGAACCCTGCTAGGGCACAGCAATATAAACATTTTAGGTGCTACAGTGTACGGGTAGTCAGAAACCCGAAAGTCTGACAACCAGTCTTACCAAGGGGTATCGTGTTGCCCAGTAACTGGGTTGTGGAGGTCAGATAGGCAGTCGCTCCATGTAAAATACTGGTATTCAGCTGCATTCGGTTAGACTGGTAGCTGATCCCAACATAGTAGGGAAAAGGCTTGTCAGATCAAGTGCTACAGTTTCACAATAACAAACAAACAAAAACTATAAAAATACGTAGATAACAGTCTTAAGTAGAAGACTATCGTACTGATAGAAGACTATGTGAAGCTTAAACAAGGCATCAATTATTATGTCGCTATCACGAGCACTGCTGAACAACAAAATATGGACAAAAAGCCTTTAGTTTTTATCCCTTTTGTAATTAAGAGGTCGTTGGGCTCGTGCCAAATTTAGCCGCAGCTTCGTACGTCGCTTGTACTATCAACCGCTTTCAAATGTCTCTAGCTGTCTTAATGGGACGTTGTTTTATTGAAATACAAGGAAATAAGAAATATATACATAAAAATAAAGACTAGTAACTGCTTTTTGCTCTTGCCTCGTAGCGGGTGGTGCTCTGTGGTTAATGCCTAAGGATATGTTCCGGGGTTAAGAGAAAAAGACGTGAGTTTATGTGTGTATCGACTGGTCACAAGCACTACCGCTGAGTATTAGAAGCCCGGAAGTTGATAACCAGTCTTACCATACCGGAATACTCAGAAACTGGGTTGTGGAAATCGGAAAGGCAGTCACTCCATATAAAATAATGATATTCAGCTGCATTCAGTTAGACTGAAAGCTGATAGTCCAGGATCCCTAGTACATTTTTGCAATTCATTACTATCAAGCTAATTTTTCGCCCAACAATTTCCTATAAGAAACTCTCTATTGTGGTTCGACGATCCCTTTCCGAGTTAATACTCGGAAAGGGATCGTCGCTGTATAGACTCGAGCCGTGCAGTATGAAACTGCCTACTGCAACGCACACTAATCGAGATCGTAACGTAATCGCCTCGCCTCAGAACAAGCTCAAGACAAAAGTCTATACGGTGACTATCCCTTTCCGAGTTCATATGTGTGCTATGACCTTTAATTATATGATATGATTCAACTCAAAATCCAGTAGGTACAATGTTGGGCTAAACTTCATAACTGTAGGTAGCGATTTAAAACTTGTACATAAATTAAACTCCAGGCGAATTTGAGTACCTCCCTACATTGTTGAATAAGCCCCTTGAATTTAGGTTAGACTTAGTACCCTATTGATCCCTAAACAACCTTTTGGGCTTACACGTTACTTGATATGGTTGAGGAATTTAGTTTAACTTTGTTAAAAAATATTAATATTGTTATTTTTGGGTTTTTTTTAGATGTTTTTAGTTTAGAGCTTTACTGTCGTTTGTACCTGTTAGTAGGAATTTAATTACTGTTCATACAATATCTATGTATAACGAGAATCGATTTATGTAAAAAGTACAAATCCAAAGCCTTAATTACACCACACAACACTATGTTCTTGTTGGTGTTACCAAGAAGAATATGCGGGGGCAAGTAATTTTGAAACTCATTTGTTTAATTTCTTTATTTCATTATCTTTACGAAATTACAACCTACTTACTGGCCAGCAAGTAGGTTGTAACACGCATAAACGTTATGCCACATGACATAAACACAAAAGAAACTCTACATTTGAACAAAAATGAACCACGAATCACTTACTAGACATAAACACTATTTATAGTTTTCTAAATTTAACACTAGATGCTAGAACAAACGATTAGCAACAATGCAGAACTTTCCCACACTTTATTAATAACAACTGTTGGTCGCAATATAAATTAATAATCCAGCTCTCGACGGAGACCAAAAAGTTTTTTAATAACGTGACACGGTATAATTTGACATTCATTTTGTCTGAGTTCTGAATAGCTAGTCTCATGTATGGTGTTAGTTTTCTAATATAATACATTAAAATAACATGAAGCGATTTGACACTACTCTCCGGAAAATTGCGCTTGACGTAAACGTTATGCCAAATTGAACAATTTTTGAATCGTAAAAACAAACTATCCTATGTCATATTGGTTTATATTTACGAGGAAAGCATACTGAGTAGGTATAAGCTATACATAAGTATGAAATAAAGTCTTAAAAATAAAACCCATATTTTTTAAATTTAAAATTGTTCATTACGTTTACGTCAAGCGTTTTTTTACACGAATACTGTCAGACTGACAGTTCTTCTTTCGTTATTGCAACGAAGCCAGTGACAACTATTCGGCTTGCGTAGACTTGAATCTAATTTCACGGATAAAATATGTCTGACATTGGGTAAATCAGTCCTTAAAATGTGAAAACATTAAAGTGACGGTCAGAATGTCTTAGAGGCGGAAACAGCTGTCACTTGGTCATATCCAGGTATTGATTCTGTAGCATTGTTCTTCACCGTATAACAAAGAGTCTTCATTTCAGTTTATTCAATTTATTTCCTGTTTATTTTATAAAGTAAATAAGCTATCAAAATCAAAGACGGGACTTCATGGTAGGTTATGGCCAACACGACTGGCCCAATTAAAGATCTAAAGCAGACTGATTTTGAGGTTTGCACTCCACAGAACCTGAGTTAATAAAAGTAGTAAATGGACTGTGCACTGAGAGTTCGGTCTGCTATTTTATCAAAAACAGAACTTGGCATACCGCCAGGTAAGCGTTAGTGTAAAAAAGATCATCTTCTTGATTCTTGTCTTGGCAATATTAATCGGCTTTCAATATGGTGCCCACTGCGGCAATTGTAAGTAAAGATTCAACTCTCGAGTAGAAACCTAGGTTTACAAATAAATCAACACAATATTCTACCAACAAAGATTAAGTTTGGTTGATTTATTGAGGGGCTCGTGGCTAAATTATAACAGCCGCACGGGTTGATCAAAGGTTGAGGTTCTCTCGCTGAGGTCGGTACTGTCCACGTCGGGCACCGCCAGCAGCGTAGGAGTGTGCTCCTTTCACACAGAAAACAGAGCGTCTACCACGTCCTGCACTAGCTGGGGCCGGAGGCACCAGGAACGGAGTTTGTTAAGTACCATTTTTACGGGCGTCCCCACGGATCCCTGCTCAGGGTCTCCAGCATCTCCTTGCGGGCCTCGCCTCTGCTCTGCATGATCCCGTCTTTATATCGGGACGCCTGCGTGACTCAGAGAGAACGAAAGAAAGAAAACGCTCAGCCGTTGGTCCCGACCGTTATTTGTAGATTTTTGACTGTCGTGTCATAGCCGGAAAGTCTGGCCCAGTCTTGATAAATAGGATATCATTTAGCAAGACTGGGCCAGACTTTCCGGTAATACGATAGTATTACACAGTTACTGGGTAGCGGAGGCAGTCATTCCATGTAAAATACTGCTATTCAGCTGCATTGGGTTAGATCGAAAGCACCAACGCAGTTAGTAAAAGGCTAGGAATAAATAAAAGCGATTTCAGACCACAACAAAAGTAATGTTTTACAAAGAATTGTCTTTGTAAAGCATTACTTTTGTCGTGGTCTGAAATCGCTAAGGATTCAAGTTGATTGAGGCAAGTTTTCCGAGGAAGCTACAAAAACTATTGAGTTTTTGTAGCTTCCTCGGAAAATTTTACTTAACTTTTTTATTAAAATTTACATTAAAAAAACTTCATAAAGCACCAAAAATAATTAAAACCGCGAACAGCCACAATATATTTTGGTTGAAGATCTTTATCGGCCATGGGACACTGGAATGGCCATTGTCTACCACCATTATGGCATCCCACTTCCGTTTCACTGATGGTTTCCGCTCCCTCCTTTTCTCTTTAACAGCATATACGGAGTTGTGAGGTCGTAACCTCACAGAGCAGATAATTTAAGTGTCGGCTGAAAAAACTGTCAGTTGAGCAAGCTGTAACTCGCCATGAAATAGTTGAAGTGGCACGATATGCTTGTGAGATAATAAAATTCTGTGTTAGGTAGTCAATTATTATTTTTGCTACACTGGATTTTCCTATGGTAGGCAAAGGGGTGTGTAATATATGGCATAAAAACAGCATATTATCACTTGAAATAACGTTCACATGATATAATTTTTATATACTATAGAAACATTAACTTAATTTCATGTGATGTAGGTAATGAATAATTAAATAAATAAATAAAAATAAATAATGCTGGACAATCCAAACAGCATCATCTAGCCCCAAGCTAAGCAGAGCTTGTGTTATGGGTACTAGATGGCCGATATACTTAATACAATACATTACATAGATAGATATTTTTTATTATACATAGCAAATACCCAGAACACCCGGAACAAATGTTTGTAGATCGTACAAACATTTCTCCCAAGGCGGGAATCGAACCCGCAACCTCCTGCGTCGCAGGCGGACCTTCGCCCGCCGCGCCACATCGGTCGTCAATGTTTTATTTCATATAAGCTTCATTTACTGTTATAACAATTACTACAACGTTGATTTGAAATACTTTTTAATTTTGTATAATTCTCTTTTTATATAACGTTTGGTTGATCTAATTTCAATTTGACGACACGGTTGGCGCATTGGCTGAGCGATCCGCTGCTACGCCGCGTGTCCTGGGTTCGATTCCCGCACAGACCAAATATTTGTATTGCCTACAGATAGTTGTTCCGGTTCTGGCTGCTTTTTGTATGTGAGTTTGAATGTTTCTAACCGCACCCACGATACAAGAGAAATTCCTTGTGTAATAGTACAATATGTAGTAATTCCCCACAATAGGAATATCTCCCGCTTCGTTTAAAAAAATGACCTAATTTTCAGTGATATTTCTGTAATGAATATCAGGGAACATCATACTGTTATAACCTCAACTTACCCAAATATTCACTAATAATAGAGGTCAGGGTATTTGATGGTATTCTGTAAACTTTATTGACAAGAAATATTTATGTGGTGCGTTTTTGCTAGCAAGAAAATGGCAGGCGTTTCAAATCTTTCAAATCCAGTTTTATCTATAATATACCAAAACGAAGTAGACGTTCCTAAATTAAATTAAACGTTACTTATAGATTTTGAATATTATAATAACTGAATATGACTAACAGTAATTGACTATTAATTCAAATGTGCATTATAACTAGAAAATGTTCATTAAACCATATACCTAAAATTAGGTTAAATGAAATTTCAAATCATTTCATCGTTGTATTTAAAAAAAAGTATGTTAAACTTATTTAGGTCAATTGATCATTAGAACTTTTGTTATTATTTCAAACGATACACACCCAGGGCAAAGTTTCTCTCCCTTCTTGCCACTTCTCCTTCTAAAAAAGGAGCTTTATCAACCATTCAAATACTGTAGGTAATGTTCGCATTTTGCAAGTTTTCCACTCTGTTACCAACGCCTTGCCAATGCGATGCATGGCGCCTTGCTGTTTTTGTATGAGATTTACTACTGCGCAGTCATTTGCACACAAATTCAGGGCGGCAAACTTAAGGCCCGCAAGCGGCTGGGCACGTCAAGGGATTTTTGTAATACAGATGATTTTGAATCTTATTTAATACTGTTAACACTCACCTTTCATTGATTCGCTTCGGCACGTTCTGGCATGCCGTGGCATACCGAAATGTGAACGCTAAGCATCATAAAATAAGATCTCAAATCATTTTCACTTAAAAAAATCCTTTGAAGTGCCGTGTCAGTGCCTATACAAGACTCGAACTATACCTACACATATTGTGTACCAAGCACCCCAGCTGTTTCATATTCTTTTAATATTTGTTTACTTTATTATTTAATTTCCAATTTTTTATTTTTATTTATTTTTATTTTTTAAGAAAAACGTTGCCCCACACTAGGAATTTCTCCTGTATCGTGGGTGCGTTTACAAACATTTAAACTCACATACACAAACAAACAGCCAGACCCGGAACAATTTTTTTTTTTTTTTTTTTTTTTAAACATTGCCCCACACTAGGAATTTCTCCTGTATCGTGGGTGTGTTTACAAACATTTAAACTCACATACACAAACAGCCAGACCCGGAACAACTACCTGTAGGTCATACAAATATTTGTTCCGTGCGGGGTTCGAACCCACAACACGCGGCGCAGCAGCCGATGGCACAACCACTGCGCCAACCGTGTTGTCAAAATGTTGTGTTGTGTAACAATGTTAAGTAACAGGGGCTTTAAGGCGATTTTTTAGTTTAACATTTTCTCAATACACTTCTAGCCAACACACCATTACCTACCTCAGTAAATTACTACCAGCATGAATCAATGAACAACTGTCTATCCAAGATCAGAACTGAGTAAGGGTGCCAACAGAACCCGACGCCTTGCATTATCACAAACAGACAGACAAACAGTTAGCAACTTTATATTTATGTTGTGTACAGCTATAATACAGAACTGGGGGATATTGCTGTAAGAAGATTGGTGGTTGGAAAACGGCCAAATCTGAGACCGCGGAGCCTTACTATGAGAACTCGTTATGAGACTTTGAGTTCAAGCAGATCAACTTTAGGTAAAAATTGTAGTTTCAGATATAATTGATGTATTGTATTATATTTCTTTATATGGCAAACAAAGCCGATGTCGACCATCCTTCTAATGTCAAAAGTGAATAATTGATGTAGGTAAACAAGGAAACGTCAAGAAATGTCACTGTCAGATTGACATGACACTGGTGTAAGAACATCGTCTGCAAATTTTAAAGAGATTTCGAATGCTGTAGGTAAAACAATTAATATGAATCAATGTATTTGTCAACGTTGTCAAAGAAGATTAGGTAAGTATAATAAAATATATTTTAAATCAAAACAAAATGTTTTTAGTAATAAAAACATAACAACAAAACTTAAGGAAAAGAAATACAAAATACTTAGTTATTTAAATTATCACATCACAATAGATACAAAAAAACATTTTTAAATGATAGCCCTTTGATCCCCTGCTTACAGAAATTATCTAACATACAAATGTGACATATAGACAACGGCATATACCTAATGTTCCAACAAACGACAAATTAGGAGCTAGCAGTGGACTCCATACATGCAAATAAGCACTGCATACCTTGTGATCCCATACATTTGTACATACATACATCATCATCTCATCTTCCTAGCCTTTTCCCAACTGTGTTGGGGTCGGCTTCGAGTCTAACCGGATGCAGCTGAATACCAGTAATTTACATGTAGCGACTGCCTATCGGACTGATATTCTGTTGATGAATAAACTGGGTTGTGGAGGTCTGATAGGCAGTCACTTCATATACCTACTATAAGAATCAAATGTAACAGCTCATCATTTAGGACCCTTTAATATCAGTGTTAATTTTAAACCGTGCTGCTAGGCAACTGGACCTAACCCAGTTGTAAACGTCCCTTTGTGCCTATTGGCCTTGTTCTGTTCTGTCTCCTGCTTGATATGGAAGGAAGTGGAAATTATGTATCTTTCTAACTCCTCCGCTGTTCTTTTCTGATTAATTTCGTTGCGGGATCCAAGACAGTTGAATCGTTTCTTCGGACTCGTCGGGCTTCATTGTCTCGACGCTTTTCTGGTGGTCGCCACTGTTGATTCTGGTTTTCAGGAGTTAGAGTCGTTTGTGAATAGTGTGGCAGACTTGTCCAGAAAACAAAAAGTCGCTTCAAATAAAAAAAAAGAGCCGTCATGAGGCGCCTGGCAGATGTGACACTTGAAAATTATTTTGTACAAGTAATAACCAAAAAAGAACAAATTGTTGGGTATCGATATCAAAAACAAATGACACAAAATTATTCCAATTTCAGAAATATTCATTTGTTTCTTGGCGATGCGACGCCACGCCAACAATCTCGCCACGGATTTACCCGCGCCTATGTTTCACATCAATACTGGTATTCAGCTGTGCCAGTTAAGCTGGGATAGTTTGGGAAAGGTTAAGCAGATGATGATGACTTTCCAGATTTAATAGTAGCACAAGAAGTGCAATCCAGTCGACCTGTGGATTTTCAGCTCCAGCTAGCATATTAACTGTTATTTTTTGTTGTCCGTGCGATTAGTTAGTGACTTGCATTATGATGTTTCTTTGGGTTTACGTATCATACATATGTTGTAGAACCCAGCTTGCTTGTTTTAACTGTTCTGTTGGTATGGTATGGTTATGATTTTTTACATACAGGGTGGATGGAGCATCGAAGCACAACATACCATGAGTTCAATGGATGATTCTCGAACGTCCAGTGTTGAAATTTTTCGTTGGCTTTTCCGAATGGCTACGTCTATATAAGATCATAACATCAATTTGATCCAGACTTAACTGGTAATAACGCGTTGATCAAATCTCAGGCCATGGCAGACAGTAAGACAGACCCCAGGGGTCTTTTTTGTGCCTTGTTTTAAGTTTACGTAAAAACCTTATCTATGATGAATAAATAACAAAAATAAGTTTTTCGTGTTTCATTTTTTTTTTCAATCTGTAAAAATTCATGATTTCTACATATTTCGTCGGTTTTAACGTTTTTTATGTGAGAGATTTTTTAAATAAAAAGTTAACACTTTATCTTTCCTATTCACGGCCGATGTGGCGCAGCGGGTGCAGGTCCGCCTGCGACGCAAAAGTTTGCGGGTTCGATTCCCGCCTTGGGACAAATGGTTAAAAAGTTAGTAAAATACAAAGATTTGTTCCGGGTGTTCTGGGTATTTGCTATGTATAATAAAAAATATCTATCTATGTAATGTATTGTATTAAGTATAGCAGTCATCTAGTACCCATAACACAAGCTCTGCTTAGCTTGGGGCTAGATGATGCTGTGTGGATTGTCCAGCATTATTTGTCCAGTATTATTTATTAAAAATCTCATTGGGTTGACAGTTTTAAGTAAAATGCTGGGTTGTCCAGAATCATGCACTAAATTCATGTTATCAGGGTGTGCGACAATGCCAGTTATAGTAGTATACACAGTTATTTGATATCTCTTTGCGATGGCATCATCGTCTGATTAGCCTTTTCCCAGTAATGATGGGGTCGGCTTCTGAAAAAAATTGAGATTTTATCTTTTTCTTTTTTTGAATGAACTATCCTGGTCTGAAGACTGATGTTATTTTTAAGAAGGTTGCTTGTTAACAGCTATCTCGCTAGCTACCATTTTTATGTTGATAACAAACCGTGTGATTTCTATTTGTTTACTTTTTACGGAGCGCGACTTCAATACATATAAACGAGAAAATACTACTACTGCCGTTTGACAAGTGGTCGCAAGTGATACCGCTAAGCATGAGGTATTTGGTTCAATTCCCGGGTGTTATTAAGTTTTTCCAGATATAATAACCCGATTGGTCCCGTTCTCAGCTGTAGCATCCCGGCGTCTGTATTTGTGCCCGGTTGATGGCAATAGTCTCGCTCCCTATTACATGGGACCTTAATATAACTGGCTAAAGGTGTAGGTACTATAGGTACACTTCTGTCTAACCCTTTATTACAGGCGTCTATTATGTCAAGAATATTATTAAAATATTGTTGATGCACTAGCGTATGTGATGGCTGATGGTACATACGCCAGCTTTGCATACAGCTAGGTTGAACAACATTGGTTTGCAGTAAATAAATAATGAATAAATAAATAATGCTGGACAATCCACACAGCATCATCTAGCCCCAAGCTAAGCAGAGCTTGTGTTATGGGTACTAGATGACTGATATACTTAATACAATACATTACATAGATAGATATTTTTATTATACATAGGAAATACCCAGAACACCCGGAACAAATATTTGTAGATCGTACAAACATTTGTCCCAAGGCGGGAATCGAACCCGCAACCTCTTGCGTTGCAGGCGGACCTTCGCCCGCCGCGCCACATCGGTCGTCAGAACAGTACTATCCTGTAGGGCGCCCTCTACAGGTCAAATGAGTGAACCATCCATTAAGCTATTATTCTTTATAAACATTTTTTAACACCACTTAAAAAAAAACAATGTTTTCTAATTACCCTTATAAAACGTCATCATTAAACCAAAAGACGTCCATTGCTGGACATAGGCCTACCCTAAATATTTCCACAATCTATCTTGCGCAATTTTCACCAGATCGTTGGTCTCCCTTGTCCTCATCTACCCACGCTGCATCTTCCAGTACGCGGTGGCTGCACGAGTACCCTTTCGCCTCATCAGCCATCGGGACTTCGAGCAGCAAAAATCTTTATGAAACGTAATTATATATTTTTAGGGTTCCGTATTTCAAGAGGAAAAACGGAGCCCTTACAACACTTCGTTGTTCGTCTGACTCTTTTTCTCAGGAACACGTGAGGGTGAAACCAAGATGAAATTATTACCACAAGCGTAGGACTAAGCTGTAATCATAAGCAGATACAGTAAGGTATTTGGCAGCACAAGCTAGTATCCTGTGTTTAATCAACTAACAACCTTTCAGTTAGTTAAAATGAAATACGATTTCTCGAATGCAAAACCATTTTGGCAACAAAAATCGTTTCCGAATTTCCAGTGTAGACCATATCCGAACGAAAAATAGCAATTGAAACCTACATCAATCGTTGCACATAACCTTCGTGGTTACTGTATGATTGCTTTGGGTTATCCTGGTGGTTTTTCCATTAACAACTTTAGACAGGTGGCTGGTTCGAACGATTTTCGATGAAAAAGTTTTATCGAAAAAAATAAAGAAGGTTGAAATTGTACATCGTGAAATAATGAGGAGTTTTTGTTGTTTTGTGTGATATTGAAAAAGTTTGGCAATTGGAAGTAAAGAAAAGACGAGGATCTGTTTTGGGTTGAATAGATATCCCGATTATTTTATTGCATTACTTTATTTAAAAAAAAGTAACAATATTAACACATAAAATGCCAATTGATACACAAACAATATAATATCTTCTATTGTGTCTCGTTTTTGACAGTTAAGGTGTTAAATACTGACATACTTATCGCTGAAATTGAAGATAATACCAGCTTTATTTTAAACATAATTATTATATACTCGTATATTCGTCAATGTTTGAGCTGGGGTTACCAGTAATTGATAATCTGTTAAAAAATAGATCTTTATAAAAACAAAAAAAAAAACAACTTCTTTATTTATAATCTCTTGATTTTCTTAGGGTCGATTTATACTAGCGCAGAGTCGAAGCGCATCGAAGCGTCTATCCAAAACTGAACATAACAAATTCAACCTTAACTCCACAGCGTAACGCACACATTACTTCGGAGATTTTTAAAAGACGCGCGCATTCGTCGGAATTCGCGCGTCTGCGCGCGAACAACGCTGATTGGTGACCGTTTGTAACATATCGAGACTCCTCCGTGCCTCGGAAAGCACGAATGTTTGCCGCATAAAGATTATTATTCTTAATTAGGAGCATTTACTTAGACTAAGTCAACACTGATACGTAAAGCGAACTAGGTACCTTCAAAGTTATTCATTAGCCAGTGTCAAAATGTACATCCTCAATCTTTTACAGAAATATAACTTCATCTTCATCTGCCTAGCCTTTTCCCAAGTATGATGGGGTTGGCTCCACAACCCAGTTACTGGGAAACACGCCTTGGTAAGACTGGTTGTCAGAGTTTCGGGCTTCTGACTACCCGTAGCGACTGTCAAAGTGCTTTCCGAGGCACGGAGGAGTCTCGATATGTTACAAACGGTCACCCATCCATAGACTGACCTCGGCAAGCGTAGCTTTACCTTTTACCAACCCGTGCGGCTGTTTTTATTTAGCCACGAGCTCCTCTGAAAAATAATAGGTCTTTACCTATGAAATTGCCGTTTTGTATGAAAAAAATTAAATGAATTTTTTTCATGTATTTTTTATTTGTATTAATCGAAGTAATCATCCATGCAATCAATGCATCTTTGCCAACGCAGTGGCAGTTTATTGATGCCCTTCTTAAAGAAATCAGCTGGACGGGAGGCAACAAATTCTTCAAAGGCATTTTGTACTCCTCTCGGGTATTGAATTTTTTTCCCGCCAAGAAGTTATCCAAATTCTGGAAAAAGTAGTAGTCTGTAGGCGCAAGGTCTGGTGAGTAGGGCGGATGACGGAGAGCTTCCAACCCCAGTTCTTGCAACTTGGAGACCGTCTGCTGTGCAGTATGAGGTCGCGCGTTGTCGTGCAGGAGCAGCGGAGACGAGCGATTGACCAATGCTGGTTGGAGATGTGCCAGCTTCTCCATCATTGTGTTCAATTCTTCACAGTACACATCTGCAGTAATGCTCACCCCGTTTGGTAAGAAGCTGTGTTGAATCACACCGGCGCTAGACCACCAAACAGTGACCATCACTTTTCTTGGGGTAAGTTTTCGTTTAGGGCATTGTTTAGGTGCTGAACCAGGATCCATCCAACTTGCTGAGCGCTTGCGGTTATCAAACAGAATCCATTTTTCATCGCAGGTAACAATGCGGTTCAAAATTGCTTCATTTGTGTGTCTGTTGAGCAGTGCAAGGCACGTCTCGACGCGTACTTCGCGCTGGCGATCATTGAGTTCGTGGGGCACCCATTTGTCAAGCTTTTTTACCTTGCCAATTTGACGCAAATGGACCAATATTGTTTTGACGCTAACGTCGAAAGCTGCTGCTAATTCAGCCGTAGATTGTGTATCATCAGCTTCCACAATCGCCTTTAATTCGTCATTGTATTCGACCTGAAAAATGAACCTCGCGGTCGTCCGAAGACTGGTCGACAATGACGAATTAAAGACGATTGTGGAAGCTGATGATACACAATCTACGGCTGAATTAGCAGCAGCTTTCGACGTTAGCGTCAAAACAATATTGGTCCATTTGCGTCATAATTACTCCATTGGTCCATAATTACTCGAATTTTTAACGTATCCATGATGACGAAAAAGATTTAAATGCGATGAAAATGTAACACTAATCAATAAACAAATGACTACTTTTGGAAAAAAAAATCCATGTTTTTAAAATAAAATTAATTTGAAATTAGAATTCTTAGCCAAACAAAAAATATTTTGATTTGAAATGGCCAGTACTGCAGAACGGCAATTTCATAGGTAAAGACCTAATATAACTTCATCTAATAAAACAAAATGCAATCGCAGTCCAAAGAAACAGGAAATGCATAGGTTGGCGCCTATGCATTTGTACAAACAGACAAACAGACGAAAAGTTAGAAAAACACAAAAGAACCTTTGTGCAATCGAAGAAATTTGTAAGTCCGTTATAAAAATGAGTACCTAGCAAATTTTCAGAGGAGTCGCTTCTAGATGGGGAGGTTATTGCAATCTTCGGGTAAATGCAACGGAGGTAACTTCGGCCAAGTCGCATTATACCCCTCATTCCGACCGCGCTTATTGCAAATGAGCTCTGTGGCGCTTCTAGAGAAATGCATCGGCATGAATGTGGAAATGGCGACGCAATTGGAGACCTAATTTCAGAATGAGATTATTCTAATAACAGTTTTAAAGAGGTTGTTTAAGCGGTTGGAAGGTTTAAAATCTGCTTTGATGGAGAAAATTTGCATTGACTGTTATCGTTTCCAATTTTTTGGATTCCGTACGACAAAATGGACCCCTATATTACTAAGCCTACACCATCTCCACCTCAGGGGTGTATCTTTATAACCAAAATAGCTTGTGTACACTTAACTAGCCAGAACTATAAACTAGTTATTTTTCTAGTTCTGACATCTAAGAGAGTTTTGTAAGTGGTGCATGCTAAACAAAAATGAAAGTCAGATAAGTTACAAATTATAATAAATTTTATTTTCCATCATTGTTTTCTATTCTTGCGATGACATTATTATGGCACAGACTTACATTAAATTATAAATAATATGACTAAAAAAAATGGAAAAATAGAAAGCTCATATTTTACCATATCATTTTATGTACATTCTTTGCATGTAAACGAAGCTAATTATTTGGTATATTGTACATTTCAATTAGTCTTCTGTGAATACAGTTTCAGTTTTATCGTTTGGTTTCGACCTAATCTCACAGGTAAGTTTTTCGAAATACCGGAATACCAACTGCATCCGAACTTTTTCTCGAAATGTTTGCAAAAACCTGCGAGAAATTAGATCGAGTCTAGCAACTACATCCAACTCACGGTTTTATTTTGCCCGCAGGTAGGAAATAATATTACCATCGTTATCATAAGAATACTTGCTTCTTATATCTAAGTTTCATACAATTAAATAAATATATAAAATAAAATAAATGCTATGTAAATTTTCTGTAAATTGCTCTCGATTGAGTATATTTGGACGTAGTTATGCAAAAATGTTTCATTCCACAGTAAATTGAATTTGAGATAAAAGCATTTACGCGTTTCAATGGTATTCTTTTTTATTCTAAGGTCAATACTAAAGGTATTATTGTTGGATTATATTGTGTTTAGATAGTCAAATGTTTAATTTTAGGCTATTCACTTTGCAATAAGAAAAAAAAATATTGTTGGAATTGGAACATTTTAACATAATTAATATTTACATAATTTTTTATTAATTTACATAGCTTCAAATTAATTTTGCACAAACGTTCCAGGTACTTTTTATCCATCTGTACCTTAATTTATGATCTAAATTTTACATAATCATTTTACATCTAAATTTGCTTTTTTAATAAATATGTAAAACACAAATAAAAGAATAATAATTGCTTATTTTTTTTTTCTAGGTCACAATTTAAAAAAAAGTAAATCTTGTGCTTTTGGGGAGGCCTACGTCCAGCAGTGGACTGCGACAGGCTGATGATGATGATAAAATCTTCATACATCATACTCATCATCCTCTTGCATTTCGAAATCTGGTTCCCCACCAAAACCATCGACATCATCTATGATTCCCTCCGTACTCTTTAGGTTTTTATAAAATTTACGACAATCCTCAGGGATGTACTGAAACATGGATTGTAAATCTGCTAATTTGGCTAATCTGCTAATTATTTTCTGATATAAGACTTAAAACTTGAAACCTTTTAGCTAATTTGACGCTAAGTGTCATAAAAGGTAGTTTGATTGTTTATTTCGATTTCGGGTGACTTCTGGGTTGGAACGTTTCTGCATAACTACGTCCATTTTTTCTATTAAAACAATGTATCGTAAAGTACCTAGCTACTATTTACAAAAATTAGTATAAATACAGCATTAAAGAAAATAATTTTCATGTTGCAATGCAATCATATTGAAATTCAAACCAAAATTTAATAAAGACATTCTTAATAATTACACTAATTAAAAAAGTCGCCGTTTCTGCGCGTGACGCCTGAAAATATGAATAAAAATACAACTTTTTTTCATTAAAGATACGTGACTTTTTATATATTATACTTCTATTTTTATTTTATATTAACAATTACCCCTTTTTTATTCGTGGTTTCATGGGTACTGGGCCATTGAAAGCTTGTCCATCTACACATAGTACTATAAATTTACTATCACAGGGAAAACTGAAACAAAAAAAACAGTGTTTACATAATGCAGGAATAGAAAAGGCAATTCCCGTATTTTTAAAAACGTTCACATTCTAATCTCAGTCGCAATCTGTCATACATACGTCTCATTTATCTACTTTTTTGATTGATTATTGTCGATGATATTGCTTCTAAATTTATTTTTCAAGACTTTTATTTTAAGTTTAATGATTACAGTTTTGGTGATGGTTGACGGTTGATGGTGTTCTCCGAGCGTTGGGACCTGTCCCTGTTGCAAAGGTGGATGCAGCTTCATATAAGCGCTTTTCGTCGTATTGTTTGAAAGTTTTTTTTTTTGACTTTGTGTATTATTTATTGCGTTTGTTATGTTAATTGGTATAATTCAATTAAATATAAATTAAATAATACCCTTATTTAATTTATATTTAATTTAATTATACCTATGACATTTTGCATTTAATTTTAATTGTGCATATCTATGACATTGCGTATTTAATTTAATTGTTTGTAACATTGTGTATGTCATTTTAATGTGTATGTTTGTAATGTTTTTTTTTGGCTTGACATTAATTTTGAGTATATATGGACAATGACTGAAATAAATGAATTAAATTAAATTAAATTAAACATAATAAATACACCTATTTACAAAATTTTGTTATGTTTAACAGAAAGTAGAACTTGATACCAGTATCATAACAGGAAATAGAGGTGTTTCCATTTTGTCATGGTTACTGAAAATATCGGTATTTTAAGATATCGGTACCAATTGAAGTAAGTAAGTAAGTAAATCGTTTATTTGCTTAAAATATGGTATACATTGATGTTAATATTATTACAGTAGCTCAACATGTTTCGCTAAGATATAACATAGCATGCAAAAATTTATATTTTGACAAAAGGAATCAACATCTCACATCCATAAAATCTTTTAAACTATAAAAAAATACATTCAATAAACCACTTGTGTAATTCTATCTTAAATTTTCTCGAGTTCAATACTTTAAAGCGACTTGGTATTTTGTTATAAATACGTACGCACATTGCAAGGCAGTTTATGTTATATTTCGCAAGTCTTGGCAAATCACTTAATACCAGTTTATGAGGATCTCGTCTGTTTCTGGGATTTACATCATTTGCTGATTTAAATAAATGTTTGTTGTTAACTACAAATATACATAACTCATATATATACAGACATGGTAGAGGTAGCAGACCAAACCTCTTGAACATTGGTCTACATGAGTCATCAGGTTTAATACCACTTATTGCTCTGATGCACTTTTTTTGTGCGATAAATGCTCTATCCATATTGGTACCATTACCCCACATTACGAGACCATATCGCAGTAGCGACTCAACATAAGCGTAGTGTGACATAATTGCAGTTTTTATGTTAGTTACGTTTATAACTTGCTTCAGTGCGTATACAAATTTATTGATTCGAGTGCTTACATTATCTACATGTTTTTTCCAGTTAAAATCTTTGTCTATTGTTGCCTCCTTGATTTTATTAATATTTAGTTTTATATTGTTTTTATTATTATTTGATTGATAAAATTGAATGTAAACGGATTTATCTAAATTTATTTTTAAATTATTCATGTCAAGCCAAAGCAGTAATTTGTCTATTGTATTATTTATGTCAAACTCATGGTCAGTCTTGTTTTTCTTTTTATCTGATGTCACTATGATTGATATATCGTCGGCAAATAATATGCATTTATGATTAGTTATTTTTATGATGTCATTAATATATAAAAGAAACAATACTGGACCAAGCACGCTTCCTTGCGGAACGCCACATTTAGTTTGCTTATATTCTGATGAGTATGGTATCATATCTCTATTACTGTTAATTTTACTAATAATGACACGTTGCTGTCTATTGCCTAAATAGGATGATATCCATTCAAGTGCAGGTCCTCTAATCCCAATAGTCTCTAGTTTATCCAACAATATGCTGTGCAACACAAAATCGAAGGCTTTTGATAAATCAAAAAAAAGTCCCGTAGTCAGATGATTATTATTAATATTTGAAAGTACTGTCTTCATAAGAGAGTAAATAGCTAATGATGTGGATTTCTTTTTTTGAAATCCATACTGTTCAGTACTTATTATTTGGAATTTATTGCAAAAGTCTATTAGCCTTTTATACATACATTTCTCATAAATTAAAAAAAAAAATAGGTATCAATGTAATTGGACGGTAATTACTAATATCACTTTTATCTCCTTTTTTATAAAATAACTATAATAACTATTAAATAACGGCTTAATAATTGATAGTTTATCGGGAAATGTTCCTGCTGCAAAAGACATATTTATTAAATGGGTTAAAATACTAGTCAATTCATTACAGCAAGGTTTTATGATTTTAGTACTAATTTCGTCATAGCCCTCTGATCTAGTGTTGGACAGGGACATTATTTCAAGGCGCACTTCGTTTTCTGACATTGGTTTAAGAAACATTGAGTTGACATATCTATTTTGCCTATAATTTTGAACATGTGGATCTTGCGGTGACGTTTGCGTCAAATACACGTAATAATTATTGAATGTAGAAGCTATTTCTACAGGGTCTGTAACTACAATACCATTTCATTTTATTGCATCTATATTATCTTTAGAGGTGGTATTTTTATTTATTTCATTTTTGATGATAGTCCAAGTGGCTTTACATTTGTTATCTTGTCTTTCAATATAATTTATGTTCGCATTCTTTTTTGAGCTGTAAATACATTTTTTAAGCATATAGGAATATTTTTTTATATTAATTTATTATAATTATTTTTGTTTTTATTAAATTCATAGCGTAATTTTCGCTAAGTTTTGCAACTTTGCTAAGACCTTTACTTATCCACTTTTGCGTGTTTTTAGCGGTACTGTTGACCCTGACTCTTACCTTAGGAAAACAGAGATTGTAAAAGAGGCACCACAGATCATGAAAATCATTAAAGGCAGAATTTGAATCTGTGTTGATACATATCAGACCAGCAAAGACTTTATAAGCATTCCCGGAATTTTCGGATATTATCTAGGTTGTAATCTCTTTTATAAACGTAGTGTATTGTTGCTTTTTGTGGTACATTTTGAGAAGGAAAGCTAAGCATTTGTGCTGTATCATGATCTGAGAGATATAAAGGTAGTACGGTTGCAGTAGCATTGGAAATATTGCTCAAAATATGATCAATACAAGCCAATTTACGTGTGGGAACATTTATCAGCATTTTCAAATTATAATTATTGCATAAGTCTTGTAACTGATTTGTAATTTTACCTTTTTTAGTGTATTTATATTCAAACCACCAGCTATAACTATATTAACTTTAGACTTGTATTTATTTATTAAATCGTGCAAAAGTTTGTGTAATTTTAATAAAAACTGTGTTGGATCAGATTTAGGAGTGCGATAAACACATATAATAACTAATTTACCACACATTAATTCTATTCCACAGGCTTCAAACGTATTTTGAGTGGCGTAGTTTTTAACTATTGACAATTCTTTATAATTTAGCTTTTTTTTACTAATATACAAGTGCCACCCCTTTGTTGTTCTCTACAGAAGTTAGTAGCCATTACATAATTATTTATTTTTACATAATTGTCCAAACCTTTTTTTATAAAAGTTTCAGATAGGCATATTACATCTGGGTCATTATTATCGTCCTTTAGTTCTTGAATGGTTAGCTCTAGTAGTTCCTGGTTGCATAGAACACTGGCGATATTTTGATGTAATATTTTAAAATAGTGCGATTTGTTGGTGGCTTTAGGTAAGAAAAAATGAGTCGCTCTTATTTATAACAGGAAAATAGTACGGTATAGTTCCTTTCCTAACCTTCGTATTGGATTCTGTAAAGTTAATGCTTTTAGGATGCTTAACAGTTTCAATGCGACTTTGTTTATTAAAGTAGTAGGGAATTGTCCTTTTTTTTGTTTCATGTATACCAATGCCCAATTTGAAACTTGATTTGCAACTTGCTATTCCCTTTCGAATTTCACTAGGGTTCAAATATTTATCATTACAATCTATAACAAAATTAATTGACTTACACATATCAGACAATTCGGTGCTTATTTGGTTTACAAAGTGACATTTTTTATACTTACTACATACATTTTTTATAGAATTGTTTAATTTGAAGTACCGGTATCGAGCCAATTCACTAAAACCGGTTCTTAAAATATCTGTATTTCAAGCCTTGCTAGTTAAAAATACATTGTCGCACAGAAAAGACGATATTTTAAATTCCATGTGTCAATTATTGTGTGTTTTGTTTTTTTTTTGGCTGAAAATGTACATTGATGTTGGCGTAAAAGTCTTAAAACTCCAATTCTCTAGTTCAATGACTAAACTTGACTAAAGTGAGACAATTGGCATCTCTTACTGACTTACCAGCTCTAGAAAAGGACAGAAACTGCCGGTGACAGAAGACAGCTAAGCTTACTTTACGTTCTTTTCAGTAACCCTCAGTATTTACCTCATCTCTAAAGATGTCAAATTAGTTTATATTTTGAACTTCGCCATGTTTTTTATCAGATCCGATTAAATTGTTAATTACATCATTCTGCTAGATTTAGTTCAACTAATAAAATATCCAGCTGTTTTCTTGTTTTATAAGAGAAAAAAGATCAAAATTGCCGAAATTATGTTTAATTTATGAATAAGGAAATCGGTTGTACCTTGCAATAAGAGCCAATTAATAATGGAGAGATTAATATGCTGTATCGTATTACCCTACCCTTATAGTAGATAAAGAAGAAGCTAAGGAAGAATACTTACATGTCTTGGTTTAGTAGTTGATTACTAAATAATGAGGATGCAACTCCACTATAATATTCACTACCACTACTCCAACCATTACAATTATGTTCTAGATTCGCGGTGCGATCGTAGTCGTCAATGGAACCATGCCACACAGTTTTATTTGGCCTGAAATAATAATTAAAAACAATTGATGGCTGATATTTTTTAATAATTGGCATGCGTTTGTACCCGGCAAGATGTATATAAATGTTAACGAAGCAACAGTAGGTAGTATAGGATCTCAGAAGGTGGTTTTCTGTAGTTTTGGTCTTTGGTATGTATGAAATTAATAATTATGACAGGTTGACATATTTTCCATACAAAACATTTGTTCCTAAAACAAAAAAAAATCTGACAATTCAAAAATCAACCCTTAATCGACTTTAAAATTCGGTAGACAGGTTTGAAAGATTAAAAAAATGAAATAACAAGAAAGTCATACACAACATTACGCCTATAATACCCAAGGGTTTAAGGTTTTATTTTATCTAAATACCAGCCATTTCTCGTCACTACAGGACAATGGTATATCACCATGCTTTCTCATGGATGCTTGCCCAGCTCATGGGAAATTTACGGATGAAACTTCCCTTCTTGGTTTCCCATATTTCCTTGCCATTCCCTTGGTTTAAAGTATAAAAATAATAATGTTAAAGTAAAGAGCCACGTACCATGTACTGTCTATCATAACGCTTCTCCCACTGAAACTGAAGATAGTTGCTAAACTAGCAAACTGTCCACTTATGTTATCGAAAATATTTTCCCAGGACTTGAATAAGATAGATCCGTTTAGATTAACCACTGTAGCATTCCAGTCAATACTTCGAACTAGATCAATAAGTTTTTGTGACCTGAGAAAGAGAGAAAGATTATTTATTTAACTATAGGGATGATGAGTAAAACAATGCAATCAAATGAACAATACAATAAATATCTACAAAAATAAAATCGTATGTTTAGCAACCATTCTGATTTGTAATATTTTTAAGCTTTTGAACCAAAACGTGAAAATATTATTTAAAAACTGGTTGCCCTAAGCTACTTGTAAAGCTACATTATGTTTAGTTTTAAGATATTTTGTAAATCTCATTTAAGTTCTTTAAACCTTAGTGTATAATCGGTATAAAATGATTACACTGCTGTGATACGGGCCTTCTCGCTGTGAGAGTGAGTGAGCTTTTTCTCAAAAGCTCTCAAAGCGGTAGCAGTAATCATGAAATAAAACAAAAAAATACAACAAAAATACATAAAACGTCTAACTAAACAGTTGGTTGTTTAGTTAGACGTTTTCAACTTAATAATACTAAAATTCCAAAAAGTGCAGAGCTGTGCCTAGGTTTGACCCCGTTTCTTCGACGTCAAAAGTATGGATCGTTACCACTGGGCCACCCAGACAGTTGACACTAACTATTTTGTATGTAATATTGATGTACAGTTTTGTTGATAGGTCTTTTAACTATGAATCTGTTTTTTTTTCTATATTAACCTTGTTGCTAAGAATGGCTTAAATGTCCCCTTAAGTCGGTTCCTTCTGGCCTGACGATAACACAGCTGCTCAGCACTTCCAGTTTTATTCTCTTTAATATACCCCGTATATGGAAGGTCGAGCGCCGCCATTCGTATCTAGAAAAAGCAGTATCAGAAACAATTTAATTTCATCCAGAACATCTTTTACTATGGCATCAAACCTGAAATTAACAAAATAATCATAAGCAGTAGCAACAGAATTCTGAAATATATATTAATATATATCTATTTCTGTATCTAGAAATATATATATATTAATATAGTATTCTCATATTTTGAGGCAGTTTGTGGAGTACTTATTCATCTTCTGCGCACAATGCTTGTAACCCAAATATCTTTGTTTTTACTGTTAAATTACTGACATTAGTTATGAGGTATTGTTACTAGTACTATTGATTTTTATCGTCCGTCTGTGAATTTGAATTTAGAATAATGATGAGTACAATGACCCTTTGCAGGTTTAATGCAAAAACTAAAGTTTTAAGTTAGCAAAATATATGTATGACCAATTTTACTCCATGGATACTTACAACACCTTTAAGAGGTGGCGGTGGCTGTGTTGTTGCTAGCCGTGTTGGTGCTGGTTGTGTTGTCGTAGAAGCAGTAGTGGGAGGTGGCATTGGTGGTTCTGTGTAAGGGGTAGTATGATGCACCGGTGATGACCCATGAACCGTCGGCGGCCTCGCGTCCATTATTGAAGACATCTGCAAATAATTGGATATGTAAATAAATAAATAAATAAATATTGCTGGACAATCCACACAGCATCATCTAGCCCCAAGTTAAGCAGAGCTTGTGTTATGGGTTAGTACCGATAACACAAGCTCTGCTTAACTTAAAAAAGATGACTGATATACTTAATACAATAATTTTATTACGTATTGGATAACATAACGTAACATCAAGATTGTCTCTGTTCATCCCAGGGAACTTACGTTTTGCACTCGCATTAGCGTCCACCAGTTCTAAGAGACCCAAATTCTCGTCCATTTCAGAGTGGAAAAATAAAACTCAAATTATTATCTAAGCCATTGTTTTCCATCGGTTATTAATAACCAGTTTGTGGTTAAAATCTTTCAATCCCATGTTACATAGGATCGGAGCACACGTTTTTTTTTTTTTTGGTAGGGCCACTCGCAGTTCACCACTAGAAGGCTGTTTACTGCTTAACCGGTCGATCCTGTGGTGACCTTACAAGAAGGCCCCCAGCCAGGGCTAACTAAAAGTTACATCAACATGTTTTATTCTTCCATGCTCCCTAATATACCGTTACGCTATCATTTACTTTCATTTGTTTTATTTAATTCTACACATATTCCATCCATCTTTTTATTCGCCTTAGTCTTCCTCTCTATCCATCAACATTTATCTACATCACTCTTTTAGCCACATGCATTATATCCGTCCTCTTCACACGCCAAGACAAACGACTTCATTTCAAGTATACTCTCAGTACCGTCACCTTCAAACCTTCTTCTTTCTCTTATAAAATCATGGTTTCTATCTGATGGCAGGTTCAGCGTTTTTAACCTCCTTATCACATGCCACGATTTCATGTCACCTTGATACCGCCTCCATCTTCTTGTTAAATCATGATTTCTATCTGGTTCAGATTACGGTACAATATTTAGCATATAGCAAATATTATGTAGAACAAAAATATCGCCCAGCGGAGAGTTAATATGGGCATGCACGAAAAGTATTGAATAATAAAGAAATAACGCAATGTTATATTGTTATTGCGCTATACAATAATCTGAATTGAGCTTGACCTAATATTTTTTACATAAAAAAGTAAATCATATCGTTTTTAATTCAAAGTCTCATTGGTTTCATTTAATATAAATCACGATTTTGTACAGTTTAAAATAATAACGGAAAATTCCAATCCCAGGTCCAGAATCATGTACCTACTGAATTGATGGTATCCGGTGATGAGTCGATGTCCCTTCGACTCTGTACATCGTATCCATAGATTGTATATTTAATAATTAAATATACAATGTTATTGAATGACTTAAAAAAAGTCTTCGCTGAAAGTTATTCAAAATCAACAACACTATTTACCTCTACTTTTCGCCAGCCGGTTTTTACCCTGAGAAGCAATATTTCTTCTCGTAAAACGTATGCCAACGTTCCCAGCTCAGTTTGCTCTGTTCGCTGCAAACGGAAACCAATTATGTACATATATTTACCTATTGTTCAAAATAATGGAACTGTTCAGGTAGAAATATTTTGCTTTGAATAGTTTTCCTGTTTTCATAATATACTTCAAGTTTGGCTTCCCTTTGTATTATACTAATGTTCTTTTTAGTGCAAAATAAAACTTGTACAAGAACATTATTTAATTAATTAAGAATGATTAATGAATGATTCACAGTGATGCGGATGATTCTTTATTTTATTTTTCTCTTTTCGTGTATTGATAGTTTTATAAATTTTATGAAAGAATATTAAGAACCAACAGCCTAGTTTTATTAATTGAGGTTTCGTGGGTTGACCTTGAAAATAAAAAACAGGGTTGTGTAATATTTCATTAAAGTAATATATTCGCACGAATATTTAAAAGTATTACCTTCAGTAGACCTCGTTCAGTTCTAAAAACAACGGTTTTTAGTGAGTACCAGTCGTCTTCGTCAAATGGATTCCCTGAAAGTATTTTTTGTTAAATAATATTTTAGCAACACTGCTTATAACAACTAAACAATACATAGGAACTCTTAATATTTAAGTTCATTTTTATAATATTTAATTAATTATATATTGAGATAACAATTAACTGAGTTCAATTAAATGGAACCCAAATAGTTAGGTGTTATGTTATGTGCCCGCTGTGGGGAAGGAATGTGTGTTTTGTTTTACAAATATTAATGAAAACTATTTTACCAGACCCCTCCTCCGGGAGGATTCTCTTTATCATTTCTCCCGATTCTCCCTTTTCTCCTTTTGCTCCATCTATAGTTAAACCCGGTCGTCCCGGAGTACCAGGTGGTCCCGGTAAACCCATGTCCCCCTTAGGTCCGGTTACAGATTTGCCATTTTTCCCCCGAGGCCCAGGTTTTCCAGGTGGGCCAATTGGACCTAATACTGGAGCTCCTGTGGATGCTTCTACACATGTTCCTGGTGGTCCTTGGGGCCCAACTGGTCCCAATTTTCCAGGGTCACCAGTGAGACCTTTTTCTCCTTTTTCGCCTTTTAGCTGGAAACAAGCGATTTTAGATATAATTGATATCACTGTTAGTTTAGATTGTAGCTTTAATGCCTTACTTACGTTTGGCTACGTCACATCCGATCACATCACACTCTGGCGCACCACTGACCGCTAGAGCGCATTGACCCGACGATAAACTGGCAGTATGCTTTGAGACTCGGTCGACATCGCACGTGCGAGGTGATTATTTCAATAAAAATTAAGATTTAAATAAAGTGATTGTGCTATAAGAAGTGTATCTATTTTCTTTGCCCGATAATCCACGCCTACTTATACAGTGCATCTCAGAAAGTGAGATCTTAGATTAAATTATTATCGCTAATAAGGCCCAAGACACTTTTTAAATACGAAACTTACTTTGGTCAAATCAATTATTGGTGCACTTCCTTTTTCACCTTTTTCTCCAATAGTGCCATTATAACCAGATGGCCCCATGGATCCCTAAAAACATAAGAAATAAAATAAAACCAAATATGTTCTTGGATATGAAAATAATACATTATAATTTAGTTAATAATAAATTAATGTATAAGAGGAAAACGTACTACAACTAGAAAAATGAAAAACAGCTGCATACACGACCACTTACTGCTTACTAACTCTGCTGCAGTAAACATGCTTTAAGACCTTAATTGCCAGACAACGAGACACAATAGAAAATGTATTGTTTGTCGGTCACCTGGCATTAACGGTGTTAAAAGAGAAACTAGTTTTACTTTACCGGTACTAGTTTTTCGAACGTATCAAAAATATGACTGGAAACTTCAAAAAATTAAATGATGAAATCCTACCACAGGGCCGGCAGGACCACGATCTCCTTTTGGTCCTATGGGGCCAATTGGACCAATCTCTCCGGTTTTTCCTTTGCTGCCAGCTATTCCTGGTTCACCTTTTAGTCCTGACTGACCTTTCTCTCCTTTAGGACCCTAAATAAAGACACAATTCATACTTAAAACGTCACAATCATAATTTATGAAATAATAAGTTAAAAACCGAAACATTAGAAATTATATAAATTATTTTGCTTATCATGCAAGACCAAGTGTGTATTATCCATAAGAAACTTCAAACCTTCATTAAAGCAATTTGTGATGCAGGAACTGTTCCAGCTGGGCCTGGTTCACCCTGATCTCCTTTTTTACCATCTTTTCCCATTGGCCCGACATCCCCCTTTTTCCCGGGAATACCATCTTTTCCATTCTGCCCCTTGGGTCCTTCTAAACCAATGTGTCCAATAACGCCTTGCTCACCCTATAATAAATAACTGCATGAGAGTGCTTCACAGTGGTAATTATTTTAATATTAAGGACTATTTGTCCTTAATATTAAAATAATTACCACTGCTTAATAGACACCAAAGGTTAATAGAAAAATCAATCAATCATATTTTGAAGTTTTAATTTAATTGAATTGAGATTAAAAATATGTGGGTAGCCTCAGCGTTGTTATTTTGGACTGAATTAAATCATGAGAAATTGGATCCTACATGGTTGGCATAAAAAATACTAATAAAATCCGAATATTATAAACTCTTCCCTGACTTCAATAGGGGTTACTGAAATACCTTTTCACCTCTTTCTCCCCTTTCTCCTTTTAAGCCTCTCAGTTTCTCCACTACAGCTGCATCTGAAATATATTTTAATTTTTTTACCGACTTCAAAACAGGAAGAAGTTCTAAGTTCGACTGTATGTATTTTTTCATGTGTGTTCACTGATTTCTCCGTCAATTGCGAACCAATTTAAAGGGTATACATCCGAGGTAGTTCTACTGTCACCAAGATGGGATTTGCCGGAAATTTGAGGAAACTCTTCAAATATTATACTTTTGGCTCTTTTGGCTCACACATTGTTGAATTACTGTAAACTGGAGGAGCGGAACCACCTAATACAAGCAAATCTATGCTTAAAAGGTGACTCCAAACCCAACATAGTTATTTACTTAAGTGAAGAAATAAACATTTTTATTTTTTATTTATTTATTATAAGCACCATTTGATGAAGTGGGACTGATGATGAAGACCACAGATGGCTACCGGAACAACCCAAAAATTATTATTTATTATTATTTATTTAATGCATAGCGTGAAGTGGAGCTGATGGTGCAGTACCAGGAGAACTCCTTACCAATTGACGTCACTTGCATCGGGAAAAGGAATATTTTGTAAAAAGTGATGAGCAGTTAACATCAGGCTATTAGGTTTATTAGATAAGATCAGTATAACAAACAGGATCGATTGGCATCGAAAAATGTTTTTGTGTAAAATGGCTATTTTCTTTTGGTGGTATTTTTTTTAACTATGAATGGGGATCAAAATTCCATAGAAAAATATGGATAGTCTCCTAAGACCATTTTCGCGTAGCTGCAACGGATAAGGTACTTCCCCTTACTGCCCCGCTAAAAGTTTCCACCCTGTATCATCACTACATAGTATAAAATAAAGTCGCTTTCTCTATCCCTATATCCCTATGTACAAGTATGCTTAAATCTTTAAAACTACGAAACGGATTTTGATGCGGTTTTTTTTTATAGATAGAGTGATTGAAGAGGAAGGGTTATTTAATATATGTATATATTTTATACCCGTGCGAAGTCGGAGCGGGCCGCTAGTATTAGATAAATTACAAACCGACCTACTAAAAAGAGAGAAATAACAAAAACTTTTAGTGTCTTTTTTCGAGTGAATCGTATTTTTTTGTAATTTTGATCATACTCGTACTACACAATAAAGTAACATTTATTTAGTTCTGCTTTCAAACGATTGGATCTTTTATTCGCGGCCTTTATACTTTCCCAGTTTTATCTATGATTCCAGGAACAGCATATTTTTATAATGGATTATGTATGAAACATAAAGCTCTTGAAAGAAAATAATGAAATTATTTAATCCAAAGATTTCCTGACGTACCAATTTTGTTCAACCAAAAAATGACAATACCAGACGCTCAGTATGCACGCACAAACAGATACAAGAACTCTTTTGTGATGTACGTTTCATTCTATCCCTTTCATTTCTGTCATGATAAATAAGGACAGCAACTAAAACATACCATACAATAACACAACAACGTCGAGTCAGGATCAAAGCCAATAGAGCCGATAGCAGCAAAAAATGTTTAGGGATTCAATCTACTTACGTTATTACAATATCGTGACCAGAATGTTTTGTTTGTTACTGAAATTTATTCAGGTTATATAATGTTTCGAACTAGAGTGGAAAAATCTACACATTCAGTAAATTGTTAATACGAGTATGTGACAAGGATTTTTATATTGTATGATGATAATTTCGACGACCGATGTGGCGCGGCGGGCGGGCGAAGGTCCGCCTGCGACGCAGGAGGTTGCGGGTTCGATTCCCGCCTTGGGACAAATGCTTGTACGATCTACAAAGATTTGTTCCGGGTGTTCTGGGTATTTGCTATATATGATAAAAAATATCCATCTATGTAATGTATTGTATTACGAGTAAGTATATCAGTCATCTAGTACCCATAACACAAGCTCTGCTTAGCTTGGGGCTAGATGATGCTGTGTAGATTGTCCAGCAATATTTATATATTTTTTAATTACTTATGACGGCACGGTTGGCGCAGTGGCTGCTGCGCTGCGTGTCGTGGGTTCGATTCCCGCATGAAACAAATATTTGTATGGCCTACAGGCAGTTGTTCTGTGTCTTGCTGTTTGGGTAAGTGAGTTTAAATGTTTATAAACGCACGTGGGGCACAGTTTAAAAAATATGATTGGGAGACTTTGAAAGATGACGGTACGATTTTTTACGGTACTGTTGGTGCAGTGGCTGCGGTTCTGCATGTTGTGGGTTCAGTTTCTTAATTCAATACTTGTATGGCCTACAGGTACCTAGTTGTTCCGGTTCTGGCTGTTTTTGTATTTGTGAGTTTGGATGTTTGTAAACGCACCCACGGTTCAGGAGAAATTTCTAGTGTAGGGCACTGTTTTTAAAAAGAAATAATAAAACAAGGAACATTCTTCGTCTGTCGAAAACTACATGAGAGCACCTCTTTGCTGTGATATCATTATTATTAGCCAGTCGTCAAGTTGTTAACGATTGTTCATGGTTCGCCAGATGTACATTTAATTCATACCTAATCCATAGTAATATTATAAATGGGAAATTATGTGTGTCTGTTTATTCGTCTTTCACGCCTAAACCACTGAACGGATTTTGCAGAGAGATAGATTGCACCCCGGTAAAGGACATAAACTACTTTTTATCAACAAAACACGCGGGCGAAGCCGCGGGCGGTAGCTAGTAGAATATTGAGTAAAAACTTACTTTCAGCATCTAGGACGGATGTTAGAGTTGCTGGTAATCCGGCCAGACCTGGAACGCCTTTGTCCCCTCTGTCACCTGTAAACAAACAGTCATTAACTGTACCCAAACTTGATTGATAAAGAGAAAGAGTTTAATATGCTGAATTTATTCTGATCTGCAGTTTTTTGTTAAAAAATTACTCTGGTTTACAGGTGTAGCTGCTGTATTTGAAAAAAGCCAGATATTTTACGTGTTTTTGTTTTTACCTTTTTGACCGCTGTCTCCGGGCCGTCCTTGAGGGCCTGATATTCCTGGAAATCCTTTCGGTCCTGTCTTACCAATATGGCCTGTTGGACCTCTGTGACCCTGATGTCCTCGGTGGCCCTTGAATGTGAAATAATATTAAATTAAGTGAATCGGAACAGCTAATTTGTGTTTAATTTTATTTGTTTAATATCATAGTCGCTGATTCTCACCTCGTTACCCCTTTCACCTTTCGGACCTTTTTCACCTCTGTCACCTTTTGCTCCTTGAACACCTTTTTCACCTTGCATGCCTGGAAGCCCTTTTGGCCCTTCAGGACCCCGTTCCCCAGGTACCGTTTCAATAATTCTCTCCTCGTCTGGTCGCTGTTCAAAATTTACTATAAACTTAGAGTTTTGTCTGTTTGTCAAATTGTACCGTTTATATTTTATAATAATGGACGGCACGGTTGGCGCAGTGGCTGAGCGATCGGCTGCTGCGCCACGTGTCGTGGGTTCGATTCCCGCACGGAACAAATATTTGTATGGCCTACAGTTAGTTGTTCCGGGTCTGGCTGTTTGTGTATGTGACTATAAATGTTTGTAAACGCACCCACGACACAGGAGAAATTCCTAGAGTGGGGCAACGTTTAAAAAAAAAAAAAAATAAATAAGTTTCCTTTTCTAATTATTCCAACAATTTCGAACAATGGATTCCTCCCTATTATTTTGACGATAGCTGACGTAGTAGATTATGTGAATAGTTTTCCAAAAAATATTAGGTCTTTACCTATGAAATTGCCGTTCTGCAGTACTGGCCATTTCAAATCAAAATATTTTTTGTTTGGCTAAGAATTCTAATTTCAAATTATTTTTATTTTAAAAACATGGATTTTTTTTTCCAAAAGTAGTCATTTGTTTATTGATTAGTGTTACATTTTCATCGCATTTAAATCTTTTTCGTCATCATGGATACGTTAAAAATTCGAGTAATTATGGAATATGAGTACCGTCGTGGCAGCAACGCGGCACAAGCGGCACGCAACATCAACGACGTTTACGGAGCTAACACCACAAACCAACGCACTACCTGTTATTGGTTTGCTCGCTTCCGTTCTGGAAATTTCGACCTGAAAAATGAACCTCGCGGTCGTCCGAAGACTTTGGTCGACAATGACGAATTAAAGGCGATTGTGGAAGCTGATGATACACAATCTACGGCTGAATTAGCAGCAGCTTTCGACGTTAGCGTCAAAACAATATTGGTCCATTTGCGTCAAATTGGCAAGGTAAAAAAGCTTGACAAATGGGTGCCCCACGAACTCAATGATCGCCAGCGCGAAGTACGCGTCGAGACGTGCCTTGCACTGCTCAACAGACACACAAATGAAGGAATTTTGAACCGCATTGTTACCTGCGATGACAAATGGATTCTGTTTGATAACCGCAAGCGCTCAGCAAGTTGGTTGGATCCTGGTTCAGCACCTAAACAATGCCCTAAACGAAAACTTACCCCAAGAAAAGTGATGGTCACTGTTTGGTGGTCTAGCGCCGGTGTGATTCAACACAGCTTCTTACCAAACGGGGTGAGCATTACTGCAGATGTGTACTGTGAAGAATTGAACACAATGATGGAGAAGCTGGCACATCTCCAACCAGTATTGGTCAATCGCTCGTCTCCGCTGCTCCTGCACGACAACGCGCAACCTCATTCTGCACAGCAGACGGTCTCCAAGTTGCAAGAACTGGGGTTGGAAGCTCTCCGTCATCCGCCCTACTCACCAGACCTTGCGCCTACAGACTACTACTTTTTCCAGAATTTGGATAACTTCTTGGCGGGAAAAAAATTCAATACCCGAGAGGCAGTACAAAATGCCTTTGAAGAATTTGTTGCCTCCCGTCCAGCTGATTTCTTTAAGAAGGGCATCAATAAACTGCCACTGCGTTGGCAAAGATGCATTGATTGCATGGGTGATTACTTCGATTAATACAAATAAAAAATACATGAAAAAAATTCATTTAAATTTTTCCATACAAAACGGCAATTTCATAGGTAAAGACCTATTATGTATCTACTTTAATACAAAGAAACATAAGAATTAAAATGAACAAAACTCACCAAAGGAATTTCACCAGGTGGTCCTCGTGGTCCCATTGGTCCTTGATCACCAGGTTTTCCAGGCGGCCCTTCCTTTCCCGGATCACCCTTAGGTCCGGCGACTCCATCATTACCCGGTTCACCAAAGGGTCCCGGTGGTCCTCTTTCCCCACTCAAACCTGTTGGTCCTCTGTCGCCTTGTAGTCCCCTGGGACCCTAAGATTGGAAATAGCAGTCTTAAAAGTCTGATGCTAATCCTTCTGAATCTTAGTAAACGTTCTGATTTTTATGCTTTCTGAAAACGGCTTATTTAATTTCATTGAACCAAAATAAGAGGACAAAATAAGAAAAGTTAGGACATTATAGGTTTAAGCTTTTTTTAAAATTTGGGACAAGCCCGCCACACTATTCCCAAACCACTGCAACTCCTGAAAACCAAAATCAACAGTGGCGACCACCCGAAAAACTACGAGTCAATGAAGCCCGACGGGTCCCGGAGAAACGATTCAACTGTTTTGGATCCCGCAACAAAATTAATCAGAAAAGAACAGCGGAGGAGTTAGAAAAATACATAATTTCAACTTCCCTGCATATCAAGAAGGAGACAGAACAGAGCTAGGCCAATAGGCACAAAGGGACGTTTACAACTGTGTTAGGCCCAGTTGCCTAGCACCACGGTTTAAAATTAACACTGATAATAATTATTAATTGGTCCTAAATGATGAGCTGTTACATTTGATTCCAATAGTAGGTATAGCAAAAAACGCTTGAAAGCAGCGAAATTTGATCAAGTTTCTACAAGGTCCGTACAGTAAGTAACTCCGGATGCAACGTGCACACTATCTAACATTATATTGCGATCATTCTGCTACAGTACATAAGACATGATGAGCAGATTATTCGTATTCACAGTCTAATGTAGAACATTGACATAAAGGTGATGGAACAAGCTTATGCTTGCATGTTTATGCTCATGTTAAATACTCACAGTTTCACCTGGTAGGCCGATTAAGCCGTCGTATCCTCTTGGTCCTCTTTCACCAGCAGGTCCTTTCATTTCCGGCATTGACAGCAACAGACTTGACACAACTCTTTCCGAACATTCACATGTCTATTGAAAAGGCGCACATGTAGATTTCTGTTGTAGTTATTTATTCAGTTTAAAACATATTTGCAATTACTTTGTGGACGTTGATACTGGTAAAGGTAGCAATCTGAATAATCAAAACATCCGTTTCTATGGCAGCAAGTATAATTTACATTAGTGTAAAGATAAAATACTTCCCCCCGACCCTTTTCTAGAGCCAGCCCATGAAGCTGAGCCGGTAAATGTTTAAAAAAATGCCCCTAAATAATATATATATTCGATCGAGCCCGTCACTTGCTGTCCCCTCGCAGCGACGTCCTAAGCCGAGGCTCGTACCCCGCAGGGGGTGCCCTTAGCGATTGGTCGCTTAGTTTTTAAGTTTTTACGCCCTGGCTGGAGGCCTTAATTTCTAATTAAGCCCCCCACAGGAAAGTTCGGTTAAGCAGTAGATATCCCTGAAGTATAAACTGCGAGATGCGCATTCCAAAAAAAATATATAAAATACCGCACAAAATAAAACGATTTAAAGAAAAGTTGTTGCCAGAATACAAAAAAAATGGAATCTTACTCCTTCTTTTCCTGTTCTGCCATCTGGGCCTTGTAAACCTATTGGTCCCGGTGGTCCTTGAGTACCCTGAAAAAAGTGGTATGGTACTAAAGTCGACGTTAGAATGTTACAGAATTTGGTTGCAAGTGATGAAACTGTTTGTCTAGTGTAAATCAGTAATACTTAAGGTTGGTCTATAGTGGGATACGAAGGGCCATAAAAAATCTGATAACTCACATTTAGTCCAACATCACCTGGTTTTCCTTGTTCACCTCTTAATCCTATATGGCCAGTCACGCCTGTTTCTCCTTTAGTGCCATTGTTCCCTTTGTCTCCCTTTTCACCTTTGAACCCTCTCAGACCTGTCACGCCTATATCTCCTTTTGTGCCATTAATCCCCTTGTCCCCCTTTTCACCTTTAAATCCTATAGAACCAGTGACGCCCTTATCTCCAGATGTTCCATTATTTCCCATGTCTCCCTTTTCACCTCGTGGTCCTATAGGACCAGTCGGGCCTATATCTCCTTTTTCGCCATTAGTTCCTTTATCTCCCGCTGTTCCTATGAATCCTGCAGGACCACGCATGCCTATTTCTCCTTTTGTGCCATTATTTCCCATGTCTCCCTTTTCACCTTTTAGTCCTATAGGACCAATTAGGCCTGTTTCTCCCTTTGTGCCATTAGTACCTTTATCTCCTTTTTCACCAGTTAATCCTACAGATCCAGCCACACCCTTTTCTCCTATTGTGCCTTTATCTCCTGTGTCTCCTTTTTCACCTTTAAGTCCTGAAGGACCAGTAACGCCTATTTCTCCTGTTGTGCCATTATTTCCTTTGTCCCCCTTATCACCTTTTAGTCCGGTAGGACCAGGCGCGCCTACTTCTCCTTTTATACCATTATTCCCTATATCCCCCTTTTCCCCTTTTTCTCCCTTTTCGGCCTTTGATGGTTCTGTAAGCAATTTAAGATATACGTTACTGCCAAAAGCGTGTTCCTTCCTCAAAAGACCATCTCATACACTAATTTGAAACACAGTACAAAGTTCGTTATCCTATGGAGAAGGTAGGATCGTCCTACATATGATGAGATGTCTCTACATATCGTTTATTTTTGTATTTATGCAGTCATGTGTATCTTTGACAGTCGTTACGGGTGATCAGAAGCTCGAAAGTCTTGCCAAGGTTATCGTTTTGCTCAGTGACTGGGTTGTGGACGTCGCTACATGTAAAATACTGGCAATCAGCTGCATCCAGTTAGACTGGAAGCCGACCCCAAAATAGAAGGACCCCAACATACGAAGAGGCTAGCCTGATGATGATGGTTATAAATTATTAGAGATAATTTACCTAGATCCAATGTGAGAGGCACGCCATCTCCGCGCAACTGTTGAACATAGCAATAAAATATGAGACCTTTTTATTTAAAAATAGTTCGATGTTGGTTATTGGTTAACTGTTTCTTTTACAATTATTTAACAACACTGCAATAAGCGCAAAGATTTATTAAAGACAATTTATTACTAAAAAGCCAAATCAGTTTGTTAGAATTTTGAGGTGTTAGACATTTTTACAGGTTTAGTATTTTCTCTACATTGAATTTAGTGTGTCTACATATAAAGGGACTTTTAAAGTAGAAAAATTATTTGCTAGTCGCACTCTCTATTAAAACCATGGTGTGAATTTAAAATAAGAACGCCGTAACTTGTAAAAATAATCCAAATAGGTGGGTACAATTTTTTTTTTTTTTATAAATTAACCTAATCCCTTTCAAAGTCCATTAAACACTAAATTTAAAATAAGATTAAGTTATTCAAAAATGGCATTGCATTACTACCGCATTTCACAAGTTAAAGTTGGCTTACTAAGTTAAAGGGTAAATTTTGCCAAAGCTAGCTATTTCTAATCTAGACTTCTTACTTTTATTAGTTCTTTAACACAAAAACCTTTATTAATGCTATTAAAAATTACTAATATTATATTATTCATATACTACATCACTACGAAGCTCGATAAAACAAGCTACGCACTTACTGAGTCAGTTTTCGTGTCCATCTACGAAAGAAATTAATTATGTTAAAAAAGTGACACCACTTCAAACACAACCAGTTTACTTGTGCAAGTATTTAGTAAATTATATTATAATCATATTATTATGATTAACTAATTTCTGAACTGACTATCCAAACGAATACTCAAAAGCCACTTAAATTTTGGACGAACTTTTAACTCTTTTTATCACTACAATAATTATCCTTGAAGAGACAAGGACAGAATTAGATTTGACAGTGGCTAAAATTGAGTTCCGTTTGAGTAGGTAAGCGTCCGAAGGTATACTTTTCGTGAAAAAAGCCTTATTATATAGCCATTGGAAGATTTCCCTATAAATTTAGACTTATGACCATTTAGTAATACAGCGAAGATTACCATTAAATAATCATAATTGTGATTTGATCCAGTTTTATGTTAGCGAACAGAACGAAATATAGTATAATAATAATAATAAATATATACTCATAAATTTACATGAAGCTAGCCAATTATTTATTAAACAACAAGATTTTAGAAGCCAAAACAAATTCATCCCAATTTTATTAATTGCCAAATGAAAATAAAAAAATAATTTTGAAAAAATGTTGTGTCAAATCTTTTTAACGCGTCAGATATTATGTAAATTAATATAAAAAGTGAAATATATCAAAAATGCATGAATTATAAAATATATTGCACATACAAAATCGAGACAGTTTTAAAATTTAGATTATAAGTTGAAAACAATACAATATATTTTTATGATATTATTTTTACATTTGGCAAAACACGACACGACGTCGTAGCTCAAAAATCGAATATTTTTTTGTGAAAATCGATTTGCGTTAAAATGATTCCAAAAAAAGTTAGAACATCGAGTTTCAACAAGAACAGTAGCAGAAAGCGACAAGTATCTAAGTGTATGTAAATGGTACTAACTATTTCTGAAATACTTCTAGCCTGTAAAATGACAAAATATATTAAAATGGACAGGTACAAAAACGTGAAATGAAAAAACAATGTTTACTTATTTTTTAAATACCTACACCATCGCAAGCATACTTTATAGAGGAGTCATCAGCGTTTGTATGCAAAGTGATTTCTTCAATGAGACCCTGAAACAATACAAATTAAATAATGATTAAAGCGTCAGTTTCATAATAGTAGATAGTGTAGTAAATATGTAGGCTGGAAATAAGACTATTAGGTATGGGAAGGACGGCGGGCTTTAAGCAAACGGGCAACATTGCAGGACATTTGCAAGGATCTGTTGGATAATAAGTTAGCTGAAAAATGCATTGCAATGGCATTATTGTAGGGAGAAAGACTTGACAAATGTCATGAGGTTTCTCGAACGACAAACCAATGGTTGACAGTCTCTCTAGATCCGTCAAATATTTGTGAGTGAAGTAAAAGATATGTCACGCACTACTGGCATAGTTTTTATATTGACAAGTAGTAAAATCCCAAGAGTGTTGGGCTGCAAAGGCATGAATGAAAGGCAGTTACATGAAGCTGAGATGAGAATGTTGAGGGGGATGTGTGGTGTTACGCGAATGGATAGAATAAGAAATGAGTATGTAGGAGGAAGTCTGAAAGTGGCGCCTGTGACCAAGAAGTTGTGTGGAAATCGGTTGTCATGGTATGGGCATGTGATGCGAAGGAATGAGGACCATGTTGTGAGGAAAGTTTTGAGTATGAATGTGCAGGGTTACATGAGTAGAGGAAGACCAAAGAAAAGATGGATGGATTGTGTGAAAGATGATATGGCAAGAAAAGAGGTGACCCTTGAGAAGACGGCAAATAGAGATGAATGGAAGAAGAAAACATGCTGCGCCGACCACATTTAAATTGGGATAAGGGCAGGAGGGTGATGATCAAGTAGTAAGATCCCATCCAATTATCCACATTGCACATGAACCAACTCTTTTGTAATAAAGTTGAAAAACTGTCAAAGAAATTCGACTGATTGGGGTAGCTTAATGTGCTGGCCGCTGTACAGCCGAAAAATTAACCTTTCACAGACGTCAAACAGCTCCAAAACGAATACCGATATTAATACTTTTCAGAAGGCTTAAAGTTCCGTGTATAAGGATATTTTCTGTGGCAATGTGACACGCATTGTTCTGCTAGAAAATTAAAAATATGATGGGAGTCAGCACGCTTTTATGAGGCGGATGGAGCGAGATTTTGAATGAAACTGACGTGGGAAAATGTTCGCCTCCCATCGACACGGAGCTTTGCGAGATTGAAAACTTTTTAGTGAAATATTGTACGGTGAATTTTGAAGACAGGTGAAATGGAAATTTTGGTGAAAGTGCAGCTGGATTATTCAAAGGATGGAGGTAGAAAATGGTTCTGATTTTTCAAAGTGAAATAAGTCTAAAAGATTCGATTTCAATTATTTTAAATACGTATTTAAAATATATGAATATTTGACGACCCATGTGGCGCAGCGGGCGAAGGTCTGCCTGCGACGCAGGAGGTCGTGTCCGATTCCTGCCTTGGGACAAATGTTTGTACGATCTACAAACATTTGTTCCGGGTGTTCTGGGTATTTTCTATGTATAGTAAAATAATATATTTATATATAAATAAATAAATATAAATAAATAATGCTGAACAATCCACACAGCATCATCTAGCCCCAAGCTAAGCAGAGCTTGTGTTATGGGTACTAGATGACTGATATACTTAATACAATACATTACATAGATAGATATTTTTTTTATATATATTTTACGTATCAATGTAATGTATTGTATTAAGTATATCAGTCATCTAGTACCCTTAACACTACCTCTGCTTAGCTTGGGGCTAGATGATGCTGTGTGGATTGTTCAGCATTAAATAAAATAAATGTGTAAAAAGACAGGACAGAATACGAAACACTGCGCTGCGTTCGATGGGCTGCCAGGGTCAAATGGCTTTATGCGGGTCCCGTGAATCGCATGAACTATGAACGTTGGGCAAAAGTTTCCACACAATGAGTGCCAGACGATGGACGGGGCCGCCGAGGTCGGCCTAGGAAGAGGTGGACTGGCACGAGGTGTAACTATAACTACCTGACTCAAATATTTGAGGATCTCCTTTGACAGTCATCATTTGCCTAGAAATTTCACAACTATATTAGGGTCGACTTCCAGTCTAACTGGATGCAATTATAATACCAGTATTGTATATGGAGTGACTGCATATCTAACGTCCGCAACCTAGTAATTGGGTTGGTAAGGCAGGTTGTAAGACTTTCGGGATTCCAGCTACCGTAACGACTGTCACAGATCTATGAATGAGAACCAGGGCCAATGGCTTAACTTGATTACCGAGGCACGAAGGGGTCTCGGCGTGTAGATGGTCAGTCATCGACGGATCGACCTCGTCAAGCTTGATGTGCGGCTGTTAAAATTTAACTACTTCAAAAATAGGGATAGCATACTATATTATGTTGTGTGCCTTTTAGTCTGTGCTTAATAAATGTTCTTTATATAGTTCATTCATAATACTCTATGTGAGTGTATATAATAATACGAGTATGCAAGTGTTTACTTAAGTATTTCTAGAATATTATTACGTAACGCTATTACGTTGAACCGTCGCGCGATGGCCGTATTCACAGAACGCAGAAGCCATTTTTCTTAAAGTTTTCCGTATGATCTTAATTCAGGGTACAGTTCAACTTTCAACCTCAATTTTCCTAACATTTAAACTAGAAACTTTCCCACAAATAGGTCTGAACTCTGTCTGAACATGACAAGTTTTTACGAGTATCTGACGAACGAACGTAAAACATTTATATTTTACATCCGTTTTATGCATTACATCGTTCACAGAATATCTTTTAGAGACATTTTGTCATTAATAAGCGTGATTGAAATAATTACAACCAGTATATCCTTTTGATTAACCAAACATTTTTAAGGAAGAATAAGTTTGTCACCGTCCATGGGGTAGGTGTAAATAAATAAATAAATAAATATTGCTGGACAATCCACGCAGCATCATCTAGTCCCAAGCTAAGCAGAGCTTGTGTTATGGGTACTAGATGACTGATATACTTAATACAATACATTACATAGATAGATATTTTTTATTATACATAGGAAATACCCAGAACACCCGGAACAAATATTTGTAGATCGCACAAACATTTGTCCCAAGGCGGTGCAAGCAACGCCGGTGTGACTATATCGTTTATGACTGATTGGCCTGAGAAGACAGAGCTCTGTTTGTATGGGTACGGCGTCTTGGATGTTAACCTGCATAGATTGACCGTACCAGATACCACTTCATAGTGTTAAACTGCTTCACCGGCCTATACTGTGGTGGTTAATAAAGTAAGTAACTTGTAAACTAACGCAAGGGGTGCGTTAGTTTACAATCGGGTAAATCAGCTTAGGGCGTCGTTGGTGGAAATGCAGCAAGACGACAGACTGGATCTCGTCAAAAGTAGAACACAAAGTTTATACGGTGTACAATAAACATTACTCTAATTTATTGGTCAAATATGGGGGAGACCTATGTCCAACAGTGACATAGAAACAATAAATATTTGTTAATAGAATTTAGGATTACTAAAGAAAGATGCATTCATAGAGCTTGTACAGACAAACTGATTTTCACGTGTTAATCGCATGCAAGTCACCGAAACGTCGACGTATCTGCGACTCGACTCGTGTGAGTGTCGCACGGTACATCGTACGCGCGATTCTACTCGTGTGAGTGTCGCACGGTTGATCGTACGCGCGACTCGACTCGTGTGAGTGACGCTTGAGTAGATCGTACGCGCGACACGACTCGTGTGAGTGATGCGCGGTAGGTTGTACGCTCGATTCTACTCATATAAGTGCGCTCTAAAATCTTACGCGCGATTATTTTTTTGCAAGTCTACTTGGAAACGCTAGATCTACGTCAACAGAAACCCTGAGTTCAATTCCATCACATCCCTTCAGTGACAAACAGTATTTACTCTTAACAGTACACCCCGTTTTCCGTTCGAATTAGTTCCAAACTAACGCTGACGTGTACCGATTGCTGTTACATGCATGTGACTACAACTTCACACAAGTTCGTTACTAAATTATTAATTAATTCCTGATTTCAGTGGAGACAGGAATAGTGTGGCATCGTTTTCGGAGAGAGAGGTCTATGTTTGAAGTTAAAATATTCTTAAATTGACAACATAGCATAACACCACGCCTGTATTCCCCGATGGATGAAGCAGAGGTGTATAAATAAATAAATATAAATAATGCTGGACAATCCACACAGCATCATCTAGCCCCAAGCTAAGCAAAGCTTGTGTTATGGGTACTAGATGACTGATATACTTAATACATTACATATATAGTTTTTTTTTATTATACATAGGAAATACCCAGAACACCTGGAACAAATATTTGTAGATCGTACAAACATTTGTCCCAAGGCGGGAATCGAACCCGCAACCTCTTGCGTTGCAGGCGGACCTTCGCCCGCCGCGCCACATCGGTCGTCAAATATCGATTCGTATCGATAGTACATTTGGCCAGTTTTGTTTTAGTCCCATGTAATTATAGAAGTTAGGTTTTTTTTTTATTATTATTATTTGAGGCGAGCCTATTGTCATAAACTGGGCACAATAATACGTCCTTACAGAAAAACGATCGGACCAGGACCTCACAGTCAGCAGTAGCGCTTGCGATCAATAGACCAACGAGAGAATCTTGATTTGATTTAGTTAATTTTGTTAGTGAACACTAGCTTCCATGGTTGGTTTCGCTTGTTATCTGGGCTGTATCCGCACTCAGCCTCTTGATTAGGTCATTTTACGTTTTTTTTTGTCTCCTTACTCTATCCAGCCAGTCTTCAGACTGCTACCGGCTTCTCAACTACTTCCCTTTTTCATACAACTTTATTGTGTTTACACGCTGTATAAATATCATATTCTTGTCATATTTACATGCTGGGGGCCTTAATTTAAAGGTCACCACAGTATCGTCCGGTTAAGCAGTAAACAGCCGTCTAGTGCTGAACTGCGAGTGGACCCACATCAAAAATAAAATACACATTTACATATTATTAAAGTCAGAAGCTATTACATAGTTCCCTCTTTACTGGAAGTTACAGATAAACTTCCAATAGTTTATTATTTTGAGAAATATCCGACAATGTTATTATACAATTCAGAATTCATTGGAATAAATTGGTACTTTAAAAAGTAAACATTCACAATAGAGTATCGTGTTTGTTCATTTCCAATAAATGAACAAAACGAGATTTTTTACAACACCAACGAGACTACCACCACCACCAACCACCAGACTAGTGGTTGCAAGCACTACTGCTGAGCATGAGGACCTAAGTTCGATTTCCAGGTCGATCAAAGTGATATTTGATTTTTCCGTCTGAAATTTCTCAGTAGCTTTCATGAATTTATATCCGGTGAATGGCAATAGGCTTGCCCCCAATTACATGGGACTTAAAGATCAAACATAACTGACGAAATGTAGAAGTACTATCTATAAGTACACCTTTGCCTACCCTTCGGGGAATACATGCGCGATGTCCCGTAAACAATAGAGGTAGGTATTAAATTAACTCTCGGCCACCGAAATCTAGTGCCACCCACAGAGACCAACCTAGTATTCCACAAATTCCTTTATTTAGCTCCGTAATTAATCTTAAGCTAACCTAACTCTATTTTCTAAGCATTTAGTCTGAGTGACAATATTTTGATAACCTTCCCGAGAAACATTTCAACATGGAGGTACAGTTTGTTTAAAGAAATAACGTATTTCTAAGTATTAAGACAATAATGTTGGTGTAAGCGAAGTTAGTAATTATGCCGGCTGTTTTATGATAACAACGCTCTCGTAGCCAGAGAAAGCAATGTTGATGTTTTTCTATTCAACTTTTGAGCAAAACCTGAAAGCAGCTTAGTGAAATAATAAAATTCAACTTGATCGGTTATCTAGTGAAAACAGTATTTTGTAGTACTGCACTAGCAGTTTCTAATTGATTTGTACTCTGAGGAATCCATACTAATATTATGAAAAAGTATTTTTTCGTAAGATTGTATGTAGGGGGCCATTTTAGATGATGATGATCCAATTCTAAATTGTTTTTTTTTTCTGTTAGAAAGCTACAACATTATGTTATAGGCTATTATTATTTTACAAAAATTTGAAAGCGGGAGGGGTTTAGGGGACTACGTGTCAGAAAACTTAAACTAGTGTGCCAATCACGAATGATTTACAAAAAAGTAACGCGTCAATTCAAACAATTTTAAAATTGGAAATGCAACTAGGAATCTTGTACCACTTACGTTTAGTTTTATGACACAAAAATAAATAAATATCATGTACAAAACGAGAATTGTTAATTTTAAAATAGTTTGAAATGTCGTTGGCTGTACGTCAAGTGCTCGGGACAACCGGACGGTATATCTGTGAAGAAAAACATATTGAGGAAACCCTGGGTTTTTGAATAGATATAGGTCTGAAATCGCCAACCCTCGTTGAACAAACGTGACTATCAATGCTCGTATCGCGAGACCGTTGAAGGGATTTTATGAATTGTGAATCTCTATTGGATCAAAGTGATCTCTTTACCTATGTATACGTATTTTCTTAGGTTGTTCATATCTGGAAATAAACAAATGTCACATAGGTAAGTACTTTTAAGTTTAATTGGGCATCACTGACAACAACGATGAAGAAAAACATTGTGAGTAAAGGTGGACTAATAATTAACAACTATAGGTCTGAAATCGCCTACCCGCCTTGGGTAACTGTGTTGATCAGTGTTCATGCCTTGTCTGAATGAGAAAATGAATGGGACAATAATAGGCTGGTGTTATATTTGTAGAACTCAGTCTGCATGCTACTACGTCATAAAATTGCTTTTCTTCTGGTTAATTCTGTGTATTTCTCAGAGATTTTTCAGGGCCGAGCACAATATCTTATCTTCGATAAAGATGGCCACCATGAAATACAGTTCCCAATACACTCCCTTTACCTCATTACCCTCACATGATAGTGAGGTGAAACAACTTCCCACACTAAACTTGGCGCATCTATAGGTACGCTAAATCACTACAAACAAAGTTAAGCGCACCTCTATATTTACGTCGGCAGTCACAGCCTGCGACATAGCTAAAGCTGTCTAAATACATTTACTACGAACTCGCGCCGGCTCGAAACAGTTTCACCGCACTTTGATTCCGAACGGATCCTAGGAGCGCACCTCACTTTAGGAAAGGGATGTTACCGGATACGGAGTGAAGAAACTTAGTGTGCACAGGTTTTAGTTTTGAGTTTTAGGATGGCAGAAAATTTTGCTGTTGTACCGACATTTTTCTCGCCACATACGAACTAAATCTGACGACCGTGCGTCGCGATATTAAAGTTATCCGTGCGATTGAACATGAACCCGACAACAGCCTTCGAGCCGTAGCCCACCAGACACAACATCCGTCTAGTCTGAGGATCTACCCTTTTCTATAGAGGATGAGTCACTCCACACCCTGTTCATCATATAAATAAGTTTGGTTGTTGAATTTTAGAATGTGCCCATGTCTGTGAAGCGGAAGTGTGCGGAAAGTTGTGAGCATGTTTGTGTAGAGTTACAAGTGTAAGGAAGACTAAAAAAACGACGGGCGGTGTGAAAGATGATATGGCTAGGAAGGAGGTGACTATTGAGATGGCGGCCAATAGACATGTATGGAAGAACAAGACATGCTACGCCGACCCCAAGTAAAAAAGTGGGAGGGCAGGAGAGTGATTTACAGTAAGTGATGATTCGAATAGCTAAACTAAATAGTAACAAAAACCGTTTTGAAATTATTTGAACCTAAGCTTTTATACAAAAACATCGTTTATTTATTCCAGATCTCTTCGCCCAAAGATCGGCGAAATTCAAGGCATAAACAAAATTGTCAAGTCTCATGTAAATCACGCGTATTACACTGATAACAGGAACTGAAACATCAGCTTAGTTCGCATGTGGTAGCATAGATGTCGCCACAGAATACAAATAAATACGAGTAACAAACCAGAACATTTTACAAAAGTGAAAAATAGATACACTAAATAAACATAGTTGCATGTTATCGTTTTTCGTATGAGTTACATCAAATTTGGGATTTATTATAATAAATCAACAACCACTATATTATAAATACTAGCTTTATTGTAATATCTCCATCAAAACCAATCTATTATGACAACATTGCAGTAACTGTCAACATTAACGTAATTATTTTCTAACCAAAAACAGGCCATGTTTTGCGGTGATTGTGAATGACATAGGAATCCTGTATACGGCTTTGTGTCACGCCGTGTCAGGCATAAATGTCGGCCAAATGTGACGGATCACTTTTAGCATATTGAGGGATGGACTGTAACTTATTTACGAGTTTTAGTTGATACTAAACATTTTTTATACGTTTTTTTTAGATTTACACTTTTTTATACGTTTTAGTTGGTACACCCTCGTTGTTTTGTCGACCGTAAGCGTTACTGCTGAGCATCAGGTCCTGGATTCAATTTCTGAGTCGAGCAAAGTGTTAGTTGACATTAGGCTCGCCTCTCATTACGTTGGAGTTAAACACAATGGGGTGTAATGTTACTTTTTTTTTAATTGCATCTTTCCAAATCCAATTCTAAAAACATTTTCACTGTTAATGAAAATGTTTTTTGAATTGGATCTTTAGTTCAGGAGATTACTCCTGACATACAAATTTTACCTTTTTATAATATTATAGTAAAGATAGTATAGAAAAATAATGAAAATAGTAATACCAGCCTCTTACTGACCCACTGCAGGGCAAAGGCTTCTCATACAGAGAAGACACTGTAGACAATAGTATTAATCACCACGCCTGGTCAAGGTATGTTAGCGAAGTATATTAATAAAATAAAAAGTCCAAGTTTCCTCACGATTTTTTCCTTCATATTAATGAAGGAAAAAGTCGTGAGCTCGTCAGCTCTAAAATAAACTTAAAAAATACACAAGAATGGAAAAAGTCACATTGTTACTTGCTCGGATATCAATCCACAGCGATGTGCATAAGAGGCGTCGATTATACCACTAGGCCATCACGACATGACTGATATAATGCGGTATTTAAATGAAGATTTAATGACTCGAGCCCATATAGAGACAAATTCATGACCACTGAGAGTCAAATAAAGGGTCGAGCTCAATTCATTGGCATGCCATGGTCATTGCCACAGCATTTATACACTTCATTTTGACACTTCTTGTATTCTTGTTATATTCTGGCTTATTAAAAAAATCAAGTAAATTTTTTATGTTGTGTTTTATTATCGTTGGACTGTGTGTAAGATGATAAAATAGGAATGAGGAATATCAGGAAGTTTGAAAGTGGTGCCGCTGACTGAGAAGTTCTGTGGCAGTCGGTTGCCATAGCCATACCATGACAAGTACGTCATCACCATCAAATGCCCATGCAGATAATGTGGAACGTGTCACGAGAATAGAGGAAGACTAGATAAACGATGGGTGGTGTGAAAGAAGATATGGCTAGAAAGGAGGTGGACTATATAGAGATGATGGCAAAAGAGATGTACCGAAGAAGACACCAAATTAATTGGGATAAGGGCACGAGGGTGACTATCAGGATAATGCCATCATTATACTGATGGTCAGAAGTCCTAGAGGATCATCATAGCATCATATCTATGATGATGGTCCCCTAGAACTTTCTTCCAAACATGATAAGAAACCAACTTCCGTCCATATCTAGCAGGAGACCAACCAGAGCTAAGCCAAAAGTTATGAAGAAACGATTGGCTTATGCCCAGCCAGTTGCCTAGCTTTACGAATTAAAATGAACACTGATATTAATATGTCCTAAATTAACATGCTCTAAAACTCGGTTCCCTCACAAATTTTCTCTCACTAAAGACTTTACTAGTATAAACGAAAATAGTTTATCCGCTTAGCTTCCTAATTCCATGTTTTAAAGGAAGCAGATCCGCAGCAGCTGTGAAGTTATGACGTGGCGGATATTACCTAACCGAACGCCGGGGCACTGTGGTCCATTCATCTTTCTATATCTTTTAGCGGGCTTTCAAACTTTGTATAGATGTTAGCTAGTGTAGGTGTGTCGTGTATCTATGGCCTTTCGGTGTTAAGCACATTAAAATTTCGGTTCGTAAGAGATTTCAAATTTCATACTTTGTTCCGAATACAAAAAAAGAGTTTTTTTTTAGATCCCTCTTGTGTCCCCTTTGACAACAATACCTTTCCTAAACAAGGAAGAGCTCGTGGTTTAATAAAAACAGCTTCACATGTCGATAGAAGGTCAGTCTGTGGATGACTGACCGTTCATTACAAATTATTATTGAGACCCCTCCGTGCCTTGAAAATAATGTAAACTGTTAACGTAAACATTTGTAGATCTTTGACAGTCGTAACGGTTAGTCCGAATGTGTGATAACTAGCCTTACCAAGCGTATCGTGTTGCCCGGCAGTAACTCGGTTGTGGAGGTCCGAAAGGCATTTGCTCCATGTAAAATACTGTTATTCAGTTGCATCCGGTAAAACTGGAAGCCGACCCTAACATAGTTGGGAAAAGGAAAGGCAGATTATGATACCTTTAAAAACAAAACAATGAATTCCCTTAAACACTTTATTACCTTGCAAATATTTATACGAACAACAGTTCAACGTACACAACGAAAATCACGAAACATTCCTCTAAGAAAAGCGAGGTCTTGTTGTGGTTGCACCTTGAGCAACAATGTGCGAATAAGAAACACAATGACGCTTGAGAGGCGACACGGTGCATCCCATTGTCTCGAGAGTTGCCTTCAGTAGTCGGTTATCTACCACTTCCAGGGATACAGAATCCCTGGATGAGAGATACACTTTGTTTTCACGGAATAGTAAAGAAAATGTTGTTTTGTTTTTATTATTACTATGGTGCTTTGTCCCAAAGGTTCAGTAACCCTAGCCTAGCAAGAAGTTTACCAACTTGGAGGAGGTGCTTGCGGCTGAATAAAGATAGACGCACGGGTCGATTGAAGGTTAAGTTACACTTGCCAAGATCAGTCTGCGCTGTCATTCAATAGTCGAGCTGCAGTAGATAAGCAATCATAATCACACAGTAACGAAAATACAGAAAAAATATCACGTCGTCTACTGTTGCACTCCTTGTAGGTACGTATTTGAATAGTAGGAGCTTTTGAATACAGGTTTATTTTCCATTAAATATCACCGCGTAAGGATAACCTCGCAGACGCGACAACTCAAACAATAAATGTCATAAGACATCTATGTTACCTAACCCAGACAAACCTCCAAGAAGCCAATTAGGTTCTAACATTCATCTAATAACCAATTTATCTCAAAGATACAAGATTAATAACACAGACGCGTTACTTCGTTCATGTGAAATATTAGATTACATAGAACAATTACTGTGTTATTGATGATGCGAGCTCCAATAACTTTTGAAGCCGTCAGATCTGATCAATAACCGTCAGCAGCTTGGGAGATTTAGTTTCACTAGAAAGGATAGTTTTAGATAGTAATACAGTTTCAAATGTGGCATCAATGAACAATTTTGTACACGTAACATCACTCCTATATTCTCCGAAGGGGTTAAGTAGTACCTATAGTACACCCATTTTTTTTTCCAAGTTGGAAAATCCTCTTGTATGTCCTCTGGAGGGGTCTGTCAGACTCTTACTGACTAAAATTCACCCCACCCCAGTGTCCCAGCTTACACCTACGCATGCACCTAACGTGCGATTCTTCCGCAACCCCCGGCTGGACCATATTTAACAAGTTATGGTCAAGTCCTATTTAATAGGGGGCAAGCCAATTGCTATTAACCTGGCACAAATCCTGGCTCTGGGATGTTACTGAGGAACTCCAGTGATGGAACAACTTAATAACACTTTTCACGAATCAAACCCGACTTTGACCACATGCTCAGAAGTAGCCCAAACGAGGCTGTACCAAACACCAAAAGTAAAAAGTGTGAACCATGGTTTCTTTCACCTAAAACTCACAAATAAGTTTCACTAAGATTGGTGTTGCAAAGAAAATGGAATTTGGCTTTTCCTGCTGTAACGCTCTTATTATGCCGTCTGTTCCACTTTTAAATGTATCTGGATAATGTGAAACTGACCCTTATTGTGTCATGTTATATCATTATTGGTACCTTTTTTTGCGAAGTCATTAATCGCTAAGTTATAGAATCGACTAAGAAACGGGGATCAGGAGATAGAAAGTTGCTACACAATGTAAAACTTAGGAAAGAAACTATAACAACGCTCTGGCTATTCTTTAAGAAAGGTATAGATACTGGCTGATAGTGGCTAGATATGAAGGTATGGAAAAAGACATGTAGCTGCCAGAAGTAAGCAAAAAGGCGACCGGTTGGGGCAGTAGCAGAGCGATTGGCTGCTGGGCTGCATGTTGCGGGTTCGATACCCGAACAGAACAAATATTTGTATGGCCTACATGCAGTTGTTCCGGTTCTGGCTGTTGTGCATGTGAGTTTAAATGTTTGTAAACGCACCCACGACACAGGAGAAATTCCTAGATTGAGGCCACGTATTTTGTAAGAGTAAAAAAATGTTTATTTTCAGATGACGTACATATGTAAGTACGTATATGTACATTTTTTTTATGGGAAAAGCCCGCCACACTATTCCCAAATCACTGTAACTCCGGAAAACCAGCAACAACAGTGGTGACCACCAGAAAAGCGTCGATACAATGAAGCCCGACGAGTCCCGGAGAAACGATTCAACTGTCTTTGGTCCCGCAACGAAATAAATCAGAAAAGAACAGCGGAGGAGTTAGAAAAATACATTATTTCCACTTCCCTCCATATCAAGCAGGAGACAGAACAGAGCTAGGCTAATAGGCACAAAGGCACGTTTACAACTGGGTTAGGCCCAGTTGCCTAGCACCACGCTTTAAATATTAACACTCATATTAATGGGTCCTAAATGATGAGCTGAGATGAGAAACATTTGATTCCAATAGTAGGTATGATATGGTATAATGGTACATATATGTGCATATTGTAAGTATTGATAAAAATCAGTTCATTCTGTTTTTTAGCGTATTATCAAAATAAGAGAGCAGAAAACAATAATCTATATAAATTAAAGGTATATACGTCTTAACTTTACGTATTCTCCTCACCAATAGAAAATCCAGGTAATTCTTCGGGAACGAACGTCTTCAAAGCATTGGAATCGTTCAAGAATCCATCAATTTGTTACACGTGTTCCTTCACGCATACCACACAAAATAATATTCACACCGACGCCTACACACGCAAATGCATTACAATATCTTAAACCCGTGTGAATTATTCTGAAAGCACTTCTCAGTTCACTGAACAGAGAAAATTTCGAAAGACAAAAGCGATTAATACATACAGGGTGAGCGGTGAATAACTCGCAAAAGCATGGAGGCCCATCCGAAATTTTGCATTTTCATTGTAAGGATTATACGGATACACGTATGTACCTACATTCGTTGAAAACCCTCTGGAGCCTCCGCTAATTTGTAAGTGGGCCTCCACCAGTCGTAAATTTTACGCTTGGAGCTGTAAAGTTGTACAAAAAGAACTGCCATATATTTTAGATATACATCACGTTGGCTGACGTTTGGATATACCTCGTTTCTCAAGTGTTGCTTTTCTCGTCCCTTCTATAGGGTGCGGTCCGTAAAAGTGCGGGTGAATTTTCTTCTAATTTTTATTTGGTAGTAATTTGAGATTTTTAAACAGCCTATGTGGCTGGTGAAGGTATTGTAAAGCTTGGACTCCTAACGCTAGTAATAACTGCTGACTATATAGGCATCTCTTTAGATGATGGAAAAAAGAGTATGGAAGATGAAAAGATGCTGCCCTGACCCCAAATAAGTAAGGATAAGGAGAGGATGATAGTGACGATAATGAAGAATGGAATGAAAGGTGATCCTTGCACAGTCCAAGGCAAAAAGACTTACAAGGAAGTAGGTTTTACTCCAATGTAAAAGCCTAGTATAAAGTAAATTTTGTAGTAAAGTATAATAAATTAAGTTATAAGCCCTAGTAAAGGTACATACATTATATAAAAGAACCGAATAGTCTGAATTTTTCTATAACAGCATTCATATAAATTCGATTTCAAATAGATTACTACACACATACACACTCTCATACACACACATAAACACACACGTACATACATATACATATACATACATATAGTTTTTCTTTTTATTGTGTTACATTTTGTTTATTTATGTATATATTCTATGTAAGTATTATATTTATAATTTACAATCATTTTTTTTTTACTTTGTTCCCTTTTCTTTTAAGAAATTGTACCTACCACTGTTTGTCTCTGCATCACCCAATGGTAGAAAATGCCTATGGAACTAAGCCTCTGGCTTCTGTACATTTGTGTGCTAAAAGTATTCAATAAATAAATAATACATAAATTATGTGTTATTTAATATGTATCACACTAGTATTCAAATAATTAACTGCTGTAGTAAACTATGTTTTTTCATATAATATTCTGAATATTGATTTACTATTTGATCTGTTCGAATTTCAAGGTCATTTCCTAACGTAATTATACAAGTTAAGAATGAATTGATAATTTTATCTTAATTTTTATGGACGTGACCCATTAACTTGTTTTTTTTTTATTAATGTGGCTTCTAATTGTGATATAAGATAACAAATATTTTATCACCAAATTTTATTGTCATTTTAGTTACTTAATAAAATAACACTGACGACACATCCGGAATATATTTTTATAGTTGTGATTAAATCCCTTGCTTTGACACCTGGCTTTTTGCCCTAAATTTCATGGATACGTTTAAAAAGTTGTTTTTGTCATGACGTAACTTTTTCTATACATAAGGTCACTTTTTTAATTTGCATGTTTTTGCAAAAATACAAGCCGGAAAGCTTTTGTGCACACCTCCGGACATCCTTACATTATTTTCGGATTATGATAATTTATGTTACCCTCACCTAAATAATGTTTATTTTTATTTTTATTATTTACAAAGCACTAACAAAAACAGAAAACCAAAGAAAGGTACTTTGAGCACCTTTCGGCACCTGTTAAAAGAACGGTTAAGAACTGAACATTATTTGATTTAATTTTAAGACTTAGGTTGTCGGTTGACCCTGCAAGATGCCATGCCGAACTATCTCGTATTGCTTTCATAAATAAAGCCTCCAGGTACTAGGTAGGACTCGGCAACTCGGTAGTAGGTCAGAAATGGTCTGGCTGGATCGGATCAAGGCTTATTCGTACTTTTCGTTTTTATCGAACGCCTTCCACACATTTCCTTGTCTTGCATTATAAACGTAAAAAAAAGTACAACACCATGAAAAAGTCGTACGTATTTAGTTCCAGGGACTGCAAACGTTTGGGCTGCGATAATGGTGGTGTATTTTTCGTGACGGCACTATTTCATACACGGTCTCTTAACCCGACGTCAACCACGTCTAGACAGACGAATGGTGTGGCTTATAATACCGCAGGTTAGTTTATTACGCTCTACAACCCTAGTGTTTATTGTACCTATTTTAGTTTTGCGAATATTTACTCGTAGGTATATACGAAAACGACGACGACACGGTTGGCGCAGTGGTTGAGCCATCGGCTGCTGCGCCGCGTGTTGTGGGTTCGATCCCCGCACGAAACAAATATTTGTATGACCTACAGGTAGTTGTTCCGGGTCTGGCTGTTTGTGTATGTGAGTTTAAATGTTTGTAAACGCACCCACGATACAGGAGAAATTCCTAGTGTGGGGCAACGTTTAAAAAAAAAAAAAAAAACAATTTAAATTTAGATAAACTGATTGTTTTTTGGGCAAATAGGTCGGTAGTTTTGAGCTAAATTATTTAAAAAATATTCTACGTTGTAGTAGTAGCCAGTTGGTAGGAAATCAAATTAAAATGGTGTGTAAAATATTTTATTATCAATTTTTTTTTATTTCTCGTTTAACAGTTGGTAGGTACTGAAATTATGTTTCATTTAACTTGCTGATAACAGGCAAAAATGTCGTAAAAGTTCAGTGTTAACATTATCCATATTCATATGTCACTTATATGGTAATAAACACAAAATTAATGAGATTCATACATGCCGTTTACTAAATTTTGTAATAAAAATTGCAATAAAATAGAGATCAAAATAACCTTAACAACATTTTATAAATAAATGAATAGTTTTGTTCCAGTTTTAAATTTATAGCATTTTAAGTCGACACAATTTAAGGCGATATTTTTTTCATTTACGTATGAATACTAAACTTGCGTGCTTTTAACATGAATAAATATCATTTTTTGTTTAAAAACCTTTTGATTTTATTCATACCCTTGACCTTTGGATTTGATTGATGTCATTACATGTTTTTTACTATATTTACTAAGTAAGTAAGTATATTCAATTTAAAATAAACGTATATACAAAAATAAAACAAAATTAAAAGCCGCCCAAGACACACAGGCGTCAAAGTACTCCTCCGCATCCCTGTCATCTGGAAACGTGAATGACCAGAAAATAAAACCTAGAATAAGGCAAATCCGAAGAAAAATTTCAAAAAATCATAATTTCTATGTAACTTTAGATATTATTAATTATAGAAGCGACTTTGTAACTTTTTAATTGAAAAGCTCACTGGGTTAAATGGAACTGATGATTTTGTCATGACTTTTTTCCAATTTAAAGTAAAATACACATCAGAAAAAAAACGTGTAAGAATGCCTAGCAATAATTTTGTGTGGGTATTTATGTTGGTACAGGCGCTCGCGCTGTACGTAGAACGGCGATCGTACGAACCGCGCCTCGCCCCACGAAGCGCATGCGCCTCAGTACGGTTCACATGGCTGTCGCTTCGTTGTGCTAGTAACTGTAGCTCTGTGTCCCACATATTTATCCGTTTTTTTTTTGTGATTTGGTATTGTGTTATATAGCCAAGGAATTTATTTTTTATTTATTTTACCCCATAAAAAAATAGAAGCCTTCAAAAAATTTCAGTGTTGGAGGTTCCAGAATCATGTACTGAAAACTCATGGTATCATGATGAGCTTCGATGTCCCTTCCACCCTGTATGGTATACCTAATATGGCTTAAGTATTTAAAATACATCATCGGTTTAACCTTTTCCCAACTATGTTGGGGCCGCCTTCCAGTCTAACCGGATACAGCTGAATACCAGTATTTAACATGTAGCGATGGCCTATCTCCACAACCCAGTTACTGGACAACAAGGCTTAGCGTACTTTCCGAGGTACGGCGTAGTCTCGATATGTTCCGAACGGTCACCCATCCACCGACTGACCTCGACAAGTGTAGCTTAACCTTCGATCGGCCCGAGCGACTATTTTTATTAAGCGACCAGCTCCTCGATACTAACTTAGTAAAATACAGTAATGCAATAATAGTATCTATAAAAAAAGTATTTTATACAACTTCATAAAACATTTAAGACTTTCCGACTTTTTCCTTTCAAAACTTTCATGATCTCTTAACAAACGACCCTCCTCAATGTCGATCTCCACGTTAACCCGCAAATCGTCGCAGACGCTTTATTAATATGCGAGCCACGAGTTTCTATAGTTTATACAAGCGCTTACTCGATAACAAACGTAGAATTAATGAGAGATTTTAGCTTAACCGACGATATGCAGGTTTAATAAAATATTCAAACATTTCACGAGAGCAGCACGGTGGTTAAAATATGTGCTCAGAATTTGAGCTTAGTGCATTTTTAATGTTTCTGTGTGAGGCTATTTCGTTTAAGGTTGATTGACCTGCTATGTAGTCCAAGGTTAGATAGAAAATTCCAAGGTTTTTATTTTTTTGCAAACGTACACCCATCATCTTTCTATCATTTTCCCAACTATGTTGTAGACGGTTCCCAGTATAACCAGATGCAGCTGAATACAGTGTTTTGCATGGAGCGACTGCCTATCTTACCTCTACAACCGAGTTACTGGCCAATACGATACCCCTTGGTAAGACTGGCTGTCGAACTTTCGGGTTTCTGATTACCCGTAACGACTGGTGTCTACTAAGGCATGTGGAGGATATCATATTAAAGAGAGCTATTTGCACATTACCAAACATGTTTTCTTTATTTTTAAGACCCGAAAGTTTTTGACTTTTGACGAAAAATGTAAAAAAAAATAAAGCCCCTCACTTATCTTCCAAGTTTGCATAGAGAAAAATCTGAAATGATTCTATACAACAGAAGTTTATGTAAAGAGCACAAAATGATATCTCTAAATAGCACATTATTTCAGAAATCAGCGGTATAGAATCCTCGGTGCGCGAACCAACTTGATTTTGGCCGGTTATTTAGTCACAAGCTCTTCTGTTGAAGTATGAAGTATTGCATCATAACATATTAAGGAATCACAGCTTAGAGCAGCGGTCTCTAAAATGTTTGAAAATTCCGGACTGTCGGGTGACCGCGCTCGTTTGATAAGTTAAACCCTTAAATATGGTCCATCTCAAGTCTTAACAAATGTCATATTGAATTCTGTTTTAATTTTCATTTCAGCTCACGTTGCATTAACAATCAACAAATTAGTAATAGTACCTGGATGACCGAGTTTCGCTCGCATAAAACGACGTTTTGTAAAAATTAAAGCTAGCTAGATCGATTTATCGCCCCCGAAATCCCCTGCATACTAAATTTCATGAAAATCCTTTTAGCTGTTTCCGAGAATCAGATTATATATTTATATAATATGTACATAACATATACATGAATTGCTCATTTAAAGCTATTAGATGTGGATAATGTTGCTAGTAGTAAAATAAGCACTTTGTTTAATTAGTAACATAGTATGTATAACATTTAAATAGTACTACTGTTTTTTTTATCCCAAAATAAAATAAAATTGCCAAAAGTGTGCGGAGAAAGATAAAGATTTCAGCATACCTATATCCCAGAAACTTATTACTATCTTAACTGTATTATAATATTGCGATAGTAGGTAAACATTAAGTTAGTCGTATCGTTTTGTTATGCTATTAAAGACAGCAGGATTTTATTCACCACTAGCACTTCGCCCCGGACTCGCTTGAATTACTTACTTTTCTCCTCGAATTTTAACACCCCCTTTAAAGCATAGTATTAAAAATAAAATATAGCCTATGTTACTTCCTATTAACCGATCTAGTTCTAATTAGCAGACACAATAGAAAAATAATTGTCCCTTTTATTTTTTTATGATTTTTTTGTTTAGTAATGTGTCGCTGTGTGTCTGTAGCCAATGATGAATAAATGTGTTTTCTTTCTTTCCTTTTAATTTCTCTTGTGCTGTAGCTCACTCTTCATTCAGTCAATTATTGTTGAGGTTTAAAATATTTGAGTTAATCTATTACAAACAAAAATACAAACGATCAAATATAAATATATTTCTTTAAAACGATACAATTATAAATATATGAAGAAATAAAATAAAATAAATAATCACAGGGATAATTTTTCAATGCCCTATGATTATTTATTTTATTTTATTTCTTCAACGATCAAATATGTTGTTCTTTAAAATATTAGCTTAGACAAACAGGCTGGCATTGCACCTCTAGTTTCTACAATAAAAATACTATTAGGGTACCTTAAAACCATTTGAATAGAGAAAATAGTGTGCGAGTGAGACTGGCACTAACTCACCGTGAAATATGAGAGACGTGCAAGATTATGATAAGGCTTTAACCCAGTAAATCATTGGATTTTCCGCTTCAGAATTGAGGCAAATTTAAGGAGGATCCAGTTCGAACGCGTACGGAGGTACCGATGAAACTCAAATTGTTACGTGATGTGGGAATGAATGTGTGTTTGATTTTCAGGTATTTAGCACTGCTGATGGGTGTTTGAGTTAGTTAATGGGCTTAGAGAGGTTAGATTTTAAACGGGAGATATGTATGTTGACATGTCTGTCTTTAGAGATGATAGTTTCGTCGTCGTTGGCCTAGTAGTTGTAAGCGCTACTGCTGAACGCGAGGTTTGATTCCCGGGTACAGTAGGATAAAGTGTTCTTGGGTTTTTTCATCTGAATTCTTTTGGTAACAACCGGGTGTCTGGATTTGTGCCCGGTTGATAACGATGGGCTCCTGCCCACACATATAAATAATAATAATAAATAAATAATGCTGGACAATCCACACAGCATCATCTAGCCCCAAACTAAGCAGAGCTTGTGTTATGGGTACTAGATGACTGATATACTTAATACAATACTTTACATAGATAGATATTTTTTATTATACATAGTAAATACCCAGAACACCCGAAACAAATATTTGTAGATCGTACAAACATTTGTTCCAGGGCGGGAATCGAACCCGCAACCTCCTGCGTCGCAGGCGGACCTTCGCCCACCGCGCCACATCGGTCGTCGTATCTGGTGAACTGTGGATGTTCTATAGGTACACCTCTGCCTTATGCTTCAGGGTATACAGGCGTGATATTATGTTACGATATTATATTAATATCGTATGTGAGACTAGTATGTTTAATATAAAATTGAACGTAACGAGCGACTTAACTATATAAAATCATCTATGCGGTAGCAAACACATTTTTTCAGATAATGGTAGACTAAAACCATATTCAGATCTACAAAAAACTCATGATATTTCAAAACACGTATAAAACTCCCACTGCAAAATAGTGAAACCAATATATTTTTTTAAATGCCTGTGGAGCACAACACTATTTATTCCCGTCTTATTACCAAATGATTTACGATCATCAGATGAAGATGAGTAACCAACTTACCACCCAAGTTTTATTCCTTTAGCTCCCACTTAATCGTAAAAAAAAACAAAAAAAAGTAACCCGTTACTGCAGAGCATCAAGACATCAAAGATCGGTCTAATTTTTTTGTCTCATAAATCTTGATTCGTCGTATCAAATGTTGTAAGAGAATGAGGTCACGTATGGTGACTCTTCTGAACAATAATGTATTTTTTAACACCACTAATGGTACTTAACTTTGTGTTTTTATTATGAGTTATGTCAGTTATACATGTGTTCCGTAATGGGTTTCGCACGCGGTTTTGGTCTCGAAATTCTGGTGCTCGCTTTTTAGGGTTACGGTATTGCGACAATATTAGTGTTTGTTTTCGTTTGAACGGGTATGGTCCGAGTCTTGTTTCTAGTTTAAAAAGTACCTGAAATATAATTTTTAACAGAAGCCACAAAATTTGAGGTTACTTAATTAACTTGTAGCTTTCGACTATTAGGGTCAAAATTTAATTCAACTAAAAAGTACATATGCATTGCAAATGATTACAAATAATCAATATTTTATTGCCACCGTTTTATACCACCATTTTATTGCACGCCGTATCGGCGGGCGATAGCCTACAACTGATCGATTTTACGGTCGATTTTAGGCTGATTGTCCACAAACGGAGAAATATTAACCAATAATCCCTGTCAATTGGAGCGAAGCGGAGATAGAAAATTTCTTTGTTTCTCTGTTCCACAGCTTCGCTCCGCTCCGATGGATAGGAGACCTTAGTCACTAGCTGCTTGGGACCGGTCATAGGCGGCTGCTAGTCGACGAGTACTTTGGGGTTTAGTCATCTGCAGCCTTATCGAATCGCCATGTAGACAGTCGGTTTTCACCGTGCGGTGATAGACAATCCTGCAGCCATAATAGTCACCCGTGTAAATCGCCCTTATCTAATGCGACAACATTGGACGTGTACAAATGATTTGGTCGTTTTTTTGCTTTGCAGTGTGTCCTAATTTTATTATAATGAAGATGTTGTATCAAAGCAGTGTTTGTGAGCACTTATCGTTATGTTTTTTTGACAGAGCACTAATTTGATGCTCATGCTCATTATTTTTAAAACATGTGTTGTATTTCAAACGACCATCAGTACCAAAGTTCAAATGATTACATTTAATACGGTTATTGTTTAATTTGAACTACAATTTACATGATAAAAGTTTAACTAATAGAGGTTATTTTAACAAAAGCGATAGTTAAAAATAGAAGATAAAGTAAGAAACTCCTACCTACACAGGGCATAGATGGATTATTTACACTCAACTTAAACATAATACAACATAGCATCACGCCTGTATTCCCTAAAGTGTTAGGCAGAGGTGTACCTACTATGTACTATTGTACACCCACATTTCGCCAGCTATGTTTAAGTCCCATGTTTTAGGGTGAGGGGGGTTATTTGTATTAACCTGCATCCGGTTAGTTTGGAAGCCGCCCCCAACATGGTTGAGAAAAGACTATTCAAAGATGGAAACCTAACTTAGAGTAAGAAACGCCGGGGTGAATTGAAAAAAAACTTTAATTGAGATTTAAACGTTGAGTCATCATTATTAATTACTGATAAGATGTTAAAATTATTCGTTTCAATTTCTTTAAAAAAAATAAGAGTCCTTGTAGTAACAAACAATGTTAAACTAACGCGTAAATGCCCTTCAAAGTTTTTTTTCTATTCACCGGTGCATTTCTATTCACCCTGTATTACGGTACATTCATTTCAATGCCATAATTGTGTTCCTCATGATTGTCACCAGACGGCGATTTTTAGAAGTTATAATAAAAACTCTCACTAGGGCTCTCTAGAAATACCACACAAGAAAACAACACTCGACAAACAAAACTGTAAAGAAACTAAACGCTCTATTGAATTGTATATAAAAATCAATTGCTACAGCTCTTGGTTTAAAGTTTTTCAAACGGAAACTTTGAAACAAAAACGAAGTGGACCTCAAGAAGAAACCCACTCAAATTCTTAGCAAAGAGTCCCAAACCACGGTTTGGTACCTTACTTTAGTGGTTTGGTGCAATCCAAGAGACACACTGATACACTGAATTATCTATTTTGTTTTCTATACTAGTGTATAGAAAACAAAATAGATAACTCAGTGTATGTAAAAGGCTAGGCAGATGATGATGAGATAGTTCTCATCATCATCTGCCTAGCCTTTTCCCAACCATGTTGGGGTCTTCTTTCAGTCAAACCGGACGCAGTTGAATACCAGTATCACTCCCCCTATATTACATGGCACTTGAACACTTGAACTGGCGAAATTTGTAATGTTTAATATTATATTTTTGGGTGAGCTACGAAATTCTGCAAAACAAAAACTGTCACCCTTATAGTTTTCGGTACTTAAAATTGTGAGTTCTACAGATTATTATAGCTTATTCATAAAACTTGAACAAAATCATGACGAGGGTAGCGATGAGCTTTTCAAATTTGTCTTAGACATCAGTGGAATCTATGAAAAAGATCACATAGAAACCGGAATTTATAATTTAGGTGATACGTGGTGGTGATTAATGTTCGTGCCGTCTCTCTCTGAGAAGAGGCCTTTGCTTTACAGTGGAGCCAGAGCAGGCGTGTGTTTTTAATTTAATATATGTTCTTATGATCCTGACGTCACACAAGAAAATCTATCCTACAGCTACAATCGCGGAAAGCTCTTCCCTTACGCCGATAGTACACAGTTGAAAGTTTGTAGCTATGTGCTCATTGTTGAGACAGGTAGTAGTCCAAGTTTTTCCTGTACGTGCGAGCGGGACTTGGTCTCAATTTGTTAAGTTCAAGATGTGGCCATTAAGCATTCAACCAGCACCTTCTCTAGTTTGTACTGCGGGTGACGAGAGTAAAGAATTGGGGTTGTGGAGTTTCTGTGGCAGGGTACAAATAGTCGACATCTTACTTTAATTTTGTTTTTTAGGTCTTCAATTAAGTACAAGAATAATGGCAATTCAACGTGTCAATGCTTATTCTTGTGCCACGTTGTTGCTTGCTACTCTGACACCTGAGTGCTCGCCTTTTTTACTTGTAGTTAACTTAAATATTAATATTTATTTATTTGCATAGTTACATAAACTCACGCCTTTTTCTTATGGCAGAAGTTAGTAGGCAGAATCTACAAAACCCCACCTTCTATGATCCTTACATATTCCTTTTGCTTCACTTACCTACGTTCAAACATCTGGTCATTCAAGTTGTTTTTTTTTGGTAACTTATTTGCCTACTGAATATGTATTTGTACAGAATTTGATAGTTATTCAGTATTTTACATAAAGCGACTACCTATCTGACCTCTACAACCCAGTTACTGAGCAACACGATACCCCTTAGAAGCCCGAAAGTCCGACAACCAGTCCTGAGACTGGTTGTCAGACTTTTGGGCTTGGGACTACCCGTAACGACTGCCAAAATCTATAAATAATAGCTGGGACCAACGTCCTAACGTGTTTTCCGAGACACCAAGGAGTCTCGATATGTTACAAACGGTCACCCATCCACAGACTGCTGACCTCGACAAGCTTAGCTTATCGATCAACCCGTGCGACTGTTTTTATTCAGCCACGAGCTCCTCTATAATATCTGTAGTATTCGCTACAGACTATCAGAAACAATACACAACTCAAAATAAACAGTACCTCGAATTAACTTTTCCGTATCATCGCTTCTTCTTTGTGAAGTTGACAGAGGGGTAAGAAAACAAATTGATAACTCAAACTATACGCTACCCACGCTTGTTATTTTGTCATTTTCATTGTTGTTCATATTGCCGTGAAATGTTTTATTGGAGACGGTAATAATAGTTGAGAATATCTACGTCTTTTTTGTCTTTTGCAAAAAGGCTTTCTTTTGTATAACAAGTTAACTGTTATTTATATTATATATATTGTTATACGCTGTTAAAAAACGAACATGAGGCGATTCGATATTCCCGCGAGAATACGTCAGTTATTGGGGATAAAAATGACATAATATGTATTAATCAAAGGCATACCTTTGATTAATACATATTATGTCATTTTTAATATCTCATAAGATACCATCGTTATATAATTTCTGCGTGAAGGACTTACAAACATTCACACACACAGACATATACCAACAAACTTCGCATTTATTATGTGATAGTGTAATTTTCGTATCGTCCATGTCTTGTTTTATTTTTCACTCAATTTAGTTTCAACTACACTACCACCTGGTTTCAGAAACACAATCATAACTGACTATTGAAGATATCTAATGAAAATCTAGTGGACTAATTTTTAATTGGTTGGCGCAGTGGCTTAGCGATTGGCTGCTGCACCGCGTGCCGTGGGTTTCATTCCCGCACGGAACAAATATTTGTATGGCCTACAGATAGTTGTTCCGGGTCTGGCTGTTTGTGTATGTGAGTTGAATGTTTGTAAACGCACCCACGATACAGGAGAAATTCCTGGTGTTGGGCTACGCTTTCATAAAAAAAAAATCAGATTAAATGTTGACGGAGGGATAACTGTACGGAGTAACCAATGTTTGCCAAAAATACATGATTTGATTTGATTTGGAAAAGCAAATAACATGAAAATGGTAACTGGTCTTCAACTTCATAACAAAATAATCATCGCTTTTAATTTCTTTCTTTAGCTCAAAACCACACAACAAAAAGACGAAAATCCACAGTGGTGTTGAGTGATATGGGTAACTGATCCAGTGAATCGTCGGGCCCAGATTGTGTGTAATATCGCCCCATTGAAGGCAAGCCACAAATAAGAGACGAATCTCAAGACGGAGGGAAAATTGGATTTTCTTTGAGACGGCTGCGATATAAAATTGAAACTGCCCCATCCAGTGTATGTGTTTAATTGTGTGGTATAGTTTGTGTTAGTGTGTGTGGGAGAGCAATATTGACGAAGATGGATAAGTACCAAAAAAATGATTTTGTGGTTTTATGCACGGTATAAGTGAAACTTTTTTCACGGTATGCGTAATAGCACTACACGGTCAGCTGATGCGAACCATTGGCGCCGCCATATTGGTCTCGACCGCTCTGTCGAGCGTCTTTCACTTTACCCCTACTCCGCGGCCGACCGTCACGCGACATGCAATAGATGGACGAAAATGTTAGAGGCGATTGGTTTGTATTTGTTTATTGTTGCTTAATTAAATATAATTGTTAGATTTTGTTTATTTTGCAAATTGTCCCCATTACACTAGTTATAATATCAAGATCCTATAAAGTTTGTGACCTATGGAGTTTAAAAATACAAACGGTAGCCCTAACAAGAATTTCTTGTGACAAGTTTCCCAACCGAAAACGTCAATTAATATATTTATTATCCAAACGAAATTAGTTACGACACAGGAGAAATTCCTGTTGAGAGGTAACGTTTTTTTTAAAAGAAAAAAAATATGCGTATCATTGACAGTTATAATTAGATGACGCCGCCGATTTCTATTATACATATAATACAGGCCAGTGGGTGATTTCTAAGAGCAAAGCGTAATAAATACCGGGAAACTCATATGTTATTAAGATTAAAATAAACGCGATCCACGAATAAAGAATATGAAAGGATCGGGCCAGAGTTCTGTAGTTTTTGCCTAAACACATGGTAAAAAGGCGGGATTGAAAAAAAAAGTTTATGTATGTACTTAGGTATATGTATGATCTACGAATGTTATCTACATTTTTTACCTGTCCTTGATTATATTAGTGACGACCGATGTGGCGCGGCGGGCGTAGGTCCGCCTGCGACGCAAGAGGTTGCGGGTTCGATTCCCGCCTTGGGACAAATGTTTGTACGATCTACAAATATTTGTTCCAGGTGTTCTGGGTATTTGCTATGTATAATAAAAATATCTATCTATGTAATGTATTGTATTAAGTATATCAGTCATCTAGTACCCATAACACAAGCTCTGCTTAGCTTGGGGCTAGATGATGCTGTGTGGATTGTCCAGCAATATTTATTTATTAGTTGTTCACGACTGTACAACTGTTTTTTTAATGTTATTAATATTTGGGGAATTATAAAACGATCGAATAGAAAAAACTTAGTGACTGATGATGAGATACTGTTTTGATAACTTGAGCGGTATGAATTTGGGTAATCGAATTTTTTTAGTAAGCGAAAAAAAATAACTAAACTAACGTGAACGTAATTAACTACACAAATTGTGAAAATGTCCTACTATACTTTTGTGACCGTTAACATATCGAGACTCCTCCGTGCCTCGGAAAGCACGTTAAGCCGATGGTCTCGGCTGTCATTTGTAGATATTTGACAGTCGTTACGGGTAGTCAGGAGCCCGGAAGTCTGACAACCAGTCTTACCGAGGGGTATCGGGTTGCCCAGTAACTGGGTTATGGAGGTCAGATAGGCAGTCCCTCCATGTAAAACCCTTTTATTCAGCTGCATCCGGTTAGACTGGAAGCCGACTCTAACATAGTTGAGAAAAGGCTAGGCAGATAATGATATTTAAATAGTATACCATTCCATTAAGTCCATTCATAGGTCTGTAAGAGATCGCTTTAAGCGACAAGGTCACCCATTGTAACACCCCCTAAGTAGCGCTTAAACTCATTATTTGTAAGGTTTGATATTGTACAATAAAGAGTATTTATTCTATTACATTCTATTATTCTGGGCGTAATCACCCCGTGTGTGAACAAGTTTACAGTCACATCAAATTCAAATAAAAATGCTTTCCAAAAGTGACTAGAAATGGAAGCAATGAATATTTTAAATTGTTCGTTTGCGGATTTATTTTAAACTAACACTTCGTCCTTGACTTCGTCCATGTGGCTTCCGTACTTTTCCCTCCGAACTTTAAAATCCCCCCCCCCCCCCCCCCCCTATTGTTACGAGTTTTGTTACGACTTTTTTTTTTTTTAAAACGTTGCCCCACTCTAGGAATTACTCCTGTATTTTGGGTGCGTTTACAAACATTTAAACTCACATACACAAACAACCAGACCCGGAACAGCTACCTGTAGGCCATACAAATATTTGTTCCGTGCGGGGAACGAACCCGCGACACGCAGCGCAACAGCCAATCGCTTAACTACTGCGCCAACCATGTCGTCAAAAATAGCCGTAACAATAATATAATTTCCCAGCAAAACACTAGGAAGTGATGAAGGGTGGGCGTTTTGGGGAACTGTCTTTTGTAAACGTTTTGACGTTCAAAAAGTGCTGATTCTCAGCATAATTTGAATACATTAATTTTGATTTTAGTTTGATTTTAAATAATATCCTATTGCACTCAGGAATAATGTTACTTGCTAACCGTGAAAATACTTATTAATTGGATTATTAGTTCCGGAGATTACCTCCTGCATACAAACTCACAAACAAATTTTACCTCTTTATAATATTAGTATAGATAGTGTAGATGACACTTTTATCACGACCCGTCAGTCGCACTGAAGCTCCGAGCTTTATACGCTAACACTAATGTTGTAAAAATTTTATGTTTGTCTGTCCATATCTAATACTCACAGTTAAAAGCTGCAGTTTTGATAAATGTGATTTTTACGGCTTTTGTTAAATATTTTATGGCCGGGTTATACTGCTACCGTAAAACTCTAGCCATATTTTTAGGCTTTACATGAAATTGGTTAAATAGAAAAGTTTTTTATGCTGATCCAGGCCTTTACTATCCCATTGTAGGGCAAAGGGCTCTTGTAATTTCTACTTACTTCTAAGGACTAATCGCTAGTCTTGATCAAGTTGGGTTGGTGATTTCAGACTTACTATATATTTTTTAATGAAACTTTGCCACACACTAGGAATTTCTCCTGTGTCGTGGGTGCGTTTACAAACATCTAAAGTCACGTACATAAACAACTAGCTAAGGCCATACAAATATTTGTTCCGTGCGGGAATCAAACCCACGACACGTCGCGCTGCAGTCGATCGCTCAGCCACTGCGCCAACCGTGCAGTCTCATATATGAATTATGACTCCAGATTTCCAGGTTTTTCTTCACCGATGTCAAGGATAAACTGAAAAAGTGCCTATTTTATGAATTAAAAAAGTCATTAATCGTTCTTGCCCATAATTAAACCAACCTATGCTTTTCCAAACAAATACTTGCAAAAATCACTTGATCCTACAAAACTTCACGAAGATTACCACTGTTAATTCATAAAATAAACAAACGATTTTAAAATGCACTAACAACAAAATATTTGCAGCCTGGCCAACTTATAGACAAACAGAGAAACCTAATCACATAGGTAAACCTTTTTTAACAAGAAACTTTTTTTTAATTTGCAAAAGCCAACGTCACGTGCTATATGTCCACGGGAGCGTTCTAATTTGGAATTTTAAACTTTGTTTTATCATTCCGTGGCAGAATTTCATAATTAATTTTCGGGTTCTGATATTCGTTATTTGAATTTTGCAAAGCCGTTTACGTACCTACTGCTTTAATAACACCCACACTTGGTTAAAGTACTAATTGGCGGTACATTCTATTTTTGAAAAGGTTGATCTTTTAGCGTTTCCTTTCTGGGTATTTCGTTGATACGCAAACGACCATTCCACGCATCCCTCAAATTGAATTTCACATATTATTATGAGTGTCATGATTGTGGGTTGTAATTCGGGGAAGTACCAATGTGACTTTGTCAAAGTATATTATGAACGAAGTACATATTAGACATCTCTAGCATCGGTGAAGGGAAACATCGCGGAGAAACCTGGACTTATAAATAATATACATCTGAATTCGCCAAACCCCATTGCGCAAACATGGTGATTAATGGTGATTAAGCAAACACGCAGTCGGATATTACTATATGCAATATTATTACATGCAATATTATTAAATGCAATATCATCATAACCTAGCCTTTTCCCAACCATGGTGGGGTAGGTTCATGTCGAATCGGATGCAGCTGAATACCAGTATTTTACATGGAGCGACTGCCTATCTGACCTCCACACCCTAGTAACTGGGCAACATTATATCCCTTGGTAAGACGTGTTATCAGACTTTCGGACTTCTGACTACCGGAAACGACTGTCAAAGATCTACAAATGAATGCCGGACGAACGGCTTATCGTGCTTTCCGAAGCACAGAGGAGTCTCGATATGTTACGAGCGGTCACCTATCCACAGACTGACTTAGGCAAGCGTAGCTTTGCCTCCGATCAACCCGTGTGGCTGATTTATTTAGCCACGAGTTCCCTACTAAGCCACGTACCTAACCTCCGACATCCAAAACACAATCTTTCATACACAGATGCGTCACAAACTTAAAGTCCAATTACACTTGCCTAAATTCTCGTAAACTGAAAGCGAATTACACAAATTGTATAAACAATAATTCATAAACATGTGTTACTCAGGAAGCACGCTTTAATTAAGTAATAACGCCTGATTTAACATCTAGGTTTTCGCCGCATTAGCAGTGAAACTCAGTTTAACTGGGATACACAGACAGCTAGGTCTAAATTCTCAACTCTAGCGAAGTTTGCTGGAGTTCCGTACAGTGATATCATGTGGAGTAGGTAAATAAGTTAGTATCATGCTTGTTCCGTGTGTGAAGGAGGATATAAACTTCTCCTCTAGTCTAGTATTCTGGTAGATATCCTATTTTAATCTCGACTGCAAGTGCCTTACCTTGTTTCTTGAAAGCTTGATAAATTTCACTAAGTATGCTTTGTGAATATTGTGTTTATAGTTAAGTATGCAGTTGTGCCCGGTTAATGGCAATAGGCTCGCTCCCTATTTAAAGGGACTTAGAACATAACTGAAGAGATGTGGGTGCACCATAGTTACATTTCTACTATAGTTCTCTTCTTCGTGATGCTTTTCCATCTCAAGCATCACGATACTGCTTCTCACTAATGCTATCGTTGACGTCACGTTATCGCCAAGAAGTTGCTGCACAATCGTCGCGTAGGAAACTATAACTCCACGTGGACGTTGCGTTTGTCTTGCGTTCGATGAGCATTAAGCTAAATTTGAAGGGTGCCAAAAGGTATGTGGGTAACTACAAAGCAGTAGTTGTTTATCAGAAATTATCAGCATCACCGGTCCTGGCTAGTCTTTTCTCAACCACGTTGGGGTTAGCTTCTAGCCTTGCTGGATGAAGCCTTAATCCAGAATTTTACATGAAGAAAATGCCTCCTGACCTTTACAATCCAGCTAGTTACTGGGTGATACAATATTTTTGTTATTTATTTAGGATCTCCAGCAAAGAATAAAATAATTTATGTATACAAACTATGACTTATAGAACATGGTTAACTGAAAGTCTCTCACTAACTAACTCCTTCACTTACAGAAGACCACAGCATACACAACAATGTTACCAACTACCTTACAAGTAACAATAAATTATATGTATTGTCATTTTTCTACACTAATAACATTAAAAAGAAAACATTTTTATTTTTGTATGTTTGTAACAGAAAAACTTACTGCGCCAATTCAAAAAATTCTTTCACCATTAGAATGCTGCATTATCCCTGAGTAACTTAGGTTGTATTTTGTTATCGAAAATTAACATCCCCTCTACCTAGAGGGGATGTTAAAATTCGAAAGGAAGGTATTATTAGATTTATTACATAGTTTTTTTTTTTTAAACGTTGCCCCACACTAGGAATTCCTCCTGTGTCGTGGGTGCGTTTACAAACATTTAAACTCACATACACAAACAGCCAGACCCGGAACAATTACCTGTAGGTCATATAAATATTTGTTCCGTGCGGGGATCGAATCCACAACACGCGGCGCAGCAGCCGATGGCTCAACCACTGCGCCAACCGTGTCGTCAAATTAAATTATATTACAAATTCAGTTAAATATTACATTTAATAATCATATCATGTATCTTATTAGGTACGGTCAATAACTATATGTTTAACGAACTAAACTGCAGTGTGTATCAGGGGGTACGACCCGAAATTAGGTGCAAATTCAGTTTTGAGTCAATATGAGTAAGTCTCCAACTAGTAGGTATCATTATACTAACGACATGTAATAGTTGATGTTGCTACCATAATCAATTCAGAGATTGGTTTAATTAGCATATTTTTTATAGTTTAAGGTACAGTTTAGGTATCACAAAATATAATATAAATTAGAAGTACTAGTAGTCTCTAAGTTCCTGCTTAGGGGTCACTGGTATTCATGTTACTAGGGGGTAATTAAACCCCAATTACGCTTATTTTCAAATTCGAAAATACGCCAAGTAAAAATTCAATAAAATCGTATAGTATTTGATAGATAGATATCTCTCGTTTTCTACCATATTTCTGTTTTCAAACAATGTCGGGATCGGCTTTCAGTTTAACCAGATGCAGCTGAATACCAGTATTTTACATGGAGCGACTGCCCATCTGACCTCTACAACTCAGTTACTGGGCATCACGATACCCCTTGGTAAGATTGGTTGTCAGACATTCGGACTTCTGACTACTCATTACGACTGTCAAAGATCTACAAACGACATCCCGTACCAACGGCTTAACGTGCTTTCCGAGGCACGGAGGAGTCTCGATATGTTATTCACAGACTGACCACGGCAAACGTAGCTTAACCTTCTATTAACCCGTCTGGATATTTTTATTTAGCTCCACTTTGTATGTCAGTAATTTCTTATTTAGATTGGTTGTGTAATGCTTTGCCGCATTGGTCTAATGTGGTTGGTGGCGCTGCTGCTGAGCTTGTGGTCCTGGATTCAAACCCAAGGTTAGGCAAATTTTATCTAGAATTTATCAATAGCAGCTCAGAGTTTGGATTCGTACCAGGTTGGTGGCGATAGGCTCGCCTTCTTTTTACCTTAAACTTAAGCATATCTGGCAAAATGTTAGTATACTACCTAAAGGTACACCTCTGTCTAACTTTTCAGAGAATATAGGCGAGATGTTATGTATGTTCTGTGTTTTTTTTTTTTTACGAAAATGACACGCAATTAATATTGTCGGAAGGTCTAAATCCGTTTTGCTTTTGACACAATTCCTGATCGATCTCATTAACAAATAGCAAGCAGAGATTTGTGAATGAATTACGTTACATACCTACATTATATCCTAACGTGCCAACTTATATATCTAACGTGCTATTATTCCTCTTTATAGGCACTTAATAGGAAAAGAGATAAGTGTCACTCTGAACGATAAGTTAATGTTTACAATTATTTACTTCTGAGACCATTAAAATACATGTCATTCATTGGTTTATCAATGGATGACGTGGAAACTTCGAAGAGGGTGGTACAAAGATAAAGGTCAGTCACCTCGATAAGAAGGCCATCTCCTATTTCTATCATCTATGTATAATAAAATAATAATAAATCTTTATTTCAGTCATAAACCGTTACATAAACAGTCCATATGATGTTTAGTGATGGGTTGGTAACAGAAAGTACTTATAGTCTATATTAGTATTGTTAGTAAGGACACAAATATAGTTAAATTGCCATAGCCCGTCCTCGAGGCTCATTGTGGTAACATCATAGGTACAGATGCAAGCTCATAGCTACCCCAAACTGTAAGAATTTCGCAATTGAACATGAACTTTATTCTTATGCAATAAAGTCGAAAACCTATCAAAGAAATTTGACACATTGAGGTAGCTTGATATGCTGGCCTCTGTATATCTGCTTATTACTTTGTGTACCTATAGCTTATTCCAACCAGCGACATTGTATAGGACAGTCTGTTCTGTTAGCAATCATTTTTAGGAAAAAATACTCATTTGAAAATCTAAGTGTTATTTATTATCTCACAGGTGTGAACAGTGTATTTTTATTTTTAGTGATAAAGGTGTCTGTGCCTTGGATTGGCTCGCTTAGCTTATGAGTTTTCTCAAGAATCTTTCGTAACAATCGAAATTCAATATGGCGCCTGAGACATATTACAGGGATGGCGATTTAGTCACACTTTGGACTCAAATGGGAATGAGAAGGTAATGACCGCATAAAAAATGAAAAGGTTTTTAATTTTGTACATTTGAAAAGTAACGCTATTATGTAATTAGTATTTCTGCCAAACAACGGCGCGTTCTTGAGGTGTTTTTGACTTAAACGTGCGCGCATCATATGATCGGCACATGAGGTCAACGCCCGGATTCGCTCCAGGTTTGACTCTGCATTAGAAAATTTAATCGATATATTGATACAAAAGAGGAGGAAACAGAGGAGCTCGTGGTTAAATAAAAACAGCCGCACGGGTTGATCGAAAGTTAAGCTACGCTTGCCGAGGTCAGTCTGTGGATGGGTGACCGTTCGTTACATATCGAGACTCCTCCGTGCCTCGGAAAGCACGTTGAGCCGTTGGTCCCGGCTGTCATTTGTAGATCTTTGACAGTCGTTACGTGTAGTCAAACCTCTTCAAGTCTGACAACCAATCTTACCAAGGAGTATCGTGTTGCCCAGTAATTGGGTTTTGGAGGTCAGATAGGCAGTCGCTCCATGTAAAATACTGGTATTCAGCTGCATCCGGTCAGACTGGAAGCCGACCCCAACATAGTTGGGAAAAGGCTAGGCAGATGATATTTTTTTATTCATTCTGGTAGAGAACCGTGGTCTGATTCACCTCCTTAAATCCTGCAGGTGATTAAATCGGCACCCTGTATAAGATACTACTTTATGCACCTTGGTGCACAACTCTACTATTATATACCAAACAGTAAAAGGCATCGAGAGACTTAATAAACATGTGTGTCCAAGTGTGACTGCTTCGTTGGTTTAGTGGTTACGAGTGCAACTCCTGAGCGCAAGGTTCTTGGTTCGATTCCCGGGTTGGGCAAAGCGGTATTGGGTTTTTCCATCTCTAGGCTCGCTTTCTATTACATGGGACTAAAACATAACTGGCGAAATGTAGGTGTACTATAGGTAAACCTCTGCCGTTTCCCTTATATATAACTGATAAGGATAACTGGCGTGATGTTATGTTATGTTTAATGTGACCTATTTGACTTATCTAGGTCTACATAAATCATAATTATCACAAATCTGAACTTCCCCGTCTTGTTAGTCAGAGATATTTATGTACTATAATTGTTATGACTGCCAGGAACTGACCCTATTGATTGTGTGAAGTCGGGCATAAATTCACACATTGTGAGACAGGAGCTTAATAACAACAGCCGCACTGGGTGATCGAAGGTTAAGCTACGCTAGTCGAGGTCAGTCTGTGGATGGGTGACCGTCCGTAACATATAGAGACTCATCCATGCCTTGGAAAGTACTAACGTTGTCGATTTGGCCCCGGCTGTCATGTGTAGATCTTTTACAGTCGTTACGGGTAGTCAGAAGCCTGAAAGTCAGACAACTAGTGTTACCAAGGGGTATTGTGTTGCCCGGTAACTGGGTTGTGGAGGTCAGATAGGCAGTATCTCCATGTAAAATACTGGTATTCAGCAGCATCTGGTTAAACTGGATGCTGATCCCAACATCGTTGAAAAAAGGCTAGGAAGATGATGTAGATCAGAGAACAGATTCAGATAATCAATAAAAATAAATGTGTACACATACAAAAATATAATGGAAAATTATCAATTTTAATACGGTTTATGTTCAATTGAGAAAATCTGACAGTTTGGAGTAGCTTGATGTGCTGGCGTCTTTACCTATGTCAAAAATGATCAAATAAATTATGAATTGTAGTCACAAAATGATCTGCCCAAAATTAAATAAAACACGTCATGTTTTTTACAATTTGAGGATTTATATACAATATGTTTAATAGGTATCAATCAGTGCGCGCGCCATTAAGAACCATTATTATGCCTAAATTAAAATTAAAACGTTGCATATATCTCAAGAAAAACCTCTCGTGGCAGACGTTCAAAGTTGCGTAAGATAATTTAAGGTCAGAAACACTAAAAAAAGGTTGATTTGTATTACTTAGAATCATTAGTTTATAATTTGAAATAATAGACATTCGGTTAAAAGCTTCAAAGAGATTTGTATCTCTCAAATTCTCAATCGGGAGATGTGGGCATATACATATATCGTGGGAACTCAGGCAAGATGAATAACTTCAAAATCACCATTGTGCTATGTACGAGTATCCATCAAATGTAGAAATTGGTGGAAAGAAAGAAAGAAAAAACATTAATTTAGCACAGACTCAGGCATACAATGACAATACTAAATATCGAAAACAGGAAAAAAAATGATAACAGAAGTAATTAAAAAAAATATATAAGGCACACTGCCTTACATCCGCAACGAATAAACAAAAAAACATCTATTACACAAACAAAGTAAAAGAAAAGTCTTAAAAACTCAACAACAAAAAACAACTATCACTCACCTGAAACTGACTAGCCGGTGATGATGTATAAGCCAATAGAATTTCCATTTCTTTTGTCAAAAGCACATTGTCTTTAGCTCTCTGTAAAGTTGGCTGCTCTCTCTGCAGATGCTTACTGCAGTTCACGTACAAGTCGGCTTTATCATTCCTGACGTAGATGACGATTTTGATCCACTTGTTTTTAAAGTTTGCATTGAATAAATAAGACATAGAATCTTCTGGCGTATATAATTCGGTACGCAAAGTGACTCTTGAAACATTTTTTCCAGCAGGTTGTATGCACAGACTTAAAACCGTACGGTTGTCTTGGACTATGGTGAAAAGACATGATAACTTGCCCTGGGATGCTTTAAAAACGGTTGTCACCATGAATGGAGCCGATAATTTTATGCCAACGAGATTTGTGTCACTAGGATCTACGCGTGCGGGCTCTGGGCCTGTAAAATTGTATGAAGTACCGCCAGCAGAGAAGGAATCGTCTATTGCTTCGGCGTCTGCCGTTGGTTTAAGGAGTTTATGTGGAAAATCTGGAAAAAAGGTAATATGCGTAAAGAAAAATGTAGTGTTTAAGGGCCGATTCACACCGCGAAAGCAGCGGCCGGTAGCGCACGGCAGCACTTTCAGAGCGATTATCTTTAAACTTTATCTACATAATTAAAAGACCAATATCTTGAAAATCTGAAAAGGTCGCGCGGCCGCCCGCGGTGACGCTAGGGCCACGCCCGGCGCTGCCACCGCTGGTAGCGGTACAGCGCGCGGCGGATTTTAGGGCGTCCTCGTCGCGTCGCTGCCGGCCATTGGCGGCCGCTACCGGCTCCTACTATTCCGGTGTGAATCAGCCCTAAGCGGGCTAATATCCACGATTCTGCGCGTATTTAGCGTACAGGTTACTGTTAAGTTTAGTGTTAGCCTTTTAAGATTACATTAAATACTACCGAAATAATAAACCAATGTGCAAATACCTAGCCCACTTTGTTAAATTAAATTAGAACGGTAGTCTGGAAACAGTATTTGCATTTGACTGCAAACTGACATAGGTTTAATGCCACCTTATTAGAAATTATTTTACAATAATGTAATCCTTTACTTGTTTTGTGGGGTACACGAAGGAAAGAAGAGATAACGCATTCTTTCTTGTTTAGTATACCATTTAATTCTGTTACTACTAAGAAATTCTGTTAACTAAGATGTTTATGGTTTAAAACGTGCCCACCTTAGTAGTAGGTAGTCAATAATTATACAACGGTTACCATAAACATCTTAGTTAACACGAATTTCTTATCTATGACTATTTGTCAAAGTAGAAGCCAACAAATAGCTGAATTAGTAACACCCCATCTACCAGTCGTGCTTCGTTTAAACTGATGAGAATAATCAATAACTACCTACCCCAAATTTTGTTTGCTCAACGTAGGACCAATAATCACACAAATAAGGCTAAAGCCAAAACTGTTACTGTCTTGAAATAGGCTGTTGTCATTTCTAGTTTTTTGACTGTCGTTATGGGTAGTTAGAAACCTGCAAGGCTGACAGCCAGTCTTGACATGAAATGATATTGAAATGAAATGAAAAATGCGTATTTCTGAAGTTCACAGTTTTTTTTTTCTGTAGGTCGACCATAACATATGTACTAGCCAAAATAGGCTACGCACATCATAATGAATCAGACTTTACAGGTGGTTTTATAAACTGTAACGATGACACTTTTACATTTAAGTGCATGCCATCTTAGTGTTTATAGTGTTAGTCTGTCGAAAAGATAGTCTTGACTCAGTGTGCACACAGTTCCAACTAAACTAATAAATACTAAATATGTTTGGGATCGTTTAAACGAAGCACAAAGACGCTCCCTCAAAGCAGGCTGGTATTTATACTAATCTTGATCAAGCACTAATGGTGACCGTCACGGGAGCTTTCTGATGTCAATTGGTATAAAATACAGTATCTAAGTCGCCATAAGCGGGCAGTTACACCGGGCCCTATCAGAATACCAGCGTTCAGCCTTTTTGGAGTCGCATAGGTATTTATACTTTTTGGTAGTTTTTGACGTTTTTTTTTCCTTAGAGTGTGCCATTCAAATATTTTTATTTCTTTTAGTTGATTAATAAGTTTTGCGGTTTTTTAATTGAGGATTTGAAATTGAGAACGTGTAAAACTTGATTTTAGTAAAATTATTGAGTCCTGCAATGTACGAGTAGTCAGACAGTTTTTTTTATGTATCTTACTAATTATTGTAGTGCTGTTTTACATTGTAAAGACTTAACAAAGTATCAGCTTGGAGAAATCGACAAATTCTTAACATCAAATTATTATTTCAGTCTAAATTAGGATTTTTTTACCCGGTGGTTATTCCGGTCAAGCATCTGGGTACTCATGTGTACCATGCACCCATAACTTATCTACTATCTTTTTGTAATTGACTGTCTCGTTGGTAATGTAATGCAAGTAATGCAAGCAATGCGCTACTGCTGAGCGTCCTGGGTTCAATTCCAAGGACAGGTCTTTCCATCTTTATTTTGTGAGTAGCAGTTTGGAGTCTGAATCCGTGCGCGGTTGGTGCCAATAGGGTTAGGTTAATTGGGTCATTTAGACAAATAAAAATTACATTGTCAGAAAAAAAAAAAAAAATAGATATCACATAATAAAAAAATAAAGATGTTTTTGACATTTAGGTGGAAAAATGCGTTCGTATTTAAAATGAGGCTGACTCGTTTACATTTGTGTAGAAAAGAGCACTTACCCCATGCGTTTGTTTTGTATACGACGATTGCAGTTATAACAATATATCTGAAACGATAAAAAACAAATGTTAGTATTTTGATAGTACATCATCATCATCATCTTCCTGCCCTTATGTAAATTTATTTGGGGGCTGCGCAGCATGTCTTCCATACATCTCTATTTGCCGTCCTCTTAATAATCACCTCATTCCTAGCCATATCGTCTTTCACACAATTCATCCGTCGTTTCTTTGGCCTTCATCAGTCATTCTTCAGTCATTGTGTTGTGGAGGTCAGATAGGCCGACGCTCCATGTAAAATACTGGTATTCAGCCATCTGGTTAGACTGGATGCTGAACATCAGTGGGAAAAGGCTAGGCATATGATAATGATCGTCTTGCCCTTATCCCAACGATCTGAATGCCGTCATCTCAATCGTCACCTCCTTCCTAACCAGATCAGTCAATCCATTAATCGTGTTTTTGGTCTTTCTTTAATACGTGAAGCGAAAACTTCGGATCCCCTCTTAAGAATATTAGGCGAACGGATAAGTGGGAGATTTTGCATAGTTAAAAGTTATACGGAAAAGAACTTGACGACCTATGTGACGCAGCGGTTGAAGGTCCCGCCTGCGACGTAGGAGGTTGCGGGATCGATTCCCGCCTTGGAAAAAATGTTTGTACGATCTACGAATATTTGTTTCGGGTGTTCTGGGTATTTGCTCATCATCATCCTCTTGCCCTTATCCCAATTTTTCATTTGGGGTCGGCGCAGCATGTCTTCTTCTTCCATACATCTCTATTTCCCGTCATCTCAGAAGTGACCTCCTTCTTAGCCATATCAACTTTCACACAATCCATCCATCGTTTCCTGGGTCTCCCTCTACTCTTGTAACCCTCTACATTCATACTCAAAACTTTGTATTTGGGTATTTGCTATGTTTAATAAAAAATATCTATCTATGTAACGTATTGTATTAAGTATATCAGTCATCTAGTACCCATAACACAAGCTCTGCTTAGCTTGGGGCTAGATGATACTGTGTGGATTGTCCAGCATTACTTATTATTATTATTATTTATTGCAGGAAGATAAAATGGTCGAGTTTCGATTTGGGTGACCGCTTGTACTAATTAAAACAACTGACCATCGCCGTACATCGCTTCAAAGATGGGTAGGTTTGTTTGTCTTTGGATTAGCCACCATATATCAAGGAGTTAACTCTAAACGTTCACACTGTTAACCTTTTAGTACGACAGTTGACACTTACTAAAGCTCCTAATCCCTAAAGGAATGAAAAATGGGGGGTGAAAACTTTCGGAATTGAAATAGTTCGTGGTTCCAAAACGATTGCTTGGGTACACTCAATGTCAGTTATATTGGACTAACGTTTTGTGATGGGGGTATTGTATTTCTATTTTTTTTTAAATGTTGCCCCACATTAGGAATTACTCCCGTATCATGGGTGCGTTTAGAAACATTTTAAGTCACATACAAAAACAGCCAAACCCGGAAAAACTTCCTGCAGGTCAAACAAATATTTGTCCGGTGCGGGAATCGTACCCACGACAGCAGTCGAACGCGCAGCCACTGACCCAACCGTGCCGTCTAGTTTTAATTAATTTATATATTGAATACTGTAAAAAAGGGTGAATGGAAACGCCAGGGGTTACTTGAAACTAAATTTATAGAAGATTTTCACGTTGGTTTATTCACTATTATACGAGTATATGTACATATTCTACTGAACGCTGTATTCTCTCTACCCCTTCTGTTTAACCCGACTTACTGGTAGGTCCATATTTTTTTGGATAAGTCTCAACTTATTTAATTTTTTGTAGTAAGTATACTTATCATTAATCAGAAAAAAATGATGTGTCAATTTGTAGTCTAGAAAGGAAAATTCTATTAACCACGAACTCCTAAAACTAAAGGATAGAAGTATATGATTTAAAACCCTTTTTTAGTGAAAATATTTCTTAAAAAAACAAAGAAAATTAGATCACCCACTTTCGCATGAAACAAAAAACCTCGACCCTTCACAATATTACAATTCAACTGTCCCGGACTGTACTCTACAGGGTGTTATATAACGACTATAAATAAACGTCACAACACAGCTGACGTGGCCACATAGCTGACTCGCCTAGCGTGTCACGCAAAGGGTTTGGGGGTTTAGACCAAGACAAATGTGTTTATTTCGACTAAGTACTAGAACAACGTCGCCTTAGTTGTTTGTTAAGACGGACAGTACTCGGCAAGGACAGCGGAGATAAATATGCGGGTTGGTCTACGAAGTTTGGCTATAATTTAGGCTGGTTTCGTTAGGTGCGTTAACGTTAAGAGGGCGTATTACGATAGAAAAAAAACCGGACAAGTACGAGTCCATCCAGTACCATTATCTATGAAAACGGCAAAAAAATCACGTTTGTTATATGGGAGCCCCCTTAAATATTTATTTTATTCTGTTTTTTATTTGTTTGTTATAGCGACAACAGACATACATCATCTGTGAAAATTTCAACTGTCTAACTATCACGGTTCATGAGATACAGCCTGGTGACGGACAGACAGACAGACGGACGGTCAGCGGAGTTTTAGTAATAGGGTCCCGGTACCCTTGGGTACGGAAACATAAAAAAAAGTCATGAGGACTCAAAACTTTTAATTAATATTGTTATTGACGCATACACGTCTTTACCTACAGTCGCTCAACTCGGTTAAAGAAGTTTTCACGTATAAAAATCTTGAAAATATCATGTTATTAACTATACGATTGGAATTATTTATTAGTATATATGAGTGTAAGTTTTGCATATTTAATGTTTCATTAAATTTCAATTTTGTTAAGAATTTAATCTTCATACCTACTATACTTTATATGCTATAGTTGGGTGTTTTGAAAATATTTTTTTTTTCTGTCCTCGGCCGTCACTAAATTAGCCAATGCTCCTTACTGACCTCACAGCTACTATCAAACGGTTTTATTATCAAAACAAATTTGAAGTTTTATGAAATTCTGGAAGAAAGATATTTAGGTTCAAGAGGTCTTAGGTTAGGGTTAGAAGGAGCTCGTGGCTAAATAAAAAAGCTGCACGGGTCGATCAAAGGTTAAGCTGCGCTTGCCGAGGTCAGTCTGTGGATGAGTGACCGTTCATAACATATCGAGACTCCTCCGTGCCTCGGAAAACGTTAAGCCGTTGGTCCCGGCTGTCATTTGTAGATCTTTGGCAGTTGTTACGGGTAGTCAGAGGCCCAAAAGTCTGACAACCAGTCTTACCAAGGGGTATCGTGTTCTTCACTCCTGACTGGGCTGTGGAGGTCAGATAGGCAGTCGCTCCATGTAAGATACTGGTATTCAGCTGCATCCGGTGAGACTGGAAGCCGACCCCAACATGGTTGGGAAAAGGCTAGGCAGATGATGATGAAGAGGTCTTAGGTTATCTAAGAATTTACTAAAGACTTGTTATATCAGTTTAATTATAGCTGTATAAAATAAATATTTATTTTGCTAGCCCAAAATATTTATTCAATGTTCCATTCATCAAAACTCAATGTAATTCCATTGTTTATTTAAAATGGCGGCCAAACGGCGACGCGGACGAAGATAATTTACTTTACAACGTTAACTTCATTACTTTGATGGTCCCTTCGCCTAACGATGTGGTTTTAATGGGAAATTATTGTATTTACTGTCTTTGTTGGTCTAGTGGTTGCAAGCGCTACTGCCGAGCGTGAGGTGCTGGGTGTGAATTCCGGGTCGAGCAACGTGATATTGAGTTCTCAGGAGCAGCTCGGAGACTAGGTTCGCCACCATTACGTGCCAGCTCCCACAGCATCCTAAGCATATTATACCTCCCACATACACTCTGTACGTGGGAGGTATAATACAATGAGTATTCATCTACACAAATACTCACAAGGAGAACTTCATATTACTCACAACTTTATTTTAGTTTATATTTTTTGTTTGACGACCTATGTGGCGCGGCGGGTGAAGGTCCGCTTGCGACGCAGGAGGTTGCGGGTTCGATTCCCGCCTTGGGACAAATGTTTGTACGATCTACAAAGATTTATTCCGGGTGTTCTGGGTATTTTCTATGTATAATAAAAAAAATATCTATCTATGTAATGTATTGTATTAAGTATATCAGTCATCTAGCACCCATAACACAAGCTCTGCTTAACTTGGGGCTAGATGATGCTGTGTGGGTTGTCCAGCATTATTTATTTATTTATTTATTTATTTGTGTTTTTATATTTTTTTTCAAAATCCTGCAGTGGGACAGTAACAAGCTGGTATTATTATTAATTTATTTTTAAATTTTATTTTTTTTTAATTTTCGTAATGTTTTCACGACATGAGCACTAATCAGCTTTTAAATATAATTTCTGTTAGGGAATAGCGCTGCTGTCTGAGTCACAGATATTTATTTATTTAGTTCAGATACAAATATCCTGCCCATTTATTAGAATAATGATTATGTTAACCTGTTTTATAATGTATAATGTTTTTCATCATATTTGGAGTCGTGGTATGGACACCCGAAGGAATGAGGATCATGTTGTGAGGAAAGTTTTGAGTATGAATGTAGAGGGAGACCTAGGAAATGATGGATGGATGGTGTGAAAGATGATATGGCTAGGAAGGAGGTGACTTCTGAGATGGCGGCCAATAGAGATGTATGGAAGAAAAAGACAAGCTGCGCCGACCCCAAATAAATTGGGATACGGGCAAGAGGATGATGAATGTATTTAATTCATCATCATCATCTGCCTAGTCTTTTTCCCAACTATGTTGGGGTCGCCTTCTAGTCGAACCGGATGCAGCTGAATTCTAGAACTTGACATGGAGCGACTGTATATCTGACCTCCACAACCCAGTAACTGGGCGACCCAATAAGACTGAACCTTGGTAAGACTGGTTGTCAAACTTTCGGGCTTCTGACTACCCTCGACTGTCAAAGTATTTGATCGATGAAATAAATTATTATTATTGTATGATAGGATTTTTGGTACAGTGCTGGGATAATTAATACACGTAAGCAGAGTCACAGCCTCGCAACTGTACGTTTAGTTACTAACAATAGGTTTAGTAACCAATTATGTATTTTTCTAACTCCTCGTTGTTTTTTCTGATTAATTTCATTTCAGTATCCAAGACAGTTGAATTGTTTCTCCGGGACTCGTTTTACGGTAGTAGTTTAGAGAAGGATACTACGTTTTCTCACGTATAAACAAGGGATGACATGAAAAGCGGATTCATAGCAGTCTGAAGTATGATGAATGATTATCCGCCTTATGCGTAATGCGTACAGGCAGCCCGTACGAACGCGAAAATTAATATTTCATATTATTTTTTTTACAATTTTCAGTATTAGGTTGTATGTTATTAAAAATATAAAATATTTGTGTAATGAATATGTATTTCACGAAGTATTGATAGTTAAAATCGAAAAAAAAATCGCGGTCAGCCCCTACGCATTCTCATTAAAGGGAACTTATAATTATCTAATAAAGCATCCAAAACAATATACTAACCAACTGCCTTCATAAATAAAACCATAATAATCTGGTCGAGAATTAATGTAGATCATAATATTTTTTACGACTTAATGTGTGACCGGAAAATTTATCGTAGGAAGTTTTCGTTGTATTTATCTAGACTGAAGTATTCAAAAAATATACAGCTGTTAAGCTGTCAAAATGATGTATGACTTGTTAGACAAGAAAAATAAAACAACTGGTCCACTCAATGAATAATTCAAAAAATAAAATGTTCGCTGTTCAGTATTATTGTACTCCTAAGTAAATGAAACATGTCTATTTGTAGAGATTTTGTTAGTGGTAGGTAGGTGGTTAGTATATACATACTAGGTACAATTATGATGTGATGTGATGATATCTCATCACAATGGTATGCCGCAAATACCATAGTGATGAGACTAGCGTAAGACTATCGGGCAAAGTTGGGCTGGGAACGATATCAACTGGATAATACTTATTTATATCAATAATGTAAATAACCTATTTCCAAAGTCCAGAACCAATATTTGTATCTCCTAGAAACCTATTTTATCTCAAACTTTCAATCAAGAATCCCATAATATATTTAACTTTAAATATTATTCTATTTTTTTTTTCAATTCTAAGGGGAAATTTTCATAAATCTTAGCCGGTCTATAGAAGCAACGTTCAAAAATGACCCGGTTACTAATAAACAACTTTTATATGAAGAACTTAAATTACTTATCGAAGTTAAAATCAAGATTAGAACCTAAATTTAAATTACCACGAATACCAAATTCAGGTTAAATAAAGCTAAATGATACCTAAACTCGAGATCCATTCAAATCAAACACAAAGTATCATTAGAATCTCTGTACCAAGAATACATAATTCCATAACCAAGGGCAATACGAAAATCACTGGCGTTCATAACTAGATACGCCCGCATTAGATTAAGCCGTGATACGAATGTCAAAATTAGTAACAACGTCAACTGTCTTATCTTCTACGTAGTCGTTAGCGTTCAATTTACTCAGTGGTGTAATATCATATTTCTTGACACATACGAGAATTTCACATTCGACACTACTTGGCACACTGATAATTTTCTTGGAAAAGTCTTTGAGTAATTTTACACTGTGGCATTTTCTGAGCCGATTTTCCCGACACGTATTGACGTGGTATACACGTGTCCTTATATTTAACTTGTACATGAAATAGCTTTCATGTTAAATTAAATTAGATATTCGTATGAGGTTTGATGAGGGCTGCGACGGGGCAGGTATAAATTGAGCAGTGTGTAAGTATTTGTACGGGTGACGTCACGGCGCGTCGTACGGTGTTCATTTCATTTCATGTGCTTTCATAATTAATACAATCGTGAGTGAGCTTTATTGTAAAGATATTTTGGGAACGTGCCGCGATTGAAGTGTTTTGTATATTCAACAAGATAATACTTGATAATGTGTGTAATGTCTTTAATAGGATGGTTAAAGCAAAGTTCCTTTGAAGACGTTTCAGAGTGTGGAATAAAATTAAATATGTATTAATTATATACAATGACATATAATAATCGATATAACATGGTGATAACATGTACATATACTCGTATATCTACAATAGGATAGGCATAGGATAATTCTAGTCCATAAATGAAATCATCTACCTAGGCTTTTTCTCAACTGTAATGGGCTTAGCTTCCAGTCGTACCATACTTACTATGAATACCAGTATCTTAGGAGCGACTGCCTATGGGACCTCCACAACCTAGTTACTGTGTAACACAATACTCCTTAGTAACACTGTCATTAACACCAGTTTCACTTAATTTTTAATTAATGGTCACCCATCCACATACCGACCTCGGTAAGCGTTGCTTAACCTTGAAGACTTATCCGTGGCTATAATAACTTTGCCATGAGCCGTTCCTACTTTTTAAAAGAAATACGCAATGAAAATGTTCCTTTTCTTGATTAGTATTTCTACAGAATAAAATTAGTCTTTTTATAAAAAACAATGCCGTTGTAGACTTCTTAACTAAACAAGAAATGTATCTTTACAATTTTATTCACGTTTACAAAGACAATCACAAAACACGTAAAAGAAACAAATCCTGCTTCAAAAAAATAAATCTTACCAACGCCACTCCAGTTTTCTTTATTTTTGTTTAAAATTAGCTATAAATCCAGGCCCAAAAAAGATCATTAGGGCCCCGCAAAACAAACTAGGGTAGTCGTAACGAGTTTTAAATCAAAGCCCACCTGAATTTTTATTAGTCTTGGTTCAGTCTCTGTTTAAACATTTACGAAGGCTGAAATGATCAAAAAGTTTCAAGACTAGTTACGGAAAGTGGTAGAAATGCTGTTTCTAAAAGTTGGTGCAAAAACTGGGTTGAAAATAAATGCTTTTGAGTATTTGTTTAGGAAATAACATAGGTATCCGCAGTGATTATTTGCTTCAAATTTGCCGTATGTATGAAGAAAAATCAACACTTTTTGTGTTTTTTTTGTGGGCTTGTAATTTTCACGACAAGGTAAGTACGTTAGAATTTATTTTTAAATCCACCGTACTGTCTAACTTTGTTTGATAATCTCAATAAAAAATAACGTAAGAGGAGCTCGTGACTAAATAATAACAGCCGTACGACTTGATCGAAGATTAAGCTACGCTTGCCAAGATCAGTCTATGAATGGGTGACCTTTCGTAACATAACTCTAAGACTCCTCCGTGCCTTGGATAACACGTCAAGCCGTTAGTACCGGCTACCATTATGTAAATCTTTGACAGTCGTTTCGGGTAGTGAATGATATACCTATAACGCACAAACTGATATCTTGCTATAGTAATTGGTAAAGAAATCTAAGTCTAAAATCTTCAAAGATTTTGTGCCAGTAAGTCGAGTTCCACGTAAGATACAAAATCCAGATGAAAATGTCGACAAGTTCAAAGATGTTTACAATCTTAGCTCGCCACTACGAATCTCTATGTCAATAGTGTTGACCTCGGCCCGGCTTGGCCTCGCGGCTTTGCAATTAGCCGTCTGTATTTTGTACGGGCTCGACCCACCTCGACCTTTAGCTCGAGCTATCCGGAGCCAAAGCTCAAGACAATGTGAGCGGTTGGATGTTGCCTGAAATGCAACATGCTCGAGATATGCTTGCGTTGACTTCTAGTCTGTTTTTAAATAGGATGTAGATGATTTGAAGAAATAAGGTTGTGTCCAGAAACTCCATAACTACTGAATATTAACTATCAGATAAGATTTCACCCTGTTTTTCAACGATAATTATGGCATGTGGCGACAGGAAGAACCGATGGTCTGGTGAAGATCGCAGGAAGACGATACATGACGGTGGCGCAGGCGGATTGTTGCGGAAATCTTTGGGGAAAGCCTTTGCCATGCAGTGGACGTCTTATGGCTGAAATGATGATGAATTATGACGAAATGTATGTGACAAGGCAGATGCTGGATGCGGCAAGCTGAAGACAGGGCGCTATGGCGCTCATTAGGAGAGGGCTATGTCCAGCAGTGGACTAGTATAGCCTGATGATGATGATGATGATGTATGTGACAAAATGTCAAGCGCGCATTAGCTACTGTATTAGCTAGTGAAGTAACTCGTGTACTTAGAAGCTGAATGAATTATCATCAGCCAATTGCATTACTTGATTTTTGTTTGTTTTAGAAGCCGGGCGTTAGTTTAAAATTTTATTTTAAATAAATAATGCTAGACAATCCACACAGCATCATATAACCCCAAGCTAAGCAGATCTTGTGTTATGGGTACTAGATGACTGATATACTTAATACAATACATTACGTAGATAGATATTTTCATTATACATAGCAAATACCCAGAACACCTTTAACAAATCTTTGTAGATCGTACAAACATTTGTCCCAAGGAGGGAATCGAACCCGCAACCTCCTGCGTCGCAGACGGACCTTCGCCTGCCGCGCCACATCAGTTTTAAAAAAGAACTCATCATAATATTTTATTTTTGCTATCATTTTATGTTGATCGCTTGTAGTTGGCCTAAAATAAACGTAAGACGTCACCTGAAACCAAACGCTGGCAAATAGCAGGGTAACCTGTGATTAGACATTCATAAAGACTTGTCAAAGGAAATAAACACGCGTCTTTACATCTGTATTAATAGCAGCTTAGTTGATCAAGTGAATGACGTGATAGACTAGTGCTTAAGGCCACGTTTTGCATGTACGGTTTTGTAAGTACAAATCCGAGAAAATACCAAAAAAAAAAATAAAGAAAAGAAAAAAGTTTATTTGCGCTCAACATGACGCGTATGAAATGATAATAAAACTAGAGCTGGAACAGCTACCAAACTGTTGATTGGCATACAGAATGTCGTGTTCCTAAGCTTTTACGATAACTTTTTCCATACTTAAGCCTGTAATTAACCATAATATGACCGTATGACGACAACGTAAAGTGTTCACGACTGTACTCATTAGGGTTGTCGCATAAAAACGTCCAATAAAAGTTACTACACCTTGAATGTGGGTACATGCGCGTAGAACAGTGTTCATTTACGAGGGTGACTTTATGCGACCGCCAATACTCCGTCACTGAAAAATTATTCCGGTTCTTATTTCAAATAATTTGTAGTTTGTTTCTTTTAAATTGTGAAGTATTTCATAGGCTTAATTTTTTTTTGTGTGGTACCCAAATTTCTTTTTATATAATAAAAGTAGCCAAATTTACTCCTTCACACATCAGCTACGTGTCAGTGAAAGTACCGTCCTAACCGTTCCAGCCATTTCAGAGATCACCTCAAACAAACAGACATAAATTTAAAAATTGTTTAATTTTTTGTACAACTACCGTAAAATACATTATGCATTTAGTAAAAAGCTGTTTTTAGAGTTCCGTATCCAAAGGGTAAAACGGGACTCTATTACTGAGACTCGGATGTCCGTCTGTCCGTCTGTCACCAAGCTGTATCTCATGTTATGTGATAGTGAGACAGTTGACATTTTCACAGATGATGTATTCTGTTGCTGCTATAACGACAATTACTTAAAAACAGAATAAAACAAATATTTATGGGGGCTCCCATATAACAAAAGTGTTTTTTTTGCCATTTATATACATGATGGTACGGAACCCTTCGTGCGCGAGACCGACCCGCACTTGGCCGTTTTTTTTTGATATTACAAATATACATTGTATTTATTTGTATAAATATAGACTAGCTGTAATCCGCGGTATCACTCGCTTCTAAGGGTCATACCGTGATGTTAAATCGCCCATAACCTTCAACAAGAATTTGGTTGTCAAATCATCATCATCATCATCCTACTCCTACCCTTATCCCAATTTATTTGCAGTCACCTCAGCAGGTCTACTTCTTCCATACATCTCAATTTGCCGTCATCTCAATAGTCACCTCATATCAAAAGCAAATTAGATTTTTCTAACCCGCCTGAGAGTTCCAGAGCATAAATATCCCACTTTCTGACTTAGGACAGGATAACCCTTTCATAAGTTTTACGGAAGTGTTGGGTGACTAAAATAGATAGTGTAATTTTCAAGTATTTCTGAAAAATTTCAGTGAATGGTAAAACAAAAAAAAGTACTTATTGTCCAAAGGCCTCTTCTCATACAGAGAAGGCATGAGCATTAATCACCATGCTTGCTCAGGGTGGAATGCCGATTTGAGAGTATTATTTAATTCAGGTTGCTTTCTTTCACCGATGTCAGTAATGACTAAGATTTACTTAGTGAACTGAAAAGGCCCCATTGGCCACTCAGATTTGAGCCCACAACCGCAAAGCCTTAACTACTGGACCACCGCGACATGGTGACTGGTAGACAGCACGGTTGTCGCAGTGGCTAAGCGATCGGCTACTGTGCCGCGTGTCTTGGGTTCGATTCCCGCACAGAACCAATATTTGTATGGCCTACAGGTAGTTGCTAACAACCCAGGTAGTAACTCTAAATTTTTTGAAACGCACCCAAGAAATTCCTATTTTTAACACCTTAAACGCCAGGTGACCGACTAACAAAACATTTTTCATTGTGTCTGGTTGTCTGGTAGCTAAGGTGTTAAAAAAAAAGAAAACTTTTAGGAAACCCGGAAAATCTAATACCGTGTTTTATACCAGTAACGTTACGAGTGGCACCGCGGCCAGATCATTTGTAACTGGGTCACTTTTATTCGCGACCCAGAATAGTTTTCCGCTGTCAGCATTTGCCGAGTACTGGAACCCAACGACTTCGTACGACACGAATGAATGAATGAATTTTTTTATTTTTAGAACGCCTCTCTGTTTATTCTAACTAGGTAGTGGTGTGTGGACTTACACGTCTGTTTTAATAACTCGATTGCATGAATGTGCAGAATTTTTTTAACGTTTTTTGTGCGGACGGAGTGCATTTAAAGCTGTATCGATGCATGCGGTTGGTATTACAAACTAAGCCAGGGTGTGTTGCAAATAAAGCCTTCAAGAATGCCACTTTTAAACACGCAACATCACGTCTGTAATCCTTGAAGGCTTATTTTTTTTATGGGACAATGCCGCCCCACTTTTCCCAAACCAACTCCTGGAAATCAGAGTCAACAGTAGCGACCACCAGAAAAGATTCGAGACAATGAAGCCTGACGAGTCCCGGAGAAACGATTCAACTGTCTTAGATCCCGCAACGAAATTAATCAGAAAAGAACAGCGGAGGAGTTAGAAAAATACATCATTTCCATTTCCCTGCATATCAAGCAGGAGACAGGACAGAGCTGGGCCAATAGGCACAAAGGGACGATTACAACTGGGTTAGGCCCAGTTGCCTAGCACCACGGTTTAAAATTAACGTTTTTGAAATATCAAAGCCATAGACATTGAAGGGTTAGACATAGGTGTACCTATGTGGAATGTGGACTCAGCTGTCACTGTGTCAATCGTCGGAAGGGCCAATGGCCTGGCTAAAAGCGGCAATGGCTAAAAGCCTCGACGATTAATTGTCGAGGCTCTCGTTACACAGTTGGATCAAAGGCCTGATGCAGAAGGCAATACTCCTCGATACGGCTCGCATTGTGAGGAGGTTCCTGTCTCTGCAACCCTAACCGCCGGTAGCTTGGACCCTGCTCCTGCCGTCGGTGGACCACTATTTTTGACATTTTTAAATGTTTTGTATTTTTTATAATGAAATATTTAAAAATGTAATTTACATTTATATATATATAACAAATAAAGAGAATAATAAAAAATAAAAAATGTGCTAGTTACATAATAACGAGACGACTTAGAAAATATATGCACGCTTGCACTGAAGTAATTTGTTGATGAAATAAATAGTATTTGTACCGTTTAATACGTCAACAAGTCAGAGGTTTTTATTGTGCTTAGGTAGTGGTCGGAAATGAAATGAAAAATGTAGTAGCAATTATAATATGCATAAGCTGTTAACAGCTAGGCTAAAATAGAACTTTTATTATGAAGACCTTTACCTATTTACTATATGGGTACTGTAGTTTTTCTGTAAAATGTGTTATACGTATGATTTTTTTTATCAGTTTGTGTCTCGCGATGTCCGATCCACCATGTTTATTTTTCTATTCAGTATTTTGTTTATGTAGAGGCTAGCACATCCAGCCACCCCAATCTGTCAAATTTATTTTATAGTTTTTTAACTGTATTACAAAATAAAAAGGTTCATATTCAAATGGGAACATTTTAAAGTTAGGGAAAGCATGATGTGCTGGCGTCTGTACATCAACAAATAAATAAATAATAAAGTCAATGATTAATCGTTGTTACATGAAATCTCTGAGTGAGTAGTTAGAAGTTTGACTTCTGCATACCTACCCAATTTATTCGTGCATGAGGTACCGACTTTCAAGAGATCATCATTATAATAATTTCTGGCTAAAGACGTCTATTGCTAGACATAAGCCTCCCCTAAGATTTCCACAAAGATCGGTCCTGCGTTGCCCTCATCCACCGGGTTCCTGCGATCTTCCAAGTGTAAAAAATATAAATTAATAAGGTATACCTAAGTTATTGTATCATTGACGACGATCTAGTCGTTCACACACGCCAACTTTAAAATGGCGGCTGCATCCACATCATAAACAGTTTCAAAAACTACTCGTAGTTCAGGTTTAACAAGAGCGTTCAAAGGGGATCCTCTAAAGGATTAAGTTATAATATGACTACACGCATTATGTAGTTAGTAACACTCTCAAAGCAGCTTAGATTGAGCTAAGTAGGTAACTTGTTATAGAATCATAAGGTAGGTAATGCGTATTATACGCTTAGAAGTGTGATAAACTCGATAAATCTTATTACAAAACGAGTTTTATCTTTATGCGTAGGACAGACAGAAAGTACGTAAGGCGTGGACGGGGAGTGGACGTCTTTTAAATGGACTTTCATACAATATTTAAGGTAGTGGAGTATGTGCCTTGTCTCTTCCCTTTCTGCGACGCGTCCTCATCTGACGTCTCTTCTGTTTGTGTTCCCCCTTAGACTTAGGTTTATGACATCTATCCATTTTTGAATTTCGAACTCTCTTGGGGAAAAGTTAAAGTTCTAAATACGAAAACTGGTGTAAGCTAAATATTTTTAACCCCTAGACATAAGAAAACTGGCTGAAAGGTTTAATCGTGGACCAATGTTAGAACTCGTTTAGTGACATGAGAAAAGATGGCTCATCGTTTAAGTTAAATAAAAGCTCAACATGACCAGAAAATTAATAAGGGTGCAGGGTTAATATTCTCGCAAGGAATACATTTTATATACTTGTTTGTATGGTCAAGACCGTAGTAGGTGCAGAACATACAAATAATTGGCCCAACTATGTAGACTCTACATATGTAGTTGGGCCAAGGCTAAGCAGATGATGATTAATAATCCACAGAACGACAGTTGCTTTGTGAACGAATCCTGATACTTAATACCTGCGCTTGCGCCGCATAAACCATTGAAGCAGTAATCAATCAAATTAACCAAATGCCAAACAATTTATGATCCTACAGACCAATCATGTTACCTCTACACCTTGCTCCGGGCGACACTTGAATGATCGTTAAGGAAAATTAGTTCTGACCGCAACCAGTTTTTAGCATAAAATGCAATGACAGATGAATGGCATTTACACCCTTTCATTAACGCGTCTTCTAGGTATCTTGGACGCAATCAGGCCAGTAATGACAGCCTCTGTCGGCGACATGAAACTTAATCGAATGGAAATCAGGTGTTTTTCATAAATGGGCATTCAATAAGTGACCACAAGTTATGGTTGCTTAACAAATATCAACTTACAGTAAAGTGCGCTTAGGTATTCAATTCAATAGCATTATGTCAGCTATGACACAGGGCCGAATTCAGTGTTGAACACTATAACTGTCCTAAATTAGAAAATCCAAAAATGTATGAAACATTTATGGCAGATAACTTTCTTCAATAATGCTATTAGAAATTTTCGTAAATTAACTTCTATCAAAGTTAAGAATGTCAAGAAAATTGAATTTACGGTTACAAATGCAATTAAGAAGTATCAAGGCACCTACGATACTTGATTAAAGTAATTTTGGGCTCGATTGAAAGTATTTTAATCAAATTAAGAACACACATTTGAGACAGTTTAGGAAGAAATTATCTTGATTGTTTAACGTGAACGGTTCTGTGGGTATGATTAAGATGTAAAGATAATATATTATTTGGTACAAATATAAGATATTTATTTATTAAATAGCATTAAGTTTTGGGTAGGACCTGACAAAAGAATAAGTCTTTTAAAACTGTTGGCTTATGGCATTGTTACATTCAGGATAAAGGATTTGTATAATTATACTTAATGGTTAGAAGTTTTTCAAAGAGAGGATGATAAATGGATGTTTTTAACCAGGCCTGTTTGACTTTTCAAAGCAATTTAAGACATACTATATGAAACATAGCAGTTTCTAACATATCACTAAATTGTTTTGACAGTCGTGGAGGACGCGCAGTTTGAAATTATATTTATAATAAAATAATATTAATACGAAATATGAATCTTTCTTTTGTTTTTTTTTTTAAGTCAAATATTCATTAAAGACTATAATGAACTCCTTCAGTTATCTACTACTGTTCAAGCGCCACGGCCATAACGTGACGTCATTTTTCACAAAACTTCTGTTTCCACAGCTGTGTTTTTTGGCTTTGATTCTTATGTTTGGCCATTTTTTTGCCAACAGCTTCTGTTAATTGTATTTATTTTACTTCTACCATTTTGTGTTTTTATTAATTAGTCACTTGACCTTTTTTTGTAAAAAAAAAAAAAAACATTTATAGTTGGGGTAAATCCCCACCAGTTGTCACATGATATACATCATTCATCACGAGTATAACAATTATACATCATTAACATAACAATATATAACACACATAAATTATGTATTATTGAGGATAACTCAAAAATTCTAAGTGAACCCAACATTGCAAAACATTATATCCAAAAAAAAAAACGGAGAAATCGGTGAACATACAAAAACAATGCTTAAAATCGAACATAGAACCTTTTCCTTTTTTGAAGTCACTTGAACGTACATAAAAACATTTACTAACATGGCGTTATGACCCCATTTTTAATGTCAATGAGGTAACTTAAAATAATTGACTTAAATTCAATTATGAAACCCACGCACCCATTGTTTGTAGACACTGAATATTTAATTATTGTTGATTGTTTGTGGGCATTAATTGTTGCTTCGGTATGTTTTTATGATGCTGGCATAAGGTTAAATAAATCTGGAACGTTGAACCGTTAGAAGTGACCCAAAATAATTTAAACTTTAGAATTTTTATCCGTTATTAATTGGACTTCACTTGTGATTGGTCCATTCCCGATAATAGACCGATTTAGATTACATATCTTAATTCTAATGTATTTTAATGAACTAACTTTAATGTTAGAAGAAGAAAGAAAGCGCTTCATTGAAGAATATTTGCTTCTTTCTCAGAATTCACACACCACAGATTTACACACACAGACACACAGATCACAGACGACCGATGTGGCGCGGCGGGCGAAGGTCCGCCTGCGACGCATGAGGTTGCGGGTTCGATTCCCGCCTTGGGACAAATGTTTGTACGATCTACAAATATTTGTTCCGGGTGTTCTGGGTATTTGCTATGTATAATAAAAAATATCTATCTATGTAATGTATTGTATTAAGTATATCAGTCATCTAGTACCCATAACACAAGCTCTGCTTAGCTTGGGGCTAGATGATGCTGTGTGGATTGTCCAGCATTATTTATTTTTATTTAATTATTTAAATATAAGATATTATTATTTAAACGCGGACTTTTCATGAACAAACAACAAAAAGACAATTTCTGTTTTCAAATAAGTCTGTACCAACCTTAATACAACAACATACCTACATGAGATATTTGCCATTCATTCATTCATCACAGCATCCTATTTCCTTTGATTACTCATACGACTTTCCCCCGGGTTTATTACGAAGTTAATTCAACATAGAATTAGACTTTCTGAACAGACAGAAACAAAAGAGGGAGAGCTCATTAATTTACGAAAATACCTACTCACATAACACCACTTTAATATTCCTACCTAATTTAATTAATTGCTCACACTCTGAGTTCGGCCCTGCCGTGGCGATCACGAATTAGCCATTTAATATATCAACTTGAACGAACATGATTAAAAATAATAGCGCTTTATAACAAGCTCTTTACGAGTTTCAGAATAATCTAAAGTTCTTTAGAGAACGGCTACCGTAGAAGGTAATTTAAGCATTGAATCGTAATTATGTCAATGACTGACAGCAGTAAAAATAAGGTTATCGCTTATAAGGGGAATCAATAAAATATTTCTTATTAATCGTGCTTACGAGTGGGTATTGAAGACGAAATCAATCAATCTTCAAGCTCACTGATTGACATGAGGTTCTCGAAGAAGTTAAATCAATCTGATTGGCGATCAGATCGACAGTCATTTTTTTTTTGGTTTTATTTCTTACACAGTTCAAGTGTCGTCGGTAAACTGTGCTAATGATTAGTAACTGAATATTTTATTGTGCATTCATACAAAAGCTTGCCCCATAAGTTAAGTGATTCTAATGTGGGGTAAACGGTAAATTTTCGTGTGAATGTTCGAGTAATTACTGAGGTAATGAACAATTGCTATATATGGATATAAAATATAAATAAGACGCATGAGTCAGACCTCGCTAATGACGATGATCAATCAGTCTGTCATGAGTGCAAAAATGTAGGCAGTGAATTACAAAAGAATTTTTATAACTGCGTAAATAGGCGCGGCGCCAACTGTAACGATGTACGGTTGGATTACTTCCGTAACTTTTAAAAATAAACTTCCAGGCGGACTGTCACAAGATACTGGGAGAATAAAACCCGAAAATAGACGACTGTAATAAAATACGGGGGAATATAGAGCAGACATGGGTGGACAAGGACAAACCACGGACAGTTACCCCTTGTTCATCCATTGCATGTTGGCATATTGCATTCGCAGGCACTGTGAGTAAAGTTTTTTTTTTTGGAGTGGGCATCTCGCAGTTTATCCTTCAGGTATATCTACTGCTTAACCGAACTTTCCTGTGGGGGGACTTAATTAGGAATTAAGGCCTCCAGCCAGGGCGTAAAAACTCAAAAGCTAAGTGACCAATCGCTAAGGGCACCCCCTGCGGGGTACGAGCCTCGGCATAAGACGTCGCTGAGAGAGGACAGCATGGGACGGGCTGGATCTAATAGATATATTATTTAAGGACTTTACTTAATAATTTACTGACTCAGCAACGCGGGCTGGCTCGAGCAAAGGGTCGGGGGGAGGGCTCTGACGGGTTCGTCGCGACGGGTCATGGCGGTGAGGACGGAATGATGTGAGTAAAGATGCGCTCTTGGTTAAATAAAAACAGTTGCACGGTCGATCGAAGACTAAGCTACGTTAATTACATATCGAGACTACGCCGTTACACCTCAGACAGCACGTTAAGCCGTTAACCTCGGCTGTCATTTGTAAATCTTTGACAGTCATTACGGGTAGTCAGAAGCCCAAAAATCTGACAACCAGTCTTACCAAGGGGTATTGTGTTGCCCAGTTGTGGCTGGGTTGTGGACGTCAGATAGGCTGTCGCTCCATGTAAAGTACTGGTATTCTGGTTAGGCTGGAAGCTGACTATAACAGTCGGGAAAAAACTAGGCAGATGATGAGATGAAGCATTGTGAGTGATGTGATTTTTTTGACGCGGTACCTATGCATGAATATGTAAACTGGTTTTAGAAATGATGTCTACGAATTCCTAACACAATTGTCTACTCATAATAGGTAGTAATAAATAATTAAATTTACCCATGACATATTCTTCAACCGTCAAAAACTGACAACTGACAAGCAATAAATATGATAACTTCAGTCAGAAACTTTTGGAGAAATTCTATTCTGCGAAAATCCATTCAAAGTGCAACCAATTTTTTAATCTCGCAAAACGTAAAACGTATTTGAAAAACTTAGTAAAATACGATGATTCATACGTATCTCAAGTTAAAGATTGCAATTTAGTTTAGATTAGCTATTCGCTCGCTTATGAGAGTATTAACATTTTGCTCCACTTATCAAAGGCGAATATACATAATTAACAAAATATAATTTATTTAGCCATAAATGTCTACTTTCACTCATTCTATCACCAGAAATTAGGTGGAAACTGTTATGATAGGACCAGTTTGGAAACATTTTTAATGTCGTGGGAAAGAAATCGTTTTCGATTTTCATTGACTTTTTACTTTTTAAACCCGGTTTCTCTAGAAATAAGTTATCGACGAATCACGAATGAAACTCAATTTCGAAAATTTGATTGGCTGTAGAAAATTCAGTCATACAACAGTAAATGTGTATTTGACAATTTGTCACATCGAATTGCGAAAATTCTTGCTCTTCTCAGAACTGCCTGTGTAACCTACCTAGTAACTTGACTGCCCATCAGACCTTGTGGAGGTCTGATGGCCAGTCGCTTCATGTCAAATACTGGTATACAACTGTATCTTAATAGATCGGGGTTGGCTTTAAGTCTTAATAGACTTAAAGTCAACCCCGACGTAGTTGGTAAAAGGCTAGGCAAATGTGATGAATCGTGCAAAAAGAGTTTTAAGTGATATTATTGTTCCGGACGATACCAGTGGGTTATCAGGCCACAAGTTAGTGGTAACACTTCGATCTTAAGCTAGCCTAGTGAAGCAAGGAGTCTCAAAATAATGTCAGACCAGTTTGTTCTGGGTTTGTACCTTAACCTGTTCACCGCCAGAGCATAAAAGCTCTCCTGGCATAGCCTTTATAAATAAATTTAATAAAATAAAAATTATAATAAAAATATACAGCAGTTTTAAGATATATAAATTAGTACAAACAAAAGTAATGATTTCATTGTTTATTTCGTGTTATAGTCCTTAGGGTGCATCGCATTTATTCTTACTTGCTTCGCTTCACTTCGTTTGTTGTGCATATGTGATCAGTTAAAGGAGCTCTGCTATAAAAGTTTTATCATTTTCTTTCTCTATTCCCTTAGTCAAATCTAAAACTGATTCGAAACTCCATTATTATAATAGTCCCGCCATAAAAGTCTCAACAGAAATACCATTGAACGAGAAGAAGAATCAAATCCGACAACATATCGAAATAAAACATCGAACTTCTTTATACGGAAAATGAAATGCACTTTAAAGTATAAGGATATCGGAAAAACATTAGTCTTGGATGGAAGGAGAGATATGACAATGGGGCTGTATCCTTTCAGAGCTATCTTTATAGTGATTCCGTTCTATTTGAATTACTTGTGTGCAACAAGTTATTATAATTTGATGCATAGACTGGAAGGAGGTTGTATCTATTTATAGGGTCATGTTGTGAGGAAAGCTTTGAGTATGAATGTGGAGGGTCACAAGAGTAGAGGAAGACCAAGTAAACGATGGAAGGATTGTGTGAAAGATGATATGACTAGGAAGGAGGTGACTTTAGAGATGATGGCAAATATAGATGTATGTAAGAATAAGATTTATTGTGCCTCAAATAAATTGGGACAGAAGCAGGAGGATGATGATTGGTAGGAGGTTACATGTAATCCATGAGTGACGTGTTTGCCTGAAGATTTATAAACGATTTTTAAGTGTTTTAGGGGTTGAGTAAGCGAATTGATCAACGCTCGTGCCACCCCATATGACAAGATCTTAAATGCATTTTAGCTAATCACTATTCTGATACTAAGGTTACAATCAAGTTCCAATTATACTTAGAATGGTCCAAGCGGTTCTTTTTGTAGTCCAAGCATTATTACACTTTTCTATAACCTTCGTGCGCCGTAACTAGTTCGTTGGTCTAGTGTCAGCTAGCGCTAACGATGTGTATGAGATCCTGGGTTCGAATTCCGGGTCAGGCAAAGTGTTATTGAGTATTTCCATACATCTATTCCCAGTTGAAGGGAATAGGCTTGCCCGTTATTACATGGAATATAAACACAACTGGGCGGACTTTACCGTGGGTAAACTAAGGTACACCTTTGCCTTACCCTGCAGGCGCTGTGTTACGTAATGTCACTGTAAATGTAATTAAACAGATAAAATATTAGTAGGTGTGTCCCTTTTAAGACCTTCTGCAAATGAGTATTGATAATTATCATCGTAATTTATTCAAATGAATATATATTCCTATCTGATTGCCTTTGAGAGAATCGGAAGGGATCGATGAATCTTTTAAATATAATTATAGAGAAATCGATCTGTAATGGATGATGAAAATTAAATAAATAAATGAATAATCAAGCTAAGCAGAGCTTGTGTTATGGGTGACTGATATACTTCATGCAATACATTACATAGATAGATATGTTTTATCATACAAAGCAAATACCTAGAACAGCCGGAACAAATCTTTGTAGATCGTACAAACATTTGCCTCAAGGCGGGAATCGAACCCGCAACCTCTTGCGTCGCAGGCGGACCTTCGCCCGCTGCGCCACATAGGTCGTCAAAGACGTTGAATTGTGTATTTGTAATGAAGATTTGGATATTAACAATTCACTACAAACAAAAGGGACTTTAGAAGGTCATGAATCATCACCACGCTTGACAGACTATTCGATGCATACACTGAGTCGATTTTAAGGCCACACCCTTTGGCACAGTCATTACGACACATTCTCACGAGTACATATGATATGAAGCCGTTTTTATATTAAAAAACGAAATAAAGAAAAATCACCTTCATTTAGCACAGGCTAAGGCACACAACGACATAATACTAAACTTAGAAAAAAATATGTGTTATTAAATACTAAGAAAAGGACGGTATTTTATTTTTGGGGTTAAACCCCAAAAAAGGATTTTAAAAAGAATTTTAACTACGCATTGTATAACCACAGAAATTTCAATCTTTTAGCATAAAATTGGTGTAAAACAAACTATTCCTTAACATCGTCCTATGAAACAGTATCATCATCAGTCTATACTATTCCACTGCTGGACATAGCCCTCTCCTAATGAGTGCCATAGCGCCCTGTCTTTAGCTTGCCGCATCCAGCATCTGCCTTGCAGTCTTTCGCAGATCGTCATCCCACCTGGTCAGAGGGCGTCCTACACTACGTTTGTCGAAATAGTATCAGTTTGTTATTTTCCCAGAGATTCGTGAGCTTTTTGAAACCTTATTTATTTAATACTAAACGAGTTATAATGACCAACTTAATATAATTATTTTTTTCTTTATAACCATACTATTGCTTGTTAGTGCCAAAAGCATAATCATTAGCAGCTACGACTGTTAGAAAATCATTACATAGAGCATGCAATTACAGAGTGAGTTATAGAAAAAAATATGTATTATTTAATACTAAGAACAGGACGGTATTTTATTTCTGGGCTTTTAGGATTTTTAGAAGGAAATTTAAAATTATATTGTATGATACCACAGAAATTTCGATCCTTCGTCGATCGTCGATCCGTGCAAAACGAACTATTCCTTAACATCGTCCTATGAAATGGTTTCAGCTTGTTATTTTCCCAGAGATTCGTGAGCTTTTCGAAACCTTATTTATTTAATACTTAACGAGTTATAATGACCAACTTAATATGAGAACCAAATGCATATGATTATGCCAAAAGCATAATCATTAGCAGCTACGACTGTTAGAAAATCATTACATAGAGCATGCAATTACAGAGTGAATTATGAGATAAGAGTGGTGTGAGCTACTAACGGTAATGCACTTTAGCACGTTTGCATGCTGTATGGCTGTGCAGCCAAAGGTATATTGAAGACCTGTTTGTTCAACATACGTATGTCTATGAAATGGTATTGCAATGCTGACGACACGGTTGGCGCAGTGGCTGAGTGATCGACTGCCGCACTGCGTATCGTTTTTTCGATTCCCGCACGGAACAAATATTTGTTTGGCCTCAGGTAGCTGTTCCGGGTCTGGCTGTTTGTGTATGTGAGTTTAAATGTTTGTAAACGCACCCACGACACAGGAGAAATTCTTAGTGTGGGGCAACGTTTAAAAAATATTAATGGTGTTTTGATATTACGTTTTTATTTATTGCTTTAGTCTAAATTTGTGTGTAACTTTTAATGGCAGCTTTTTTTATTAAGCTTATATAATTAGCTTTTATCTCTTCAGGGAATACAGGCGTGATGATGTTATGTTATTATAAGGCACATGAGTATTATAAGGCACATGAGTATTATAAGGCACATGAGTATTATAAGGCACATGAGTAATTGGTACTCTTTTCTCTCAAATTTAATCATACCAGCCTGTTACTGTCCCACTGCAAAGCAAAGGCCTCTTCTCATACAGAAAAGGCACGTCCTTCATCACCACGCTTGCTCGAGACGGGTTGGCGATTTCAGAATTATATTAGTTATAAGTCTAGGTTTCCTCACGATGTTTTCCTTCACAGAAGTCAGTGATGTCCAAGATAAACTTAGAAACTACGTATGAATTGAAAATAGTCGCATTGGTACTTACCCTGGTTTGAACCCATAACCTCGTGCACAAGAGGCGAGGCTTAACCCACTGGGCCAATATGACATTTGTCTAATAAATGCCTCAGAAGTAGACCATACAAATATTACATTTCACTCTAACCGGTAGTAAAATACTTCTACACAGCTAGGTACATACACACTGAGATAATTATGCAACGGTCTATGCTAACTTAATACTGCAGTGAATGTGATAAATCGGAGTGCTAAGCAACGCGGATAGCCGTATGAGTTTCAATTTAGCTTGAATAGAAAAGCTAGATTCCGGGGTCTTATTCTCGCCTTTGCGATATTTCATTTCGAATCACGTAAATATCGCAAGCAGTAACTGTTATATTATCAAAAATATCTATTGCAGTATTATTTCCTTTGAAATATTACAGAATTTAAAAAATTATGAAACAATTTCAATATTGTAAGATTATTTTGTAAATGCATGGAATATAAGGCTTTTTTATTTCATTTTATTTATCTATTGCATGGCAAAAATCGTATTTTTCGTGGGTAATAGATACATGATATATGGGTTCACTATATTGTATGCCCTATATGGCATTAAAAATAATTAATCAAAACAACCAAAGCCAGAGACAGACCAAAACAGACCTTGTAGTATATTCTCTTCTTAAGTTCTTTGTTTTTTTTAAAGTTCAATAAAATGTATTAATGGCCAGTGACTCAGGCTTCGCCTCTCATGCAGAGGATTTCATATCTATGCAAGTACCAATGTGACCTTTCTTCGTAGCGTGTCGATAGTAATCTATATAGGATCGGCCCAGAAATTACCTACGAGTTTGGCACTATCTGTAGCTTCCATCAAATCCTGCAGCATGCAGGTGTCAGTACGCAGGCCACATTATCAGGTGTCCTATCGTTTGTGGAGCAGCACCACGCTTGCACCACAGACTGGAGTCGTCTATGACCTTTTCAATTCAATTGTACTTTTTAAGTTACGCTCACAGATCTCCGACACCGGTGAGGGAAACAATAAAAATACTTGGAAATAATAAAAATATGCAATCGCCAACCCGACTTAGTCAAGCGTGGTTTTTAATGCATAAGCCTTCTGTTTGTGAGAAGAGACTTTTACTCTACATTGGGACACTAACAATTTGTTCAGATAAACGAATACCGGCGGGCATTTTAGTATCTAAGCTAATTGTTTCAAAGTGAACTTTGAATTATATTATTGATTATTAACTTACTTATAGATGATGAAATATCGCAATGTGCAGCGAAAAATAGGTTCCTGCTGCGAGTGTTAATTCCATACTTCGAAAATATATCTATAGAATTGTTATTTTCTTTTTTCAGTGTAATCGCAATCAGAGACGTTGATTAGATCGGGTCGACCGGGTGCAGAGGTTTGGCTCGAATAAAGTTTAAGGAAATTATCTTTTTCAATTTCATTCAATTGATTTAGAAAACGCATTCAATTAAAGTATCACAAGATAGTTTGTAATGACTCTTCTGTTATTAAATTTCTTTTATTAAAATATTAATGGTAATAATAAATAAATAATAATAATAAATATTGCTGGACAATCCACACAGCGTCATCTAGCCCCAAGCTAAGCAGAGCTTATGTTATGGGTTCTAGATGACTGATATACTTAATACAGTACATTACATAGATAGATATTTTTATTATATATATAGAAAATACCCAGAACACCCGGAACAAATATTTGTAGATCGTACAAACATTTGTCCCAAGGCGGGAATCGAACCCGCAACCTCTTGCGTCGCAGGCGGACCTTCGCCCGCCACGCCACATTGGTCGTCATGGTCAATGGTTTCTAAACTACGTGGTTAGTGAGTGATGGCCCAGTTGTTAACGTCTCGCCTCTCATGCACAAGCTAGTGAGTTCAAATCCTGGCAACTGGAACCTAGTGAATTATTCAGATCATTTGTATTTTCTTAGTCAGTTTGTCTTGTACATCACTAACATCGGCGAACGAAAACATCGTGACGTGCACGGATCGCGGTGATCAATATTTTTGATGAGGGGCCTTAACCTTACAGTTGGACAATATTAAGTATTAGTATTTCTATGCAAATGAGCTTCCCATATGCTTTTGCTAATTATTCTTAATATTAAGACTACCTTTTCGAACACACGCACACAAAATAACACAGCACATGACTCTCACACATGAATAATAATGTAATAAATAATTACATTAATATTTCAAAGGCAGTTTTACACGAATGCACAATCATGGCGACCCTACGTAGGCATTAGCATAACTGTGGGCCTATCGCGTCATTATCGCTTTCGACTTCAGCAGTGGCGTTAACAAGGCAAGGTGGAGCGACTTTTAGTCGCACGTTTTAGTCGCACATATCTTTTGTCGTTTATCAATAGAGTGCCTCTTTTAATTGCAAGTGGTAGGTTCTAATTGGAAATATTCACGGCACGGTTGGCGCAGTGGCTAAGCGGTTGACTGCTGCGCCGCGTGTCATGGGTTCGATTTCCGCACGGAACAAATATTTGTATGGCCTACAGGTAGTTGTTCCGGGTCTGGTTGTTTGTGTATGTGACTTTGAATATTTGTATACCCACGATACAGAAGAAATTCCTGTGAAGTATGGGGCGACGTTTTTTTGAAAAATAATAATCATAATGAGTGTAGGTAATACACTGGACTCTAACTGATTTATTGGTAAAGGGCCGTTTTATATTCAAATCAAATTAAATCAAATATTTGCATCAATATGGGTACATACATGAGATGATAAATACAACAGGAGATTTTGCAATAGCCTACCTTAACAGGTGTGATAATATCTACTTATATCTATATCGGTTTTTCGTTTGAAGTTCATGAAGTTAGTGTTTAGATCTATTTGCTACTATTTTGTGAAATGCCTCTTAGCAAAGATTGCAGTATAATTTTAACTGTTGTTTTTCATTAAATTAAAGTGTTAGATATTAATTAATTATAACAAACGAAAAACTAGAACGTACATGATTCGAGCATGTCAAATTGGTTTTGATGAATACACAAAGCTCATTTTTATGGTTCCATACCCAAAGGTGTCCGACGGGACTCTATTACTACTGTCGCTATGACAAAAAATAAATAGATAAATATTAAAAGTTAAAGCCGCACCTATGCAAGAAACAGGACATATGGTATCTTTCGGATGCGAGTTCGAATCGCACTTGGCCGGTCTTTGATATATATTTTTTTAAAACAACGCCAAAGCAATGGAAAAGGTCTCATGTTGAAAAAAATATGCAAGCTCAGGACGGCCTTTATCAGAATCCATCTTGCAACGTGGGTATGTAGGAAATCCAAACACGGTAATTTAAATTAAACTTAAATAAACTTAAACGATTTTACTTCCATAACATTAAAATAATCCTACAATTGCGTAAATGGTAATCACTAATAAAGCTAAGCGAAGGGGAAGGTCGCTCTCAATACGAGCCAACATGATAGCCCGCAGATTTGCTAGGTGTTCGAGGGGGGTAAAAGTCATTCTATTTAGAGCGTATTGTACATCCCTTTACACCTGCAGCCTGTGGGCTTGTTACACAAAGAAGTGCTATAGCGACCTTCGTGTTTTCTACAATAATGCGTTTAGGATTGTGGTGGGGCTGCCTCGGTTCTGCAGCGCTTCGGGCATGTTCGCGGAGGAGCGCACCGCATAGCCATGCGACTATGCGCAAGCGGAGCTTGTCTCTGGTGCGCAGAGTACGGGCCAGCTCCAACACAGTCCTGGCAACGATCGCTGACCGGCTGGACTGTCCCTACACGCTTTATTGCTGCAGCAGGCATGTTCAGGCAACACCGTTTAGCAGGCGTTACTAATCCTTGTGTGTGTTAATGTCTTTGCATGTTTTTTAAACTATTGTAATTCTATTTTTCATTTATTGACATTTATTATGAATTTATGAATTTTATTATTATTGTATGTGTATGTGTAATGAATGTAATTTAATTAAGAATGCAATCTGTAAATGGACTTCTATGGGCCTAGTTACCCGAAATGAACGAATTTTATTTTATTTTCATTTATTTATTTTAATATTCTGATCAACACTTATCACTTTAAAATACACTATGTATAAGGCGATGGATAGAGATTTGTCGAAAACGTGGTGCGCTGGCGATCGCTCTGAAGAAGGGAATCCTAAGATGGCCGCCCCGCTACCTCCGACTCAACGCCCCGCTAGAGTGACGTTGACAACCTGTCACTCTTGACAATGCCTTTCGACTGTGCGCCGACAAATATATTTTTCATGACTAGAAGTTGTCTAGTATGAAACCTTTTTGATTCATTTACGATAAAAATTACAAAATTAATGCCTTAACGAATTTCCCGTGTTCATAGCTTGTACCATGAAAACGTGGGACGTTTATTAGCACCATTGAAATTATAATGAAATTGCAGGGAAAGGAAGATATTGAAGTATTTTCCATCTTTATTTCTGTAATAAATAAAATTGTCTGAGAAAACCAAAGAATATAAATTCAGGTGCGTAGTACTCGCAACCGGCGTGCGTGTATAACCAGATGTATGTAAGCAGACGAAGCGAAAGGAATATCGATCGATAGCTTAACCTTTGATACACCCCGGGCAGATGTTATTTATTGTAGTTTTGCTAAGAGCAGTAATTAATATTTATCATACGTGTTTGTTACTTTGAGACCACCCACTTGACTGTTTTGTTCAATGACAGATATTTACTTTGGAAACAAATTTTCTAGATTCATGAAACAGTATTTAATAGGAAGTCCAATACTTTTTATTATCGCTGGTTCTTAACGGTAGGTACAGACAGTGGCAAGTCGATATTATTATTATTTATTGCAAATAAGGTAAGGCTCGTAGTGTTTCTAACGATTCATTTACAAACTATGGTATAGTTACCGGCACGGATCTTGAGCGCAGACCGTGTTTTGTGCAGTGATTTTTAGTCGAAAGTTCATATGCGTCAACTTCCACTATCAATAGGTATGGAGCCTGGGTAAAAAAGGAATCATATTTAGTCCGTCCGTCAGATCCTAAAAATGTTGGACACGTATTTTTTGCTTTATCATATTAATGAAAAAATAATTAAATAAAGATAGGGAGTGAGGGCTTGCTACGTCACATTTAGGTATAAAATCTACTTACGTGTGACGTCATGATACATTGAAACTCAATAAATGAAAGAAAAAATACTTGTCCAATGTTTTTAAATAATCTACAGGATCTTTTTTGCAGTAAAAATTTACATAACAGAGTGTGAAATCACAACCACAAGCAAGCGAAAAGTTGAGCTTCTTGGTTTTATCTTCTCCCCCCGACCCGAGCTCGTACACCGCAGGTGGTGCTCTTAGCCAATGGTCGCTTAGCTTTTAAGTTTTTACGCCCCGACTGGAGGCCTTAATTTATTATTAAGTCCCCACAGGAAAGTTCGGTTAAGCATTAGATATCCCTGAAGGATAAACTGTGAGATGCCCATTCCAAAGAAAAAAAGCTTTATTTTCTCCATAGTCAATCCTCTGTAATCTCTCTAAATGTTAATCACGATAAATATCAACAGTGAAAGTAACAGTAAGATACAAAGTTATCTAAATTCCGATCAATCGTCACGACTATCGTTATTCGTGACTCTTATAACCTACAGCTCACATACTTGTGGGCTTAAGGGTCTCAGCAGACAAAACAATCAACATTGCTTACCTAATCTGCTGCGTGGTGTGGATATTTTGATACGTTTGGATTTAAGACTGGTTTTAGTCAAAGCTCTGCTCTAAATCTTACTTGACGACCGAAGTGGCGCAGCGGGCGAAGGTCCGTCTGCGACGCAGGAGGTTGCGGGTTCGATTCCCGCCTTGGGACAAATGTTTGTACGATCTGGGTTTTGCTATGTATAATAAAAATATCTATCTATGTAGTGTATTATATTAAGTAGGTATATCAGTCATCTAGTACCCATAACACAAGCTCTGCTTAGCTTTGGGCTAGATGATACTGTGTGGATTGTCCAGCATTACTTATTTATTTATTTACCAAGGGTGTTTTTTGGTATGTGATCTAAAACGAAAGTAGGTGTTAAAAAACAGCCTATTGAAAGTTACGTACATAACATTCACGCCTTTTTCCCCATGGGGGTAGGCAGAAACCACAGAATGCCACCCACTACAATCCTTACATACTCCTTTCACTTCACTCACGTTCATACATCCATATATCCTATTGAAAATTACGCAGACAATAATTTGTCAAATTTGGGGTATTTTGCATACTTGATATTGAGACAAAAATGCGTTTTACTGAAATAAAATCACACTTAACTTCCTCGAAGTGTTGAGTTGGATAGTACACCCATATCTCACCAGTTCTGTTTAAGTCCCATAGGTCCCATAGGTGGCAAGATTATTGCCATCAACGGGATTCCGAGCTGCTACTGAGACATTCCAGATGAAAAAACCTAAATTACGCGTTTTATTGATTTCTGCATATTGGGTACTAGCAGTGCCCTGCGCTTTTGCTTGCTCCTAAGTGTCGTAGCGTGATGTTAAAAATCCTATAATTTTCCTCAAGAGCTGGTCAATCAAACGCAAAAATATCTGATCAAACCCTAATCTTAGTTACAGATATACCTAAAATCGTTAAAAAAAGTACAAACTAGCTCTTCAGCTTTATTTTATTAGCACAGATTAGTATAAATGACAAAATTGATTTATTTATTGTTAATAAAATAGAACTTGAATTTGAAAAACGGTTTTGGCTAGCTGCCAGATGCTTATGTATATTTAGGGTTATTTGTTTATCTATATGTACATATAAAGAATGAATCCCTATTTCCCTTGGTGACGTCATCACGCGTGAACGACTGGACCAATTGCACTAATTATTTGTTGTTCTTTTTTTGTTATGTTTGTGTGAAAGAAAAACTAACCCAATTGCGTAGAAAATTGGAAAACTTCAAAAAACTTAGCAACTTTTTTAACTTCGCTCGTTTGACAGTTAGATGACATATCGCGCGCTTAATGTGAATGTGAATTTAACCGCGGGTAGCAGCGGCCGCAGCGGGGCGCAACTAGTTCTTTTATTAAAATGCAGAATCGTTGACATTTTCAATAATAACATTTAGACTGAACATAAGAACCGGTCTGATCTTCCTCATCAATTGATCACGTTTAATATTTTATTGCTTTATATTATCATAATGATTGGGTACTAAGACACGATTAGATGCATAATTATGTATAGGTTGTAACTTTAAAACGGTCATATGTTATCAATATGTATTGTTATTGACATCGGTTACGTTAGTTTCTATACCTAACAAGCTTACCCTATCGTAAGAGGAGATCTTGGCTTAATAAAAACAGCCGCACGGGCTCACCGTAGGTTAAGCTACGATTGCCGAGGTCAGTCCGTGGTTGGGTGACCGTTCGTGACATATAGCTAATCCTCCGTGCCTCGGAAAGCACGTTAAGCCATTGGTCCCGGCGTTATTTGTAGATCTTTGATAGTCGTTACTGGTAGTCAGTACCCCGAAAGCCTGACACTAGTCTTGCCAAGGGGTACCGTGTTGCCCAATAACTGAGTTGTGGAGTCGAGAGAGACGCTCCATGTAAAGTACTGGTATTCAGATGCATCCGGTTGGACTGGACGCCGACCCAATCATAGTTGGGAAAAAGCTAGGCAGATGATGATGAGCTAACTAGCGTATCTGTCAGGTGTGGTCTCGTCTGAGCAGCGCCACCTACCGGACCCAATTGAGAATACAAACCAAGGAACACGATTTTTTTTATTAAAATTGGTCACGTTGAGAGGATAAATCAAGGACGACTAACAAAAATGATTTATAAGGCATATGTAAGCGGGAACGCCGGGAGTGGACGCCATAGAAGGGCATACACTGACCTTTTTGGTGATCTTCTTCAAAACGGTTAGATGCTTAGTACTCGCAACTGGCATGTGTGTATTCATATGTATACATATTTACATATGAACTTAAGCGAAACAATAGGAGTATGTAAGGATCGTACCAGGTTGCGTTCTGTAGTTTATGTCTGCTCCCATTGGAAAAAGGCGTGAGTTTATGTTTGTATGTATGTAAAATCGGTTGAGCCGTTTAGGAGGAGGTCAGTGACACACACACATAAATTTATTTAAACATATATATTTGAGTTTGTGTATATTTAGAGTCGGTCTTGAATCACTTCCCGAATGTGTGTGTACCTTTTATTTTCTTTGATTTCTTAGTAAAGCCAATCGACTATTTGGATTTGCACAACTTTATAAAAGATACCATAAATTCTCAAAGATCGCTCGTAAAATCGAGTTTGAGCGGTAAAGCAATCGGATAAGCTTTTAATAGTTAGAATGTCTTAAAGAGGTAGGAACCAAGAGGAGTTCACCAAGAGTCAATGCTCTTACCTCTTTCTCTCTCTTGGATTAATCAAAGAATTGCTTAATTTATAATCTGTTCTTTTTTAAATTATATAATGTTTATTATCGATAGTCAGAGGAGTTTGTGGCTCAATAATAACATCAGCACGGCTTGATCGAAGTTAAGCTACGCTTGCCTAGGTCAGTCCATCAGGATGGGTAAGCATTCGTAACAAATCGAGACTCCTTCGTGCCTCGGCTGTCAAGTATAGATCTTTGATCTTTGACTCTACGGGTAATCAGAATCCTGAATATCTGACCACCAGTCTAATAAAAAGGGGTATCATGTTGCCCAGTAACTGGGTTGTGGAGGTCAAATAAGCAGTCGCTCCATGTTAAATACTGATATTCAGATATATCTGGTTGGACTGGTAGCGGACCCCAACTTAGTAAAGTGCAACAATTGTAAAAAAGTATAGAGAAAAAAAAAACAAAGTTTATTTAAGAGGAAAAAAAAGTAGTATTCTATTATTGTATTATAACTTATCAATAATAATTGTAGGTTTCATTAAATACGCTACTGCACAGCCTACCTCTTCTCGTGACAAATTCTCCGTGTTTACTTAATTACTCGCGATTTGTACGAAGATATCATATCTACATATATCTTGTAATTGAATCTAGATGGGAATGTAGGCACTGCGCTTGCGTTTAGTTAGCTCTCATAAGTCATTATTCACAATGATAAATGACCTGCTTGCATGCATATATTTTATTGAGTTGTGGGAATGAACCAATGGCCCGTAGCGTATACGTTTTGCCATTCACATGTTGCATCGCAAGATTTAGAATGTCGATGGTTGTCATTATGTCTAGCAATCCAAATACTATATACATAATTATATAAACCTCATTAGTGAATCTCTTCCATATAAACACTTATAGTTTAATTGCTATATAAATGCGACTGTAAATAAAGCAAGATTTCTGATAAGAACGTAAAAAAGTAACAAGCATATAGACAGACAGAGTCATGTCTGTATGTCTGTTCTTTCAACGTGTTAACGACTGAACGGATTTGAATGAAATTTAAAAATATAAGAAGCGTCAATTCATTTATTAATTTTTCAAAAAATATTCGAACACGTATTTTTTTTGTCACGTAACTCAAAAATGACGACGGTATAGTGCGTTGAAATTGCGCGTGACGTCACGCCGAGCTATACTTTTAACGTAACAGTGACGTCACAAGCCCCTTCTAAACTTTGATGTGCTATATCATTGTCCCTTTAGGTATATTGATTTGAGTAAGCAAAAAACACATATCCAATATTTTTTGGTAATCTTACTGACGGACTAAATAGACTTAATATATTTTTACCTAGAACACATCCCTATCGTTAAAAATTTTCGGCTGTCTTAAAATAATTATACACTTGCATTTATTAAACTCCAGAACATTATTTTTGCCACAGTTATGTTGGCACAAGGTTGGCCCGCAAACAACTGTGACAAAACTCAAGGATTGTTTATTTTAGAAATCAAAATGACGTTGCAGTTGTACGGCATATGCAATTAATATTACGGAATACTGGGATGTTTAAAAATATTTGAAAGCTTTGAAATGTATTTTTACTAGTCGCATTTTTCAGTTTTATTTTAATACAATGTTTAATTTAGCACTGACCATCGGTACGACAAAATAATGGAATTAACATATTAAAGTTATCCGTATCTTAAAAACAAATTGTGAAGATATTTTATTTCTTAACGCTAGAATCATCGTAGATATTCGGTTTGACGACACGGTTGGCGCAGTGGTTGAGCCATCGGCTGGTGCGCCGCGTGTTGTGGGTTCAATCCCCGCACGGAACAATTATTTGTATGACCTACAGGTAGTTGTTCCGGGTCTGGCTGTTTGTGTATGTGAGTTTAAATGTTTGTAAATGCACCCACGATACAGGAGAAATTCCTAGTGTGGGGCAACGTTTTAAAAAAAAAAAAAAAAAAAACTATTTGTCAGGTACTTCATACCTTTATTCATTATTTAAGGCGTGGCATTTTGCGGAACCGTCTATTTTTTGACGTTCAAAAAGTGCTGTGTCTCGGTCAATTTAAAAGTCAACACTATTTCTGATTTAGAAAAATGTTGCAAAATTCCTTTTTTAAATTACCCTTTTGTAATTCTAACAGTTTAAAATCGATTCTAAGCATAGCAACAAACAGCCAATATCTGAATCAAAGCCTCAGTTTCTGTTACATGAACGATAAGCATGATGTTACGCGTTATCGACACATAGCATAACAATATTATAATCAAACTATTACAATAATAGGTATCACAAAGGCGCCAGAGTTCCGCTGCGATAGCTTATTAATTAAACATACTTATTATCCAATCATATTGTATAGTATAGGTAGTAACTAAAGTCAAGTGTGAATTTAACATCTTTCATTCCAGCTCGTTAAATAATATTTAAAGATTAACCACCCATGTTATATTTTATGGCCTTTTAATTTTTTATTATTTTTAGTAGTACATCATTAAATGACTGAAATGTAGTGATATTATTAATATTATTTTTAATTACTTAAAACTATCAGAGAGCAGGTAAGCCTGTGAAGCATCAGTGGGGATACTATTACTAGGTACAGCAGCATAGCAGAGTTTATAAACGAGGACAATTTTATTCGTTTTTAAGATGACAATGTAGTATTTTTGACATTTTATTGTAATCTTATGTCTTTTATTTTAATACATTAAAAATACAATTCCACGTCAAAGCAGTAAAAAAATATGAATATCTGTCATTAAAAATGTCAATTACAAATTAATCATTTAATTGTTATTTGTAATTGATTTTTTTAATGGCAGTTATTCATGTTTTTACTGACCAATTTGTTTAATTACTACTTTGACATTGAATGGTATCATAAAATATATGCTTATTGAATTGTAATCCTAATCTTTAATGAATAATGATGTAATGTCATTTTGATGAATATTGTTACGGTTTATGCACCATCTCTTCCTACCAATTTATATGGAACGATATGCAGCTGATCATGTTAGAACTTCTCTGTATCCCATTAAAATCTTGCATGCAATGTATCATATACACCTTTAAACATGTTTAAAGAAATGAAATACTTACTTACTTGCTTACTTACTTACTATGCTGATTATGGAGTTGTAACCGTTCTTTTGAGCTAATTCGCCTACCTCTGTATTGTCTACTTTTTTAATGGGAAAAGCCCGTCACTCTATTCCCAAACCACTGTAACTCCTGAAAACCAGAATCAACAGTGTTTTATACGTTGCTTGGCTAGTGGAAATTATGTATTTTTTAACTCCTGATTTATTTCGTAGCGGGATCCCAGACACTGGAATCGTTTCTTTGGGACTCGTCAAGCTTTATTGACTCGGCGCTTTCTTTGTGGTTTGGGGCTAGTGTGGTGGATTATTGACTACGCAGTTAGAGGTAAAGGCTCGTTTCATAGTTGTTGTGTCCATCGAATATCGAGTAAAGAAATATACTCTTATTGAAAAGTATTTTGAGACAATATTATAACCATTTAAATAGGAATATTTTACCTACTATTCCTATATTCTATACTATATCATCTAAGATCTCTGTCTATGCATATGCTCTGTCTATGTTATCTCTTGCACACGTTTAGTTTCAATCCACATTTAAGTAGGTTCAGTCAAGTCGCGAATACCTTTGAAATACATTATCTCTTATTTTTATCAAGTCGGAGACATTACACTGAACGGACTGCTGGTAAGATAAAAATAAATAAAACGTTTATCATTTTTTGAATTTAATAAAATATCTACCAATTGCGCTCCGCGGTTAAAACACGATTCGAAATTCCCACGGGACTACTTCCCTTTTTCGGGATGAAAAGTATATTGTGTCATCCAAGGTATGAGCCAGCTTCATAACAAATTTGATCCAAAATCATTCAGCCGTTTAAGCGCGAAGGAGAAGCAAACCCACTCAAACACATACCGACAGACTTTCACATTTAAATTGACAGCTGACTGTCCTTTTTTCATTTTTTGTCATTCATTGTCATAAAGTGAAACGTAGTGTAGGACGCCCTCTCACCAGGTGGGATGACGATCTGCGAAAGACTGCAAGCCGATGCTGGATGGGGCAAGCTGAAGACAGGGCGCTATGGCGCTCATTAGGAGACGGCTATGTCCAGCAGTGGACTAGTATAGCTTGATGATGATGATAATAATGTAATTTTGTAACATTGACATTAGACAATAAGGCAGATTCTATTGTGAATGAAGTCACCAAAATCAGAGAAACTGTAGAACTAAAGACCAAATTTTACTTTGAATGGACAATCTGCACATTGGTTTCTCACGGTGATATTTTTTATCATTCTATGACTTTTTGCACTTACATTGATAATATATACAAATTCATACATGTTAAGATTATAATTGCAATACTAACATCCATTAAATAAGAGATTCAGCCTCTTATCTGGGTTTTTGAGCCTTTGACATTTTTTTTATCGCGTTTAAATAATTAATAGTGCCTAAATTTATGTTTTAATAAACAATCATGTAATTTGTCTTGTAGCAATCTTTAATTTCACTATTACGATACTGCATCGGGCTTCAAGCTTTGAACTCTAAACAAAATAATAAATAAAGTTATTTAGTACCCAGAACCCATACCCAGAACACCCGGAACAAATATTTGTAGATCGTACAAACATTTGTCCCAAGGCGGGAATCGAACCCGCAACCTCCTGCGTCGCAGGCGGACCCTCGCCCGCCGCGCCACATCGATCGTCTAATAGCCTATAGTACTCCTGTACTCCTGAGTAACGTAACTTTCTAAGAGTGAAAAAAAAAATAGAATTAGATCAGCAGTTCCGGAGATTAAAAAAAAGGAGATTGTTTGTAAGTTTGTATGTAGGGGACATACAAACTTACAAACAAATTTTACCTCTTTATAATATTAGTATAGATGGTAAAGATTAGGCCGGTGGACTATGTTGACCTAGTATGTGCATTTTTGAGATACACTTTAAAAAGTGAGAGTGAGAAAGCGAAGAGTGAGTTGTGTAAGAGCAAATGTTTGATGATTGTGTATGGTAAGTGTTTGGTGTGTTTTGTGATAGTGTTGAGTGTAGATAATAAAGTGAGAGTATGTTTGTAGTGAGTTCTGGATATTCAGCGTTTAGCGCATGTGCGAAAAATAGGTGGATTACACATAAAGAGTGGATGTTTATTGATGATGATTTTGTTTTGGATGTCAGAGGTTATATACGTGGCTTAATAAGCAACTCATGGCTAAATAAAAACAGCCGCACGGGTTAAGTGCGCAAATTTATAATAAAGTCCATAAAAAGCTAAATATTCTCGGACTCCTCAGGCATAAAATAAAACATAGCTACTGTAATTGACTGTCTGCTAAAACAGGTCTATCATGGAATGACCTACAGGTTAGAAGTGATTCCATGATGATGTCATATCATCTGCCTAGCCTTTTCCCAACTATGTTAGGGTTGACTTCCAATCTAATGAATGCAGCTGAATACCAGTATTTTACATGGAGCGACTGCCTATCTGACCTCCACAACCCAGTTACTGGGCAGCACGATACCCCTTGGTAACACTGGTTGTCAGACTTTCGGACTTCTGACTACCTGAAACGACTGTCTAAGATCTACAAATGATAATCGGAACCAGCAGCTTGACGTGCTTTCCAAGGCTTGGAGGAGTCTCGATATGTCACTAACGGTCACCCATCCACAGACTGACCTCTTCAATCAACCCGTGCAGCTGTTTTTATTTAGCCACGGGCTACAATAATAATATTAAACTAACTATATACAAAAACAAATTTAAATAATAAGCGGACCAAGACGCAAAGGCCTAACTATGTTCATAATTTATTTTATCTTTAACAAACAAAATATATTACTGACCTTTAGTTCAAACCGTTGTTGGGCGCTTAAATTCTTAAAACTTTGATAACGTGGTGACAAACATTCCTATTAGTTATTACAAAGACATTTATGTTCAGCTGTTTTATTATTCTTTTTTTTTTGGATTTGAATTTAAACTTAGAACTACGTGTTTTAATGTTTTGTGTGTTTTGTTTTTTTCTTTTTCTTATTACATTTGATTAATACTCCCATTGTGATCCACACTCACGATCATCAAAACATGTGTATGCCCGACGATGTACATAACGCAATTAATATTGTGGAATTATCGAAATGAAAGTGATTTTGATTAGGGTAAGGCTCCATTTTATGAAGACGAAAAACTTTAATGAAGTTGCATTCATTTAAATGGAAATAACATCTTTGAACCACCTACCGTATTTAAAACCGTACTTTCAAAAAAAGAAGTTATTTAAAAAACCGCTTCAATCACCTTCTTGTTTTGAAAGTACGGTTTACAAACAGTCACTTCAATTTTATTTACACTACAGACACTAGTACAAATAAAAACTCGTCCGATGTCTATCTGAGCTTGCACATCTTGGACAAAGTACTCGTTTAGTAAGTTTCCTAAACATGATCACATTCAAGTAACAAACTTGATTTAAGGCTCCGCATTCATGGTAAAGCTAAAAATTGAATTTAGAACCATTTATCAGAATTACTATTACTGCAAAAAATAGTTTAATGAATAAGCTACGTTATATCCAGTAGATAAATCCGAATTTAAAAACAAGAAAAACTAATAAAACTCCAAATAATTATGCCGCCTAGTTGGTCTAATGGTCACAAACAGTACTGCTGAGCACGAGGTCCTCGGTTTGATTCCCGGGTCAGGCAAAGTGTAATTGGGTCTTTCCATATGGAATTTCTCAGCGGCAGCCCGAAGTCTGGCATTCTGACCGGTTGATGGCAAATGGCTCGCTCTCTGTTACATGGAACTGAAGCATAACTTCCAAAATGTGGGTGTACTATACTACTACTACTGTTCCCTTCAAGGAATATAGGCGTGATGTTATGTGACATTGCAAAATGCTGGCTTTTACGGTGATTAGAACTATAAGTCGCGGAAATCTGTAAATCTGATCAAAATATTCAATAAAACACTGCAGTTTTTCTCACAATTTTATCTAATACTCCTCCTTATCAAATCGAAAGAAAATACCCTCCAATCGGGTAAAGCGCGATGACTATTTAAAGCCAAGGTCAACAACGTCACGCAGGTCCTTAAATCGTATAAAACTTTTAGTCTTTTTGCGGTCCATAAAACTTAACGGACAAAAACTGCTTTTGACCTTTGTGCGTATCCCACGATGCACATGCTAGCTGTCGAGATTCTGACCTATCACCATCTCATCATCATCCTACACTATCCTTATATAGATAGATAGAGTGATAGAGAAGGTCTACGACTACAGCCCAACGTCGATTCAATACCTCAAAGATGGAATTCATGACGCTATCGAGGAAATAGGGCAGCCACTTTGCGATTTGGTTATGGAAAATTTCATGAAAAGGATATGGTTCCTGTAAGCGTGTTCGTGGTGGTCATTTGCCTGATGTTATTTTCCACTATTAACGGCATACCTCCCTCTTTATAATAAAATAAACATTCGAACATTTATATAAAAAAATGGCATTTTTCTTTGAATATCAAAATAACACCTCTTATTGGAAAACATCAAGCTACCCCAATTTGTCATTTTTTTCGATAATTTATCAACTTTATTACAAAAGCGTAAGGCTCATGTTCAATTGGGAAAAATTGACAATTTGGGATAGCTTGATGTGCTAGCGTCTAGATAAAGTGAGATAGCGTAAATATATTGTGAGAAGCCAGTGTGGGTCAGCTAGTTTCCAATATCTTGACCGGAAGGTAGGTTACGAACCTATTGATAAGCGACTCCTTGACATTGACACATTAAGCTAAAATATAACGCATTATGTTACTAAAATACTTAGAAATACAATGTATTTACTGATATTATTTAACATTGTTTAGCTATGTCTTGCGATTTCATGTGAATTAAATCTTCGTTTGGGAATTCTGCTTTAACACGCTAAACGCCAAGTATATTTTCTATTGTTTCTCGTTTTCTGGTAGTTAAGGTGTTCAGTGCCGCTGGTGGTCGCCACTGTTGATTCTGGTTTTCGGGATTTGCAGTGGTTTGGGAATAGTATGGCGGGCTTGTCCCAAAAAAATACCCCTTATGATGGATCCCGAGCGCAGACTTCTCAAAAGACGTATCTCCCAATAAGAACTCCTTCGGCGCAGACCAAAACTTTGCGTGTTAGATTAGTTCTTTTTTGTCTATGGCTGGGGGAGAACCAGTCCGTACAGACGTAATAAATAACATTCCTGACATGTCTTGTATATAAGCGGTTCTTAGCTTCTAATTATATATTATTAACTTGCATTTAAATAAGAGGTGTGCTTGTGTGTGTAGACCTTGAATATGCATCACAAATTTGGAACCCAGTTTATGGCAAATACAAAAATCGTTTTGACACACATAACATCACGCCTGTATTCTCTATGGGTTAGGCAGATATGCACTTATGGTAACATTATTATTTCATTTCACAACCGGGCACAATCCAGACTACGGGCGACTTATGAAAAAAATCCTATTGGAAACAACTCAATAACATTCGGCTCGACCTGGGAGTCCAACCTAGGACCTCACGATTTGCAGTTCATCAACCGGACACAATCCAGACTCCGGAATGGTAATGAGAAAATAACTATTAAAAAAAACAATAATCGATCTAAGGCTAAGCTACGTTTGTAGACGTCAGTCCGTGGGTGGGTGATTACGTTGCATATACGATCCCTTCATGCCTCGGAAAGGGATCGTCACCGTATCAACTCGAGCCGTGCAGGATTCTTTGTATGTTAGTCCCTACTGCAACGGCACACTAATCGGAATCGTAGCGTAATCGCCTCGCCTCGTGGCAAGCTCGAGGCGAAAGGCGATATGGCGACGACCCCTTTCTGAGTAGACTGTGTGCTTATTACCTTAAGCCGTTAGTCCAGCTTGTCATTTGTAAATATTTGACAGTCGTAACGGGTAGTTAGAAACCCAAAAGTCTGACAACAAGTCCTGCCAAAGGGTATCATGTTACCCAGTGGATTGTGAAGGTCAGATAGGCAGTGATTCCATTTAATATTCACCTGCAAAGGGTTTGACTAGAAGCCGGCCCCAACTTTATTATTTGGGAAAAGACTAGGCAGATGATGCAGATGATGATTTAAATAATAGGTGTACATTTCTGCGGACCCGGTTCCTCCTGGACGTAACCTTTGGATCAAATTTTTTAGGGATCCGTAAAAGCGTAAATAGGAACCTTTTTAATTGTGTTATTTAAGTAATACCCGAAAAAATAATACTGCCTGCATTCGCTACACAATATGTAACCGAAAGAAACAAAAAAGCTCAGTGCGTATTGTTGGATTCCAATTTTAAAAAGATCTTTCTGTGTTTTTTTATTATTTATAAATAACAATAGTTGGTGAGATATTATTTCGTCCAAATGGATTATTGTGATAGCCAGCCCACATTTACCTTATAGTTTAAAGAATTAATTAAGAACCGACTTTTCAACCGTCAGATAACTCGTATCTAAACAATAATTATGATGAATAGGCATGTTTTCCATACAAAAGCTGTCAAACCACAAGTTAGATTCTTCAGGTAAAAGCTATCCGTATATTGAAAAGTCGACCCTAAGTTGGTTAATGCTATGTTTATTCACTTTATCTTGTTTGTCACTACTACGGGAAATAAACACACATGATCCGGTCAGCCTTGGCCCAATATTGGTGTTTGAACTTAAAGGGCAACTTTCATCATTAGTATTGGTAACAAATATTTGTAATTAGGTTCATTTGCATAATTTGTGAACGTAAATGGTATTGCTTACTTGTTAAACTTACTTGGTACTTTCACAGTTTTGCAATGCAAAACACTTGAATAGTTTCTACATCTAATTTATTACTCTATTCAGTTATGTTTTTACAATGCTAGAATATAGTACCAACCTTATTGGTAATGTTCTTCAGAAAAGTCAGGTCTAGAACTCGCGACTTGCTTGCGTGTATGACCAGATGTATGAACACACGAAGAAGGAGTATGTAAAGATTGTGACAGAAACTTACGCCTTCTGTCCCCATGGGGAAAAGGCGTAAGTTTATTTATGCTAGAATATCCAAGTGAGCATTTTCATTTGTTCCAATTTCAAAAATGTCTTTATTAAGTACCTGATCATAAAAGAATACTCATACTAAGTCCCGTATGTAAAAATATTCAAATTCTATTCCCAATCTTATCTCGGTGACATTCAATGTCAAATATGTAAGTACATTAGAGACATTTTTGGTGAATTACCGTCCGAAGTTATTGACACATGTCAAATTAAACGCAAGCCAAGTGCTGTGATTGGCTGTTGTTTATTCTTCCGACCTTCATTTGTCAGATTCCAAAAAATGTTTCTTAGACTGAGATAAGAATGCGAGCGTTCTCAAAGTCAGATTTTTCGTTATTTTCCTGTAGAAGGGACCAAATAACAAATGAATAATAGTAGTATCCGACGTAGTCCAAAGAATGGCTTAACTTAAGTGGAAGTGGGCAAGGCAGATTGCTTTAAAACTGATGGCCGATAAAGCCGAAATGTTCTGGAGTGGTAAACGTTGTGAATAAGGTGTACAGATGACCTGGTGAAGGCTTTAGGAGTCGCTGGATGAAATCAGCACAGGACCTAACAAAAAGCGCTTGAGCTCTCCCAAACACATTTTGTTAGGTCCTGTTGGCGATTGAAAACGAAAATCGTCCTCGAAAGACGTCCACTGCTGGACTTAGGCGGCGGCTGAGCTGATGATGACGATGAGGTACAAAATGTTGATAAAACACCGAAATCGGAATTTTCAATTTACTTATATATTATTTATTTATTCAAGGATATCTTTAAGTAAGAGAAATATAAACCGTTAACTATCCATTTTCGAATCGGAATTCTGAGCAAACGGTTTCCATCTGCCTTTAAAAGCACCGCAAGCACTCCGGGCTGCTACAGTCTGGAGTCTCCCCCTACTACATGGGACTTAAACATAACTAGTAAAGTGTGAGTGTACATTAAGTACACCTCTGCCTTACGCTTCGGATAATGCAGGCGTGATGTTGTTATAAAACTAGCAATAGAGATTGGAAGAGACAGCAATCTCCGATAGCTAAGCTTAGAAACGGTGATTTTATCCGGATATGTTATCTCCATGCATTTAACGGTACTATTAATTATAAAGATTGTCGGTTTATCAATCGTCATTACGATTAGAGATTTACCGCTAGGTAAGAACGTTGCGACGAAGCAACGAAGGGTAACGCACGCGTGTGGTTTCGCTTTATCTTCGGTATACTTCAGGTTGGACATCAGTGTTTAAAAAAAACCGTAAAACCTGGACTAACATTTTACTGGAACTGCTTACCACATTAGGCCAGTTCAAGTTCAAATACCTTTCAGTTACCTTTGTTGCTGCGTACTGTTCCTATGCATACTTACCTATCATTATCTCTTATCTATTCATAAAGCTTTGCCGTTTAGAGCGGTACTCGGAAAGCTTTTAAAAACCTTGACTAATATCAGCCGACAAAAAATCTGGCAAGTTATGCGCAAGCGATTAAGTTCAGTTATGTTTTTTATTGTTTTGGATTTCGAACGGATATGATCAACTTACTGGCCAGCCTTTTTATTAAGAACAGCCTTCGACAATGTTGAGGTAGGCAGGTCTGAATGTAACACTATTAATAATAGTATTGCGTAGACTGGATTGGTACCAAATTAAATAGTATTTACTTCCTCGCTATAAGACTTAAAATTGTCTGAAATAATTGTAGACCGTTCCCGCTTATTGCAACCGGTCATCGTAAATTAATATAGAAACTTTATTAATGACATGTTTATAATTAAATGTTACCAAGAACTTTAATGTTATTATGGACTATGGTAGCAGTTGGATCAAGTTTATTTTTAGCACCTGGTAACACTGGTAATCATTGGTATAAATAATTCGGTGACTAGAGGATTATATTTAGTTAACTACAGTAATGTAGCAAGTGTTATGATAAATATTTACTGAAGCATATAATTTCATGGAAATAAAAAAAATATGAGATTTATAAACACTTCAACGACTCAAATTAATAAATTATACAATGCCGACGTCTTACACATCAAGCTCCAATGTGTCAAATTTCTTTGATAGTTTTTCAACTTTATCAAAAAAGAAATAAGGTTCATGTTCTATTGGAAATAAATTGACAGTTTGGGGTAGCTTGATGTGCTGGCGTCAGTACATATGTATTAGGCTACTAAGAAAAATAAAATTATATATACATTTTTGTATCTCGGCACTTAAGACGGTTTTATAGAATAACGCGGGCCGAAGCCACGTGCTAAACTAAGCGATATGATGGTGTTCTGTCATTTTTAGACTTCGTATTGTTGATGAGGGTTGTGGTTGTGATATTTGTGTACCATTAAAGAAGTTTTCGGACAATTCTGCAAGTGTTCAGGATTGCCGTAGTTGAGAGTACTACTGGGATTATGGAGACGCTGCTTAATCGCCACATTCGGCTTCTTTTTATTTTTAAGTCCGTCTTTTTTTTCTTTTCGGCTATCGTGTTTTGTAGGTTTGGGTACATAACCACTCTGGTAAACGTACTCGGGATCAGCACGACATAACATGGTCGGACCAAACTAACTGTATGCAGGTCCAGGGAGGCACTCCCTGCAATTGACGGCCGCTTCACAAAGCAGGCTCCCTTACTGACTAAGCAGCCATTTAACAAACACCTTTTTGCCATAGGAGTTATAGACAGCCCGCTATGCAGAGCCTGCATGGAGAGGACGAGCCTCCTCTACTGTTCAGAGGTAGTAACCTCTGGACAGTAGAGGAGGCTCGTAAATATTATCTCAAATATTTTGCCCTGTATTCAGTAGAATACAGGGCAATATATTTTGGTAACCTAGTTACTCTTCTAGAGATCACCAGCAAAGTCAGATCACTGCTGGTCTTTCTCGAGGAACTAGGTTGGATCGAATAAGGGAGACATGGAGTAGCGGATATCGGCTTGTCAAACAATTCAATTTGTAAGTTGTGTGTTTTTGGTACTGCTATGTCAATAATTTGCGCGGTTTTGTTCATCTTATCTAGTAATAGGTCTTTACCTATGAAATTGCCGTTTTGTATGAAAAAATTTAAATGAATTTTTTTCATGTATTTTTTATTTGTATTAATCGAAGTAATCACCCATGCAATCAATGCATCTTTGCCAACGCAGTGGCAGTTTATTGATGCCCTTCTTAAAGAAATCAGCTGGACGGGAGGCAACAAATTCTTCAAAGGCATTTTGTACTGCCTCTCGGGTATTGAATTTTTTTCCCGCCAAGAAGTTATCCAAATTCTGGAAAAAGTAGTAGTCTGTAGGCGCAAGGTCTGGTGAGTAGGGCGGATGACGGAGAGCTTCCAACCCCAGTTCTTGCAACTTGGAGACCGTCTGCTGTGCAGTATGAGGTCGCGCGTTGTCATGCAGGAGCAGCGGAGACGAGCGATTGACCAATGCTGGTTGGAGATGTGCCAGCTTCTCCATCATTGTGTTCAATTCTTCACAGTACACATCTGCAGTAATGCTCACCCCGTTTGGTAAGAAGCTGTGTTGAATCACACCGGCGCTAGACCACCAAACAGTGACCATCACTTTTCTTGGGGTAAGTTTTCGTTTAGGGCATTGTTTAGGTGCTGAACCAGGATCCAACCAACTTGCTGAGCGCTTGCGGTTATCAAACAGAATCCATTTTTCATCGCAGGTAACAATGCGGTTCAAAATTCCTTCATTTGTGTGTCTGTTGAGCAGTGCAAGGCACGTCTCGACGCGTACTTCGCGCTGGCGATCATTGAGTTCGTGGGGCACCCATTTGTCAAGCTTTTTTACCTTGCCAATTTGACGCAAATGGACCAATATTGTTTTGACGCTAACGTCGAAAGCTGCTGCTAATTCAGCCGTAGATTGTGTATCATCAGCTTCCACAATCGCCTTTAATTCGTCATTGTCGACCAAAGTCTTCGGACGACCGCGAGGTTCATTTTTCAGGTCGAAATTTCCAGAACGGAAGCGAGCAAACCAATAACAGGTAGTGCGTTGGTTTGTAGTGTTAGCTCCGTAAACGTCGTTGATGTTGCGTGCCGCTTGTGCCGCGTTGCTGCCACGACGGTACTCATATTCCATAATTACTCGAATTTTTAACGTATCCATGATGACGAAAAAGATTTAAATGCGATGAAAATGTAACACTAATCAATAAACAAATGACTACTTTTGGAAAAAAAATCCATGTTTTTAAAATAAAATTAATTTGAAATTAGAATTCTTAGCCAAACAAAAAATATTTTGATTTGAAATGGCCAGTACTGCAGAACGGCAATTTCATAGGTAAAGACCTATAATAAGAATATATTAATGTTTGGTCTATTGTAGTGTTTTGTTCTGCCAGTAAGGAAAGCATCTAGATTGTTCTATTCTGTTCTCATATATTAAAGTAAAACCATACAGTCACACCATTTCCCCATGGAGGTAGACATAAGCTACAGATTGCTGTCTGCTACAATCCTTACTTATTCCCTTCTACACTACACTGTACTGTACTGTACTGTACATCTGGTCATACATGCACGCCCCACTTTCGAATATATAACGCTCCTGACATTTTTTTTTAACCTCACTATAAATACCCTCCTTTGTGTCGCGCTGTCGGGTAAAAAACTCAGATCGGACAAGGTGGGATTTGAACATATCTGGTCTAATGTCTTCCCTTCGAAAATTTAAGGCGTGATGTTATGAATTTTACTAACTAGCTTTGATCTTTCACATCTCAATCCTAACGTTTCTATTACGTTACATTGACTCTGTTATATCTCAATGTAAACATGCCATTATAACGTAAACAAAAGCTTATCGCAAAATTACAACGGTAAATAACTGATTTGCAACAAGAAATTAAAGAGTTCATTATATTACCAGAAATATTTCACATAAACAATGTATGCTTAAGAATCTTGGCAAAGTCGACGCTTGGCTTGTAGAAGTCATAATAGAAATGATAGCAAATTCATTTGTTTGCTATTTCTGTGGAAGGTCAATGTTACAAATAATCTACGTAGTGGCGTCTATTCCAAATTGATATCTCTTATTAACATTTATCACCACCATTATCGTTCTCCTGCATAGGGTGTTACAATGGGAGACCTTATCAGCGATAAGGCCGCCGAATTCCGTGGACGGCACGGTTGGCGCAGTGGTTCAGCCATCGACTGCTGCGCCGCGTGTCGTGGGTTCGATTTCCGCACGGAACAAATATTTGTGTGGCCTACAGGCAGTTGTTCCGGGTCCGGCTGTTTGTGTATGTGAGTTTAAATGTTTGTAAACGCACCCACGAGACACAGGAGAAACTCCTAGTGTGTAGCCGTATTATTTTAAAAGAAAAAAAAAGTAGAAAATATATGTGGTATAATCCTTAAGTATAATATAATCCTGTTACCACGTGCTAAAAATACTTGCGCTAAAACTTGATCCAACTGCTACCATAATAACATTAAAGCGAAAAGTTTTTGGTAACATTTATTTATAATTTATATTTATATAATTTATATTTATATAATCAATAACTTTTTGATGTTTTTTTTTTAAATATAATTTTTTCACAAACAATAATGAAAACAAAATTAATATTGCCGAGACTGTTGAAAAGTATCGACACAAATCGATGTTTCGAAGTGTATTTTATACCGCTTTTGATATGTTGTAAAAATATGTATAGATGAGGCATATCGTCATTTAATTAATAGAAATAGCGTTTTGATAGATGTTATTCAAAATATTACCCATTGCCAAATAAAAAAATACTTATAAATCTAATGTAATTTGGCAAGACTACTATAGACGACTACGACAAATGGTGATGCTCAATGAATCAACAACTAATTAACATAAAAGAGACCTATTCGTATATTGAAAACTCGAAAAAAAAACAAGTGAGTGATGATTGTTAGTGAAAAAAAAATTCTTCTGTCTATGTCAACTATACTTGTGATGTTCCCACGATATTGTTGCGAACACGAACATTATAACCAGAGCCATATAAGTTTCATGATCGGAATGCATACGAGTACTATCAGTAAGTACTCTATCTATATCAACGCGGATATACACAACTATTTTTAACTCCATTCATTGTTTTTATCTGTTATTCTTCCTATCCTATAGCTTTTAGTTTAAACAGTACAATAATTAGTTTTAGCAAAAACTAATACAGGTCATGTATTTATTTATAGAGTTCTATGGTGTTCCGATATTTAGTCTGGGCTTATTTAATTTGAAGGGTCTGCGAACTGTCTGCGTGCGGCTGTTATCGGGAATATAAAAAATGTGTTTAATATTTCCGGTTCAATCGCTTTAAATAGTTCAGTGATCTGTTCAAAAGTCTGATCTAGACTGGTTTTACTATGTAATAACAAACTTCAAATGATTACTGTTTTCAACAGATGTTAACCCAGCTCATTGAACTTCTTCTAGTAAGTAAATATGTCTAGCAACTAGTTTTGTTTTACTTTGTGTCCTTGTCCATGACCAGATGAAGATCTGGACAAAAGGCGAGCTATTCAGAGTGGGGAAAAAAGTAGAGTTTCCTCAATTTCATTATAAGCATTATGACGTAGATGATTGAAATACAGCGACCCTACAAAGAAACCTTGTGTGACTATTCGAAACAGAAAATTTACCGCATTTATCCGATAGGCGCATACCTATTGCAAATGAGAAGAAGAGAGACTTGCTTTCTCTTCTTCCTCATAAAAGAAAAGAAATCGTTTCATACCCTCTCTGTTTTTCATCATGGTTGATGGTCGTTTTGAGAAATAAAAATGTATTATTTTTAATTTTAATTAGTAAGCGTTACTAATGGTTGCACTACGAGGAATAACTTGGTTGTGCTTAAATATTATATGTTGTGCTTTGAGGATTGAGGAATACCTCAAAGATTAAGGTTTCTAGTCTTTCAGTATGTATATTTATTACTGGGTGTTTATTTAGCAACCTGGCCTCTTGATCACTGTTCAAAAGTATTGAGATTTTGTAAATAAACCACACTCTGTAGAGTAGTCTGAAACATCAATTTATTATTGGTGATCTTTACAGGTTGAAATAGACGGATGACTTTTGGAACAGAATCAAAGGATATGTTCCGCTGTTTTACATGATGTTTTGGCTCGAAAGCAAATGGGTCTTTTAGTTCATTGATTTGCAAATGTGAAGCTTTACCAGGAGAGTAATATGTCTGGACCAGTCTAGACGCTCTCTGTGTGGTCTTGGCCTAAGAATAAACATCATTTCTTCCTGTGGCTGTCATAACAGCTCACATGAACATTATTAATCAGTGATGGACGATTGCTGTGTCAAAGCTCCCAAGAAACAAACGCGACGCGATATAACATAACATCACGCCTGTAATCTCAGAAGGGTAAGGCAGAGGAGTACTTATAGTACGCACATATTTTGTCAGTTATGTTAACCTTAGTCCCAAGTAATAGGGAGCGAACCTATCGCCATCAATAAGGCTCAAATCCAGACTCCGGGCTGCTGCTGACAACTTCCAAATGGAAAAAACCCAATAGGGCTTTGCTCGACCCGGGAATCGAACCCAGAACCTCATGCTCAGCAGTAGCGCTTACGACCACTAGACCAACGGGGAAGTCGCGATATTTTCATAGAAATTGTTCTAAGGATGTACATACCTATATCGTATATGGCATTATCGCATAGCGCCTGGCTGCGGTATCTTTATACTACCGGACACCTGTGCCTACCAATAATATACCGACAGAAACAGTGTTTATATAAATCTTCCACACATTAACTGTACCCTACCTTGCTTATTATTAATATTATATTTCAACAACACTTGTGGAGAGCGCAGGAACTCGATGGATGAGGGCGATCGTTGTGGAAATTTTTGGGGGTGGCTCATGTCTAGCAGAGGACATCTTTGGCTAAAATGATGAGTTGTGGAGATCGGACGATTTTTTTTGATAAATTAATTCTTGAGTACAACAAAAAAATAACAAAATTTTTAGACGTAATTTCTCAAAATACAACGGGTCTTGACCATAATCTCAGAAGGCTCAGGCCTCAGACAGAATAAAAATAAAATCCAATTGATAACTGTGCAAAAAGCAGACGAGACAAAATAAATCTAGAGTTCGTATGTGAACGTCAGCAAGATTTTGATATATTGGAAACAGATTTATAAAATCGTAGTTTTTTTTTATTTTGTTATTTAATCCGTCTATTGTGAAAAATGTTGATATATTAGTTTGGTTTTTATCGTTTTGTTTATCTGCACTATATATATTTAATGTTCACATTGTTAAAAAAACGATGCAATTCGTATTTCTTCGAAAGCTTTTTTTTTTTTTTAAATCATTGCCCCACACAAGGAATTTCTCCTGTATCGTGGGTGCGTTTACAAACATTTAAACTCACATAAACAAACAGCCAGACCCGGAACAACTGCATGTGGGTCACACAAATATTTGTTCCGTGTGGGGATCGAACCCACAGCACGCGGCGCAGCAGCCGATGGCTCAACCACTGCGCCAACCGTGTCGTCAGAAAGCTATATGTTTTATTGTTCAGAAATGTTGTGGTCTTTTCATAGATCGCTTTGCTAACAACATCGTCTATGAATAAATCGCTAAAATTATAAAAACATTAGGACTGTTATAACTAATGATCTGTCTCAATGATAAGTTTCTGCTTTTAATACGAAATTGTATTGCGAACATGTTGTTCCATGTTTATGAAATACTATACTATTTTATTAGAGTAGTGGCACAACCGTCGCTTGTTTTTATAAAATGTATAAATAGTTATGCTACTGTGTGATACGTGATCTCTGAAATTCATATTATATTTTCCGTCATCGTCATCGTCGTGTGGGTGTACCATACCTACATAGCCCTTCGGGATCTGACTACGTAATAGGTATTTATGAATGCACATTAGTTTCAACAAACACTTTTACACGTCAGAGATATAAAACAATGTTTAAATTTAGATGAAGTGGGTATTTCCTATCTGACGAGTCTGATAAGAAACACCAAAACAGACACAGAGGTCAGGTAAAGTCCAGACATTATGTTAGTCAGATCATGCGCAGACCATGCAAATACGTGTATTTTTTGTTAAAAATCACACGCATCACTCCGGACTTGTACAGTCAGTGAATACATTTGTCAGTTCTGCTGCTGCCCCGTGTGTCGTGGGTTCGATTCCCGTACGGAAACATATTTATAAATAAATAAATAAACACGCACGCAGAAGAAATACCTAGTGTAAATATCATGATGTAGTGTTCGACAAATACTACCAAAAAAAGAATGTGTTGGGCCGCATAAGGTACTAAAACTGCCAGAAAAACATTAAATATAACTAAAATAAAAAGGAAAGAGATGCTTAGCTGTTAGAGTGACGGCTTCAACAGGTATGTATATACTAAGGCCTCAGGCGTGGTTGAAGAAGAAAAATCTAAATGTTCATTCAACGTTGAAAAACTCGTCAAGATCTAAGGCAGTGTAGTTTTTCCTTATGGCACACCGTCTGCCATGTTTTTAAATGATTATTTTATTATTATTCTGCTATGTACATAGATCAGATTACTTGGTTATGTTACACGTTACTCTAGAACAGGGATGTACAAACTACGGCCCGCGGGCTGACACAGGCCTGCGAGGGCTTTAAATCCGGCCCGCCGTTCTGACTGGCTTTCGAGCAGCAAAATTCTTTGCGGTCACCCCAGAAGATTTTGCGTCGCATAACTGTAACATTAACCTCTTAACTTACATTGAGTTCATGGCAAAATGAAAACAAAATCTATTTTATTTTGGCCCGCTGAAGAATTTTTTACGTTTTTCTGGCCCCTGATGAAAATAGATTGCCGACCCCTGATCTAGAATAACATAAATCCAATAAGATATTGACGCGATAATGACAGTCTCACTCCAGCATACCAATAATATCGAACAAACAAGTTAATTACATTTATTTATTCTAAACGGAAAACGATACATTGGATCAATATGAAATCAATATAGTGATTATATAAGAATAAGGCTCCAGCTTTCGCCGAAGGTCATCCAATTATCGTCAGATGATCTGCAATGAAATGCCAAAAATAAATAAAATTCTTGGAAATCCCAGTATATATTGGCGCTAGACAAAAATGATCACTATGAATCGGTGACATATCGAATGAAACATTGGAATGGTGCCAAGACAGCCAAGTCTTCAATAAATGTAAAATATATTCTGTTTATTTTATTTTATGACGCGTTTCTCGTAACTAGCGTGCGGACGGATCAAATTATAATAAATGTGAGACGCTAGGATCTTGTTAGTCATCATTTTTGTACGTCCATAATTCAAGGACTTTCCCTCGGGAAAAGTTAGTAGTACCAGCCTATTACTGTCCTACTGCAGGGCAAAGGCCTCTTCTCATACAGAGAAGGCGTGAGCATTAATCACCACGCTTGCTCAAGACGGGTTGGCGATTTCAGACTTATAATAATTATATAAGTCCAGGTTTCCTCACGATGTTTTTCTTCACCGATGTCAGTGATGTCCAAGATAAACTTAGAAAGTACATATGAATTGAAAAACTCACATTGGTACTTGCCCAGGTTTGAACCCACAACCTCGTGCACAAGAGGCGAGGCCTAAACCACTGGGCCATCATGACATTGGGGAAAAGTTAGATGTCAACTTTATTGCATCTTTGCAAATAACCTTCAAAACTCACAGATACTTATACTCCCTTATTAACTAACTCGGAGCTTTATGCCTCCACTAAATCTCGAAAAATTTTTGTTAACACTTATTTTTTATACTAGTTGTAACTTTACTTTGAATGAACTAATATGGGGAATAAAAATCAAATCCTTAGCATGCGAGACATTATTTATATTATTTTGTACCTACCTATGAATATTTTTTGATACACAAAATTTATAATCTGAACTTTTTAATAAGATATGGCATAATAATGATCAAAACAAACAAGTTCTTCCATTCATAACCGGTTTGCTACCAATTTGTGTTACTTATATGAATGTCTCTTGAGTTCCTATTCAGAGAGACGATCACCCGTTCTAATCTCGAACGTTATCGGGATCGAATTTAGATCGAATAAGGCCAGCATTATCGTACACAACGCGAGGTGCTCCTACCTCTTGTATTTTACTCCGCGAATTCATTCGAAGCATTTTGTAAGGCTTACTTTGTTCCGAATCCAATTTCTGAAATAGCCTTCAGGGGGGTGGTATAAATGTTGAATTTATTCGCGAAAGTGAGAATTCACAATTGAGACTAAAATTCCAGCTAAATGAAATAAGGCGCCAAAGGGTGATGGCGGCATGGTCAGAATGCTTACTACCTGATTATTGTGAATACCATTCATTCGCATCGCTCGGCAATCGGAGGTCCAAAGTGGGAAAAACTGGAATATATTAGTTTATATTTAGATACAAGAATAATGGGAAACACCAATTTTTCAAATTCACCTTGCAGAGCTATCAGTCCGTTGTTAACGACAGACAAAGTACGTGGAAATAAAACGTTTATAGTTATTAATAGAACTAGACTAGTATGATGGACCAGACACTAACTAAACAGTGAAACTATAACGCTGCTATAATTTTAAAACCAATACCAGTAGTTGCAATTATAATAACCTTGCAGCTACTCGACTTTCACTCATCAAAAACAAAAGAAGCGATACAAAAAGGAACATAATACATGCAATTATCCCGCAACATTTAAAAAGCTGTGAATAAAAAGAGTCTGATGAGTTTGACATCATAATTTGCAAGTAAGCCCACACTAACAAGCCTAGAGTTATTTATAACAAGAAACCTGCACCCCGGTTTGATTGATGACTCACTGAATGTAGAAACAGTTGGCATGGAGTCAAGTAAGGTGAAGTTATATCAAAAGGTACGGAGGACGAACTGTTTTACGTTTATGTAACTTTTGGTGAATTTAACGATTACTTTGTAAATACTTTACAAAGATATAAAGTTGACGCCTTAAATCTAATACTTGATTAATTTGACCAGAAAAAGGATGTTTCCGTTTGAGGCCCAAATGCCTAAAAATACTGATAACCAATCAACATTTCATTGGTTTGAAATATACAGTTTTATTGCTGAAGTACTTTATTCGAAAAAAATAAGTGATCGGAACATTTTGAGAGAAGCATTATGTGAGAAAAGGGATTTTTGAGAAACGGACATTTTGAGAAAGGACATTCTTAGAAAGGACATTTTGATAAAAGGACTAAGTATAAGCTTTAAGTAAAACGATAGGTATTTTGACGTTAATTCGTAGAATAAATGAGTTCATATGTATCACAGTAATTTAGATATAAGAGCCAATTCAGTGTTTATAAATATCTTCCCTTCATAGTACGTACTCTCCTCATTCCAATCACACGGTAACAAATTTTAAGCTGTGGCTGCAGTGGACACCTCCCTCGTAAGTGCAAGTTATTGAATGATGAAATTTATGTAACCCCGTTTATCTATAACATCGTGTTCCATTCAATTAACTTCACTTACTGAATAAATTTCTGTCAATATAAATTCTTTGACCGTCGGCTATTGAGCAGCGTTGCAAGTTTATGTAAATGTTTCCTTTAAATTCTGTGGCTTGGAGTTCCCGTTATTTTCTGAATTAGTATTTTGTGGTGAAGCAACTATTAGAGACACTTACGACGGCGTGCATCCACAAAATAGTCGGTAATCAATTTTATCTAACACTATTGATAATGCGGTGGAGGAGGAGCTCGTGGCTAACTATAACAGCCGCACGGGTTGATCGAAGGTTAAGTCACGCTTGCCGAGGTCAGTCTGTGGATGGGTGACCGTTTGTAACATATCGAGACTCCTCCGTGTCTTGGAAAACACGCTAAGCCGTTGGTCCCGGTGGTCATTTGTAGATCATTGACAGTCGTTACGGGTAATCCGAAGCCCGAAAGTCTGACAATCAGTCTTACCGAGGGGTATCGTGTTGCTTAGCAACTGGGTTGTGGAGGTCCGATAGGCAGTCGCTCCATTTAAAACACTGGTATTCAGCTGTATCTAGTTAAACTGGAAACTGACCCAAACATAGTTGGTTGGCTTAGTAGCTGATGATAGTTACGAAAAGGCTAAGCAGATGATGATTGATGATGACTGATTTGATAATACGGTGACTAACGTCTCAACATATTGGACAACAGCGAGAGTATTAAATATGCTGTCAGATAAAATCAGCTATAGTTAAATTCAAGTTCAAGATTTAACCCCATCTGACTTAAAAAGATACTTACTATATCTAATTAGTCGTTGTCAATTCAGTTCTATGGTCACATGACACACATATTCCTTGCTCGACTGACATTTTCTGATTTTTGTTTTCATCTATTGATTAAAAACGACTTGTAGATAGTTTTCCTGATATATATTATTATGAATGAGCTGTACAAACAAAACTTTTAGATCCTACTCACCATGTACTTATTTACCGTTGAAATAATTGTGTTAAAGTTGCTACCTATGTTAAAATTGTGTAAGTAAGTTCCAACATGAAACCCAATTAGGGCAGGGCAACCGGGTTTCATGTTGGAACACATGAATGCAATGAAGAGATTTGATTTGATTTAATAAATAAAATGGAAATTTGCCGTTGACAAAAGCCGGTAGGTACTATAATTTTAAAAGGTCTTAAAATTACATCAAATATTACCAGCCTGTCCTAATATTTAAAAGCCACAAATCGTGTAAGGTCGAACTGCGAACTACAATACACCACGTGGCTCAAGTCGGGATGGAGATTTTAGATTTATATCGAATACAATGTAAGTCACGTTTCTTAACGTTTTTTTTACTTGATGTGCCTTAAATAAACTTAGAAGGTGATATCAACTTAAAGAGTCACATTGGTATATACTCGAGGCCCATACATATCTATAGATGTGTATGGGCCTCGCCAACGAAGTAGAACATTTTTTGAGAGTATCGTATTCGATACCCTCAAAAAATGTACCACTTCGTAGAAAAAGACAAAATGACCGTGCGGCCAATACTCTTTGATTTGACCTACTGGCCGCACACTCGCTTTGTCTCTCTCACACTTTCTTGCCCCGAATTTATTTAAAAGCTGTATAGGGAACGCTCAGTCCATTTTCCAATGTCTATGGTGAGACCTTAACCACTATTCCACCTCGATATAAGGTTGAAAATAATACACAGATGTCAAGATTCAAGAATGAAGATGCCAACCCTATTCACAGGTAAGTAGATAAAAAAATAAGTATAGCATAATACTAAAAGAGAGACAAAGTAAAATGGCATCCAGTACTTTAGAGTCCTGTAGTCCTGTCCCTACATAAACATAATAGTAACGAGATAAGACAAGAACTATAAAATGGTGATAATATAACTGCAACGTGTCACTTAGCATGCAAAGTCTTGCATTTAAAATATCAGGTGGGAATACAAGGGAATGTCGTCATGAGCCAGTTGTATCGACTCACATGCACGGGCTAAAATCCAGGCAAGGTTTTTAAATTTAGTATAAACAATATTTTTAAGACTGTTTGTTTTGATCTCACAGACAAACCGTATAAACGGTTTTGTGGGGCATAGTTTTTAAGTTATTATTTTTTGTTTACTTTGTTTTAAAAATAATATTTAAAAAAAAATACCAATGTGACTTTTTTAATTCATTTTTACTTTCTTAGTTTATCTTGGACATCACAGACATAGGAGAAGGAAAAAACCGTGAGGAAACCAGGACTTATAATTAATATAAGTCTGAAATTGCCAACTCATCTTGAGAAAGCGTGGTGATTAATGCTAGTGCCTTCTCTGTATGAGAAGAGGCCTTTGCTTTGCAGTGGGACAGTAACAGGCTGGTATTATAAAATTTGACAGAAAAGACTAACTATATCTTGTTTTTTGCCAATCACTCATGTGCCCAATAATAATATAACATCATCACGCCTGTATACCCGGAAGGGTTAGGTAGAGCTGTGCCTATAGTAGGTACACCCAAATTTAGTACAAAAGTAAGAGATAAAAATAATGCCTCTTAACACCATTGCAAGACAATTTCATAGACATATGTGTGTAGAACAAAAAGGTCTTCAATATGTATACTCTTAGCTGCACAGCCAAACAGCAGGCTGACGTGCTAAATTGCATTGCCGTTGGAAGGTATTATTATTATAACTAAATGCTCGACCGCCGAAACTTAACTCCAGCTATACAAAAAAAAAAACTAGACGTAGAGAAATGGACTAAGCAATATCCTCAAAAAGGAATGACCGCTCTGTAGAAAGAGACAAAGCTAACGTGCGGCCTGCGTCTTTGATTTGAAAGACAAATACACACCTCATATTTCTATTGTCTTTCTCACACTTTCTTGGCCATGTTTATTTCACAGCTGTATAGTTCATTTCTCTATGGTTTTCGCCAGTATCGTCATTTGTTCCGGTTTTATTATTAATAAATCTTTGAACACACTTTCTTGTACTTCATTTTCTACTTTACATTGTGCAAGTCTAGCTTTCCGTAAACTATGTGCTTGGAAAACGCTTGCTTTAATAATTAAAGGTGGGTAAGCATGCGGCAGCTTTGATAGTAAAGGGAACGTCTTTTTCAATGCAAGCTAGTATCATTAATACTACAATGTTATTTTTAATTAGAGGTACACATTCTTGAATAAATCATCATCTTCTATTACTAGCCTTTTCCCGACTATATTGGAGTTGACTTTCAGTCTTTTGGATGCAGCTGAATACTAGTATTTTTCATGGAGTGACTGCTTATCTGACCTCCACAACCCAGTTACTGAACAGCACGGTAGTCTTTGGTACCCTACTACCCTACTATTACTACCCGTACCGACTGTCAAAGATCTACAAGTGACAGCCGTGAGCAACGGCTTAACGTGCTTTCCAAGTCACAGAGGAGTCTCGATATGTTACGAACAATCACCCATCCACAGACTGACCTCGGCAAGCGTAGCTTAACCTTAGATCAACCCGTGCGGCTGTTTTTTATTTAGCCGCAAGCTTATCCACCTGAACAAATATAATACATAAATTACTAACGCCTTTTTTGTGATTTTAGAGTTCCTTACACGTTGTATAGTATTACGTTCACTCGCATAGCAAGTGAAATTGTTATTCTTATTGGAGATGATGTGAGATAAAGTGGGGTAACTAGGTCAAATACTGTTTTTTATGAAAGGGCTTCACTTGTACGTTACAAAAATCATATCATACATTTTCACTATGTGGCATAATTTACGATAAAAATGTATGTAAAATTACTATCCCCCTTATTTATTTAAGAAGTTTGTAAAATGTAAAATCTGAAATAAATCTAGTTGATGGTGGTCAAAAAACTTAAAATGTAACTTTGAAAATAGAATAATAATTTTAGGGAAATTGTTATTCCATTTTCAAAGTTAAATTTTATTTTATTTATATAATTTTATTATTATTATATTACCAAGGTACGGAGCCCTTGGTTTTTTTACTTTTATTCATCCACCATTCAACCGGTTATAATATGGAAAATATGTCTCCGCGATTCGAAAGCGATGTAACCTTTTATCTAAAAGGGTTCGATTAGGTCCACAATTGCCAAATAACTGTAATGGATTTCATTTTGATGCCGTTTTGATATTAATTTTATTTAAATTAGACTAATGATTATTTAAATTGTTTTGGGATTCAGAAAAATGCAACTTAGGATTACAATTTTTCCTTTGGGAAACAGCTTAAAACCGATGTGCAATAAAATAATTTTATTCATAATATGGCGTATTTTACTTCTACTTATTACGCAGGTACCTGTTGTATTAATAAAATTGAATGCATGTTATGCTAGTGAGTTCACTTATTTATTACTTTATATCAATTAGACAAGCGGCATCAGTGTATAAAGTTACTAGACACTATCGGTAGCAAAGTGTTGCAATATTTTTAAAAAATCATGAGGTTGTAAGTATTGCAAATGCTTGATTACTATCTGGTCTTTAAGAGATGATATTCATTGCTTGTCATCATTTGGTGGTTCCAAATTATTTTTGTGTTGCGACCACATTGCCATCGCAGGAAATCAGGATGGCAACCAACCGATTGGCCTTCAAAGTAATCTGTTAAAGTGCGTGAGCATCATAGCATAAGAAGTTGGCAGTGGTTTCGTCACAGCGCTAATGTTTTCTCATTAACTGTTCTTATTGCTTATGTATGTGTTTGTGTAGATATGTTTATTTGTGTATATATTCTATGTAGGTATTATATTTGTAGTTTATAATAAATATATACATATTTCTTTTCCCTTTTCTTTTAAGAAATTGCACCTGCCACTGTTTGTCTCTGCATCACCCAAAGGTTGACTGGTAGAAAATGCCTATGGCATTAAGTCCGCCTCTGTACATTTGTGTGCTCAAAGTATTAAATAAATAAATAAATTGGAAACACAAAATATATTATAATCTATCTTACGACTACCTCTTACAGTTACTTAGCTTCATCGGACACTAGAAAAGTAAGCATCGTGTTAGAAATGCCATTATTATAATATATTTGATTAAGTATTGTTTTTTTTTGTCTTTATTGATATGGTTTGAATTATTGCCAGTAATATTGGCTGCATATTATGTCGCAGATTTGGTCTGGTATTTTGTTAAATGCAATGGAAACTTTTCCATAATCGTCACATCGAAAACCATTATTCAAACAACACTTCCATTTGTCTACTTCGAAGACGCCGAAGATGTATTGAAAACGGTTCCAGTTCAAGCAGCTAGAAAGAGTTACTAAGGTGTTGGAGCTCGAAATCTAGGAACGCTAACAATGACAATGACCCCACAAGGATGTATTCGAGAAACGAAAGTTCAAAAGAAATTGGTTCTTAAGGAGGACGGAATAAAAGTGATGTTGTTGTTGTTAGGTGTAAAATAAATGTTTGTTCAGCTTTCGACGCTGTAAAAGATTGATGGACTAGCCCGTGAATGAACTTAGCAAATATTACGCTGCTGATATCTAACGGGCTATTTCGTAAGAAATGTCGACGTCATCTACGATTCTTATGAATTTTTCATTTACTATTGGCGTATTATTACTTTTGTTCTAGTTAATAGATTGATTACCAGATTCTTCGAAGTATCGGAAGACTATATTCCACATGGAAGTGTGCCAAAACCATGCCGTCATCTTGTACTTTTGTATTCTACTTTCTGTGATGTTCTGTTCACTGATTATTTTTAATCGTTTTACTAACAGATTTTTTTTGAAGATTGTGATTTAATTTACAGCCATACACATAAAAAAATGTAAAAATTATGTAAATCCTGCCTTAAAAACTCGTTTCTGGAGAAGCATTGAATTTGTAATTGAAATCCAATGAGAATTTTAATTAAAAAGTAAATTATTCACGGCTTTTATTAAATATGTCATTGGGAAAACTTAACAAAGAGTTTTAACGCAACGAGTTCAATACAGTTTTCAGGGGGGGGGGGTCAGAAAAAAGTTTTGAACTCATGGTACCAGTTTGTGCGTCGATTTATGATGTGATGATGATGTGCTGTCTCAGTGTGTGTGTTGTATCATTCATCCTGTATAGTACACACAAAACGTATTTTTGCTTTGATTCCCATTAAATTATAGTACAATATTTACCCAAGTCATACAAAATCACTTGCCTAAAACAATAATGAAATGAAAATGAGAAATTCCAAATCAAAGTTATTTCATGAAGCCAACATCTCGTTTTACCCACTGTTATTATAACAAACATGTTTTGTAATCCTGTACATATTTACTTACAAGCTTCCTCATATTCTGCGATAATGAGATAAGACGTGATTCACTCACGCTACAGACTCTAATGTATATTCATATTGTATATAGTTATCATTGGCGTTATACTGCATTATCTCTGAGCGTAGAAGACATTGAACTTGGGTTGCTCGAAGGTTAAGCTACGCTTGCTGAGGTTAGTCTGTGAATGGGTGACCGTTCGAAACATATCAATACTCTTCGGTGACTTGGATAGCATGTTAAACCGGCTGTATTTGTAGATTTTTGGCTGTCGTTACTGGTAGTTAGAAGCTCGAAAGTCTGACAACCAGTCCTACCAAGTGGTACCGTGTTGCTCTGGCTGAAATGGCTTGGCAGATGATGATGAAAACCTTATTGCAAACAGACAGATAGAACCTTGTTTATCTATGCTTTCAAACACTCAAGTAAGATTGGAAGGGTTCAAAGTTAGGACGGGTCCTGTGTCAAGGGCAGAGAACTCTTATATTTTTTTTTTTAAATATGGTTCGTTCCTTAATAAATATTATAAAATCAGCGAAGCCCGTATCATTTTTAATATTTATACATCCCGGTCTACAATAACTTCAAAGCTAGTGAAAAGGTTACTTCTTGGCAAACCTGCACCATAGTTGAACGCGTCATCGCTTACTATCATAGTAAACGCGAGAAATAATAAATAAATAAATAATGCTGGACAATCCACACAGCATCATCTAGCCCCAAGCTAAGCAGAGCTTGTGTTATGGTACTAGATGACTGATTTACTTAATACAATACATTACATAGATAGATAGTTTTTATTATACATAGCAAATACCCAAAACACCCGAAAGAAATCTTAGTAGATCGCACAAACATTTGTCCCTGGGCGGGAATCGAACCCGTAACGTCCTGCGTCGCAGGCCGACTTTCGCCCGCCGCGCCACATCCGTCGTCAGAAAGAAATGTTTGTATGAATACCAAATACAAGTTCGAACTAGATTTAGCTACAGATGAGCCCTCTACTCTTAAATGATTAAGTCCATCACTTATAACAGGTTCGACATCATTACTGCTAACCGCATGCTCCATCTATCTGATACAAGCCGTATCACTATGTTGCAATCTAACACCATTTAATGATAATGCTTTAATAAATCAATGTCTATGTTCCCATGCCTGTCTCAACGACCTGTTTTGTACCTACTAGAGTATATCAAGTGTTATGGAATTTTGTTTCTTTTACTTAATACTTAGTTGCTTGTTATCATAGTATGCGTTAGAAGAAGAAATAAGGAGGTAAATAACGTTTTTAACACCGTCGTATAGTGACCCAAAAATTAAGAGATCTTTTTTATCATTTTGTAGATAAAAATATATTTTAGAAAAGAGGAAATGTTCTAACCTGTGCACTAGTGTGTGAGATTGTGCTTACTTGATAACATCATTATCTGCCTAACCGTTTTCTAAGATTATTGTGGTCAACTTCTAGTCTACCTAGATGTAGCTGAGAACTAGAACTTCTTGTAGAGTGACTGCCTATCTTACATTACCGCAACACAGTTTTAATACGATACTCCTTGGTAAGACAGTCTGTCATCCATCAGACTTTCGGGCCTCTGACAACGAATGTCAAAGATCTACGAATGACAGCCCAAACTAACAGTTGAACGTGCATTCCGGAGGTTTCTCAATTTGTGATGGATGGTCACCCATCAGACCGACCTTGGCAAGCGTAGCTTATCTTCGATCGATCTTTGTGGCTGTTATTATTTAGTCACGAAACTGATTTGTGTTATTAACACCTTGACTGCCAGAAAACGAGACACAATAAAAAATGTATTATTTGTCGGTAACCTGGCATTTCAGGAGTTAATTATAGGTTTTTTTTACTGGCGTAAGAATTTGGTTACTTGCTGTAAATATGTTTACTTATGTGTAATAATCAGATAGGAAATAATCGTCGTAATATCTAGGACAAAGTCATCATTTGGAGTCAATGAACTACGATTATCGTGATTGATAATGTTGATATTGCTTATGTTTGTCATTGATTAAATTGGCCTTTAATTTCTTTATCGTCATTTTTCTGTTTTTTTAAGAACGAAGCAGATTTGAGCAAAAGAGTAAGGCATGTTTTTTCTGTCAGAATCATTGAACATATGCTTTGCAATCAGTTCGTATTTTTGCTAAGCACGAATTTGTATTATCTTTTTATCTGAGCAAGAGGTTGAAGATGATATCGTCGATATAAAAATAATACCAGCCTGTTACTGTCCCATTGCAAGGCAAAGGCCTCTTCTCATACAGAGAAGGTACGAGCGTTAATCACCACGCTTACCCAAGACGGGTTGGCGATTTCAGACTTATATTGATTATAAGTCCAGGTTTCCTCACGATGTGTACCTTCACCGATGTTAGTAATGTCCAAGATAAACTTAGAAAGTACATACATATGAATTGAAGAAGTATTGATACTTACCCAGATTTGAGCCCTCGCCACTGGGCCATCATGTCTTCGATTTTTTTATCGTCGATAATTAACAAGAAATAACCCTTTATTCCAAGCTGATACACTCTCTGGTCGAAAATCTCCGGTTAGGAGTTCCGATCCTCAGCGATGCGCACCATTAAACATTATTTTTATAATGTCTGTCACGTCTTACACCTTCAATTAAGATTGAAGATAAAAGGTACCTTCGAACATGCTTTTAACTGTTCCTTGTAAGTGACCAGTACTCAGCAGTATCCATTTACGGGATAAGAGACCTGATTCGACTCCCCTGAATTTGCATAAACCAACAGTACTGGATATGTGGTCATGTTTTTGTAAAAGCCGAAACAGAACTGGTTCGGAGAGTTTCGGAGACCAATCGGTTTCTCTTTACACGACGTAACGTAAACAGTACAATGTTTTTCTTGTGCTTTAAGTTAGTAGGCATTGCTTACAGAATTAAATGCACCCATTGTGTTCGGTTCCTACGTGTATAAGTGAAACCATGTCTTGACTTTTGTTTTAAAATTGAGGCTGCTCTGTCGAAATTGTATCCCGATTCTGAATGGAGGTAATTATTTCAATTGTATGTTCTCCACCTGTTATAATGGCTCCCACGGGAGCGATTGCGTGTACGCAATGACTCGTATTGCTTGCCACAGTCCAAAATATATCTACCAAAGAGATTTGGAGTTTATTGGCTACTACCTACTCATTTCAGGTCAATGATTGAGCTTAGCCATTGTTGACACGGTGATTAGTAAATGTTTACTGACCGGTGTACAATATTGTAGCTGTAATTTTGGCTTGTAAAGTAAATTGAGCCTAAAATAAACATACTATAGCTGAATGCAACTATTGGAAACTTATATAGACATAAGACCTATCTTGTTCTGGAATTCCGTTCCGAAGTTTACCGAAGAAGAAATAACGATAGTGTTTTTTTTTTATGTTGGCTTCAACAAGCCTACATATACTGGTTTGTCGTCACTATCTACGTCACATGATCACTCGTTAGCTTAACCCTTTAACCATCTGATTTTATGTCAGCTGCCGTGCCCCCAATGCCCAGTTTATAAATCGTGAGTACATTTATCATCTTGCCTGAAATGTGTTATTTTTGGGTACAATGTAAAGTCACCGAGAAATCAAACTTTTATATGGGATAAATAAGACTCAATCGGAATGGACACAAAAATATTTGTCGGATAAATCTTCGACTTGGGCTGTTGTGATTCCAACGAAACGCTCTTCCTCTCTGTACTTATTTAAAAAATTGCTGTGCCCGATAGGGTCCACGATTGTTTCTATTAATATTTCTTATTTTTATTTTACCACCTGTAAGTGTACATCATGGATTGCAATAAATGATTTGATTTGATTTGAAATATTAAACGTCGCAGTTGCATAGGAATACGAAAAGTCACACCGCTTCGCTATATCATGTTAAAAAAGAGGTCAATATGTAATAAGGTACTATAACCGATCATTTAGACCCCGATTACACTAGTCATTAGCATGTCTTAGAGGTAATTGCACTGAAGTAACCTGTTTTTCGCAGACATACTCAACTACCCATTTCCGTACTTAGATAAGCGTTTTCTTATCAATTTTAACATTCAGGTAGACTTGATAAGATATTTGATGCTTAATATTTAAAAATAATCAAATTCTGTTCGCAATAGAAATGTAAATAGCTACTTTTCTTGGGACTAGAGCTGAATAATAACAGCCGTTCGAGTCGATTAAAGGAAAAACTGAGCTTGCCGAGATGGCTGCGTAGATGGGTGACCATCCATTAGATACTGAGTTCCCTCCGTGCAACGTGAAAGAATTTGATTACGGCAGACATTTTAGTTAGGTAATCAGAAGCCTGAAACTTTGACAACCAGTCTTACCTAGTAATTAACTGGAAGAGGTTAGATAGGCAGTCGTTCCACGGATTGCCTATCTGACCTCCGGGTGCAGTTGAATTCTCATTCTATATTTAGGTAATAAAATATTGGTATTTGTCTGGGCGCGGTTCGACTAGAAGCCGATCCCAACAAGTTGGGAAAGATCTACGCGGGTTATGACACTGACGTTTCTTAGGTCGCCGGTCCATGTGATAAAATCACAACTCAATATGTGTGAATTCACTATGAAAAGAAAAGTATTAAACATAAAACATATTGAATACTTCCAAATGAAGTTGAATAAGGTAACATACAAATTTAGTGCGTATGTCCCCACCTCCCTACGCAGCTGAACTGACGCCCGAATAATACCTTACAGTACAATAAATACGGGCTTTCAATGGAGTCAAGATAACGAATAGTCAAACAGCAAAATGAAGGCATGAATGGTATGGTATTGTATGACAAACTACAACACTGTTATCTAACTGTTCTCCACGATGTGTTTATGGTTGTCTAATTGACAACACACGCACATTTTACTGTTTCACGATTAACACCTTCAAACAAATTTTTACGACATCTGAAGACTATCTTATCTGTGCGCGGATTTATACAAAAACGTTAGAATGTAGATTTGAAAATAAATCTTCTTATATGTAAAATTCTCGTGTCGCAATGTGTGTTACCAATCTCCTCCGAAACGGCTGGACCGATTTTTATGAAATTTTGTGTGCATACCGGGTAGGTCTGAGAATCGGCTAACATTTATTTTTTATATCCCTAAATGATAAGGGCGACCCACCCCTATATATAGTATTTTATATTTTGGCTTAATATGGCAAAACAACGTTTGCCGGGTCAGTATTAATAAAAGTGTGTCTTGAGTGATAAGGGACATTAGCTAGATAACATCACCGTGACATTAGTTACTTGTAACAATTGTTTCTCTATTGTGTCTGCTAATTAGCACTTGATGAGATATTAAATCACCACGCTTGCTCAATATATTTTGATAGCTGTCAATTTTAGTTGAACTAAAACTTCCAAACAAACATAGTTGACATTTAAAAAGCATTGACTAAAACATGACATCTGTAACTTAGTACTTAACTGTTGCCGGAGCTATCTGTCAGAAAGAGATGTCAATATTTTAATTTAAATTCAGTTTGTGAACATGGAAATCAGCGCCGACGACAATTTCACAAGCCATCATCATTTTTGTTTCAACTTCATAATTTGTTTGATAAATACTCGTAAATGCCTACAACAACCGTGAGAAAGAGGCTTCTCTTCCGGGAAATAGACTGACAGCCATGTCATTTACAGTGGGTTTATTGACACCCAGCACGGTCTTAAGACATTAATGGGCAATGGGCATTTACATAATGCAAGACGATTTCCGTATTGCATCTGAACAGCTTTCAAAGCTTTAGACCTATCGGCCAATGACGTGCAAGAAGACGAACAATCTACCAATACCACAAATGTTATGTTTTGCGATAATTTCAAAATGAAGCAATGTCATTGGATGAATTTTGCCTAGCTTCTCTCTGAGCATTGCTAGATAGTGATTCTTGTAGAGAACAGGTTAAAGGTATTCGTGGGCGTGATCTAGTGGACATTTAAGCACTTAAACTATTGTTATCTTAAACTAGACATCAATAGAGTTTATGGTGTATTGGATTACTGGTAGCTTTAAGCCAACTGGTACTAATTAAAATTATCTTTAGTTAGAAATAGGAATATGAACATCAAAGTAAATCAAAATAGACAGTGTGTTTAGTTTATCAAGAATAAAACATTTGAAATACAGTGATGAGAATTTCGCCAAGTCTGTTTTGTATTTTTTTGGAGAGCCGACTGTTTTTTGTTTTTCAAGAAGAAATAAATGAGTATCTTGATAGATTAATTTAAAACTGCTGATGTATCTGTATGTGTCTTTAACAAAATCGTAACTTAAAGACAGCTCACAATTATCCAATGTTAATCAAAATACGTTGGTAATGTTTCTGCAGGACAAGACAATAACTTTTCTGTAGCGTAAAGCATCAGACGTCAAAATAACAATGACATTATAAAAGTGGAAAGGAGTCACGTCACAGCTCTTGAGCTAATTTCACCTCCATATAATTTCATAGTTCTGCTGGCGTTTACGCTTACAGAAAAGGGAGTCATTTCCGTACATTTTGCCGTGAGCGTCTGGCATTTTACGCTACAGATTTTTTTCGTCTAGGCTTGCAGATGCAGTTAAGTATAACAATGGGGTCAAAAATGTCAACTCCCCGGTTGCCATTTAAATTTTCTTCAAAGTTTACATTGGCATCAGAAGGCTGGTTTTAGTCACGTTTCATACAGGTAACGTTCATAGGTGTCAACACGAGCGATAGATATTGGATATGTTAAGGGATACGCGAAGAACTAGTCGTGGGACACATTACCTAGCAAATATGACAACTTTTAAAGGTCGGCTGCTTCTCTTCTTCAATGAGTGTGCTCGAGAAATCCATGACCTCATCCCATTGCCCTCTTATACCATCCGACATCTAGGCACACTGCAAGTTTCCATCCTTACCTAGTTGCCATTCCACCAATTAGCACCAAGCATCCTTCATAATGCGCACAGGTAAACGACAATGCGACATTTAAGGAAAAAAAATAGATATCTAAACGTCTATACAAATAAATGTTAAAATAACAGCTTATTTCTAAATGCAAATATTAGTACACACGGCGGTAATACCAAAAAAACTATTTTTAATTTTTTGTCTGTTTGTTTGGGTTAATATCCGAAACCACAGACCCAATTTTGACAGGAATTACACTGGTAGCACTAGCTAATGTTATAAGGAGTAACTTACGCTACTTTTATGTTAGAAAAACAAATAAGATATCGCTCTGAAAATAAAAAAAATCTAATGTTTGTTAAAGTTCACGGGTCACGATTCCACAAATTTTTAGGCAAAATTTAACTAGCACTACTCCACACGGTCTCATACTAATAATGTCATCAGATCCACTATAATGCGCATGAATGTCTTCAGCAATAAACTCGCAGCATCCCATATTGTAGATACTAAAACTAAATCGACAGACGGCTGGGAATTTCTGTGTCACAAAATGTTATTACCATTCATGTGATTTTCGCCTAAAAATACTGTCGTTTATTTGATTATAAGGTTCAAAATAGGACGCACATTACAAAATATTATGGCGGCCTATTTTAACAGAAAAGGGTAGAATACTTTGATCATTTTCATGGTTTAAATCAAAATAGGTATGTAGGTTTTACGTATTTTTCACCTCCGTGGCTAGTCCACTATGATTGATCTATTGTATGCCTATGATGCTACAATGATGTGATAAAGAGTGTCTCGCGATAATATCTTAATATATATATTTCTTGTGTGCGTGTGTATGTGACTGAACTCCTCCTGAACGACTGGACCAATTTTGATGAAATTTTTTGTGTGTGTTCGTGGAGATTCGAGAATGGTTTAGATTCACAATTGGACCCGGTAGGTGGCACCGGTGGGTGGTGGTGGGGGCAGGACGACGTCTGTTCGGTCCGCTAGTAATTTTATAATAATTGTCTGAATACTGTATGACCCGATGTATGAATGTAAACGAAGCAAAATGAGTACGTAGTTTCTCCCTAGCACCATGGGAAAAAGACGCGAGTTTATGTATGTACTCATATGTAATAAATGTCAAATTATGTCCATTAATGACGTTCTACTTATCAAGTACTACAATAAAAGATGAAGTTTGAATTACGATCGTGTATACAAAAAAAAAACAAGTTACTCCTGATGAGCGTTGAAAAAAGCAGGAAATTCCCTTTGTTTTTTTCAATGTTTGATTCGAAAGTTTCAAGAAAACCTGCCAGTATATACACTTCTCATCAATACAATCGAAAAACTTCCGTTTTTATGGGTCTGTCCTAATTTAACACAAAAGAGTTTTCATTCCATGAAAAAAATCATACGATTGTATATCTGGCAGTTTGGCCATTACAGCCATTATAAGCGGAAATTAAAAAAAAAAAACTTTTTTTACAATAAAACCGCAGAAAATATTGTCAAATACGTAGGTAGATTCTTAGTGCACGAGTATTTACCTTAAGCTATTCTGTAACTTAATTCTTTACATAATTACGTACTAATAAAATGAAAAGTAGTAAGTAGTCAGTTGCATAAATAGTTTTATCAAATTAAACGCTAGTTCCGTTGCTGTTTGTTATCTTAAATATCGAATCTAAATAGTGCAACTGTGCGTCATGTGATATTGTTAACCTAATTATGCCTCGTAATAAAAAAAAACAATTGTTTTTTTCGACATTTTCAACGCTACCCCTGATCAACGGTGACGAGAAACTGTGCCGGGAAAACTGGATTTGTTAGATCTCTTATCGCTTTGTGCAAACGCAACTATCAATGCTGTTTCTTATCTTAATCAAATCAACGTGTCTAGTCAAGTCAAGTGTCCTGCAATTTAATCCAACTAAACTTATTATTTTTAATTGGATATTTTATTTCAAAGAAAGAAATAAAGAGAATAAGTTTAAGTTTTTATATGCGACCAAGATGACGTATCACATTAAAATGGCGTAAATAAGCGTCAAAGCATTGCAAAATATCCATCGCTTGCAGCAGTTCATGAGTAAAATTGAGCGACTTAAATAATACTATTAACAAGACAGAAAAGAGATAGATATACAAGTATAAATTGTAGATTTTTGAAATTGCCAACCCGCCTTTAGCAAGCGTAGTGTTTAATGCTCCTACCTATTCTCTGTAAGAAGAGGCCTTAACTCTGCAGTAGAACAGTAACAGGCTGGTATTATTTTTGTTTATTACAAAAGATAAAAAAAAAAACAAAATTACGAATCTAAAACGTATAAAATATATATTAAACACTGTACAAGGAACAAGGTCTTATAACACAAGTAAAGGAAAAATTCCGAAAAATCAAAAAAGTTGAATATGAATCTAAATTGTGGTACTTACAAGTTTTCGCGAAATCTAAATTGGCCCATACCTTTTTTATCGTTTTGACTGAGGAACTAGATATTTATACACATAATAGGGACTATAGACCTCAGTATCTGAGGTCAGGTTCCTGAGAAAATCGGTGGTGATACAAGGACAGATAGACGGAAGAGAGTGATCGTATAAGGGTTCCATTTTCTACCTTTTAAGGTATGGAACCCTAAAAAACAATCTGGATAATGTTAATGAGTCCTATAGTAATAATTCAGTAGTAATAAGCCTACAAATGTAATAATTGCCATAGAAATAATACTATACAACAGTATCATTATTGGTACCTCCCTACTTAGTCAGTGGGTGATTATTATATCTCTGGGACATACACAATCACGACAGATTAGATTAATTACTACCAAGGTTTTTATCACGTGTATTATATTTTCCTTACATAAAAGTAGTCTGACCTGGGAAAATTTTATCGTATCGTGTTTAGCTGTTCTCTCCACTGCTACAAATACACTTTTCATTTTCAATTTATTCTGTAATGGTCGAGCTACTTCCGAGTTTTCGCAAAACAATAGATACTACGTACTATAGATACTTTATTCAATAAAGCAATACAACTATTAATCTATAAAAAAAAACAAAATAAGAATCACAGGGCATTGAAAACTTCATCCATATCATTGTCAACGGGAAAACTACCCACAACGCTGACAGTATTGCTGCACCACAATGCTGATTCTTTGGCCAAAAAAGAGGCCAGCCCTCTGGTCGCGAGAAGAGTCGACCAATCTATGTATAGATAGATAGATGATTTTCATTTTCTATACTATTATTAATAGGTACATTATGAGGTTTAGAGTTCAAATATGCGTAATGTGACTTTTCAATTCAAATGTACTCTCTTGGTTTAGCCTGGAGTTTACTAGTATTGGTAAAGAAAAACATCGTAAAGACACCAAGACTGAACAATTTAAGTCTGAAATCACCAACCCACTTTGAACAAGCATGCTCGTGCCTTCTCTGTAAATTAAGAGGCCTTTTACCCTGTAGTGGGCAGTAACAGACTGGTATTATTATTTCGTCATTTGACAGAAAATTACATAACAAGGCCTAGTTTTTTTTAAATACTCGGAACTGTAATGAAATTTCTAAGTTTCTAACTAAACTTTACAGCGGTGTTAAATAACAATAGTTGTTAAAAGCGAGTTCAAAGAAGATAATGTAGGGACCCAATGTACTCATATTAGATCTTCCTAGTAATTAAACAAACACTAAAACGTATGACGTCATAAAGTCCAACATCTATGTCTGAAGGAACAATTTAATACAAAACAAACGACATGCCCAAACACATAATAGTTAAAATCGGTTTTTACGAGCCTACCAAGTCAGAAAAGGCGATTTAAAAACGGTAAAGACTTACGGGTTTTCGTTTACGTCCTTTAAAATTTCCTCAACGAGCACTGGCTAAGGGTAATAAAAAATCTGCTGAAATTGCCCATTTTGGGACTAAAGGAACTTGCTTAAGAGCACTTGTCAGCGGCTTTGATTTTTAAAAAATACTGACAAAGGTTAAGTTTACAGAATCAGAGAAATTGAATTGGCATTGTAGGTTTGATTTAGATATGTACGTACAGTCAGACTAATAATAGATACGTCACTTTAAGGTATATTTTTTATTGTTCCATGCATAATAGAATCTTCTTTACTGGTTTACTGACACAATATTATCATAATGACTGTCATTGCTAATTAAATAGGTGACACTGCCAATGTATCAAACAAGATTTGATTTATATTTTATTCAATTACGACCGATGTAGCGCAGCGTGCGACTGATCGCCTGCGACGCAGGAGGTTGAGGGTTCGATTCCCACCTTGGGACAAATGTTTGTACGATCTACAAAGATTTTTGTTCCGGGTGTTCTGGGTATTTGCTATGTATAATTAAAAATATATATCTATAAAAATATTAAGTATATCAGTCATCTAGTACTCATAACACAAGCTCTGCTTAGCTTGGGGCTAGATGACCCTGTGTGGATTGTCCAGCATTATTTATTTTATTTATTTATTTAATGGCCAATCCATTTTCCATTTGTTCTTTGTTATTAAGGGGTTCAATACAATTTTCCATGACGTAGTCTGCTTAGTGCCGTAGCTTCAGAAACTATTAATTATGTCCTGTAAGTATTAATAAAATATTTGAAAACTGACATTCTGACATTGAAAACTGCCTATTTTAATGACCTTGTTGAAATAATTATTATATTTTGACTTTGACGAAGGTAGAAACAACTCGACCATACAGTACACGTCATTATTAAAAAATGAGATAAGTAATAATTCTGTTCTTTAAAAAGGTAAATAATAAAATATTGTATAAACAGGGAAAACCCGTAATAGTTTTCTACTTTAAATAATTATTAATGAGTGACTGATAAACAAATTGACTTGAATTTCAATTTAACGTAAATTCAATGACATCTGGCAGTCTTTGACGGCTGTATATACAGCTCAACATTTACCTGCCTTGATTGTACATTTGAGTCGCAAAGACTATTTTAATACAAGGAAAGTGACGTAAGTAAATAAAGATACTTGAAACAGGAAAACTGCTCTTTGTTTATATCGAACAAATTGCGAAAATTATCCTGCGTAGATACATCGTATCAATCAGCGTTAACGAGGGCAAAAATAAATACACCAAAGATAAAATTATTTCGTTAGTTCAACGAACTTCGGTACCGTATGTCCGACTTAACTTAAACCTTCTATTGCAACTTGTCACGTAACTTGAGGACTTTAGGAGATTTTAATGTAACACAAACACTTTATATCTAGGTATATCCATTTTTTCTGGCGGCGATCCACAAATTGGCAAGTATTGTGAGTATTATGTGTTGGTGTGTAAAAGACAAAATATTGACGTCACTACAAAAATCGTCGTAATTTGGTAGTGCGCTTTTGTTTTTTTGTCAAATATACAAATAAATACATTTGCGATTATGTTTGTTCCAGATAGGTTTATTTAATTTTAGAACTAAAATAACATCACGCCTGTAATCTCCGAGGGTCAGGCAGATTTATACTTATAGTACCCGCTTGTACACCAATTGGCGAAACGTTTTAGTCCTATGTAATGGGGCCAGCCTATTCATACAATATACCATCAATCGGTCACAAATCCAGACTCCAGGCTGCTACTGAGAAATATCAGAATATTAGGAGTTTCTCCTGTAGTTATTTCAAGTTTTAAGATGATGAAGTTAATAGTGAACCCGGTCATAAATACTGGACATTACAGCGCTTTGGTTGAGAAAATATCTATAATGTGGTTCCTAGTTCTTATGCGAATAAGGCTTAATGTTGCATATCAAATGAGAAATGCACATAAACAATGTTTCTTATTTCTTAATTTACATGAAAATGCAATTTACCAATTGATTTATAGGAGAAATACTTTTACGACCTGTTTTTAAATAAATAAAACAATCGACTGTTTTGCAGAACGCTACATGCATCCCAAAAATGATTATGCAAATATAAAACATAATATATTCAATTTAAAAATCAAAATACGCTTTTTATGCAAATAGTAATAATATTATGCTTTGTGTGGGTGAATAGTAATTAGTATTCAATGCAAATTGTTCCATCCGTTTTTTAATGCATTTATATCGAATATGATTGACGGATTGACACTTGAATAGATTTCTTAAATATTTTTTAGGTTGTTCCACTCCAGACTGTTATAAGATTGGCGGCACGGTTGGCGCAGTGGCTGAGCGATCGAATACTGCGCCGAGTGTCGTCGGTTCGATTCCCCATGTAACAAATATTTGTACGGCTTACATGTTCCGGGTCTGGGTGTTCGTGTATGTGACTTTAAATGCTTGTAAACGCACCCACGACACAGGAGAAATTTCTAGTGTGGGGCAACGTTTTGCAACAAAAAAAGTAGGTACAGTTAGCGACATAAGTGGTCATTCTGAGCCACAATATCCAAGGGACCCTTAGTATGTGGCTCGCCGAGATGTATCAATTGTATTGTAATACTAAAGTTTCACTAAACATTGTTATTATTATTTTGGAAAGGCATATATTTAAAGCGGCGACAAATATCTGAATATAGAATTAAAAACAATAAAAGCCGGTAAGAAACATAGTTGGTTGGCAGCTACAATTAATTTAAAGTAAAAGAGATCGTTGAAAGCATCGAGAGCAAAAGAAGCCTACTTAGGTTAGGTTACTTAGGTTTTTTTTTTTAAAAGATGTTCGGCGCCGCCGAGGTCGGCCCAGAAAAAGGTGGCCAGATGAACTGGACGCATACTACGAGGGCTAGTACGAGGTGGCGCTGGAAAAGAGTACTTGGAAGGACTTGGGGGAGGCATCTGCACAGCAGTGGGACAGCATAGGCTAATTAAAATAAAAATAGTTAGTTACTCGTATATCTATAGAAGTCCCAGGTTATAGGAGCGACCCTGTTCAAATCCAGACTATAGGCTGATCAAAAAATTCTAAAACTCAATAAAACTTATCGACATGGGAATTGAACCTAGAACCTCACGGTTAACAGACCACCAGGCAGTGAACATTTTTTTTTTCGTATTTTTTTTTTGTATTTTTGATTGTTAATTATTCTTTTCTCACCTAAAAAGGATCATGAAGATCAATGTACCAATGAATATAAAACGATTCTGTACACGTGAACTACTCTATAGTGGAATGAGTCACTCAGTTTATTTATATTTACGATCACTCGGTCATGATCACGGCCATACAAACTAACATTATATTTCTTTAAATATTTTACTGCTTTCCTGCTCTTAATTTACAGAACAACTTAATCTAATTATAATATAAATAAATAATAAAATAATAAATAATGCTGGACAATCCACACAGCATCATCTAGCCCCAAGCTAAGCAGAGCTTGTGTTATGGGTACTAAATGACTGATATACTTAATACAATACATTACATAGATAGATATTTTTTATTATACATAGCAAATACCTAGAACACCCGGAACAAATCTTTGTAGATCGTACAAACATTTGTCCCAAGGCGGGAATAGAAACCCGCAACCTCCTGCGTCGCAGGCAGACCTTCGCCCGCCGCGCCACAACGGTCGTCAAAATAAAAAAATATAAAACTAATATTAAAATATATTAAATATTAAAACTAACTACATACATTTATACAAAATCTGGAAACGTGCCCAGAAGACTGGCAGCATTGCCACATTGGATGGCATTACTAATTCTTTGGGCAAAGAATGAGCCTGCCCTCTGATCAGTTTTTATTTAAGGTGCCAGCGATGGAAGACCTCTAGAACACGATTTATTGTTTCGAAATTAGTTAAAACATCTATTTAATTTCAGGGTTAGAGATGTAATAATAACTAACAATTAATAAAATCACATTAATAATTAATTAACAAATAAAGTACCTAAAACAAACACAAATGTTGCATAAGCCTACCCGTTTTGTAATGTTATACGAATTGTGATAAAAAAATTGAACTGCTTACCAACTTAAATTTTACATGAAAAAATATAAAATTTAAGTTGGTAACTTGATTTTGACACACCCACCAAATGGTTAGTTAGGTTATGTCACAATCTTGATCTTTCACGTACGAGCTGAGGGTGCGGTGCTGTGACAGCGCGAGATGAATGATATATCGAAATAATAATTAAGAGATAAGTTGTTTAGGTTAGAACTGGGACACCCATGAAGTCGAGTTTTGCGATACATAATACATTCTGGCTGAGCGTTACACAAACTCTAGCAATAAAACTACGGTAAATAACAAGTTATGTGGTTGTAAGACTGAATTGATTTACACTTTTACCGAGAGTGTAAATCTATTTCTATGTTTGTAGTGGGAAGTGTTCTTGTATTGCCACATATATATGTACGTAGATAAAATCACGCCTTTTTGTCAAGAGGCAGAAACTACAGAACGCCACTCCTTTTGCTTCGTTTCTGGTCATACACACACGCCTCTTACCAGTAGAAGGTATAACGCTCCTGACCTTTTTGAAAAACATCACCAATAAGGTCAGTGTATGTCCTTCTAGGGCATCCCCTGCCAGTGTTTCCGCTTACATCACACCTTTTGATAGTCGTCTTTCATTCATCCTCTCAACGTGACCAACCCATCTGATCATACTCTTTTCAATTTTCATCATTCTTCAATCGATCATTCAACGTTACACCACACATACTTTGTAACAATCAAAGTTCTACCGCATTTATTATGTTTTCATGTCTCTTTTACCACATCCAACACTCATCTCCACCATCAGTGTAGGCACTAGCTCACCATTGTGAACAGCCAGTCGAGCCTTTTTGGAAATCGACTGGTTGGTCTCAACACCATGTGCAGAGGCCAGCACATCAAGCTACCCTAATGTGTCAGATTTCTGTGATAGTTTTTCAACTTTATAACAATAGAAATAAGGTTCATTGTTATATTGGAAAAATCTGACACATTTGGTAGCTTGATGTGCCTCTGTACATATGGCGCCATTCACTTTATTTCCCGCGTATATAAAATCATTCATTTGTTTCACACTCTTATCATTTATTAATTTTATTGCTTTAACCTATTATTTATAAACTGGGTGTTAGGATAAACAAGAGACCAACTCTGATATCTGCTGAACAACTGAACAAAAAAAAACTGTTGTTTCTTGTATTTTAATCGCGTAGGTTTTTCTTACAGAGATCAGATTTTCTCTTTTTTTTTTAGGGTTGGTCCCATTGTAAAACTTAACCAGAGTACTCACTCCCTCACTGTATAACTTTAACGTTAAATCTAACTGTATAATATCTTATCATAGGTTTCTGAACAAGTATAAAATATAAATGATTAAATGATGCTGTTATTCACTGACATGAGATTTTTTAAATTTAACGGATTTCCTATACAAATATATTCGTTACATATGTGTATACAAGTAATTTTATACACAGCAAATTGAATCAAGTTGAATTATTCATATTCTGAAATCAGAATTCATTTGTTGACAAATGTTTCGTAGTTATTATACAAATATATTCGTAACATAGTACATCCAAGTAAGATATGGGTTGGTATTTTTTTCTTCAGTTTCGAAATAGACAGCTTACCGACCTCATCTAGTTTAATTTGTTGTGCCTAATTCTAATAACAATTTATAAAAAAAAAATGTTTTTAAAACTTTTTTTTGTAAATTGGTTTTTACTATAATTCATACATATGGTAAAAACCTATTTACCTGTAGTTTTTAAAAACACTTTTACACGTAATAAACCAAAAAAACGAAAATTAAAAAAAAAAAGCAAAATCTTTAAAACCTACAAATGTATTATTGAACGTCCCGAAAAACAAGTGCCATTTCTGTTATAACCTATAAAAAATAAATGATATAATAAATACTCACAATAAAATTTTCATGTTGAACTTTAAAATTCCAATTGATCACTATTAAAAATAAGAACATAACACTAATTTAATATAAACATAATCACCGTCACCGAATTATAATTAATTAATTTAAAAAAAAACTTCGTATCACATTTTTCATTCAAAAAGATCGTATTTCGGAACTATTCGCACTATTGGAGGCGCCCGCGCATCTATACGCCGGCGCAGGAAGTCTGAGACTGGTTTAGCGCCAGTGCGCCACACGTTGCCGCGCGACAAAATTAAACGAAAAAATACATTGAGAAGGCCTATTTCGCGCAAATCTGAAATACATGTCCTGTAAATATGCTTTAATAAAAAATGCTGGCTGCGCTAACACCCAGTCTATTCAAGATATTTTTAGTCAAATAGATCAATTATTTACTAAAGATGTTTTTTCTGCAATAAAAAGATCATAATTTGTATAAAACCCAATACCGAGCTCCGCTGATATTTGTGGCTTATAACTGTAACTTTGTATTTTTTTCCTAAATTTCTACGGCCCTTTTTTTGATTGGTCATCTCGTAGTTGCGGATGTCTTCTAATTAACTGGACATTCCTATGAGGATTTCATGAATTAAGGCCCAGGCATAACAATTTAAAACTAAGCGAATACACACTAATAAGGGCACCCCCTGCGGGGTACGGGCCTCGGCTTAGGCCGTCGCTAGGAGAGCAAAGAGACAGGCTGGATCTGATCAATATTATTTAGAACCAAATGTATAACTACTGGGTCCGCGTAGCGGGCTGCCTCGAGCAAGGGTCTGAACTAGGTACCATGATTTTAATTTTTAATCTACGTATAATCCAATAAATTTTCTAATCAATAAGAATGATTGTCATTGCAATGACAAAAATGAGTATTTTACTATGACGAAAACTGTAATTTACTTTTAATATAAGAACAAGGAAAATCAGTTAATCTGAATTGCTCATGACAATATTCCCTGTATTCTTGTATTCGATTCATGTTCTTATTGCCCCACCTTACTTAGCAATTATAATGATATTTATTTGCATCATACAAATTAGATATAGGTTAAATGACGTCAAATGTACACTCCAGAGACACCCACGAGGAACTGTCGAGGAAAGTGATCAGACCACAGTGTATCATAGTTTATACGAACGTCTATATTATACTTTGTGGCTAAGCAATAGTCTAACCAGCCTAATTGTTTTGTTTCATTCGTTCAGACGTTCTGGCGGTTTATTTTAGCACTACCTTACATTGTTATTTTAGCATACTTTTTGTCGTGAACCTTTTGCCTTTTTTGCGGATACAGTGTCGTGAGCTTATGACTAAGAAGCTGTGGCAGATAAACGCTCGTGTGTGCCGACTAGTATTCTAATTTGGTTCCGTAGGGTTCCCTATATTTAAGTTACAGTCGTAAGAATAAATAAAGTATGATATGTGTGTGAAAGCAAACATCACATGGAGGGTACTTCTTCCTCCGCTCATCCTATCCACGTGGGTGTCCCTCAAGGATGAATGCTAGACCCTCTCATTTTCTCGCTTTTCACCACCGATATACCTAAAACTAAAAAGCTCCAGTTAGTAGAACCAACTGACACTGTTCACTGACGTAACGGCCATTTATAATACCGTCACCGGCCTGGACTCTATCTCACGCATTCTCCAAAAACAGCAAACATCTTGGGCGCTTGGTTCTGAAGATGGAGCGTCAAGGTCAACCCTGATAAGACTGAACTGACTGAAGAAGGCTTCACCTCCGCCTCTTGAAACACTGGATCGTTATAAATTAGACTACTATTATTTTAATATACGACAAGATTAACTTTTCGAGTCACTTTCTTTCCATGTGGTACCTTAGGCATGCTACACAATTATTTAGGTTGGCACATTCAATTCACCAACTTTTTTTTGGAACAACAAAACCAATCGGAAACAAATTTTGGCAAACTTCGTTCGTCCTTAGCTGAACTGGAATGTTACAGTTCATTTTTACTGCCCGTCTCGGCACGGCCGTACGCTGTACCGCGTGGCTTAGCTGAGAGCCCTTTGTCCCGAACATATAATTACGTACTTAATTAAAGTTTACTCTCAGACAAACAACGCCCAGCTTAAAAAACTACTGGGTTAAGAAAACATACAATTTGGCTCAAGAGATCTTTATACACGTAGGAGATCAACTAGACAAGACTTTTCAAAATAAAGTGTACAAAGTGGAGTGAGGAATAAAATTCATTTAGAAATTCACCATATCAAATCACATCGAACTCACTCCTTTCTTTTTTTTTTTTGACGTCCGGTTCTTGCCAATTAATGCCGAAGTGAAGCCTTAAACTAGTGTGTAGCCTTAAACTTTGTTTTAAACTTTTAAAGCTATCAACAGTGGTAGTCAATTTAGATTCAATGGGGCTTAGGGTTTTTGAGATATTGAATATCAACTCAATACATAAATAATTTGAAAAATTCATACCGACAACCGTTTTAGGAACGTCGTTTGAAATAGGAATTTAATATAGTGCTCCTATATTTTGTTTTTGCTGGCTAAAATAAAAGCTTTCTGCACACTACAAATGGTTTTTTTTCTGCTAAAAATGGGCTTCATTTGTGAATATGTATTTGCGACTTTATGTATTCTTGCGCTACTCTGATTGTTGATCTAGAACCGGAGACAAACGCATGCGCGTGTGGCATTCCGAACCATGTATGTCAAACGAGTGATTTATAATTATTTGAAAATCGCGTGAACTTATAACCGCCTCTAGGTTTGAATTTATCTGCGTCTGGTTCCATGTGTTATGTGGATTATTTAAATCATTATGCATTTAGAAAACTGATCTGGTATTAATAAATATTATTAAAAGATCTTGTTTAAGATTTGCAAAAAATAGACACCGTATAATGATTATAAATCACTGAGCAAAAACAATCATAATTAAGTATATATAATATGTAATATGACTGTGATAGCTAATACTTTTGTTAGCTATGGTTTCTGTAACAAACACATCACAGAATGTTGATTGCCTATTGGCCCACACAAGTTGTGATCGAAGAAATTATAAGTAATCCGACTCTTTACTGAATTAAACAAGCCGACAGATTAATAGACTGTGTTATGTGGATTATTTAAATCATTATGCATTTAGAAAACTGATCTGGTATTAATAAATATTATTAAAAGATCTTGTTTAAGATTTGCAAAAAATAGACACCGTATAATGATTATAAATCACTGAGCAAAAACATAATCATAATTAAGTATATATAATATGTAATATGACTGTGATAGCTTATACTTTTGTTAGCTATGGTTTCTGTAACAAACACATCACAGAATGTTGATTGCCTATTGGCCCACACAAGTTGTGATCGAAGAAATTATAAGTAATCCGACTCTTTACTGAATTAAACAAGCCGACAGATTAATAGACTAGTTTTACGTCTCTTTGGTACCTATTGTTATTTAAAAACTGTGTGGTATTAAATTACTTTCTAAAAATGTACCGTCATAGATAAAAATGTACAAAATCGTCACGGACTTCTGCACACGTTTGTTTATTATACTAACGAACTCTTGCGCTGATTTATCGCTATTGGTCACGACTCCACACGAAGATTCGCGATCGTTGCTGAACTATTTTTGTAAATAAATGTTATTTCATACCTTCCAGCTCAGACATTGCCAATCTTAAAGAAAACGATGTAAAGCCCCTTTCACACTCTTTTATTCTTCTGTAATATATTCTTGAGAAACCATGTATTATGTATATGATATTTAATGGTACTATTATTCTTTAGTGTCCTTATAAATTACATTTTTAAATATTTAAATATGAAAACATTTAAAAATAGAAGACCACCGGTATCGGGAACATTATCCAAGGTCAGGGCTCCAGAAAGAGGAATCGCGTCACAATACGAGCCGTGTCCAGAAGAACTTCTTTCTGATTCAAGCACATGATCCAGCTACCTAACAAGAGCCTCCTTAGGTGTTGGTCGAGGCTCTCGGTTATTAAGTCATTGGCTAACACGACTATCGGTTATTATATTATTACTTTTATTATTATTTTCTGTCTTGTATTGCTATGTAGGCAGGTATTATATGTGTTTCATAATACAATACATGGTGTTTTTTCTCTTAATAAAAAAATGATTATTATTATGAGGTAATATTTATCTCCTTTCAGTCCATCCAAACGTTGTCTGTAAGAGAGTGCCCGGTGCGAGAAGACTATCCATATATATTATTTATTTATTATTGTTTTTGAGACTATTTTAGAGCCTAAAAAAAATATTTAAATTTATTTAGCTTTCCTATGAACAAAAATAAGGAAAAATGTCACAAAAGGTACAAAAACCATCCCAAGTGCAGGCAAAGGTCATTTTGTTTTCAATTACTTATCACAGAGAATAAATAATGGTTTACGTTATCACATAAAAAGCGATAAATTTTGACAAAATCAAACGGTCGTTGCATCTTAATAGGCGCCGAACGTGTCAAAGGTCAAAATGGCCGATACAACCTATCGAAAACCTGTCACTGGCTTAAATGTTATTAGTTCGATAACCGTTGATAATAATAATATAGGTAAGTGGTATCGTGAGGTTGTGATATGGAAATATTCCGGTGTTTTTACCTATCGTAATATAATATGTATTGACTAAAATCTTTGATTATTGAATACCTAATAGGAATGCTTTTGAAATTATTCAGATACTCGTACATCAAAGCGGCAACGGTTGGTCAGTCGAAATCACCCCATAAGTAAGTGTTGAGGTCCTAGCACGAATACTTGACGTAAACGTACCGTAAATACGATACATTTTTGAATCGAAGGTAAACCTATGGCTTCGCATTTTCATTCAATTTCATGAGGATTTTTTTTTACTACAAAAAAACGTTGCTCCACACTAGGAATTTCTCCTGTATCGTGTGGGTTCGTTAACAAACATTCAAACTCACATACACAAACAGTCAGACCAAGAACAATTACCTGTTGGCCATACAAATATTTGTTCCGTGCGGGAATCGAATCCACGACACGCAGCGCAGCCACTGCGTCAACCGAGCCGCCTAAATCACCTATGAGCTTTTTTATCATCCAAGTAATCTTTAACTTTATAGAACCTTTTTGACAGAGCTTTTGATTACGAAATGACTTAAATTTATTGACGCTTTTTTCTTTAAAATGGCTTGGGAGTTTGTTGTAGAAACGTATACTAGGGCACTTAAATAATAATAAATAAGTAATGCTGGACAATCCACACAGCATCATCTAGCCCCAAGTTAAGCAGAGCTTGTGTTATGAGTTCTAGATGACTGATATACTTAATACAATACATTACATAGATAGATATTTTTTAATATACATAGCAAATACCCAGAACACCCGGAACAAATATTTGTAGATCGTACAAACATTTATCCTAAGACGGGAATCGAACCCGCAACCTCCTGGGTCGCAGGCAGACCTTCGCCCACTGTGCCACATAGGTCGTTAACTTATTTTTCGGAGCCTAGGCGTGAGTACAACAAGTAAATTTATATCTTGTGTTAAAGTTTCGTGCGAGAGTTGTCACAGATGTAAAGCTTTTACACTTCCTTGTGTGTTGTAATAAAATGTATCTGTTAAAATACTAGAATATCTAGGTGTGGCTTGAACTGACGTCATGAAGCGTAGTCTTTGCGAGATGTTTATGGCAGCGAGTTGTTGAGTGATGGTTTCAATTCTTTAAATAGTGTTAGTTAAGTGCGTCTGCTGTCATCATAACTATTGTTCCTAAGTGGAGATATGTAGATCAAAAACAAATGAGCACAAATTCAACACTGGTTAGTTATTTTAGGGTTACGTGGCAAAATGGTAAAAAAGGAATCGCATCATGGCGGCTTATTCCAAAAACTACGATTTAAAATTCGAAATAGCTGTATAAAATCCGGTTGACTTTCATAACAAATGAAAGAATTAAACAAAAAATGAAATGGTTGATAGAAACTTTAAGGCCCTTCAATAAATCGGCTTAATTTGCACGTAATTATATTAAATTGTATTTATTTTTAACTATGCATTGTTTTTTGATATTGATGAAAAATATCATTCATTTTAGCTCATCAACTGTCCAAAGCGACAACTGTATATTAATATAATAAAGAGGTATTGTTTGTAAGTTTGTATGTAGGGGTAATCTCCGGAACTCATAAACCAATTCTAAAAAGCTTTTTCACAGTTAGAAAGCTACATTATTCCTGAGTGCTATAGGCTATTACAATTTCAAAACTATGTTAGTGCTAGCTTCGCGGGCAAATTGATAGTCTTATATAAATCTAGTCGATGGAGGTTTATGTAAATATTACGAGATGCCCAAAGAATTAGTATTGCCATCCAACGTGGCAATGCTGACAGTCTTTTGGGCACGTTTCCAGATGACAGCGATGCCTGGAGTACTTTGACGCTTGAGTGTCTTGGTCGGCTTTTTATTTTATTTTGTTTTTGCAAATATGTATATAGTTAGTTTTGTGGCATAATTGTACATATGCAAATACTTAAAATTCAAAAAAATAAATGATGACTAACATATTTTTGGTAACTGACAATATTTTTCCTTTTTCAAAAAAGAAAAAAAAGAAAGATGCCCTCTACTAGACTTCGGTCGCTCAGCATTTCAATTAACCATATGTAGCAGTATACATATTATGGCTTCTGACGTCTTTGAAGCCGTTGTGTCTCCAACTTCTGATATATTTCTATATTTAAACAACAATCTGGTTTCTCAAGGTGGATATTTGGAAACTCAACACTAGTTACCAACCGGTACTATTAATATTACCTCGATGTGACTTCCCGCTGTTTTCGTTTGACAAATTGACCTCATAATGTAAGCACAGCCATATTATGAAACTTTCTACATTAACCGTTGTGTTTATTAGTAAATAAACATTAAGGTTTATAATGTTCTTAATTGGATGTTGGTTTTCTCACGCGATGTAATCTCGTACTCCTAAACATATTTTCTCTCTTTCTAATGTAGATTTCAAGTTTTCATTTCGCTCTGTGGTCATTGGTAACTCAACAATAGCAAACCTAAATCTTTTCTTTTCATTTATTGGCTGGTCAAATGAATAACGATATTCTTTTGTTTGTTATTAATAGTAATACAATATTCTCAGCTACGGACTGAACTTAGTAGTAATAATACCAGTCTGCTACTGTCCCACTGCAGTCGATGGCTTTGGCTCTTTTGATTGATTACTTTTTTGCCAACAAGTTCCGAAACTATAGTTACTTTAAACCTAGCAGTTTTTCTTTTTTTGAATTGTTTTTAAAAACAGAACATTTGAGAACGTCCTTTGTTTTTTAAGTTGATTAAAATTACGTTTGAATTAAAAAAAACTCGCATCGGTATTTGCCCAACAACCAACAGTTGAACCCACAATTTTTGGCATTTTAGGCTCGACCCTAGCCACTGGGCCATCAATACTTGACATAATTATGTCATTTGACTGTCAAGCAGAAAAATGTGAATGCTCATTTTATTGTTAAGTTTTCAAAAGATCAAATTTCAATAGTTGTTCGGACTGTGTTGCTTTGAACCTAAGAGAATGCGTCATTAGCAAGTTCGTTTACGACTGTCGGTTTCCTTTTGAAGATAACAGCAGCTATGTAAAGTAATCAAAACATTAATTTGGTAACATTAAGAGTGTCAGAGCGTAAGTCTTCGTAATGACCTAGAAATTAAGGCGTTGCCCCCCTGTGCATGGTTGCGAGTTCAAATCTGGGCAAGTACCAATTTGACTTTTTCAATTTTGTTCAAAAGAATTATACAATTATTAATATATGAAGAAATAAAATAAAATAAATAATCATAGGGCATCAAAAAATTCATCCGCATCGTTGTCAACGGGAAAAGTGCCCAGAAGGCTGGCAGCATTGCCACGTTGAATGGCAATGCTTTTTCAATTGAATATATTTTTAAACGACTAATAGTGAACCGATTTGTAAGTTATTAGTTTTAAGGGATGCATGTCTCAATAAAAGTAGCTGCACGGGTCGTTTGAAGGTTAAGCTTTGCTTGCGCGGAGGTCAGTCTGTAGATAGGTGACGATTGATGGATGGATGACGTTTCGAGACTCCGTGCCTCGGACAGCACGTTAAGCCGTTTGTCCCGGCTGTCATTTGTAGATCTATGACAGTCGCTATGGTTAGTTAGAAACCCGAAAGTCTGACAACTAGTCTGATTAAGAGTTATCGTGTTGCCCAGTAACTGGGTTATGGATGTCAGAGAGTCAGTTGCTCCATGTAACAGCAGCATAATGCTATTAAGCTGCATCCGGTTAGGCTAGAAGCCGACCCCAACATAGTTGGGTAAAGGCTAGGCAGATGATGATGATGATGAAAATAGTGAACCGGTTACTGATTGTAAGTAAACCTTATTGATTATGATTATTGACCTTATTATTATTCCTTGAATGAGAAGAGGCTTTTGCTTAGTGGGATAGTAACATTCTGGTATTCCGTTGACCAACATAAAACATATTCCAGCTATGTACCTATACTCTTATGAACTGATGCGAATCATACAAGATTTTAGAGATTAATGCGTATAGTGATGAGATGGGCAATTCCCGTATTTTTAAGAAAGTTCGAATCCTATTCTCAATCTGTCAAAAATACGTCTAACTTACCTACATTTATGACAAGTTTTTGACATTGATTTTTGCTGAGATGAAATTACATTTTGAACGTTTTTAATTACGATTCTTCAGTTGTATTCGCTTCCCCCATTCGTTATTCCATTGTTATTAAATTATCTATAGGTCAGTAAATGAAAACAATAACATTGTATGCAAATAAATGCATGTCAACCGAGTGTGTTATGTTGTAGAAATTCGATCCGAAATGACCTTTACAATACATACCTATGGGCAGACATTGTTTTGTGGCTTAAATACATATTACATTCTATTACTATGCATAACTATACCACCATATAAATGGTCGTATAGTTATGCATATGGTTCAATCAATGGGAAAAGAAAGGTTATCCTTTCTTTTCCGATTGATTGGAGATACGGTAAGCGAAAGTGGGATGGCTAATCGTAAGAAAGAGACACTAGATGAACTGCTTCGCAATTGGTTGAGTTATAAGTTTTGGTGTTCCCTTAAGGTGACAGTAACTGAAAACTGGGGCCAAGCTATGAGCCAGCCCCCTAGGAACTGCATCATGCTGGTATCTATCATGTCACAGTCACGACATGCAAATTTTCTGTGTTATACTTTTAAGGTTAGTTTAGACTACGCTTCAGTATACAGCGTACTGACTTTTGCCCTGGACTTCGTCCGCGTGATTATCGCAGATGCAGACAAAGGCACGGATTATAAAGTGGCCTACGTCCTTTTTTGTGAGTCAAGCTTTGTCTGTACCAAATTTCATCAAAATTAGTTCAGAAGTTTAGCTCTGAAAGCGTAACAGACAGACAGTTACTTTCATACATTATCCTTAAAAAGTCCTAGTAGGTATCTACTAAGTCTTTTTTTCACACAATCATGCACGTCTTCTGTGCCGAATAATATTTTTTCTTTCGTTCCTTAGCAATCAGTTCATTCTGCAGTCTATTTCAGTCTAGAACTTTTCTAAACTCTAGATCAGGTCGTACCCTAGGCACTTATTGTACAATCGTAGGGCTCATCTCCAGTTACAAAAAATCTTAATTGATGAATGACTAGTGCAGTCCAGCGTTTCGCTTCACCTAAGTACAGGTCAGCTAAACGTTCTTAGCAGTTTTATTTCAACGAAATTCGCTTCTGACTATGAAGTATAATAGGACGTCGCCTAAATGATAGCATCGCCCTCCAAAAATCGTGATTGTCCGGTCGTATGGCTGCACGACCGAATTTAGTACGCAAAGCTGGTCGCGGCAATAAAGAAAAGATGACATCGGTATACGCGAGCCCTTTAAGGAAAACCAGACACAATAGGCATGTTAGTATTAACTACAGCCTATCCTGCCTTTAATTTTGCGACTTTTATAATACCCGTGGGACTTGTTGGTTCCTTATATCTTTTTATTTTGTTTTCGGGGGGAAACTTTCAAAAAGCGCCTGGTCTTTTGGGGAAAACACCAGGGAGTGTGGGATTCTTACCTCACTAAAACCACCCCGGTAATCACCATCAGCACATGAAAGGGGCCCCGTTACCTCTTAAGAGACCAGTCCGGGACCCTTTCTGTACAACGCCTGTTAGGGCACATCCCTGAGGAGCTCCTCAGGGATGAACCTTGCTGTGCACGGCGAAACGTGATCACTATGCCACCGTCTTCCTTGAGGTCACTCGGTGAGCGCACAGAGTCCCCGTGACCCCATCATATATTATACCTACAGAAAAGTATCCTGTTTGTGCTGTTAGTCATACTGATGTTATACAAAGCAGACAAACAGTTATACCTGCGGTTCGAGCAAGACGTTTGTGACAAGAAATGATTACGGTGGTATACTACGGTGTTATCGCCCAAACTTTGATAAAATGTGTGACTCAAGCCATTTCATAGTAGCTCGCCACGCTGCATGCCACGCCATTATGTAAATAATTTAAAAAAATCGTAATAATACGGCTTGATACTGGGATTTATGATATGCCTTTGGAAACTTGTAAGCTCATAGGTTGAATGTAAGAGTCAGTTTATTCTGGTTGGTCTGAACATGAATCGAATAAAACTGTTACCCAATCAGAGAATCCGTCAGTGCAAAACGTATATAGGTAAACCTATCAGGTAATCCATATTCAAACTCATCGTCGTTGTTTACAATTATCTGAAGACGTTTGTTGTATTTGAAAAAAAAAGATTTAAATCGTATAATCCAAAATTTACTCGCAAACAAAAAAAAATAGAATTTCCAATATATTTATGCTTACATCATTTAGTTATACCTGTAAACTCCAACACCGTTGCCCTGCCCTGGTTTTAATAACGTATCGAAGCACAGTCAACGATTCAATTTTCCTGTATAATTACCAACATTGATATTGAAGCCTTGTATATCCAATAAAGCTAACATTCAATTAACAATCCACACGCTAAGACTGGAGTTCCGCCATGACATTTTAATTAACGACACATTAATGTGACGAAGCTATAAATATTCGACATGATGTGACAATTTCGTAAACAGGCAATCATTTTCCGATGTGATTACTTTATTCATTATTATTATATTATTATACCAGCCTGTTACTGTCCCACTGCAGGGCAAAGGCACGAGCATTAATCACCATGCTTGCTCAAGACGGGTTGGCGATTTCAGACTTATATTAATTATAAGTCCAGGTTTTCTCAAGATGTTTTTCTTTACCGATGTCAGTGATGTCAAAAATAAACTTAGAAAGTACATATGAATTGTAAAGTCAAATAGGTACTAGCCCAGGTTTGAACCCACAAACTTTATTAATTAATGTTGTAATAATACTGAGTTGATATCGCAACAATTATCGGCACTTAACACTATTGTAGTGAACGAACTAAAACTGACGTATCCTACATCGCGATATTAAAGTTTTACAAGCGATTGAACTTTTATGCAAGAACCCGACCAGTCAGTAGCCTACCAGACACCAGTCCCGTCTGGTAGGAGGATTCTCCCTTTTCAATGGAGGATGAAAAACTTTACAGCCTGTTCCTCAAACCTCCAAAGAGTGGATGATGTGCTTAAGTGGGCTAAACATGACAGGCCAACTTCTGAGGTCAGAGGGGTGGTAAATAAAAAAAGCCACAAAGGGTGTCAAATAACTAATACTAAGTTATTTTATCCTTTTTATTGTTTTATTAATTGCTTGAATTTTTTGGAAAAAAGATTAATAGATCTTGTTTTATAGCGGGTCGGTTTATAATTTATCTAAGATTCAACAGACTTATGTCAACTGCTCATCACCTTTTATATAATATTGCTTATCTCGATACAGGAACGTTAATTGTTAAGGAGTCTTCTCAACTTACCCATATGAATTGTGAAGAGAATAAATTGCTAAGCAACCATATTAAAGTAATCAAATCGTGCAAAATAATCGAAGCATGAAATACTTAGTATTGAGCAATTCCGGTAGCCATCTGTGGTCGAGAAGTTAAGAGCAAATGCACGAGTTACTGAAAAAAATACCTATACCGCTTTAGGTGTGCGTATAATATTGAAAGAGTTTCCTGGAATTCTTCTGGATTCCATCCTCGGATCTTAACATGGTGACAATGGGATTATCTCGAAAATTTACCCCTTTCAAATAAAAAAAAAGTATTTTCAAAATCTGTTCGCAATATCGGTGAACATACAAAAACAAGGAACGTCCTTTTTTGAAGTCGGTGAAAAATCGCTGTCTGCGTGATTCCCGGTTAAAAATACTCTATTTCTCTCATGTGGGGCTTTTACAGGCTTTTTTCAATAAATAATACTGGACAATCCACACAGCATCATCTAGCCCCAAGGTAAGCAGAGCTTGTGTTATGGGTACTAGATTACTGATATACTTAATACAATACATTACATAGATAGATATTTTTTGTTATACATAACAAATACCCAGATCACCCGGAAGAAACATTTGTAGATCGTACAAACATTTTTCCCAAGGCGGGAATCAAACCCGCAACCTCCTGCGTCGCAGGCGGACCTTCGCCCGCTGCGCCACATAGGTCGTCTTTTTTATATTATTGATTGGCATAAATTGCACTCATCGCATTGCATTGATTAAATTAATAATTAATAAAATGTTACCTTAGGTTATACTAAGACTGCATGTATAAATAGTCCTCTTCCTAAATTTTTCTATTGCTGTGATAAATGATTAAGTATTGACTAAAACTATTTCGACATCTTTTCAAGAATCCTAGTGTCAAAATTAATTTGAAACTCTCTAGTACTCTTACAGTTCTGGGCTAACGAGCTTTACCCAACAACAGTCCCTGTACACGTCACACGACAGGAGAATTCGTCTACCACCTCAATTTTGAGCGCATTAATAGTAACCAATGACCCTTGCTTCCGTGCCGAGTATCAACGAATGTCCCCGACTCGCTCCACTGAATCTAGTTAGTGATAATTGTGACGTATTAATTTTTGAATAGATCAAGGTGTGGAAGTATAATGGTTTTGAGTTACGATGATTGTCAGCAATGAGGTCAATGACTCTATTCAGTCGGAACAATGGGTAAGCAATATTTGTTTGGTTCCGTACGTGAACGATCAGTGCAGTACCTTTCAAGTGAGTTTTCGGCATTTGGATGGTTTTGCATCTGGCTGCTACTGTTGCAGTCATTGATTAAATTAAAAATAATGTGGCAATTTTTATCATTACTTAAGCATATATTCCTCGAAAGGTTAGACAGAGGTACGTACCGGACAACCACATTTCGGCCAGTTATGTTTAAGTACTACGTAAAAGAGGGCGAGCCTAATTCCATCAACAAGGCAAATTCAGACTCGATTTGATTCTCTATTTCAAATTCAAACGTTTCGAGTTCAATCGTTAAGACGTATTTTGGGTGATTTCCGGGTCACGACGGACTTTGAAAGGACTTCCTTTCCCAAGAAAGGTAGGATATATTATCCTAAATTATGCACTTTCTGCACAAAAGGATAACCAAATTCTTCCTATTAGATTCTTCCCTTATTTAACAATTCACGGAACATAGAAAATCTCTCAAATGGCCTAATCAATGCAATAAAAACAAAACATAATCGGAACATTCGTAATTATTATTATTAACTAGCGACTGCCCCGGCTACGCCGCGTGCAAACATAAGTTTTTCACACGATATTTATACAAAAATCCCTATTTTTTTACAACAAAATCTTTCAAACTTACTTTGTTCTGATACTTACAAAACACATATTACATAACACAACTCAAAATAAACCGCCAAAGCAAGTGTTGATCTTTCATACATGTGGCAATGAATATTTATTTATACAACATTTCATTCAAAACAATTTCAATTGAACCATTAACAAAAAACAATGGCGTCTTTCAGACAAAATCCCGCGAATTAATAGAAAACCGAACTCTCAGGATATGAGAACCTCGACCTGATTCTGTTAAAAAATAATTCATCAAGTGTCCAATTCTAATTACACTCGCAATCAACGTCAAAAAAATTGGGCCTGTCTGAACGACATGACATGTCTTCATTAAAATTTTGCACGTACGAGAAATCGTCGTTCGTTACTAGGGCTGTCGAGTCTTTGTTTTTTTTGACAAGGCGTAGGGACTAAATGGGTCAAGATGTCAACATTTGACGTTTTCGTTTAGGAGTATTGTTTTTTTTATTCTGATACTGTGCCCGCGTGGAATTAAAAAAAAAAAACAGGATTTCATTTCGTGCTAATTCTTTTTTAAATCAAAAGTAGCCTAAGTTATTCTTTGTGTGAAAGTCCTGTCAAAGTTGGCCCCGCCGTTTCGGAGATTACCTCAAAGAAAGTCCGCTTGGAATTTAACCAAAACCCGGGTTTCATATTTTGCGCGGTACCCTAATTCTTTTTCTAAATCAAAAGTAACCTAAGTTACTCTTTATGTGAAATTCCTGTCAAAATAGGTCTCGCCGTTTCGGAGATTACCTCAAACAAACAGACAGACATTTTTTTTAATTGTTTCGTTTATTATGTAATGAAATCATACGGTAGTTGTATAATTTCATTACCTATGTACAACGCTGGTATTTTGATATTGCAAACAGACACTGCAATTTGATTGTTCTCATGATTTAATGTTTATCATTGTAAGATTTCTGACGATAAGGTGCACCCATAATTCAGGAGACAATTTTTTATAAAGGGCAACATCAATTATTTCTAAATCTCCTTAGTAACTCGTACTATAAATATCTAATAATTAATTGTGTGCTGAGAAAAGCATCAGGATATTGTTCCCACGCTAAGCACGGTCGCATTGGGATGAGGGATGACACTTAATTAAAGTGTGTATCTTTGTTTACCTTGTTACTCCTGCTAAGGGTGGCTACCTGGTTACCTGCTCGTGCCTTATTATTTATAAGTTGTTATTTTACCGTAATAATATTATTGACGGAAATTAATCCACATTTTATCAGACAGATGTGATTGTGGGAAATTGTTTGTATTACTTCTTCGCAACCAAAATACTAGGACGGGGTGCAGTGCGGGCGTTTTGGGGGTCTGTTTTGTGCAATTTTTGAGGTTCAAAACGTGGTAATGCACTGACTCGTTTGAATAAATGAATTTTGAATATATTTACTGTCATTTAAATACAATTATAAATATAAAAAATAACCATATTAGTAGTAGAAGTAGCAGCGTATGCGACTGCTAAACCAATGTAGTGGTCGCAAGCGCTGTACCTGATTATGAGATCCTGGGTTCGATTTCCAGGTAAGGCAAGGCGTTATTGTATATTTTCAACTGAAAATTATATGCCTGGAGTCTGGATTTGTGCCTAGTTGATGGCACAGATCCAGTCCTCTTCCTACCCCCTTATTAAATTTGACCTAAAACATAACCGGCGAAAAATGTGGGTGTACTATAATAAATAAAGAATAATAATGGACAATCCACACAGCATCCTCTAGCCCTAAGCTAAGCAGAGCTTGTGTTATGGGTACTAGATGACTGATATACTTAATACAGTACATTACATAGATAGATATTTTTATTATATATATAGAAAATACCCAGAACACCCGGAACAAATATTTGTAAATCGTACAAACATTTGTCCCAGGGCGGGAATCGAACCCGCTACACTTCTGCCTAAACCTCCACAGATTACAGGGGTGATGTAATGTTTGATTGTATGTGTGGTTTGTAATAGACGACAAGCTACAAAGGAGGATAAAGGCTCATCATCTGCCTAGCCTTTTCGCAACTATGTTGGGGACGGCTTCCAGTCTAACAGGATGGAGCTGAATACCAGTGTTTTACATAGAGCGGCTGCCTGTCTGACCCCCATAACCCAGTTACTGGGCAACACGATACCCCTTGGTAGGACTGGTTCTGGCTACCCGTAACGACTGTCAAAGATCTACAAATGACAACCGGGACCAACGGCTTAACCTTCTTTCCGAGGCACGGAGGAGTCTCGATATGATACAAACGGTCACCCATCCACAGACTTACCTCGGCAAGCGTAGCTTAACCTTCGATCAACCCGTTAATTTAGTCACGAGCTAAAGGAGGATAAAGGATAATGTTAAATAATGAATACACGTGATAGTAACTCGTCACGTTTGAATGATGTAATTTTTGGTGATTGACATTGTGTCTATTTCTGTTTTATGACCATATTATTGAGTAATTGTTTTATTAAGCTACTGTTTTAGCCCATAAAACTTAGCAGGTAAACCGTTTTAAATTCAACATAGCGAACTGTGATATGGTTTGAATTTTAACTATACATCAAAAGTACCGAATTTTAAGCCTATTCAACAGACATAAATACCTGCTGTTTTGTATGGATGAATGGAGAATTTTGGACAACAAAAGAGATGTGAAAGAAAGGCATGCAACTGCATGCAGATGATATGACAAAGGGGCCCTCAGAAATGTCATATCAGCTCACGCGAATGGATAGATAGATGGTAATTTTTGACGACACGGTTGGCGCAGTGGTTGAGCCATTCCGCGACTGGCGTGTCGCCGCGGAGGCGGAGACGTTATCGGATCACCGATATATCCGTTTTGATGTCTCCGCCCAGACCGCCGGCGGCCGCAGTCCATCGGCTCCGCGGACGGACGGTCCGCGCTGGGCGCGTACGCGCATCGACAGGGAACTTCTCGAGGAGGCCGCCATTGTCCAGGCCTGGATCCGGGAGTCGGCAACGACCGAACCCGACGACGTCGACGAGGGGGCGCTGTGGTTCCGTGGGGCGATGTCGCAAATCTGCGACGCCTCCATGCCCCGCGTCCACGCACAGTCTGCAAGGCGCCAGGTGTACTGGTGGTCCGCCGAGATTGCGCAACTGCGCTTCTCGTGCGCGACGGTTTGGCGCCGGTACACCCGATACCGCAGAAGACGTCGTCGGGTTCCTGACGAAGAGGCCGCGCTGTATGAGGTGTACAGCGCGGCTAAGCAGGCTCTGAGGCTGGCCATCGGCGAGGCGAAGACGCGAGCCAGGGAGGAGATGCTGGGGACTCTGGACGGGGATCCGTGGGGGCGCCCTTATCGTGCGGTTCGTGGGAAACTCCGAGCCGCGGCGCCTCCACTCACCGAGAGTCTCCAACCCGAGCTGTTGGACGCTATAGTCGCAGCCCTCTTCCCGGCAAGAGCGGAGCACACTCCGCCGCCGATGGCTTTGCCCACAGCCGCAGAGCCTGCAGAGGACAACGCCATCAGCGTCCCAGAGGTGACACGGACAGAGATGGGGGCAGCCGTGACGCGGCTCCGGGCCAAGAACGTGGCTCCGGGGCCCGACGGGGTTCACGGCTGCGTGTTAGCCCTCGCTCTGAAGGAGCTAGAGCCCCAACTGAGAGGACTCTACACGGCGTGCCTCGAGCGGGGCCAGTTTCCCTCCTTGTGGAAGTCTGGCCGCCTGGTCCTGCTCAGGAAGGCGGGGCGCCCCGCGGACTCTCCGTCCGCGTACCGGCCCATAGTGTTGTTAGACGGGGTGGGCAAGCTGTTCGAGCGGATAATCGCAGCCCGCCTCGTCGACCACTTGTGCAGAGAGGGGCCGGACCTAGACGAGAGCCAGTTCGGTTTTCGGCATGGGCGCTCCACTATTCACGCTGTGTCGAGAGTGAGAGTCCTAGCGGAGGAAGCAGTGTCCCGGGGCGGGGTGGCGTTGGCGGTCTCTTTAGACATCTCCAACGCGTTCAACACCCTGCCCTGGAGCTGCATTCTCGGAGGCACTGCGGTATCATCGGGTGCCTCTCTACCTCCGCCGCATCGTTGGGGCTTACCTGGCGGAGAGGTGTGTCACCTACATGGGACGTGATGGCGGACACCAGCACCGCGTGTCGTGCGGTGTTCCACAGGGCTCGGTCGTAGGTCCGCTCCTGTGGAACATCGGGTACGACTGGGTGCTGAGGGGCGGACTCCAACCGGGCGTAGACCTGACGTGTTACGCGGATGACACGCTGGTCACGGCCCGGGGGAGCTCGCACAGGGAGGCAGCGTTGCTGGCGACGGCGGCGGTCTCACAGGTGGTGAGCCGCATACGGCGCCTAGGCCTGGAGGTGGCCCTCAGCAAGTCGGAGGCCATGGTATTCCATGGTCCCCGACGGGCGCCGCCGCCGGGATCACACATCGTGGTCGGGGGGGTCCGAATAGCTGTCGAGTCCACCATGAAGTACCTGGGATTGGTGCTCGACAGCCGGTGGGATTTTGGACCCCACTTCCGGCGGCTGGCGCCCAAGTTGTTGGGCGCGGCCGGGGCGCTATCAACGCTGCTTCCCAATCTGGGGGGCCCGAGCGCCGCCTGTAGGCGGCTCTACGTAGGGATCGTGCGATCGATGGCCCTGTACGGGGCCCCGATCTGGGCGGCTGACCTGACGGCCTGTAGCCTCTCTGTTCTGCGGAAGCCACAGAGAGCGATGGCCGTCAGAGTCATCAGGGGATATCGCACGATCTCCTGCGAGGCGGCTTGTGCACTGGCCGGATCCCCGCCCTGGGACCTGGAGGCGAAAGTACTCGCGTCACTGTACCGGTGGCGCGAGGAAGCGCGGGCGCGAGGCGAGCGACTGACGCAGCGACACATGGAGCTGCGTCGGTCCCAGCTTCGTGAGGTCCTGGTGGCGGAATGGCGAGAAAGGCTTTCACGCCCTACCGCCGGCCTCGTCACCATCGAGGCGGTCCGGCCGGTGCTCGATCACTGGCTCGGGAGGAGGCACGGCTCCCTGTCGTTTCGGGTGACGCAGGTGCTCTCGGGGCATGGTTGCTTCGGGAAGTACCTGTGTCGCATAAACAGGGAGCCGGACGCCCGGTGTCACCACTGCGTCGACTGCCGGGAGGACACGGCGTGGCATACGCTGGCAGAGTGTCCCGCTTGGGAGGATCCACGCCGTGCCCTCGTTGCGGAAGTAGGCAGGGACCTGTCGCTGCCGGCCGTCGTGTCATCGATGGTTGGCAGCGAGGAGGCCTGGAACGCGGTGGTGTCCTTCTGCGAGACGGTTATCTCGCGGAAGGAGGCTGCGGAACGGGAAAGGGAGATATCTTCCTCCAACCCGGCCCGCAGCAGACGCACCGGGCGTCGGCGGAGGGCGGACAACGCCCTCTTCCAGCCCCCCTAAATGGGTCCAGGGGCGACGGACCTGGGGACGTCTGTCGCCCCCTTAACACCAGGACCCGAGGTGGTGGCGCGTGTTCCACGCGCGCCCCTCTTAGACGTCGCGGGGGGAGTCTAACACCTCACTCCGCCCCTCGTCCTGAGGAGGCCTGCATAGGCGGGCCGGCACTAGCTGGGGGTTGCGGAAGGATCGTACGTTCCCGCGACCCCCGGCGTAGGTGTGAGACGGAACAACGGGTGGTTTTTAGTCAGTAAGAGTCTGACAGACCCCTTCGCTCCCCCAGAGCGAAGGACATCCATGAGGATTTTCCAACCCGCACCAAAAAAAAAAAAAAAAAAGTGGTTGAGCCATAGGCTGCTGCGCCGCGTGTTGTGGGTTCGATCCCCGCACGGAACAAATATTTGTATGACCTACAGGTAATTGTTCCGGGTCTGGCTGTTTGTGCATGTGAGTTTAAATGTTTGTAAACGCACCCACGGTTCAGGAGAAATTCCTAGTGTGGGGCAACGTTTTTGTCAAAGAAAGAAAGAATTAATTAAAATACCATAAGCTTATAAATATCCACGTAGATTCAAATGCTCACTGCCCATTTTTAATTTTTCCAAGTACATATCTTGGGACAACCATAATAATGAGGACATAGATGAATGAGAAATTATTATTTCTTTGTAGTTTTTTTGGTTCCAAATAACGGTCCGGTCACGCGATTATAGCAATCAACCAATTTGGGAGGCGGTTGATTTGTAACAGCTGTTTTAATAGATGTTTTGGTGTCAACAATTTAGTTCTAAACCTTTTATAAAGAACAAAGATAAAACTGACCTAGATTATGTTTTAATCAAAAAAATAGTTATGCTTGGGTTACAAGAATAGACGAAGACTATAAAAACGGATGAAAGGATTGACAATTTTGATGAGGACAATAAAGATGGATGGAAGAATTATAAATCATCATCTGCCTAGCCTTTTCTCAACTGTATTGGAGTCGGCTTCCACCTTAACCAGATGCAGTTGAATACCAGTATTGCACATGGAGCAACTGCTTATCTGACCTCTACAATCCAGTTACTCGGCAATACAATACTCCTCGGTAAGACTGGTTGTCAGACTTTCGGGCCTCTGACTACCAGTAACGGCTGTCAAAGATCTACAAGTGAGATCCTGGACCCACGCTAACCGTGCATTCCGAGGCACGGAGCAGTCTTAATATGTTACGAACGGTCACCAATACACAAGTTGACCTCGGCAAGTGTAGCTTAACTTTTGATCAACCTGTGCGGCTGTTTTTTACTCAGCCATGAGCTCCTTGGAAGAAGAAGACATGCCAACTTCATGACATGACAATGCTAAATACTGTTTTCTACGTTTATGTCATTTATGTGATTTACCTGGCGTGTTTGGTCTCCGATACCTTCCCTTCTTTTCCCTCAGCAACGTCCTGAGCCGAGGGTCGTACCCCGCAGGGGGTGCCCTTAACAATTGGTCGCTTAGCTTTTAAGGTTGTTACGCCCTGGCTGGAGGCCTTAATTTCTAATGAAGTCCCCACAGGAAAGTTCGGTTAAGCATTTAATAAACCTGAAGTTTAACTGCGAGATGCCTATTCCAAAAATAAAGTAAGTTACGCATTTACACAACAGCGCCATACAAAAACAGACTTAAGTATTAAGCTTCAATTTCGACGCCGAAGTGAATTATAACTTTAACTCTGTATTTTATAAAAGAAAACTTTCTCCTCTAAACTATTTTGATAATAATCTCAGATTTATACTGGAGTATACGCCGATTATGTTATTAAGATACGTAATTACGTATTATGGACTATATATCTCTATTGTGATACAACAATCCGCTTACTGCGTGGTATTTTGGGGCCAGATAATATAACAATTCATTTTGAGCGGTTGAAGATAGTTGTGAAATGGGCTCTCCTATAAAAACTTACCCACGTGAGAATTTTCATTGCACGTTATAAACAGGGCTGCCGTTAATAAACATAAAATTGTATGATAAGCCCTATTTGTGAGACGCAATAAATAGTGCTTTTTGAATCTCCTGATGGTTTTAGTGGGACCAATTTTAACAACACAAGCTTTTCTTTTGGGTGAGAAATTATCCCACGGGAACGTACTACCGAAATCTTTCCTTTTTTTCTTTTCTTTTCTTGCTACGTTGCCCCACACTAGGAATTTCTCCTGTGTCATGGGTGCGTTTACAAACATTCAAACTCACATACACAAACAGCTAGACCCGGAACAACTACCTGCAGGTCATATCAATATTTGTTCCGTGCGGGTCGATTCCTCCCTTTTTATTTTGTTTTGTACATGACCTGTATAAAATCCGGATGTAGGCATGTATTTAGAGTTCAGAATCAGAATCAGAATAAATAATAATAAGTTCGATAGTATTGTCCCACGAATTGCGATTAGGAAAGTCCTTAATTAAATAATAATAGACAATCCATACTCTATTAATAATTGTTATAAATCCGTAAGTAACCGTGACTGTCTGTCTGTTTGTTGTGTGTTTGTATTTTCACTCCTCCACATCTTAACGGAATTAGACAAGATTTGGCTCAAGGATAGATCATGGTTAGGAGATATAATACTTTTATTTTTATTTGACGACACGGCTGGCGCAGTGGCTGAGCGATCGACTGCCGCGCCGCATGTCGTGGATTCGATTCCCGCACGGAACAAATATTTGTATGGCCTACAGGTAGTTGTTTCGGGTTGCTGTTTGTGTATGTGAGGTTAAATGTTTGTAAACGCACCCACGACACTGGAGAAATTCGTAGTGAAGGGCAACGTTTTAAAAAATTAAGAAAGAAAAAAAAAAAGATTGGATTAGGGCTCCAAATCTATAGGGGTCAGGCGTGATGTTATGTTACATTATTTGTTACTGACCAGGAGCGGATACCCCTGCGTTTCTGTTCACCAGTCACTGTTTTGCAGTACTCATTTCTTTAGTTTTCAAACTTCATTAATATCTATGGGTTTTAGTAATTGTTGCTAGCTTCATAAATTTAAACCTACATGCGATAGGGTAAATCTGTTTTTGTGCTAGGGTCTCTAATAATCTAATTTCGTTTTTCTGCAAAGCTTTTACTTTTTTATAAAAAAGTTGATAGCTTTGGCGTTTTTAATGGCTCAGTGGTAGACCTAGATATCTCGGAAACTGACTGCTGAATATTATCATTAAAAAATAATAAATTCTAGTATTAAGTTTCTTAGAATTTTTTAGAACGCTGAACAGTTTTAGAGTTAAAAAATTTTTTTCATGAGTATGTAAATACGTAAGTTAGCGGAAATGTTAGGAGGGGATACCCTATAAGCTCATACACTGACACTGAGTATTAGGAAATTGGTAATTGTTTTTTTTTTATTAAACTTAAGCATTTTCAACTTTGCATCTGCCATTGAAAACAATACCAGTATTATCTGACCTCATATTCTACTGAAACTCCGTGTCCGACATACTGACCCTATTACTAAACTTCCGTCTGCCTGTCTGTCTGTCAGCGGGCAGTATCTCATTAATAGTAATAGGATGACAGTTGAAATTTTCACAAAGTTTGTATTTATATTCAAAGAACGCGACAGTTTCGGCGTTTTATTCTGGCCCTTAACAATCGAGTAACTGCAATTTTGTACATCATCAGGCTATATTAGTCCACTGTCCACACATAGCCATACAGACATAGCCCTCTCCTAATGAGCGCCATAGCGCCCTGTCTTCAGCTTGCCGCATCCAGCATCTGCCTGCAGTCTTTCGCAAATCGTCATCCCACCTGGTCAGAGGGCGTCCTACACTACGTTTGCCGAGTTGAGCATTTTTGTACGATGGTACGGAACCGTCCGTGTGTGACGACTTGCTCTTTTTTACGTTTATTTTTTTACGAAATGATTCTACAGAATATATTATTGTAATGAAATGATGAAATAAAATTTATTTCTGTAATTAGGTTTCAAAAAAATACTTTTACTCGTAATAAAATATAATGAATAAATTACATTTAGATTAAGTCGGTGTTTCTCTACATAACTAATCTGAGAAGAACTGAAACAAATCAAAGGTCACAGTCTCTTCTAAAATCCGTACATTATCTTGGTCAGATCATGTGAGGACCATGCAGATTAGTGTCTGAGATGGTCTTTTGAGTAAAGGACCAGACCAGATAAGAGTAGACCTGTCCTGTCAGTGCAAGCATATGTCAGCAATCATAGAGCTCAACACTGTAAAACACATTTGTAAATGAACGTTTGTGTGTTGTTTTGTTGAATGATTTAATAAGAAAAATAAGCTATTCGTATAGTGGCAGTCTGCGGAAATTTTATACAGTAGGCAAGCTGAAGGTCAAAAGGTCACCACATGTGGCCTTCTGTCCCAGCAAAAAAAAACATACGATTCCGATGTCACTCGCACGGCACCATCACACAATGTACGACTTATCCAGCTATCATTCAACTATCTTGCCACATACGAACTAAATCTAACGACTACATGGCGGTATTCAAGATATCCACGCGATTAAACATGAACATATTATATACAAGAACTCGATAACAATCGTCTAGCCCGGTAGCCCGCCAGACTCAACACCCGTCTGGTCGGAGGATTCTCACTTTTCTATGGAGGAACTTTACACCCTGTTCCTCATATCCCCTACTGTTATCTGTTACAAAATGAATAATTTATTTCTTCTCACGGAGGTCTTCATTAAACTTCTCATCACAACTTCAAGGAATTTTTATTGCCGATTAATATTCACTAAATAATGCTTATTTAAATGATTTATGTCTATTTATGCGAAGTATAGGTTACGTTTAAGTAGTTAAATATTTTATGGCATTGGATACCTACGGAATTTCAATACTATTTGAATTGCTTTTTAAAATTGTTTTAGGGTTCCGTACTACAAATGGAAAAAAAACGGAACCCGTATAGGATCACTTTGTATTCCGTCTGTCTGTCTGTCAAGACCCCTTCAGAAAGGATCGCGTTGAGGGATAAAGTTGAAATTCATATCATATATGTACGTAAGTCTTAGATCCCTTGAAGTTTTATAAAAATCAAGCTTTTAAGTGAACGCAATAAAAAAATAATTTATGCGACATATTTTGATGGAAACTTTCTACAGTAGTTTTTGAATTTTTTTTGGTGTATTTTATTTTGGTGAAAGTACCTGTTTAATGACCTTACGTTGGTGAATAACCCTTAGTGCGCGAATTAGACCCGCACTTCTCCGGTTTTTATAAATGTTTTTTGTGCTATAGAATAGAATAGGAAGTTTTTATTTCAGACCGGAGTCCATAGGGTTAGTAACAATTTTACTTAAGTTCTAGTGTTAGTAGGTTATAGACATGAAAATATACAATTAAAATTCAGCATGGAGCCGCATCCACCTCCGCAAAATCGGGGAGTCCCACCGATTTGCGAATACGCTGAGAATACTGTTGGTGCTGCCGCGAACACGAGTCATCAGGGTTGCACATCTATTTCTAATAATGGCTGCAAAACCATCAATATTATTATCTGCAAACATCCCTGACGCACTACTACGCCATGGCAGCCGCAGCAGCACTCTCAGTGCATTATTGTATTGAACGCTATGTAGACACAATATCATCTATATGCCTCTATGGTAGCTAACAGGCTTGATTGTAAGATTGTGCACCACTGCTGTAAGGTTTAGGCTGGGCCTGTCACCTTGCAACAATGATGCCACCACCTATTTCTGCTATTTCTGTGGTTTTGTCTTTGTTTTTAAGTGTACCCACTACTAACATAGTTTGTAAGTACATTGTTACTAACACTATGAGTCTTGTTGCTTGAAATAAATGATTTATTGTTATTAAAAAAAAAAACTATCACAGAATAATATTTTTTTTTTTTTTTTTTTAAATAAACATTGCCCCACACTAGGAATTTCTCCTGTATCGTGGGTGCGTTTACAAACATTTAAACTCACATACACAAACAGCCAGACCCGGAACAACTACCTGTAGGTCATACAAATACTTGTTCCGTGTGGGGATCGAACCCACAACACGCGGCGCAGCAGCCGATGGCTCAACCACCGCGCCAACCGTGTCGTCAAATTTTCGGCGTTTAATGATTTAATACAGTACCTACGTGATATTGAAAAAATTGTGGTGTTTCTTTCACAAAAGCTATTATATGAATCATTGGTCTGGTGGTCGAAGGCAATCATGCTGAGCATAAGTTCCTATCTTCAATTACCTAATCGAGCAGTGTTATGGGGTATTTTCATTTGAAATTTCTCAGTAGCAGCACGGTATCTTGATTTCTAACCGGTTGATGGCTATAGACTCGCCTCATGTTATATAATACCTAAAATGTGGGTGTTCTGTAGGTAGAGACGCAGCAGATTGGGAACACAATTGGACATGAACCTCTTTTGTAATAAAGATGCAAAACTATCAAAATAAATTTTACAGATTGGAGTAGCTTGATGTGCTGGTCTTTGTACACCACTGGCTAACATTTCCGGCACTACAGATTTGGTGTTTTACTTCAAAATGCTACTACTCTGGGCACCGATTTAACGAGATCTCGGAATCGAATAAAAAATAGGGAGTCGCATTTAAAACTTGCAAAAAACATAAAGGTTGACTTCGACTCATAAACGTAATATCTAAGGAAATATAGTCTCAGAACCTTCCATTTCGTAAGCAATCACTGTTAAACTGTTTATCCAACACACTCAACATCGAACGTATAATATAGGCAGGCTGTTCCATTACTGAAGTGATTTCCTCTAGCTAACAAAGAGCAGGCACGTTACGTCTATCGCAAGTGATCTAGCTGACACTGTTGCGTGACTAGAACGAAATAAAAAAGACATACACTCAGAAGGTCTACACACCCACGCTGTGTGCGTGCTGGGCAAAATCCTACTAATCCATACTACTATTGTAAATTTGAATGTAACTTTTTTTTTGTTATAACGTTGTCCCACATCAGGAATTTCTCCTATATCGTGGACCCGGGACAACTACCTGTAGGCCATACAAATATTTGTTCCGTGCGGAAATCGAACACGCGCCACGCAGCGCAGCAGCCAATCGCTCAGCCACTGCGCATGACTTTGTCCGTCTGTTGACTTTTTACGTTTAATTCGCTGAACCGATTTAGTACACTTATGAAATTTCGTAGGGAGATAGTTGAGTCCCTTGGAAGGACAGGTTTAATCCGCGACTTTGTCAGCATCCGCGATAAACGACTTTCATGCGGACGAAGTAATGGGTAATAGCTAGTATTATTAATGTGAAATTTTGTAAGGATGTATGGATGGATGTGTATTATACGGATATTGATGAAACTTTACAGTATTATAGCTCATACTTCAGAAAGACATTCACAAATATATGCAGACGAAGTCGCAGATGGCTGCTAGTACAAAGTACGTTACGTACGCTGTTTCTTGATAAAAATAACTTAAAATACTGACGCAATTATCATAAAATAATTACTAAATAATCATTAAAACTATCAATATAGCTATCGAATATACTGACTGTTTCGTGAAAATATATGATGACCGGCAGCAAACTTATACATTATAAGCACGTTAAGCCGTTGGTCCCGGCTGTCATTTGTAGATCTTTGACAGTCGTTACGGGTAGTCAGAAGCCCGACAGTCTGACACCAGTCTTACCAAGGGGTCTCGTTTTGCCCAGTAACTGGGTAGTGGAGCTCAGACAGGCAGTCGCTCCATGTAAAATACTGGTATTCAGCTGCATCCAGTTGGACTGGAAGCCGACCCCAACATACATAGTTGGGAAAAAGCTAGGCAAATGGGATGAGCAAATTTATACATTTTACTTATAATTTCGTAATTCTACTTCGCTTTCTTAATCTATAAATACAGCTAAAATAATAATATTATTATTAATATTATTATGCGTACTTGCTGCTTTGCCGTCGAGCAAGGAGTGAACCTTCTTACAATTGTTCGTGTTGTGATATAACATAAGTAAATAGATAGAGCTGTTTAGTTGCGTGTGAGATTTGCGAGGGAAAATAATTGTTAGAAGCGAAAGATTAATACGTGGGATAGTGATTCGGTTTTCCTTGTTAGTTGTACGTACAGTACCTAATCAATTAGGTTACTTGAAGTAGATTAAGATACATACGTAGACGGCGATTGTTCTAAAACATCGAAAATTACCTGTCTTGCAATTTTTTTTCCTCCATCTACTTTTTTCACTTCACTACATATTATAAAACAAAGTCCTCCGCCGCGACCGTCTGTTTGTTCACGATAAACTCAAAAACTACTGCACCGATTTTCATGCTGTTTTCATCAATAGAGTGGTTCTCGAAAAAGGTTTTAGTATATGATTTGTAAAGGTTTAGTAAACATTGGCTAAATTATAATTATATTTATTGGAGTTGTCGTCGTTGAAATTTCATGAATACTTTTTGCCGCGATAACTGATATACACGCGGGCAAAGCTGCGGGGATCAGCTAGGCTAGCTAATTTATATAGACTAGCTGATCTGTATGTAGATACACGGACGACAGAATTGTCAGTGATAGGATGCCTCTTCTTTTTCATTGACGTCGCCTTTTCCCATTACGCAGGGTTGGCATTTCCAATCATGTGACGCTACTTACTTCAGTCTTTCGCGTCATCTTACGTAAGTACAATCTCCCTCGTGTGGTTTTGGACCTTTCTCATCCATGGATGTGGACCACATGTAGTTTTACGTTTCCATCTGCCCCTCTTCTTTGTAGCCATGAAAAGGCACGAAGCCATATATTTATGGAAGTGCATGACCAAACCATCTCAGTCTGACGGTCTTTATGTTTATCTGCTATTTCTGCAACCTTGAAACTCACCCTCACGCGACTTCATTACATAGTAACACTCACTGACGCGCTTGGTTTTTACAATAAGTATTGACCATGCCAACTCTGGCAGTAGCCACCGAGCCGTCTCCGGACTCTTAAGCTATATTTAGATTAGTAAAAATAACATTTGATTGCTTGACTAGCACGCGTAGCATGACCAATTTGAAATAATATATCCTGCCAAGAATAGACAACGTTCTTTAATTGTAACTTGAAATCTCTCCTACACGCTTCGTAGACTGTAGATAATAGAAAACTTTCTTCTCTTCAGTTTTAACATCGCCATGCTCAGGAAGGTAAAAATCTTTCAACAATTTGTCATGTTGTCTGTGTTGTTGTCTTCCGGAGACAAAACCCGTTTCTATGGTGGTCAAGTTGCGCGTGCTGCAAGTTTGAGAGAGAAGAAGAACAATAGTTTTATTATGTAAATCAAAATCATTCTAAGAACGATCAATTGATCAACACTAATTTCAGCGAGGTCACTAGTCAAATTATAGGCAAGTGCATTGATCCTATTAACTATTGTTAACAAGTCGTAATTTTCGTCTGGGAACTACGCATTTTAATTTTATTAATGTTCTTTGAGAACGTGCCAGCAGCCCCAGTATTGCGTTTACATCGCACGACGTCCTGTTATCTTTATTTTATTGCATTTTTATATCATCATGAAACAAGAAGATAAAATAGGCAAACATAAATACCCAAAAAGGAGTTCTTGGGTAAAAAATAACAGCCGCTCTAGTCGATATCAATGATTGCAGAAATCGGTTCCTGGTTATTTTTGGAAGGGGCATCTCGCAGTTTATCCTTCAGGGATATCTACTGCTTAATCGAACTTTCCTGTTTATACCTGAAGGTTAACTGCGAGATGCCTATTCAAAACAAAATAACAACAAATTGAACCAAAATCCGCTGCTTGCCGTGCATGCGTTGCTGCCGACGCTTATGTTGATTGACAATTTTTATTAGTAGTCAGAAGCTCGAAAGACTGACAACCAGTATTACCAAGGAGTGTTGTGTTACCCAGTATATATAGTAAATATCACTGTAAAATACAGGTATTAGCTGCATTCGGGTTGACTTGAGGCTGACCCCAACATAGTTGCTAAAAGATCGATTGAAGTTAAGAGACAGTATCATACTTAGTTCACAATTTATGACTCGATGCCCTACTAAATCTGAGAATTTTATGTAGACTTCTGAATAATTTTACGATCACCAACTCGCTTGACATTTACATTTGCCAGGACAGGATAATCTACAGTAGCAGGAAATAATTTTACGCAGCGAAAGGGAAATCGTAAAATGAAATGTCAGTGTGAGACTAACTTCACTTGTCATAATAAGCAGGCTAAAGTTTAATTGGACATCTATCCAAGTTTAGAACTAATGGATATAATAATATGTTTATTTTTTGAATAATTCTTTAAACAATCAGTCTTTATTTTGATCTTCACGGTTGGCTCAGTGGCTGAGCGATTGACTGGTGCGGTGCGTGTCGTGGGTTCGATTCCCGCAAGGAACAAATATTTGTATGGCCTACAGGTAGTTGTTCCAGGTCTGGCTGTTTGTGTATGTGAGTTTGAATGTTTATAAACGCACTCACGATACAGGAGAAATTCCTAGTGCGGGGCAACGATATAAAAATTAAAAATGTAATGGCAATCCATCTAGGGGCCCAGACATTAGCTACGAGCTTTGCGCCATCAGTAACGTCCATCACATCCTGTAGCGTCCAGCTCTCAGAGCACGCAGGTCAAATTATCAGGTGTCCCATCCTGTGTGTAGCAGTACTATATTTGCACACCAGGCTAACGTCATCTTAATGGGGCCCACTAGGGGGCCGAAGCTTGCCAGGGTTGCGAGATGTTCACAAGAGTACCGTGACCCTAGAAAAGGACAAGGTCGGAACACGGATGGGAGTTAGTTACTAAAAGTTAGACACGCCCTCACGTTCCACCCAGAACGAGAAAAATCATTGGATGATATACCATCCTGAAAAAAAAAGGCTGGAGTCATCTTTTAGTCATTTTTTTACCTGAGTAGATTTTCATGCTTCAACCAACCTGTGCTCAGAGTCTGTTAAGAGTTTTCCAGTTTCCAAGGTAATTCATGACAAGGGGGGAGATATTCAGCAGATAGAACTAAGGCAATAGGTAGGGAAGTGCTATCCCGCCATAGCTTCAGTTTCTCTTTAGACCGTGTCAAAAACTTGAGTTAAACCTCTATGAGAGGACTTTAAAGGTTATTTCGTTTTGTAACTTTCTTTCTTCAGTTAGTTTTAATGTTTGATTACTTCTCGCGGCCACGTGTTCTTGCTTTGGTATTGTTCGTTAAATTGGTGAGATCTAAAGTTATGTAATGTCTGACTAAACGCTGATAGACTGAACACCAACAGGACTTGACTTCGACGGGACTCTTTGCCCAGAAGACACTTCGCCGACAGGGCTCATCAGTGACGCAAATTATCTACGATGGTCAGACACGTGAGTTCCGCTATACGTTTGTAAAAATGGGTGCACTGACTGGACAAGTCCACTCTTTCTTATTGTGTGATTCTTTTCATAAAAGACTATCTGCATAGCCCTCATGTAATCTGACCAAGTTGATTTTTGGACTTTAAAATAGACTGTGACTTCCGAGTTCGTTCGTTTTGTTCGTTCGTTTTGTTCGTTCGTCATGTTTCTTCTCCGAGACTCCTAATATAATAGGTAAGAAACACCACAGTTTTAAAAATAGTTTGCTTGGTTTACTTGCAGAAGTGATTAAAGCAATTTATAGAAATGAAGCTCAGATTAATTTTGGATTTACCTGTCAATTGCTTGGGGTCGTCGATACGATTTTGCATTTACGGTTACAAATTCAAATCACCTTATTTACGAGTAATAATACTGAATAATGAAAAATCCATCCTCAGGTCCACCCCGACCCTACAATGCCTTACTTTACGTTACGTTTGATATATAATTTGACATTGTCGAGCAGGTAGTGTGAAAAAAAGAATATTACACATAGCAATGGCTGCAAATGTTTCATAGTAATTTGGATAAACCAATTTATTTTGTTGCGACATGAAACAAGTAAACAGAATATAATCACGCCCACTGCACTAACCGTGATTATTATTAGGCCCTTTGTAGCCCAGTACAGGACAAAGGCCAGACTCCTTCCACTTACCAATCTTAATCTATTTTCAGCTGTGTTCTATTTAGTAAACAGAGCCTAGTTTGTGAAGCCAACTCCTCTAAGGTCACTGTGATGGCTTTTAGAAGCACAATTGATTTACAAAAAAATAGTCATGCATTTTAATTCAAATACCAATTAGGGTATAGAGGGGAACAGGGGGAATTGGAGCCTACTTAGGAAAAAGTTCAATAAAAGGCAAATTTATGAATACTTTAGGAACTTTTTATTAGAAACTAAATCCTTATTTATTTGACTATCATTTAATCACAGCCTGTACGTTACATTATTAGGCATTTACTACAGATAAACTTTTTTGATAACCTATTCATTCCCATATGTGTATTGCATATTGCCTATTAATGCCTATTAAAACCCGCGTGGTTTGTTGAAAAAAAAGTAGCCGATGTCCTTTCCCGGAGTGCAATCTATCTCTCTGCCTTTATATCGAAATAATGTTATCGAAATCCATTCAGTGGTTTAGGCGTGAAAGATATACAAACAGACACACACACTTCCCATTTATAATATTAGTATGGATTTACTATCAATTGATTTAAAAAAAAGAGTACACACGTAGTCGGTTATTAATTTTGTAGGTAGTGTAACTGGACCGGTTGACCTATCTATATTAAATATAACATTGCCTATTTGCTAATTCCATGTAACTATTAGTAACAATGGTTCAAAACAGTCACTCAATCACAACTGCGGACGTTATATTAGTTGAGCTAGCAAATAAAACGGCTGAGTTTGATGGTTATTAGTCATACTTATGATTACCTAACACATTATTAAGTATTGAGATCATTCATGTTTCCTGCAATCATTATAGTTGCAGTGTACATCCATTCAACTTGATAGTGGACTGTGATTCATAAAAACCGGTACAAATAGCTATATTAGTAGGTACTGTACAACCTAACCAGTCCTGAGGTACCGGGATATTAATAAAAGGCTTTTCTTTTTTATTATAATAGAATTAACGGAGCTACATTTTTTACATTTTCTTTTAAAAAATGTAGCTCCTATTCGGGCTAGTAGTAGTACAATACATGGTACACAAATTACAGGAGGTGGTAGGATCTTTCCTCAAAATGCAGTGCTTAACTGCTGGGTATGATAAATAAACCTTACCCAAATAAATTTTAAAATGTCATGGCCGAGAGGTTTAGGCTTCGCCTTTTGTGCACGAGGTTGTGGGTTCAAACCTGGGCAAGTACCAATGTGAGTTTTTCAATTTATATGTACTTTCTAAGTTTATCTTGGACATCACTGACAACGTTGAAGGAAAACATCGTGAGGAAACCTGGACTTACATAATTAATATAAATCTGAAATCGTCAACCCGTCTTGAGCAAGCGTGGTGATTAATGCTCATGCTTTCTCTGTATGAGAAGAGGCCTTTGCCCTGCAGTGGGACAGTATTAGGCTGGTACTTAACTTTACAAATAAATTACTCTTGCCTTACCCTTTACCCTAACTATATGTTCTCTCTTGTAATCCCTGAAGGATAAGGCAGCGGTGTACCTCATAGTACACCCACATTTCGCTAGTATGCTTAGTCCCATGTAATAAGGGGCGAGCCTATAGCTATCAATCGGGCACAAATACAGCGTCCTGGCTGCTATTGAGAAATTCCAGATGGGAAAACCCAATAACGCTCTTACCGACCTGAGAATCGAACACGGGACCTCATGCTCGGTAGTAGCGCTAACGACCACTAGACCAACGGGGTAGTCCCTAGTTACCCTAACAAGTACCGTTAATAAAAACATCCTTATCCATACTTTATATATTATTTTAATATTACAAATGGGAAAGTGTGTGTGTCTGCTTGTCTGTCTTGCAAGGCAAAACCACTGAACGGATTTCGATAAAATTTGGCACAGAGAAAGATAGCATCCCGAGGAAGGACATTGGCTACTTTTTATCAGCAAACCACTCGAGCAAAGCCGCGGGTGGAAGCTAGTTATTATATATGGAAGCAATTACTAAGCTCATTATTTGCATTGTATATGCCGATAATGTGTTTTTAGTTAGTTAGTCTGCGCATTAACTACATGCAATCAACATCGAGTTAAATTAGCTATTAAATTAGTAATTAAAACCTCAATACACGATCTTAATAATCGTTTATCATAATCATCAACATCATCATCATCAGGATATATTTGTCCACTGCTGGACATAGCCCTCTCCTAATGAGCGCCATAGCGCCCTGTCTTCAGCTTGCCGCATCCAGCATCTGCCTGCAGTTTTACGCAGATCGTCATCCCACCTAGTCAGAGGGCTTCCTACACTACGTTTGCCGAGTCGCGGTCTCCGCTCAAGAACACGTTTACCCCAGTGGTTGTCGGTTCTTCGCGAGATATGGCCAGCCCACTGACACTTCAACTTGCCAATTCTTTGAGCTATGTCGGTAACTTTGGCGCTCTGTCGGATGTATTCGCTACGAATTCTATCCTTCAGAGAAACTCCGAGCATCCTTAGCTCCATTATCGAATTATTCTCTTTTATTAGGTACCGCGTTTGGATATAAAGATGCTGTTAGAATCGAATGTTGTGACAATGTTGTGTGCAGGCATAACGGGTAGTCCTCTGCTCAGAGCATGCATGGAGGATGGAGAAACGGTGTCGCACGTGCTCCTCACGCGTACAAGCGCCAGCAAAATACAATGGAGACCAATGACTTCTCCTGTTTGGATGGAACGGGAGGGCGTGACTTTTACTGACTAAAATCCATCCGTGTTCCGTCCTTGTCCTTTCCGTTCCAGGGTCACCGTTACTCTTTCGAATAACAATCGCCCTTAATATACTTTTCGGGTTCCGGTACGTAACGAATGGCCACCCATCCACGGACTGACCTCAACAAGCGTTAACCTCAACCTTAAAGATCAATCATGTGGCTGTTATGACTTAACCCCAAGCCCCTGTCCTCTCCCGCCGCTCTTCGTGATAAAGCTAAACACATGAGATAATCTTTTTGTAGCTGTAGTAGATATGATATTTAATGTATTCACGTAACACCTTAACTGCCAAACAACGAGACACAATAGAAAATGTATTGTTTGTCGGTCATTTGGCGTTCAACGTGGGTTGCTGAGTTCATGTAATCGGCTCTTTTACATATGTCATATACCTGTGTCATGCCCAGCACCTGAGGATGGGTGACCATTCATTATATAGTTACCGACGTGCCGAAAGCAAGCTAAGCCGTTGGTCCCGGCTGTCATTCGTAGATCTTTGACAGTCTTTCGGGTAGTTAGAAGCCCGAGTCTGACAACCAGTCTTACCATGGGGTATCAAGCTTGTGGAGGTCAGATTGGCAGTCACTCCATGTAAAATACTAGTATTCAGCTGCATTCGGTTAGAAGTCCAGCCCTTCCCTTGCTGTCAGAAGACAGCCAGCAACGTCCTAAGCCGAGGCTCTTATCCCGCAGGGGGTGCCCTAAGCGATTGGTCACGTAGCTTAAAAAAAAATACACCCTGGCTGGAGGCCTTAATTTCTAATTAAGTCCCCACAGGAAAGTTTGGTTAAGCAGTAGATATACCTGAAGGATAAACAGCGAAATGCACATTCCAAAAAAAAAAGAATGCTTTCGTTTCGACTGGAAGCCGACCCCAATATAGTTGGGAAAAGGCTAGGCAGATGATGATGTATGCCCAGCATCTATATTAAGTACGTTTTCCAGACTTAGAATAGTGTTAAATAGTAAAAAGCTTTATTTCAAGTCGGTTATCATCGCCTTAAACCCCAAATTGGATAAATTGTTATTCTATACAATATCTTCACTATTGTACGATTATACACGGTTTAAAGGCCTATATAATTTGCATATCTAATGGTTACTTTAATTAAAATATAGCCAATAATAATGAAGCGATTACGCAGATTTAGATAATGATTATTTGGGGTTAACTAAGATTAACTTGGTGGATTTTAGAAGATAGGATTTAGAATAATTTTGTGATGGTATAGTCATACATATTACAAGGTATTAAGTTTGATTTTAGAATGTGGCATTATTGCCAATATAAATGGAATGTCACTATGTGTAGGTGCAACAAGCTCAATCTAAAGTCCTCATAATATCTATATTTTAATAAAATTGAAGTGTCTGTTGGTATTGTCAAAATAACAGCAAAAAGTTCATACGGTAGTTATTTTATTTTATTATTTTAGGGAAAACAAACAATTGTACATTTTTTCATACGTATACGTATACAATTAAGTAGGTTAACGTACAATCAACAACGTTTCCACATATGATTAGTATTAAGTATAATTAACTTACAAACAGTATGGATGAAAGGTGGGGCTAATCATAACATTATACACTTATACCAGAAGAAAAAAGTAATGTTTGTTTGTCTGGTTGTTTGACGTGTTGTTTTGACCGATTTTAACAGGTCTTTCACTGACAGTAGGAGTAACTGAGGCTGCTTTGATTTTAGAAAAATAATATGGGTTCCGAGCAAAAAATTAAAAATACTATTTTATTAAATTCCACGCGGGTTAAGTCGCGGGAACAGCTAGTAAATATATATAATGTTTAGGTGGTAATGTTCGTACCGTTTAACCATTAGTTTTATGAGAGAACGGTTGTAATAACACTTCAGCACGAGGATACTAAAGATTTGTAATTGGAAGGAGCATTACAACGGTTTATTTTGAGTCAATTAGGTACCCAGTACAAAATTATCTAACAATAGTAACATAATGCACGTATTCAAAGTAAAAATAAACATCAGAAAAAAACAAAAAAAAATAGGAACAAGCCGATGGAAAAATTTAACGCTTGCAAGCGTTGAATTTTTCCATCGGCTTGTGAATCCATCGGCAGAATTATGCGCCAAACTCAATTTATGAGGTTCTTGGTCCATCTCATTTCCAAAACATACATTTAGTACCTACAGCCAATTAGTCGCACACACTAAATTAAGATAACCTTTCATTTCTGCCTACTCACAGAACCATCATTGGGTTTTATTGTTGTTGTAAACAGGACGGTGGCAGAACGTGTGAGGGAGAAGCAAGCCTCCCGCCGCCCTGAGACGCCCTGGGCGTTGGGAGTCGCAGCCAGACTCAAGGCCACCATAAGCGCGGGCCTGCGGGTGACGCGCACTAGGTAGCTAGCCGTTCGATCCGAGACGCGGCCCAAGTCAACGGCGCGTCGTGTTCCATGTGCGCCTCAAGGAGACGTGACAGCAGAATGGGTGGGGCCCAATAGGGGGCCGAAGCCTGCCAGTGTTGCGAGGTGTTCGAAAGAGTTACCGTGACCCTGGAACGTAAAGGGCATGGACGGAACACGGATGGGTTTTAGGGTCTAAACAGACGGACCGCATTTCAACTGCGAATTTGCAGTTCGGATCCAGTTTGAATGCAGTTGACACGACTGCAATAGTACTCACTCTAACCTTGTTTTTACGACTGATTCTATGCGCGGGGGGGGGGCGGAGCGTTAAAGTAGTGCGGGCGGGTGGGTATGGTGCAGTTCGGATGCAGTTCGATTGCAGTCGGTGTGCAGTTCACACGACTGCACGCCGACTGCAATTGGACCGCACGGTTGGTTTGCAGTTCTATTGCAGTCGTGTCAACTCCATTCAAACTGCATCCGAACTGCAAATTTGCAGTTGAAATGCGGTCCGTCTGTTTAGACCCAGTCAGTAAAAGTCTGACATGCCCTTCCGTTCCACCCAGAATGGGAGAAGCTATTGGATGATTTACCGTCATTTAAAAGAAAAAAAAAGGGTAAACAGGACGGAAACAGTCAAGTAGGTATTCAATTTTTTTATCTGTGTCATGGCTTTGTGTGGCTCCGATTTCGGTGTAAAAGATGAAAATGAAACCAACACTTCGCACTTCAACCAGCCATGACGAGATATGATCTATGGTTGGTAAAAGGAATATTTGACAGCTTTAGTGATTTCGTGGTCTTATCTGTAGGGATAACCGGCGCCGGTAACCGAGAAGTTCTGTGGAAATCGGTTTTTAAGGTAAAGGAATGAGGGGCATATTGTGAGGAAAATGTTAAATTTGAATGTGGAGGGTTATGAGAGTAGAGGAAGACCAAGGAAGAAAACGGTGAATGGAGAGTGTGAAAGAAGATACAGGGCTGATGGGGACATCGAAGCACAAACTGATACCATGAGTTCATTTCTTCAGATTCTGGACCCCCCAAAGTTGAACCCCCCTGTTTTGTCGAAAGGAGGTGATTATTAAGATGACGATGAATAAAGATGTATGAGATGAAGAAGAAAACATGCTGCGCCTACCCCGAATAAATATAGTTGGGATAATGGCAGGAGAATAATGATCTGTGGAGATATATTGATTACATACAATTGATTTGATTCAAAGACAAGTAATTAAACAAGGGTCTTACATGTGTATCTTTTGACATAAATCGTATTAAGAAGCGTTTACATAAATATCCTGATAATTCTATTTGTTCTGTTACTTTCTATGTGACTCTTTATCCATCGTACATAACATGTTATTTAGTCGATACTTTACCTCACCTGTTTTATTCATGTAATAGCTTATACATAGAACGTTCAGTTGAGGTCTTAATAACTACTTATCTGGTATTGCCAGTTCTAATTATTTTCCTTATAGCTTGCCTGATTAATAAATACGTTACTTCCAGTGCAACACTTTACAGTAGAAATACTGGTTATTTATGAACTGTTTTACGTTCTATGTACATATGAATTATGTATACTTGTGTATATTAACATACAAATGTGTTTGACATACTGTATGTTTCGTTAAGATAATCCAAACAAAACTCTTTGAGGCATAATACAAGTTGATGTATTAATTACGAAGCCTATGGCTAAATTATAACAACCGCACGGATTGAAGGTTTTTATTCTTATTTCTTTTTTATTCTTAAAAATAAACGTTGCCCCACACTAGGAATTGCTCCTGTATCGTGGGTGCGTTTACAAACATTTAAACTCATATACACAAACAGCCAGACCCGGAACAACTACCTGTAGGTCATACAAATATTTGATCCGTGCGGGGATCGAACCCACAACACGCGGCGCAGCAGCCGACGTCAAGATGACATGGTTGGTGCAGTGGTTGAGCAACCATGTCATCTTCGTCATCGTGTCGACTTAACTACAGCTTAACTTGACGACACGGTTGGCGCAGTGGTTGAGCCATCGGCTGCTGCGCCGCGTGTTGTGGGTTCGATCCCCGCACGGATCAAATATTTGTATGACCTACAGGTAGTTGTTCCGGGTCTGGCTGTTTGTGTGTGAGTTAAATGTTTGTAAACGCACCCACGGTACAGGAGAAATTCCTAGTGTGGGGCAACGTTTAAAAAAAAAAAAAAAAAAACAGGTTAAGCTGCGCTTGCCGAGGTAGGGGCGTGAATGGGTGACAATTCTTTACCCATCCTTACGTCGGAAATCATGGACTCAGTGGTTCAGGATTCAGGAGAGTGGAACTCTTGAGCTCGTTGCCAGCACCAAATTCGGGACCGGGCTTTATTTTGACAGCTGTGTGTTCGCCTAACAATATAATCACGAGACTGCAAAATTAACATTGGAGTCGTATTGGCTTTAGATTGGATGACTTCGGCAAGCTGGTCTTCAACGCCAATCATGACCAACGCCACGTGTAAAGCCTAGTACTCCGATATATTAGAACTAGTTCAGATTTTATGGTCTGCCCACGTGAACGTTCAGTTTAGCCTTGGTACGTAGTTACACGGTAATAAATTAACGTATTTAGTACAGTACCGCTAAAACGTTTATGAAACACTTGTTGATAAGTGCTGTTAACTAGTATATTTGGTTAGTGATAGCAAATTTTGATAAGAAATACTTGGAAACTATGATTGACGTGATAAGTTTTCCTTTGGTTTCGTCATCGTCATTAGGTGCGTTACTGAAGGGAGAGGTTTTTGTTGACTTAATTCGATGGCCAATCATCAAAGTCAAGGTCAATTTCGATTAGGATAAATTTCATTAAAAAAACACTACAGCTTAAAAGTCTGCGTCAAAATCTAGTAGCTAGATTTCGTTTTCTTTTTTTTGGAAATTTGACGTCCAAAAGAGCCTTAAATATTGGCCTAAATAAAAAAATAAAAAAATGACATTGGTAATAATAATAATAATAACGCAGCACGCCGAGCACGCCCACCACCTCTGGCCTCGTCGCTCAGCTCCGCCTCGCCGCCGCCGGAATCCAGCCCCATCGTGAGTACTGTGACACCGGCCGTGGCAATCGCGTCGAGTTCGAGCGACGAGTATTTCTCCCCGCCCACGTCACCACCACCTGCACGTCGACGGAGAGGACGCCGGCCGCCGGATAGCATAGGACCTCGAGGCCCACCGGCCTCTGATAGGGTCCCCGCTTCCGGTGGAAGTGTGCAGCGCATGCGATGGACTCAATCCATCAATGAGAACGTCATGCGCTCATACTATGGGGCTACAGAGGGGGGAACTAACCTGACTGCGTACCGTGGTCGGATGCTCTCTCTGTTTCAGATGCTTGAGCCAGCTGTCAACGTATCGGCACAACGATTATCGGATCAGGTACGAGTCATTCAACGTAACCATATGTTGGATGATGTCGTGCTTGATAGACTACGACTGAACTCACGGATTTACCACGTTACACCTGCTTTGCCACCGGTCGCGGTACAACTACAAAGTTTACCTAGTGTTTCACCGCGACCTGACTACGTTGGTGAAGAGGATGATGACGCAGCTATATCCGTGAGTTCCCAATGTAATGTACGCTTGAGGAGCGCTTTGGAGGATGCATTCCGAGAGTACCGCTCCACACCGCCTGAGCTTAGATCACGTTTACCTCGTCTGCCCATGCATAAGAAAAACAAGGCGCTGATGACTGCTCTAGATTCATTGCTGACAAAGAGTTTTGACAACAGCAAAGACCTCACCGATACTCACTCGATCTTGTACTGTGCGGCTGCAGCGGCATGTCGTGTAGCTAACGTAAAATTTCCGAATACTGAGAGAGCTACACGACCAACCGTACCAGCTTGGCAGTGCAGAATTCAGCGACGTATCGATGAGGCTAGAGCACTCATTGGCAAGCTTATCTGTTTCAGGGAGGGTAACACTCGACCTAGAGTAATGCGCTTTGTGAGGCGGGCGTTCTCGGGGACTGATATTAGTTCCCGAGACTATTTAACCCGCGTCACGGAGCGCATCGATTTCCTGAAACAGAAGATCTGTGCATGGGCAAACCGTATTCGTCGGTACAAACGGCGAGTGGAGCGATACACTCAGAATCGCACATTCCGGAGCGATGAAAGGTGGGTGTACAGGGCTTGGGAGCGATCAGACCAAGGTGTGACTGATACGTGCCTGCCAGATGATGAGGCCATGTGTTCGTTTTGGCGCAGCATCTGGTCGGTACCTGTCAGTCACACTGAGGGCAATTGGACTCGGGAGATTGAGCGAGCATGTGAACCATTACCAGAAATGGGGGCAATCAACATCAGCCCCCAGGATGTAGCTAGTGCAGTTCGTCCGTTACCTAACTGGAAATCTCCAGGACCGGACGGGCTGCACAACTTCTGGATTAAATGGTTACAAAGCTCACATGCTCGTTTGGCATGTCAATTCCAATCTGCCTTAGAGTCGGGATCGCTGCCCAAGTTTCTAACAACAGGGATAACTCACCTGCTCCATAAATCAGGTAGTACTGCGGAACCGAGAAATTATAGACCAATCACTTGTTTGCCGACGGTCTATAAAGTTCTTACATCCATTTTGAGATCTAAAATAAATAACCATATCGACAGTAATTTGATCATGTCGTTCTCTCAAAATGGATGTAGGAATGGGTCCCGCGGTACTAAGGAGCTACTCCTCATTGATACTGCCATTAGCCAACAGGTTCGTCGTTCCCGAAAGGATCTGTCGACGTGCTGGGTAGACTACAAGAAGGCCTATGACTCCGTGCCACATACGTGGCTCATGAGGGTGCTGGAGTTGTATAAAGTAGATGCAACTCTGCGCACCTTCCTGATGTCATGTATGGGGCAATGGAGGACGGTCCTTCGTTATCCAGGATGTCAGCAGACCCGAGAGAACAGTGAACCGATAAGGATCGAGCGAGGTATATTTCAGGGTGATAGCCTCAGTCCATTGTGGTTCTGTTTAGCCCTGAACCCTCTAAGCACACTGCTGGAGGGTTCTGGTCTAGGCTACAGGTTGAGAACAGGTGGTCAGGTCATATCTCACCTTCTTTACATGGATGATCTGAAACTCTTTGCCCCCAACAATTTACAACTGATGGAGCTACTGAAGGTAACAGAAACTTTTAGTAGCGCCATCAGGATGGATTTTGGTGTGGACAAATGTGCAGTCATGCATGTAAAGCGGGGGGAGATTGTGGAATCCGTGGGAACACAACTCTCGGATTCCATATACCTTAGGTCCCTCTCCTCAACCGAAACCTACAAGTATTTGGGTATGTCGGAAGCGTTGGGCATCAATGCGACAGACATGAAACAATCTTTGAAGGAGCGCTTCTTCGGCCGCCTGAATAAAGTATTAAATAGTCTTTTATCAGGCGGTAACAAGGTGCGCGCCTTTAACGGTTGGGTCATGCCAGTATTGATGTACTCTTTCGGCATACTCAAATGGACTCAGACGGAACTTGATGCCCTGGATAGGAGGGTCCGCACATTGTTAACTGCAAATCGTATGCATCACCCACGGTCATCGGTGATGAGACTGTATATCCCGCGGAAGTGCGGAGGTCGAGGCTTCTTAAACGCTAAGACTCTGCACAACCGCGAGATTTGCAGTCTCAGGGAATACTTCCTGAAAGCCGACGTGGGGATGCATCGAGATGTAGTTGCAGTGGATAAGACCTTCACTCCGCTCTCCTTAGCTAACAAGAACTGGCGCAAACCTATAGTATTAGATACTGCTGACCGCATGGAAATATGGAAGAGTAAAGAGCTTCATGGGCGCTTTTATAGGGTCCTACATGGACCTGATGTAGACTTGGTAGCGTCCATATCCTGGCTGCGCTTCGGTGACCTCTTCGGAGAAACCGAAGGTTTTGTCTGTGCGATTATGGATGAAGTTATCATGACGAATAACTACCGGAAATACATTGTGAAGGACGGAACGGTTGACATCTGTCGGGCATGCCACCGACCCGGAGAATCAATCCGTCACATTATTTCTGGTTGTTCTCGTCTAGCTAACGGAGACTATTTGCATAGACACAACCTTGTTGCCAGGATAATCCATCAGCAACTTGCTCTGAAGTATAACCTTGTGGACTTAGAAGTACCGTACTATAAGTATGTGCCCGACCCAGTTCTTGAAAATGGCAGCATCACATTATATTGGGATCGATCTATCATCACTGACAGGACTATTGTTGCCAATAAGCCTGACATAGTGGTGATAGATAGATCAGAACGTCGCACAATGATTATTGATATTACGGTTCCACATGACGAGAACCTCGTGAAGGCTGAGAAAGAAAAACAGATGAAGTATCTTGATCTGGCCCGCGAGGTTGTCGACATGTGGGATGTGAATACAGCAGTCATTGTGCCGATAGTCGTGACGGCCAATGGCATAATAGCCAAGAGCCTCGATCAACACCTAAAGAGGCTCTCGTTGGGCAGTTGGATCAAGGGTTTGATCCAGAAAGCAGTACTCTTGGACACGGCGCGCATTGTAAGGAGGTTCCTCTCTCAAGAGCCCTGACCACCGGTAGCTTGGACCCTGTTCCCGATGCCGGTGGGGTACTATTTTTTATATTTTTAAATGTTTTTTATTTTTTTTATACTGAAATATTTAAAAATATAATTTGTATGTATAAAGAAAAAATAAAGGAAATAATAATAATAAAAATATTTATTTATCTCCACAAATTACATAATATCAACGTGAGTATAAATTACAGTCAGATACAGAAATTTTGGCAAAGTGTGTAATTTGTGGGAGATCTGGAGTCTAAACTAAGCCTCGGCCTGTATTTTAGAACTCCAGGCCCCTCCAAATTAAGTTTTGTTGTTCAGACTGTTGACGTCGTGAGTAAGCAGATATGTGAGTGGATGAATGAGCTAATATGTGCGTGCGGCGCGCATGTGTGCTTGTGTGTGTGTATAATGTGTGTGTGTGTGTGTGTGTGTGAGAGTATGGGTGTGTGTGTATGTGTATATGTGTGTGTAAATGTGTGTGTGTGTACATATGTGTGTGTGTGTGTACGTGAGTGTGTCAATTTGAAATACAACACTACATTATACCTGTATAATCTTAATATATATATATATGTATGTATGCAAAAAAGTAAATTACCAAAATGCAATAATCAGGAAATCATTTCAATCAATTTTTCAGTGTCAGTGTAGCTTAATTCAAGTAACCTTTTTCTAAGTTTAGTCTTGCATTCGGTTTTGCGACAGTCAGATATATCAATTTCTTTATTGAGTTTATTAAACAATAATCCTCCACGGAATGAGAAGAATCTTTGAGCAAAAGAGGTGCGTACAGCTTTTGATTCACAAAATGCATAACATCTTCTAGTGAAGGCTTTGCGTTTCCTTAGTTCTTCGGATAAATAGGAGCGTTGACGAAGTATCGTTAACATTATATACAGCTGACGAACAGTCAAAACTTGAGTTTCCTCATAGAGTTTGGAGGTAGGGAAACGTCGCGGCTTTGATAAACTCACTTTTAGGATCATCCATGGTGGATTGGTGAGAAGGAGCAAGAAACTTTGTACTTACTCTTTCAAAACACGACAGTTTTACTGTACATATTTTGGATACATCATTCATTTATTTCAACAAACATCTACTATACGACGTCATTTTTAAGTTCCCATGTCTCTAGGGTTCCGCGCAAAAAATGAAAAACCCTGTTTAGTATAATTTCATGCGGACATGCGGGCCCAGCTAATCTTTAATAAGGAAAAGAAACAAATTTTATGGCACAAACCCAACAAACTGCAACTCCTGAAAACCAGAATCAACAGTGACATATCCCCCACCAGTATGAAGCCCGATGAGTCCCGGAGAATCGACTCAACTGCATAGGGTCCCGCAAAGAAATGAATCAGAAAAGAACAGCGTAGTTAGAAAAATACATGATGAAAGAAAAGAAGCAACAAGATATTTGTTTGAGATGACTTCAATGATACCTACCTAAAGTTAGCCTGATAATCCATCTCAATATAGGTAGACAGCCCGATATCTATTTTACCTAGTCCAATTGTAATTGTAAACCAGAGGTGACGCACTGGCAAAATTTTTATCGACTGCTATTTTAATAAAAAAAACAGGACGTAAAAAAACACTTTGCACCATCAAAATTTAGAATGCCGAGTAGATAAAAACGGTGCATGTAAAATTTTAACTGACCTTTTATAGGCTTTAGGGACATTCGTGGAGCATACCTACGTGTATGCTATAACTTCAAATGCTGTGACTTCCTTTTTGTCTATACATCTATAAAAATAGATTAATTTGATGTGTGTTTGTCAAGTTAAAAGAACAACTTTTTACTTAAAGTATAAGATAGTTTGTACGGGAGTTACACCACAAACACAGACTTTAATAGCTGATTAGTTAAGGAGTAACTTGGGTTTTTATTTAGCGCTAGAAAAAAAAATCCATGAAATTTTGTAGTTTTTTGTTTTAGTTGTAAATATTATATGAAAGTGTGAAGTATACAGCTTATTATATATTTGAGTTATATATTTGAGTAGGAGAGGCAATGCTTTGCCTTTGTGGAACTTTACCCGTTGACTATGATGCCTTATGATTCTTTCTTTTTCCTTTTAATTTCGTAAGTACGAGTATGTATTGTTCTTCTGGTTCTTACGTTATTAAAATTATTAAAGAGATGAATATTTCTCCCAAAACTTATGAAAATTATAGATAACATGAAAAATATGGACATTATTACAATGATTCTGGCCCTCCATCGTTCAAATTCTTAGTCGGCTTTTGTTAATTCAACTTTTTTTTTTCTAATAAAATATTTTTTCAATTCCAACTAGTAGTTTCAGATAGGTATACACCAAACAAACTTTTCATCTATTTTATATTAGTAAAGCAGTTATAAGTAGATGCTGACAGTAGTAAGAAGATTTTCTTTCTAAATAAGTCTGAGAGAAGAAAAATAAAAACCAAGTATTTCTAAGAACCTCCTACTTTATCAGTCGGTTTAAACCGCAATATCTACCTTGAAATGCAAACACAATTTGTTCACTTTGTGTTTGACGTCCCTGAATCAAGTAAAAGTGACTCATTTCGGAGATCGTATCTCCCGAAGGTATTAAATATGAATGAATCTTCTTTAGGTCAGGCCAACGACTCGAAACAGCTGTTACACACCGGTTTTAGCAGCACCTTTCATTCGAAAACTGACTTTAAGATTTGAAGAAGATGGTTCAAAATTCAATGAAGGTTGTCTTCAGGTAAAAGCTGAGTTTAAATCAGTTTTCTTACTTGGATTATACAAGGGTTTATTGTTTCGGAATAGGTGCGTGTGCAATTTGATATTGAATGCATTTTCAATTTATATGAGGACTTTCTTCTCGCTCTTCAGTGGGAACTCTATGGCATTGAGCTTCCCTAGGTACTTACATAGTAACCAATTTTAAAAGAATGAGAGGCCAGCTTATACTGGTTTAGTTTTTCACTGACAAAAGTTGATAAACTTAGGTGTGTTCAAACAAAACCTTGTAACTACATGACACTTTTTTTTGTTTAGTAAATGTGAATGTGATTGCTCGTGGCTAAATGAAAACCACCGCACGGGATGATCGAAGGTTCAGCTACGCCTGCCGAGGTCAGGCTAGGTATAGGTGACTATTTGTAACGTATCGAGACTCCTCCGTGCCTCGGAAAGCACGTTAAGCCCAACGGCTGAACGTGCTTTCCGAGGCACGGAACGACCAACGTCCCGGCTGTCATTTGTAAATCTTTGACAGTCGTTAAAGTAGTAGACTTATAACGGTAGTCATAAGCCCAAAAGTTCGACAACCACACTTACCAGGAGGTATTGTGTTGCCCAGTAACTGGGTTGTGGACGTCAGAAAGTCAGTCACTCCATGGAGTCATGGCCTTTCTGACCTCCCTTTCTGGATGCAGCGGAATGCAAAATACTGGTATCCAGCCAGGTCCAACATGTTCAGTAAAAGGCTAGGCAGAATATATCTTAATGTAATTATATCGAAAATTACGTATCAGTAATATTTCATTATGAAAACCACTACCCCCTATGTCATTATAATGACACAACAAGACATACACAAGTTCCTAAATATAAATCTTGTTCTGATTGAAGTAAGTAGGTAGTAATCTCACATGTCATAACACAATTTATTATATTAAGTAGGTACCATTCCACATCTAAATCCATATTTACAATAGACGTTATTTTTCCATTTACACAAATACCAACTTTGTACTATAAGGATCAAGGCGCTTTCACAAGAACTAGTAGAATTGAAAATAGCATAAATATTCATGAAGTTGTAGTGCAAATTCCCCCTTCCCTTCGGACCGCCAACTGGTGTAAACGTGTGCACAATCAATATTTCTTCATTTAATAATTATTTAAATTAAATTTCGAGTCAGTTAATTCGCAAGTAAAAATAGGAGCACATAAACTAAAGGACGTTCGCTGCTGAGAAACGCGCCCAAGTTGCGGAACATAATCGACCTCCTCGGTGTTCCTGGTGTCCTGGTACGCGCAAACAAGTCGGCCACTAACAAGGTACGGCTAATTACTTTACCTGCCCACGCGCAACACCGCGCCCGCGAAGAGTGCAAAACCCCGCCTACTCACATGTCATTGGGTCGTTCAAGGACTACCTGCCGCAAGGAAAGACGCTGTATGCGTAAACATCTTTCACTCCACACTAATACAATATCACTGCGCACTTAACCCGTGCAATACCTGCATGCGCTTATACTCTCCTGGTACTCGGCTCTACATAGTTTAAACCTGACGTCGCGGCTTGTCGTGCAAAATAGCGGCGTGCCAACATACCAACGTTCAACTGGGGAGCTAACTGTGTCAACTTACTCGCTTTTTATTATCTCCTGGTACTTATAATGGATGATATGAGCAAATCCCGTTCTGAGTCGAATATTCCCGGACAGACAGAACAAAGCACCCCTCCTAACTTCGTATTTCAACGTAGTAAAAGACCAAGAGAATGCTATTGTGACTCTGACTTAATTGCTTTTAAAGAGGAAGTCAAAACATTGATATCATCTCTAATGTCGCCACAGCAAGAGGAACTCAAGAAAATCTACCCGACACTAATGGAAATCAAATCTGCTAATATCAACATAGAAACTGCCATGGCTTCTCTGTCGGCACAAAATGAAGAGCTTAAAAACAAAATAGTACAGCTCGAAGTTCAAACAACGAAAGATAGAAATTATATCGCTATTTTAGAAGACAAAATAGAGGATCTACAAAGGGGGAGCCGCAAGGCTAACTTCGAGATCAAAAATGTACCAAAGCTGGCGAAAGAATCCAAAGAGGAACTAATAACAATGGCCATTACCCTGTCAAATGAAATTGGTTGTAATATCACAAAAACGGACATAAGTGACATTTTCCGGGTTCAGAATAAGCGTGCTAAGACTAAAAATAGTACAATTATAGTTGAGACGACATCAACTATTCTAAAGACCGATTTCGTAAAGAAAACCAGAGACTATAACAGGAAACATAATGAAAAATTATGTGCTAAACATCTCGGATTTAAAACGGAAGAGTACACACCAATATATGTCTCGGAACAGCTAACTGCGAAAGGAGCTCGACTTCACTTTCTCGCTCGTGATCTGGCAAAATCCAATGAATACAAGTACTGCTGGACAGCCTATGGCAAAGTACATATAAAGAAGGATGACAACTATCCTACTATCATCATAACAAGTGAGTCACAGGTCCATAATCTTTTGCAACTTAAATGACTAGATGTTATATTGTCGCTGGCTATCAATTGTCGCACTTATCATGTTTTACTATGTTGTTACCCCTATTGGTTTCGATCATTTAGTAATAAGATTAATATTAAGCTTGTGTTAAAAACCAACCAATTCTATATATTGCTAGTGATGTTTATTTGTTATAATTACCATACTTTACTCTGGTGTTGCCCCTGTTTATCTCGGTCCTATTGGGATTTTAGTTGCTTAAAATTAATTAGTATTAGGATAAATATGGAGCGAATTATCAAAATTATCAAAATGAATATGTACTTATCGCGCACTCAGACACACTTACCACTCAATTCAACGTTAACTCAAGCTATCACATCCACAACAAACACACATACTTTCACTCATACACTTAAAGTCTATATAGCTGCGTTCTTCTGCGCTTATATAACCTATAATTATGGATAGCACCTTACAGACTCTGAATGACATCGACAGTTACGAAATAGCCCAAGTATTCGACTGCGAAATCAACGACTTTACTAACCATATTAAGCCTAACTCCTCCGGCTTTACCATTGTTTCGCAAAATATTCGATCCATTTACTCTAACTTTGACGACCTTCAACTAAACATAACAAATCTTAAAACAGATATCGACCTGATAATCTTAACTGAATGTAGGCTAAATACAAATAAACAAATACCTCAAATACCCAACTATAATTCACACCAATCTACAAACCATCTTAATAAAGCTGATGGGGTGGTCGCTTATATTAAAAGCACACATAAATTTAAAATAAGAGAAATAAAGCTAGATCACGCATCATGTTTGGAGGTACATATCTCACCTGACATTATAGTAATTGCGATTTACCGGTCACCCTCAACCGCAAACGCTGATGAATTTATCCATTCCTTAAATAATCATCTAACTACCCTTGCATCTACTAAAAATGTAATTGTCACTGGTGACATTAATATTAATCTGATATTAAATCAAGGCGAGCAATCGCATGAACGCACAAATAGACTTAACTATCTCAACATGCTAGCTACGCATGGGCTTCTCCCTGGTCACTCGCTACCCACGAGAGACAAAAATTGTCTAGACCATTTCATTATAAAGCTCAAACCTGCTTGTAAAACCGCGGTCATTGCAATTGTTCACACAACTATCACAGATCACTTCATGACTTTCCTAAAAATTACGAACCATACACACGTAATAAAACCCACTAAAATAAAATCAGATTTTAACATTGAGAAGGGACTCGCCCTCTTAAAAGAAAGTAACCTGGCGGACCTGCTAAAACTAACTAACCCTAACACTCTTACCTATAATTTAATCGAAATTCTTCACAACTGTATCGCGCTTAGTACTAGCACTAGGATGATTCCGTTTAAAAATAGAACCCTAAAGCCGTGGATGACAATTGGTTTATTGCGCTGCATTCACAACCGAAATAACATGCAACGGAGACTGAGACTTGACCCGTTCAACGAAGTACTAAAAATTACTTACAAAAGATACCGAAATTACTGTAATTGCATCATCAAAAAACAAAAGCGTAAACATGATAGAGACCAACTTACCAAATCGCACACAAATCCTAAAAAAACGTGGGAGATTATTAACAGCATTACACAGCGAAAGCCCAAAAAAACAAATAACTTGGATCTCCTAGAAGTATCCTATAGCCCACAGAGCTCTATTAACAAAGTGAATAGCTTTTTCTCTAACATAGGAAAGCTTCTAGCGGATAATATCACACCACTTACGGCTACCACAGTCAATAATAGCGACCCAAACCCATCTTTATCTGACTATACATCACCCTCATCGTTTGCACTACTCGACACAGACCCTTGCGAAGTTCATGCTACACTGATGGGCTTAAAACTAGACAGCGCCTCTGGTTGGGACAATATTCCAGTTAAATTTCTAAAAGCTGCACATGAACAAGTAGGTCCAATTCTAAGTTATTTGACAAACCTATGCTTTGAACAGGGAATCTTCCCGGATGCCTTGAAAGTAGCCATAATAACGCCTGTGTTCAAGTGTGGAGACAGGTCCGACCCGTCAAACTATAGGCCAATTTCAGTACTGCCATCTATCTCGAAAATCCTAGAAAGAATCGTAAACTCACGCTTAATTAAATACCTTTCTAAGCATAACATTCTGTCACCATCTCAGTTTGGGTTTCGGCAGGGTAGATCTGCAGAGGATGCAGTCCTATCACTAACATCTACCTTAGTTGACAAAGTGGATAAGGGAAGCAAATGTCTGGCAGTTTTCCTTGACCTCAAGAAGGCCTTTGATACAGTATCTGTCCCCATACTTCTGCACAGGCTCGAAAGCATCGGCATAAGGGGACCCCCTCTCGAGCTATTCAAGTCCTACCTGAATAACCGTAAACATGCAGTAAAAATGGGGGAGTTTACTAGCTCAGTAGAAACAATTTCGTACGGCGTCGGACAGGGGACTGTACTCGGCCCGACAATGTTCCTTATTTATATCAATTACCTGTGCAATATGAGTATTGATGGGGGCCGCATTTTCTGTTATGCCGATGATACCGCCATAGTATTTGCTGATAAGACTTGGGCAAAAGTTAAAAGGTCAGCTGAAACAGGCCTTTCAATGATTGCAGAATGGCTAAATCGTAACCTCCTCACCTTAAATGCCTCCAAGTCCAACTACATTTGCTTCACCAAGTATGCACGTACTCAACCTCCACTCGAATTCCAAATCAAGATCCACTGCTGTGCCAACCCCCCAATTCCCGACTGCTCTTGTACAAAAATTGATAGGTTACAATACACTAAATACCTGGGCATCATGATTGACCAGCGCCTGTCCTGGCACATGCATACTGAGCTGATCATGAACAGGATTAGAAAATTAATATGGACTTTTAAAACATTGCGACACGTTGCCTCAAAGACTCTTCTGCATAAAGTCTATGTATCATTGGCCCAATCGGTTCTTGCGTACTGTCTACCATGCTGGGGTGGGACAACAAAAATTAAATTTTTGGAACTTGAGAGGGCGCAGCGTTCTCTCCTTAAGGTTATGCTCTTTAAACCCTATAGATTCCCAACCCAAAGCCTTTACCTAACCTCAGACATCCTATCTGTAAGGAAACTTTATCTTCTCCATCTTATCCTGCGCAAGCACAAATCCCTACCGTATGATCCCACAAAGCCGAGTATCAGTAGCAGGAGAAACTTCTTAGTCGCTCCAACTGTCTCAGTCAGATCTGTTTTTGCCGAGAGGCAATATGAAAGGCAATCTTCCCGATTATACAACCTTCTGAATAAAGAGTTACACATATATCCTCTGAAACTCCGTGACTGTAAACTAGCTGTGACTAACTGGCTTACGAACAAAACCTACGACGACATTGAGACTTTGATATATTCACATCAATAATCTTTTATAAAATATAGTTAAAAGGATCGCGGTATCGAAATTGTTACTGGAGGAAGCTGTACCTGTCTTCTTCCGATCCCAAGATATTGTCGCAGGGCTAACCTAAACCTAAATCTAAACAGATATCCAAAAAAAAAAAAAAAAAAAAACTATACTTACACTTAATAACTGAGAAACAAAATGCACACTCACACTATTACTTACACACACACCCTCACACAAAAATTCACTCGCATCCATCACACAAGTGCGCTCCTTTCTTCTTTTTTTTTTGTATTTTCTTTTTACTTTATTACTCTGTTTTATATTAATTTGATTTAATTGCATACTTTTATTGTCGTGATATGTGGAAGAGCGGATTTCACCTAACACAAGCATCATTTTGCTTAAAAGGTGATCTCCAAATCATGTGTGTCAACAATGTATGTAATTGCAATAAACATTTTTATTATTTATTATTATTAAATTGAAACTTGTTTAAGAGTGTTTCAGTTGTTTTTCCAAAATCACATTTTTTTAAGGTAACTTTTTTACAGCATACAGCCGAAATCACTTTCACCAAAATATTTTCTGGTGCCAAAGCTCCATAGTACAATATAGGTTAATTCTCAAAAAGACTAATTCATTGCTGTTTAATGAGCAACAAATCTTTATTAGAATCACAAAGACAAATTGTCTAATTCTAGAATCATTAATCACAATGGAACACACGTTATAAAATAAGCGTCTGTCCGCCCAGTCATTTGTTGATATCGTTAAGTGGAGAAATGGTTATAAAGTGGTATAAAGAAATTTTAATTATCTTGTTCGTAGAAATAAAACGAAGATTTTATGGATATTCTTGGATATAATACTCATAGCAAAAAAACCAACGCTCTGTTCAGCGATTCAATTTTCAAATGCCGCGCCAAAACGTGCAATTGTCAAACTGTCATACTTCCAATTGATCCTGGTAAAAGTCTCAAGTCTATACAGCCAAGATCAATATTATTTTAAATACATCAATTACTACTTAAGTCCAGATGAAAAATATAACACTGTTTAAGTGTCTATGAAAGCTGACAGATACTTGTCACTGTTACAAATTTTAATAATAATAATAGTGAATAGAATAAAGCTGTTAGTCTTACACGTTAGTGATTAATTTATTTGACATGACTATTCTAGAACATAAAGAATCTTCGTAAGCATTTTGATTATTCAAAAGATCACCTGACTGGCCTTTTTCCAACTACGTCTAGGTTGGTCCAATACCGACTCCTCAACCCAATTAATGAAATCATATAATGAACTTATAGAATTGGGTTGTGCGTCGATGTCTCTTCCTACCTGTATATAGTTGAATTATTAATGCGAATTAATAATAAAAAATTCGAATGCGGGTAGCTATGGACCGCTTGTTTTGTTGACTGTCAGTTGAAGCCGTCTACCAGGTAGCACTAAACCTTTGACGATTTTTTTTTTTTGGAATGTGCATCTCGCTGTTTATCCTTAAGAGATACTTAACCGAACTTTCCTGTGGGGGTTTAATTAGAAATGAAGGCCTCCAGCCAGGGCGTAATAAAACTAAAAGCTAAGCGAACAAACGCTAAGGGCACCCCCTGAGGGGTACGAGTCTCGGTTTAAGACGTAGCTGGGAGAGGACAGCAAGGGATGGGCTGGATCTTATAGATATATTAAGGGACTAATTTAAACAACTACTGGTTCAGCGTACGCGGGCTGGCTCGAGCAAAGGGTCGGGAGGACTTTGGCTAAATGATGATGATGTTCTATTTCTATCTCTGCATACACAAATGGTAGAAATAGCTTTATTAGTAGCTCTTAAATTGTTCAAATTTGTTTATATTTACATTCTGTATTTAACAACCACGATTTAATCTTTATTGTTATTGCAGAGTCGTAACTTATGATTGAAAATGTTTACTAATTTATTTTTTCACTTATTACTAATATTTTTTTTCGAATATGAACTATTTTGTTTTTTTTAATGATATGACCTAGAAAAAGCGTACGATAGGGTGCCTCGGGAAGTGTTGTGGTGGGCCTTGAAGGAGAAAGGTGTGCCTGGGAAGTATGTTGAGTTGATTCGTGCGATGTACAGCCGATCTAGTACCTATGTCCGGTCGTCTGCTGGGAACACTGACAAGTTCAGTGTGGCTGTAGGATTGCACCAAGGGTCGGCCTTAAGCCCTTACCTCTTCCTGTTAATAATGGACGCACTGACGTCGGAAATACAGGAAGAGGCACCCTGGTGCATGCTATTTGCCGACGACATTGTCCTTGTCAGTGAAGATGGACCTGAGATCCAGGGTAGATTGGAGAAATGGCAACAGAAGCTGGAGAGTGTAGGCTTGAAAATCAGCAGAACCAAGACAGAGTATATGTTCTGCGATTTCGGCGGTCTCACCAGCCCTGAAGCCATTGCGCTTGATGGCGTGCTCCTTCCGATCTGCTCCGACTTTCGGTATCTCGGTTCATTAGTGCAAAGTGACGGAGGAATAGATCGGACTGTCAAGCACAGAATAAACACAGGGTGGATGAAGTGGCGGCAGGTAACGGGAACAACCTGCGATTCCCACGTTCCCCTTAAACTTAAAGGGAAGATCTATAAGACAATGATTAGACCTGCTGTCTTGTATGGATCAGAGTGTTGGGCCACAAAAGGAATGAATGAAAGGCAGTTGCATGCAGCGGAGATGAGAATGCTAAGGGGGATGTGTGGTGTTACGCGAATGGACAGAATAAGAAATGAGTATATAAGAGGAAGTCTGAAAGTGGCGCCTGTGACAGAGAAGTTGTGTGGAAATCGGCTATCATGGTATGGACACGTGATGCGAAGGAATGAGGATCATGTTGTGAGGAAAGTTTTGAGTATGAATGTAGAGGGTTACAAGAGTAGAGGGAGACCCAGGAAATGATGGATGGATTGTGTGAAAGTTGATATGGCTAAGAAGGAGGTGACTTCTGAGATGACGGGAAATAGAGATGTATGGAAGAAGAAGACATGCTGCGCCGACCCCAAATGAAATTGGGATAAGGGCAAGAGGATGATGATGATGACCCTGTTTTACTAAACAATTAGGTACGTTATTTCACTATATTATCAATATTATTTTATTCATGCCTCTGAGCATGATTCAGCTGCTGAGCATGATGTCCTGGGTTCGATTCGAGGGTCGGGCCAAGTGTTGTGATTTTTCATCTTAGACTGTAGCAGCTTGAAGTCTGAATTACTGCTAGATCAGTTATTTACATACAGTTATTTACATGGGACTAAACAAAATGTGATTGTGCTATGTCTACTGTCTACCGCCTCGTGGAGTACAGACATACTTATTGTAGTGTTTTTCCGGAGGTCTGACACACTTTTGATCCAAGGTCTCCACATTTTTCTATGATGAGTTGACTTTGCAAGCCAATCTGTAATAACCACTACATTTGCTACACTCCCCGATATAATAATAACGAGACCCAGCCTTTGTTTTTGTTAAGAATTCAACGACGCCCTAAGCCGAGGTTCGAGCCCCACAGGGGGCGCCCTTAGCGAGCGGTCGTTTAAATGTAACTTGTAGTTAGCCCTGGCTGGGGGCCTTCTTGTAAGGTCACCACAGGATCGACCGGTTAAGCAGTAAACAGCCTTATAGTGCTGAAATGCGAGGGTCCCTACCTAAAAAAAAAAAAAAACTACGATGATAGTATTTATCTTGGATCCTATGAAACACTAAAAATAAAAATAGAGATTTATTTCGGAACGACACTAACCTCCATACTCTCTCTCGTCCTAAATCCAGATTGGTCTCTCTATATTGTAGACTGGGATCTTTATTTATAACAAATGATAGGAACTAACCTTACTTTCTAAAATACATTCAACAATGTTCTCTGCCCTCGACACAGGACCCGTTCTAACTTTGAATCTTAGGTACTTGAGTGTTTTAAATCATAGAGAAACAAAGTTCTACCAGTCAGTATATAATAAGGTCTGTTATAATATTAGGTCTTTACCTATGAAATTGCCGTTCTGCAGTACTGGCCATTTCAAATCAAAATATTTTTTGTTTGGCTAAGAATTCTAATTTCAAATTAATTTTATTTTAAAAACATGGATTTTTTTTTCCAAAAGTAGTCATTTGTTTATTGATTAGTGTTACATTTTCATCGCATTTAAATCTTTTTCGTTATCATGGATACGTTAAAAATTCGAGTAATTATGGAATATGAGTACCGTCCTGGCAGCAACGCGGCACAAGCGGCACGCAACATCAACGACGTTTACGGAGCTAACACTACAAACCAACGCACTACCTGTTATTGGTTTGCTCGCTTCCGTTCTGGAAATTTCGACCTGAAAAATGAACCTCGCGGTCGTCCGAAGACTTTGGTCGACAATGACGAATTAAAGGCGATTGTGGAAGCTGATGATACACAATCTACGGCTGAATTAGCAGCAGCTTTCGACGTTAGCGTCAAAACAATATTGGTCCATTTGCGTCAAATTGGCAAGGTAAAAAAGCTTGACAAATGGGTGCCCCACGAACTCAATGATCGCCAGCGCGAAGTACGCGTCGAGACGTGCCTTGCACTGCTCAACAGACACACAAATGAAGGAATTTTGAACCGCATTGTTACCTGCGATGAAAAATGGATTCTGTTTGATAACCGCAAGCGCTCAGCAAGTTGGTTGGATCCTGGTTCAGCACCTAAACAATGCCCTAAACGAAAACTTACCCCAAGAAAAGTGATGGTCACTGTTTGGTGGTCTAGCGCCGGTGTGATTCAACACAGCTTCTTACCAAACGTCGTGAGCATTACTGCAGATGTGTACTGTGAAGAATTGAACACAATGATGGAGAAGCTGGCACATCTCCAACCAGCATTGGTCACTCGCTCGTCTCCGCTGCTCCTGCACGACAACGCGCGACCTCATACTGCACAGCAGACGGTCTCCAAGTTGCAAGAAATGGGGTTGGAAGCTCTCCGTCATCCGCCCTACTCACCAGACCTTGCGCCTACAGACTACTACTTTTTCCAGAATTTGGATAACTTCTTGGCGGGAAAAAAATTCAATACCCGAGAGGCAGTACAAAATGCCTTTGAAGAATTTGTTGCCTCCCGTCCAGCTGATTTCTTTAAGAAGGGCATCAATAAACTGCCACTGCGTTGGCAAAGATGCATTGATTGCATGGGTGATTACTTCGATTAATACAAATAAAAAATACATGAAAAAAATTCATTTAAATTTTTTCATACAAAACGGCAATTTCATAGGTAAAGACCTATTATTACACTTCCACAATATCTACCTCCATATATGTAGTTTCGTATTAATAGCAATTAACAATTCATCGAACTTCAGAAGCTTGTAAAGCAAGCGCTGTTGTACTACATCAAAATCAAACGCTTAGGAAGGATCGTGAATTAATTATACTATCAACGCTGCGCGCTTGAAAGCTCGATACAGGACTTGTAAGGTAAAAATGAGCTTGTTGTCCTGCAACATGGCTTGTTAGCTTGGAATAAGAACGTTCTAAGTGCTGAAAGCGCTTTATTCCAAAACATTTAAAATTAGAAGGAACTGCTCAATTTACAAAAAAAGAATACCATTAGCGGTCGTATTTTTCTTTTGTACCCATATTCGCAAATTATTAAATGATTTTTGATATTTCTGGTATAGCATTAGCTTAGTCTAAATCTTAACGTAAACTAATACAATTTTAATCACAGTATTATAAAGAGGAAAGAAGTAACTAAGTCAAAACTACTTAACCCATTTATACAATTCTTCCACTTATAGCAATCTACATTATCACCGACAAAAATGGGCTGCATTTTATTTTCTAAACAACGACCGTTTAAGAGGTATTAGAGTTATTCTGTTACACCTTGTACCTTAAAATACGGTAGTTTGTCGTTATGTCAATCAAAAATCATAATCAAAATTCATTTATTCAAATTAGGCTGAGAATCAGCACTTTTTGAACGTCAAAAAATACGTTTACAAAAGACAGTCCCCTAAACCGCCCACCCTTCACCATGTGGATGAGTATAACAATATGTTTGTTGAAAAAAAGAAAGAAAATAATACTTATTCAGCACAAGCTCAAGCACACAACGCACACAACGCACACAACGCACACACAATACTAAACATAGAAAACATAAAAAAAACGACTGAGTTCGAATGAACTTTATTGGGAAGATAGCTCATACCCTGGATTAAAAAATACGAATAGGTTACTTTCATCCCGATCTAGCCGCAAGCTAAGCAGAGCTTGTGTTATGGGTTCTAGATGACTCATATACTTAATACGATACAATACCAAATAAAGATTTTTTTTATTATACGAAGCAAATACCCAGAACACCCGGAACAAATATTTGTAGATCGTACAAATATTTGTCCCAAGGTGGGAATCGAACCCGCAACCTCCTGCGTCGCAGGCGGATCTTCGCCCGACGCGCCACATAGGTCGTCATAAACATAATATAGTATATATTATAGTAATAATCTCATGTTGACTTTTTAACCACTAGAACACCGCGGGTGTGGGTGACCGGATGCGACATATTTATTAACTAAACAAGCTAGTTTTACATAAACATAACATCACGCCTGTAATCCCCAAAGGGTTAGGGAGAGGCGTACCTATAGTACACCCACATTTTTCTAGTTACGAGTATGTTTAAGTCCATGTAATAGGGGGCGAGCCCGGGTTGCTAATGAGAAAATTCCTATTGGAGAAACTCAATAACACTGTGTCCGACCTGGGAATCGAACCCAGGACCTCACGCTCAGCAGTCGCGCTTGGGACCACTAGGTTAACAAGAGCTAGGAGCTAGTATTGGTAATAAATAAGTCGTATCCGGTCATTGGTACGGATACGAAACGAAACGCAAAAATGCCATAGGCGACATCACGTGATCTGCCCACGACGGCAGCCCGGCAGTCGGTTTCTACTGAGTCGTGATGTTTTGAGCCGAAGGCAAGTAGTTGTAGTGTTGTGTTTGATCTCATAGCAAGTAATAAGTTACTATACAATTGTTATGTGTAATAAAGTTTACCTAGGAAACCCTAGGGTAATGGATGAAATGATGAATTGGTATGTTCATAATTTTCTGGGTTACGAGTTGATTATGATCATTGTATTCCCGGAGAGATGAAAAAGACGAAAAAGAGAGATTCATCTCCCTCAAACCCGACCTGAAACCTGTACTGAACTCATCGTATCAGGTTGTATCCGATATCGATGTTCCTTCTACCCTGTACTTGCCTACAACAGTGAAATAAATAAAAGTCGTGTAAGATATCATTACTAGTGTCAGTTCTATTTATCATGGAAATTGAACTGCAGAATTTACGAATTAATGTATGCGAATCAGATTTTAATATGTCACAGATTATAGAAAATAACGAGTCATTTCTGAAAAATATTTGCAGTAAAATAAAAAATGGGTCAATCGGAAATAAGGCAAAATGAATAAAGCCACATGGAAAAACGAGCTACGTTTCAATATAGAAGAGTTAAAAGCTTTCATGGTTAAGTTTATAGATTTATTTTTGTATTTATCTCCTCAATCAAGTGATAGCAGTTTTTATAACACTATGAAAATAATGGAACAAATAACAAATTTCGCGCTTTATGCATGACGCATCATCATCATCATCCTCCTGCCCTTATCCCAATTTGTTTGGCGTCGGCGCAGCATGTTTTCTTCTTCCATACATCTCTATTTGCCGTCATCTCAAGAGTCACCTCTTTTCTTGCCATATCATCTTTCACACAATCCATCCATCTTTTCTTTGGTCTTCTTCTACTCATGTAACCCTGCACATTCATACTCAAGACTTTCCTCACAACATGGTCATCATTCCTTCGCATCAGATGCCCATACCATGACAACCGATTTCCACACAACTTCTCGGTCACAGGCGCCACTTTCAGATGCATGACGCATGAAAAATAAAAAAGAACAAATAGGTCGATTCTTCACATAGTATTTGAAGATAATACTTACTTCATAAATTGTATTGTTCTGTAAGTGTAAATAAAAATAGATAAAATATGCCTTGATGGTTGACGTTCGATTCCGCAAAGGCAAAGTTTTTCAATAGCAATTTTCTCATAAGCAGCTCGTAATCTGGATTTGGATTTGGCCCGGATGATGGCAATAGGCTCGCCCTCTATTACATGGGACATAACACGTAACTGGCGAGGCATCTTTAACAGTAATTAAATTGATCGACAACTGTTCTAACTTGACCTATATAGTTAATTTATAAGTATGTCGGTCGCATCCGGTCATTAATATGTACACAAAATTGATCCTGACGACCTGGTGAAATTCTGGCACAACTGTTTCATACATTTTTTTTTTTGTTTTCTATATTTAGTATTGTTCCGTTGTGTGCCTGAGCCTGTGCTCAATAAAGGTTTTAACTTTCTTTCTTAATTTCCTTTTTAACTTATTTACATTATTGCTATCAAGTTTATGGGTTCAAATCTGGGCACCAATACCAATGTGACTTTTTCAATTCATATGTACTTTCTAAGTTTATCTTGGTCATCACTGGCATCGGTGAAGGAAAACATCGTGAGGAAACCTAGAGTGATAATTAAAAGAAGTCTGAAATCAACCGTCTTGAGCAAGCGTGGTGATTAATACCCGTGCCTTCTCTGTATGAGAAGAGGCCTGTGTCCTGCAAAGGGCCAGTAATAGGCTGGTATTATTATTTTACATTATTGTTAAAAAGGTCGATATCAACATCCCGGCAAGTCGCATTGCACACACGACTTATCCTGCAAACTGCAAAAACAGTTTGTCAGCATTTTTATTAATACATCGCATTTTGAATTAGCAGCGTTTGATTTGCCAATAGTCATCTCAACGAAATATTTAGGTCACCCAACCGCGAAAATATAATAATACTCAAGAGATTATTAACATATACCAATATGTTTTTAACTAACTGGTTTCCTAGAGGAAACATGTTTCATGATCATGTTTTGTGTTTGGGAATTTATTCTATGTAGTATTGTTTTCAGGTAGGTATGGTAGACCGTACTGACCACAACGGATATTTTATAAGATAATCCCAGGGTATGTGTAAAACACTTGTTCATATGTAGAACAGGAAAATTTTGATTGATTGCCACATTTGGCTGGTAGTTAAAATAAGTAGTTACATATAGATATAAATACAATTATTATTACAAAAATATGATTGAAATTGCGAGCCCTCAAGGACGTTCTGTTCATATAGTACAGGCTACGGCACGGATCTTAAGCGCCGGGAGCAGTATTTTAGGTAAGTGCGAGTATAGGTACTTTATATTAAAATCGACTACTGCGCAACTCAAGGTCAGCGTTCAAAATCCGTGCCGGTAATTTTACCTACCTTCTTCTTGAGCCATCGAATAATCAATACCTACGCACATACACACACATCATCAGGCTGTATTAGTCCACTGCTGGACATAGCCCTCTACTAATGTGCGCCATAGCACCCTGTCTTCAGCTTGCCGCATCCAACATCTGCCTGCAATCTTTCGCGGATGACGATCTGCGAAAGACTGCAGGTGGGATGACAATCCCACCTGGTCAGAGGGCGTCCTACACTACGTTTGCCGAGTCTCCACTCAAGGACACGTTTACACCAGCGGTTATCGGTTCTTCGCGAGATACTCGTATGGCCAATACCTACATAGGTACACAATTAAAAGAGCTTGGATGGTTTGTTTATGGCGAAACGATTAACAAAAATTAGATGTGAGTATAAACGAGGAGCACTCTGAAAAGACATAGTACATAGACCTTTTGGAGATGATTTTCAGGAAGATCCAGTGCGTAAACGCGCAATCGGCTTGCGTGTATGATGGTCCACATGGAAGGAGCATGTTCGGATCGCAGCGGTGGCGTTCTACAGTTTCTGTATGTTTTTGTGTTTTATGTACACTGGGCAATAAGCAATAAATAGATAAACAGCTATAATTTACGTCGTTAATTAAATTAAATAGATTTATAATCTAATGTAATTCAATTAAAACTATTGAAACTCACAATATTTTTATTCTGATAAGAATATCGGACAAAAAATCCGATAAAAAATTTCAACGCTGTGGGGGTCCACAATAATTTACGATAAAAAACATGGTGTCTTTAAAACTTTTTGTTCATTTTAATTGGTGGTTTTCGTTTTTGTAACATTATTTATGTTATTATTACATAATAAGTAAAGTAGCTTATTTTTCGATATGTTTTTTTGTTGTGCATGTGTTTACCTATAAGTTTGTTGCGCTGGAACTTAATTTTAACTATGTGTTATGTAACTGTATTCTGTGAGAACAATATTGTTGGTAAACCTAATTAAATAATATAATGTCAGGAAGACCCAGTGGTTTAGGCCTCGCCTCTTGTGCACGAGGTTGTGGGTTCATAACTGGGCAAGTACCAATGTGAGTTTTTCAATTCATATGCACTTTATAAGTTAATCTTGGACATCACTGACATCGGTGAAGGAAAACATCGTGAGGAAACCTGGACTTATATAGTTAACATAAGTTTGAAATCGCCAACCCGTCTTGAGCAAGCGTGGTGATTAATGCTCGTGCCTTCTCTGTATGAGAAGAGGCCTTTGCCCTGCAGTGGGACAGTAATAGGCTGGTACTACTACTAATTAAATAAATAAATTATGTATAACAGAAACAATTCCGAGAATGCTGGTAACACTTTAGATACGTAGATTTCTAACAGCAGTTAACTGCAACATTGTATTATATTTCTAGCAATTCGCCCGTGACTTCATCCGCCATTTAATCTGCATGGAATGACGCCACGGTTAGCGCAGTGGCTGAGCGATCGACTACCGTGCCACGTGTCGTGGGTTCGATTCCCGCACGGAACAAATATTTGTATGGCCTACAGGTAATTGTTCCGGGTCTGGCTGTTTGTGTATGTGACTTTAAATGTTTGTAAAGGCACCCACGACACAGGAGAAATTCCTAGTGTGGGCCAAAGTTTATAAAAAAAATATATCGTACTTTGTCCAACTTTAACATCCCCTATACCCCTTTTAAAGTGTAGTTTTGAAAATAACAATAGCCTATATGCCTGAAAGAGAAGGTCTATGCCAACAGCCCAGCGTCGATTTAAGACCTCAAAGATGGAATTCGTGAGGCTATCGAAGACACAGGGCAGCCACCTTGCGATGTACCTAGTTATGGAAAATTTCATGAAAAGGATATGGTCCTGTAAGCGTGGTCGTGGTGGTTATTTGCCTGATGTTATTTTCCACTATTAAAGGCATACCTTCCTCTTTATAATGAAATAAACACCCGATCATTTATATAAAAAAATGGCATTTTTCTTTGAATATCAAAATAACACCTCTTATTGGAAAACCTTTTGACAAATTTTCTATGTTTATAATATTAGTATAGATGTTTAGACTAGCTGGCTAATTTTTTTTTTTCTAACTGGCTGCAAAGCAAAAACGTAACATACTTCACTCCTGTTTTCCCCTAGAGGTTAGGCTTAGGTGTAGGTACCTATCTATAATAAGTATACCCACATTCCGCCAGTTATGTTTAAGTCCCATGTAAAGGTGGTGGACATATTTCCATCAATTGGGCAGAAATCCAAATTTCCGAGCCGCTTCTGAGAAATTTCTAATTAAATAACCCAACATTACCTGCTTAGCCCAACCCGACAATCGAATCCAGGACCTCACACTCAGCGGCGCTGTATTGCGACTACTAGACCAGGCAGACGACCGACAAACAATACATGTTCTATTGTGTCTTATTGTCTGGCAGTAAAGGTGTTATATACGTATAAGACCGATTGGTACGATACGCTAACGTTAGATTTAAAAACGAACTTACATAATATAATTTATGCAATATAAATGGGCAAGTACATTTAACAATATTACGAGTACATAACGGTGGCGAGTGCTAACATATTCCCCAAAATATTCCACGTTATTCTACCCCGCGATGTTTCAACATAAAGTTTTATTGCTTATGCTAATTTTCAGGTGTGTTGGGTACCTACGCCAGAGAAACACTTCGTATATTCGTTAAGTGCTAACATGAAGTTAAATTTATATGGATTTCTAGAATACCTGGGTACGGTATAAATTGTGTGACGTCAGTACGTGGACGGTCACTGTAATTTAGTGCTCACAAAGTCTTTAAGACTAGGTCAGAATCGTTTACAAGGCACCTTGCTTGTTCCACAGAAATAGATGCATCAGAGATAAATAAAATCATTACTCTTCAAAGAATTTAATAACTAAAGATAGTAGATTTCTATTGATGTCAATTCATGGAAATTTAACTCCAATCATATAGTACTAAAATACTCATCAAACTTGCCTTTATCTAATTAATTGAATATTGTCGCTATGCGTGTGTCTTGAAGGGCGAATCACTGAAGTTTAATGGGCTTTATCTTCTATATTTTTTTGTGCGCAAGCGTCGTACTTCATAGATATAGTTCATGTTTTTTGTGCGATTCATGAAGTAAAAAAAAACATAGACGTAGACAAACATAGACGTTGAGTAGAACTACCTATACTTAATGAAAAATAATAATAAATAGCTAGTATTAGTCATATCAGTCAATCGTTTTATGGTTTTAACAAAAAGTTTCGACCAACATCTGGGGAAACTTTCGCTAAACAGTTGGGTCAAGAGTCAGATGCAGAAGGCGGTCGTCATGGACACGCATTGTGAGGAGGTTCCTCACTCTGGATCCGTCATACCACCTCGCTGCGGGCGGAGCTCTATTTTAATACATATTTTATTAAAAACTTTTTGTTCTTTTTTGTTAGAATATGTGAAAAAATATGAACAGTAAAATAATTGTTATATTCTTTGTTCCGAAGTTCTTAGAAGTCTAATCTTCGTTTATGCTCTTTGACCTGCAATTCTAGTTGATTAGATTTTTCTTCCTAATCATTAAAATTTCGGTCTATGAGTCTATTAATTAAATTTGTGTAATATTTGTTGGGTGGAGACCGCAACTCGGCATACGTAGTGTAGGTCGCTCTCTGACTAGGTGGGATGAAGATCTGCGTAAGACTGCAGGCAGTTGCTGGATGCGGCAAGCTGAAGACAGGGCGCTATGACGCTCATTAGGAGAGGGCTATGTCCAGCAGTAGACTAATATAGCCTGATGATGATGATGAATATTTGTTGGTGTTTTAGCGTGCGTGTGTGACCGGATCTATGAACGAAGTATGCAAAAGGAGTATGCAAGGATCGTAGAAGGTGGTGTTCTGTAGTTTCTGCTTACTCCCATGGGCAAAAGACGTGGTGTTATGTTTTTATATATTTGTTTAATATCGATTTTTTGTTCTGCTAGTTTTATTTGTGTGCAATGTCCCAACATAGAAAACTTGAAAAAATATCCAGAGTACATCTATTTAATGTGAATATTTTTTCGTTTTCATTGTGCCGTCAAAATTCAACTACCGTCAACTCACGGTTGGCGCACTAGCTGAGCAATTTGACTGCCGCGTATCGTGGGTTCGATTCCTGCACGGAACAAACATTTTTATGGCATACGGGTAGTTGTTCCAGGTCTGGCTGTCCGTGTATGTGACTAGGAGCGGGACATCAAAAAAATATGTTACAGTTTTATAGGGTGATGTTAAGATAAATCAATAACAGTGCGATAACGTTGAGTTCATGCTAGTTGGCGATAGGTGGCGTTAATAGTTTGGCATATTGATAAATGACAGCATCTTTTTCAATGATAGTTTTGCTATTCGTCCATAGATGTCGCTGTTGTTTTTTTTATCTATTTTTTTAATTATTACATTGATATCGTTATAATTATTTACAAAACATTCTTGTAAATTGGTCGCCAGCTATGACCACAGCCTCAAGGTATGAATCCATAGCCAAATGCAGGTATCAGCAGCAGTCAGTTTCAAGTATTCCGTGAGTCAATATTTTGTGCGATGCGTCATACACCACGGGATATGTGGCAACTGGGTTTACGAAATTATTTCCTCGAAAACGGAGTACCACGGTTTTACAGTCAAAATCAATGTATTGCCGCTTAAACCTCGGTGACATTACTGGGTCTGTGGTCGGGCTACAGTGTCGCCTGACATTGCGAGCTAGTGGAAGATGACGTGATACTACGCAACGGATTTCATAGAAATACATAAGGCGATTGGCACACTGTACCGCATACCGCGACGAAGGACGAACACAGCCCGTGAATGCCTTTTCTGTGTCAACACACTACACGTGTTTTCTATACAAACACAGATAACTTGCACACAACGTCAGAAGACGCACTCCCGCGCTACGCTCTGTGATGCGGGGCAGTGCACCATCGCTTTAACATATAAACTAGTTCTAGCAGGCTCGCGATGACATATCGCCTACTGCAGCCCACAACCGTCGGCTACAGGATCATATCTTCACATCCACTTGAAGATGTACTAAACAAAATAAAACGAGTACATGGCCTAGCTATTGTAGTCTATAAATTAATCAGCATTTAGCTCTGTGACGTTTGTGCTCGTACATCTTAACAGTCCCAATACCTCTAATGGTTTCTAAATGGTTCTAGATTAGTATTCTGGTCGACGGCACTTTGATAGTTTTTCTTTGTAATTGCCATTCGCTCTGGTATATAGGTGCAGTTAAATAGTTTATTGATGGTGGTAGATTTAGAGTTATTGGAGCAATTGTTAATGACGAAAGTTTAATTGATAATAATTGTTGTTTTTATTAGGAACTATCTGTGCCCACGACTTTGTACGTGTGGAATTGAACAAAAGATGGGTTTTCGTTTTTTGCACGGAACGCTAATTATTTTTCTAAAATAAAAGTAACCTAAGTTACTTCTTATCACATCACCTATCTACCAGTCACAATCGGTCCTGCCGTTTCGGAGATTACCTCAAATCAACAGACAGACAGACAAAATTAAATTAAATGCTTTTCTGGTATATACCTTATAAACTTTCATATGCATGTAGTAAAAAGCTGTTATTTTGGTATTACAAACAGACCCTTCAATTTTATTTATTTGAATAGATTTTATAGACTGCTTTTAGAATTCCAATGGAACCCTCCATTGGAATTCTTTGGAAGACTTTAAGTAATAACAATCGCCCCGATCGATTTTCAAGGTCAAACAACACTTGCCCAGCTCGTTCCTTGGATGGGTAATCAACTTCATTACTGTTTTCCTTTTTTTTAAGCCGCTAGCCGTAGTTCTCATTTGTTAATCTTTAGCTGTCATAACGGGTAGGCAGAAGCCCAAAAGTTTGACAACTAGTTTTACCAAAGGTTTTTATTAGCATACCTAGTAACTAGTCTGTGGCCGGCAGATAGGTGTAGTTCCTCCATTGGTACCTGTTAATGGATGCAGTGGTTAGACTGGAATCCGACCCCAAGCTAGAATATATTAAGTTGCTTCTTCGTTTACGGAAACAACCTACAAATCGAAGATAGTCGATTCATTGTTTTTTTTATTACTCTAGGAATTTGTCCCGTATCGTGGATGCGTTTACAAACATTTAAACTCACATACACAAACAGCCAGACCTGGAACAACTAACTGAAGGCCATACAAATATTTGTTCTGTGCGAATATTTTAATATTAATATATATCCTTTTTCCGGAATCAAACCCACAACAGGCAGCGCAGCAGCCGATCGCTTAGTCACTGCGCCAACCATGCCGTCCTCGTCACACTCCTTCATTGTCTATGTCTATGAAAAACTATAAGATAGTGAGTAAGGTAGTCATTATTCGTTGATCCCTACTTTTAAGTCAATCACTATTATCTGAAATCAATGATTAACTATCTACAAAAATAAATAAGTAATTTTTATCTTTTACTCATTCAAGATGTCCCAGTGGTTTAGGCTTCGCCTCTTGTGCACGAGGTTGTGGGTTCAAAACTGGGCAAGTACCAATGTGACTTTTTTAATTCATATGTACTTTCTAAGCTGATCTTGGACATCACTGACATCGGTGAAGGAAAAACCGAAATAGAAACCTGGAATTACAATAAAATAAGTATGAAATCGCCAACCCGTCTTGAGCAAGCGTGGTGATTAATGCTCGTGCCTTCTCTGTCTGATAAGAGGCTTGGCCCTGCAGTGGGACAGTAATAGGCTGGTATTATTATTTTTATATATTACTCATTACAGGAAAACATTAATCTGTAGAGTCCCGATTTAATTAACACAAATGAGCCAAACAGAGCTTAATATTATACATATTATTATCCTATCATTCATTCAATCATAATGCTCATGTTGGTCAACATAGTTAAACGAACATTCCAGTCAGTGACATGTGCGCACCAAACGGTGCCGATTTCTACAATAAACAGACTAATTTATGTGAGAATAGTACATTTTCGGTGCATTACAGGCTTCAGTTCCTTAGTTTATTTATTATTATTATTTGAAAACAATTTATAAGATTGGATGTGTGTATTCCGTTATGTGTTTTTTTTTCTTTTCCCAACTATGTTGCTATCGGCTTCCAGACTTCCCAGAGCTCAATACTAGTATTTTACATAGAGCGACTGCCTATCTGACCTTTACAACCCAGTTACTGGCAACACGCAACCCTTTGTAAGACTGGTTGGCAGAGTTTCCGGCCTTTTATGAATGTCGAAGATTTGCAAATGACAGCCGGGAACAACGGCTTAATGTGCTTTTCAAGGCACGTAGGATTCTTGATATGTAATGAAAGGTCTGGTTGACAGTTCATTACATATCAGAACTCGTCTACAGACTGACCTCTGCGTTTCTTAACCTTCGATCTGCCCGTGCAGCTGTTTTTATTTACCCACGAGCCCCTTATCGTCATGATATATCACAATTAAATTTTCATAATATTTAATTTTCATAATATTTATATGCTTCTGTTTCCCAAATACGTATTAAAGACCATCCTCATTTAGTCAGTTACGATTATTTTTAGGGATGGGGGTGTTCCTATGTAGCAGGGAAATTATCCTGACTCCAGAATCGTACTGACAAATTCCTAAAGAAAAACAATCTACTAGGCCTGGGACAAACTCTAGGCTCAGTAGTCGTACTCGTGACCTAGTGGACACGAATTTGAGCCCTGCACTTAATCTGTCGTATTATACATCGGTAGGATACGTCAGATTAAGTTTGTATGTGGCGAGATAGAGGATAGGTCGATGAAGGGATAGAGAAACAAATGGAACCGATGCACCGAATTAACATAGAGTGTTGAAATGGCGGCAGGTAATAGGAACAACTAGTGACCCCCCATTCCCCTTAAAGTTAAGGGGAAGATTTAGAAAACAATGATTAGACCTGGCGTCTTATATGGATCAGAATGTTGGGCCAAAAACAGGATGAATGAAAGGCAGTAAATAAAAACATGCAGCTGAAATAAGAATGCTGAGGGTGAAGTGTGGTGTAACGCGAATGGATAAAAGAAGAAATGAGTATGTAAGAGGAAGTCTGAAAGTGGCGCCTGTGGCTGTGAAGTGGTGTGGAAATCGGTTGTCATGGTATGGGCATGTGATGTGAAGAAATAAGGAAAATGTTGTAGGGAAAGTTTAGATTATGAATGTGCAAGATGTATGGGTTACAAGAGTAGAGGGAGACCAAAGAAAAGATGGATGGATTGTAAAGTAAAAAAAAGTCAAGTACCAGCCTATTACTGTCCCACTGCCCCTGCAGTGGAACAGTAATATCAAAATGGCAAAGGCCTCTTCTCATACAGAGAAGGCAAGAAAATTAATAACCACGCTTGCTCAAGACGGGTTGGCGATTTCAGACTTATATTAATAATATAAGTCAAACGATGTTTTCCTTCACCGATATCAGTGATGTCCAAGATAAACTTAGAAAGTACATTTAAATTGAAAAACTCACATTGGTACTTGCCCAGGTTTGAACCCACAACCTCGTGCACAAGAGGCGAGGCCTAAACCACTGGGCCATCATGACCTTGGATGGATTGTGGTAAAGATGATTTAGCTACAATGGAGGTTACTTTTGAGATGCATGCTGCGCCGACCCCAAATAAATTGGGATAAGGGCAGAGGGATGTGGCGAGATAGATGTCGCTACACTATACTTCTCTGATTAACCCTTCGATTAATACAGGCGTGTTGTATCTTTACTATACTAATAATATTATAAAGAGTTAAAATTTGTTTGTAGGTTTGTATGTAGGGGGTAACCCCCGGAACTAATGATCCAATTCTAAAAATGTTTTCACTGTTAGAAAGCTACGTTAATCCTGAGTGCTATAGGCTATTATTAGTTTTAAAACTATGCTTTAACGCTGTACTATTATTGTGTTTTATTCTATGTTTTGTAATTAGTGTACCTGTGGACAGAAAGTCTGAAATAAACGTTATTATTATGATTATTTAATGGAGTGGAGGGGATGTTAAAGTTCGAAGGGAAAAGTACGAAATCCACGCGGACAAAGTCGCGGACGATGTGCTAGTGTCGGATAAAATCGTTTGTGATGTAAGTTTTATTAATAGCCAATTAATATGAGTAATGTATAAAAGCGTGGGTTGTTTAATTTACAACTTGACCTAGAGCTTGTTGGTATGATAGATTTTCGTGTGTGTAGATGTTACCGACCGTAAATCGTTCAGCCAGCCTCTAATTGTGTGTGTGTAAAAAAAATTGACGACACGGTTGGCGCGGTGGTTGAACCATCGGCTGTTGCGCCGCGTGTTGTGGGTTCGATCCCCACACGGAACAAATATTTGTATGACCTACAGGTAGTTGTTCCGGGTCTGGCTGTTTGTGTATGTGAGTTCAAATGTTTGTAAACGCACCCACGATACAGGAGAAATTCCTAGTGTGGGGCAAAGTTTAAAAAAATATATATATAAGAATGAAACTACGATTAGATCCCACTGTAAAATTATAAAATAATACCTGCCTGTTACTGTCCCACTGCAGGGCACACGCCTCTTCTAATATAGAGAAGGTAAGAGCAAACAGCAACTACCACGTTTGCTTAAGACGGATTGGAAATTTCAGCCTTATATTATTTACAAGTCTAAGTTTCGCCACGATAGTTTTCTTTACATACATATTTTCTTTACAGATGTCAGTCTTGTTGAAGATAAACCTAGAAAACTCATTAATTGAAAAAGTCACAATCTGCGTGGGAGGAGATATCATAACCACTGCGCCACCACTTTATTATACTTTACGGGTAATTAGGAACAGGGTGTAAAGTTCCTCAACCACCATAGTAAAGGGAGGATCCTCCGACCAGACAGGTGTTGTGTCTGGTGAGATACTGCCCGTCGGTTGTGGTCGGGTTCTTGTATTGTATATACCTATGTTCAATCGCTCGGATAACTTCAATATCGCGATATAGTTCTTATGTGGTGAGACAGAAAATATACTATAGACTAGAAAATATTATTAAAAATAAAAAAAATCCTTTATTTCAAGCAAGATTAACCCGTACATAGAGACAAAAAAATAAAACAAATAACATTGGCATTGATCATAAAATGAAATAAAAAAAGTAAAATGCAAATAAGCTAAAATCAGGGAAAAAATAGCAAAAATTAAATTTCAATTTTAACTAAGGCATTGGTACAGCTACATATCTGCCCCATGCCCCATGTTCACCCAATCCAAAGACGGCAAAGTTGGCGTAGTGGCTCAGCGATCGATTGCTCCGCGTGTCGTGGGTTCGATTCCTGCACGTAACAAATTTTTGTATGGCCTGCAGATATTTGTCCTGGATCTGGCTGTTCGTATATGTGACGTTAAATCTTTGTAAACGCACGTACGACACAGGAGAAATTCCTAGTATGGGGCAACGTATTTCATAAAAAAAAGGAAGAATCATCGCCAAAACAATTTTGGAGCTGGCCCATACTCTGAGCACCAGAGACGCGGCGCGCTTACACATCATCATAATAAGAAATCATAATATTCTATCCTCGGCTACTCAATCAGCTAAAAATTTTAACATAATTATACCATACGAAAGAGAAACGTGGAACAATTTGAATGTCTACGTGACAAGGTTCCAAAAATATGGTTTTGAAAAAAAAAGTGCAATATTATTCAATAGCAGTATAAATTGGTAATAAAGATGCGGAAACCGTACTTAACCTTGGCGTGTGTGGCATTTGTATCGATAACATTGTATCATAGTTTTTTTAATACACTTATTATTATTTATCTTACTGACTTATTATTTTTCTTTACCCACGCGGTCAACTAAGTCACATATATTTAGGTGATTATACATTTTATGTAAACCTTAAACTTTAATTACAGTTGTGGTGGTGGTCGGAGAGTGATAAGACATTCTCAACCTGTAAATCTTTAGATGAACAACATTGTGAGAAGTGTAAAAGTTAATAAAATTAAGCACTAGATACTTCTGGACACAGCTCTTTTTGTTTCTGTGTGTTTTCTTTTTTAATGAAACATTTAAAAATTGCAATTCCAACATAATATATCATCACGCCTCTATTCCACAATGGGTTAGGCAGAGGTATGTACCTATTGTACTCCCATTTTTTTTACTTCCATTTAGCTGGTAAAGTTTTTTTAAGTCCCATGTAACAGGGGGCGAGCCTATTGCCATCACCGTCCATACTGCGGTCCACACTCAAAAATTCCAAATGAAAAAACCCAATGTCACTTTGCTCGACCCGGGAAACGACCCAAAGAGGCAGAAAGAAAAAATAAAATGAAAACCAAGTGTAATTAGTAAATTAATTAAATGAATAAAGAAGAACAATAAAATAAAACCATTTTGTTTTGATTTCTCTTTTTCCCGTTGGACCAGCACTGCATTCAACTTACCAAGAAGCAAGATATCACAATCTATTAAGGAAAACGTTATAATAAATACTCTTGTAAATTTTACATTGTACGCATTCTGCAACAGTCAATTTTTTTTTATACGCCATCGGTCTGACTTATCCCTGGTAAGCCTTTGCGTGGGTAATAGGATTTCCAAAGCTCTAGTGGTCCAGTACTGGTAATAAAAACATATTTTTATGGGTATACGGGAGGTGACGTGCAAAAGAACTTGTCTCTTGAGATATCGAAACTATATTAGGTATCTAAGACGTGTGTGTTAGCGTGCTAAAGCCAGCCATTACCGCTCCAGAGTGAAATAGAGATGGAGCTATATGTATAGGACGCACTATTCTTTTTTTACTATGGAACAATGTTGACCGGCTACTGCGCCTTGTATCACGGGTTAGATTCCAGACAAATATTTGTATGGCCTCCATGTAGTTAATCCTGCTCTGACTGCTTGTGCATGTGAGTTTAAATATTTGTAAACGCACCCACGACACAGGAACACCCTGGCTGGAGGCCTTAATTACTAATTGAGCCCAACAGAAAAGTCCGATTAAGCAGTAGATATCCCTGAAGGATAAACTGCGAGATGCCTATTCCTAGTGTGGGGCAACGTTTAACACACGTTACGTAGTCTCCTAGTCGTTACTTATTGCAGATTGGTCTTTTAATTTAAGCATTATGTAACTGGGCTATAAAAGTTAAATACTTAACAAAAAAGATTTAAGAAAAAAAAAATGCAATTAATACTCGTACTATTTTAGGTAGCAAATTAAGTGCAACATCCTTTTTGGTTTCAAACTCGTTAGCAAAGAAACTATTTTTTTTTAAACAGTCAATAACATTTACCACTTTCATAAAACTACATAAAATGTTGCACTTTTAAGAAGTTACCTAGTCATCTGTCAGTTACTCTTGACATTTGACGTGCGGCTCGGAAGCCTGTCTGTCTATTGCAAATTATTCCACCAATATTTGTGCCAATATTCGTCTAGCACAATGCCTAGTGAAAAATGGAAATGCTGTATTTTTCTAACTCCTCCGCTGTTCTTTTCTGATAATTTCGTTCCGGGATCCAAGACAGTTGAATCGTTGAAATGTTACGTATAGACAGTTATATTCTCAGGGATATGGGGTATATTTTATTTTCGTAAGTAGCTTTTGAAGGGGGTGGAGGGAATGTTAAAGTTCTTTTCTTTAAAAAAAAACGTTACCCCACACAAACAACCAGACTCGGAACAACTACCTGTAGGCCATACAAATATTTGTTCCGTGTGTGAATCGCAACCACGGCACGCTGCGCATCAGCCGATCGCTCAGCTTTTGCGCCAACCGTGCCGTCAAGTCAACCGTGCCATTCAGTTCGAAGGAAAAGTCGCCGGCGAAGAGCGACTAGGGGTACATAGGTACCATACACGTGGATATTTATTAATTAGACGAACAGTTTCCTCCACGGCCCCTAGTTTGGAACTTCACAGGCCTTATTAATACGAGCAAGTTATGCACCTCTCGCAACTAACTTTTGACGATATTACATTGTGATACCGTGTCGGACATGGCAAGGGACCGACAGAAATGTTACGAAGATCAGGTAACATGTGGATGTAAAGTATAGTTGGTTCGTGTATTACGCGTTGCTAGGCTATGGCTTATTTTAAGCAGTTCGAAGTTAAGGTAAAATGTTCCTTGTTTTTGGATTTTGGATTAAGTTATGATATTATTTCTTATTATTATTCTATTATTATTTCTTGAAGGTGATGGCCTCCTCTAGCGATTTCCAGATCAGATCAGAATCATCAGATCATGATCAGAAAGTTGTATATGTCATGATGTTCCAGTGGTTTAGGCCTCGCCTCTTGTGCACGAGATTATGGGTTCAAACCTGGGCACCAATGGGACTTCTTCAATTCATATGTACTTTCTAAGTTTATCTTGGACATCACTGACATCGGTGATGGAAAACATCGTGAGGAAACCTGGACTTATAATTAATACTAGTCTGATATCGCCAACCCGTCTTCAGCAAGCGCGGTGATTAATGCTCGTGCCTTCTTTGTATGAAAAGAGGTCTTTGCCCAGCAGTGGGACAGTTATTTTTTATTTATTATTGGATTATTATTTTTTTTTGGAATGGGTATCTCGCAGTTTATCCTTTAGGGATATTTACTGCTCAACCGAACTTTCCTGTGGGGGGCTTAATTAAAATTAAGGCCTCCAGCCAAGCATAAAAACTTATAAGCTAAGCGACTATCGCTAAGGGCACCCCCTGCGGGGTACGAACCTCGGCTTAGGACGTCGCTGAAGAGGACAGCAAGGGACAGGCTGGATCTGATTGTTCCATTATTTAGGGACATTTTAAACATTAATCGGCTCAGCTTCGCGGGCTGGCTCTAGCAAAGGGTCGGGAGGGGGGCATCATCGGGGTCGTCGCGACGGGCCTCGGCGGCGAGGACGGAATGTCCGTTTTTGTTTGCGAACAGTGCTGGTGGCCTTATCGCTCTCCTGGAGGAGAGTGATAGGATCATCTGGCTCTGTGAGTGTGTGTTTTGGTCAAATTGGATTAAGAAAAGAGGATGATGTTTACAGGTAGGAACATTGTCGCACTAAATGATACCATGAGTTCAGTACACGATTCTGGACCAATCAGGGCTGAAATTTTTCGTCGGTTTTTCCAAATCTCTAGTTTTTTTCCTAATCTATAGTTTTTTTCCTAATCTCTAGTTTTTTATCTGTTGTTTATTTTAATTTAAACAAATGGAACTGGATTTTTTGAAAGTTTAAACTTGTTAATTAATAATCCCATTTGGGTTCGAAAGAAATTACGATTTTCTCATGTCTTCTTAATATTTTAAGTAAACAATACATCGGAAAAGAAACGTAAAAACGGAACGAAAAATTTCGAACTTTATAAACGCTACTAAGTTACTTTATAGACATACGAATGATTGATGTTGAAATACCATAACAGCGTGAAACAGACTGTCTGTCTCATGTATAATGAGATTTCTACTGGATTGGGAAAGTGGCCGATATTCCACCTTCTCCTAAAACAAACAAATGACAGACTTCCAAAACAAGAACCCACAACAATCCCAAACACCGCAGAAGCAGAACCTTCTTTAACGAAACATACAAAATAAATTCCACGTTGGTTTGTCCTATACACGAAGTTCTAAACTCGGCAAGTTGAAGAAACTGACCACAAGCACGTGCATCCTGAGGCTCCTTTGTGAAACTCTCACTTGGAACTAAAGGTGGGATTAAACTTAGCGTTAGCTCGGCTTATATTGTGTAATTAGAGGATTAGGATCGCCGGATTTAGTACTCGTACTATCGATGTGGTTTGCAGTTTTGTTTTGCTGTGATTCGGACTACTGGATTTGGTACTTAACCATTACATTATGGGTGGTCAAAATAGGTTTTCGTTAATTTTATTTATTTTGAAATATGTATGTGAGATGGATGTATAAAATTTAATCAAATTGAAATTTAATTTGATTTAATACTCATCATCTGCCTAGCCTTTTTCCTACTGTGTGGGGGTCGGCTTGCGGTCTAACCGCATACAGATGAATACCAGTATTTTGCATGGAACGACTGCCTATCTGACCTCCTCAACCCAGTTACTGGGCAACACGAGACCCCTTGGTAAGACTGGTTGTCAGACTTTCGGCTTCTTACTAATCATAACGACTGTCAAAGATCTCTAAATGACAGTCAGGACCAACGTGATTTCCTAGGCACAAAGAATCGAAAAGTTACGAACGGTCACCTATCCACAGACAGACCTCGGCAAGCGTAGCTTAACCTTCGATGAACCCGAGCGGCTATTTCTATTTCGCCACGAGCTTCTCAATCAACTTTATTTAATACTATGTGATATTATAAATTTGAAAGAAATGATGGATAGATTGTGTGAAAGATGATATGGCTAGGAAGGTGATTTTTGAGAGGACGGTAAATAGAAGAAGAAGACATGCTGCGCCGAACCCAATAATTAGGGCAGGAGGATCATGATATATTATAAATTTGAAAGTGAGTTACTGTCTGTCTGATACCTTTTACGCTTAATCCGATAAACAGATTTACATTAAATTTATTATGGAGATAGTTTTAGACCTTTGAAAGGACATAAGGTAGTTTTTTATCCGCGTCTTTGTCTGCATCTCCGGTAATCGCTAGCTAGTTGAATATAACTATTTCATTTTCTTTACTTAGCCACGTTTGGCCCTAAGCTTCTTGAAAAGTCAGATCATTGATCTTTACGCAACAAATGAGTAATTTGCCACGAGCATCACTCACCATTAGATAAAGCCAGTACTAATAGGAAATGATTATAATTAGCTACATATCTGTAATTTGTATAAATTTGCAAACAACTGAAACTCATCTGTCTCTATTTCTGTAGATATTAATGGATTATTCAGAGGTCTCTGACTTTACTACATTACTGAAGAACGGAGATGTCTGTAGGTAAAGGCTTGACGGTATAATAATCTGACTTGAATTTGGATAGTGGTACGGTGTAAGCAACTGTGCATGTGTGCGTTTGATTTGTATGAAATCCAATCAGATTATCCTTGAACAAGACAAAAGGTTTATTCTGCACAAAATAAAACTCACGCTTAACAGACACCAACACAAAATAGTCAATATCCCAATATTATTAGTTTATAGAAAGAGGTCAGAAAGCACGCTAAGCCGTTGGTCTGGGATGTCATTTGTAGATCTTTGGCAGTCGTTACGGGTAGTCAGAATCCCGGTATCGTTTTGCCGAGGAACTGGGCTGTGGAGGTCAGATGGTCAGTCGCTCCATGTAGAATACTGGTATTCAGCTGCATCCAGTTGGACTGAAAGCATTCCCTAACATAGTTGGGAAATGGCTAAGTAGATGATGACGGTTTAAAGAGACCCTTTTAACCAGCAACAACAAAACATTAAAACTAGACGAGGTTTTTATGACAAAAATATATTGGATAACGTATAAATTATAAATATTAGGTAACATGTTAATTCAGATCGAGTGCTGCTGTCGTATCAAAACGACTGACCTCTAAAAGGGTTTATCAATCTCTTATATGTTTCCATGTTATTTCCTTAATTAATTAATAGATAGTTCTACGCCTAATTGTTATCGGTCTAAACGACATGTTTCGCGATATTGAGTTAAATACGTGATTTGGTAGAAAGATATTAATTTTATTTTTTTCGTTGTATGAGCTATTTCTTTTGACACATTACAGCTATCATGCTTTAGGCCGCTTGTAAACGTCCGTTTTTTTCACCGGACAATGGACCGTGTCTTTTGCATTTGTATATGCTGGACACAGGTTCGGCATGCAGCGCATGTACATACATTCAATATAAACGACCTATGTGGCGCAGTGGGCGAAGGTCCGCCTAGACGCAGGAGGTTGCGGGTTCGATTCCCGCCTTGGGACAAATGTTTGTACGATCTACAAATATTTGTTCCGGGTGTTCTGGGTATTTGCTATGTATAATAAAAAAAATCTATCTATGTAATTTATTGTATTAAGTATATCAGTCATCTAGTACCCATAACACAAGCTCTGCTTAGCTTGGGGCTAGATGATGCTGTGTGGATTGTCCAGCATTATTTATTTATTTTATTTAAACCATACACCACCGCGAATCCGACGAAAAAACCGGTCCGTTGTCCGGTGAAAAAAACGGATGTCTAATAAGCGGCCTTACAATAATCGAAGCAAAATACCAAGGGATATCTACCTGGTAGGTATTACTTGCCATAGATTTGCGTAGTATGTAAGAAGGTACTTTTATTAAATCTTTTAGAAACAGGCGAGTTAGCTATTTTTATTGTTTCAGGGTCTTGTTGAAGAAGTAAGCTTGTACACTAATGCAGATGATGATTCATTAAAGACTATTTGCAAAGAGGTATGTACAAAAAAGTGTCGTTCCATTTCAATTGTTTTTGTATATTTTTTTCCACACATTGTTGAAATTCGTTCTGATTTTAATATTGTTCTTAATCGCAGCCCTAGTTCCATATTGCATGAAAAATCGTAATCTTGTGAAAATGTATGTGTTTTTTTACCTACCAGTAAAACAAGGTTACTTTGAGAACTGGGGCGACTTTAATAATTGCTCAAAATAAAAATAAAACTGAAATTCACTCACGCAGTCGATTATTCACGTTTCAGAAAAACAAGTCGTTAAAAACATCTTTGGCCTTATTGCAAAATTCTTTGCAAACTTTTTTTTAAACTAATTGTAACGAAGCGAAAAATCGAGAAATCCCACTCTACTCGATGTTTTGATTGAAATGTTGAAATTTTCTTATTCTGATTAACAGGGGTGGAGGTCTATCTCTCCTGTTAAAAGAGGTGATTCAGAAACTGACGAGAATGACGTACAATTTAGCGCCGCTGCAGTAGTTGGGCATATTGATCATCAAGCGCCGATGGGGCCGCCGGGCATGCCAGGTGCTCCTGGTAGAGACGGTCCCCAAGGAATGATGGGTATCATGGGGTATCAGGGGCTGCCAGGTCCTGGCGGTGAAGTTGGGCCTAAAGGTGATAAGGGTGCCAAGGGTGATATGGGACTCTATGGTGAAAAGGTAAGAACCTCGACACTATGTGTATCTTTGTTTATTTCTGTGCATTTACTGTCTAACAATGCTAATCCGTCTTTCCGTCCTCGCCGTTTAGGGTCGCCGGGTCTACCTCGTCCATGCCCTCCCCGACCCATGCTCCAAATATCAAATAACAATAGCATGTCCCCAAATAATATCGATCAGAACCAGCCTGTCCCTTTGTTGTCCTCTCTCAGCGATGCCGTAAGCCTAGACCCGAACTACACGCTAAAGGGTACCCACTGCGGGGAGTGGGTGCCCTTAGCGTGTAGTCGCTTAGTTAACAAGTTTTAATGCCTGGCTGGAGGCCTTAGTAGGCACCCTCAATGTTGAAAAGCGAGATGCACACTCCAAAAATAAATGACAATGCTAAAGCAGAGCGTCTTCCTCTTCCAAATGATATGTGTGAGGTTCTTTTTGCCTCATTAATCTACTGGTTGCAAGCGCTACGTCGGAGCATGAGGTCCTGGGTTAGATTCCTGGTTCAGCTAAAATGTGATGTTTTAGAAAGCTGGTCTCTGGATTTGTACCCTCAAATACGCATGCCATCATCTAAGATTGCTGACTGAAACATAACTGGTGTAATGTGGGTGTACTGTAGGTACCCTTGCCTAACACTTTTTGGAATCCAGGAGTGACGTTGTGCGTGAGGTTATTCGGAATTATTACTAAGGGGATTGGTACTCTGAACCTCACACGTCTCTCTCATCACGCAGCAGGTTGTGCAGCGACGAACGACGAACACTGCGCGTTAATGCGATTTCTGTGTGTTGTACTACGCGTGTTTTCTATACTAAAACAGATACTTGCAAGCAACGTAAGAACACTCACTCCCGCGCTACGTACTAAATAACAAATCGATTTAATATTGCCGCCATTATTTAAGAACAACGACCGCTCCGTCTCTCTCTCTATCTCTTATTCGGCTAAAAATCTAATTTGAATTGTTACATTTCAAGTGAACGCTCGTCAGTAGAGGACGCAGTTTTGTAATGAACAAGTCGATCTTTTTAATTACATCACTGCCACTACTATCTGAAATGTTACATTACTGGCAACGCCTTAATTATTATCAGCATTCAAAAATTAAAAAGATTAAACGCTTTGGCCCAATTTTATTGGGCCAAAGCGTTTAATCTTTTTAATTTTTCCAGGGCAAGTCAGGTGAAAAAGGCGACAGGGGTTTATTAGGTGTTCCTGGGTTTTCAGGAGAAAAAGGTAAATAAACCGATTTAATACCAAACATAATCGCGCACTGTGGGGTCCGTAGGTACTGTAAAGACAGTTGATTTTCTTTTTATGCGCTAGGGTAGGGGTACACCAGGGGTAGTATTTACCTAAACACGTACTCAATAAAAAAAAAACAACAGGCTACACACACGCAGTCCTGTAACAGACAGACGGATAGACACACAAACAGTGTAAAATTCCCACCCTTGGACAAAATTTGTACGATCTACAAAGATTTTATCCGGGTGTTCTGGGTACTTGCTATATATGTTTAATAAAAAAATATTTATCTATGTAATGTATTGTATTAAGTATATCAGTCATCTAGTACCCATAACACGAGCTCTGCTTAGCTTGGGGTTAGATGATGATGTGTGGATTGTCCAGCATTATTATTATATATTACACCATCATGCCTTTATTCCCTGAAAATGTTTACAGTACACCCTGATACTGATACTGTTAGCCTGCATCATAATACTTTTAGGCAAAGACCTTTCCCCATGCCCCACACTAGGTATTTCTCTTGTGTCGTGGGTGCTTTTACAAACATTTAAAGTCACATACACAAACAGCCAGACCCGGAACAACTACCTGTAGGCCACACAAATACTTGTTCGTGAGTTGTTTCGAGCCAGGGCTAATATGGACCACTGTTCGTTGGTTTTGTCCAGCTCGTCCCGCCATCTTCTATGAGCCTTCTGGCTGTTTCGGTGCTCCAGAAAGTAATATAATAATAATAATAAATCTTTATTGATCATTTTAAGTACTGCAGTACATGGGTATATAGTTTATACTTTGTAAAATTACAGTCTTGCTACAATCATAGTGGGTGCAGTTCTGATCTCCTAACTAGGTTATTGTAAAACCTGTGTGAAGGAGTGACAGTTCCGATTCCCCATGGATTATAATAATATGGAATTTTTACTATTTACGTACATAGGTATTTTACTGCTACAAAATATGATATAAAAAGAGAAAAAAAAAACATAGCGCTAAAATTTTGAGTAAAAGAATTTTGAAATAAGATCTGACTAAAAACTATTGTATGTGTGTGGGGGTGGGTGTGTGTGAATGAAGTGTGTGTTAGGGTGTCTGTATAAGTGTATGTATGTGTGAATGTTGTGTGAAATAATTATGTTGAGTGTTCTAAGTACAATTTTGCTTACCCTTACATAAGCATTTTTTCTGTTGCTTCATAATATGAATAGTCGAGAAGAAACGAGTACACCATTTTTTTACAGTTGTAGTGAGTTAAGTTGTATACTGGACAAAGTTTATTTATTTCATTATATAAAGAAGGGCCAAGAAAGTAAAATAATCTTTTAATGAATGTGGAACGTGCACGTGGGACAGTACAAATTAAATCTTTTCTACGTTTATTGATTGACCTATATGGTGTTTTTTGGTGCTGTAGGAGAACTACTTGAATGATAAAGTGTTGTCTTACGTTTGGAATATTCCACTTACTGTACAATTCATTAGTAGGGAATATGATTGGGCGATAGGTAGCAACTTTTAATACTGCTCTATGTGCTATCTCTAATGGTTTTAGTGTAGTTTTAGAGGCACCACCCCACGAAATGCAATATGTGACAATAGATTGGCATAAGGCAAAATAGACATTACGTATGACAGTATAGTTAGCAATTTTCCGAAATGTTTTAATTATATATATAAGTTTACGGACCCTGCCTGTGAGAGTGTTTATACTTAAAGTTAAGATTTTTGTCCAATATCACACCAAGATATTTTATTTGGTCTACAGGGGTTAATGATGGGCAGATGCAAGGAGTTTGGGGTTGATTATTGCAAGAGTGGGCTATTAGAGTTATTGGGATACGTGTCTGGGAGGCTGCACTGATTGAGTATGTTAGGAAGTTGGTTTTGGAAGTGTTGAGGGTAAGGGTGTGAAGATTGAGCCAGTTTAGAGCTGAGTTGAATGCTAGTAGAGCTTCAATTTCGAGTTGAGACCATGTTTCAGCTACAACGGTTATTGCAGTGTCATCCGCGAATGATATTATGTTACCATTCAGGATATTGAGGTCGCATAGCTCATTAATAAAGATAAGAAAAAGGGTTGGCCCTAGTATGCTTCCCTGGGGCACACCGTAATGAATAGGAAGTTCTTTACTGTAGTTATTACATATATTGACAACTTGTGATCGATTAGTTAGGTAGCTCTTGAACAGATCTAATTGAACACCTCTGACACCCACGTTTTCAAGTTTTATAAAAGTGGGATGTAATAATAAAAATAATATAGTACGCCCGCATTTTGACAATTATGTTAAGTCCCGTGTAATAGGGGGCAAGCCTATTGCCATTAGCCGGGCAAGTATGCAGACTACGGAGTGATGCAGAGAATTATTTATTAGACACCGGCAAAGAGTGAGTCGTATTTGAGCAGGGTTTCACGAGTATTTTCAAAGCTCAATTTTTATATTTCTTAGTTTGTATAAAATAGGCTTTGGTTGATTTATTAAAAAAACGTTCTGGTTTGTAATCTACATCATCATCAGGCTATACTAGTCCACTGCTGGACATAGCCCTCTCCTAATGAGTGCCATAGCGCCCTGTCTTCAGCTTGCCGCATCCAGCATCTGCCTGCAGGCTTTCGCAGATCGTCATCCCACCTGGTCAGAGGGCGTCCTACACTACGTTTGCCGAGTCGCGGTCTCCACTCAAGAACACGTTTACCCCAGCGGTTGTCGGTTCTTCGCGAGACATGGCCAGCCCACTGCCACTTCAGCTTGCTAATTCTTTGAGCTATTTCGGTAACTTTGGTTCTCTGTCGGATGTATTCGTTACGAATCCTATCCTTCAGAGAAACTCCGATCATAGCTCTCTCCATAGCTCGCTGAGCGACTTTGAACTGGTGGACCAGCCCTACCGTGAGTGTCCATGTCTCGGATCCGTAGGTCATGACGGGTAGGACGCACTGATTGAAAACATTAGTTTTCAAGCATTGCGGTATGGATGACGAGAAGACTGCAACTATTAATCGAATATTTTATTTTCTCTTGCTTATTTGCTTTTTTTTTCGGAGATAAGGTTTGGTAAGGAAAATGGTGTTTTTATGAGATGCCTTATTCCGATCATAAATCAAAAAAATATGAGACATTCCAAATTAATATATTGTGGTAGTGGGAGTGACTGTTGACCGTGGGGTTCTGGGTTCAATACCCAGGTCAGGCTGCTATATATGTAAATATGAGCTAAAAACACTCTGTACAGGTAAACGGACAGACAAACAGACGAGAGTTAAAGCGATAAGGGTTCCTTTTTAGCTATTCTGTACGGTATCCTTAAAACTAATAACACTTTATTCGACCTGGAAATGTCAGCTTGTTTTAATATAACAATGTTTTTTTTCTTACAGGTGATAAAGGAGACCATGGTATTCCCGGTCATGACGGGATCCCAGCATCTTTATTATCCGTCCTGGACGGTGACAGTAAGTTCATATCTTACAAATAGCTCCAATGTGTGGCGATAACGTGTGACACACATACAAACACATAATCATATTCCAGATGCTGCAGTAGTGGAAAAACTAAGAGGTTTGAAAGGAGAAACTGGTCCAAGCGGTTATATGGTACGTAAAAGATAAAGCAGTATATAAACGTCACCCATACGATATTCTGATTTATTAAACTGTGTACCGTTTTATACCAATTCAAAGTCGCTCAGTGAGCTATGGAGAGAGCTATGATCGGAGTTTCTCTGAAGGATAGGATTCGTAACGAATACATCCGACAGAGAACCAAAGTTACCGACATAGCTCAAAGAATGAGCAAGTTGAAGTGGCAGTGGGCTGGCCATATCTCACGAAGAACCGATAACCGCTAGGGTAAACGTGTTCTTGAGTGGAGACCGCGACTCGGCAAACGTAGTGTAGGACGCCCTCTGACCAGGTGGGATGACGATCTGCGAAAGACTGCAGGCAGATGCTGGATGCGGCAAGCTGAAGATAGGGCGCTATGGCTCTCATTAGGAGAGGGCTATGTCCAGCAGTGGACTAATATAGCCTGATGATGATGATGATGATGATGATGTACCGTTTTAGGGACAAAAAGGTGATCAAGGTCGTGAGGGTTCTCGCGGCGAAAGGGGTGAAAAAGGAGACAGGGGAGACAGAGGTGTGAGTTTTGCAGGAGAAAAGGGAGAACCTGGTCGTGACGGCACTCCGGTAAGATCCACTGTTACTACTTGTTTCTGGTCATCCACCGTTCTTTCGTTAACGTCAACGCCCACCTGCATTCCCTCCCCAACGCCTAATCAACAATCAAGAACAGTAGATAACTGACAGGTCGAACTGCGACGTACTTTCAAAAAAAAAATACATCACTGTTTTACGAAGTTGTTTAATGGAAAACTGGAAATCATTTATTTGATTTAACTTGAAATAGTGTAGGTACCATTACCAGAGAGTACTACCATTTTTTTTTTAATTATAATTGTTTGAGTAATTATATTATTTCTGAGACCTCATACAATAAAAACTTAGAGTAATAAAGTTTCATCGATAGAAAATTATCATGGAGTTTTGTAAACTGCACATGCATTTTAGTTTTATATTTGAAATGCTTATGACTCGGTAGATACAAATAAGACACATCAAACAGAACAATTAAAATGACAAAATATAAATTCAAATTGAAGAATAATTTACATGTTAAGGGTGACCGTGGAAACCCAGGAGCAGTTGGACCACACGGACCTCCTGGCATATGTGTATTAGGTCCACCCGGACCGCCAGAACAGCTTATACCTGTCTTTCTGCCTAGAAGCACGATAGGTAATTAAACAATTTCATTTTGATACTACCTAATACCAACAGTCCCCATGGCTGAACACCAACAGCGATGCAAATAATCGTAGTTTTTCTCGTTTTGCCATTTTTTGTAAACAATTTTAAAACGTCGGCCACCTGGCGCTTAAAGACGCCAGGTGACCTAAGAACCATACATGTTCTATTGTGTCTCGATGTCTGGCAGTTAAGGTGTAAAGCTAAGTATAATATCTCCGAGGAACTTATCTCTATATTAAAATTGCTAAGCAAGACTTGACTGACTTTTTTCCCCAGGTGCAAAATATACATTATTAAAACCACCGGGTGATGCGGAACTGGTAGATGAATCATACAGTCCTGGTGCTTCATCATACAAGTTTACCACCAGAGAGCCTGTACCAGTAGATCCTAATGCTACGAATCTCGTGGGCGTCAACCTATCGGCTCCATTCATCGTGGTGGCCACTTTCAAATCCTTCATCAGCCGGCCAGTGTGTCTTTTCTCCATAACGCAAGACCAACGAACAACTTTAAGCCTTTGTTTGACAACAGCTAGTCAAAATACTTCAAGACTCAGTCTGATTACTGAATTATATTCGCCAGAAGATTCTATTTCATTTTTATTCAATGGAGACTTCATAAACAAATGGATTAAAATCGTCTTGTATGTAAAAGATGATTCAGCAGATTTGTACCTGAATGGTAGTAAGCAATTAAAACTGTTATCTGGGTTAAAAGATAAAGACATTCTTCAAATGAAAGATAATATGAAGATCGAATTGGCTGTGTCAAAGTCAAAACTGTTAAAGTTTGCGGTGAGTGGTAGTTAAATATATATGTATATGAATCTTTTAAATTCTGGATCCTTTAAGATAACGAGCTGTTGATACTTTTTTGGCATTGTCGACGTCAAAACTGGTGGAGGCTTTGACGTGGCTCTGCCGCTTTTGGAATTCGTTGTTCTTATCCTTAAGATAAGGGAATAATAACAACTATACCACAAAATACTTTTTAACCCAAACCGATTGCCGAATTTCGAATTAATTTTGAATTCGAAATTTGTATGGTAAAGTGCGGTAACTCGACCACATACACAAATATAAGCCTATGTGTTACTAACGCCATCGTTTAAAAGAACCTAATAATATTATGGCGTTTTATTTTGAGGTTATTTTGGTAAAACTTAATTTACGTGTTTCAAACCTGTCCCCTAGATTAAAAAAATGACTATCAAATTGTCAGGTCAAGGTCAACAAAACTCATTTAAATATTATGAAGTCGAACGTACTTACAGTGTTGTATTTTTAAATTTCTTCTTGGTCTAGGCTTATTTTTTGTCTCCTATTGTTTCAATTCAGAGGTTTTTAAAATATATATTTTTTTCAGGGCCTGATTGAAGAAATAAGCTTGTACACCAATGCTGACAATGATACGTTATTGTATGCTCGCGACGAGGTATGTTTTCTAAAAATAACAAATACATTATTTTAGGGTACCGTATACGACGTGATATTCAACTGTATTCCGCTTATGCGCCGATTTAATTATTGTTTCAGGCTAGAAATATGCCAACCCTTACTTCATCTAACGTTGAAGAACATGGGGGTAAAAATCGAAATGAGAGAACACCTTTAGAATTTGCCTCTAAAAACGAACTGGCTGAATGTCGTAGAGAAATAACCGTTATAAAAGAAGATCTCAATAATAAAATCGAAAACGCTACAATAACATTGCAGAACGAAATGACACAAAATCTTGAAGATTTAAAATCGTCGATTGAATTTTTAACAGAAAAATTAATGGATGTGCTTGAATCTGTGGAAAACATCAAAGCCGAGCTGGATGTTGTGAAACGTAAATGATGCAAATTAATTATTAAATGACAAACAAAACCAGCTCTGTTAAAATTACCGGCATGGATTTTGATAGCTGACCTGGCCTTGCACGGTAGTCGATTAGTATAAAGTTCCTGCGTCCAGCGCTCAGGATACGTGCCGCTGCTTTTACTCTCTTTAAAAATCTCCCCGCAAAAATGTAGGTGAAGTGACCCGTCGTCCTATACTGCTAGGGATGAAGAGTTTTATTCACGCTCATTAAACCTTAGTTTTCACGGGTAGATTTTTACAGAATATACTGAATAGGCAAAAGTCATAGAACTTAAAATGAAACGGAATAATAAGAATACTTCATCGCATGATAGTAGACGTCACCATCTCACATGACGAGAACCACGTGAAAGCGGAGATGGCCAATGGCCTGCTGGCTTAAAGCCTCGGCGACCATCTGTCGAGGCTCTATTCCTTCTTTCTTTCAAGTTACACTCGCATGCAAATAGTTCCTAAAAAAAATGTATTATTTAAGATGTGGATAACGTCTTGAGTTACACATGTAAACATACTTTTTAAGTTTTACTATACTAAATTAAGATATGTGTGTAATTGTTGGTTTTCCCAAAAATAAATAAATAAATAAAAAACCGCCTTAGGTTTCTTATATCTGTTATGTTGTGCATCAGCATCATCTGCCTAGCCTTTTCCCAACTATATTGGGGTCAGCTTCCATTCTAACCGGATGCAGCTGAATACCTGTATTTTACATGGAGCGACTGCCTATCTGACCTCCACAACCCAGTTACTGGGCAACGCTATACCCCTTGGTAAGACTGGTCGCAGAGGTTTCGGGCTTTGACTAACAATGAGTGACAAAAATCTACAAATGACAGCCGGGATCAACGGCTGTTGTGCATATGCTTTTTAATAAATATATCTATTTTTTTTTACTCTGATGACATAGCCTGTAAGTCATTCATCCATCTGCCTAGCTTTTTCCCTGACTAATGTACGATTTCGGCGGCACGGTTGGCGCGGTGGCTGGGCGATCGACTGCTGCGCCGCGTGTCGTGGGTTCGATTCCCGCACGTAACAAATATTTGTATGGCCTACCAGGTAGTTGTTTCGGGTCTGACTGTTCGTGTATGTAACTTGAAATGTTTGTTAAGGCACCCACGACACAGGAGAAATTCCTAGTGTGGGGCAAGGATTTATAATGAAATAATAAATAAATAATTCCCACCAACCGGGGCGCGCTGGAGCGCATTTCACCCTGTGCTAGAAAAAAATCAGATTTTTATACAACAGTTATTTAAATTTCATGTTAGCATGGCGCATCCGCGTATAGGCCGCGTCAGCCGCTCGGCTGCGCTCGGACAACGCGACGCCTGCTCGTGTGTTGTCGTCGGCTGGCAAGTTGAATCATTATGTCGCTGAGAGAATGCTAGCGGATACGCGAGCACGCTCACGTATACTCCGGGTTCCAGCGGGATGCTGCTGTCGGGCGGACGCGGTCGGCTGCTGGCGCGTGCTCGCATCCGCTGAAACGGTCGGTAGAAATCATTCTTAAGTTGTTGTCGACTTTCAGTTTAATCGGATGCAGTTAAATACCAGTATTCCACATGGAGCTACTTCCTATCTGACCACAACAACCTAGTTACTGGGTATCACGATACCCTTTAGTGAGACTGATTGACAGACTTTCGGGGTTTTGACTACTCGTAACGACTGTCAAAGATCTAAATACCGGGACCAACAAACAGTCATGGTATATAATGGACGGTCTCCATCCGGACCGATCTGGTAAGCGTAGCTTAACCTTTGATTGACCTTTGTGGCTATTATTAGCCACAAACCATTAGTCATAGTATACTTATATAGTTATCGCGGGTAGGTAGATCGCGAAATTTCTAAAATATATTTTAACAAGCTCAAATCTAAGCACAAACAAAACAAATGCAACTTAATACAATTCAGGCGGCAAAATAAGCAATTAAAGGAACAAAGTTAGTTCCTCGACTAATACAGTTTTATGGAACCATTAATAGTACAAGCTTTCACGTGGGGACCCTTGGTCTCATGTCAACTATTAAGTAATTAGTGTTGGGCGTTGTATTGATCGGTGCAATCGTGATGTACGTATCCGAAGGGAGTTATCGAGTTTTTGAAATCGTTCAACACTAGCAAGTATACACATAATATTTCAGATTATCTGAAATAACTACAACTAACAAAATAATCAAGGTTTCTGAAAAAATAGTTATGTAAAATGTGAATATACAATAGAATATATTCATTTTATTTTGAAGAAGATGTATGTTGCCTGTTTTTTTTATTCTATTCCTTAGATGCCCTTAACTCATAATTGCTTGACGTATTTGATGAGGTATCTATGGTGTGCATTTTATTCAACTGCTATCTCAACTGATTTTGAAATTGCACATAATGTCTGTTACCTGCCCCTTGACTGAAAATTTAAACAGCATCACAACTATCGATAGATCAACACATCACTATCGCATGTGTTCAGCGGCACATATTGCGTCAGGGTTGCCACGTAGGAAAATGCGCCGGCGACACCGAAATTGCAATATGGCTCGCACCGTAAGCATGTGATTACATAAGGCTTGTAACAAAGAGGTAATGTTTTACTGGAAATGATCCATATTTGTGTCGTACCACCCCTTAGGGATATTTAGAAAGAAAATAAATGTAAGTACAAAGTTGTACAAATGTACATATACGAGTATATGGCTTTTTCCTCCCTCCAGTTGATGTGTATGACATGAATGTAATTTCAGGGGTGAATTCTTATCGCCCGATGTATTTACATAATGTTGAGAATTCGTAATTTTGGAAATGTCTTGTAAATGACGTTATAATATTTATCTCTGTTCGTCTAGCTTTATGAATTTATGAAGTAAGAGAGATTTTTTCAAGATTTTGGATTATGTAGGCTTTGTTATTGTTCTACCAATTTGGTAGTACTTCATTATGTTCATGTTTTACAGCTAAAACATGAACATAATGAAGGTCAGCACCTAATAGACGTTGTGTAGTCCAAATATTTTTACTTTATCCCGAATTTTAAATCCGCGCTACTTTTCCTATTTTTCTTTACCCCAAAACAAAATTCGACTCATTTGGAAAAAAAACACTATGTATCGATATAAATCTGAAATCGCCAACACGCCTTCTGCAAGAGGGGTGATTAATGCTCATGCCTTTTCCTATGGAGAGTCATCATTTTTATGTCAATTACTTACATACTATCGTAAAATTAACAACGAATTCATAAAACAAAAATATCAGTTAAGATTGTTGTCTTTTTTCAACTTGTATCCGAAACTAGACTTAATATCTAGATCCATTCAGACAAATTGCACAAAATAGGATCCATCTGATTGCCTTAATTATTTTTATGTTACTTATGCAAAAAAAAAAAACAATTATGTAACGAATCGCTACAAATACAGATACAAGTCTTGAACTAAGATTGAAGAAAAGAGATGACTGCAACAAAAGGTGTTTTTGTATTTTAAGGTCTGCCATCTTCGTTTTAGCTCCTTGTCTGGGATCCATTTCAGCAAGCATTAAATCTTTAAGATAATCTTTATTTGAAAGAAAAAGAAAGAAAGTAAAAAAACTCAGCACAGTCTCAGGCACACAACGACACAGTACTAAATATAGAAAACGTAAAAGGGGAAAAACATAAAAAGAATCGAAACAACAATCATCAATAACAAATATTTACAAATATTTTAGGAACAAATATTTGTATGGCCTACAGATAGTTGTTCTGGGTCTGGCTGTTCGTGTATGTGACTTTAAATGTTTGTAAACGCACCCACGACACAGGAGAAATTCCTAGTGTGGGGCAACGGTTTAATTAAAAAAAAAAAAAAAAAACTTCATAATTAATCTTTATTTTGAAGGTGCACCTCAGCTAGATAGCTCTTGAAGCATTGCCAAATAATGGGACACGAAAGACGAGAAGAAAAAGTTGCACGAGTAAAACACATGTTTCGATATAAGCACAAACGTCTGGGCAAACCTGGGCAAGTACCAATGTGACTTTATCAATTCATATGTACTTTCTAAATGTACCTTAGACATCACTGACATCGGTGAAGGAAACCATCGTGAGGAAACCTAGACTTATAAACTATTATAAGTCTGAAATCGCCAACCCGTCTTGAGCAAGGGTGGTGATTAATGCTCGTACCTTCTTTGTATGAATTGAGGGCTTTGCCCTGCAGTGGGACAGTAACAGGCTGGTATTATTATACTCGTATTATTTCTTAAAACATGTTCTACAAAATGTGAAGAAACATCAAAATACAAAAGAGCCCCCATCTTGATACTGTATACCTTTTAATATGTATAAGCTTCTATCCAAAATAAGATGAGGGGATGGATAAGAAAGCTTTCGCCCCTGATTGGGCAAAAGAAATATTGCGCCAGTTGACTGAGTACACTAAAGCAGTATATTGTGTAGACGACACAGGATAAGATATAGAGGCTATGAAGCTCATATACCGGAATCAGCGTCTCTAAATATTTATAGACTTTTTGTTAGGCTGGGGAAAAAAGGTTCAAGTGGAATTGAAGAGACAATAATTTGTAGTAAGAGATAGAGTACTATCTCTTACTACAAAGTAAATGTTATAAGCATAACGTTTGTGCTTAAATTAATTCGGTCAATCCTCCACAAAAAGAGATAAAAAGTACCAGCGAAGGTATCCAAATTAATTCGGTCAATTGGATACCTTCGCTGGTACTTTTTATCTCTTTTTGTGGAGGATTTAGGATTGGTTAATGTTGTTAAACATACACTTTCATTCGTCAATTAGAAAATTTAAAAAAAATTGCAAACTTGTCGGGATACAAATAAAATATAATGCTTCAGCGAAATATAAACGCAAATGAAAAAAAATGTTGTCATTTAATATTTTTGAATTTGATGAAGTAATTACCTACTAAGTTATTTCTAGGGAATTTTATGAAACACTTTCATAAAAAAGTTACCACAATATGTTAAATTTCCAACAATGCTTGGCACAGGTAGACGCTTTATGGCACACAGTTACCGTTTCTAGTAATCAACACACAAGCCAAGGGTTTTAACTTATGAGTTTCATATGTAAATTTATTGCAGTCGACGCTGGGCTAATTTGTGCCATAAATTTTGTATACTTACTTGTCTCTATGGATATGAAAGCTTTGTTTAAAGGAGAAATATGTAACACTACTGTAGGTAATATATATTTTACACACACTGAACATTTTCTCGGAAATAAATAATAAAGTATGCGAGTGACCAAAGCTCACGCGTTTTAAACGATGTTTTTTCACACATCACTACATATTATAACACACAAGTCCTCCACCGCGTCTGTCTGAGTAAGTCTTTTCATATAGAGAAAGCACAAGCATTATTCACCACGCTTGGGTTAAGGATTCCAGAATCAAACCTGAATCTCAACTAACACCTGCCTAACCTTTTCCCAACTATCTTCCAGTTTAACCGGATGCAGCAAAATACCAGTATTTTATATAGAGCGGCTGCCTATCTGATCTCCACAACCCATTCACTGGGTAACACGATACCCTTTGGTAAGAGTCGTTGTCAGACTTTCGGGCTCCTGAGTACCCGTAACTACTGTCACAGATTTACAAATGACAGCCTGGACCAACGGCTTAACGTGCTGTCGTGACGAGCTCATCTCTATACATACACATAATATGTACATACAAATAAATAAAATTGAATTTCCTTTTTTTTACGTTAAAAAAACAAAAAAAATACATGGTTGTTAAAACTAAGTAACCATTTTAAAATTATTGTCTGTCAGTCTATTTGTCTGAGGTAATCTCGGAAACGGCTGGATCGATCTAGAGAGGACTTTGAGCTGATGTGTTAAGGAGGAGATTAGGCTACCTTTTATTTCAGAAAAAGATTTTGGGTTCCGCTCAATAAAATAAAAACCCGTGAAATTTTATCGAATTCTACGTGAACTAAGTCACGGGCATATATTGTAATTACTATTAATTAAGAGGAATTAGATTGTTTGTTTGTTTGTCTGTAATGGATGAGCTCAAAAAACAACTTAACTGATTTGAAAAAATCTTACGCCCATATAATATATTTAGGTAGAAAATCACATTATCTGTGGGTACTTTGGCTATATTTTGTTTTCAATAGTACACTTTAAAGGGCCCTTTAAACTGAAACGTTTTCGACTTCATTCAACTGTAACGCACTTTTTCGCACTTGAGCGAGCATGCAAATACACTGCATTGTGTACTTAAGTGCCATGCAAATAAGAGCACTATTCGAGAAATTGTGTTGAAAAATAAATTATTGCATCTTAATGGTTAAAAATACGTTTAAATTTTAACGTAAATAAATCAACATAATAATTTAATCCGCCATTTTACATTTTATTTATTAAAATAATTTCACAGATTATTAAAAATATCTGCTAAAGAGATAATGTTCATTGAAACGAATACAAATTTTACTGATGAATTCAATTTTAAATTTAATGAATACCTACTATTCATATTATAATATGTAGTTATCGATTTGACTTATTCTGAATCCTGGGAATATTTAGCTTAGCTAAGAAGATAGGTAGTTATAGGTATTACCTAAATGCGCTGTAAAAAAAGATTGGCTATGAATACAGGAACAAAGTAATTTGTTTTTATAAATAGTTATAACAAAAGCTTGCGCTTGCGACCACGAGACCTTTGGGGTCTACTGTTCACAAGTGCGACTCATGAGCCTGGGATCTTAGATTCCAGGACCCCAAACCAGATTTTTTCTTGTTTTTTTACCATTAGGAATTTCTAAGTAGCAGCTCGGATTTTGGAGTGTGACGGTCCTCTCAGAAAGCACGTAAAGCCGTTGCCAAGTCACTATTCAGCATCTCAGATGGACCTGACCAAGATAATGACCGCTTAGTTTGTTTAGTGTGTTCCTTCTCAGGATAGTCAAATAGGGAAAGCCCAGGCGCTTCTTATTACTACTTAGTAAGGGATGACAAAACATGGTCTTGCCAAGCTTAAGACGGAGTACTAGACTTAAGTCCTAGAACAAATAATTATTTTAATGAACACAGTTAAGCTTCTTAACGGATATAAAGGCCCGACAGAAGGGAGGGACACGATTGCGCGAAAATTATCCTACGAATATAATTATGTCATGTCGCATTTTCGTGTTATTTTTGTAGGACCCTAGGATATACCTGTAACTGATGGGTAGGTAAGATGTCAACGATTACAAGTATGTACAAGTATTTTTGTAGGGTTCCGGACCTCAAAAGGAAAAAACCTGACAAGTGTGAGTCGGATTCACCCGTCGCCCGCCCACAAATTTATCAATATTATATATAAAGGCACGTGGGTTCGGAACCATTCATCTTAAAGTGGGTAATCGCCTGAGGTATTTTGGAAATAAGAAGACACGTCTTTGATCAGCAGCCTTATATTCACGATTCTCAATTTAAATAACAATAATCACGAAATAGATTTAGATTTGGGACGTAAGCGATCTGTCGTAACCGTCTAGTCCACGCTATCGCCCGATTCCAACTGAATTGTTGTTTGACGTTTATGACGTTCCGCCAGAGTGACAACTGTGTTGCCACTCTCATCCGCACATTCATTCGATAAATCACACAATCAATGTCAAAATAGGGTTTTCAATCTCTACTACTAGATGGCGCCAGGGATGTATTTTTTGTTTTTTACTTATGTATTTTTTTTTTAATTATTCGTCATAAATCGAAAAAAATAAAAAAAAAACAAAAATAATAATAAGACTATTTAAGGTAGTGCTAATGAAGCCTTTTAATGCGGAACCCCACATGATACGATTAACTCAATTCAAAATTTAGACTGCCATTCCTTGCATAAAGACCCTGTTTTTCTATGATTTAATTACAAGTGTATAGTTTTCAGATTATTTCCTAAACTGTTAGTAAGACGGTATTACTTGCCAAATTTCATACTTCTATGGAAAATATTAAATTAACGATGTAACACCCTGTTTCACCGTTTATTTTGCAACGACATGCGACATTCAAAATTCATAACAATTATTTACAGATTTCGTTAGTGAGACAAAGTGCAGTGAGTGTACGGAACTAATCTATTAGTAGGTATGCCAACTAAAGGCATTAGCAGGATTACAACTAATACCATTAAAAGCAAATCTATCGGTGAAATGTTCGCGTTCAAGTATCGCGGTAGTGCTGGTGTCTTGTAGTATAACTTGCTCTTCTTAGCAATTGCGGTGTGAAACTGTACAGACAATCTTGTTCAATGGTAAATTATATTTATTTCTTCAGGTCCTTTTTAAATAACACCAGTATACGTCATACAATAAAAAAATATCGTCTTCTAAGCCGGAAGACACACAGCTCTGTAGGTTTTAAAATTAAATAATAAAACATGGCTTTTTGGTTCAGAACATAATCTAATATCACGCATATATTCAACGAAGGGTTATGCAGTGGTGTACCTATGTATTCACATTTCTCCATTTATGTTTCAGTCCCATGTTATTTGACGGCGAGCCTACCTATACATTGAGAACCACACTATCCATTGGTGAAAACAGCATGAAAATCGGTGGAGTCGTTTTTGAGTTTATGGTGAACAGATAGACAGACGCGGCGTAGGACTTTGTTTTATAATATGTAGTGATACCTTATGTTTGAGCTAAGCAGATATTTGTTTGAACCATAAAAACTTATTTATTGACTGAAAAAATCCTCGATCGTCTGTCCACGGTGCCTTCTCGGTAGCTACTGGATTTTTTTATGTTGCAAGACTTATACACGCTGTGATAGAGATTAAGACTCCACCTCGCTTGCAGAAGGTTGTGGGTTCAAAAACTAGAACCAATTTGATTTTTCAATTTACATGTTTTTTTTAATATTAGCCGTCACTGACATCGGTTTTTTTTTTTTTTAATGTTGCCCCACTCTAGGAGTTTCTCCTGTGTCGTGGGTGCGTTTACATACATTTAAACTCACATACACAAACAGCCAAACCCGGAACAAATACCTGTAGGTCATACAAATATTTGTTCCGTGCGGGGATCGAACCCACAACACGCGGAGCAGCAGCCGATGGCTCAACCACTGCGCCAACCGTGTCGTCAAAGTTGTTTCGGGTCTGGCTGTTTGTATATGCGAGTTTCAATGTTTGTAAACGCACCCACGATATAGGAGAAATTTATTTTTGTGGGGCAATGTATAAAAATATATACGTATATAGATTTCATTTAGGTATAGAATTAATGTGGAGCTAGCTTGACACCCACAGGTTTCGTCTACACTGGCTAAACAAACTATTTCTACCAAATGGTCCTCAGTGAGTAAAAACAACATCGTTTGAAAAGAGTTTTCTTTGTTCTTCACTTGTCCTTAGCTTTATATCTAAGATAAAATATGGATAAGCCATAAGAATATTAAATATGCTTACAAAATCGTTTCATATTTCAACAGTCAGCTGTTATAAGGGTTAGACAAGGTTTCTTTGCGTAAAATATTAACAACTGAATGTTTGTAACGGTTCAAATGAGAAAAAAACAAAATTTTCTTTAAAAAAAGAAAGTTCACGGTCAAATTAAGTGTGATCGCACTTAATTTGACCGTGAACTTTCTTTTTTATATTAACCCATATTTATTATTTTAAATATGGGTTTAAAAAAAAACACATCAACACGTCATCAAATAAACCAGAACCCAATGAGATCGAGGATTTCCCAGCTCACTGCTCTGAGGAGAAACACTGAAACAAACTCAGAGGTCACAGTCTGGTGAAGGGTGGGCGTTTTGGGGGACTGTCTTATGTAAACGTCTTTGACGTTCAAAAAGTGCTGATTCTCAGCCTAATTTGAATAAATGAATTTTGATTTTGATTTTGATTTTGAGACATTATCTTGGTCAGATCATGTGAAGACTTAGAGAGAGATTAGTGTCTGAGATGGTTTTTTTTTAACCACACAGTCACACCTGTCTACGTCTAGTTAGTACATGCATTTGTAATCGAGTAGCTCGACTCGGAACATATGTAAGGAGCTCAACGACTTGACAAACCAAAAAAAAGGACATTTAGATAGGCCGTAAAGGTACTCGAACCGCCAAACAATGCAAAAAAAAGATGAAAAATAAATCCATATTATGGTCCTTACAATCATAATTATTATAAAATAAATATACAATACTTTACAAAGCAAATATTCACAGCTCATTGAGAATATACGAGTAACATTCATTAAATAGGGTAAAATAAACATTAAATAGATATAAAAACAGACTATCTATCATCTAGATAGTCTGTTTCATACAAATACTATTAATATCTTTAGAGAGACGTTTATTATACGATTGGCAGCCTATCAAATCAAACATAACATGTTTCCAAAATAAACTTATCCTGGATCCAACGCCTGGAGTAAAGCTAGCATTTTCAGGTCTTAGTAATATCATAAAATAATTTCGTAACTCAAGTACCTCTAGGGCCCTTGTTTTATCGAAAACACTAAATGTTATCGCCTTTTGTACCGTGGAAGCTGATATAAAGCCAGATTGGAAGGCATCAAACTCTTCCATGTTGAATGATTTACGACGGTACCTCTATTTAAAATGATTGGAAGTTAGGAACTGATTGAAATAAATGTCTTGATTGGATTCACACAATGGACCTTTTTGTACATGCTTCAGTTTGAAGCTTTGCCTCGAAAGTTTTAGTAAGTATTTTGTCACAAGTCGTACTTTATGGAAATTTGACGACCGATGTGGCGCGGTGGGCGAAGGTCCGCCTGCGACGCAGGAGGTTGCGGGTTCGATTCCCGCCCTGGAACAAATGTTTGTACGATCTACAAATATTTGTTTCGGGTGTTCTGGGTATTTACTATGTATAATAAAAAATATCTATCTATGTAATGTATTGTATTAAGTATATCAGTCATCTAGTACCCATAACACAAGCTCTGCTTAGCTTGGGGCTAGATGATGCTGTGTGGATTGTCCAGCATTATTTATTTATTTATTTATTTATTTATTTGGTATTTTATCATTTGTATGTCAGAATGGAATGGGGCGCCTGTGACCGACCGAGAAGTTGTGTAGGAATCGTTTTTAGTGCAGCCATGTGATGCGAAGGAATGAGGTTCATGTTGAGAGGAAGATTTTGAGTATGAATGTGAAGATAACAACAGTAGAGGAAGATCAAAGAAACGATGGATGGATGATTTTTTTGACAGGTGACTTTTGACACGGCAAATAGAGATTGATAAAAGAAGAGATGAACGGATGAAGAAGACATTCTGTGCCAACCCCATATAAATTGGCAATACGGTAGGAGGATGATCATGATGTATTTGGATGTCAGTAATTTCAATCTAGTTCCTTAAACCTGTAGAGGGAATATAAATGTTATTAAGTTCCTCAAACTCACTAGAAACGAAAGAATCCTCTCACCAGGCGCGATTACCAGTTTCGGGGTTATTTTTTTGGGACAAGCCCGCCACACTATACCCAAACTATTGCAACTCCTGAAAACCAGAATTAAAAGTGGCGACCACCAGAAAAGCGTCGAGACACTGAAACCCGACGAGTCCCGGAGAAACGATTCAACTGTCCTGGATCCCGCAACGAAATTAATTAGAAAATAACAGCGGAGGAGTTAGAAAAATACATAATTTCTAGTTCTCACTGTTAAGATCTTCGATAGAAAAGGGAGGATCCTCCGACTAGGTGAGTGTTGTGCCTGGTACTGCCCAATAACTCTCTCTCTAGCATTCAATAGAATTTCATAAGAGTGAGTTTTTCCTTTTTTAAATTTCAAAATTAGTTAAATCCGATATCTGAACTCCTAAAGAGCCCTTCCATAGATATAGATTAAAGATTATTATTAATTTTATTAATCAACGCAGAAGAGGGAACTATTTCGGATCATGTACAAAATTTAATATCTTCTAAAACTTGAGGTTTCGAATAATAAACGAGAACTATCTCTGAATACTTCTTTACTTAAAATAGGCTTTTCATTTTGGCAAGAGGGACAGAGGAGCTTCTGATCTTAAGGATTATTTTTAATTAATCTTACCTTATTAAGAGATATACCTCATTATAATATTTACTAGTTCTTGGAAAATTTACTTGGATATTTCTTTAATTTATATTTTTGTGTTTGACTCCGTAAAGGACCTTTCAAGTGGGTGCCGTGAAGAACGACTTCAAGATTAAGTTAAAGGTTAGCTTTTGATACTACCGGCCAAGCTAAATAATACATAAAAGTGATAACCGCTTTGTCAGCCAATTGAATAGGTTACGGATTATACCCCTTTGCCAATTTACCGTGAGCTCCGTAACGGTAATTGGAAATTTCTTATTAAGAATAAACCTCTGTAGGATCTACTATCGATACAATAAATTGAAAACTGAGGTAGATATGAATTTAGAAGCAGACGCTGGATTGGACTTTATATTTTTCTTTTTTTTAAACTTTGCGCCAAACTAGGAATTTTTCCTTTAACGTGGATGTGTTTGCAAACATTCAAACTCACATACTGTTGTTCCGAGTTTGGCTATTTAGCCAGACTTGGAAGGTCTGCCTGTAGGCCAAACTTCAAGTCTCCTATGGATACGTTACTTGTACGCAAGTGTCCATTGTGGACCACATAATTGCTTAGTTGTACCCATAGCTCCTTAATAAATGAAGAAAAAAGTTCGCGTACCTTTCAGTTACCCAAATCAAATTAAACATCATTAGTTGAAATTAGGCTGGGAATAAGAACTTTGTGACAGTACCTCAAAACGCCCGTCAAAACACTAGTGTTTTGACTGGGTAGAAGTACTGGCACAATATAATTTGAAGCAACTAGACGAGAGCCTTTGGCCCCTGGCCTTTGAATGTCATGATGGCCCAGTAGTTTAGGCATCGCTTTTTGTGCACGAGGTTGTGGGTTCAAACCTGGGCAAGTACCAATGTGAGTTTTTCAATTCATAATATGTACTTTCTAAGTTTATCTTGGACATTGACATCGGTGAAGGAAAACATCGTGAGGAAACCTTGACTTATATAATTAATATAAGTCTGAAATCGCCAACCCGTCTTGAGAAAGCGTGGTGATTAATGCTCATGCCTTCTCTGTATGAGAAGAGGCCTTTGCCCTGCAGTGGGACAGTAATAGGCTGGTACTTAAGGGCGTTTGAAAATAGTAAAAAGTGAAAAAAATAATAGTTGGATGAAACCGACTGAAAAATGAAGGTACAAAAATTAAAAGAAAAATAATTTACGGGAAGGGAAAGGGGGTGAGGTTTTAAGGGTACAAAATTCCCTTCCCGACCTCAGATCGCTTGTATATTATTTTTCCTTTAATTTTTGTTACATTCTCTTGATTTTCCAGAGGGTTTTATCCTACTATAAATTAAATTATCGACCATGGTCTAAACACGTCGTATGTCTGATAAGTTAACACTTTAACTGCCATAAACGAGACACGATAGAAAAAGTTTGTCGGTCATTTGGCGTTAAGAAACTTGAATCTATTCAATGTAAATACATAAACTCACGCCTTTTTCCCATGAGGGTAGGCAGAAACCATAGAATCTTTACATACCTTTTACTTCGCTCTCATTCTTACATACACTTTACAATGTAAAAAATAAAATAAATAAATAATGCTGGACAATCCACACAGCATCATCTAGCCCCAAGCTAAGCAGAGCTTGTGTTATGGGTACTAGATGACTGATATATGTACTTAATACAATACATTACATAGGTAGATATTTTTATTATACATAGGAAATACCCAGAACACTTGGAACAAATATTTGTAGATCGTACAAACAGACCCAAGGCGGGAATCGAACCCGCAACCTCTTGCGTCGCAGGCGGCGATATCGCCCGCCGCGCCACATCGGTCGTCAAATGTAATGCCAATAAGAATATAAATGAGTAAATATATTTTTGCCACCTGTTAGCTAGCGCACTTCAATTAACTAAATAATAAATACGCATTGACAACTTAACAAGTGCAAGTCAGTCTGTCAGTAAAAAAAAATCCATTGAGAGCTACTTTTCGACACAGAAACTTTTATTTTAGACTAAGCCCCACACTAGGAATTTCTCCTGTATCGTGGGTGCGATTAAAAACACTTAAACCCACGGAAACAAACAGCCAGACCCGGAACAACTACTTGTAGGGCATACCAATATTACAACACACAAAATACAATATTACAATGTTTGAACCTAACCTAAAAAATAACACATAATTACGCCTGTTTTCCCTAAAGGGTCTTTCTTCTTTCTTGAAAAACGTTGCCCCACACTAGGAATTGCTCCTGTATCGTAGGTGCGTTTACAAACATTTAAACTCACATACACAAACAGCCAGACCCGGAACAACTACCTGTAGGTCATACAAATATTTGTTCCGTGCGGGGATCGAACCCACAACACGCGGCGCAGCAGCCGATGGCTCAACCACTGCGCCAACCGTGTCGTCTGGTAGAGGTTTACCTAGAATCTAGCCACATTTTGCCAAGCCTATTACCATCAACCAAGTCCAAATGGTGACTCTGAGCTAGTACTTAGAAATTCCTAATGTAATAATATATTCGCATTTATATCGTTTCCATATTTATCTTGAACTAGGTATCAAACCCAGGACCTCATGCTCAGCAGTGCACATGCAACCACTAGACCAACGAGAAAATTTAATATTCTTAAGATTTACATATTTTTAACATAACACGGAGCGGATAGCCAACATAAAATAGTGAAACAGATACTACAACGTTCTCTATTTTACACCCAGATTATTTCCTACGATTTTAAAAGAAACTTGAAACAGAATGCAGGCGAAATTTCCAACGTTTTTGAAATTCTGTCCGTGGTTTGGTTCGGCCAGGTTCTCCCCGTGTGTATTGCAATCTTTAGTCCTGTTGTTTTTATTTATATACTACCAATTTACAGCGGCTTATTCGGATGTTTGGAATATCATGCTTTTCTGTACAAATAAAACAAAAATTAAGTCTTCGTTGGCTATGTCAAAATAACAGATTTTCACTAAATGCATATTAAAATATACACGCTAGTTACTTATACCAATAAATATTGTTTTTTTTTGTATTTCTATCTGTCTATTCGTCAATGCTAATCATCAATACGGCTGGACCGATTTTGAGTGGTTGTTCACTGGCAGATAATGTTGAAGCTTCTCTTATTTTAGAAAAATAATTAAAGTACCGCGCACAAAAAAAACAAAGCATGAAATTTTAACAAAAGCGCGGGTAACAGCTAGTAGGTCATGGAAGTTTCAAACCTGGAACATTATTTACTAAGATGGCTGCCTGTATGAGGCTTAACGCTTGTTTTTTAAGTGTAATATGACAGTGAGAGTTATAGCAAACCTTTGTTAAGGTTTCATTGTGTTTTGTAACTTGTGTATTAAAGGTACTAATCGCCTATAAAACCCTAGATAACGTTTACCATAAGCCTCTTAAGAGAGTCTACATACTCACCATTATCAAGAAAATCTGCTGTTTTCTTAGTTCGACGATGTTTATGGAAAAGCGGATTTTTTAAGATTCCGAGTTTAAGTTTGGTGTCATGATGAAATTTGTTCTTAATGAGGACTAAAATGACCACTTAAGAGGTTATGGTCAAAGGAAGCGAGGATTAGATTTGATACAAAAAACTTTCAACAGCGCTGCACAGGTCCTTTTTTATTTTTTGGTCGTTTACTTTTAATTTTTGGTGTTTATATTTCCATTGCGTGTCCCAAATAAATGATTGCTTATTCAACGTTTTTAATGAAAAATAAACCTAAATATATTATAATTAATCATACTCCTCCGCCTGTCTGAAGGATAAAAATGATACCTAACTTGAGATGAGTAGATATACTCTTACCCTTGTATGTAAGTTACAAGCAACCTTCAAATTAATAAGGGGGTTACAGCATTATGTTTAAGAATTTGTAATACATATAATATAACTTGTGCTTATCAGTCTACAGATTGCTACTGCTGAGCAGTTTTTTTTTTAAAACGTTGCCCCACACTTGGAATTTCTCCTGTATCATGGGTGCATTTACAAACATTTAAACTCACATACACAAACAGCCAGACCCGGAACAACTACCTGTAGGTCATACAAATAATTGTAATAACCCACAACACGCGGCGCTACAGCCGATGGCTCAACCACTGCGCCAACCGTGTCAATCGTTATTGAGCTTTACTAATAGGAATTTTCTCATTAGCAGCCCGGAGTCTAAGTTTGCGGCTGGTTAGTGGCAATAGGCTTGCACCCCTTAAACATAACAGGCATAATGTGAGTGTTACTATAGGTTCACCTCTGCCTAACCCTTCGGAGAATACGGGCGCGATGTTGTGTAGGTACGTTATGTTATAAGCTGAAATATACTTGTTCCCGCAACGGAAGATGACTTACATACACACATACATACATTAACTCACGTCTTTTTCCAACTGCTACGACCTTTACATACTCTTTTTGCTTCGTTTACGTTCATACATCTGGTTGCGAGTACTACGCACCTGACCTTTTTGAAAAGCATCACCAATAAGGTCAGTGATGGAAGGAAAATGACTTCTTTCTCAGATTATGAACGAACGAGCCACCTATAAGCCTTTAAATAACAGGTTATTTACTAATGAGCAAATGTTTAAATTTTTTTCATCTACAAATTCTTCCAAAAACAAACGAAATTCATGTTCACTATTTCACGACGAAAGAAAATGCAAGTTAAACACATGGGGCAAAGAATACTATTTTACGCTTCCTCGTATTTCGCAGAATAACGCCACCATTTCCTGGGAGCATAGTGGAACAAATGCAGTACACAATTGCCAAGTAATTTATACGTGTCCCCACGGGAACTCCTTCAATTAAAGAAACTAGAGCGGGTTCCGTTCGATTCTGTATTTGACGATTAAGTCCGCAACTTGGGTTCCGTCTTCACATTCATTTGGCTTTCGTAACTTGAAATGATCTATCGACCGATTGATTGATAATGACCGATCGTTGTGGAAATCACAAGGGGGGACCTAGGTCCAGCAGGGGACGTCTTTTAGCTGTAATGGTAATAATTTTTTATCCGGGTGCCTTATTTCCGCATGTTTTTATAAACACTATTTTACGAGTACAAGATAAGGTTTCTAGTTTATTTTTTTAAACTGGCTAGTTTTTCGTGCATTCACTTAAGTACTCGTATAAGAAAACGCCAGTATTTTGTCTCCAGCCAGTTCCCGAGGTCATCAGAACTATGACAGTCACACACCTTTTTTTTTTGCTATCGGGTGGAAACCTTCAAAAGGCGCCTGGACTTTTGGGGAAAAGACCAGGGATTGTGGGATTCTTACCTCACTAAAACCACCCCGGCGATCACCATCAGCACATGGAAGGGGCCCCGTTACCTGTTAAGAGACCACTCCGGGACCCCCTCTGTGCAACGCCTGTTAGGGCACATCCCATCCAAGGCGACACGTGATGCTCGATCACTATGCCGCCGTCTTCCCTAAGGTCACTCGGTGGGCGATCAGAGTCCCCACTCTGAGCACCCGTGACCCCAGAATCCCACCTGCGTTAGTCGACCGACCAACACACACCTACAAAATAATTTATGTAATCGGAGTAATCATCCTCTATAGTTATACAAATTTTAATTTATGGTATCTTGTTGCTTCGAAGTCTGCAGCGTAGAAACATCCACTAACAATCCTTTTGTTATTAATCAGACTGTTTATTAGAACTTTAATCACAGTGAGCTTATGGGCTATAAGGGAGCTTCTCTGTAAACGCCATGTGACAACCAGTCTTCAGATATACTATACTTTTATCGTGGTTTCATTTCGGAATAACATTAGATATAGCGTGTTTATTAATAAGGGGGTAGAAGTCTATTCCAAGCTTTAAATAAATTCTGTTTTCACATTAATATTCATTGATTTGAATCTTTCCAACGTAATGCCACAAAGTAGATAGGGACAGAAGGTCAAACTCATACAGTGAGAGAAAATGCAAGCACGTATAGCGACATCTATCACGCCGCATACGAACTAAATATGACGTATCCTACATAGCGATATTAGAGTTATCCTAGCGCTTGAACGTATGAACAATAACCCGACAACAGCTGTCGGGCAGTAGCCCAGCAGACACAACACCCGTCTGGTCGGAGGATCCTCCCTTTTCTATGGAGGTTGAAGAGCTATACACCTAAGTTCTCATACCTCCAAACACGCGTAAGGAGATCTACAACCCGTGGGAAGATTTTTACAGAATAGCACTGCTGGTGAAGATGGTTGGAAACCGATAGAAGAGGGCAGCAAAGGGCCAATCTTTGTGAAATCTTTAGGCCTATATTCAGCAGTGGACGGTTTTTGTCTGAAATGTAGTTGAGATAAGATTGAGACCACCATGGTGTATATGGCGTTCGTTGTCTGGAGTTGGTTTTCTGTACATATCTATTCTGTGGTTCTACCTTAGTTGAGGCTTTTCGTTTATTATTTCACCGTTCCCTCTCCGTTTTGGTCGGTACACGGTAAACTACGTGCAAACTCGGTGTTGTTTTGCATAATTAGATAAACCAACAGTTAACGCTGAACTCGGGGCATCAATGTATACGAATATCCTTGAGTGAGGGGTAAATCTCACTCAAGGATATGGATTGGAGGAGATGGATATGGATGGATGGATTGACCCTGTAGTGTTTTTCTATAAAACTCTCCTTTCTGTTCAAACCTGATATGGAGATGAAGTAAAGGCGAAGCGCTGTCGTGCCATACTTATGCTAGGAATGGACAGTTCACTACACCCAAGTTTCCACCACTTTTTATTTACAGAATCGAACGGATAAATAACTATTGTCTTACCCTCTCAAGCACTATCTTTGCTAAAGCTAACTTAATATTGGCAGATTCAGACGTGGGTATAATGTTTTATGTCATCCTAATCATTCAGATCCTAAGAAAATATACTGTTTTTGTTCAGGAATTAGGTATAGAAAATACTCCATTGAACGTCTTCTACAAGAAGCTTTGAACTAAACATACAACAAAGTTTTACGTGTCAACCAAAGAACAGCGAAAAGATCATAACACTATGCTTTCTCTCTCATCAACACTTCAGTACACAGATTATGTACACAGGCGAACGCAAGTTTTTACTTTAACGGTTATCGCGCTAGATGAAACACATAAACACAATGCAACGCAGGTGCGGACTGCACATGTGTGGCGTAGTGTACCTATGGTAGAGTTGGTGCTGCGTTGCTTGAAATTCCATAGTAATGTTACAGAGAACAGATAATTTAAAGAAGGATCACTCCCCATAATATTACTTGTAATACATACATACATAAACTCAAGCCTTTCTCTCATGAGGGTAGAAAGAAATCACAGAACACCAACAGCTTCGATCATTACATGTTTCTTTCCCTCCGCTCACGTTTGCGCATACTACGCGCCTGACCTTTTTGAAGAACATCATCAAGAAGGTCAGTGTATTTTTTTCTGGGGCATCTGCCTTATAATAGTAATAGTAATAAATATATTACATAAATTTTAATTCAATGGATAATTCACACGCACGTTTCGGTCTTCAAAGTTAAGCAAAGCCGGTCTAGGTCAGTCCGTGAGTGGGTTGCCATTCATTAAATTCCGAGACCCCTCTGTGCTTCAGAAAGTTAAGGCTTGCAGAGACAAACAATGGCTGGTGCAATTTTTAAAAACAAAAGGGAAAAAAAATGTATAGCTATAAATATAATACCTACATATAATATATACACAAATAAACACATACACGACTATACATAAACAATCATTCATTTTAAGTAGCGCTAACTTTTGTTTTATTTTCTAATTCAAATATAATATATAAGTACCATATATGTGAAGCTTCTGTTTATGTCTTTCTTTATTGGTACAATGACATTGCGTTGAAAAGCATCGCAAGCTTTTGTTATGAGTCAGTTTTCGCTAGGAATTCGAAATTTTGGTACATTTTAACGTAATTTATTATGGAGGAAAATAAACTCTCCAGGAAGTATTTAGTGGAATGGACGCAGCTTAAACGTGTTCTATTTGATTCAAACGAAATGTTCATACTGTACTCGTGTCTTTGTTGTGGGATGAGAATTATTAAATGGAAACTCTGTCACAGTACACATTTCAGCAGTATTTTTATTGTATCGGAAAATGTTTTTGTGAAATAATGTGGTGTTTTTAAATAATTGTGCTACTAGAAATACAATGGCCACAGGAACTCCTGAACAAGAGATCCCCTGTCGTATTTAGGCTCGTTGCGACTTAGTCTACAATTTTACTTTTACCATACAGTTATACTTCCATTTGTATTATTAACAAAAAATAAGTTAAATTTTGTAGCTAACCTACAAGTGTGGTCTAGGTAAGCGGAGCTATACCTAGAGCGTTAAAGTTGAAAACGGCATAAAAATATCGGCCATATGGGAGTCGGACACAAATGGCTCCGTACCATTTAGAGCACAAAACCACAAAAATAGCACGTCCCTAGATTTTTTTATTTTTAGAACCCTTAAACCAACCTTTAATCTATTTTTTTTTATTATTTATTATTTTAGTGAAAATAGAAATACACACTCTGTAAAATAATCATCTCCCTAATCAACGGTTTATGAGATTCAGTTCGCTAGCAGACGTACGGACGGACAGAAAGCGGAGGCTTGGAAATAGAGTCACGTTGGCACCGTTTGGGTAACAAACTTCCAAATTCAAAATAAATAATAAATAAACTTCCAATGAAACAGAAGATCTCCCAGCACGTTCCGCAACACACAAGCGAAGATCCTCCCCAGTTTCAACCACGAGTTTGACAGTTCTCAACGCGACGCCATTACTCTCTGTCTTTTACGCGTTTCCTACACTTCGTCATTCTGTATATTAACACGTACGTAGCCTCATTTGTTAACGTACATATCAAACCGTGAAATAAAGGCATGTTGGTAATATATTTATTATATTATAAGGTCGTAATTTTTTGGGTTCAAAAACATGATTGTTGTTTTGATCCTTAGGGCTTCGCTTCTCATGCATGTGTTTATGGTCTTAAATCCGGACAAGCAACCATGGAACTTTTTAAATTAATAATAATAATGTACCTTCAGCTCGTCATTCAGGACCCATTAATATCTACTTATATAGTGCTAGGCACCTGGGTCTTACGCAGTTGTAAACGTCCCTTTGTGCCTATTGTTCTGTCTCCTGCTTGATATGGAGGGAAGTGGAAGTTATGTACTATGTTGCTGTTCTATTCTGATTAATTTCGTTGCGGGATCTAAGTCAGTTGAAAGTTGGCTTCATTGTCTGGACGCTTTTCTGTAGGTCACCACTGTTGATTCTGGTTTTCATTAGATGCAGCGGTGAGGGAACAGAGTGGCGGGCTTGTCCCAAAAAAAAAGTACTTTCTATGTCTAGCAAAGACATTACTAACATCAGTTTAGAAAAACGTCGTACATGAGTTATAATTAACATAATTTTGAAATCACTAACCCGCCTTGACCAAACGTGCTGATGAATGCATTGATCAAGACCGTTTCTGTATGAGAAGAGCATCTTACCAGTAGTTTTTTTTTCAAGGGAAAGTTCAACACGACCCTGTACAGAACAGTCAAAACCCAAGACTTAAATATGGGGGAAAAATAAGAACACATACATTTTCATTACATTTAACACTAAGCAAGTACAGTTGTATTTAATACTTATTATTTTTGTTTTAAAATACTTTTTTCTAACAATCGAGGTAGCCGTAATTTTTAAATAAAAAAAAATATTCACCTGCCAAACAACTAATTATATTCCGAATTGTTTCGGAAAACAAAATACAATCAGGCAACGAAAAATCTTTGAAAAATCTTTATCACGGTTAAGTACAAAATACAAAAGCATGAAACCAACCCTCAAGCGACCAAAAACAAATTACCCTAATCCAGCAATTTGTATTACGTCTCATATATTACTAGCTGAATATTATATCCGGGAAAAATAATGGCGCGGGTGGTAAATATTAATAAATTCGAATGTGTGGCCGTTTGTATTTCATCACATATCGACACTCTATCCATCATTTCTGACAAGTGCCTCGAGGCTAATAAGATTGAGGGTTTATTACGGAACTTATATAGGAATTGCTGATTACTGAGGATTTTCGAAAAACGCCAAAGCGAATTGTATTTTCTTTTAAAAATGGCATGTACCGTGACTGTATTAATTAGTATTTGGAAGTCTATCATTATACTAAGAAATATATTTAATGTTAATACCTTGCATTTACGCTAGATTCAGCAGATAGATTTTTATTGTTATTGGATTGAATTTGAATTTTACAATTTTACAAATACAAATCATTTATTTGCATAGAACAGGTTGAGAAGATGTTACAAAAGCTCGAACGGTACACTGTTAATAACGAATAAGGTGTGCAAATGTAATACAGTCCAGAAATTATATCTATCAAAATTATTTATGTCAAATATTATGTCAAATTTACAATATTTTATCATTAAAATACAATATTTTTGTCACCCAAGTAATCTTTAACATCTTAATAACATTTATTTATTAGGAATGTTTGTAATTTCTTTTTAAATTGAATAATCGGTAATTGTTTTATGTCATCAGGCAGTTTATTATAAATTAACGATGTTAAAAGTTACGAACATAGTAATTTATATATCATACTAATATTAAGTAGAGGTTCTCAAAGTTGCAATTGTTATTTCACGAGTAAATAGATTTTGAATTTTACGTAGGGTAAAAACGAAAAAGGTATGCGAAAAAACGGGAAAGGGATGCGTGTTTCGAGGTATGCTCGAAAAAAACTTAGTTCTAAAACATTACAATTATGATTAGAGGCCGATTACAATAACGAATCTCAATTCCAATCTCAATCCGCATTTTTAAGCTGCTGTTCCTGATCTGCCCTCTGTAGGTTACAGAGTAGCGAAATCTATTTCGCCAAATACGAACTAAATCTGACGTATCCTACATCGCGATATTAAAAGTTTTGATCTTTGATCAACCCGAGCGGCTGTTTTTATTTAGCTCCTCGTAAAAAACATACAAAACACGATTTGAAAAAATACGTATAGGAAATAGTCACAAGGTGCCAAGGTGGAATACCGAAATGAAAAAAAATAGAAAACCAGACATAATTGTGATGACACTATAAGCAATAACAACGAACATTATTACAAAGTGGATTGTGCGTCTCAAAGTTGTACCGAATGGGAGACCAACTCAGCATGGGTCAGGCAAGTATACCTGACACAGGTATTCTGCTGGATCCCTGCAGTGAAATACGCTATAGCTGATTGCATGCATCGCTTTACATGCTTACCCGTACTGGTTATCAAGTGGAACAAAAAAAAATGTCATAGATTTTTGTATGAAGGTGTTTCTCACTAGCAATTTCAAAAACATAAAAAAAAATATATGTATATATATAACTAAAACTGTACTTTGAGTAAAAAACTACAGCTTTAGTTCAAAACACCGCCTTTGACTGTGCATGACAATGGTTTCACAAGAAAAGTGATTTTTTCTATATACGTATTTGTGGTACATGTCATCGAGGCCGGAAACCTGTTTTCTTCATGCAATTTCCCCTGATCAAGAAACAAACTGATTTTCCTTCCAAAATTCCTATCTCACTTACAATATACCGTCTTTTATCTTAATGATATACACCGTTTTTGCCGCCATCCAGCAACCTGTCTGCGCCAGAGATCCTTCCATTTTTAACTTGCACTTCCGTTGCCTTCCGGCGTTGAAAAAAGTTCAAGCAGTTTCAGCTTCTAAGCTAGGAATAAAAAATATATATCAGCATTTTCAGCATAGTCTTTTAGCGGTTATCCAGGCAATCGATACAGTCGGTTTTTTTTTATTCGATCTTAACGGTTTCTCGATACCGTTTCTCGGGAAGAATTTTAATGTCAGAGTGGAAAACAAACTTTTTGGACTTGACGTTTTTAGGGTACTGTTGCCAAATGGCAAAAACCGAAAGGACTGTTATTATTTCGTTCTGTCCGTTTGTCTATCTGTTATTCCGAAGGTTACACAATCATTTTATTTGGAGACAATGGGTACTATATCGTTAAAAGGAGAAGGGTCACGGCCCATAAAAAAATTACCCAGGCACGACAGAGCTAAGATCTAACCCAGTAGATAGTCAGAAAGTTCGTTAAAAACGACGCCTGCAGTATAATCCGAATTTCTTAAATTATCATCAATATCATATGAATTATGTCACACGCCACACTGCACACAACACACCTCCACCCTCTCAAACTGTACATGAAGTACTCATACGGCACATATCTCAAAAGTTATTTTTTTTATAATTTTGGTTTTTCTTCTAATTCTTGTTCAAATACCTCTGTTGTGCCTTGGAACAACCTATCCTCTCACTAGTTAGGTTTTGGTAGCTGCGCCACAATTTTAACTTTTCCAGCTATCATTGTTCAACTTTGTTCATCTTTGTATGATTTTTTGTTCTCAATAAACGATTATGTCATGTTCGTGAACGGGCGCCGCCAGTTGGGACTTAGCTGCCACGGCCTGTTTTAATTTTTAAATTTTCAGTTGGTTTTGGTTTTTAATACGGAAGCTTTTAATGTGCACGTCTTTTACATCATTCTCACGTTGATAATTTGAACATAAATGATGTAATCAAATATTTGTCAGAAAATCATGACTTAAAAAGAGTGGCCATGGAGTTTCTTGCCCGTTCTTCTCCATAGGTACCTACGCTTTGGAATGGGTGACTAGCTTCATTTTTCCGATTCTTTGACAATTCAAAAGTACCTGTAATTGGTTTATTTGAAATAAATGCTTTGACTTTGACTTTGACGATGATTATTATTATTATTTATCACCACCACCTAGCCACACTACGTCCTCGCTGAATCACAGACTTCGTGCCCTATTTCCAGTCCAAGAATAATTCTAAGCCAACATCATTGCATCAGTCGCTAGTCGGTCTCCGATATGTCGGCCTGTCTGCATTTCGATGTATGGTGACGTGAGCCCTGTCCGGTCCCAATTTGATTTACTGTGACATGGAGTGCTAGATTGTATCTCCAATGATGTATTGGAGTGAATTTGTAAGTCTAAAGGAGTGATTAATGCATGAGATTGGGTGTGATGGTTGAAGTAGATCCTTTTTTGTTATAAAGTATCAAATACTGGTTAGGTGAGGTTGTGGGTTTTATGTATAAAATAAAAATAGCTGCAATATGGAGGGAAAATATCGCAGCGCAAAATCAGTCAAAACAAAACACCAATAAATCTTCTCTGAACAACACTATTCTCCTTGGTAAGACAGTCAAAGATCTACAAATGACCAAAGCCTTTCCGAGGCACGAAGGAGTTTCGATATTGAAGGAACGGTCAGCCATCACCAGTGACAGATTAACCCTTAATCAAATTAAGTAATTCCCTATGGCATCCCGTCTGGAGGGGCACCAGAAGAAGCACTAAAAAAATCCGTCCTTAGGGCATCACATCTCACTCTCACGTCTCCAAAAACCACACCTAATGTTTTCACAACTAATGTTTTCAAGTAGTCTTCATCACTGACTTAGAAAGAAGACGTTAAATAAATTCAATGCCTAGACACTCTAGACATAGAAGCCGGTGACAAGGCAAGACCAACTTCCCCAAATATCTCTTCCTATACTCAACCAAGCAACACACAAAACAAATCCTCTTTATCCTCAGTTACCCAATACGGTCCCATCATAACTCCCAAGTCCTTTAATTACATTAACATTCGACTTCTAAAGTAAACATTGCTTGTTAATTGCAAAGCGAATTTTCTACAACTTGGAGTCCTCTCACGTTGCCCATAAACCACCTCCAACGGTTAATAGGACGCGGTTCGTTTTATAAACAGAATGTTCTGGAAACAAATTGTAAGACGATACTGTATTGTTTGATATTAGGAATGCGGTTCTGAGTTGAGAGCTGTAGCAGAATCTGAACAAGAACTTGAATAATAAATAAATAAATAATGCTGGACAATCCATACAGCATCATCTAGACCCAAGCTAAGCAGAGCTTATGTTATGGGTACTAGATGACTAATATACTTAATACAATACATTACATAGGTAGATATTTTTTATTATACATAAAAAATACCCAGAACACCCGGAAAAAATATTTGTTGATCGTACAAACATTTATCCCAAGGCGGGAATTGAACTCGCAAACTCGTGCGTCGCAGGCGGACCTTCGTCTGCCGCGCCACATCGGTTGGTATAATACATAATTATATTGTCAAAGAAAGAAAGAATAAGAAATTATCTCCATCCATATATCTATATGTGTATATAAAATAGGGTGTGTTCGTAAGACACTCGTACAACTCAAAGCGCTGGAGATAGGAACTAGAATTTAAGACAGTCTTTGTTCGAAAACGAAATTGAATTCATAGAATTATTTGAGGGTGATAAAGTTTAATCAAACTTTCAGTGATAGATTTTATTCGAATCACTTAAAAGTTGGTATAAATAATTTAAATTTAAATAATGGAGAATGATCTTTAAAAAAAGAGGGGCATACAATTATTGAGATTCATCTCATTCCTTCGATGGAATTTGACAAAATTTCATTGGTTTGCATTTTTTGCGCGGAAACCTAATTCGTTCTTTCAAATAAAATTAGCCAACGTTTCTCATTAACACATCAGCTTATCCTATCTGCCTATCTGCTAGTGTAAATCTCGTTAAAATTGGTCCAGCTGTTTCGGAGATTACCTCAAACAAACATACAAACTTACAGAAAATTTCCGATGGATGGACAAAAAAAATAAAAATTATTTTTTTAGTATAAGTACCGTATAAACTTTCATATTCATTTAGAAAAAAAACTGGTCTATTGACATTACAATCAGATAATTTGTGTAATTTAATTTATTTGTATGTAGACAAGGCTTGAGTTTATCTCCTGCCAACGAACAAACAACAATGTACTTTCATACAAAATCTAGATTACATTATTTTAGGTCTTATAGTGTGTACTTTGTAAGACTTTTAAAATTGTACAGTGTTGAAAATGTACAGACGCCAGCACTTCAAACTATCCCAAACTGTCAAATTTTCCCAATTGATCATGAACCATATTTTTTTGTAACATCGAAAAAAACCAGCCATCTGCGAGTCGGAATCGCGCACGAAGGGTTCCGTACCATTTTCTATAAAAACTGCAAAAACATCACGTTTTTTGTCCATACAAACAAATATTTAGGGGGCTCCCATGAGCCCCCTTAAATATTTGTTTTCTTCAGTTTTTCAGTATTATGATATATTATAACGGTAACAGAAATGCATCAAGTGTATATAGTATGTGACATACATATTTTTGAAGCTGTTTGTGTATTGATCAAACTTGAAATCGTTATTTTAAGATATTTACCCACCCTCGTGACTGACTGTACCTGGTTTCATTTTATACAGAAATCAATTTTTTGCTGTTGTTGAGAATATGAATGAGCCGACTAACAAAATGTTGGCAAGGCCAAAAGAATAAAAAGTGACCTTATTGGTGATGTTCTTCAAAAAGGTAAGGTGTGTAGTCCGTACGGTAACGCAAGCCGTCGTGCGTGTATGACTTGATGTGTGAACGTAAACGAAGCAAAAGGAGTAGGATGTGGAAGGATTTTAACAAGTACCGTTCCGTAGTCTCTGCCCCATGGAAAAAAGGCGCTAGTTTATATAAATGTATGTATTTTTTTTGTTGAACTACTTACCAGTAGGTACCACTGACTTAACAGTTCAACACCACACTCAAACTGAACTCCTAAGTGACCGCCATCCACCAGCCATTGACTTGCTTTACGTTGACAGGTCTTGTGGTTGCCTGTGCGCCGTTCGCTCGGCATTCGGTTGCAAGCTTCTAACTCCTGCGGTCAGTCCGAAACAGGCTTTAGATTTGAACGTTCGGTAACGGTAACTCCCAGTCGATTGCATGGGAAATGTAGGGCATTTAATCGAAACTGGTGAAGCCTTTGGGTGTATTGAATCTCTTGTTATGTTAGTGGCATGGCCTTTGATATCTCTTACGTTTCATTTATTATGAAGATATTGTATATTATAATGTCACGGTAGCCCAGTGGTACCTACTGGCAAGTAGTCCAACAAAAAAACACATACATTTATAAGCTCACGCCTATTTTCCATGGGGTAGAAACATTGGAACGGTACCTGTAACAATCCTCCCATGTCGTACTCCTTTTGCTTCGTTTACTCTCATGCACATTATAAATTGAAAAGGTCACATTTGTACCTACTTGCCTAGATTTGAGCTTTATAGCTCAAATCTAGGCAAGTAGGTACAAATGTGACCTTTTCAACTTTCTAAATCTATTTTGGATATCACTGACATCGGTAAAGGAAAAATTCGAGAGGAAATCTATTAACGCTCAGGCTTTATCTGTGTAAAAAGAGGATTTGTCCTGCAATAAGGAAATAATAGACTGGTATTAAGATAAATATATACATTTTTAAATGAAACTACAAAAATTAAATGGATTTGAACATATTATTATTACATTCTAATTATTTGCTAATCATAATCACATTAATTCTAATTTATTTAGTTCTAATCTATTTTCCATGCACACTGTAAATTAAATTGTACTATGGAATGCAAGAAATAAAAGCCTTTTTATTTTATTTTATTTATTTATTATGATAAATATTTATTAACATAAAGTTTTGTTATTTATGTAAGCTTTTAAAAATAAACAAAAAACATTGTAATAAAATTGACTTAGAAGAATAATTAAAAATAGAAAATATAAAAAAATATCAGCCTGTTACTGTCCCACTGCAGGGCAAAGGCCTCTTCTCATACGGAGAAGGCACGAGCATTAATCACCACGCTTGCTTAAAACGGGTTGGCGATTTCAGACTTATATTAATTATAAGTCTAGGTTTCCTCACGATGTTTTCCTTCACCGATGTCAGTGATGTCCAAGATGAAAAAAAGAATGGAAAAAAAAACCAATTAAAAATGTAGAATTTGTTTTTTATTTCATCATGTTTTCCCTGAGCAGACAAGCAGGGTGGTTGGAAGCGGGCTTATTCACACTTACATTTTTAAATTCGTATGTGGCATTGATATGTTTATTTATATGTTTTATTAAATAAACACTACTACAAAACAGGAAAATCTATACCACAACATTGGAAAGACTTAACATATATTTGCTTTGATAATAATCATTGTCTTGTTACTATATTAGACGTTGTTTCCCTCAAATAGAAAATAAGAGACTCGCGTTGCAAGACTTGCAGTGCGAGTATATTTTAATTTATTTCCCCGTCAGGTGTGTTGCGGTACGAAATTGTGTGATTCGGAGACAGATAAGTAACTCCATTAAAATGCGAGTAGCGAAGTACGCGGAGAATAGTCTGGGTAAAATAATTTTGGAGGTAGTTTCATTTTGTAAGTTGCTGCCACAAAATACTTTAGGAATGATTAGGAACATGGTGTATTATCATTTTGAACACTCGGTCCTTGGATGGGTGCACATTTACACCGGGAGTTTGATGATGAAGCTTTGGAACACACATTAAGGCGTTTGCCCCGACTGTCATTTGTTTAGACATTGACTGTAGTTACGGATAGTCAGAGACCCGAAAGTCCGACAGCAAGTCTTACCAAGGGTTGTCGTTTTAGCAAATAACTGTGGCCCCAAACTAGGAATTTCTTACATTATTTCATCATAACATTCAAACTCACATACACCAACAGCCAGAACCGAAATAACTACCTGTAGGCCATACAAATATTTTATCCGTGCGGGAATCGAACCCGCTACACGCAGAGCAGCGAGTCAATCACTCAGTCACTGCGCCAAACGTGTCGTCAAATTATGGAGGTCAGATAGTAAGTCGATGTATTTCCAATAGATCTTATAAACACGGGTATTACTAGCTAGCATTCATCAAAATTAATCAAAATTAATTATAACCTGGCGATTAGAAATCTTGACAATATCTTGTCACCAAACAATTTTTACTGTACGTTGATACGATATTATGACCACAGTAATTTTTAATGCCCAAAGACGAGCAGGAACTCATGTCCTTATTTCATTACCGCGACCTCGTCGACATTTTCTTTTCCAAATTAATTCTAGTCGAACATTATTTTCTTTATAATTTTGTTTCGGTATTCTATTAATACTCCACTCACACCTCCCTCCTCCAGAAAGATTCAATAAGATCGATATTCCCGTAAAACTACGGAGGTATAATAAACCTTTCGCTGCCAAACTAGGTTTTGCTGGCCAGCAAACAGCAAGAGTTGGCAATTCCAACAGTCAGACGAACAAATGCTTTGCAAGAATGGTCCACAAATTTATGGCAACAATTCGTTAACTCTACAAGGGCGACGTGAAGAATGCGTCTTTATGCGTCTTCGAGCTCAGCCATAACGAGACCTCGTCTTATTTTAATGTACGGTTAGGTCGGAAATTGAAAAAGTTTTGTTGTATAATGTGTCTTGTTGGTAAAATGTTGCGTTTATGTCATGTTTTTATCAGTGGTACTTACCCCGGATAAAAACATTTTTCAATATTCGGTCCGTTTTACGTAATTTGACAAACATATTTAACGTTTGTCAAATTATGTAAAACAGATCGAATGTGTAATCTTCATTCGGAACATTTTGTTATCATAAATTATCTTATAACTAGCTTTTGCCCGCGGCTTCGCTTGCGTTAAATTAGGGGTAACACGGTTCCTCTTTCCTGATTTAGAACCCGTTCAATTTTTTTTGCTCCATACAAAATTCCACCCCCCATTTTAGGGAAGTGAGGGGTTAGAAAGAGACAAAAGTAGCCTATGTCACTCTCCATCCCTTCAACTATCTCCTTGTCGTGAAAGACGGACAAACAGACACACACATTTTCCCACTTATAATATTAGTATGGATTGATAGCCTGTTAATGTCCAACTGCGTGCCTTGACTTTTTTATAAAGAAAAGGCACGAGAATAAACATCACGCTTAGGTACTCAAGGCGGGTCGGTGATTTCAGACTTAAATTAATTTTAACTTCAGCTTTCCTCACGAATGTCTTCCAAAAGAAATCAGTTTACTAAAAAAGGGGTTTTATTTACGAGTATAAATAAGCCTGTAGGTGTAATTTTTACCTTTTTCACCGTCAATGCTGAAGTAGGTACTTTAAATCAATAAACCCATCTGAAAATAAGGTAGGGCTCGAAAGAACGGTCACAAATAAAAATAAATTATGGACCGTCAGATTGCTTGTTCACCGCCTAAGCAAGTACTATAGCAATCCTTACTTCCAGCCTACTTTTACGAGCAGCCAGGCATGATAAACAGACTATAAATTCTATGTATTTCTTTTACTGCCAGACCTGGCGAAAAAACTGAAATAACATGCCTGTGAAACGAAAAGGTATGTAATACGACAGAGACGTAAATATAGCTACATTTCGCTGTACAAAACAGTAGGAGAGACAATTCTATTTTTAGAGGGAACCTCTCATCCTCCCAATCCTGGAATGTTTGCAACTTACACTACCTTCAGTAGTCGAAAAGGACTCGCAGTGAGAAATCGTTTTTTTTTACAGTGATACAAAAAATAAAATAAAATAAATTATTTATTTAAAAAACGTTGCCCCACACTAGGAATTTCTCCTGTGTCGTGGGTGCGTTTACAAACATTTAAAGTCACATACACAAACGGCCAGACCCGGAACAACTACCTGTAGGACATACAATTATTTGTTCCGTGTGGGAATCGAACCCACGACACGCGGCGCGGCAGTTGATCGCTCAGCAACTGCGCCAACCGTGCCGTCAATAAATAAGTAGTTTATTGCCATAAAACTACTTTTATAATAGAAAAAAAAAAAAAAACTTTTCCTGCCACGGTAAATTGGCCAGTAATAAAAATCTTGAATTACTGACTTATAACGAATAGCCTTAACCGTTGGGTTCTAGTAGAGTGAATATAAAGTTTGTACTTAAATTTGTCATTTTAATAGGTGAGCGTAAACAATAAAGACTGTTTTATGTATATTTAAGTTCTATTGAGTCTATAAAGCGGGTTCGGATATTTATATTTGTTGTAAAAGCTTACCAAAGTAACCAAAATAATTAAGTCTAGACCCAACATGAATCGATACCTTATTATTCTGTCCAGCTCATCAAATAACTACGTAAAATCAAAGGATCCTAAGGCACATTTTCATCACATCGTTAGACGAAAAGATTAAAATCTCCTTCCTAATAGAATCACCCATCTCAATCTTATTGAAACTTTTCCTTACATACGAGCCTAATTAATTTCCGAAATAGTCCACATAAACATCGAAAAAAAAAAAAAGTTTTTCGAGGGAATCTTATAAAGTTCAGCAGTAAAATGTTCGTACAAAGCAAGTAGCCTTCGGAATTCCGAAGTATTAAAGCATGAAAGGAAACTGTCCGGAACTTATTGAAGCAATCAGATTGTTCAGATTCCGTTTAACATTAGCGAAATTCTTGCCGGAACCCAATCGCATTAAGAGCCCATTTAAACTTTTTGCCACGAAAGGATTCTGTAATTCCTTCGTTCCTGAAAAATAAATAGGCTTAGCAATTTAGAATTCGAATCTTCTTGGATTGTATTCTTTTTATACACCATTTTGGAAGTAAGTGTAATGAAAAAAGTTTTTTTTTATTTCGGCCTGATGGTAATAGTGTAGTTTCTGAAGAGTTCAGCGAAACTGATTATCTCTCACACGTTAATGTGGGTCTTGAATTTACTCCCTTAATTGTATTTATTTGTCTAGGCGTTATCCAGTTGGAGAGGAGCTCGTGGCTAAATAAAACTAGCCGAACTAGTCGATCGAAGGTTAAACTACGCTTGATGAGATCAGTCTGTGGATGGGTGACCGTTCATTACATATACTCCTCCGTGCCCCGGAAAACCCTGGTTGTCATTTGTAGATCTTTGACAGTCGTTACGGATAGTTAGAAGCGCGAAGTCTGACAACAAGTCTTACCAAAGTAACTGGAAAAAAAAATCATGTCAGCTAAGACGCGGGAATTAAATACTATCGTCTGAAGGCCCCAACTTTGGTGACCAACATTGGCTGTGCTAATATTGGCGCAGAACTTTGGCATAAAATCGGGGGCCTTATATAGAAATCGATTCTTCAGGAATAAACTTTAAAAAAAATATGTTAAACCCGACGAGGTGGTAACCCCTAAGTTAACATCAATTAGGGATCTAGAATGAGTATTCTCCTCATAATGCGCGCCGTCTTATATTACTGACCCAGCCTTTTAACGATAGTTTCTTTAGGAGTTGATTGAAACTCTATCACGACACGAATTTTTTTTTAAACTAATCTGAACTGTTAATCTTTACGCTATTGTTCTATTTCTATGGGTTTTAATTGTAAACAAAACATGTATGATCTCAGTATCTATAATAACACTTCGTTAACTAAGATCATCTTCTTTATCCCAATTTGTTCCAGCATGTCTTATCTCTATTGGTGGTCATCTGAAAAGTCACCTCCATTCTAGCCTTATTGTAGCGACATCTATCTCCCTACATACGAACTAATTCTGACGTATCCATTGCGATATTTAACTTTTCCGAGCGATTGAACATAATATATGTTCAAGAACCCGACAGCAACCATAGGGCAGTAGCCCTCCAGACACAACACTGTCTGGTCGGAGAATCCTTCCTTATCAATGGCACAAAAAACTTAAAAAAAACTCTTACACATAGTCTATCCAGCTTTTCTTTGGTCTCCCTCTTCTTTTGTAACCCTCCACATTCATACTCAAAACTTTCCTCACAACATGGTCCTCATTCCTTCGCATCACATGTCCATACCATGACAACCGATTTCCACACAACTTCTCGGTCACAGGCGCCACTTTCAGAAACTCTTCGTAAATCATGTTTCACGCAAAATAAATTCATTCAATTGTAAACCAGACTTTAACTTTAATTCAATCTCACACGTGGAAACATTCATTCATAATATTGAAGATATAATTCATAAAATAACCTTAGAGTATTTATTTTTATTTTAAGAAAAATGGAGACATATAAATCTTGACAAATCTCAACGTAAAGTGACGGCACTTGCAAAGCGTGTTTTCCTTTTAAGTAAATTGTCACCATATCAGTCATGTCCGCTCATATAAACGCGCTTTATATTTTCTTGGTTCACCGAAATTATTCTTTTTAATTTTTTTCGCTCGGCGCTGCCGGAGAGTGGAGGGGGGGGATTTATACCCCATTCACGTCACGTCGACCCTTTTCATAAATTCCTTTCTTAAAACATTGTGGTGCGTCAACATGGTACAATGAATAAAAACGACATCGGTTGTGATTCCTCATGAATCGTATTAATTTTGTTATTATAAAATATTCCCGTCGGATCCAGCAAGGCTGTAACGACTAGAATGTTTTTACAACCTCATTAAAGACGTTAACTGGTGTTTTATGTTTGAAAGGATTCTTTGCTTCAGGCTTACAGCTGAATACTCGTTAACAGCCACTTTAGGCTGGTTATCAAATTTTTAATGCCAAGTCTGCTGTGCTTCCACTTGCGTCGGCCAACGAAGTTTTTTTATGGTGTACTTTCGCTTACTCTTCATTGCATCTATAAACAGAGTTCTAATTTAACTATTCTATTATACTTAGGTGTTTAGTTTTATTTACCTATTTGTTCATTAACCTAAATAAAGAGTGGAACTAGAAAAAATAAAAGATAGGCAGTCTATTATGTTTTTTTAGTTTTCGTTGGACTAGTAGACACAACCGCTACTGTTGAAAATTGCCCGGTTTCGATTCATTACTCGACTAGTAAATCTTAGTCAGGACCTCATGACCGAGTTAGATTTTCTGGTTGGTCAAAACTGTGTAGGGTATTTCTATCTGGAATTCCAGGAAGTAACAGCCCTGGAGTTTGGAGCCGGATTCGTGGAACAATAGGCACGCCCGATTAACATAGGGCTCAAACATAACTCCCAAAATATGGGTGTATTATATGTACCCCTTCCCTTTAGGTAATACAGACATTTAAATATTAAACTAAATTAAAGTGCATCAATTCCAAAATAAAATGTAAAAATATTAGGTCTTTACCTATGAAATTGCCGTTCTGCAGTACTGGCCATTTCAAATCAAAATATTTTTTGTTTGGCTAAGAATTCTAATTTCAAATTAATTTTATTTTAAAAACATGGATTTTTTTTTCCAAAAGTAGTCATTTGTTTATTGATTAGTGTTACATTTTCATCGCATTTAAATCTTTTTCGTCATCATGGATACGTTAAAAATTCGAGTAATTATGGAATATGAGTACCGTCGTGGCAGCAACGCGGCACAAGCGGCACGCAACATCAACGACGTTTACGGAGCTAACACTACAAACCAACGCACTACCTGTTATTGGTTTGCTCGCTTCCGTTCTGGAAATTTCGACCTGAAAAATGAACCTGGCGGTCGTCCGAAGACTTTGGTCGACAATGACGAATTAAAGGCGATTGTGGAAGCTGATGATACACAATCTACGGCTGAATTAGCAGCAGCTTTCGACGTTAGCGTCAAAACAATATTGGTCCATTTGCGTCAAATTGGCAAGGTAAAAAAGCTTGACAAATGGGTGCCCCACGAACTCAATGATCGCCAGCGCGAAGTACGCGTCGAGACGTGCCTTGCACTGCTCAACAGACACACAAATGAAGGAATTTTGAACCGCATTGTTACCTGCGATGAAAAATGGATTCTGTTTGATAACCGCAAGCGCTCAGCAAGTTGGTTGGATCCTGGTTCAGCACCTAAACAATGCCCTAAACGAAAACTTACCCCAAGAAAAGTGATGGTCACTGTTTGGTGGTCTAGCGCCGGTGTGATTCAACACAGCTTCTTACCAAACGGGGTGAGCATTACTGCAGATGTGTACTGTGAAGAATTGAACACAATGATGGAGAAGCTGGCACATCTCCAACCAGCATTGGTCAATCGCTCGTCTCCGCTGCTCCTGCACGACAACGCGCGACCTCATACTGCACAGCAGACGGTCTCCAAGTTGCAAGAACTGGGGTTGGAAGCTCTCCGTCATCCGCCCTACTCACCAGACCTTGCGCCTACAGACTACTACTTTTTCCAGAATTTGGATAACTTCTTGGCGGGAAAAAAAATCAATACCCGAGAGGCAGTACAAAATGCCTTTGAAGAATTTGTTGCCTCCCGTCCAGCTGATTTCTTTAAGAAGGGCATCAATAAACTGCCACTGCGTTGGCAAAGATGCATTGATTGCATGGGTGATTACTTCGATTAATACAAATAAAAAATACATGAAAAAAAATCATTTAAATTTTTTCATACAAAACGGCAATTTCATAGGTAAAGACCTATTATAAAGACACCAAAACGCCATATTATTAAATCAAAAACATTCTATTCAAGTTTACATTGAATTAAAATTGCCGCGTCTACAATTCGAATCGAACCCAAACCGTGAATAAATGCGAAACAGTTGTAACGCGCAACTGAATAAATTGAAAACAGATCGTAACTTGAGGAATTTTAATGGAAATAAACGAAAAACTGCAAAGCAAAGTCGAATTCCGAAAGGTACGGGGAGAACATTTTGAGCAATATTTCCTGAGGCCCATTGGGCAAGTCCAAGATTCATAAAATAGGACGAAATGTAGGAATTCTTTAAACGTAACTTAAGTTCGGCCATAAAAGTTTTATAAAACTCTTTTGGGATTTAGGGTTTTGAAGGAAATCATTTTAGTTTGGTTTTAGACTTTACAAATAGATTGAACTGGGAAAGTGTCATAAAAGGAGTGCCCAGTATGTTCGTTTGTGAGGTTTGGGTAAAAAAAAAATATTTGGTCCGTCAATCAGATAATAAAAAAATATTGGACGCGCCAAAGATATTATTCAATCACATTCCAGCACACATTAGAGAACTAAATATTAACTTATTTAAGAAAAAATTAAGAACTTTCTAATTCAAAAAGCATATTATAATATTTCCGAGTTTCTTTCAGACAAGGTGTTGATATAGTATTGGTGTTGGTACAGTTTGTTTTTTGTTGAAATTTTGTTTTTGCAATTTCATTTCTCTGATCATCATTAATGTTATAATTTAATATTCCCGATACCTGTGTTTCTATTTGTTATTCAATTTTAATGTATTTGACATTTCGACGACGAGGTTTTGACGTTAGTTTTATTGCATATTTTTATAATTTGACTAAGTTAATTCTAATGTGACACCTTACGTTACATATTGGACATTAATAAAAAATATTTGTACGCCGTTAAGGCAAAACATAACTGTGCTAAGTATAATAATTTTATTTAACATCTTGCATGCCATGTGTGTATACTTATGTTTAACAAATAAATGATTCTTATTCTTATTCGTATTTTTTGCTTTATCATATTAATAAAAAATGAATTAGATAAAACGGATTAAAGATGGGGAGTGGGGGCTCGCTACGTCACATGTGGGTATAAAATCTACTTACGTGTGACGTCACGCACATTTTAACTCGATGTATTGACGTAATCCTTTGATTACGTAAAAAAGTAAAAAATACGTGGCCAATGTTTTTAAATAATCTACCGGATGGACAAAAAACTTTTATTTTGTCTTCATCCCTATTTTTGAATGGGAAGGCATTAATTTTTTGAATACGTAGTACCTAACTGTTAGAGAATAGAAATAAATGCCTTGGTCCCGCAGTGCGGAAGAATGACCTGTTACTAATATAAAAAGAACGATAATTATACCTTACCGGTAATCGTAGTAAAATACAGATGTTTCATGCTGACCTTCATTTCGAAATGACTTTTAACTCCTTTGCCTATATATAATAATTGTTGTTGTTTTTTTTTAAAGTCCTCCCAGTAAAATTAGACGGCACGGTTGGCGCAGTGGCTGAGGAATCGACTGCAACGCTGCGTGTCGTGGGTTCAAAATAAGGTTGGGGGAACAAAATAATATTTGTATGGCCTACAGGTAGTTGTTCCGGGTCTGGCTGTTCATGTATGTGACTTTAAATGTTTGTAAACGCACCCACGACACAGGAGAAATTCTTAGTGTCGGGCAACGTTTAATAAAATAAATAATTGGAAGGTGGCGATGCATGTCCACCTATGCATGGAATGGAGGCCACTAGGCAGATAGTTGGGGCTAGTAATAATAATTATGATGTCCTTGTAACTATAATAATTATAGGCCTTAACCTAATGCGACAGCATACAATATAATTATTTCAGAATAGCTGCCACGTATTTTAACAGCATCTGAATTTATTTAAATACTCAAGTGGCGCGGGTAGATAAGCTTGTACCACGCGCCTCAAACCGTTTCACACTCTTTTTGTGTTCGTAAGTCCTCAAACCTTAAAATAATTTCAATTAAACGATTTTAATGCTTCGGACTATACGGTGTGATGAAGAGGTTCAAATAGCTATGAAGGTTTTGCAAATAAAACTAAAGGTCGGTAATAAGACAGACAGATAATATTGGTAATACTTAGTCGGTATTGAGAATTATTTTTGATACTCCTAAAGTATACAAGAATTCTTTATATCACATTTTAAAATTGGAATTTTATTGACTTACAAATAAATATGTCATATATTTATTTGTCCCGAACATTATTAGCGCGTCTATGATAAGTCGGCTTAATCTTGATTCTGTTGCCCGACTATGATGCGTATAAACCATAATTGTTTTGATGTGAAAAAGGGACAGTGCTATTCGTACTATTTATCTTCATCCCTTTCTCTCACCGAAATAATAATGACTTTCATACGTGCTATTTCGGCCACAGGTTTCCTTATGACGATGTCAGTGATGTCTAAGGTAAACTTAGAAAGTCCAAGTGCATATTATCATGAATTTCCAAAGTCATTAAGGTACTCTCCCGGATTCGAACCCACAACTTCATGCATGTAGCTGCAGGCGAGGCCTTAACCACTGGGCCATTAACTATTTCCTGTCTCAAAATTATTTCATGAACTAAATCGACTTTGGAACAATATCTTACCAGCCTTAGAGACGCATCAAAAATCTCAGTTGTCTTACATGCCAAAGAACAGCCTCTTAAAGAAACGTTGGTACTTACGCATATCACATGATCCAGACAAGTGTTATATCTTTTGGAACGCCTGTAGCTTACTTCAAAGTGTCTTCAAGTGCTAGACGCCTCTTAAAAGGTCGACATTCACTGACGCGCCATTTTTCTTTTTATTCACCTTTTTTTTGTGCTGCGCCTCTTGTTTAAATTTTAACGTTTACAGAACTGTTTTTTCTATGCAAATAGTAAAAGAGATTGTATAAAATGTATGGGATTAGAATTTCAAATCGATTTGTGAATGGAATATTTGATTTTTTTATCGGTTTTGCTTAATAAAAATCGGATTGTTACGGTTTATTTTTTATGTGTATTTTTTTAATTTACTGACATATATTTTTACATGAAGAGTATTCACATACTTTTTGTTAAAATGTTTTTTACGTTACATTATATGACTGGGAATGTTACATTCGTTCGGAAAATAGAATGAATGAAAGAAATAAAGGAAAGAAAGAAAAGAATTTATTTGGGACACAAATAAAAAAAATGACCTGTGCGAGGCCAAAAAGGCATTTCAGCATATGCTGTGCCGACTCCAAATACATAAATTGGGATATGAGCAAGAAGATGATGATAATGATTACGTTTTCAGTCCCAAATCGATCCATATTTTTTTTTACAGAAACATTAAAAAATACATAAAAAGTGTAATATGTGATGATGTAGAAAATTTACACGTGTTACAATAAAAAAATACAGCCTTTAAATAAGACAGCACAACAAAGAAATTTATCTTCATAACTTAAAATAATAAATTCCTTTTCGTTTTTCGCCAGGAAACGTTAATGATGTACCGTGTTTTAAGAGAGAGCAAAATAACTAAGGAACGTCCACTTCTAAACAAGTTTACGATTTTTATGTCAGGTCGAATAAAAAAGGAATTATGCTAAACCCTGATTTACTACATTTCCCTTAACGGCCGCCTGTCACACCGTCATGTAATAAAGTCACAGTTCCGCCGAAGTAAAAACTTTTAACTTGCTACATTAAACATTTTTAGGACAGTTTAATAATTAATTTTGAATGGGACAACTTTAAAAGGAAACGCTTTTTTAACTAGAGTAACGTACTGAACTTAAAGTTGTAACCTAAATACTTACCTGCACTCTGTAAAGAACGAAATTGTACGCTGTTTATCAATGATTGCGTCAGTCTTCTGGTCGACTCCATCTCAATTTCAATTGTCTCATTCTAGAACGATACGCTATACTGAATGTTGATTCAAACACGGCAGATTTCTTAACAGCAGATACCAATATTGAAATGTTTTGCAGCTACGTTTCGGGTGCAACCTACTGTAAATTTGCAGCTTGATTCACTAACTAAAGCAAAGGAGCATAATAGTTACTAGATACTGTCTGTTTCTACTACTACCGGAGTGTATCAATTAAAGCTTACACGATATTATTATGGGATTGATTCCTATTAATATACTTTTGTATCTTCTTTAGAATATTCAAAAACAAATGCCTGTCAGTCCACTGCTGTAATCTCATCTAAATTATCAATATGCGTTTGTTTCATTCAGAGAAGTCTCGGGTACCACCTATTAACTGTTCATCACCAAGGCGGCTATTGCAGAGGTTCCGGGTTGGATTCCCGCTTTGGGACAAATGTTTTTACGATCAACAAAGATTTGTTCCAGGTGTTCTGGGTATTTGCTGTGTATAAGTTAAAATATCTATCTATGTAATGTATTGTATTAAGTAGATCAGTCATCTAGTACCAACACAAGCTCTGATTAGCTTGGGGCTAGATGATGCTGTGTGCATTGTCTAGCATTATTTATTTATTTATTTATTTATTTATCGTATGTTCATACAAAATGAGTGCCAACATACAAAGAATACAAGTAACATTACGTATCGGTGTAATGGTGTCCTACGAACACCTCCCTCGACCAGGCATCACAGCGCTCCATCATCATGTTAATGGCGAAAGAAGACCAATTTGCGTCGAGCGCAATCTCATTGTTTTTGATTAAAATTATTATTGTTCTCTTTTATTCGCTATCCCACTCTTCAGTGGCGTTGAGACATGAATCTAGAACGTTTTTCAGGCGACTAATATACGTAAATTTTATTAAATGGCGCGCAGCCGGTAATGAAATGAAAATTAAATTAATTTTATTGTTTGGAAACTGGCTACTTTTTTTTTTACTGCTGTGTCAGATCGTTTATAAGTTAATAGGGTAGGATTAATGAAGTCAGATATTTAATATTGTGTTTGTTGAGCAATAATAATATTTGATTCAGATGTTTTTTTTAAACACCGTTATGGTAACTTGGATTTTTTGTATGTTAGCACTGGTTTTAATATACTACACTAAATAGTTCTTAAACCTTGGTGGTGGGCATAAGTGAGTTACCTAACTCACAAACCAAACACAGCCACACACTTCCACTTATAATATCACTAGCTGTACCAAACCATCAAATTAACGTCCGTAGTTAAATATGACGCTCGCAGATTCCATACCAATTTATATAACTGTACATCTACATAGATATTACAATCTCTGGAGCAGTGCAGTCCAATATTTGTGGAAATGGACTCCTCCGGGCATTCTCTCTCAGTACGTGGTCTAAATTTTGAACGCAAACGCATCTTGCCTTTTGTGGACGCCGCCTGTGAATATCAAGTACTTGGTCACGTCCCAATTCTAATTTCTTCATAAATCTATGTGCGGGCAGCTAGGGGATTCGGATCGCATTGAGATTCACTAGATTCAATGTTCGGTTGAGTTTTTATTCGAGATTTTTATATGTTTCAGATTTCCGGAGGGTTTCGTTCTCTCTGTTGCCTCCAGTAAAAGTTTTATAGTTTTTTATTGTGGGTGTTAAGCACTCTGTTTTTTTTTTTCATTGTGTCGTTTAACTTGTTTATTGCTAGAATATTGTTGTGTTGTTTATGCTCCTGACCCTTTCCTTGATTTAACTATATCAAAGAACCTAGTACAAATTCTATAAGTAAACGTAACGAAATTCAAACGATTTTACAATCGAAAATGCAACTTTTCTATAGCATTTAGGTTTAAATTTGTGAAGCAAATTTGATTAATACCCTTTACATATAAATAAATGGGTATTTATTTAAAGCATTCATGCCACGCACTCTGATATTGGAATGTTACCTACTGACACGTAAATAATTAAAATAAAACAGCGATTTTTACTACTGCGTATTTAATTCCTGGAATGGCATTTTTTTTACCAGGGAAATAAGTAAATTCTCATAATATTTGCACCTACTGGCAAAACGCTAACAATAAATAATTTATTTAATTGAAAAAAAAAACAATTCATGAATTCGTAACCACAAATAAGAGGTTCGAAAATACAGCTTAATATCAAAATTTGTCGCTAGAGACCAGCACATCAAGCTACCCTAATGTCAGATTTCTTTGATAGGTTTTCAACTTTATCTTAATAGAAATGAGGTTCAGATTCAATTGGGAAAATTTGAAACTTTGGAGTACCTTGATGTGCTGGCGTCTGTACCTACCAGCAATTTCACTCGACATAAGTACGGGTCCACAAAAGGTCGTGACTTTGTCACTAAGAATGAAAAACGCGTCAACAGCGCACGTCGACAAAACGTCTCAAAGAACTTCACTAACCCTTTCAGATTTCTTTCAGTTTAAGTTAGGGCTGCGACACACTTAGCGGTCTAAACGCGTTTTGCACGTTTTGAAATGTACAAAATTATTTAAAAAAAAACATTTGGCTCCCCCAAGCGTCACTACATAGATCACTACCATTCTTTTTGCATCCAACTGACTCCATCGACCCTCACCTGGTCACCAGCCTACCTTTATTTCAATTTTTTATTATCATTTACCTAGCCTTTTCCCAACTATTTTGGGGTCGGTTTCCAGTCTAACCGAATGCAGGTGAACTGCCTATCTGACCCCAACAATCCAGTTACTGGGCAACACGATACCCCTTGGTAAGACTGGTTGTCAGACTTTCGGGCTTCTGATTACCCGTAACGGCTGTCAGAGATCTACAAATGACAGCCGGGACCAACGGCTTAACGTCTTTTCCGAGGCACGGAGGAGTTTTAAAATAAGGAAGTTATAACTTGAAAGAAAGTTTTGAACTGTCACCCATCCACAGACTGACCTCGGCAAGCGTAGCTGAATCTTCAATCAACCAATCGATAAAACTGAACTGATTGATAGGAACCTCCTCATAATGTGGGTCTTTGCCAAGATGTTCGCCTTCTGCATCTTACCTTAGACCCAGCTCTATAATAAAACCGTAATAATTATTTTGTTCTCGTTACAGAAACAGCGTCAACACGAGCTTTGTTGAGTTCCATTCTACAAAGATGAAGTAAAAACAAAGATTTTTTATTTAGTACAGCAAATAGCCATTAAAACTAAATTATAATAATCCTACCATTCCGTCTTCTCACAGAAACCCAAACATTATCGTCTTCTATTCATCAACAATCTAGTCTTTACGTTATGAATACTCTGTAATTTTCATGTTCTGAATTAAATAATATCAGATTTAAATAACTTCAACCATAAATGATAAAGATAACTACACCAAGGTTTATTTATTAATTAAATAACTCATCTCTTATTGTATTAATTAACTTCAACTGTCCAAATTAAAATATTTCGTATAGTAACTAATTATATTCAAATACAAATATGTTCATTATTTCATGTTATAATGCCAAGTTTATTATAATAATATTATTTGGCTTTACAGAACTTTATGGAAACATATTATATTATGTTAATAAACATGTTTTCATACAAAATCGACATTGCATGACCGCAGTTATAATTTCTTAATTAAATGTTTAGGGGAATATATAATTAACTTGCTAACCACTGGCTTGTTTTGTCATATAACTCATTTTAATGGAAATCTAAAGGGGCAAATTATAGTTGTTGTAGTAGTTTTTAAATGGAAATTTGTTGGTTATTATTTTGATTAAGTTTTCATATGTTGTTTCAGGAAAAATTATAGTTATGCGGCAGTTGTTTCAGAAGTAATTATAACGATAAATAAAAACAGTCACTCGCAATATTCTGAATGTACAATGATAGGCAAGACGTGACAGCTTAATTTATGGTAGGGCTTAATATGTATGTATGAGTGTTTAAAGATAAATATTAAGGTATAAAACTTACTTCACTGCGTCGTTGGTCGCAAGCGCTATTGCTGAGCCTGAAGTCCTGGGTTCGATTCCCGGACTGGGCAGAGTGTTATTGGGTTTTTCCGTCCCCTGTTTCAAGGGACTTAAACATAACAAGCGAAATGTTGGTATACTATAATAGGTGTACAATTTATGTCATTGTCTTTAAATCTAAAATCTAATTAAGACCGCAAAATAATAGGGCACAATAAAAGCGAACCAATTGTATTAAAAGCTCTAGGATTTAACGATACGGAAGCATTACTCATAGAAATAAAAATGAAATTACATGCGGTCATTGTTTCAATATTATTTTTCGTTCCGCCGCGCAATATCGTTAACTTAGTTTTAATCCGCACGTAATATCCAATGCATGCATGCATTCCAAGTCCGAATGAAAAACCCAAGCTCCATTTTAATGTAACTTCCCATTAATTTAAGATTTTATTGCTCAATAAATTATCAAAGTTCCCACCCATTCGAACGTAAAAATAACGTAGAGTTTTTTTTTTTACAAGTTTTCTCCCTTTATATTTTTTATTCCCTTCGCTCATGAGACTGTATTTTTTGTAATTAGAAAAGTACGAACAATTAAAACTTTTATAACTGTCGGGATGGGGGGAATTGTAAAATTTACTTCGCCGTGAACAATGGCCAGCCGGCATAGACAATAAAAAAGGCGGGGGATATTAAAAAGTTTCCTAATTAGAACTGAAAATAGAGTGACGTGAGTTCAATGCATCGTTAAGGACTTACCCTTGATGTATGGGTCAATTTAGGGGAGTTATTGCAGAGTTTTTGAAAGTAAATTAGTTGGAAAGTTTTCGTGATTATTCTTTGGAATTGAATGAGAGATGAAAGTCAGACAGGTGGAAATTTTAGTTGAGTGGCTGTTATAAGATGGGTACTATTGAGATTTTTCTCATCTTTGACAAATACTAGCACTGACTGGATAGGTCCAGTCTTGTCTGTGTGGTTCTAATCTGGACGGTCCTCACTTGATCTGACCAATATAATGTCTGGACTTTAAAATAGACTGTGACCTCTGAGTTTCTTTTGGTGCTTCTTTTCAGAGTAGTCAGAAACACCGATCTAGTTAAAAAAAAATCTTGTTGACTTGTAAAAGTTTTTGTGAAATCTTATTAACAGAAATAAATATAAATTATCATTTCCTGGATGCTTTTGCTAACCAACCACCAAGTACCTACTTCATTTTTTTTTTTAATAATCGTTTATGAACCAATCACTTTTTCAAATTCAGAAGAGTAAATGATTAGCTCCAATGACTCCGATGACATTATATGGTGATAATCCCTGTCTTGTAAAATTGAAATAATGTAATACAAGGCTTCTTTTAATATCACCGTCCGTATTTCATGTTTGTCTCGAAAACAGAGAGGCTGCGTTAGTTTCCTACAGTACTAAATACTATATCAGAGTATAGTAACGAAACTTCTAGAATATTATGTGAACATAAGTGTTTCGAAGAAACGTCGTTGGCCCTTAGAGTATGCTTTCAAGATATATCATCGCATTATGACTTTGTTACAGCTAAATTGATGTCATGAGTCATTTTATTCACTCCACTCCACTCACTACGTCCATGATAGTCTTTCACGGAAAACATTATAGAATTTGTAGCAGTTAATGATCTGTAAGATCTCGTGAAATAGTAACAGCCGAACGGGGCGATCTAAGGTTAAGCTACGCTTGTCAAGGTTGGTCCTTCGATGAATGACATTGACTTCCCTCAGCGCATAGAAATACGCGTTTATCCATTGGTCCCGGCTGTCGTTTGGAGATCTTCGACAAATATTATGGGTAGCCAGAAGCCCGAATATTTGACAACCAGTCTTACCAAGGGGTGTTGTGTTACGTGGTATCTTTGGTGTAGACTTGTAGAGGAGAGATAGACATTTGCACCATGCAAAATAATAGTATTCAGAGGCATCCGGTAAGACTGGAGCAAACCCCACCATAACTATGTTGGAAGGAAAAGACTAGACAGATGAAAAGTTAGGAGGTCTAGGCTTAAGACGTCGTTAAAAAAATCGTCAAAGTAGGTTACTTACTGATACTACCTATGTATAAGTAAGGTATTCGTTTTTTGATTTATTTTCGTGGTGACTTGCAACCCTAGCAAGAATTTGTTGTGAGAAGATTACTAACCGAAAACGCCAAATTACCTAGTTGTTAGTATTACGAAATTAGTTTCACGGACGTCATGTAGAGGCGTCTTGTTACAATTTGTTGACGTCTTCGGTTGGTCGATTTCTCGCATGAAATTTGTGCTAGCTAATGTTATTAACTAAAACATTCTTATAAATTATGATTACCAGTATATCACTTTGAGCTGTAAAATAAGGAACAACTCTCGTTCCCACGAAACGGCCGAGAAGTTCCTAAAAAACATATCAAATTTAATGTTATTTTGAACAAAAACCATTAGAAACATGGCATCATTATTTCTACCCTCCATACGTATCAGATGGCTTCATTAACTTTCCTTTAACATTTCCGTTCCTGCCCACATTTTTCCACCTTAATCTCAATGAGAAAACGTTCCTCGGAAATCGTAAAATTGAGTGATATCAAGTATAAATCAAACAAGCAAATGAGAAGAAAGGTAAAAAATCAGCTATTAAGCCAGTCAGTTGGAAGATCAAGACAGCGTGTTGATTCATAGCCCTCATTTGTTTTTTCTTTCTGCTGTACGTAGACACTTAGTTGCAGATCAGCGCAGTCTGTTACTATGCGAGATTTCCGGGATAAAGTTTTGTTTACTCTTAGTACTGACAGCTTACATAAAACTAAAAGCTTATGAAATAAAATGAAATAAGTTTATTTCATATCTTTTTGGCTTACATTGCATGTAGAAGGTCTCCATTCAGGCATGGGAAATGACTGTAGTTGAAGCCAATAAGCTAGCCTTTATATGGCAAAATGTGAATAACAACTAGAACAAACCTCTGCCTAACTCTATTGGTAATACAGGCATGATGTTATGATGACGTGATTTTATTTCTCGGTTCGTCACCTTAATTCTATTAGGACCTAAGTGAGCACAGATTTTTTAATACAAAAACATCTACGAGCGTTGTTATCTATTTATATAAAAACTTTAAAAAAAAAATTCCCCTACCTTTAGTTACCATTTTACGTCCAAAAATTCCATTTTAATTCAACATTTTGTGGTGTTAAAATAAAACCTTCTTTCAATACGATGCCAAAGAGAATACATAAAAATGATAATAAGTGTTTTCCTCACAAAGAGCTCTGTCGGAAGTATTTAAAAAGTAATTATATCAAACACTACTTTGTAGTTTCACAAAAGGAAGATTGGAAACTTGCTGAAAGTGAATCAAAGTGAGAAATATTCTGTTTGTTGGTAGCCAAACTTCATAGTGCTTTTATTATTTATGTTTTTCCAGATGATGAACAGTGTATAAATAAATGTTTCAATTAATCAGGGCAATATTTTATTACTTTTCAAATTTTCACAGGGTGTGCTAGCCATAAAATATGAACAACCTTTACAAGCCAGCCAGTAGTAATCCATGATTGATTTTTCTTTGGATGTCTTTTATGATATGGAGAACAGAATAGGATAGAATACTCTTTATTGAGGACCGATCTCTTACGATAGTTATGTATTGATAAATATGTTGGTAGTTCCTGCTATTAGTATGGCTAAGGAGCAATGTTACAGAATGAGACGTGCATTCTTTTTAAAGGTCGCATATTTCTTCAAATATTTGGAAACTATGCCTCTCTTTTTCAGGGAACAAATTTCCTGAAAAGCAGGGAACAAATTTCCAAAAAAATCTCAGAATTTACTTGAATTTACTATGCCTTTGCATAGTAAATTCAAGTAAATTCGTAGAAATAGGGAATTCAAGGAGTAGTTAATTCGTTTTAGATTTTTTGTTTTTTTGAAACAAAAAAAAATCTAAAACGAATTTGTGCGGAAGTCAGCTGTCATAGTAAGTGCATGTGATGCAATGGAATGAGAATCATGTTGTAACGAAGGTGTACAAGAGTAGAAGACCAAAGAAAAGGTGAATGAATATTGTGTGAAAGGTGATATGGCTAGGAAGGAGCTGCCTTTTGAGGTGACGCAAATAGACATGTACAGTATAATAGTAATAGAGATGTGTGAAGAAGAAGACATGCTGCGTCGACCCCAAATAAATTTGGATTAAGGCAGGGGGATCCTACGTACACAGACTGCAGCCTGGCGTCTAATTTATCCAGAACTTATCGCTTGTATTTTATAACAGCCCCCTTAACAAATACCTTCCTAAAGCTGGAGTAAGCAATGTACTTTACCATCTCACAAATTAATTTCATGGGGATGCCGAGCGGAATTTCTTATTAAATCCCAAAAAATATACCCTTCAAGTGCCCGACATCTTTTAACATTTCGTATCTGGCACTTACGGCACCCTTAAGATAATACAACCTTCCCCTAACATCTCCTTTTACTTGAATTTACATAATTGTTTAAATAACACATTTAATTACATTATACTGAGGACGACAAATCCTTGAGTTTACCTGTTTTAAACGTAAATACTAAATTAGACGAATTGTTGCCGGAAAATTTATCTTTCCAACGGATTTGGAAAATGTATTTGAACGGAAAGGAATTTGTTGTTGGCTCTCGCAGAGTTTCTCGGAAGTGTGTCAATATATTTTCGGTTACACATTTTGAAAAGTCAAAGAAGCGGTTTTTTAGATTGACTCTTGGTTTTTTGATAAATATTATAATCCACAAAATTACCTCCAGATAGACATTATAAAGTGTCTAAAAGAGAATTCGTATTACAGGAACCTTCCTGGGTTTGCAATATAAAGGAGTTTGTTATAAAAAGGATTAATGCCAAGATTTTATTACACGCAAACGCCTAATATACAACGGCTGTTTTTTTTCTTCTCTTTCTATGTACATATACTATATATCCATGATGTCCATAGGCTCCACAGTAGGTACTGCAATCGCGGTACAGCAATCGATAGATACACTGTGTACGAACACAGTAATGTGCTAACTTTTGTTTTTGTGCCTTCTCTGTATGAGAAGAGGCCTTTAGTCTGCAGTGGGTCAGCAACAGGCTGTTTTTTTTTATACATATAAATTTATTTATTGTTATATTTCTTACGGAACTACGCAATGCTTTTGAAGCACATACACAGTAGTTACCAATTGTCCAATATGTTTACTTACTTACTAGCTTCAGCCCGCGACTTGGTACGCGTGGCACTTAGAATAAAGTGTCTAAATTTCTAAAAACAGATGTTTTGGCTTCTGTTCCTCTAATAAACAACCCCCGTATTAGTATTAGAAGACCGGCTTGTCATAATAATGTTATTACATGTATAGATTAACATAATGCAAGAAATTTTCGTATGTTCAGTAATTACAAAAAAATAAACAACTTTTGCACTGCAATTCCAACCAGCAATAAAGCCTACTAGGGCAGTAGAAACATCGTTCATCTTGTTTCTTTTCAACCGAGAAAAACCTAGAAAGAAATGACTTCTTTCGGACGACCCCAAAACAAAAGAGTTTCTTTCATTTGCAGCCCACTTCTTACACGGTAGGACAATGGTTCTTTGTTCTGGTCGCGATTATTAACATGAAGATACTATTTTATACTCGGTTCCGCTTGTGTGGTTCGGTTATGTTAAACACATTCAAATTGGTTCTGTTATTTTGTATCTCTTTAAAGGTCCTTACCACTGGATAGTTTACGTTTACAGTTTGATACGCATCATTATCATTCATACACCATTTGCTGAGCATAGGCCTTCCCTAAAGATTTCTACAAAGATTAGTCCTGCGCTGCCCACATCCATGGTTTGACATTATAACCAGGATTACCAGGAGTCCCAGGGTGGGACTGCGTGTTATGTTTCCAGAGTAATTTGGTGGAAACTAGTGGTCGAAATTTGACCCTTTGAACTTCAACTAGCTAATCCAAATCTCACATTCCTACATGCGCGTAATACTTACGCTTTTAAAAGGGGTAGACATTTTTCTTTTTAGGTATTATTACATATGTATACATCATATTGATGTAAGTACGAATGGTCGACTCTTCACGAGACCAGAGGGCTGGCCTTTTTTTGGCCAAAGAATCAGCATTGTCATTTAACGTGGCAGTGCAAGCTAGCTATTCTGGATAGTAATCTGACACAATATGAGACATATATTATATGTATGAGACATATAGATTAAAATAAATGAAATATCTAATTTTTGAATTGAAAATTATCATAATAGAACTACTGTGACAAAATGTCATTATAGTTATGTGATGTTCAATCGCGCGTTAATCGCTATGATTGGTTAAATGAATTATCAACGATCTATCGCGTCACTTGACTTGCGTTTAATTTCATCGATGATTTAAAAATAAATTATTCTAAAATTGGTGAGTTAGTCTAACAAAAGTACTTTACCGCAATTGCGCGACCATATAATTGCATCATCTGCCTAGCCTTTTCCCAACTATGTTAGGATCGGCTTCCAGTCTAAACGGATGAAGCTAAATACCAATATTTTACATGGAGCGATTGCATATCTGACCTCCACAGCCCAGTTACTGGGAAATAAAATACTTCATTGTAGGACCGGTTGTCACATTTTACTACCAGCAAACCAAAACTGTCAAAAAAAAATCAGCTTATTCATACATTTTCGGCGAGCAAATATTGCATTTTGAATGACAGAAACAGCTGATACGGTTTTTGATATTTCATGGTTGGTAGTGGTGGTTTTATAGTAGAAGTTTTTTGTATATGTATTTTCGCCCCTGAAATGTTATTAGTGTTTCACAATGAACCAACTAATAACAAATATTTGTATGGCCTACAGGTAGTTACTCCGGGTCTGACTGTTTGTATACGATATAGGAGAAATTCCTTTAGTGGGCCAACATTTTCTAAAAAAACAACCAACACTAAATATTTGCTTTTAAATTTGTCAATTTCCTTCTCACAATATACACAGCTAAATTAACTCCATCTCAAGATAACCACTCCTTAACACCTCTTCCAAAAGTGTGCAAATAAATTAAATGATAACGAAATATATTCGGAGATTCTCTTCTATGTTTAGACAACAATTATTCCAGCTCAAGTTTTATCAAGAGGGTTAGAATTACGAACAAACAGACCTTTTACTTATTATTTAGATAAGCTGGCTTGTAATTTACACGTAAGAATTATTATTGTTTAAAACAATGTATTGCGCTTGGCGACACTCCATTCAGCTGTTACACGGATAGGACTGCTTTATTTACCTTTAAAGAAATATAAACCATTGTTTCCATGTTTAGTTTTAATGAGGATTATGAACTTTTAATATTAGCATAACATCACGCCTGTATTCAGGGGGTTGTGTAGAGGTGCACCTATAAGTAACACCCACATTTCGACAGTTATGCTTCATTTTATTTTTTTTTCATTTGGAACAACAAACAATTACACAACAGATAATACAAATTAAACAATTATACTTAAGACTAACATTCATGTAATCAGTAACGCTATTCACAGCATACTGTACCAGCCTATTACTGTCTGCTGTCAGCATACTGGCAGAATATTAATAACGTTAAGCTCCGTGTTTGTATGTGTGTTTGACGGCACGGTTGACGCAGTGGCTGAGCGATTGACTGCTGCGCTGCGTGTCGTGGGTTCGATTCCAGCATGGAACAAATATACGTATGGCCTACAGGCAGTTGTCCCGGATCGGGCTATTTTTTTATGTGACTTTGAATATCTGTATGGTGTTGCTATAACCATAACTGCTTTTTAAATGTATTTTCTCAGTTATTTCATTATTGTTAATTCTTAATGACGAAATAAAGTTCTTAAACCATTTAACCTACAGTATATGAAAAATTTCACCACGTCCCGTCCTTTGAAAAACCTGTACCAATCATTTAATGTTATTGTAATGAGGGTCCTGTATACCATTTAAATCGCATACTAGTTTATTTCAATCGTCATTGTAGTAATTAATGAGCAAATCTTTTTTTCACTGAAAATGAATCACCAGACAGAAATTTTCAGTTTTCAAACAACCCACCAGACAGAAATTTAGTTTTTCATAACGGATTATCAACATTATCCGTTAGGAAGAACAGACAATTTGGTCAGTGATAAGAACTACCAAAATATTGGTAAAATGGTAAAGCTTTAGTACAAACGTGGAACTTTGTTAGCTTAACCTATGCAACGAGAAATAAAAAAAAGTTGAATTTAGATTTTGCACTGTTGCACGTCATACTGGCCGCCATAGTAACACGTATTCTGTGAAAATGTCAATTGGCTAGCTATTCCGGTTCAACAGAGGCAGCTTTGTTGTAGACAAACCAAAGGTTTTTTCAGTTATATATAAATGTAGTAGCTCTATGTAAAATATTGGTCTGGTAAATATATATGTACCGGCCTGTTATTGTACCACTGCAGGGCAAAGGCTTCTTCTCATACAGAGAAGGCACGAGCATTAATCACCACGCTTGCTCAAGACGGGTTGGCGATTTCAGACTTATATTATTTATTAGTCCAGGTTCTCTCACGATGTTTGCCTTCACCGATGTCAGTGATGTCCAAGATAAACTTAGAAAGTACATATGAATTAAAAAAGTCACATTGGTACTTGCCTAGGTTTGAACCCATAACCTCGTGCACAAGAGGCGAGGCCTAAACTTCTGGGCCATCATGACATTCTGGTTAGTATTTATTTGCATCTGGTTGGACTGGAAGCCGACCCTAATATAGTTGGGTAAAGGCGAGGCAGATGATGATAAATTGTAACTGTCACTCACCTCAAATTTATCTAAATCATCTTTAAAACCAAAACGCCAATTAGATCTTCATATTTATGTCTGATGCTTGTCCTTATCATTAAACAAAACTTGGGCTACTTTCTCCGTACAATCAATACAATCCGTTGAATCATCGTTTACTATTATTAATATATGAAGAAATAAAATAAAATAAATAATTAATCATAGGGCATCAAAAAATTCATCCGCATCGTTGTCAACGGGAAAAGTGCCCAGAAGGCTGGCAGCATTGCCACGTTAAATCGTTTACTTACCAGATGATGAGAGTCCATTTGAGTTTGTAGTCTTCATTGAATAAAGATGAAATTGAATCCTCAGACGGATACAATTCAGTAAGCAGAGTGAGTCCTGAAATTTTTCGTCCAGCTGGTTGCAAAAAAAGCTCCTGACTGTACGTTGGTTAAAAACAATTAGGAAAAAAGATAGGCTGGTGATGATGAATTGCTCAATAGCAGCCCACAGTCTGGATTTGTGCCCAGTTGATGGCAATAAGCTCACCTCTATTACACAGGACTTAAACTTAACTGGAAATATGGGGGTGTACACCTCTGTCTAACATTTCGGGAATTAGGCGTGAGATTAGGGCTGGTATTGGTTACTATTATTTTTCACCTACATAAGTAAAACACACCAAAATAGTTTCACATCCATGAAAAACACACTGGATTCAACTAAATTCAAGCGAAAGCAGTACATTTACTATTGTCACTTGTGTTCTTCGAACGTTAGTTCTCAAAGAAGGGAAAGAATTCACAATTACAAGGACATTTCAATCCTTCTGGACCCGGGAGAGATATTTTCCAAGTTTTAGTTTTTGAGTGGAGACCGCGACTCGGCAAACGTAGTGTAGCCGTGTAGGACGCCCTCTAACCAGGTGGGATGACGATCTGCGAAAGACTGCAGGGAGATGCTGGATGCGGCAAGCTGAGGACAGGGCGCTATGGCGCTCATTAGGAGAGGGCTATGTCCAGCAGTGGACTAGTATAGCCTGATGATGAAGATTTAGTTTAAACAATACTTTAATAAAAATAAAAATATGAACAGTGAACAGAAAATAACAGATTCATTACTTAACGATAAACATTAAAAAGCTCCGTGAACCGCGGGCCGCTTCCTTCCTCAACATTAATATTAAAACGAATCGGTTTGCCATACGGAAATCAGTGCATTTTACACAGATTGGACTATTAATGGAGTGATAAGTGGGCCTGTAGTGTACGGAAAACGATCGTAGGATAAAAATTATGGCTACGGTGGATATGAGTGGAACGAGTCGTATAACACGTCGGATAGAGAAATGCAACCACCATGACTAGTACAATCTCTAAGCAAGGTGCCCACACGAAATTGTAATAAAAAAAAATAGGTGTTAATAATTCGCTCAGCTTTGGCATTTTCAACTAGACTTTTAGCTTATTTACCAACAACTTATGAAGGCCTCATATCTTATCACCTCTCCTCGCGAAAAATCTCGTGAAAACTACGCGCTAAGCTTACTTATTTGATGTAACCCTTAACTCAAGATGGTTTCTGGTTGACCTAACTATATATCAAGAATTTATGTTAACACAGTTGTACTATTAACGCTAACACTTCATTTTATTCATACTCCGTGGCAAAATCGCCAGTAATACAAACTACCTACATACGCCGCTTATCCATTCTTTGAATAGTTAGTACTTATTATTAAATACCGCCAAACGACCGTATTGGTCATACCAATTTTCTATTTCAAAATATCGATGAATGACATTCAATTAATACGAGGTATTTGCTAGTGCTCGACGTTGAAATGGGCAAAAATTGCTTCGGTGTTCATCTGCCTGTCACGAGCGATATTGTCAGATATATATTCATTTTTTCTTTTCTTAATTAACATCACGCCGTATGTAAGCAGAGGTGTTCCTATAGTACATCTAGTTTATGTAACATATAATAAAGGGCAAGCGTATTCCCACTGGGCTCAAATCTAGACTCCAATTAGTACTCCTAAGAAATTCTAGATGGAAAAACCCAATCATTATCACTTTGCTTGACCTGAAAATTGAACACAGTACCACATGCTCTACAGTAGCACTTACCACATCTACACTATCAAAACAGTAAATTGACAAATTAATTTCTACATTAATTACTTGTTACGCTGTTAATAAGCTTCCATAAAAGAAATCAACATTATTATTTGTTTTCCATAGAAATAAAGTGTATAATTATATAAGGGTCGACCCAGACTTGGCCACGAATAGTCGCTGTCAAGGCTGTGGACACGAGTATTTTACGCAAAATGCTCGGGACAAAAGTGTCTGGAAAACTTTTTGCCACTGTGTCTCCTGGGGTAAAATTCAGACCACACAATAAATTTCCCGATCACTTATTTCAGCTGAACCACGACGTAGGCCCAGACGTGATAATATAAATCTGCGAGCGACCATAATCCAGCAACATACTACCAAAATGAGCAATCCAAAAGGATTTACAAATCGCCGGACATCGAATTTTTAATCGGCCTACCCATACAATTCACTTCAAAAGGGGACTGTTTAATCATGAAAAAATGATTTCGTAAAAGAGCGGGATCACCCACACAATAAGTGCTTAATGGAAGAGGATTATAGGCTTTCATCACGTTATTTCGCAAAAACGTCACTTTGAATAATATACGGGCGTGCCCGAATCCGTCCATTTAGATTGTGGTTTGATAAAATGGACTGAAGCGTCCTGCATGCGACTGATGCAATGGGATTATTACTTGATTGGAGTTTCTTTTTTGATGTAATGTTGGTTCTGGGTAAATTAAGTGTGATTTATGTCTGTTTTTGGTTCGCTACTCTTATTGCTCTATGAATAATTCGTCGGCAATTTTTCTACGTAACCAATTTATAATTCATAATTCCAGTTAAATCCTGTTTCGCTTAGACGACGATATAATGACGATAAAAAGTAGTTTCGTAAAAGTTAACCTTAAATACACAAGAGGAGATCATGGCTAAATTAAAACAGCCGCACGGGTTGATCGGTTAACCTATGCTTGCCGAGGTCAGTTAGTATCCACTGACTGTGACTGAGTGACCGTTCAAAACATATCGAAACTCGTCCGTGTCTCGGAAAGCACGTTAAGCCGTCGGTACGGGCTGTCATTCGTAGATCTTTGACAGTCGTTACACCCGTAACGACTGTCAACGACTGATACCCCTCTTTCCCCGCTAACCCGTCTTTCGGGCTTCTACTACCCAGTCAGAAGCCCGAAAGACCGAGGGGGATCGTGTTGTCCAGCAACTGTATTGTGGAGGTTAGATAGGCAGTCGTTCCATGTAAAATACTGGTATTAAGCTGCATCTGGTTCAACTGGTAGCCGACCCCAACATAGATGGGAAAAGGCTAGGCAGATGATGATGATGATGAAAGATAAGTGTGCTGAATGAAGTAACATGATGTCTGTCTGTCTTCATGATGAGTAATTCTGTGAAAGAGAGAGTACGAAGGTGTCCTCTAATCTATTACTTTAAATTTGGTATTTGCCTTTATTTTGAAAGGTTTTAATGATAAGCAATAAAATGGTGTTGGAGTTTTACACATACATACATAAACTCACGCCTTTATTCCATGGGGGTTGGCAGAAAACACCATTTACCATTCTTACACCCGCTACCATCCTTACATGCTCCTTTCGCTTCGCTTACGTTAATACATCTGGTCATACACGCACGCCGGTTGCAAGTACTACGCACCTGACCTTTGGGAAGAACATTTCCAATAAGGTATAGGTTGTTCCCTCCCGTCCATTCCGCTTACATCTGCCTTATAAATACCTTTTGTTAGTCGTCTATCATTCATCCTCTCAACTTTACCAAAACATCTGAGCATAGAATTATACTTAAAATAAAATAAATAAACACATCAATTAAAACACAAATAAATGGAAGAAGTAGTAAATATGTGCACAAACAAGTAAAACAAAATACATTTTCAAAGTCGATGTGTCCAATGTTACCATCGTCGTAGCATTTTTTTTGTCCTCGCTAAAGACAAAAACAAAATGGTGTGAGCAAAAAGTAACCCACTCTAACAGTCTTCATCAATCAATACTTAAATCGTATAACAAATTAGTAGCACCAGCTCAGTATCCCGAACAAGGAAACTGGCTACTTTATACTTTTCGCTGACAGATCTCATTTGCAATTCAATGGGATAAAGGCTGTTACTGGTATTTATTGGATCCGTAAGATGTTCTTGTTCTATTGACCAAGTACGTTCTGTGCACGTTTAGGAAAATAGTCTTATTGAAAGAAAAATAGTTGTTGGAGACTTTGGAAAGTCTTACTTTACAAAAATAAAAGATGTGAAAAATGGATTCGGAATATTCCTGTTCCGAATCCATTTTTTTTTTTGGAATTGACATCTCGTAGCTTATCCTTCAGTGATATCTACTGCTTAACCAAACTTTTCCGTGGAGACTTAATAAGAAATTAAAAAAACTTAAAGGCTAAGCGACCATTCGCTAAGGGCACCCCCTGCGAGGTACGAGCCATAGATTAGGACGTCATTGGGAGAGGATAGCAAGGGACAGGCTGTAATAGATATATTATTTAGGGACCAATTTAAACAACTACTGGCTCAGCTCCGCGGGCTGGCTCGAGCAAAGGCTCGGGAGAAGATTCCGAATCTAAGGACATCGCTTGTTTTCGTACTGAAATGAGGTATTACTACAACTGTCAAAAGGCGTGGAGCGAGGCTCCCGAGCGGAAAAATGGAGAAGTTAATAGTTAATATTTCTCTGATTCTCCGCTCCGCAGCCCCGCCAGGTGGACAGGTAGCCTTAAAGCGGAATAGCCTGTGAAGTTCTAATTATAGTTGAGATCTACAAATATTTGTTCCGGGTGCTCTGGGTATTTGTTATGTATAATAAAAAATATCTATCTATGTAATATATTCTATTAAGTATATCAATCATCTAGTACCCATAACACAAGCTCTGCTTAGCTTGGGGCTAGATGATGCTGTGTGGATTGTCCAGCATTATTTATTTATTATTTATTTTATATGAATTGAAAATGTCACATTGGTGCCATCTTAGATTTGAACCCGAAATATATAGAAACTTGTTCATTAACTACAAGCAAGATTTCCTGGTTATCCTTTCTCAACTTACGACAATAGGCTGTTTCCGATTCTTGATTCACTGAACTATGAATGGAGGCATTACTTACCTTACCGAGAACAGGAGTTTCCTCAATACCCTGAACTGTAAATGGCTTACTATAGATTATAACTTGCAATATTGCAAAGTGATGCGTCCTGGGAACTGCTCGTAGTACAAGTTTCCATGTTTCTAGTTAGTTATTACTTACCTACAAATTACTTACATTGTATTCTTACCTATTTCACAGTTGATTCTATACGTCAAAGATGTCAATAAATTTCTGGATATTGGACATTTATACGTAAATAAATAATGCTGGAAATTCCACACAGCATCATCTAGCCCCAAGCTAACCAGAGCTTGTGTTATGGGTACTAGATGACTGATACACTTAATACAATATATTACATAGATAGATATTTTTTATTATACATAGAAAATACCCAGAACACCTGCGACAAATCTTTGTAGATCGTACAAACATTTGTCCCAAGGCGGAAATCGAACCCGCAACCTCCTGCGTTGCAGTACCTTCGCCCGCTGTGCCACATAGGTCAAAATTAAAGATGCCAATTTTTTTTTTTTTTCTAATTCATCAGCAAGCATTCGTGTTACTCTTCATATATCACGAAGTTCTCTCAGAATCCCGTCGAGAAAATGGTCCTTTAAAGTATTTTCGTAATTGACGTGCAAAAGATGGATGTTAAAAGTCATCTACTGTACAATTTATACAAATAAACAAAATTGAATGGAGTGAAGGACCTGAGATCCAGGGTAGATTGGAGAAATGGCAACAGAAGCTGGAGAGTGTAGGCTTGAAAATCAGCAGAACCAAGACAGAATATATGTTCTGCGATTTCGGCGGTCTCTCCAGCCCTGAAGCCATTGCGCTTGATTGCGTGCTCCTTCCGATCTGCTCCGACTTTCGGTATCTTGGTTCACTCGTGCAAAGTGACGGAGGAATAGATCGGACTGTCAAGCACAGAATAAACACAGGGTGGATGAAATGGCGGCAGGTAACGGGAACAACTTGCGATTCCCACGTTCCCCTTAAACTTAAAGGGAAGATCTATAAGTCAATGATAAGACCTGCCGTCTTGTATGGATCAGAATGTTGGGCCACAAAAGGACTGAATGAAAGGCAGTTGCATGCAGCTGAGATGAGAATGCTAAGGGGGATGTGTGGTGTTACGCGAATGGATAGAATAAGAAATGAGTATATAAGTGGAAGTCTGAAACTGGCGCCTGTGACAGAGAAGTTGTGTGGAAATCGGCTGTCATGGTATGGACACGTGATGCGAAGAAATGAGGATCATGTTGTTAGGAAAGTTTTGAGTATGAATGTAGAGGGTTACAAGAGTAGAGGGAGACCCAGGAAACGATGGATGGATTGTGTGAAAGTTGATATGGCTAAGAAGGAGGTGACTTCTGAGATGACGGGAAATAGAGATGTATGGAAGAAGAAGACATGCTGCGCCGACCCCAAATGAAAAATTGGGATAAGGGCAAGAGGATGATGATGAAATAAAATTGAAGTTTAAATAACACCTTTTTACTAAATAAATGCATATGAAATTATATATGGTACCAAAAAAAACATTTTTCATTTTTTTGTCTGTCTATTTGTCTATTTGTCTCCGAAACCATTAGACCGATATCAATCTTTATTTCACTGGTAGATAGCTAATGTTATACTGAGTAATTAAAGTTACTTAGGTACTTTTATTTCTGAAAAAGAATTAGGTTTCCGCGTGAAACACAGAAAACTTAGGTTCTGCTAAATTCCACGCGGACATAGTCATGGGCACAGCTTGTCATGAATATTTTGATGAACCATAAACTCCGACTACGGAGAAACCCTGACGTTCGTATTGCCGCAATGATAAATCAGTACCCACCTTTTGGAGCAGGAGGGTAAAAACAGACTGTTACATCAATGAAGCGGTTATAAGTACCGATTCTTTCCTCGATTCCCAGTGACTACAGGTAATAAAAGAAAATACTACGACGCCATTCGCTATTTTCCTCAATTCAAATGAAAAAATTACTAAGGTAAAGTGCCCAAGTGTAATCGTAAAAGTGTTCTAGCTATAAAATTTCCGTCAGTTAATTTGTACCATCGAAGTAACAACTCGAGATACCTTCGTTTTGTCGGTAACGGTGTGGTCCAAGGCAATAGCAAGAAACGTCTTTATAACCGTTCAACACAACTTGCCAAAAATGGCCACCTCTGGCCGCGGGGTGTCGGTGTTATGTTAAGTAGATCCAGTTCAAAAAAACACAAATTTCCAAGTAGAGGTGCATTTGGCCTAAAGTTCACCTCGAACGGTGCTATAATTGCTTAGTGAGCGGCTGCGGTTAGAACAGAGTATTGCTTTGTTTGTCTCCTCTAATCCTTAATAATTATACCATGACCGACGGATTTAAATTGCTTGATATCTTTATTAATATAATATATAGTCATGATCATCACTTCAGCCAAAAAACAAGTCGAAGTCGGTTAAAGATAGAACAAGTTTACAAAAACGGAGAGGGAGATTTCTTCCTCTCACCCTGCACGATGGAGGGCGAATAACTCAATTTTCCAGCCCCACTGAATGGCTGGGGCCGTGAGCTTGACCTGAGGAGGCCCGCAGAGGTAGGCTGGCACCAGCCGGGGGTTACGGAAAGATCTTAAGTTCCCGCGACCCCCGGTGTAGCTGTGAGCTGGTGCATCGGGATGTTTTTTTAGTCAGTAAGAGTCTGACAGACTCCTCCACTACCCAGTAGCGGAGGGCATCCATTAGGATTTTCCATCTCGGCAACAAAAAAGAAAAAGAAAATATTTACAAAACACGCTCGTTCTCCGCTCCTAACTTACACCAACCACCTCAAGGAGGAGGAAAACAACCGTCACTCCCGTTTCCTAGCCCGAAACGAGATGACACCTTGAGTAATAGTCCCAGTATTCGTGTCACATCAGACCTTCACGTAATTTTTCTTTAAAAAAATATCGTTTGTGAACGTGAAATTTTTTGTTGTTTTTCACGGATCGGTATGAATTAAGATGTCCTGATGTAGAGTCTATATTTTTATTTGGCTTTTAAAGGAAGTTATATGTAACTGTAAGCGTGACTGTTGAGCGTGAGACCCTGAGATCGATTCCCAGGTTGGGCAAACTGTCATCGAGGTTTTCCAATAGAAATTTTCGTTTTAATAGCCTGGTGTCTGGATATGTGCCCATTTGATGGCAATAGGCTCGCCCCCATTTAACATAACTAGCGAAATGTGGGTGTACTTAAGGTACGCCTCTTCGGTGGTTACAGGCGTGATGTTATGTTTTTTTTAAACGAGTAATGTAATGTCAGAAAACATCTCGTGTAGTTCACGCAAGACGTGCGTACTCCTTAATGGAATCCGCAATGCGTAATTTAAGAAAGTGTAGGTACTAGATTTCTTTGTAGCCAAATTAAAATTGTCATGACGATACGAAATAATAATTCTGAATGAATGGATAAACACAATCCTGATTTTCTAAAACATTATCAGATACGTGGTCTCTTTACCCGTATTCGATTATTTTATTTTATTTATAAGTGCCTACCGAGTATGAAATTATGTAAGCGTAAATGTTCTACGGAAAGGATGAATTTCTTAAAGAAAAGAACAAAAAGTTAACCAACTTCCTCACTAGAATTTTAATCCCGGGCCTTATTTAAAATATTATTGGAAATTCAAAGAGCCAACCGAGTTTGAATCAATAGTGTTCCCGTAAAGCGGCATTTACACTAAGTATTCTGAATTCACATTTATTCTGCTTAAATGACAGGTCTTTTTTGTTACAGCAGCCTCCTGCCCTTATCCCAATTTATTTGGGGTCGGCGCAGCATGTTTTCTTCTTCCATACATCTCTATTTGCCGTCATCTCAAGGGTCACCTCTTTTCTTGCCATATCATCTTTCACACAATCCATCCATCTTTTCTTTGGTCTTCCTCTACTCATGTGACCCTGCACCTTCATACTCAAAACTTTCCACACAACTTCTCGGTCACAGGCGCCACTTTCAGACTTCCTCTTACATACACTACTCATTTCTTATTCTATCCATTCGCGTAACACCACACATCCCCCTCAGCATTCTCATCTCAGCTGCATGTAACTGCCTTTCATTCATGCCTTTTGCGGCCCAACATTCTGATCCATACAAGACAGCAGGTCTTACCATAGTTTTCTAAATCCCCCTTAATGTAAGGGGGGTCACAGGTTGTTCCCGTTACCTGCCGCCATTTCATCCACCCTATGTTAATTCGGTGCTTAACAGCCCGATCTATTTCTCCGTCACTTTGCACGAGTGAACCGAGATACCGAAAGTCGGAACAGACCGGGAGAAGCACGCTGTTAAGTGACATTGCTTCAAGACCGCCGAAATCGCAGAACATATATTTAGTTTTGGTTCTGCTGATTTTCAAGCCTACACTCTCCAGCCTCTGTTGCCATTTCTCCAGTCTGCTCTGGATCTCAGGTCCATCTTCACCGACAAGAACAATGTCGTCGGCAAATATGTCCTATATGTAATATGTATATATTGTATGTCCGACGTCAGAGCGTCCATTATCAACAGGAAGAGGTAAGGGGCTTAATGCCTACCCTTGGTGCAGTCCTACAGCCACACTGAACTTGTCGGTGTTGCCAGCAGACTACCGGACATACGTCCTAGACCGGCTGTACATTGCACGAATTAACTCCACATACTTCCCAGGCACACCTTTCTCTTTCACGGCCCACCACAACACCTCCCGGGTCACCCTATCATACGCTTTCTCCAGATCAATGAACACCATATGCAAGTTCTTATGTGCACGTCTGAAAGATACAAAATCCAACTCCATGAGGATCACCGGTACGAGGGACAACGTCCAGCAGAGTTGCGTATTTTCACAGACGGATCCAAGACAGGTACCGGCTCTGGCGCTGGCATCTTTTCGGAGGACCTCAATATACATATAGCCACACCTCTAGGGGCCCACAATACGGTGTTCCAAGCAGAGTGCATGGGTATATCCCTAGCAGCCTCAGCTATCGCAGCCAGACAGGTTCAGGACCACACTGTCCGTATTCTATCAGACAGCATGTCGGTCCTGCAAGCACTAAAATGCTACACAACCAACTCTGGGCTTATATACGAATGTCATCACCGCTTAAATCAGGTGGGTATTCTAAACAACATAACCATTCAATGGATCAAAGGACACAGCGGTTCTCGTGGCAATGATGTTGCAGACGAACTCGCAAGAAGGGGATCTAGCATGGCAGTAATGGGACCGGAACCCATCGTACCACTCCCCTTTGGGTATATACGCACTCTGGAAAGGAAACGCACTAGGGTTCAACACAACAAAATTTGGTCAGACCAAACAGACTGCAGGCTGTCCAGGGAGGTACTCCCTGAAATTGACGGCCGCTTTACAAAACAGGCCCTACAACTGACTAAGCAGCAGCTGCGCACAGTCACAGCCGCTGTCACAGATCATGGGTCATTTAACAAGCACCTATTTACTATAGGAGTTACAGATAGCCCGCTGTGCAGAGCATGCATGGAGGTGGACGAGACGGCGGACCACGTGCTGCTCCACTGTCCAGAGGTTACTGCATACAGGGCTAAATACTTCGGTACCCCGGTTACTCTCCGAGAGATCGCCAGTAACGTCAGGGCGCTGCTGGCCTTTCTCGGGGAACTGGGGTGGATCGAATAAGGTATTGTCCCACCCTTTACGCAAAATACGCGCTACGTCGTGGTGTTGCGGAAATCGGCCCGTCTAACAATACAATACAAATGTGCACGTCTGTATTTCTCACACAGCTGACGGAGTGCAAAGGTGGCGTCTATTGTTCCTCGACCTGGCATAAACCCAAATTGACTTGGGGTAATCTCACTCTCCTCTCGCAATCTTTTCTCTATCACCTTCTCCCATACTCTCTTTTTTGTTATAGCAACATGCTCAAAACTACTTTTCTGAGCAAAGAGATATTTTTTTCCGAACATTATTTTATTTACTGCGTATATTTAATACTCACAAAAAACGGTTGAAATCCAATTATAATATCAAAGACACCATTTATACGTATTACAACAGAATAAAGAAAAAAGCATTAAGATTAAATTGAGTTTAAAACCATAAAAAAAGCTTATTCATGGTGGTGTTGACCACCATGAATGCCTCTTACAGTACTTACTTCTGCCATACCAATGCTCATGCTTCGGTATAATGGTATTAGAAAGCAAGCATTCATATAAACTACGAACCGAACATGCTCATTCGATATTCGGACGAATATTTGTTCGCAGAACATCGGAACATCGAGTGAAAACGCGTCTTAAGAAAAGTCTGAACTAATTTTACGGTCCACTAGTACTATTTGCGCACATCTAACTTCATTGCAAAGTGATTTCCTCTTTTCCTACACACGATGGCACAGGTTGCGAATACGTGACGACGCTGTGTTCGGAAATTAAATACTTATTTTTTTGTCGTTATAAAATTGGTACGTGTGTTCACTGTGTGAAGTAGTTGGAAAATGCAATTGTGTTCAGAAAGCTCCGTATTTGATGTTGAGATTGGAAATTACAGAGGGTGCACGTGGTGTAGTGTCGCGTGATATTGTGTATCTAATAAGTAACAATGTTATTGGTTAAACAATAACTTTGTCAGGGAAATATTTTTGAAAACACGGTTTTATTTCTCAGTACTAGCCGTACTGTGGTCCTCGTACTTAATGTTAATAAAATAAAAAATCTTTATTACTACTATTGCGGCCATCTACCGGTCGCCAAGTGAACTTATTTAACAAAATACTGATTGTATCAACAACGTTATACAAACCAAAACGAATATTTTCACAACAGTCATATGTGCAAGTGAGACAAGAAGATCAAGTCTAACAGTGTCAACCGAATTATTAAAGCAAGTCAGCGAAGGAAAAGAGAGAAAAGCATAAATTGACTTTTATCTTGCAGTGCTGTCGTAAGCTTGGACTAGAAGAAATAATCTACATACATTATGGGACAGGCACCTGTCACGTTGCAGAACGGAGATAGCAAGATTGCAATTTTATATATTCTAGGTTCTGGTGTCCACTAGTAGAAAAGATTATTCTTGTTGAATCAGTTCTGTGAACTTCTTAGTCAAAGGTCAAATTCCGTAAAGCAGAACTCCGAAGGACGAATGGATGTTATGTTTACATTACCTAAGTATACGAAGGCTTCTTTAATCGAAGACAACTATCCTATAGCATTTTGGTTTAAATTTATGCAATTATGTTGGCTGGCACAGTAGCTGAGCGATCGACTACTGCGCCGCGTGTCGTGGGTTCGATTCTCACACGGAACAAATATTTGTATGATCTACAGGTAGTTTTTCTGGCTCTGGCTGTTCGTGTATGTGACTTTAATTGTTTGTAAACGCACCCACGACACAGGAGAAATTCCTACTGTGGGGCAACGTTTTGTTTAAAAAAAAAGAACAAAAAGTATAAAAAAAATATTTTGCAAAAACAAATATTATGCGTGAAACACGTTTTCTAATTTTAAAATGGTTTGAATTTGCGTCACGGTTTCGGCAAGTACCTATTTGTGTAAGGAACTCAGGTTACGCAAGATAGCAGTGTCAAAAGTTCCTGTGAAATAGTTTACAAGCTACAGTGCGTTGTCGTCTGCGTTTCAAGTTTGATTTCGCCAAAAACCGTTGTCTGAACTATAAACAAACTTGTACTAAGGTGGTTTCTTGGGAATTAACAGTCTTGAGCATAAATATGTTACACTTCGCAAAATTTGAAAGCGATTTCCTTAAGAAATAACAATGGCGACTTTGAGCACATATACTATGTGATACGACAATAATTTTAGTTTTTTTTATTTGGATTTATTTTCAAATACTAGTTAAATTATTGTCTGTTTAAAAACTCTACATAAACAGTCTTGTAGGTCTGGTGGTCGCATGCGTTTCTAATGAGCATAAGATCTTAAGTTAAATGCCCGGTGGTCGAGCAAAGTTTTGTTGGGTTTTCCCATTTAAAATATCTCAATAGCACTGCTGTTTCTAAATTTTTGCCCAGTTGGTTGGCTATCTATCCTATTTATGTAACAGAAATTCAGGATATTCATCCTTGAAACTTATCAGGTGAAATGTGGGTATACTATAGTTACACACTCCTCTTCCTAAACCTTCAAGGAATACCGTCGTGATGTTATCTTTTTATTAAGGTGTCGCTTTTTGGTTAAAATGGGTATTCATGTCAACTCAAATAGTTGCATTGACGTTAGGCAACCGAAGATTTAGGAGTAAAGCCTTCATCTTGATAGTTTAGCCCTCCTTGCTTCCGCTTCTTGCTTTACCGCCATATCAACATTTATACACTACAGGCTTAACAGAGTTCAGTAAACATCATCAATTAAGCGTTATTAGTGTTTCATGAACATTACCACAGTTATTGCAACAATGAAGTTATTTTTACAAAGTTACGGAATTCCCACAAAATTTTGCAGTAATTCACGAAATCAGAATATAAACAGTTCGGGGCTAACGAGAAATTATAGAGGGCAGTCTGGGTAGAAGTTTAAACTATAATTATGGGCGCTTATTCGGAATTTTGAAATGGCCAATTTAGCGCTGTTTGGAACGTCATAATAGCAGAAAATGTTTCCATAAAACGCCATAGTTTGGCTTTGTTTGCGCTTGTTAACTAGCGTTTTGTTGATGAGGGACTTGTTTTGAGGCCTGCGAAGTATTCCTGAATCAAAGTAATTATTGTCAAGCTACCGTAGTGTTTTTAGAGGTCCGTATCCAAAAGGTGCCAACAGGACGCTATTAATTAGCGTCTGCTGTCCACACGTCCGTCTGTCTGCCAACGGACTGTTTCTGTATTAATTTTAACAGATTTTTTAATTTCGCTGTGACAAAAAAAAAATGTGAATTTCAGAACGTGCTTTGAACAATCTCGCACGATATTACGGTTCCCTTAGTGTGAGTCCAACTCGCACTGGGCCTGTTTTTTTAGTGATCAAAATTATTTTCATTATAGAATTTATGACAAAGTAGATTACCATTTTGACAAAATATTATTTAAATTGGTCTGTTTTGTTTAATTAGAACTCTTAAACTCCGAATCATTTGACTGTTAACTAAAGCATAATAAATCCTCATCAATCACAGAGTTGACAACCAAAAAAAAACATGTAAACCCTATTTTTTTTCTGTAGCCAGACAACACATTAATAATTACGAATAATAATGGCCAGGAAAATAATTAAAAACGGCCTGCTTTATATCCCAGTCGCGTAGAGCGCTTTTTGTTCGCAAATTGCAAAGATCTCCTGGTTTATTCAGAATGTGGCATGCGCACACTGGCCCCATTCGCATGTAATTTATAATTTCCGCGATTAGACCAAAGCTTTTTTTATAATTTTTTCGCTCACATGAGGAGCTCGTGGTTTAATAAAAACAGCCGCACGGGTTGATCGAAGGCTAAGCTACGCTTGCCTAGGTCAGTCTGTGGATGGGTGACCATCCGTAACATATCGAGATTCCTCCGTGCCTCGGAAATCACGTTAAGCCGTTGGTCCGGCTGTCATTTGTAGATCTTTGACAGTCGTTACGGGTAGTCAGAAGCCCGAAAGTCTGACAACCTCACCTCAGTCTCATCAAGGGGTATCATGATGCCCAGTAACTGGGTTGTGGAGGTCACTTAGGCAGTCACTATATGTAAAATACTGGTATTCAGCTGCATCCGGTTAGACTGGAAGTCCACCCCAAAATAGTTGGGAAAAGGCTAGGCAGATGATGATTTTCGCCCTCACATAACACTATGTATAAAACTTGAGAGCCACAAAAGAAAATGTTCTTAATTCAATTTCGATTTTTTTTTAAATACGAACTTCTGATATTGTTGTTTATTTCTTAATTGCTTGAGTTCTATTTTTATCAAGATTACGTTGAATCGTATAATTATTTTTATAAATGGGGCCATATTAGATTTCCAAGATTGGAAAATAAATTGAAAACAGGTTCAATGAGTCTCAACAGAGAACATGTTGTTAAGATTATTTAATTCAAGTAATTTAATGGCTAAATGATGAACGTGAACTCATTTTCTTATAAATAAATTATTGAATTTGAAGAGTTGTAAAGCTATACATAATAACGATATTTTCCGGAAAATAAAACACTAATTAAAAATAAATTTGCATCATTACTTGAGAACAGCTCGACCGATTCGGCTGATTTTTTTTATCGTTTTTATGTGTCAGTACAACGTTAAAAGGAAATGTGATTTTTGGAAAATTCACCGGAAAAGTCGGAAATTTGGATGGAATTTTGTATGGAAAATTGCACTCGTGCAAAGCCGGGGTGGGTTGCTAGTAAAAAATAAATGCAATATGAATACGAAAAAAAAAGTTTTTTAAATAAACAAAAATATAACAATTTTCCTAATAAATGTGGACTACGTACATATTAAACAACGTACATATTAATAAACAAAAATATAACAATTTAAGCAACGAAAACAAAATTATCACGATCAACCTTAATCATGTCACACACAACATTTATCCATTTCATCCCGGAAAACCCAAAACTCGGAAACCTCAATAAACTTTAATGTTCCTCAAATCAAAAGGCCAAAACTAAATTGGTTTGCTGATGAGTCCTTTGGCTCACGTCTTTGTTAAAGCTTTTCCGACTGTTGACACACATTCTCTTCACAGTAATCGCTTGCCTGTCTCGACTCTCTCACACACCCGTTTCTAAAGCTGAGGTCACATTTGAGAATTGTCGAGTGCAGGAATGCGACTTGCGAGGAACTACAAGTGTAAGAATGCGTTGCTTTTAAGACGTTGTAAGAATTTGGAAATTAAGATTTTACTTTCAACTTTTCAAAGTAAGAGTGGAATAAATGAAGATTTTGATTTTACCTTAAGGAAAGGAAGTTTTGAAAGTTAAAAATGGAATCGATTACATTTTTATATAGATTTCATTTTTTTTATCGCGATTAAGGACACGTTGATTTAGTTCGTATGTGGCGAGATAGATGTCGCTACACATTTATTTGCAATGGATTTAAATATAAATCAGGTGATACATCTAGTTAGCATTTCCAAGTACATTCTGCTTTGTCATAAGATTCAAATTTGTATACAGTTGGTTTAAAACACAAACAAGAAAATACTCATGTTGTTATCAATATTTTTAAGAGCATATTTGTTTCAGAGATCAGCTGTGGATCTAGCACGAATTTCTTACGAGAAGTTTACCTTCCGCAAACGTCAAATTACCGAGGTGTCAGTCAAATGAAATTAGTGTCACGTATGTAATGTAGAGGCGCTGTTTCAATTTTAGTACAAATTGTTGACGTTTTCGATTGGTAGAGTTTTCTCTAGAAATTGGTGTTTGGGCTACTGTAAACCGTTAAAACTCTCCAGGGTGCGGATATGTAGGTCCGTTGACAAATGAGATTGCTGACCAAGATATTTTTAATTGACCAACAAGTGTTAAATAATTACTATGATACTCTAAAACCTTAGACTTCTGACTTAAAACTTTCGAAGTATTATTAAGACACCAGCACACAATCTTTTCCAAAAAAAACTACTTCTCCTCGTCTATCACTCATGTGAACGTGCCTTTAAAGGAAATTGACCCGCGTCCTCGTCGCTGCTCCGTGACACTACGTGCTCGCCATTTTGATATTACAAGAATAGATTCCCGGATATAATGGCCGTGTCGAATAATTTGTGCTGTGATTGACTTGGTAGATGAAATCTCAAGTATTTTTGGGTATTCCGATTTAAAACTTGACTTGTTTTGACGAATTTTGAAATGATTAAGGAAATGGGAACAGAACTAGAGTCGAGTTTGATATGATGTATATTATATAGATATGTAGTTTAAAATTATTTTATCATATGACAAAGTCATCACTGCAATGATTACTCGTATTTCAATTGACGCGATTTTTATTGATACTGTTGGACTATTGGCATGAAGCTGCGCCATGCTATGAGAGTAAGAGAGATATCTGGTACCAGGCGCACTCAAGGGAAAATCATCGATGATTGATTGTCAGTGTTGTCGAGAAATCTTCAGTCAGCCCATCTCTAATAATTCAGGTTGTAAATTTCCTTATCTCCGTAGAAAAGTGAGGATCCTTGACCAGACGGGTGCTAAGTCTGGTGGCCTTCTATCACCGGTTGGTTGATGTCGGGGTTCTGTATAGAATAATGATAAACACACGGATAACTCTGAGATCACGATCTAGGATTCGTTCGTTTTAGTTCACATGTCGTGGTATAGACGTCGCCACCGCACTTCTTTGAACCTAAAAAACCTTTGTCATTTATCGTTATTCGTTCATCGTGAATCGTTTATCAATTATTGCTTATCTAATTTCCATTGTAAACAAAAAATAAACAAAACCCACTTACAAATTCACAAAAAAGACAGCTGTATTCATTTTTGGTTATAACTATAAATAGCCAATAACTCATACCATTACACAGGTAAGGAAATACTTTTGTAAGTACGAGATACGTAACACTAAAATCACTATTCACATAATATAAACTACTCTGACAGTAACGAAATGTCAAGGTCCTTAGTTGAGAATGGCCTACACGTGGTACGATACACGTGTAGCTGGCATAAAACTGCCTTGCAGTAGAAACTTAGTTTACTTAATGTAGAAATTTAATTTTAAGATATTGTAGTTTTTGCAATATTGGGTAACTAATAAACTTTTGGGGAAAAAATTCAAAAAGGGCAATAAAAAAACACTTAATGGTGTAAAATGACTATAGTGTCGAAAGTGGCTTTGGTTGATCTGTCAGATCTTGACCTGATGTCAACAAGACCAAATTGAAGGAATTTCGTTGCAAACAAAAAAATAATTTTCAAAATAGGTTCGCGTTTGACGGAATAATCGTAAAACATAAATAAAAAAAAACATGCATACAGTCAAACATTGAACACTATCCATTTTTAAATTTGATTTTAAATGTGTACAAGGTTACTATGAATTCATCTTTCAGCTGGTAAAAGTACTTTTGAAAATAAACTGCTTTTCATTCAGATTCAATTCCGAACAATAAAAATGAAATCCGAGACATTTATTTTCTCATCACAATATAGGAAACGCCTGTTTTTTTCACAATTTCAATAAGGAGTCACTGAGTTATATATCTCAATTCATAAACGATCATAATCATCAACCTAGCCTTTTCCCCACTCTGTTGGGGTCGGCTTCCAGTCTAACCAGATGCAGCTGAATACCAGTATTTTACATGAAGCAACTGCGTATCTGAGTTCCACAACCCAGTTACTGAGCAACACGATATCCCTTGGTATGATTGGTTGTCAGACTTTCTGGCTTCTGACTACTCTTAACGACTGTCAAATATCTACAAATGACAACCAGGACCAACGGCTTATCGTGCTTTCCGAGGCAAGGAGAAGTCTCAATATGTTACGAACGGTCTGCCATCCACAGACTGATCTCGGCAAGCATAGCTTAACCTTCGATTAACCTGTGTGATGTAGTTAGGAATTGCCTATAAAACTAAGAAGTACGACAACAATAATTCAAAAGAAAACATTAAAAAATAACTCCCCGGCAGAAACACCACCAGGAACCAACACTAAAGTACGACTATGCCATAAAAAAAATCTACATAAAAAGAAAAGAAAAGCATACGGAGTCGAAAAATATACTTTCCCCTACTAAGTTATATTGGAAGAAACTCGAAAACTTATAAAATATGGGTGAAGTTGGTGATACGACGGCTGAAGGTATAATGTATTGCGGAAACCAGAAATGGCAAAGAAAGGGGAATATATTATAAACTGTTGGGATGTGTATCCATGTTGGAAAGCTCTTAGCTTTAGAAGGTGTTGATAAGATTTCTATAACATAAGCTGCAAAGGTGAATGATAATAATATGGTCCAGTTGAAAACCATCGTCAGGCACTAGTTACTGTTGGTTAACTGGACCCTTTTAGTGCAGCCTCGTATATATTATTAATGTATTTCTTGTTACTCGTTTTTTGTTTTCTATGTTTATTATTGTGTCGTTGTGTGCCTGAGCCTGTGCTGAATAAATGTTTTTTCTTTCTTTCTTTCTTTAATAATAATTTTCACCAAAGTTTTTACATTTCACATGATACACAATTTGTATGGTTATACATTGAATTCCAGGTAAATTAGGTATACAATTGTGTGGCGACACCAGCACCCTTCCTAAGTGGACAAGACAACTTGTGTTAAAGATGCTGGGCCCTAAATGTAAACATAATTGATAAATTGACTACGTAACTACGAATAATGTGACTGGAAATGCTGGAAACGGAAGCCCCAAAATGACATATTCATACTTTTATGGTGATAGTAGAGATTCTGATTCATCATTCAGATTCTGTAGTTACTGCTTATCCCATGGAAAGAAGGTCGCGTTTATATTTGTATATAACGGGCGTAAAAAGACGCTTAACAATACTGAGATTTAGTTGTTCTTACCGTCATTTTGATCATTGTTTTTTTACTTTACTATACCTTTTGCTTAAAGAGGTAACGTAGTTCAGAATAACATGCAACTTCTTGTGACTTAAAAGTCCTAAATTAAATAAAGAGAAAACAAAACTTCCTGTGACGTTTTTTTAAGAAAACCAGTTTAGAATGGTTTAACTTAACTGTAAATTACCACACAACAGAACACACAATGTTTTAAGTGCGTTATATTTGCCGCTAGGTACCATAAACAATGATTTTTCACAAACAAAATAAAAGTCGTATCGTATCCCAAAATTATTGCTGTACTATGTTACTTAGTTTTATGTACACAATGCGTAGGTGACCTCCTGTATGTAATTTCAGGTCGTTTCATTAATAGGTAGAAAAATAATCTTGTGAAATAGGTGGTCATATAATGGACCCTGGAAAAATCCCGAATTTCCCAACTATGAAGTTTCATTACGTCAGCGAACTAAACCGCTCAATATCCCAAAAGATTTACCGTCCATTTAATCATAACAGATCTTATTGTCCCAATCATTTTTGCATCAGCATTTTCTCTTATTAACCAGTTTCGCTGAGTATACATTCCCCTACGTTAAAAGAACAAAGGAAATACCATGTGATATGGTCCATTTGTGTTTCGGCTATCTTCGTCACAGATCGGCAATTGTCCCGAAAGGCTCTTGGGACTGGTTGGCTGAATCGTGGCAAATGCAAGAATTGCTTCGATAATGGGCCCTATAAATTGTGACCTCTATCAGCGGTGTTTTGTCCAATGTCATTTTTAGAATGTTGAACATGTGGTGGTAATGGGTTTAGGGGTAATTGAATGGAAAAAAGGTGGTGAAAAAAAGGGTGAATTTATTTATTATGACACTGTTATAACAGATTTTTTTTTACAGGCTATTATAATAATGAATGGGGTTGGATATGGAAAGCTTGCAAAATTTGTACCAACGTCATTTTTAATATGTTTAATTATTGTCTATAGATAATAATTAAACGTATCAATAAAGGTTTTGCACAGTGTTTACAAAATATAAACCTTCAAACAATCACAACCTAACTATAATATCTTCATGTAATCCTCAAATCTCCAGAATAACACGAAAGGATAAGCACAGTACGTAGCTCAAAATACGTATAATTACTTGCGAAGAAGCCTGGCAGATGGTGCCCCAAGTTTCTCATGCAGCCCGCGGCTTCCAAATGAAAAAGTTTGGTGTTCGGATGAGACTCATCGCATAATGAGTTCAACAATTTTTGAGCAGGAAACTTTTTGACTAAAAATGTTATTGTTAGTTCGGTTTTGAATTGAATTGAGCGATTCATTTGTTTCTTTTGCTATAATAGTTACAGGATGGAAGGAAAATCGACGGAAAAACTGATACCATGAGTTATACCATGAGCACATCCGATTTTCGACTGATTTATCCTCATTAGTTTAGATATAAATCAAGATTGTTTACAGTTTAAATGATATAAAGCATCTGAAAAAAATAATACAAATTAGGACAAACCGGCAAAAATTTCACTGGGGGTCCCAGAATCATGTACTGAGTTAATGATATCAGTTTGTGTGTCGATGTTCCTTTCACCCTGTTTAATAAGACTAGCTTGCCCAAACTACACAGAGGGGTCGTGGCGTTACTTCGCAAACCTGCCATAACCTCTAACCCAACACAAATGGGAAAAGGTTAAGCAGACGATTATGCAAACCAGTCTGAAAAACAGTTTCGTAACAAACGCTTGGTAAAATCCGTAATAAAAACTTTTCAAACCGATCGACACCACGCGCTCACATCCGAGCGACTTCCTGACTTGTGCTCCGTTTAAAAACAAAAGCAGGCTACGAACACAGTACCTGACATGCCCATTGTAAACGATGAATGGACAGTATTCATTATGACCTGTAATTTAGACATAGCGCAAGACTTTTTTAACAAGAGTGCGTATTAAGAACATTTCTTAATTCGGCCATCTTTGCACACCCTCGTGAAGAGTTCGCACAAATGCACGATTGTCACGTTCATATATCACTCATTGGTTTGGAAAACCGGAAGGTTCCCTTGGCGCGATGACGTCTTCCGAGTTTGCCGAAACGTTTTCATCTTTTGTCTTCGACGTAGATTTGATATTTAAGAACAATTGTTTAAAATCACTCTTTCAAGAAAACAACATTCGAAGGAAAATATTAAAAAAGCTTGAAATACATATAAAAATATTGCCAGTCAAATTAAATAAATGAATAATTCTGGAAAATCCACACAGCATCATCTAGCCCCAAGTTAAGCAGAGCTTGTATTATGGTTACTAGATGACTGATTTACTTAAAACAATACATTACATAGATATACATATATAATTTTATTATACAGAGCATCTGCTCTGTATATTAAAAATATATAGTGTTCTGGGTATCTACCCAGAACACCCGGAACAAATCTTTGTAGATCGTAGAAACATTTGTACCAAGGCGGGAATCGAACCCGCATCATTTAAACTTGACTCCTGTAATTTTAATACTGTTTTATAAGCACTCAGTTTGTACATTACCTACAGGTATTGTATTCTCATAACATGAAATAACATTTTGTTAACAAACCTTCATAGCCAGGCATTACATTGTTATACAATGCGGTAAAGTCGGAAATACTAGAACATTACCAGGTTACATGAAACACGGATTTATTCAAAATAGCTTCATTACCACGCCACAGGGATTATAAGCTTCCAAAACTAAGCATTAAGACCACAATCGGTATGCGAACACAGTGATCCACTACCAAAACCGAAAACCACAGAGTGAAAATCGTTATACCATCCATTGCGCGATACCTTAGCGTTAATAAAAAACGTGTGATTAAAAAATGGCAATGGATTTAAAACTTCTATTTTAAATTACGAACGTCCATCTCGAGGTAGAAGTGCAGGCGTTTGTGTCTCAACTGTTTATTTTTAAGCTATTACATAAGATTTATAACCAGTAGTACCATTATCTTCGCCGAAACAACGAAGTTTGGTCTTGTAAAAGAATGTTGCAGAAGCACTGGCCATTTGTTGGTAGAGATCCTTTTTACTAATACTACTTGAACGTTGACTGGATTTTTCGCGTGAAAATAAATAAAGTTTTAAGTTTAAGCTTCGAGGTAGATGTTGACTTTTATACATTATTTTTATTCTAGGAGTTTTCTTCCGGTAGTTTCATTTGATAGATTTCTGTTTTATTTGTCTTGAAACTGTCACTATTTTGTTTGGTTTACTTTTCTCTTGACTCCAAGACGTAACTATCTCAACGTTTCTTAACATTGAAGTACCAACCTATTAAAGATTATATTATAATTTCTCCACTGACATTTCAGTATGTTCACAAGACTCTAATAACCTTTTGATGTCCATTTATGCTTAGATAGTAGAAACAGTATGTCTCGATTTCAACGATGCATATGTTTATTGTGTGTAATTTCTCTTCTAAAAGATTAAACAATTTTTTTTTGGTAAATAATTTAACCACATAAAGTTTTGTTTTACGCCATAATTTACATAATTCATGCGCTGTTAATGGTACCGGAAAACATCATGAGGAAACCTGGACTTATTATTAATATAAGTCTGAAATGGCCAACGCGACTTGAGCAAGCGTAGTGATTAATGCTCGTGCCTTCTCTGTATGAGAAGAGGACCTTTGCCCTGCAGTGGGACAATAACAGGCTGGTATTATAATTTAACTGATTAATAACATTATCAGTCAGTTAACATCTTAAACGCCAGGAGACTGTCAAACAATACATTTTCTTTTGTGTCTCGTTGTTTGGCAGTTAAGGTGTTACATACGTCAAGTTACATAAATTGACTGTATTTTGAGCGTATTGTTACTCGAGATCAAACCAGTACATAAATACTTAGTACAGTAGTTCCTTATTTTTGCTTTAGAGCAAAAATAAGGAATTAAAGGAAATAATAACGTTCTAAACCTTGTGATTAGTCACAAGGTTTAGAACGTTATTAACCGTATCATTCCTGACTGTTTCATGTCATGACGAACAACTTGAAGTTAAAAATTATCGTGTTAAAGGAATTTTGCTAATGTGACTTAGAAGTTGTGTCGATCGCATTTAATCGTACTACTTGTGCCATTAGCATTTCCAACTCAAAATGCAAGTACTTCTCGATTTTCAAACCCGACTTTACAAATAGAAATTCCAACAAAGAGCGCTGTGAAATGCAGCATCACAAGTAGCATCAACAGAAAAAAAAGAACATCGTTCAACGGCAACATACATTCTATTGAACCTTCCTGAGCCAGGCATTAACGGAACAGAGTGTCCTGATGTACAGTCCAACAAAGGATTTCATTCTGAAACCTCTTTTCCTTAACACTGTCTAATTAAGAGACTGTCGCCCACACACGGCTTTCACCCTAAACTTTTGCTATTGCACTAACACCCAGACCAGCTGCGGTGCTGTGCCGAGTAAATTTACTTGAATTTCAACCCAAAAGCATACACCCCTCCCTCTCTTTTGCATGCAGGTGGAAAGGGACAGGTGGTGCGGTAAGAATCGGTACAAAGTGCAGGGAAACAGTTTAAATTGAAAATGCTACCCGGTGTAGCAGTGGACATGATTGGTTTGTTACGCAAATTGTTTTTGTTCATACGTTTCTAAATAATTGTGTAAAATACAAAGTGCTTTTATATTTTCTTATCGTGTGTCCTTTGAAAGTGCTTGATAATTTAAAGCTTTTGTTGTATAGCTTAAGGACACAAAGAATGACGAAAGATGAGTTTTCGTAGAAGTTACGGCGAGTTGCGAGAGCAGTAAAATCTTCAATCATTCGTCGACACACGTCACACGTCGACCTCTGCCCCTTTAGAATAAAAAAAAAACTATTTTCTCTAAACACATCTAAAATGCTAAATTTTTTACAAGTATGCTGGTTGATTGGATTGTACCTCTTTTTATTTTTTCATAAGCTTCCTCTAAGCATTTGTCTTGGTTTAAAAATCGAACAAAAAGAACTCAGTATATTCATATTCCAAGCACAGTTTCAAGCACTGTAGGTACAGTAATTTTAACTTTACATTTAAGTAAAAAGAGGCAACTTGTTCACATTGGAGAGGCTGAAGTTCCATACATGTTGGCTACCAGTACTAATTAGCAAACTTACTATCTAGGTCACAGTGGACAAAGCAAATGAGTTTTAAGGAGTAACTTTTTAATGTTTTTTTTTCGCTTCACTAGTGACGGAACTTTGTAACAGAATGGCATATTCGCATTATGAATAATTTTTATAGTAAAGTCGCATGGAACGTCACTAAAGAAAAGACTTTTCTTTTAATTTAAACACGTTTTTTGATACGAAAAAGAAGTGTTGTAATGGTAAAAGTATTACAGATGCTTTCCGTGGAATATGATATGAAATGTGACCTTTTGAAAACCTTAGGGAAATCAACCTTGCGTGGTATAATGTAACGTCGACGTTGACATCTGACATGCTTGATGAAGATCCAGTAAGTTCACTGCTAGACAATAGACGGACACTATTCGAAGATGTATCCATTATATATATATATATATAAATACATACTAAATTAATATTAAAATATATGTGGTTTAATTTCTTTAAAACGATACAACTATTAATACATGGTGAAATAAAATAAAATAAAAATCACAGGGCATCGAAAAATTTATCCCCGTCACTGTCAACAGGAAAAGTGCCGAGAGGGCTGGCAGCGTTGCCACGTTAAATGGCAATGCCGATTACATTAATTGTGTATCTTCTGGTTGAAAACATTTCGATGCCGGTGAAATGACTACAGATTTATTGCATGAAATTCATCACACACTTTTCATTCATTTCATTCACCGCTTCTTCCTGAAACTCTTTGCGGGGAGAATCGACGCTAACTTCATATAATACTGGGCAAGAATGCATTGTAATGTATTCCATTCCTGATCCAGTGTTTCCATAATTGACACAAGGACGTATTTCTAATACGGTTATAAAAAGTATCCATTTAAAATCACCCTACGGCCCGAGGAGTCAGCAAAACCGCGGGGCACAACTAGTTAATTATAAGCTCTGGCTTCCTCGCGATGTTTTTCTTTACCAATGTCAGAAATAACTAACATAAACTTGGAAAATATAAAGAACAAAAAAGAGTGCCTCGTTTATTGCCTCGAAATGTCCACTTCAACGATATCTTCATTAATTGTTTTATTTGCGTTTGTCTAAGTTTTGTACTGAAAGTGAAACAAGTTACTGCTACTGAAACAAAGGTATCTCAGCGGTGTACGGAAGTTCGTCAAGTAAATTGAAAAAGTACTAGTGGGTTGTAAAAAGCTGTGTGTATATTGTTAGATGTAGGATACAAATGTACAATAGGAGTCTAACGTGTATAGATGTACCTACAGGCGCCAGCACTTCAAGCTATCCCACACTGTCAAATTGAACATGAACGTTTTTTTTTTGTAAATAAGTTGAAAAACTATCAAAGAAATTTGACAGATTGTGGGATAGCTTGATGTGCTGGCCTCTGTACATGTACGATAGGAACCCATCGGTCGTGAGGTTAGTTAAAGGCTTATTTAAATTATTATTTATTATAGAGTTTATTGCCATAACTGTGACGCACATTTTTATATTTTCTCGGTATTTTGTATTGGGTGCCTGTGCTTGCACAATTTAATGGTTTATCTTCATCTTCTTTCTGAAAAGTTATTTATTTCAAATTAAATGCGAACCGCTTGTAAACCTGACCTGTTGTATATCTCTGGCTGTCTGTGTGTTTTGTACAAAAAAATATCAGACAATAACTTCTTTTCTAAATATGAATTAGTGTTGACCGCATACTACGCAAATAAGTTACTCAATATCCACGGAATTTAAAAGGCTACACAGCAGTGGCAAAAAAAACACCGATTAGTAATCTTATCAGTTTTCGTTTTTTGAATGCTTTTGGTTCGTCATATACCTTCAGCGAACTTCTGCGACTCAGGAGGTTGCGGGTTCAATTCCCGCCTTGGGACAAATGTTTGTACGATCTACAAAGATTTGTCCCAGGTGTTCTGGGTATTTGTTATGTATAATAAAAAATAGCTATCTATGTAATGTATCGTATATAGTATATCAATAATCTAGTACCCATAACACAAGCTATGCTTAGCTTGGGGCTAGATGATGCTGTGTGGAATGTCCAACATTATTTATTTATTTATTAATTATTTGTCATTAGTAGATACTTCTGACGGTGCCATTTTTCAATGGTGGTAGAATAGGGTATTTGACGCCTATCAAAAATATACATGAGCAAGTAATTAATTAAAAAAAGATTTCTAGAAAATTGGATTAGTCAAAAAAGTAAATATATCATTGGAAAAACGGAAAAGTTATTCGCTTTTGATTTTTTTCTTCCATCCTTGTTACCTAGAACGGCCTTTGTACTGAATGGTGCAAAGACACCATGGTGTTTATGTCTAGTGACGTCAAATGCTAGCAGTTTTGTCTACTTTCAGAATATATTTTAAAACACAAAGCCAATTCGTATGACATTTCAAAATTCATTTCGTTTCTTTTCTTTTTTTTTTGTTTCAGGAAATCTCTTCTGAACCTTTGTGGAATAGCATGAATCGAGTTGTATGGACACTTCGAGACTATACACGGCACTGTTATAAAAATAATAGTTGTGTTTTGTTAACCCCCGCCGCATTATGATTAAAAGTGTTATAATTTTCGCGGTTTTGTCGTTCAGTATATTTGTCTGCCTGTGGCATCGTAGCTCTCATAAGAAAAGTCCACTTTTGATAAGGTTTGTCTTTAGATATATTGATCCTATCCAGGTATCTATTTTTTGCCTTTTTTATTGCCTCCTCCTTACTTTGAAAGCGTTTTTTTCTTTATTATAAGAAAATGAAACTAATGCATACTATGTAGTACTCGTTTTTATTTTCTTCATTATTATTATTATATCATTTATTTAAATCAGAAAAATTAAAACTGCAGCTGCTTACAGCTGTTTCAAAGGGCTTACATGTTAAATAAAAAAATAAATATGCATTGAAACTTATAAACTAGTGAAAATAGTTTCATATTCATAATATGTATAATTTATTATTGAATATTATATAAGAGCACATCAAAGAGCAGCACACCAAAGCTCTCAATAAACACCCAGGAAGCCATCAAATGCAGTCGCTGTGCCGAAACCGGCTAGATAACATCATCATCAATTTATTATTACTTCACAATTCAGAACTTAACCCAGACACTGCGACGGGACTTGATGGGACCTCAAAACAACTTCGTAAGTTAATCCGATGAAGGAGTATTTTAAATTCGTCTTTCTGTGTTATAAAAGTAAATCATGGCTGGCTTTAAGTGCTGGTCCTAAAACTGTGCATTTTATATTTCACTTTATTTTATGAGGAAACGGGTTTTTTCTGTCTGCGCAAACATAAAACTGGGAAGTAAACTTTTGAGGTGAACGTCGATGTCGAACGATACAAGTATTTTTGTTGGAGAGATCTCTTGAATTGCTTCGAAATTTTACTAGAATACCTATTGCAATTTCTCAAAATACTGTGAAACACATGAAACATTTAGGTGAGTTATAGAAATATACTCTTAACACCCCATTATACAAATATTTAAATCATATATTATGTAATTAGGAAATTAACGGAACGTACTTATATTTGTATCTCCAAGATTGCATCCACTGCACCAAAAAAAAAAAGTTTAGAATGCTAAAATGCATACACAAAGATCTCTCAAAAAAAACGCTACACGATTATCACTATCACTATACGTTAATTTAGAGTTTTCAAGGAAACATTTATTTTTTGTATTTAGCTATCGATCTGTTTACGCGCCATTTAATTCTAACATGCTAAAATAAAATCTATATACTGTATAGACCTCGAGATAACCTCTGTGATGCACAAGAAGACATTACAAAATTTCCGCTTTCCTATTAAGATCGGAACCCTTTAAACTATTAACTAAACCAACTACTAAGATAATCGAATTCCAACAATATCATCATAAATCATCGCACGAATAATAATAATAAATAAATAAATAATGCTGGATAATCCACACAGCATCATCTAGCTCCAAGCTAAGCAGAGCTTGTGTTATGGGTGCTAGGTGATTGATATACTTAATAGAATACATTACATAGATAGATATTTTTTATTGTACGTAACAAATACCCAAAACACCACACATAATAAAAACTCACGCCTTTTCCCCATACGAGTACACAATACCCACAATCGAATACCACCAATCACATGTACTTATCTAATTCTCCATTCATTACTACTAAATGTATTAGAATATTTAATAGACCACACGATGGCACGGTTCCAATGCTATACTGATAACTCAGTTGTTCCTAATCTGTAAACCAGAACACGATTTTCTCATCAAAACCTATAGATAAACCTTGGGATAGAATAATCTGGTTGTGGTGGAAGCTTATAGTTAGTTCCTGTTTGGATGGTGTGCTCCGATTGGGTCCTTGATTTGGATATTGAATTAAATTAATTTTTACCACCTAATTGGGAGTTACTTTATAAATATATTTGAGCCGTTTGAGGTTGAAACACTAGAGACATGGGGTTCGTGTGCCCATTTAGTTTTTTTCCCTTGTCAGTGATGCGTATCTTAATGTAGGCTAAAAAAGGAAACAACCGACTACATCTCTGTTTTTCTGCACGAATATTAAATTTGGATCGTATGTATTGTTTAAGAACCTATACTCATAGTAATTTATTTGCTTTTTTTATTATGGATTAATTTATTTGAATGCACTAATTTCTGAAACGAGCCGTTTTGAGTTTTTTTTTTTGCATTTGTTAGCCCAATTCATGAGGAGGTTGGGTATAGGCTATTTCCTCTTGTCATCCCGGTATTTATTTATTTATTTAAACCACTTTTTTTGTAGTATGATTTCGTAAACGTCAAACTGCCATAAGCGATACCTTACCGGTTTAAATCAATATACAACCCTAAGGGCGGGTGAAACCGAAAGGCACAGCTAGTGTTACAATTAGAATGCCATAGAGCCTTAATTGAAATGTCATAAAGGCTGTTCCAATAATTTTGAAACCTATTGTAATTTATTTGTATGGTCATATTGTTACTAAACAATTTTACAACAAATTCACCAAAATAAAGTCTCTTTAGAATTATAATTTAAATGAAAAAAAACAGCTGTTCCCTACTTTTTGCCGAGTCATGCGTAATTGCGTATATCTATCTTATACCTTTAAATGAGCAATTCTTGTATATATTATGTATGTTCATATGTATATGTATAATCTGAATCGGCTCCAACGACTTTCATGACATGTAGTATGCAGGGTTTCGGGGCCGATAAATCGTAGATCGATTTTCTTGATTGGTTTCATTTTTAGAAAACGTCGTTTCATCCGAGCAAAGCTTGGTCATCCAGGTACCTACTACGTATTAAACAGCAATATTTTCTCATAACTCAAGAGTCGATCTCATTGTAAGAGTTGTTTTTATTTACTCATAAATAAAAACAAGTTAAAGGGCAATTTAACTCAAACGCCACTGAATTAAAAGTCACCCTGTGTATATCATCATGTGGCTAGCCTTTCCTCAACTATGTTTGGGTCAGCTTCCTAATATTTTACATAGAGCAGTTGCTCTGGTCTGATAAGCAGTTGCTTATCAGACCTTCACAACCCAGTTACTGGGCAACACGATACTTCTTGGTAAGACTGGTTGTCAGAATTTCGGGCTTCTGACAACGCGTAACGACTGTACTGTCAAAGATCTACAGATGACAGCCGAGACCAGCGGGTTAGCAAGCTTTCCGCAGCACGGAAGAGTCTCGATTCGTTACAAACGGTAACCCATCTTCAGACTGACCTTAGCAAGCGTAGCTTAACCTTCAATCTGTATATAAATAGCTACGAGCTCCTCTATAATATGTAATAGTATAATTAAATGAACAAAATCATGTAATCCAATTTGGCTCCCGCTTATAAAACATGATGAATAATGCTACATTCCGTAAAGTTCAACACGCTCTAAAAAGGTTAGAAGGCGTAGGGTACACGAAAGTGTTAGGACCCTTTGGGATTCTTAGTTCAAAAAGGAAAAAAACAGTGCCTTACGGAGCTATTATTCTTTCAGTCTGTCAGACGCCTTTCTCTTTAGATCCCCTAAGGCAAGAAGCTAAAGTTTAAGAATAAAAAGCGTATAACAACGTATAAACGTGTACAGTGCATGTGTTCTTCAAAACTTAATGTTGCTACTTAGAAAACATTAACTTGTAAGTTTTGAGTGGGGACTGCAAGTGAAATCTTAGGCGATTTGTTAAAACTCCGAGAAGTGCATTGTTGTTTATGTTGGGATTTAAATAAGTGATGGACTGACTATGACTTTAGTGGATTAGCCTGTATTCATGAAGGGGTGGGCAGAGGCGTACCTACATTGCACCCATATTTTACCAGTTATGTTTAACTCCCATGTAATAAGGGATAAACCTGATGCCGTCAACTGGGCACACATCCAGACTCCAGGCTGCTACTCAGAAATTCCTAAAGAAAAATCCCAATATCATATTGCACGGCCGAGGAATCTAATCCAGGACTTCATGCTTAAAAGTCGTGTTATGGACCAACGAAGCAGCCTGGACAAATGCAAAAACACTATTATATATGTTGAACTGTGCTTCTATAATTGGTTATAAACAAAAGGTTAAGTAGGTTATTTATTGAAAGTTGTAGAAACCCTCATTCAAAGTAATTTCGTGGTTGTAATTATGTATTTGTTAAGGTAAATTATATACTACCTAAATGAGAATACTTATTCCTAGATTATATTAAAAACTGTAAGGCTGGTTCTAGCTTACGATTAAATTTCAAGCGCCGTATTATCAAGCATAAAAATATACATAAAATTAAGGCCCGATTAGCTTTTTTCCGATTATATTACTCGCGCCTTTAAGGTTTGCATGAAACATGTCTGAATAATGGACGATATGTTTATATTATATAGCTGTGTCTAATTGAGTTTTCTGTGGCAGCATATTAAGTTAAAGAGACATTTGTACAAAACTTAGAAAAATATTTTACGAAAAGCCAACAAAAATTATCAACGCTAGGGTATATATTCATGTATTAGATTATACGTCGATGTCCCTTTATACATACATTTTTATAGTAGTAGTTATAAGAAAATTAAATAAAAAAGCCTTTTATTTCATGCATCATAACAGTTTTACATAAATAAGCGAGAATTTGGACATATTGTTCAAATTGTTTAAACTAAATCTTAGATCCATAATATCATTTAAAAATAAAATATTTATTCTAACTATATAAAAATATTTACAAAATTGATTGCAGATAACGAGTTTTTTTAAGAGATAGTGCGATTTATTCATTGAAATAAAATTAAATAGATAATATAATAGATTGTGTAGTTTAAAAATAGAAAAGCAAAAAATGTATAATTTTACATAATTAAAAATCTTCTATTATTGTATAGAATGAAACAAATAAGCAGATAAGTATGTCTAGACATACCAATACCTAGATATACTTATCATATAATATAATATAATTTATTTTCCCATTATCTCATCTGTCTCAATTAATAATTTCATATCATCACCATTCACATTTATTTAATGAGAAGCGCCTAGTGAATTGGGGTCAATAATTATAATAGGCTTTGATAGAAATTAATTAACAGCTTCAGATGTATTGCACAGTCATAATAAGTTAGCCTATGTGAAAATTAATCAAAAGCATAGCATAAGACTAATCAACGGGCCCTATAAGGAGTATACCACCTGAATTCGTATCGCAAGTAAGGAGTTTGACAGTTGAACATAAATGTTGAACAGTTTGTAGCTGTTCAGTTGTGAACAAAAACATTAACGCCTTAGTTAAGGAATTATTAACGACTGACTGCAGCAGAATTCAGTTACAGACTAATAAAAAAATGTAAGTAGATTTTTATAATGTATGTAGACTCAAGAGTAGTAATGGCTAAGTAGTTACTGACCGGACGTACATAAGTCATTAAAATCCATAAGTCTATGTGTTGGAACACATGGACACCCTTTATTTAGTACTAGCACTTCATCCGCGTAGATTTCGTATTATCCCCTTCAAACTTTATCATTCTTTATTCGTACTTCAACCCCTTTAAAGTAAGTAATAATTGTTGTGATTTTTTTAGCTTAAATTAAGGACATTTCATAAACGATTGCATGGCCCTCTTCACCCCTGAAAGGAATAATCAAAAGAAGATGATGATCGTAAATTAAAAACTGAAGGACTTTCATCCCCTTTTTAACTCCGTTTAGGGGTTGAATTTCCAAAAAATATTCCTTAATAGGAACTTACACTGTTTACGGACCATACATATATCTTTTACCGGTATGGGCTGTGCGATGATAGATCACACTGCCAGTCAGTTTACCATAAAATTAATATTATAGTAAAAGTAACTCTATTTAATTGTTTATCACCTTTTCACGACTAAACGGCTGAGCAGATCGCCATAAAATTTGGCAAGGAGAAAGATTAGTTTTTAACTAAGGACATCTTATATTTTAATCCGCGACTTCATCTGTATCGGCGATAACCGACATTCACACAGAAGATATACAGTTTATTTCATCACCACAGACTACTGTCAAAGTAATGCCTATAAATGTTCTAAGCATTAAAACTACTATGTACAAGACTCCTGTAATTGCTTGTTTTGTACAGATTTCCCACACAGTTGTTAACTTTCTAATGCAATTCAAACTACCCCTTTTAAATTCTTATTACCTACTGTAGGTACTGTTTTACACTGAGCAATAAAGCTGTTCACGGTGCTATGTTAGTCCTGTGTTAGGTAGACATAAAAACAACGCTAGCCAGACATTGCGATGTCTTGTCGCGTGACTCTGCCGGTGATTGTTAAAAAGACAGTGCGGTATGGTACTAGATTTGTACAAGCGCTTAAGACTGGGCAGTGAGTGAGTTAGGGCATGGTTGGCGCAGTAGCTGATTGATTTGCGATGATCTCCTTCTGCGAAATTATGTCATCGCAGAAGGACGCCGCGGAACGGTTGAGAGAGCAGACGTACCGGGCATCGGAGGTGGGTTAAAAACGCCCTCTTCCAGACGGACTCGGTGACGTCCGACACTCGACATACATCAAGACCCGAGGTGGCGGCGCGTAGTGTTACACGTGCGCCCTTTTCTGACGTCGCGGGGGGAATCTTACTCCTCACTCTCACCGTAAAGCTGAGGTGGCCCGCGGCGGCGGGCTGGCACTAGCTGGGGTTCGTGAAAGACGCATTAGTTCCCATGATCCCCAGTGCAAGTGTAGAATGAGAACTCCGGGGTGGTTTGAAGTCTTTCCAGCAAGCTGTTCAACTTTCCAGCTCACCTCTCCGCACGGGTCAAATATTTGTATGGCCTACAAGTAGCTGTTCCGGGTCATTCAGTTTGTGTTAACCCACGACACACGGCACAGCAGTCGATCGCTCAGCCATTGTGCCAACCGTGCCGTCAAAAGTTACTACATAACATGGGAGGCGGAGGAATGAGGTACCTACATGTTGTGAGGAAAGTTTTGAGTATGAATTTGGAAGGTGACAAGGGCTACCAAAGAAATTGATGTATTGATTGTGTAGAAGATGATATGGCTAGAAAGGAGTTGACTATAGTGGTAATGGAAAATAAATATGCATGGAGGAAAAACACATGTTGTGCTGACTTCAAAGTAATAGGAAAAAGGGCAGAAGTGATGTTGTGACGACATGGAAAGCGTCAAGGTTTCTGTGCGTCCATAGATGAATATATCTCACCCAAGCGTCTCCACATCGACCGGTCCCGTGCTTGTCACATCCCCGCTGGATGTGACAAGCACGGGACTGGTCGATGTTACTACTGCTGATTAATACCCAACACTATGTTGTACCCTAGTTAAATATCTATGCAGTATAATATATATACACCTTCCGAAATACGTTCCTTGCGAAGTATGCGTGGTGTAACTATGAATGATAGATTGAGGACATCACGCCTCTATTCTTCGAAGGGTTAGGCAGAGTTGCACCTATTGTGACACCCACGTTTCGCGAGTTAAGGATAGAGAAGGAGGGGAAGGGGGGTTTAAGATTGAGGAAAGTTGTTGTAAAACAACATTGTGGTTTAAAAGTACATGTAGTGACAAAAATAAAAAGAGTATGCTTAGGTGTTTTGGTCACTTTGAGAGAGAGAAGACTTTGAGATGTATGAAATAGGAATACGACACGGTTGGCGCGGTGGTTGAGCCATCGGCTGCTGCGCCGCGTGTTGTGGGTTCGATCCCCACACGGAACAAATATTTGTATGGCCTACAGGTAGTTGTTCCGGGTCTGGCTGTTTGTGTATGTGAGTTTAAATGTTTGTAAACGCACCCACGATACAGGAGAAATTCCTTGTGTGGGGCAACGTTTTTTTAAAAAAAGAAAAAGAAAGAAAATAAAAAATAACAAAAGGTATTTATAAGTGGAAACGCCGGAAGGGGACACCCTAGAAAAACATACACTGACTTTATTGACGACCTATGTGGTGCGGCGGGTGAAGGTCCGCCTGCGACGCAGGAGGTTACGGGTTCGATTCCCTCCTTGGGACAAATGTTTGTACGATCTAAAAAGATTTGAAGAAAAATATCCATCTATGTAATGTGTGTGTGTATTAAGTGTATCAGTCATCTAGTACCCATAACACAAGCTGTGCTTAGCTTGGGGCTAGATGATGGTGTGTGGATTGTCCAGCACTTTTGTTTTTTTTTGGTGGTGCTCGTCAAAAAGGTGCGTAGTAATCGCAACCGCCTTGCGTGTATAACCAGATGTTTGAATGGGAGTATCTACGTATCGCAGCAGATGGCGTTCTGTAGTTTCTGCCTAATGAGAAAAAGAAGTGAATTCATGTATGTATAAACCTTCCGGTATAAATTCACTAATGTTGGTGAATACCGTATTGAAATCAAATTGTTGCCGGGCACTTAGATAGACATGAAAAGTAACTTTGTTTTATTTGCTTTCTAATTTAGGTGCCCTGACAGACATTGTCCTGTCTAAATTTAGGATTCAGATTAAAGTTTCATAGAGGAAAGTCCTTCGAACCCGAACCTTCAAACCTAATTGTGTCGTAAAGTGCTTGCCGTCAGAGAGAGAGTCTGCTTGCTCAGTCTCATCAGAGACTGACCATACTTTTGGTGTCATAGACGCGGTAGACATACACACACACACACATACATACACACATACATACACACACACATATCACACACACACACTTACATACACACATACATACACACACACATATCACACACACACAAATACACACCTCATCCTCACCTCCACTCTTTATTTACAACAACATAGTAACCACAAAGTACACAAAGTACAATTTGTATGTTTTGCTTCTTTCTATTTGTTGACAATTTTCATATTTTTTTGACATCCTTCATTTATAATTAAATTTAACTTCTTTTTTGTTTTATGTATTCTGGAATAATACTCGTATCTATGATTGTAAATATTTTTAATTGGGCGTTGATGGCTGCGCCACAGTAATTTACTTTTTTATCTATCTTCGTTTTTCCTGTGTAATCTGTAAACCTACGTTGTTCCAAATAAACTTTATTTTATTTATTTAATTCGGACCATTATGCACATAGTTGTAATTATTACCAAAAACGTGAGTCCGGGGTCCCATGGAGCAAAACAAATCAAGCTTCAAAAGAAACGGCGAATTTACCCGACATATTTCGATACTCGCATACAAATAAAATACAAAGGTTTCCGTCGATCTACAATCATGAAATTTGGCAAGAAGCAAGGTCTCACAGTACAAGTACAGCAAAAAGTCCGAAATTGTTAATTTCAAATATAAGTACGAATAAAAATGTTTTTTTTATAATTGAAAGGTGTAGTGACGTATAAATTGTGACGTGTTTTATTGGGCGTTTTTTGTTCGATATGGTATGGTGCTCGAGTCTGACTCTCACTTGGTCGGATTTTTAAATTTAGTGTCTGCACTAATAAACCATTTTTAAGACTGTTTATTTTATTCCTATAGACAAACCGTAAAGACGGTTTTGTGGGGCATAGTTTTTAAGTTATGATTTTTTTTAAAGCAAGTTGTTTTTAATAAATAATACCGGATAACGGTCCACAAAACATACCTTGTCGCTCGCCATTGTGTTACCGCTCTTTAATAGTGTGGTCTAGAAGCTTCTATAAACATAAACAACCTACATAAAGCACTATTTATTTAAAGACACGTATTCTAGCAACATTGTATATTGAAGTCACATACTTAACAACAGTAGTTAGTGAGGCTTAAACCGGGATTAACAGTTCCTCGGATTGGGAACAAACTGCGTTGCAGTTCTAGAGTTTAATTTACAACTTCATACATGTGTTGCTTTGTGTAGAGTTGCTTGTTTGTATGTTATATTAATGGGGCAATGTAAATGTTTACTGCAATAATTACGTCACTGAAGTCAATAACTTTAGTGTTTACCTTTTTGGTAATTTGGTTTTGACTCACTCGTAGTTTGTTGATATATTTAATATTTTTATTTGCATCGACCATAACGGCTACCTTTGTATTCTGTTTTACCTTATTCCTAGTAAGAGTGCTAATTAAAACTTGTTTATCTGCCTAACACCAAAGTCATTTCAATGTATCTAAATTGTTTTTTTTTTTAAACGCCCCACACTAGGAATTTCTCCTGAATCGTGGGTGCGTTTACAAACATTTAAACTCACATACATAAACAGCCAGACCCAGAACAATTACCTGTAGCTCATACAAATATTTGTTACGTGCGGGGATCGAACCCACAACACGCGGCGCAGCAGCCGATGGCTCAAACACTGCGCCCACCGTGTCGTCAAATCAATCTAAACTAATAAGATGAATAAGAAAGATTTATTTGTTTGTCTGTAACTAATAAACTCAAAAACTACTCAAACGATTTAAACAAATAGTTAATAGCATGTAACATATTATGCGACATATAATTTTAGACGACCGTCGTGGTGCGGCGGGCGAAGGTCCGCCTGCGACGCAAGAGGTTGCGGGTTCGATTCCCGCCTTGGGACAAATGTTTGTACGATCTAGAAATATTTGTTCCGGGTGTTCTGGGTATTTCCTATGTATAATAAAAATATCTATCTATGTAATGTATTGTATTAAGTATATCAGTCATCTAGTACCCATAACACAAGCTCTGCTTACCTTGTGGCTAGATGATGCTGTGTGGATTGTCCAGCAATATTTATTTATTAATTTTAAAAGCTTCGCTTTAGAGGGGGTGGAGGGTAAGTTAAACTTCAAAGGGTAAAGTACGAAATTAGTTTTAGAAAGTGGTTATTTTTTTTATTTTTTTTTAATTTTTTAAAAGTTATTATATATAGAATAGAAGATTTGCGATCACAGTGGGTATAACATGTGAAGGAAAATGGTACCCATATTTGAAAGAATTGCTCGTTTAAAGGTATAAGATGTTCTTTCCTCAAAATACCATTCAAGACACTAATCTGTGTGGTCCTCGCATGTTCTGACTAAGATCATAATGTATCGGACTTTCATCTATTGCCACCAATTTTTTTTTGCTTGTTTAATGCGTATAAGAGTTATTTAAACCTTACACAAATCATCATCATCTGCCTAGCCTTTTCCCAACTATGTTGGGGTCGGCTACCAGTCTAACCGGATGCAGCTGAATACCAGTATTTTACATGGAGCGACTGCCTATCTGACCTCCACAACCCAGTAACTGGGCAACACGATACCCCTTGGTAAGACTGGTTGTCAGACTTTCAGGTTTCTGACTACCCGTAACGACTTAAACCTTTCACAAATAAACACTATTTATCATTTATTTATTTATGTAATAATAATATGTATTACTAAAATATTGATACCCAGCAATATTCTTTTTGTAGGAAGTAAAGATATCTCTTTACTTCCTACAAAATGAATATTGATCCCTAGTGTATGCTTGCAAATACCATGACAGTACTATATGCATAATGGCATTATATAAACGGAAACTCAGAGAGTGTCGAGCTTATATTTACAAATGCCAGTCTTGTGTGCCTCTTAGGTCTTGTTTACTAACAAAACATACTTCAGCCATCCGTCAACACAGCCACCACTTACATATTTCAAGACTTGAAAATACACTGCAAGCGAGAGTGAAACAAAACAAAGCTGATAAAAAAATACAATGAGAAAGAAAGGGACAGCATGTAATCTTATGACTACCGTGATTGATGCTATCATTTTTACGAAGCACATAAAATGTATCAGGTGCTTCTATAAGGTTCGTACTGGGCTGTTCAAAGATACGTGAGGTCGGAAACGCATCAAAAAATGCTTACCGGGCCGGTATTATAGGCATTCTGCCCTTTTCGTTTATAAACTAGTATAGTGCGGGTTTTTGTTTACCTTGAAACTGGAGGGTATCGAATAAAAATAAATTGCTACGTTTGGATAAGATTTCTGTTTTTCTTGAACAATCTGGCATTTGTGAAACTACGTTGTCTGTACTGGGGTTTTCTCATCCTTCTAGACACCTTCATAGTAACTTTTAAAGATCATTATCTGTTTTCTAATCCAGATGAACTTCGATCGTCCAGTCAATAAGTTGACCTTATAATCTCTCTAAATATGACACATCTATCAAGCTATGAGGAATAAGTTCAAGGGCCATATCCAACATCTCCATCTGTAGTAATGAGTAGAATGTATTTTAATGAGAGTAGTGATTGGCTAACTTAACCCTGGAACTGCACTAGTATGTTTTTTTTTTTAATTTTTGGTTTTCAATCGTCGATAGTTTTAAACTTTTTTACATGCGCCTGGGGTTTCATCCAGGCGCATGTAAGGACCCTAAATGCGCGTCATTTCTTGACCAGCGTGGGTGGTACACCAGATCACTCACCCCACGCTGTAATAGGTAAGAAAACACTCACACAAAAACATTGGCGATAAAGTGAAGAAAAGAGGGCAGAAGATGGTCTGTCATCATGCCAAAATACAAAGATGTATTTTGTTTCTGAGGATTTTTTTTCAGATTTCCAGTTCGATGCACTTAATGTGAGATAGGTACTATTTGAAACAATTACTTGCACATTGGTTGATTGGTTTCGAAGTTCATAATGATGATATTTTGTTAAATCAATAGTAATATTATAAATGGGAAAGAGTGTATGTCTGTTTATCCGTCTTTCACGGCAAAACCACCGAACGGATTTCGATAAAATTTGGCAGAGAGATTGATAATATCCCAAGGAAGGACATTAGCTACTTTTTATCAGCAAACCTCGTGGGCAAAGCCGCGGGTGGAAGCTAGTAAATATTTTTTTTTATTCATAAGTTTATTATTATAAGTAAGTTTTTTTGAGTTTTTTTTAATCCTAATAAAAGGTTTTTATTTTAAAATCCGCAGTATCCCTGTGTACGGTTAGTGACCGTGCCCTATTGATATGATTCTAAAGTTAAGAAAACATAACATGATCTCAAAACATGAAATCATTCCACGATTATTTCTTATTCAGTCGTCTTTTGTTTTTACGATCGTTCCCCTGCCATATTTATACTTCACTCCATAATCATAACCGTGTATCAGCAATGTTTTTTGTTTGTTTACATTTACAAAGAGTGTTACAGCCAATTATGGGTATACTGTCGTGTTCTACGTTTGTTTAAAGCGACGTATCTTTTGTAATGTTCTTGTTTGGCCTCCGGAGAAAGAAAGGAACAATTTAATTTATAACTAGCTGCGCCCGCGACTTTGTACGCGGGATTTTATTATTTATGTGTGGAACCCTAATTCTTCTTCTAACATTAAAAGAGCCCAAGTAGTCACTAAGGGTATTTTAATTTAAGGACTTCCTTAAAACAACAGCTATCTATCAGTGAAAGCCCAGTCTAGGTTCAGGCTTTTCGGAGATTACTTCAAACAAATAGAAACAGAGTCAATTTTTTTTCAATTAGTTTTTTTGCTATAACTTTCATATGCATTTAGAAAGAAGCTGTTATTTTGACATTACAAACAGAGATATGTATTAATCTTTTTGGCGATTATGACCAGTAGCTTGTTTTTGGTGGGGTGCGTTTCCACTAGGGATGTGCGAGTACCTCATTTTTCTACAGTCACACAGCGCAGCCCAGGAAAAATACTAAGCTGAAGCAAGTTCTCGTACCTTGGTCTAATACCAAAGAAGTGGTTTAAGAATGCGTCCGAAAATTGTCTGTCTCACACAATTTTCGAACGCGCTCCTTGGTTCCGTTCGGTTGTCTGTGGTATTTCTTGGGTCCCTTGTTATACGTACAAGACCGTTTCGTTGGACCGCAGAGACACACACGCAGTCGCACGTATACACACATCACTCGGCTGCCTCGTACAGATTTCGTGCAAAGAGTGACACCGTTGGGCAGCTCCACTATGCCTCATCAGCTCCCTCAGCTCATCTTCCTTGCACATCTTTGGTGATAATGCACTCTATTTTTGCCATAAGCTACAGACTTAAAGGCTGAGCCAGTCAGCAGGTGGATACGGGGGGACCGCTATCTACGTATCGAAGGTAATCTAGACGCTTGTTTCATACGATCATTATCGGCAGCTTTTTTATTACATATTCATTGATAAACTTCTCTGTACTAGTAACGTACATTTCAATGATAAATCTGATAGACTTGAACTGTTGTAAAATAGTCTCAAACTTAATTGCACGCACTATTAATAATAAATGGTCGACTCATGGCGAAGGAGTCCTTTTGATAGTAGCTCAAACGAATACTATGCGAATACTGCTACCTACACAAATTACATAAGTTCAGAGGCCAGCACATCAAGCTAATAAAACATCTATGTACTAAATACCCATGCTTGTAAACCAATAAATGATTTGATTTGAAGCTACCCTAATCTGACAAATTTCTTTGATAGTTTTTCAACTTTATAGCAAAGGAATAAAATTCATGTTCAATGGGAGAAATTTGACAGTTTGGGATAGCTTGATGAGCTGGCATCTGTACCTTTCATTTATTTTACTGAGCGTCGATGTCACCATAAAACTAATACCATTGGTATGTACGGGTTTGCTGGTGCATTCCTTTTTATTTTTAAATCGATGCCAATGTGTAAGAAAATTAAAACACTAAAATATCAACAAAATTACCTACTTTTATTTTGAAAAAATAAATTTAAATGCCTATAATCAAGAAACACTTACAGAAACAAACGAGAAAAAAATGCATGAAAACACTTTATTGGTTACACGTGTCTCCAATATAACTTCGTCAAAGTACCTAAGAAAAGAACACGAGACTTCTTTCATAGGACCTCTATTATTTGTTTGCTTGAAGTAAGCTCTATTATAAAGCGAACTATTTTCTTTATGATCGTTTGCTTTTTATTGAGTTTAGGCGACTGTACTTTTGCAGAGGCGTAGGTTTTTCGGCTTTGGATTTATGAATGTATTCGATTTACAACAGGTGTGGATGATTAGTATCGATCTGGGCCTAGGTGCTTCTAGTTTCATGGATTTTTTATCTAAGAGAACTGTTCTACCCAAGCAAAATTATGATAGATTGTTACAGAATACGCAGTGGAGTGACATAATAAGAAAACAAATGAAAATCATAGTCAGTTATGACTACAAAAGGTTTGAAACTTTGACTTCTGATATTTTAACATCGCAATAGAAATTTAAAGCGCCATTTTGAAAACGAACATGATAATACCAGTTCATTAATATATATTATATTATTTATATACGTATTAAATTCACTTAATATTTCAGTATAATACCAAAACACATAGAAACATACAGCAATTAACCCATTCTTGATAAGGTTACGAAACCAACCCTCAAAGGGGACTCGGAAGAGGAATGCCACAAGATAATATTTAGCAGCGCAATCAAATAAGCTGCGACGTCGTTAGCCGAGCTGATCTCTAATTACTTGGAATACATAGTCATATACGTGATCCTCTCACGTATATAGTATATACGTATATAGTAATTAAAACTGCTGCTCGTGGCTAAATAAAAACTGCCATACGAGTTGATAAATAAATAAATAAATAATGCTGGACAATCCCACAGCATCATCTAGCCCCAAGCTAAGCAGAGCTTGTGTTATGGGCACTAGATGACTGATATACTTAATACAATTCATTACATACATAGATATTTTTTATTATACATAGCATATACCCAGAACACCCGGAACAAATGTTTGTAGATCGTACAAACATTTGTCCCAAGGCGGGAATCGAACCCGCAACCTCCTGCGCCGCAGGCGGACCTTCGCACGCCGCGCCACATAGGTCGTAAGGTTAAGCTACGCATGCCGAGGTCTGTCTGCGGATAGGTGACCGTTTGTAACATATCGAGACTCCTCCGTGCCTCGGGAAGCACGTTAAGTTGTAGGTCCCGGCTGTCATTTTTAGGTCTTTGACAGTCGTTACAGGTAGTCATATGATACTGATGTTATGAGTAACATCACGCTTGTATTCTCCTAAGGGTAAGGCATAGGAGTGCCGATAGTATGTATATCTGCGGTAGTGCGAGTTAGAATAACTAACTTTAGTTCGTATGTGGAGAAATAGATGGCGCTACATGATATACTTGGTTTTGTAGTAGTAAGGTTAAGGTATTATTTATAATTCAATTTAACGTGATTTGAATTCACTTGCCCTGGTAGTACTATTTTGAGTGTAAGTAGGTGATATGTCTTAAAAGAAAGGTTAATACAGAGATGACCGTTAATACTGTAATAATATAGTTCTATAAAATAAAAATATATGTGGATGTATGGACGAAAAGCAGATGGTGCGCTGATCCCAATTCAATTTGCTCAAGGGCAGGAGAATGTTCATGACATAAGTACGTCTAAAACAGACAGAACTAGATCTTCGAAAACTGATTTTCTCTCTCTGTCTGAAGACACTGTATCTTCGTTTTCTTAATCATCTCTAATCATCACTTCTGTAAACTTTATAGATTCACCAAGATACATATTTGCCGGAGGAATTAATAATTAAGTCACCCCTCAACCGTAGTGACGTAATCATACCGTGTCTCAGAGGGGACAAATTGCTTCAGAGTCAGACAATGTCGGTACTCATCTGACTAGTAGCAACCTGTCAATTCTCTATTGTGACCTGACAGGTGCTAATTAAATCCATATGCCGAACGCCAGGTACCGGGGTTCCGGTGTAATTTGATATGGAGTAATTTGATTAATATTGGAAAGTAAATGTTTACTTAGGTCACAATGCAGATTTAGTATGAGATATTTTTTTCGGAGAATAGGGATGTTTCTTAGGCTAAAATATAATAAGTCTATTTGGTCCGTCAGTTAGATTACCAAAAAAAATTATATTATTATGTATTTATTGCTAACTTAAATAAATAAAAATTGACAAAGATATCAAAGTTCAGGAGAAGAGGCTTGTGACGTCACTTTTACGTGAAAAGTGTAGCATGGCGTGACGTCACGCGAAATTTCAACGCACTATATCGTCGTAATTTTTGGTTTACGTGACAATAGAAAAATATACGTGTCCAGTATTTTTGAGTAATCCAAATATTGGACCAAACAGAATTTTTAAGAACAGTAACCTATTTATATTATATTTATTCTATTCGTGCCTGTATGACCAGATGTATGAACGTAAATGAAGTAAAAAAAGTATGTAAAGATCGTAGCAGGTGTACTGTAGTTCCTGCCTACCCCCATGGGAAAAAGGCGTGAGTTTATGTATGTGTGAATGTATGTATTGTATTCTTCTCGTGATTTGTTTTGGACCTTCATTTGAAACACGAGTATAACCTAGAAGTTCCGTTAAGTTAAGTCTAGATGATAACAGTTCTCCATTTGAAATGCATTTTCTGTGTTTGTGGGTACCTAGCTAAGTATGGCATGATCTGACACAGCTCTAATGTTTTCCCATGAACTGTGTTAATTTTTTATGTATAGTCGTGTATGTATGTTTATTTGTGTATATATTTTATGTGGGTATTATATTTACAGTTTAAAATCTTGATTTTTTTTCTGTTCCCTTTTACTTTGAGAAACTGCACCTACCACTGTTTGTCTCTACATCACCCAAAGGTTGACTGGTAGAAAATGCCTATGGCATTAAGTCCACCTCTGTACATTCGTGTGCTTAAAGTATTAACATGCAAAAATATGGACATCTCGTATTATTTATATTTATATTATTTTATATTAGTAAATAAATAAGGGCAAAAGACATTACATAGTCGTCCCATAAGCTCCGGTACAACCGTTCCTACAAACGCACGTGGTAGAGATGTAAAACACGCTACATACAGAGAACCCGTCCAATAGAAATCAAGGGATACCAACACATAATTACCCGGACCCTCATTTAACACATTTATACGAACTAATCACGGACCTTGATAAATTACCAAAAAATAATTTGGACGTTAATTTCACACCTACGTCAGACATCCATCTCAATTTCGGATCCCTCGTAACGCGACATGAATACAACATAATTATATGAACAAAACAGGGTTATCTTTACTAGCTCGCGGCCCAGGATATGGCTGGGTGAGCAATTTTATTTTGGGTTGAGCCGGCCCGAATTTGAATATGCTTAAAAAAAGGTACTGTTATGGTGGGAATATACGGTCATGCCTTGTGATTTTAGACTAAACCAGTTACTTAAGCTAAAATGAAATTTGTAAGCAATACCTACGTAATTCGCAGACATTGGAGAGTTCACTGTAATACAATTGATTAAAAATGGTATAATAATCATGAACAATATCTACGAGTGGGACCGACATCTTGGAAATAATTATATCTATTTATACTAACTATTTATCTTATTATTTATCTCAAACAGAATCATGTAGGTATTTATAAGCTCAGGACGACTTTGATCAGAATCCATCTTGCAACGTGGGTAAGCAGGTAATCCAAACACGGTAATTTAAATTAAACGCCATCTAAACTTAAACGAATTTACTTCCATATTGTTAAAATAATCCTACGATTGCGTAAATGGTAATCAGTAATATTCTGATCAACACTTATCACTTTAAAATACACTATGTTTAATGCCATGGATAGCCATTTGTCGAAAACTCTCCAAGAAGGGAATCCTAAGATGGCCGCCCCGCTACCACCGACTCAACGCTCCGCTTGAGTGACGTTGACAACCTGTCACTCTTGACAATGCCTTTCTTATAATTTGTACGCCGACATATTTTTTGACGACCGATGTGGCGCGGCGGGCAAAGGTCCGCCTGCGACGCAAGAGGTTGCGGGTTCGATTCCCGCCTTGGGACAAATGTTTGTACGATCTACAAATATTTGTTCCGGGTGTTCTGGGTATTTCCTATGTATAATAAAAATATCTATATATGTAATGTATTGTATTAAGTATATCAGTCATCTAGTACCCATAACACAAGCTCTGCTTAGCTTGGGGCTAGATGATGCTGTGTGGATTGTCCAGCAATATTTATTATTATTTATTATTATATTTTTTGTTTGTTTCAAAACATGCACTACGTTTAAGTATACTTTCGGTCTATAGAGAACTTGCATTAAACTGATCATTGAAAGTATTATGCAATCGCAGTGTAAGCGCAGATTTTTGTACCTATATCGACAAATTTAGTGATTTTATTCGACAATATGTGACCAAAACAACAACCCCAAACATTTGAATCGTTAGATTCGCCCTGACGCGTCACAATCGCGTTTGTGTTTCGTTTTGACACCTGTGACACACACTGTCACATGCGGCCATGTAAATGGCATATACAGGATGTGTGAGCTTACTCTTCTCAGCGTTGACAAAAGCATTGTTTGGTGAGGGCAAATCTTACGATTTATATCTTTTAGCGAACTTCAATGATTTTCGATTGTTTTCGCTTTTTTTACAAAAAAGGCCAATTCTCGTAATTACGAACGTTTAAAATTTACTCGCAATCACATCTCAGCAACAATCAACGTCAAAAACTTGACAAAAACGTAGGTAAATTAGACGTTTTTCTGACAGATTGAGACTAAAATTAGAATGTGGACGTTCTTAAAAACACGGAGATTGCCCCTCGGGGTTTTCACTTTTTATAATGTTCACTAGAATAAGGGAACATACAGACAGTCCCACACACCAATAATATGCAAAGGTTAATTTATCCCGGGGCATCCCTACACCGTGGCCCGGACGTTAATTTTAATATATACGTCTTGTACGACGCTACCATTTCCGTCATTATATCGTTATTGCGCGATAAATTTTGAATGTAGTAATTGCGCATGTGAAATATGCTTGGGGGTATAACATGTTTCCGTTAGGATGTAGTCGAAATTATTGGGTATGAACATGGTACGCACATAGAACATGTTTGAATGTGACTAGGAGTGTCTAGCTGTTTAGATTATAGGTATATGTAATTAATAATACTTTATAAATATATTATGTATATTAATATTATAAATGGGAAAGTGTGTGTCTGTGTGTCCGTCTTTCACGCCTAAACCACTGAACGGATTTCGATAAAATTTGGCAGAGAGATAGATTGCTACCCGGGAAAGGACATAGGCTACTTTTTTTATCAACAAACCACGCGGGCGAAGCCGCGGGTGGAAGCTAGTAATTGATAAAGTTAAAGTATAAACAGGACAAGGTTGTGGGTTCCGGGTTTTATAAGTCCTTTAAAGGTTATCTTTGAAATAACAGTTAAGGATGAAATCGATAACTATGATTTTAAATTAATATTGGTCTGTAATTGCCATTTTGCTTTGAGTAAGTATGGTAATTAATGTTCTATGCCTTCTCAGTATATGAATAGATATAGATATAGATATAGTAGATATCTTAATATATATATTTCTTGTGTGCGTGTGTATGTGACTGAACTCCTCCTAAACGACTGGACCAATTTTGATGAAATTTTTTGTGTGTGTTCGTGGAGATTCGAGAATGGTTTAGATTTACAGTTGGACCCGGTAGGTGGCGCTGTGCGGGCAGGACGACGTCTGTTCGGTCTGCTAGTATATATATATAAATAAAAGCCCTCTTCCTCTCTCCTACTATTGCAGTGCCCGACAGGGTCCACAATGATCATAACTTTGTAAAACCTACCATCTAAGTAAACTTGTGGAAGCAATAAAACTATTGAGTATTGAAAATAATAATTATTCTAAGCTCTGCCGTTATTTTATAAGTTGCTGATATGTTTTATCTAAAAGGGAAAACCGTCAGCTGTGACGACGCAACTTAAATTGGGAAATGCCTTTGTTCTGCAATGGACATACATATGTGGCAATAGCGAATGGCGATATCTTCATTAATTAAGGGTAATAGTTGTTCATATTTCAGCTCATTAGAGCCTCTGTACATTTAAGTACAAAAGGTCATTTGAGTGGCCTTTTAAATTCATGAAAGAAACCCCTCTTAAAATATTGAAATACAAAAACACTTCAACAAACAGCTTAAAAATTGTCAAAGTAAAAGTATACTCTGAATCGGCAAATATGAAATAATCCGGAAGGATATACTATATAGGTTTACACAAACGAAATATAAGTTACATGCACTAAAAAATAGATTTGCGAGTTCTCTACCAATAAAACATTCATAGTCTGTTCCCGGTTTTATGGACCTTAATATATTTTTTATTTTATCTTCCTCTTATTCATCGTTTTCGATGTTTGCTATTGCAACAAGCCCCAGGTTTAGCTTCAAAATGGCTGCTTTCCATCCTTTTCTTGCAATTAATTGCCGTTTAAGGAACACTGGTTTTCTTTAATAGGGATTTAAGTAGGAGTTATGTTTTCATAGGGAGTAAGCCTTTGTTAAGAACATAAATCAATAAAACAGCTGCACGGGACTGAAGGTTTGGCTATGCTTACTGAGGTCGGTCTGTGGATGGGTGTCCATCCATTGCATAAAAGGTATTTGTGCCTTGGAAACGTTGGTAAGTTGCTTAACTTAGCTTGCGTTCTGGGGAGTTTGTTGCGCCACTTCTTCTTCCCAGCAAAAACACTAGAAAGTGATGAAAGGTGGGCGTTTTGGGGGACTATCTTTTGTAAACGTTTTGACGTTCAAAAAGTGCTGATTTTCAGCCTAATTTGAATAAATGAATTTTGATTTTGATTTTAACGTCTGCACAGAAGTGACCAAAGAGTCGTGGCTGTTATCTGCAGATTATTGACAGTCGTTTCTGGTAATCAGAAGTCTAAAAGTCTGACAACCACGGAGACACAATACACCTTGGTAGGAAGCAATTGCTATCATGTTGCGCTAAATATAATCTTAAACCGTGCAAAATCTGAAAAAATATAGATAAAAGGTTCTGAAGTTTTGGCTTCAATTATAATACGTACACATTGTACATACATACGAATAGTAGTACTTGTATGTATGGTTAGTATGACAAATATTTTTTATAAAGAACATCTTACGTTGACAGATTTACTCCGTAAATAATTTCCCGTCATAACTCTCTCAAAACAAGCGACATTTTCATTTTGTCAGACCACAATCGATGCATTAATCATTGTCTTCGATGACAAGTCTTTTAAAAACTTCAACAGAACACGTTTACCTATCTGTCGACGATTTTCCTTTCAATCATACACCTCAAGCCTATGATTGATTCACTTCGGGAAGATTCTGTGAGAGAATAAATTGATAAAACATTAAGATGGATTCTGTATTGTGGGTGGTTCTGTACTGGATATAAAGAAAGGCTTGAAAGAATGGTGATTGATTTTTTACTTGGATGACGCAGATTGATCAATTGATTTTACATAGAATGCGAACATGTTGTAGGATAAGCAAAACCATGATCGCTTTTTGTGGCAAAAATCATACAACCTTTTTTAATTAAACAAGAGAGAACATTATTATATAGATCCTTTTCTAAGAACAAAACTGCGTGAGATATGGCATAGTAAAACTCTATATGGAAGAGGATTGAAGAAAGTCTACAACAGTCGAATTTTGATCTCTGAGTGACCAATGAATGCTCTATTTATGTATATCTTAACTTAAAATAGCAAAATGTAATAATAGACAATACATTAAAGTACCTATATAAATAGTCACTGAAAGAGGGAAAAAATACATGGAACCCGTTCTGTGTGAACAAAAATGCAAAAAAAAAATAAACGAAGAAAAAGCTGAACAAAGTATCACAAAAAATCAGACTGATGGATATAAAAATAATTCATGAAATTAAGCAGTTCCTTATACTACTTAAAATTCATTTGTACCCAAAAAAAGTTGGGTTGAATTCGTACGGAGTTACGGACAGACGAAAAGAAATACAAGTTCAGACGAAACGCGAACCCAAAGTGAAACGCGAACTCGAAACGAAACGCTTATAACAAATTTAATAAGACGACTCTTAAAGAGGATTTCTTTAAATATTTCAGTCAAATATGCAAATGACTAAAAGGAAGTTATAATCTTTTCTTGAATAATGAAATTTTAATTAATTCTCCGTTCAATAAGGGTGGAAAAATGTGGTTTGTGTGCGTATTGTGCTTCTTTCACAAATCAGTTGCTTGTCATCGTCTCGAGATGATTTTTTTTAATAAATAAATTGATTTATTGTTCCTCCTACCTGTTTTTATCGGCTTATTTTTAGGAACGTCTGAAGTGTTTGGGCATATTTCATTGAATTTTGGTTGAAACATTGTCTTTTTCGGTTTTTTATCTTTTCGAGAGGCCACCGAATGGGTTAATTATGAATGGCAATACAGAAAGTATAAATCAATCAGTACTTGATTTAATTATTTATTACAAAACGTTTTTTTACAATCGTAGAAATATCCTACGATTCTGGGTTCGTAGCAGGTGGCGTTCTGTAGTTTCTGCCTACTGTATGTATGTATTTCTACAAAAAAAACAAAAGGAGTATCTAAGTATAGTGGCGTGTAGCTTTTCGTAGTTACTGCCCACCCCACGGGGAATAAGCGTGAGTTTATGTACGTATGTACTTATACAAAGGACATGCACTGACCTTATTGGTGTTGATTTTTAGTAAGGTCGGTACTCGCAACCGCAGACCGTAAACGAAACAGGTGGGGTGTGTAAGAGCCGAAGGAGGTGGCGCTCTGTAGTTTCTGCTTATCTCCATGGGAAAACGCATGAGTAAAAGATCACTTGGAATAAATACTAACTAACAATAAAAATAGAGCATCTGCACTCAAACTTACAGCTATCACAAAAATGTATATTTATATTTATAAATATTGAATCGGTATTTTCCTTGGTCACGGCAACACGCATGAACGCCTGGACCAATTTCGATAATTCTTTTTTTATTGTGTTTATTATTGTAAGGAGAAGTCTAATAAGAAAGAAAAAACTAAGAAAGTCGCGCGGAACATTCGAAATCTTAACAACTGTTTTAACTTCGCACACTTGACAGTTTGCGCGTTTGATGAGTGAGAATTATAACCGCAGTTAACACCGAGGGGCGCAGCTAGCTAGTAGCAAATAAGTACAAATAGAATGAACACCTATAACTGTTCACAATTGACATACCTATTCGTACAAATCTTTCTCTCTCTAATTTTAGAATAACCCAATACTCTACACCCACACAGTCACAGACACACCCCCTGCATTACATTCGCTTACAGATTAATAAAATCCCGTGATTAAGTAACCTGGTCTACGACTTGGCTCATATCGCAAAGAGTTAATGTACATTTTAAATTATGTAAGCCTCATAAAATGGTAAACGTCAGTATATTGTGGGAAATAGTTTAGTATGCGAGGAAAATGAAACGGAGTAAGGCATACTGTATTGCGGGCCATAAAACACAGCAAATACTTTAAGAAAATTTAATAAGTCAAGCTAGGTAGAAGCAATAATGCAGAACAATTTGATAAGGTAGAAAAAAAAACAAAAGATTGAGAAGAACTGAGAAAGTCTTCCTTTTTTGAATTCAGCTAAAATGTCAGTAAGTTTTGAAGTCAGTCAAAAAGACCAGTCAATAATCTTTTTACTAAATATAGGTAGCGGTTTACCATCAAAGAAATAATATTATTTATTTATTTAATATGTGGGCGTCTCCGCTTTTCTGGACTGTCAATTGACTTCTGATAGGACTGTTAATGTCAAGAACGAACACCGAGCACTGGTGAGGCAGCCATCTTGTAAATTGAGCAGTTGACTTTGGATAATTTTGAGTGCACACAAATGTACAGATACGGATATGATGTAGTAAAAAAAAAAAAAATATTATGATAACCAGCCATCATCCTTCTGCCCTTATCCCAATTCAGCGGTGCATCATATCTTCTTCTTCAATACATTTATATTTGCCGTCATCTCAAAAGTCACCTCCTTTCTAGCCATATCATCTTTCACACAATCCATCCATCTTTTCTTTGGTCTCCCTCTACTCTTGTATCCAGTATATATAATATAATATTATATCTACAGCTCTTGAAACCTAGGATGATATCAGGAAGATGGCTTCCATCCGGTTTCTGGAAAAAATATACGCTTGGCTGACAATTTATCACATTAATTTTATTCCAGGAAGTGAGTGAAATATATGTATAAAGGAATATCAGACATGAAGTATAAAATCTTCTTGTCATTCTATTTTTACGCTATACATTTAATTAAATGAAGAGGGGCTCATCTCTATGGCACGGGTGTATCGAAGTTTTAATAGCGCTTGCTGAGGTTGGTCCGTTGATGGGTGCCCAAGCACAATAACCACGAGGTTGACTGGTAGAAAATGTCTATGGTATTAAATCCGTAAAGTATTAAATAATGAATGAGTATATAACCCAGTGGTTCTAGCCACCTTTTGTGGCAGTCCATACGACCAGTCAGAAGCACGAAAATCTGACAACCACTTACCAAGGGGTATCATAGAACGGGGGATGTCCTAAGATGATTTTCCCACACGAAAAAAAAAAAGCCAAGGGGTATCGTAATATCCAGTAATTGGGTTGTGAAGGTGAGATAGTCAATCGCTCTAAGTAAAACTCTCATATTTACCTGCGAAAGTTTACACTGGAAGCTGACTTCAACATAGTTGGGACATTTTTATTACAAAACAAAAAACCCTTTCATGTTGTAAGAAAAGTCAATCTTCATTCCCCACAAAGATTATAACTAGAATGTACCCAAATCGATATTCCTTACTGACGAAAGTATGGACGCCTGCACGAGCCATTAAGGCAAACTGTCACAAATCCGTGTCTATTGTCAAGAGTGACAAGACTCTTTTATCACCTGTGACCTATCAATATATATGTTTTACACAATTTATATGAAACTAGCACTTCGCTAATAATTATATATTATATAGCGATAATATATGCCTATAGTATTCAGGAATAATGTGTCTTTCTAATAGTGAATTATTTTTTGAATTACATCATTAATTCCGGAGATTACCCCCGAGGTACATACCAGTAGTTTACAAGTTTTTTACATTAATAGCCCTTATTTTGATTATATCACTAACTTACTCTCAAACCCGTTCATAAACTCTAATCTTCACATCACACAAGAAATAAAAAAGCTTTTTATCATTCTATTATTATTGTAAACATTTTATGAAACAAAACCTCTTCATGTCAAAAATCAAAATCAAAATTCATTTAATCAAATTAGGCTGAGAATCAGCACTTTTTGAACGTCAAAACTTTTACAAAAGACAATACTTCCTAGTGTTTTTGCTGGGAAGAATAAGTCGCAGAACAAACTCCCCAGCAAGCAAGTAACAAGAACAGGCAGTCTTTATTCCCATTCACAAAGGTGCCCAAATCGATATTCCTCACTCTAAAACCCATTCACTCACTCTAATCTGCACACGAACATCTAAACTATTCAGTGGGCTTCTTATTTGTCGTTAATTATAAAAGGTACTACTGCCACATTATCCAAAGGAGCGGCACCAGGCGGAGATAAGGAGAATTATTAAAATTAACAGCTGTTTCTTCGGCGCTTATTAAAGCTTCGAATATTGTTTCGAGTCCCCGCTTTTAAATCGTAATTTTGTTACGAAAAATGTTTGGGATAAAGTTTGTAATTTGAGATAATGTTTTGTAAAGATCTTGTGTTCTCATTTTGCTAATTACGAAACAATTATGGTAAGATTTCCTGTTGGAATAATTAATGTCGTTTCATTTTTATATATTGACAATATACACATTGATTCCCTGCCAATAGAAGACTAACTAGTAGTTTGCGGGTTCGATTCCCGCCTTGGGAGAAATGTTTGTTCGATCTACAAATATTTGTTCCGTGTGTTCTGGGTATTTCCTATGTACTCATATAATAAAAAATATCTATCTATGAAATGCATTGTATTAAGTATATCAGTGATCTAGTACCCATAACACAAGCTCTGCTTAGCTTGGGGCTAGATGATGCTGCGTGGATTGTCCAGCATTATTTATTTATTTTATTAACACATCAAATCACGCCTGTAATCCCTAAATGATACGGCAGAGGCGTGCCGATTTGTATACCTACATTTCGCCAGTTATGTTTAAATCCCATGTAATAAGGGGTGACCCTATTGTCATCTACTGGGCACAGATCCAGACTCCGGGCTGATACTGAAAAATTACACAAGAACAACACTGGAAGTGACTCCAACGCACAAACTGTTAGTATAGTAGTAGTATTTACTATGATTAGTGCATGATTCTGGAACCCCCATGATTAAGATTTTTCATCGGCTCATATTTTTCTGATGTTTAAATTTGTATAAACTGTAAAAAATCACGAGAGACTCGTTATTTTTTAATGAGTTTTTTAATGAAAAATTAAACAATTCACTTCTTCCAATACAAATCTAATTGGGTTACATAGAAATCATGTTTTTTTACAGTATAAAGTTAAAAAAAAAACATTAGAAAAAAATTGAAATTCTAGATCTAGAATCATGTTTTGAACTCATGGTCAGGGCCGGATTAATCACGTCGGGGCAATTCACTATTTTCCTATTTTTTTATTCATAATTACGCTATTTTTTACCCGACTACAAAGAAAGGAATAATTTATCAATTTAAACGCCAGATGACGGACACACAATACATTTTTGTTGTGTCTCGTTTTCTGGCAGTTAAGGTGTGTTAATACACAATGCAGAGTTTTTGAAGCGTGTTGCGTTAAAAAGCTGTTCTTGCCGTGTTGTTCTTCGATTTGTCGGATAAAGTATAACATTATTCTATAATAATTAGAAATCCGTTCCGAAACATACTGAAATATGACGATGTAGTTGTGGATTTGTTTCATAAAAATCTACAAATTTAATTTCACATATCAAAATAAAATCTCGGGGCCCCTAGCCAATGCGGGGCCCCTAAGCAGTTGCCTACTCTGCCTAATGGATTATCCGGCCCTGCTCATGGCACCAGGTTGTGAGTCGATGTCCCATATACTGAGAGAATAATCCTCGAAATAATTGGCTCATGAAATCTAGCTTCAGGCAAAGCTAAGAACCTACTTAGCACCCCTATAGTCCCTGTGAAGCAAAACGAAAGTGAAGCGGAACTTACTTACCTGCGAGTGCATTATGTAATTAATTGCAATTGCAAGGCTTGCAGAAGCATAATATATTTATTAGTAACTCGAGTGGTTTGTACAAGGGTACTGTTAAGTATCGTTACAAGTTTCTCTTTGTGGAATATGTATTATATTTTTGAAATTGTTCTCTTCAGCCGAAGCGGCCTGGGACATTGATATTTGCTTACTGTTCTTGCCAATTTACAACTCAGTATTAAACTGCATCTTATTGAAGAAGTTCGTTATTTACTGAGAATCTATGCCTAGAACTGTCTGAGTGATAATAATTGGTTTCAGATTTCATGAAAAAGTCATTAAACCGAGTAATTTGAACTCTTTGAAGGTTTATATGATTATGCTTTGGTAAATACATATTAATACGATCGCAAACAACTTTTACACAATATACTATATAATATATTTGCTTATTACAAATAACGTACCAAAGAGGTATTGGGCAGACTACCGTAGTGCATCACTCTTAAAATACCCACAGCCTGCTATAGTTCTTGCAATTCACGAAGACCAGTTGCCCTTGAGTGTGTGTGTAGGATTTTAGATGCACGTACACATTGTTTCTGTGTGCGTGAAGGCGGCTCTACCGCCCCCGAGCTTACGCATGTAGTAACATTCTGTACGTGCATCAGACACACACAGCGTGGACTCTCTCGATTTCGTGAATTACAAGCTATATATAGCGTATAAACCACAAACTCTGACCATACACTTATCCATAATGAAGATCTTTCTATTACTCCCGCAATCAGTATGCCAAAATTAAGCTCAAAAATATCCCTCAACCAGTGTGCCTAACAAGAATATCAATTAGAACGATTTACACATTCATACATACATAAACTCACGCCTTTTTCCCGTGGGGAAGGCAGAAACTATGGAACGCCATCTGCTACGATCCAAATATACTCCTTTTGCTTCGTTTACGTTCATGCATCTGGTCATACACGCACGCCGGTTGCGAGTACTACGCATCTGAACTTTTTGAAGATCTTCACCAATAAGGTCAGTGTGTCCTTCTATGAATCTAGATGAAATAAACTGTCCTACAGCATTTAGGTTTTGCTAGCACAATAAATATCACCCATAGATATGAATAAAGTATGTATATATAAATAAATAAATAACTACGTTACGCTACGTTTGCCGATATCAGTCTGTGGATGGGTGACCGTTGGTAGCATACAGGACTCCTATGTGTTTTGGAAACCATGTTAAGCCGTTGGTCCCGGCTGACGTTCCTAGATCTTTGACTGTTAGTAACAGGTAGTCAAAAGCCCGCAAGTCTGGAAAGGGGTATCGTGTTGCCAAGAACTGGGTTAAGGAGGTTAGATAAGCAGTCGCTCCATGTAAAATACTGGTATGAATAAAGTCATAAAAATAAAAGAAAATTAGATTCAAACGTATTTCCAATTATAAAATTGTTCTAATTGACGTTATGTTTTCGTCAAGCATTCGTGGCAGGCACTAGGTGTCGGGAGCAAGCGCATAGAAATTTCTCTGCACGACGAACCAATTCAATTATGCAGAAGATCAAAGCCGGAACTTAATTGGTGGCGGTCTGTGGTCTCGTTAAATCTTCATTATTAACTGGAATCCGCCGGTTGTCGCCGGTAAAGATACGGGCGACTGTTCTATTTGTGAAGATAAGTTTGTTTGTGGTGTTAGGTTTTTATGATATGATATTGTCGCCACCATTAACATTTCTTATCTATGTGTGTTTATTTCTGTTATTTTTTCATGCTCGCGAAATGTGTGAAACAATTAAGATGTATGCCCTTTTCACTAGCATTAGGCAACACCTTAATGTAATGCCTAAATAAAAGAGTCTTTTCGGGAATGGTCCACTCTTCACGTGACCAGACGGCTGGCCTTTTTTTGGGCCAAAGAATCAGCATTTCCATTCGACGATGTAATGCTGCCAGCTTTTTGGGCACTTTTCCCGTTGATAGTGGTGCGGATGAATTTTTTGATGCCCTGAGATTCTTTATTTTCTTTTCATGTATTAATACTTATTACATTTTCAATAAAATACACACTACTGTTTATGCACTGCGTTACTGAGCAAAAATTTTAGCGTTAGATTATGCCTATATTTTTGTTTTCACTACTCAGCACAAGTAAAGTAAAAAATTTTCTCAAGTACAGAAGGCCACACGTCAGTTGTAACAAAACTAGTATAAGCTGGCCTCGTATTCTATTGAAACTATAGACCTGCTCAAGGTCGAAGTAAAATGTGACTGTGTACCTTGGAATAGGCGTTGGGTAGCTGTCGAGGAGCTGGTACATTTGGTGCCGGGGAAGATTCAATAAAATATAGCAAGTAGTAAAATCGCAGATGGAAGGGGGGTTAGTATTGAAACTATTTACACGAGGATTTACATGTTATGTTAGTGTTGCAAAATAAGAATTAAAATCTCCGACAGTGACCCACTGTACAATCACTAAAACAATTTTGTAGCAGATACGCTGTCCTTCGTTCCGGCAGAAGTGTATAGAGAATACTCGTATTACTGATTCTGGTCTCAAAAAGTTGTCAGACAGGTATGTAAACACGGAAATCGTTTAGTAAAATGATTTCCTCGTATCAGATTGATGTTGATTGATTAATTGAAAAAACTTATCATATATTTGTGTGCATGAAAACATCCATTAAATTAATAGAAAGTTGAATATTGTTACTTATTAATGAACTAGAATGAAATAGGCGTGCGAGCAATCACTATATCGAATTCACACAGAATTTCATGGTTCCATAATAATTGTTTTAAATATAGTATTCGTTCGCAGATCTCTGATGGTCATATATACGGGTAGACTGAAGTCCGATAGTCTGTTAACCAGTCTTACCAAGAGGCATACTAGTGCCCAGTTAGTTATTGGCGATACTGGGTTGTAGAAGTCAGATAGGCAGTCGCTCCATGTCAAATACAGTTCAGCTGCATTTAGTTAGACTGTAAGCTGACCCCATCATACTTGGAATTATGTTGGTGAAAATCAATGATCACCTATTTACTACACTCTTTTTCTTTTTAAAATTAAAACGGGATCAACCTTGAAGTGTACCCTAATCAATAAAAAAACGATAAAATGTTATTTTTTCATTTCATTTATTCATTTATTTCAGACAATGTCCATATTACTTACACAAAATTAAATTGAAATATAGTATTAAAACTACTATACAGTAAAATAACATATACAATGATACACATAAATAAATTAAATACACAATGTCATAAATACAATTAAAATTAAATACATAATGTCATACATAGAATTAATTAAATATAAATGAAATTATACACAATACGGTCAAACAATACGAGGAAAAACGCTAGTATGAAGCTGCATCCACCTCTGCAACAGGGACAGGTCCCACCGCTCGGACAACACCATCAGGAGACTGTTTGAGCTACTTCGTATGCGACTTAGTAGAGAGGCGCTCCGCTTTCTTATGATTGCGAAAAAATCATCCGTCCGCGTCTCAGCAAACATCGTCGAAGCGCTACAAAACCGCGGAAGCCCCAACAGTATCCTAAAAGCATTGTTGTACTGCACACGCAGTGCGCTGTACGCCCGCTGCGTAAAGTCGAAGTGTAATGAGTGGTCAAAAAAAAACATGTGTCGAATTGTGAACCTCCTTTTATTTTTGATCGGTTCAAAGGTTAGGCAGATGGTGTAGGTTTCACTGTCGGGAACACTAAAACCATCAAATTTTCTTTAAATATCTTCTATAAATACTATACTACAGAAATTCCTACTTGATGTTGTTTTAAAGTTGCAAGTTCGCTATCAAACCACTTCGAATTCAATACAGTATTATTCTTGTACAAGTTATTAAAGCTCAAATATATTATTTGTTGAGGCAAGACTTTCTGTTATTTTGGAATAATGTTTATGATATTAAATTCTGTCCCCGGGGAGAGAAGGCAATTCGCCACAACACGGCCTAACCCTCTCTTTATCTTATATATCAACGTTTCTATATGTCTGTCCTTTTCCCTCGTGTTTGTCGGAAGTGATTTCATGGACCACGGAGAACAATTTATTGAAGACGTACTATTGAAGTAAAAATAGAATTTTCTTGGGGATACCTAACTGTTTTATGAGTTAAACTCATTTTACAATATTGTCTGTCTATCTTTTACAAAACTACGAATACATCGAACAAAACCATTCTATTTAGATCGCAAATAATAATCATAAATGTAGAATACTCAAGATGCAGGTTACTAAGAATGAGCCGATATCAACGTCAAATTTTATTCTAAAAGGTGTCGAAAAAACACTCGCTGTCATCTTTTTGCTAAAAACAAGCTACGATCAAAATTAGGACAAATTTCACCAATGAAACGGAATGAGATCAGCATGGCGTGTCTAAAAAGAGCTGTCAATGTCAACACAGTAATGAAATGTTGACACTGATAACTCTTCAACGCGGTTTCGATGTGCCGATCTAGTTCAGTAACCCTGGCAAGACTTTTTAGCGTGAAGTTACAGTGTAAGTGAGGTAGTGACTAAATTGACCAATAACTAGGTGACGTTTTTTCTTGGTAAACTTCATTCAACTTAATGTGAACTGTGTGCTAGGGAACGGATGTGGGAACGGATTTGAAAAAAAACCACCATAGTTACAGTAGCCCTTAATGTGGTGATTTTTGGCTTTAATCCGTTTGCCAAGCATAGTGATCTTTCTCAATACAAGCTCATATTCAACGATGATACGATGAAAAACCTCAAACGATTTTGACCCCTATATCCAACAGCATTTTGATGGTATTTCCATCTGCCTGATTAATGGAACACCTATCTTCACCGTATTGACATACCACGGCTAAGTAAAAGCCGACACGCATCACATTAACACAGCAATCATTATCATTAATTTACCTATCCACTCAGTTCGGATATGTTTGCACTAGCCTACCCTCTGTAGTTGCATCAATATGCCTGTGAAACTACTCTCTGTCAATATCCTACTTGAATTTGTAACTAAATGGAATTGGATTTGATTGTATTGGAGTTCATCTTGAATCTTCTCAAACAAATCAGAACACAAAAGATTTTTAGATGAAAAGAAAACAGTCTATTTTTCTGTGGGTTTGTAGCCAGTTGTAGGTAATGCAATAAATATAAGTCAGCAGACTGGGGAGAATTTGATACATTGCTACATTGCAAAGGCGTCGGTCAAAAGAGTATTGTGAGCCATTAACAAACTTTTCATAATGAAAGTGTTGTCTTATAAAATTCGAAACAGTAATGAAAACAACATAACATTATACCTTTATTCCCTGTAGGATTACGTAAAGTTGTACTTATAAGCACAATCACATTTTGTTACTTATGTTAAACTCACATGAAATAGGGATTTGCTATAAATCATCATCATTTCTGCCAAAAGACTGTCACTGCTGGACGAAGGCCACGCCCAAAGGTTACCACGACGATCGGTCCTGTGCTACCTCATCCATCGGCTTCCTGCGGTCTTCTTCAGATCGTTGCTCCTTCTTGTAAGGGGTCTACCCACGCTGTGTCATCTGCTAAGCGGTCGAACCCTTCGGCAGAACCCTTTCGCCCCAACGGGCAACGATTCTGCAAGCAACGGGCCGTGTCGACCGCCACTTAAGATTGGCAATTTTAGGTTTGGGAAACGATTGCCAAACTTTTGCCACTAATCAGGCCCAAATCCAAGGTACGGACTGGTATCGAAAAATTCTAAATGGAAGAAACTGAGAACAATTGGCTCGATAAGAGAATCGAAAGCAGAACCTTATGCAAGTCAGAACCGCTTGCCAATGAAGCAGTTAGACGTTTGACGACACGGTTGGCGCAGTGGTTGAGCAATCGGCTGCTGCGCCGCGTGTTGTGGGTTCGATCCCCGCACGGAAGAAATATTTGTATGACCTACAGGTAGTTGTTCCGGGTCTGGCTGTTTGTGTATGTGAGTTTAAATGTTTGTAAACGCACCCACTCACCCAGGAGAAAGAGCGATCGTCTGTTGGCGCCTACATTGGTGACCAACAAGCCATTACAAATATATTCACGCAAAATATGTTTTTGAGTTAACGCTTGTATTCATTTCAGTTCTCCTAAAATGTCCATACCGGAGGCCTTGTATAAAGTTTGATTCCCAAGGAGTAAACTCAAAAAACAAATAAAATAAGATAATCTATTGCTTTTCCAACAACTTATACAGCAACTAAAAATCGGTTTTAAAGGAAAGTTTACGTCCTCATTGCAGACCGTGAAACAAATTATATTTCCCCATCCAAACTTTTAAAAGCCAGCAGTTTGAATGAAACGTTCTCTCCCGGAATCCTGTCTGAAGTCGCGTCTTAACATTTATATTACCGGACCCAACACTTTTGGACACACCATCAGGAATTTTGTTCTTTCTGAATCCGTAGCCATCTTGGATATAGTAATAATGATTACCAAAGCGGTAACGTTTATTAAACTTTTCAGTTTGTTTGGAAATAAGAGTATGTTTTCTTATATAAAAAGGTTTCTTGTTTTCTTTAAAAGCGCTTGCCTTTAAAAAAGTATTACTGTCGGCGACTGACTCCGCTTTCTACATTCTCGAGTTTCTAAAACGATGTTGAACAACAAAAATATCGTGGATTTTTATTCTTTTTACAAGTAAAGTTTGTTCAAACGAGTCTGGCCTTAAAATAGGTTTTAAGAAAAATTATAGCGGGTTTTGAATTTTAGGATCTTCTTTCGGTTTTATTGTAGGAGTAAGTACGTTCAGCAATGTTGAATTAAATAAGGTGTCATATTTTTGGGTATCTGAGATTCTGTGCAACTTGAGAGGCCTGTATTGGGTTTTCAAACGTATGAAAAAAGTTTTTGAGAAGATTAAAACGGATCTTAATCCTGATTATTTAAATGATGAAAAAAATCTACAAAATTATCTAGGGATTTTCTCAGGAACAAAAAATTGGCAGTTTTTAACAAGCGTAAGCTACAATTATACATCATAAATGAACGTGAACCCAGTCATCCGCTACACAATCTTGAGAAACTGTATTGCTACACCAGTATTTAGATTTTCTGCGTTGGTCTTACGGTCCCAAGTGAGCGAGAGGTCCTGGGTTTAATCCCCAAGTCGGACGAGTCGAAATTTGATAACACCCACATTTTGCCAGATATTTTAAATAGAGAGCGAGATTCCGGGCCTCTGGAAAATTACAGAATACCACTTCGCCCATCCCCCTCTACCACTAGACCTCGTTGGTCCAGTAATCGTGTGCACTCAATGCAGACAAATGCATTCATTCTTGTAATAAATAAACAGTATTTTTTTACAAGCTACTCACATGTTTGCCTGCGTTGTTGGTTTAGTGGTTGCAAATGCGACTACTAAACATGAGGTCCTGGGTTCGATTACCGGGTCGAGCAATGTGATCCTGGGATTTTTTATTAGGAATATCTCAGTAGCAGCCGGAGTCTGGATGTGTGTCCGGTTGATGGTAATAGGCTCACCCCACCACCCTATAACCCCCTCACCCTATAACATGGGACTTAAACATAACTGGTGGAATGTGGGTGTACTGTGGACCTCTGCCATCTGTCAGGGTTGATGTTATGTTACGGAAGGCCGCAACAGTTTAAAAAGATCACCTAAACCCTTCCAGACCAGCTAGATATAAAACCAATGTCTAGATAAGGACGGGCCATTAGCCAATCTCCAACAAGTGTAGGATAACCTTTTCCGTTTTGCCGACTTGAGCGATACGTTCGTATAGGATAAGACATTGATATATTCGGTATAAGGAAAAGAATATAGATTAGCGTGTAATAATATAATGCTACATGAATAAATAAATTGTGTTGTTTGTTCAATTAATAAAGTGACAGTAGCAAAATGGAGAAACCTGTGTGAATTTTCGAGAAGTTAATAAATAAATAATGCTGGACAATCCACACAGCATCATCTAGTCCTAAGGTAAGCAAATACTCAGAACATGGTGGTGTTCTGAGTATTTGCTATGTATAATAAAAAATATCTATCTATGTCCCGTCAATACGTGACATAGATAGATATTTTTTTTATATTATTAAGTATATCAGTCATCTAGTACCCATAACACAAGCTCTGCTTAGCTTGGGGCTAGATGATGCTGTGTGGATTGTCCAGCATTATTTATTTATAGATGTAGATTAATATGGATAATTATAGAATTATACCCAATTGCGAACAAGCACAGCTAACACTACGATAATAGTCTCTAGTAAATTATGCTACCTCTAAAATTAGGACTACCGGTACAATGTACATGGGTTTAGTTGCCAAGAACTTAGCATGTCCACCAACACTTGCAGTGTCTAACTGAGACTGCAGGGAGTCCGTGTGTACTCAGTAGGACTGTGGTATGAGGCAGGGCTATTCCACACCGCCCCTAAATTTGCTTATTTATCAGATTGTGTGTTCAGATGGTTTGGTCACGTTAAGAGGATACGGAAACGCTGGGAGGAGACGCCTTAGAAGGGCATACACTGACCTTTTTGGTGATGTTCTTCAAAAAGGTCAGGTGCGTAGTAATCGCAACCGGCGTGCGTGTATGACCAGATGTATGAACTTGGGAGAAGCGAAAGGAGTATGTAAGGATCGTAGCAGGTGGTCTTCTGTGGTTTCTGCCTACCCCCATGGGAAAAAGGCGTGAGTTTATGCATGCACGTATATGTGTGAAAATCTTTGTGTACGAGAATCAAGACCCAACGGGGATAATAATCATTCCCAAAAGGGTTAGGCAGAGGAGTTCCTATAATACACCCACTTTTCAGCTATCTTTAAGTCCCATGTAATGCCTATTGCTAACATCCAGGCACAAATCCAGACTTTGGACTACTACTTAGAAAATTCTGATGGAGTAACTTAATATCACTTTCCCTGACCCTGAATCAAACCCAGAACATAGCGTTTCAGACCACCATGACAGTCCTACTGAGTAGGTTATTTGATCAAATACTTAAGGCAAAAGGTCAGGGGGACTAGACAAAATCCTCCACGGAAAGATCATATTGTATAAAGTACACATAAGTTTCAGAGTTTTTTTTTAAATCTAATTTTGTTTAGATACGTCTGCGTTTATCAAAGATATGTCAGACCCATCGTACTCTTTTACATTAATCTTAGACAGTAATAGTTTATAATATTACTTAATATTGAATGAATTACAGTTATTCGTGAAGGACCATTATTAAATGGCACATTTTTTTAAGAATCAACGTTTCAGAGATGTCACGTGACTCATAATCATCACTAAGTAATGTCATTTTGACGGTAGCGTCTGGCATTTGTTTTACGCTACAGAAAAGTTTTCTCTCTAGGCCTGCTGAATGTATCACACAGTTGACATCTAATTCCCACTTTGATTTACTTCATTCAACTATAATGTTCTCAGAAGCCTCAACGTTCTAAAGATCACGTTTCAAATAACTAAGTACAATTTATTATGCATAAAAGAAGATTGTCAACCTACTTTGGTGTCTTACTAGGAGGCATGTTTCAAAAGAAATGTTATTCAGTACGAATTGATGTGACACCCACTTTGTTTTGTGGGAGCGACTGGAGTGATATTCGGTCTCTGTAACAAGGTGTATATAAGGTCTCCCATTCGTTGTCACAGGTTCCAAGAAATGTTCAGCTATTTAACATGTTTTTTTTTAGACAAGCCCGCCACACTATTCCCACACCACTGTAACTCCTGAAAACTAATCAACAGTGGCGACCACCAGAAAAGCGTCGAGACAATGAAGCTCGACGAGTCCCGGAGAAACGATTCAACTGTCTTGGATCCCTCAACGAACTTAATCAGAAAAGAACAGCGGAGGTGTTAGAAAAATATATAATTACCATTTAATTCCCATTTCGTTTCCATTTTTATTTAACAACAACACAGTAAACGAGAAAAGATTGATTGGTTATTCTCTGGCAGTTTTAGGTAAGCTTACCGTACCTTTACGCAACATCATTATGCTTGCATTCTCCTACAGGTTAGGCAGAAGATTGTCCCTTTAAAAGTGGCAACTGACACAGCGAGCCGCTCGATGACGAGCGCTGAGCACACGAGCGCGCTCCATCGGGCTGTCAGTTTTTTGGAATCAGAATCAGAATTATTTATTTGTAAAACATAGGTGAAGAACATATATACATTAATCATACATGTCAAGGTCTTAAATAGATAAGTGTTGCACTATGCTTTGTCATTGTTGACATACAAATATTAAAGTCAAAGTTAACAAAATTTTCTATCAATTTTATACAAATACATTAAAAAAAGAAAAAAAACAAAAAACACACACAAGAAGATCATAACAAAAGAACATGCGAGAAATTATTCGTCCGTTACATTAATAATATGAATTAATAAAATTACAGAATTTAATCAAATAGTCATCCAAAATTAAAATAGTCATCCAAGTCAACATTAATAATATAGATTTATAAAATTACATAATCTCATAATTCATCATATCATAATTTGGCGAATCGCTTTGAATGTTACATTACAAGTTAGTCGCTAGCACGACCACTGCCTTGCGAAGAGCATGCGTTCGGCGTTTCGCAATCGTTGCTCTGTTTGTGTTGTGGTTTTGTGCGTTTGGTTAAATGCAGTGGAGTCAGAAACAGTACTTGGGTTTATTGATAAGCTACTACCGCCATTTTTACTACGAACACTGGGGATGGAGCACAGTGAAGCATACATATATGCGTCGGGAAAAGTCAGGTGCATTTGCTCACATCTAGCAAATACTCATATCAGTCGCCATCTAAATTATTAAGCTGGCGACTGATAAGAGCATAGTACTCCTACAGTGAGTAAGTTTCACCCAATATTCCCTTGGGTAATAAATACAAACCAATACAAAAAACTTATTGGTGCCAATTGCCTTGTCGACAATTGTCTTGTAAAATAATAGGGCCATACGAGCAGGTAATTTTAGTTTAAACAAACTTTCCATAGAAACATCATTGTTTTTTTAGAACGCCTTAACCAAAAACACCACGTAGTTTGAATTTATTCTTGTATGTCACCGCTTCTTTCTCGAGTCCGAAAGAAATGTCAATTCCCTAATCATTCCTGTTTACTTTGAGAACAAGGGAATCAGCGCAAATATCAACAACATTTTCATCTTCGTCGACTGGTCGGCTTCCAGTCTAACCAGATGCACCTGAATACCAGTATTTAACATAGAGCTACTGCCTATTTGACCTCCGCAACCCAGTTACTGGGTACATATATAATATATATACACAACAACTCCATAAAATTTACGTTTAAAATCTTATGATTAAACAATAAATACAATTATTAAGCGTTGCAAAACTTTCAAGGAACGGATTTCACTTAAATAGTCAACGGATCCTATTTTGAATCGTTCGCGGGTACCGAAACTTGGGACCGTTTTAAAGTTTGATGCAGTCGTTTCGCATTTAGCGGTAAAGCTCTAATTGTTTGTGGGAGCCGATTTTACTGTACAACTTCCATCTAGAAGTTTATCCTGGTATTATTATATTAACGGTAGTTGTTGGGGGTACAACTTGAATTGTACTTCGGGTCTTACTTAATTAGTTACTAGTCTACATGGTGTTCTTCATTTATCAATTTTGAGGTAACCTGGCTATCATCATCTGCCCAGCCATTTCCCAACTATGTTGGGGTCGGCTTCCAGACTAACTGGATGCTGCTAAATACCAGTATTTTACATAGAACGACTGCCTATGTGACCACCACAACCCAGATACTTGGGTAAAACAGTCATTTGGAAAGACTAGTTGTCACACTTTCGGGATTCTCAATACCCGTAACGTCTGCCAACGATCTACAATTAATGACAGCCGAGACCAACGATTTAACGTGCTTTCCGAGGTATGGAAGGGTATTGATATATTACCGACGGTCACCCATCAACAGATTGAACTCGGCAAGCGTAGCTTTACCATCAAACAACCCGTGCGTCTGTTTTTATTTAGCCACGAGCTCCTCACCTCGGGGTTACCTGGCTGTATTGATCTATATTTGACGTGGATTACTTTGGAACTCTTTCACATTAAACTCGTTCGTTGACTCAGCAAAGTTTTGACGTCACCATCGGTATCTTATTAATAAGTTACGAACTTTATCTGTAATAGTATTATATTAATATACTTAATACTTTGTAATTGTGTACCAAGTTTTACTTCCTGAATTGATCGATGGTTATTAGATATTTAGTTTAATTTGCTCAACTATCATAATTAATGATGTTAGAATATCTTTATTTTTATTATATAATACACAAAACATCACGCCTGTATTCCTCGAATGGGTTGGGCAGAAGTCCACTGATAGTACACCCAGATTCCACCACTTATGTTCAAGTCTCCTGTTATAGAAGCTAAGCCTATTGCCATTAACCGGGCACAGGCCCAGACTCCGGGCTGCTACTGCGAAATTCCGACCAAAAAATCCCTATAACACATTGCTCAGCCCGGGATTCAAACCCATGCAGTCGCAGTTTTCAACCTCTAGACCAACGAGGCAGTAGGCATAAGGTACATTAAGCTCGTAATACATTACATATACTTCACGAAGTGTAAAACAACAAAAAAATTCAATGAATTCCCTAACCCATAAAATAGTTGACCCATACATCAACAGGAAAAATAAATCTCTTCGGTTGGGTCAACTCACAAATTGGAGGTGAAAAAAAAAGCGGTTTTCCAAAAAAAAATATTTTACCGGAAATACGAGGCGAAAGGTGAACCGTAAAACCACCGAACATATTGTTTAACAGCAGAACAGATTTTCCTTTGAAGGGTGTTCGTGTTATGTGTGCATACCAACTCGTTTTAAAAAATATCTGCCCAACCAAACAATTAATTAAAGTGAATTAATTGCCTACATTTTACTATATCGCTTACCGGTAAAAAATTCTCGGTACCGTAGGTACTAGATCATTCCAACTATGTTGGAGTCGGCTTCCAGTCTAACCAGATGCAGCCAAATACAAGTATTTTAAATTTAGCGACTGCCTATCTGACTTCCACAACCCAGTTACTAGGCCACATCACCTTGATGAGACTGGTTGTCCCGTCACGACTGTCCAAGATGTACTAATGACATCTGGGAGCAACGGTTAAACATGCTTTACGAGACACGGATGAGTATCGATATATTACGAACGATCACCCATCCAACTGACCTCAGCAAGCGTGTTTTAACCTTTTAAGGATCCGTGTGGCTCTTGTTATTTAGCCACGAGCTACTTACCAACGGCAACTGGTAAAATATCGTGATGGCCCAGTGGTTAACACCCTGCCTCCCATGCAAGGGGTTGTAGATTGAAATCTGGACACTTAACGATATGAATTTTTAATTAAAATACTTTATAAATTTATCTCAGACATCACTGACATTGGTGAAGCAAAATATTGTGATAAAAACTGAATCTACGATTAGAACAGTAGTAGTCTGAAATAGCTAACCGACCCTCAGCTTTATATTATTTTACTCTTTATACTCACCACTCACTCATTTCACTTACTCATCACTCACTCATCACTTTTTTTCGGTGTTCATACAAAATTTTGCTGGTATACATTTTACACTTACCTGCCAATTGAGTTCAGAGTTTCGCTCAAAACAATACATGGCAATAAATAGCACAATTAATACTAACTTTATTTTATTTTACGTGTTATTAATATTGTTATAAACCTTCAAAAGCGTAAATAGCCAATTAACACTCATTCAACTACAAATTTAAAAAAAACATCTATTCGAATAAAAGCAAGCGTTCATTCCAATTTTACCTTTTAAATTCTATAGTACCGAACGTTCAGACTATTGAAGCCTTTATAACGTAAATACATTTATTGAAACGAGAATACAAAAGAATTTCGTTAAAATTAATACACTATTTTATCTAAAGCTATTGATTGTAGAATCTGTGCTACGAGCAATAATCCGAACTGTTACTCGAGGATTGTAGCGCGCCCGCGTAGCCGCGTAGCCAGTGCCGCCGCGACGTCGTAGAGCGTCGGACGTGTAGCGCTACGTCGCTACGACTCGACCCGGTCGTACAGTCGGGCCAAGTCGGGACCGAGTGACTCGATCCGACTTAGTGTAGTGACTAACTGTGATCGTGTTTGTGTTTTATTCTCGTGTTCCATTAATGTTTTCTCGATAATTGATACGTTTTACAGGTAAAACCCTTTTACTTGGCAATAAAATAGGTTTAAGTTGTACCACTTTTGGTATTAGGTTTTATTTCAGACGGGGAACGTTAAACGTTAAGCGCCGGTAACTAATGGACCGTTGAGATAAGAAAGCTTTGTGGAAGTACAGTTATTAGCCGGTTTAAAGAGCCGGTCATTGATAACAGTTATAAGGGGAAAGCCTTTAACCGTTACTTATTGTCTCGAAAACGGTTATCTCTATTATTAAAATTAGTAGGTTTTAGCAAAAAATAATATTTTGTTACATTGCTGTTTTATTTTTTTGTTAAAAATATCCCGGTTGAAATAGAATGTCAGTTTGCTCCAACAATTATGGCATACAAAATGAAAGCGATGAAGCTTTTCAGAAAATAGAAATTTTGTTTTTAAAACAGTTTTATTTTAATTTTATTGTCTGTCCAGAGTTAGTATGTTTTAGTTTTTACTACAACTGTTAGTGACTTTTTGAAAAAAAAAATGATTTTGTATGTAATTATTTCTAGTCACGAATAAAACTGATGTCAAATGTAACGGCAATGTAGTATAACACTTAGCCGCGGCTATTATATTATTCTAATACTTACTAAATTCTAGGAAATAAGTCACTAAAACACTTAGAATCAATGTATAGAATGGCTTAATCTAATTTCTCTCCATCTCACAAAAGACTAAAGAATAAAAACATTATCAAATACAAAACCATATTCTTTTTTTATGTCTATCTATTTATCTGGGTAGCAACGTTATCTTGTCTCCCTGTAGGGATGAGATGCGATCGGTAATCCTTTGCATGCGGATATTCGCCATCTTTCTACAGCCCAGAAATGAGAATAGAATAGAAATTTCTTTTACTCTATAAAATCTAACAAATAATAACTTTATGAGCTAGTTAGAATAGGAGGTCTTATAGCGTCAGATTGTGTCAAAGAATAGACCATAACGGTCTATTCTTTGACACGGTATGCCGTGATTTAATTACCCGTGCGTTTTCATTTGTTTTGAGGAAATCCTCTCTTTAAATCTTCGCCAGAGAAAGGTTATGTCAGATTGATTAAAGCCAGTAGGACTATGTAATCGCTCTAAGCACAAATTTTGTTTGGTTAGGACCTACCTACCTTTGCGATTCACAAACGATTCGTAATTAGCTTCTCTTTTCTTTATAAATGTTTTTTTTTACAGTAGTTAGTATGGTTTTTGAAGCGTTAACTGAATGGTTTTTAAGCCGTTTGCAAGTTTTTTCACTTACGTGGCCTTTATCAGGGTTTTCAAAGGTCATATTTTCTTATGTTTAAATTAAATGTAAGGACTATGTGTATGCATCTGAAAGCACGCTAAGCCGTTGATCTCGGCTGTCATGTGTAGATCTTTGATAGTCGTTACGGGTAGTTAGAATCCCGAAAGTCTGACTACCAGTCTTACCTTGGTAAGACTGGTAGTCAGACTTTCGGCATTCTGTTATCGTGTTGTCCAGAAACTGGGTTGTGTAGGTCACATAGGCAATGGCTCCATGTGAAATACTGGTTTTGAGCTGCATCCGATTAGACTGGAAGCTGACACTAAAATAGTTGTCAAAGGCTAGGCACACGAATTGTTTATTATTTTTTCGTAATCCGTTAAAATTTTCTGTTTGCCTATTTGAGTACTGTAATTAGTCAGTTCATATATTGGAGACCACTGCCCCATAGTACCGGGTCAAGATCTTCTTGCTATAAATGAAAGAGCTCTGCAGATTCAATTAAATTTATTTTTGTGTGCGCCTTTACACTATCGAGTCACTAAAATAAATCTGCTCCACCCTAAAAACATGGCACGTTCTATATTAAAAAAAAATGTATTTTTTATTTTTATTTTAAACCATAATAGCTTTAGTATTGAAACCTAGCTGAACTAATATTCTTCCAGCCAGTATGCTACAAGGTTCCCTTTGACATACAAACGTCACAGTACTTAATGCGGCCTACATAAATGTCCTTTCTCTGGTATTGTTCGTTGAGTCGTTGAGCTCCTTAAGTTCTGAGTCGAGATGTAAGTACGATTACTGACAAGTCTCAGTAATTCGTGCACTGACTAGCTATGTCTACTCAAATATGTGTGGTTCTTACCTTTGAAGACCATCTCAGACACTAATCCGCATGATGATATATCAATCTGACCAAGTATGGACTTAAAAGACTGTGACCCCAGAGATTGTTTCGGAGTTTCTTCTCAGAATGGTCAGTGTTCCTGGAAAACATTGTCCCCGTCAGTATTTTAGTTTAGTTTTTTCAAACCAATTTACACAAATAAATATTGTTAATCAATTATTAAATAAATTAAATAAAATACTTATTCAAGGCGATGGTAACAAAAACCTTGTAATATCTGCTACCTTACACGATGGAATAGGTGTCTGACAGGCAAATTGCACTTGGCAAACGTGGTGATTAGTTTTTGTTATTGACTATACAATAATAGATATTTGATATAATAGTAAGGTAATCAGTGTCGTGAGAAGAATTCATGTAAAGGTAACCTACAAATATAAAAACCTTTTTAATCAACCGAACCTATCGCGGTCGCAGTTCATCAGCGTTTGCCTGCCATTTTACAACTATGTTGTGGTCTGCTTCCAGTCTTACTGGATGCAGTTGAACAAACCAGTCAACAATCCCTTGGAAAGATTGGCTGTCACAAAGTTTCGAGTTACATTCAGGAACAACAGCTTAACATACTTTTCGAGGCACGGAGGGGACTATAATTATTATGTAAGGAATGATTACGAATCCTCGGACTGACCTTGGTAAGTATAGTTTAACCTTCAATGGATCCGAATGGCTGTTATTATTTAACCAAGAGCCACTGCAGGACATAATTCTCTAACAGGCTTATTTATCAATAGCCCTTCTATATTCCACTCTTTATTTCCGTTGTATTAATTAGTAACTGATAAATTATAGCCTATATTTCATAGCTTTGAGAGCTTAAAGCTTGCTTCGAATCAATTCAAGAGAGAAATTTTTCAATTTTTCAAATTGAAAAATTGTTCTGCTACGGGTGAGGGAAACGCTTATTTTTGAGAGAAAAATAAATCGACCTGGCCTATATCAGTACGTGTGAAATGAATTCAGGTTACTGGGGTATTTGATAGAAGGTAATGTACCTTATAAAGATAAGGCTTGGTATTATACTTTTGTGATTATTTACGGTTAAATTACTGGCTGCACCAATCACGCAGGTATTCTACTCACAGAGTAGAGGAGAGATTTAAGTTAACATAAATAAATATAAATCCCATAAAAAAGTAGATAAGCTTAATCCAAACGCAAGGCTGGCTGCCGAAAACTTTCCGATAAAAAACCAACCTAATAAAAAAAAAACCTGTCTAACTTAACCCTCCTCTTACGGTAGGTGCATGCGATCTTTACACCAACCGCGCAGTCACATTATAACCTAAGGATACCACCCTCTTTTTTGTCGAGAGTAAAAAAAAAACAAGCGTACTATTACCCTCCATATCATGCACAGCTCAGCAAAATATTCATAGGCACAGTAATATGAAATTACCATTCTTAGCTCTAAATAACACGGCCATACCGTAAAACAAAACACAAATACCGTAAACAACTTTTTAATTGTGTTTACAACTTTAGTTACGTCATAGCCCTAAGTGGGTTAATAGAATTATATTGTCAGACTATTTTAATAATAATTTATTCCTGGTAAAGTGACGAAAGCTATTATGACTCATATTAACTGGATTCATTATTATTTAGATTATTTTTTACTACAGTTTTATGTAGCTAGTTCACTTGAGGTCGCACGTCGTAATAACTACTAGGAAAACCCTTTGTCTCTGTGGGGTAGAGTTACCCTCACTGGGTTGAGTTTATGTAATCATCTAGTAGGATTTTTATACATATCAATTTACTGTTAGTAATCACTGGAAGTTATCGTAAGCGATGATCTTAAAGAGAGCCGTTCACTATTTGCCTCCACGTCAGTTATTAACAGCTTAGAAGCGTATCAAACTGTTTATATCCTTATGAATTCAGGGAAATTATACAATTTTCTAACCGATATTTTTGCGAAGAAACCCCAGAAATAAAAACGGTGTTAGCTTTTTTACGTAAGATTAATTATAAAAACATGAAAACAGTTTCCGAATCTTCGTCAAGAATGTATTAAGAAGAGATTACAAAGATACATTTCAGTTGGGATGACAGAAATGATTTTTCTTTTTATTAATGCGTTACACTCATAATACTTAGGCTAACGGAATAAAAGAGAAATGTAAAAAAAAGTTTCACAATTGCTCCATGATTTACGTACTGATCCCGCGAAGTTATTTTTATCGCTGAAAAATTCACTCGCTAAAGCATATTTTAATTTACTCAATAGCCATCTAGGGTATAATTCTGGCCTGCAGAAAGCGAACATTCAAAACTCATGTTTCCAGCCCTATGAATTACTGATTACGTCATTTCTACCTAGAATTTTTATCGCATCGTCATTTTAGGGCGGTACAATATACGACTGGAATTATTACACCCTTGGAAGTTTTTATTTATATAAAAAAATAAGGTCGACAAAACAAAAGGACCAAACCATATATCTTCCCTAAAACTTTGAAGGGAACAACTTGTGGAAAAGGGCAACCCTACCCGTTGCGTTAATATTTATGTTATATGTAATCTTTCTGCGAAAAGTTTAGAGTATTCTTTTCTTAACCTTAGGGTTAAAAGATCTTTTATCGACGATTCATAAGAACGTTTATCCTTTGGCAGCTAGACCAGTTGAGAAGCTAATTTACCAGGCCTGCCTAATTGTCCTCTCGGCTCAGAAATTTGAGCTCTAGTTAAGAGTTCGTATTAAAACAGAAAAAACCCAAGCTTTGATCCCCAATTTTTGGGCTCAAAATATGGTTGTAAAAAAACTTCATCCTCGGTTTAAGAACGTAGTAAGTGCTGTAAGCGTTTTATAGTAATGAATCCAAAAACGTAAGGAATTTCTTAAAATTTCCAATGAAAGTTCTTGTTAGTTATTAGAAAATTAACTATATCGAGGGTATATTGATCTTAGAAGTAATTTTGTTATGATTGTAGATATGTAATTATTCAAACTTTGCATCACGTATTCCCAGAAGGGTCAGGCAGAGGCCCTTCTGGCAAAACTGGAATTGTTCAGTATTGACACCTCTGTGTTGATACTAAACAATACCAGATGGACAACCCAATAGCTCTTTGCCCGACCCGGGAATCTAACCTAGCACCCCATCCTCAACAGTTGCAAATGCCAACACTTGATCAACGAAACAGGCATCACTCAAAAATACATTTTTTTTTAGGTAGGGCCACTCGCAGTTCAGCACTAGACGGCTGTTTACTCTTAAACCGGACGATCTGTAAAAAGACAACACATGTATATACAGTATACATATGTGTTATCTATTTCATGTAAAATAAAATTTACGATCGGCCATTTTGTTTTATACCCGTCCTTTAGTTCTCAGTTGTGCTAGACGATGACTGAAAAATGAGCACTATTTCGATTGATTCATTATTTTCTCAAAAGACAACCTTAGACGATACCCTACATTTTTTTCATAACAATTGTGATTTTTTGGACTTTGAACCAGACTTTAACCTCGGAGTTTTTCGGTGTTTCTCCTTAGAGAGATTGGGTAGGTTACACCGACCTCATTTAGCATGAATCGAAATTATCATTATTTTCGAGCAATTTCGAGAATTTATATATTAATACGTGAAGCGAAAACTCCGGATCCCTTTATAAGATCATTACGCACACGGAATAGTGTGAGATTTAGTATAAATGTTTAAGTAAATAAGCATAGATAAGAAGTGTAGAAAGCTAAAACATTTTAATTTCGACTTCTCAGGGGTCAGTAGTAAGCGTTTTAATATGCCATGAGCAATTTTTGTACAACCATCGTCGACACGGAACCATAAATTCGTAATAATTTTACCAGCCCGTATAACGTTGGACATGTCTCCCCAATGACTACTTCAATGAATGGTCAAAGGGAAAATTGCCATAACCTTGCTTACCTGATGAGTTAACGGGCGTTGTTTGTTGATGTTAGCACAATGTAGGACGTATAGCTCTTTAACACCTGTATAATACCAGCCTGTGACTGTCCCACTGCAGGGCAAAGGCCTCTTCTCATACAGAGAAGGCGTGAGCATTAATCACCACGCTTGCTCAAGACGGTTTGGCGATTTCAGATTTACATTATTAATTTATAAGTCCAGGTTTCCTCACGGTGTTTTCTTCACCGATGTCAGTGATGTCCAAGATAAATTCAGATAGTACTTATGAGTTGAAAAAGTTACATTGGTACTTGCCCGGGTTTGAACCCACAACCTCGTGTACAAGAGACGAGGTTTAAACCAGGGAAAAGGCCAGGCAGATGGCAGCATTAAGGCACAAATTTATATGACAAGCACAATTAATGTCACTCATAAATATGAATAAAGTTTAAAAAATATATATCTTCAAAACGATACAACTAACAACGATAATACATGAACAAATAAAATAAGATAAATAATCACAGGGCATCGAAAAATTCATCCGCATCACTGTCAACGGGAAAAGTGCCCAGAAGGCTGGCAGCATTGCAATGTTGAAAGGCAATGCTGATTCTTGACCAAAATAAAGGCCAGCCCTCTGGTCACGTGAAGAGGCGACCAAACGATTAAAAAAGAAGTAAATGTTGTAGGTAGGAATTCCAAATGGATTGGCTTTACGTTAACGTTACAGTCACAGTCATACTGATTTCTAGAACGAAATTATCGGCTAGTTAAGTGACGATAATACGATTGCCCCGTTCAAAGGACCAATCACAGCGGTTGCGTGTAGGTGTGTATAAGCTGGATCATATGCATACGATATGTTTCAATACACTTGGACACAAAATTAATGCACCCCTAGTACACAAAACCAAAATCATAGCTCATATACTCGTACATATGTTTGAATACATTTGGAGAGAAAATTAATGCATCCCTAGCACACAAAACCAAAATCAAATCTGTAACAACGAAACTGTAACACACTTAGTGATCCCAAAACAGTTTGAAATAAACAAACCTTTATTTACCTTCTGTCAATTAAATATACTGAGATCTGGTTATACAGAGCAAACATCGCGATGTTTCTTCAAGTTAACAACGTACGTATGTTTGATTTATGTCAAACGCATTGTTATTATATTATGCCTTCCCTTTCCTTGGTGGGAATTCAATTGTGTAGGTAAAGTTAATATTTATTGGTAAGGGAGTTTGCGGGGATGTGTACGTGTGTTTGTAATTGAAACGGGAAATAAATGTACCTTACATTACATACAACAAGATAACATTACATTACATTACGCCTGTATTTCTCGAAGTGATAGGCAAAGATATAGGTATATCATTACCCTGTCCCCTTTACCCTGTCGAAATTTTGGTGTAATATAGGTATATTACACCAACATTTCGACAGGGTTTTAAGTCCCATGTAATAGAGGGCGAGCGAACCTACCATCATCTATAGATTCAAGTTCTTCAAACCTATCAGGCTGACGTGTTGCTGGGGAGTTTGTTCTGCCACTTCTTCTTCCCATCAAAAACACTAGGAAGTGCATTTTGGGGGACTGTCTTTTGTAAACGTTTTTGACGTTCAAAAAGTGCTGTTTCTCAGCCTAATTTGTATAAATGAATTTTGATTTGATTTTCAATCAATTGGGCACTGATCCATACTTCAGTATGTCTTATTGTTTGTACATACATACAACAAGGTGCACGTGGAAGAAAAATAAATCTACTAGACTGAATGCGGATTGTAGCACCGCTGAGTGTTCTCTTTGTTTTAGTACTAATTAAGAACTAGTCTAGATTTAAAATTATTGTGGGCGTGATAAAGACGACCAGCAAAAAAAAAAATCTTTAGAATTTTGAAAGTAATGAAAATCTTTCAGCGATTGAAAGAATGATAAATATTTGTGACACTAACTTAGCCAAAACTGACTAAGTTTACAAATAAAGGACAAGTGCAAGTCCAAAAAGGCTGCCTAACTCTAATAAAAAATACCACATCGCTAATAGTAAGAGTTCCTGCCTTTCTAGATAGACATAAAAGCTACAATAAAGGAAACAAATGTAGAATCCCATAAAACGTGCAACTTCAAACCTCACGTAAAAACCATTACGTATCTAATGCATATAATTCCCACTCTAAAGTGTTCGTATAAAAAAGAAAAAGAAAATATTTCCAGTGAAGAAAATACTCGGATTATTTACGTTTCTTCCAAAGTTCTAATGCTAGTTTTAGTTCCAAATCTAGGTGGAGGGGTTAACGACCTAGGCGACATTTATGAATGACGTGGCCTGCATATGTTTGGGTCTCTGTCGACCGTCTGTTTGGCTTGGAACTGAAAATACAAAAATTTATTCCAACGCAGCCATAAACTTTATGCCATAACCCAAAATAGTTTTACCAATAATTGATAGGGCGATTGGCATTCATTAATTGACCAGTTGGGTTAGGTTCAGATTCATAAACATCCACGTTTGATTTAATCTTTTTCTTCTTTCTGTCTTTTATATCTAAAAGGTAATAATCCAATTAACCTTGTAAGCACTAATGGAGGTCATTCTATCAGATATTACCCGCACCAATGAGATAGAAAACGTTGGGTCCAAGAGCTATTAGTACAAAGATAATGAAATTGAATCCATCTTGATAGAGAAAACAAAAAGGTTGCCTGAAACCGTAAAGAGGCTGAATTTGAAAAACAATTAATTTGAGCTGTCTCCAGAATTAAGAAAAAAAGGTTTCATTGTTTAGTTTCTTGCCTGGACTTAAATTCGAATAAAAATAAAATATATTACGTTAAGTGCGTGGATATTTCATTCTAAGCAACTTTAAACGGAGCCCCAATCTGATTTAGAAATCTAGACCGCACAAAAGGCTATCTTAACAAAATATCTGAACTAGACCGATAGATTTCTCATCTCTATTTAACTTAAGATGCCTTTTCAAGAGTGGTACCTGTGCGTAACATTTTGAGAGATTGCAAAGATATGTAAGAGAAAATTTGCTTAAGTTGGATCAAAGATCTGAAGTTTTGGCCAGATTGAACATAGAGGCATTGATATATTATAGAACATAAGTTAATATACAAATGTATAGTATGTGCAGAACACAGTATTACATTGAACCATGATAAGACATAATGATTAAGGCGTAATTTCTGGCGAGTATTTAAACTAATATGTCTAATGATAACAAATAATATAAGGTAGTTACAACATGGTTACGGGTATAAAATACGTAAGTACAGCTGTCATCTACGCATTGTGTACACAGGCCAGCACATCAAGGTAACCCAAATATATTTTTTTTAATAGGTTTTCAACTTTATTACCAAAGAATAAGACTCATGTTCAATTGGGGAAATCTGACAGTTTGGGGTAGCTTGATGTGCTGGCGTCTGTACATCAAACTAATAATTACTAAACACCTTAACTGCCAGACAACGAGACACAATAGAAAATGTATTGTTTGTCGGTCACCTGGTTTAAGGTGTTGATATTTTTTTGCTGGAAAATAGATTTTAAATTTTTGCTTGTTTAAAAATGGAAAACCGCTGTTTCGCGTGATTTATTGCACACAAACCATTGCGCATGGGTGCACCTGGCGGAAAAGAGGTCATGGTGGTATTTAAAGTTATGTTAAAACATTTCAAATCTTTTTTTTTGTAATAACCAAGAAATAATGGAACTTGGACGTTAAATATCACCGTAACCACAGGGAAAACTTACCAGACTTGGAGTAGCTGATTCATTAAGCGTCTTTGTACACCCATTGTAATCAATGAGTTAGATCCGGATGTTAGTTTTACATCATTCAGATACTCACAGAACTTTTATCGTACCTTTATCACGTAGAACCTAAGTCTTATCCAGTAATCCACACAATTTAAGTACTGGCAATCTATTGCGAAGAATAGTAGGAACAAGTACTAGCTTGAAACGAAATAGTGCTGACATTTTAGGACAGAATTTTATTGGTCTGCCTGGCTGCGAGGCCTTAGCATTTGAAATACGGGTCTGGCCTTACAATGCCTGTTTAGCTAGAACGACCATGCGGTATTCTGGCTAAGTAGAATTAAAGCGCTGAAGTGCTGGTCCAATTTGCTGAATTAAGTTGAGAATAAGTGACGCGTGAGCCTTTGAATATATATTTTTTGTATTTTGTGGGTAGTAATGATGAAAACTTTACCTACTTTGTGTTCAGTGGTGAAGTATTTAATTAGTATTAATAGATAAGATAACATAAGATGATTTATGTGTCAAAAACATGCGTTTACACATCGAATAGCAAACAGGGTATTAAATATATAAAAAAATGTAGGCACAGAGGCCAGCATATCAAGCTACGCCGATCTGTCAAATTTAGTTGGTAGTTTTTCAACTTTATTGCAAAAGTATAAGGTTCATGTTCAAGTGAAAGTGTCAAAGAGTTATATATTTTTGGATATTCCAAAAAGTATTTACATGTTCGCAACAAGGTCATATTCAAAGTATTTTGAGCAAACAAAGCCGTCAATTGTAATATTTTATTGATAACACAGTCTGCCTCATTCATATGTAATAATGTCTACGACGAATACATCGTTTATATTCCTATTAGCCCCAATCACTTTACTCCAACTACTTTAGTATTTTCGAAAGAAACAAACAAACTATATATCTTTCGATCAGCGTAAAGTGCTTTTATTACCATAGCAATTCCTTCTTTGGCTAGGAAGCTGGTAGTAGATGCACGCATGAAAAAGCACGAACCGACGCCAAACAAATCAAATTCAAGCTTGTCAGCGCTTGCAAGCGGTTGTTGACGCTGGTTCTTACGGGTTTGTACAAAAATTGTGAGTACTGACTGTGCCATCCAGAGCGTTGATAACCTGCGCGAGTCAGCGCTTGAAGCGCTGACAAACCGGCACCAGAGTGCCTGGCACGAATGCTTGACGTAAACATATAACGTCAATTGGAACGGTTTAAAAATAAAAATACTCGTTTCAAATGTGATATTCATTTATTTTTGAAAGTAAATGCTACTGATTAGCTGTATTTTCAATTTAATAATCGGATTGACGTCATTTTTATTTAAAACATTCGAACTAGGAACGCTGATACCACTGATGCCTATGTTTATGTGCCATTCGGTATTATTTTGGCTTGAGCAAAGAAAATCTCAAAAAGTATTGTCGGAAGACATTCCACATTAATGATTGAAATTATAATGTTAAATGATGATGATTTTAAATCAGCTTCCAGACTCATCTTGTGACAGGAGAGCTGTTATGTTATAAAGTCGGCTTATCACTACGAGTCTAAACTTTAATTCACCTGCAAACCTCGTGCGCATGATTATTATAATAACTAGCCTACGTCGCATCGGATCCGTTTCCGTCGCAAACTTATACATACATTACAGAGTTTTAATAGACGCGACATGTTTACAACTATCTTTTGCCGGCAACTTCGCCAGCATGTATGTCGCTTATCGCGGATGCAGACAAATCCGCGGATTAAAAACTATCCTGTGTCCTTCCGAGGGTCTCAAGCTATCTCCATATCCAGTTCCATATAAATCGCTTCAGCGGATTAAGCATCAAACGGTAACAGACTGACAGACAGATAGAGTTACTTTCACATTTATAATTTACTAGCACTTCGCGCGCTAATATGTCGGCGTCGATTTCGTGGTTTTCACTTCAAACTGTAACATCAACAAAGCGTAGTTTTGTAAATAACAATTGCCTATATCACTCAGGAATACTGTAGCTTGTAACAGTGAAAACAATTTTAGAATTGGATCCTAACCGCCTACTGCCTGTACGTTTGTAATAATCTCCGGAACTTACGATGACTTCTGTATGTTCATACAAAAAAAAAATGATCTCTTTGTAATATTCGTATAGAATATACGGTAGTTTGACGACATATGTGGCGTAGCGGGCGAAGGTCCGCCTGCGACGCAGGTGGTTGCGGTTTCAATTCCCGCCTCGGGATAAATGTTTGTACGATCTACAAATATTTGCTCCGGGTATTCTGGGTATTTGCTGTGTATAATAAAAAATATCTATCTATGTAACATATTGTATTAAGTATATCAGTCATCTAGTACCCATAACACAAGCTCTGCTTGTGGCTAGCTTGGGGCTAGACGTTGCTGTGTGGATTGTCCAGCATTATTTATTTATCTTCTAATATATAAAATTCTCGTGTCACAATGTTAGTTACCATACTCCTCCGAAACGGCTTGACCGATTTTTATGAAATTTTATATGCATATTCAGTAGGGCTGAGAATCGGTTACTATCTATTTTTCATACCCTTAAGGGTGGTCCACCCCATACATTTTATATGGCAAAACAACGTTTGCTGGGTCAGCTAGTTTATTTATAGAAGTAGATTAATATGGATAATTATAGAATTATGCCCAAGTGCGAACAAGCACAGCTAACACTACGATAATAGTCTCTAGTAAATTATGCTACCTCTAAAATTAGGACTACCGGCACAATGTACATGGGTTTAGTTGCCAAGAACTTAGCATGTCCACCAGCACTTGATTTAGGGTGCATGTTACTGCGTATCCGATGTATATTACATACAAATTGTTTTAGGAAACTAAGGGAAGCATTTTCTACGATGCTTGTTGGTTTGTGTGAACTTGTATTATGTCAGTTATGAACTTGGATGGCAAAGCGATGTTGCTAGTGCGCTACAGGTTTTTTGCACGGACAAGAAATGTCCATGGTATTGAAGTTTCACCCTTAAATGCGGTTATCACATCTAACCGCGGTCAAGAGATGTCAGTGTTATTTTTAATTTATTACTGTGAAACAGTTTTTACAAGTATGGAGGTCAGTGTGAATTACTCTCTAACAACCATATTTCTACGCACTACATGAGATCATATTTTTTGTATTGTTATGCTTTTAATATCTTTCTTTTCTTTGTAAGTAGGTATTTACATAAACATAACAATGTATAGGTATAAATTGTTATGTTTATGGTTGTTGTCTTTGACGACCGATGTGGCGCGGTGGACGAAGGTCCGCCTGTGACGCAGGAGGTTGCGGGTTCGATTCCCGCCCTGGAACAAATGTTTGTACGATCTACAAATATTTGTTTCGGGTGTTCTCGGTATTTACTATGCATAATAAAAAATATCTATCTATGTAATCTATTGTATTAAGTATATCAGTCATCTAGTACCCATAACACAAGCTCTGCTTAGCTTGGGGCTAGATGATGCTGTGTGGATTGTCCAGCATTATTTATTTATTTATTTATTTATTGCGATGCTGGTTTTTTTTTTATTACATGAAAGACTGACAGCTAAAACAAACTGACCAAATCAAATCATAATCAACTGTAAGTGATAGAATGGAATTTGGAATGTGAGCCAATAGGAGCACATAGCTATACCAAATAAAAATTGCTCAAAAAGAAAGAAATACGAGTTAACACGTTGTTTGTGGCACCTTCTTGATCACGCAAATAGTGAAGGGATCTTGCTGATACCAGGGGTAGATCAATCCTTACCGGCTTCCCTTCGTAGTAACCAGTATCGCTAAATAATATTAGTACACACGGGTACATTATACATCAGCATTCAATACATCATAAAATAAAAATTATAAATAAATAAATAAATAAATATTGCTGGACAATCCACACAGCATCATCTAGCCCCAAGCTAAGCAGAGCTTGTGTTATGGGTACTAGATGACTGATATACTTAATACAGTACATTACATAGATAGATATTTTTATTATATATGTAGAAAATACCCAGAACACCCGGAACAAATATTTGTAGATCGTACAAACATTTGTCCCAAGGCGGGAATCGTACCCGCAACCTCTTGCGTCGCAGGCGGACCTTCGCCCGCCGCGCCACATCGGTCGTCAATTATAGATATTGTTATTTTTTAACTTTTGTATTGTTTATGTGTATATTCAAGTATACAACAAATAAACATCTATATATAATCCTACACATAAATATCTCTAGAACTCGGCGTTTTTTGATACGCATTAACTCAAATCCGCCATTGCGCGTTTTTTTTTTCTGGTAGTACTGCTCTGCCTATAACTTGATTATGTATGCGGTTAGAGGAGCTCGTAGCTAAAGAGGAGATTGTGGTTAAATAAAAACGACGTATGGTTCGGTTCAGTCTGTGGATGGGTGACGTTTCGTTACATTTCGAGACTATTCCGAGCCTCAGAATGCACGTTAAACCGTTGGTCCTGGCTGTGATTTATAAATCTTTGACTTTCGGGCTTCTGACCACCCATTATCACTGTAATGGGTGGTCAGAAGCCCGAAATTATGATAACCAGTCTTATCAAGGGGTATCGTGTTACCCAGTTACTAGGTTGTGGAGGTAAGATAGGCAGTCACTCTATATAAAAGACTGGTATTTGCCATATGTATGGTTAGAATAGAAAGGCTAGTCAGATGATGATGGGGTTATGGCTATAGGTGAAATAAACCGAAATAACTTACTTACCTCATTAAAATATAGTTCCCTGTTTCAATGGTGTAATTAGCCCTTAGTTAAAAGCGCCGTTTTGTCCACCTAAACGTTTGTGGTAAAGAACTGTAGTGTCGGTCAGTTATAACTTTGCTAATGTACATGGCAGCTCGCACAATTACGTAGTTTAATCTGAAGCACTTAGTTGTGTCTCGAAACGGAACGTAAAATTAGGCTTCCAGGTTGTTCTTATATGTATTTTACTGTTAGTTTAATTTTGGTCGTCAACGTTGATTTTATGGAAGTTTGTTCCATTTAAAATTTGTTTGGTTTGTCTATTGTTAAAATGATAGAATATAACGTTACGCCTGTATTCCCGTGAGGGTTAAACAGAGATGTACTTGTAGTACGGGGTTCATTACAGGTGCCAGTTATGTTTAAAACGTGAAATGTATGTTTTATTTCTTATATGTATTAATAGTTATGTTATGTATCATCATCATCGTCTGCTTAGCCTTTTCCCAACTATGTTAGGGTCGGCTACCAGTCTAACATGGAGCGACTGCCTATCTGACCTCCACAACCCAGTTACTGGGCAACACGGCAACCCCTTGGTAAGACTAGTTATCAGACTTAGGGTTTCTGACTACCCGTAACGACTGTCAAAGATCTACAAATGACAGCCGGGCCCAACGGCTTAACGTGCTTTCCGAGGCACGGAGAAGTCTCGATATCTTACGAACGGTCACCCATCCACAGTTATGTTATGTATAATAAATTAAAATAGTTTTCAAATCTTTTTTCTTCTCTATCAAGTCAATAATGATTGCCTATAAGAATCGTCTGACCCGGCTCTTTAAAGCTATTATATGTCTGTTTGTTTAGTGCAAAAAAAAAAACTATTTTTTTCTATGCTAACCTGAGAAGCACCCAACCTTTCTCAAACTAAACTACTTCTTACCATTTTTATCTGAACACACGACCAAAATATTTGCATTGGCCAATCCCTTTTCAAATCCTATATCTAGAAAATAGCGCAATATCCTCACCGTGTAGGATAGTCGAATACGATCGGATTTGACTCAGCGGATCGGGTATTCGATAAGAAACTAAATTATTGCCCAATGTTGACCGTAACGATAGTCAACGACAATCGATTTGTGCCCGTATGGTGTAAATCGGCTTTAAGGGTGCGTTTCGAACAGGGATGAGCGAGGAGGCGTAGCGGAGCTGTGAATGGGTGTGACTTTTCCACCAAAATCTGTAAGAAGCAGCTAAGCGGTGCATGGAAGTATAGCGGTATCTACTGTGAGAGGAAGCGGTGTAGTACAATACAAACAAAACACGCTACTCGAGAGAGGCACCGCACATCGTTCGCCCGCACTCCTCGCACAAATTTCGTATGTACTTTTAGACATGTGGTGAAGGAAGTTTGTAGTGAGTGTGACCTGGCCTTACAGTTAATTAAAGTCCCTGAGAAAGCTTGATGATCAATGCTCAATGCTCATGCCTTCTCAGTATTGGATTACTAAAAGGCTGGTATCATTATTCTTGGATAAAACCTGCCGTCTAAGTTTCGAACTCCTGTCTAATAACGACGCCTGGGCCTAACAATTTAACATGTTTTCTTAAACGTTACCAGAGGTATAAAGTGGTCACCCATCCACAGACTAACCCTATAAACTCCAACTTCATCTTGCACTTAATTGTTGTTTATTTTAAAAAATCAGTCTGTTCTACAGTGTCGTCAAAATATTTTCGTTGTGGGGAAATTTTGAACATTATTTTCAATACACGTCATTACTTATGTATTACGTCATATAAATGGCATCATCGCATTAGTTAATCGTAAAACCAACAATGTCAAGTTAGGTCAACAATTGCAAGCGTTGTAGTCATTGTGTTACTTGTTGACTATAAAACCACTTTATTGAAATCCCTCGCGTATTATCTCTTTGTATTAAAATGGAGGATGAATCATTCAATTTTACATATAATATTTAAATTATTTTAAATGGCAAAAGAGCTTTTTTTATCATGTTTAAGCATACCCCGACATGGTTGGTTGCATAGCCTTTTGGCTATGCATATCATGATTATGATGATAGTGATGGTGATGATGATGATGATGAGCATTTTGAGCATCGTGATGATGGTTGTGGTGGAAGAGTGATACATGAAAATGTTTATTTGCCACAGAGAATGTGCATATTTAAAGATTTACGAGGCGAAAATAAAATTAAAAAGAGGTAACTTTAGTGATAGTGTAAGTAAGTATTACATTTTGCTAAAATTATGTTTGTTAAGATAAAACACAAACTAAACGTATACACACAATCACACACAATAGCGTGTAATTGTCGCAGATAATAGTGGCAAGATGGATACCACTCAGCATGATGCTGTGCTATGGGACGGCACCAGGTTTCAATGGCCACCTTGATGATTATGATGATGATGATGAAAACATGCATATTATATGATCAGCTTATTGCTAAAGTAAAGGTACTAATGTGTGTTATGAATATAACATAAGATCATCTTGTCTGTATTCCCCAAGGGGAGAGGTGTACTTATAGTCATCTATTTTGAATCTTATTGACATCAGCATTAATATTAAGACATGTCACCTAATATATTTGACATTTATTGAAATCGATTCTCTATTTATACTGATTATTGACATCTTTATTGAAATTGATTATATTCTTTATTTATATTGATATGCATGTACCTATCTATTAATTGATTTTATTACTAATGTGACATAATTTTATATTATTCTACCACTTTATGATAATTATTTTAAAAGTTAAATTGTTGTTCGAAATAAAGACAATGTAATTAAATATATTTGTACGCCTCTGGGCAAAACATAGAGGACCTACCTTTCTGTAACACCACTATTATAATTTGACCTATGTTTACAAATAAAGCATTCTGATTCTGATTCACATTTCGGCAGTTACATTTCTGTCCCGTGTTAGAGGTCGCATGATATCCATAGGTGCTATCAACGGGGTACAAATCCAGACTTCGTGAACATTAATTTTTGCCCAACCTTAGGTATCGACCCCAAGACCACATACTTAGCAGTAACACTTGCGGCCACTAGACCGATGACGGAATCATGATAATTAAACTTAAAACAAACTTCAAACGACCTTCTTCGTCTCAAAGTGTTCCCAAAGAAATTACAACATCACATTTCAGGACAATTAACTGTTTTCTTGAACAGACAATTCAGGAGAAACGCATTGCAATTAGGTTTTTCAAGCTGCCTCCGTGAAAGAAAGCCTATTAGAGTTGTCAGTCCGTCTGTCACCGTGTACATTTTGAGAAAATGGAAACGGAGAGAGTTTTCCCCGAGCACCGTTTTTGTTAAAAGGAATTGTAATTAAAAATGTAAAGAGGATTACGTTTGCGAACGGAAATGGTATGAGGACACTTATGCTATGATATGCTTTCCTGGTAGCATTTTTGTGAAATATACCATATGCTCCTATTCCAGTTAAAAATAAATTTGAATAATTATGCAGAACATACATAAGTATTCTTTCTTTTTTTGACAGAAAGCCTTTCGCGCACAAATATTTCAAAGTTTTATTTGACGTACACTAAAAATAGACACATAAGAATAATCTGAACGTACTACCACAACCGATCGCTAGAATATAATTCCTCAACCACAATGTGTATGTCTATCAGTGCAAAATGTTTCCTTTTTCTCCAAAGTTGCCTTCAACAACTGTAGAAAAAAAGGCGTAGCTTATTCTAAATAAGAATCCCTCCTGCTCTTATTCAGACAGACAGAATATCTTCTTCGTCCAAACAACCCTACTTGTCATCTCAATAGACACCTCCTTTCAAGCCATATTAATTATCTTCCATACAATCCATCAGTCGTTTTTACGGTGCTTTTGTATTCTTTAACCCACCAAATTCGTACTCAAAACTTTCCTCACAACATGATCCTCATCCATAGCTTATTCTAAATCAAGTCAAGTAAAGGATACCTACCAAATTCAACAAAAGTGTAAACAAACTGGAAACCAATACTTGCAGAATCAGAAAATAGACACCCAAACCGCTAGGATAAAAAGAAAAAGGTTATCTGAAAGCTAAAACCTGACCTTATTGAGAGCGCGTCGAGCCGTTGCAAAAAAAACTGCTACACTGACACGCTCTAAAAACTCTATAGTTTCATGTATGTAGCCGAGTTTACGTTTAAATTTTTTAAGGTAACTAGAACATTTAAAGATCAATAGATTAGATATTTACTAGAATCAATGATAACTCGGTCCGTTCTCTCCGCCGAGGCCGACCTATCAATGTCCTCTTCCCGACCCTTGGCTCGAGCCAGCCCGCGTAGCTGAGCCAGTAGTTGTTTAAATTAGTCCCTAAGTAATATATCTATTAGATCCAGCCCGTCCCTTGTTGTCCTCTCCCAGCGACGTCCTAAGCCGAGGCTCGTACACCGTAGCGATTGATCGCTTACCTTTTAAGTTTTTTACACCCTGGTTGGAGGCCTAAATTTCTGATTAACTCCCACGGTTAAGCAGTAGATATCCATGAAGGATAAACTGCGAGATGCCTATTCCAAAAAAAAACTGCGTATAAGCGTAGCGCAGGCGTGCGCCTTCGTACATTGTTTGCAACTATCTGTGTTTGTATAGAAATAACGCGTAGTGCAACACACAGAAAACGCATTCACGCGCAGGGTTCGTCTTTCAGTGTGATTTTTTATTTATTTATTTATTTATTTATTTGTTTATAACACACATACACTATCCTCACAGGCTTACTTACCTAATACAATAGTGTAGTATAATACGAGATAACAAATCTTAGCCTAAAGTAATGTTACAAATTGCGGCCTGTGTGAATTCGCTCAGAGTACAATTGAAGCAGTCAATCTGTTGTGACATCATATTGAGTGTACGCAACGCGCGCGTCAGTGGCGCGCGCTGCAGCAGATTGGTGCGAGCGGGCGGCACCCACAGCAGCGGCGGCCGCCTCCGGCGCCCCACATGCCCGTCAGGTACACACAACCTAACTGTGCGTAGAACGCCTGGGTTGTGTATTTTACCACGCATAATCTTAAATAAATAAGTGGCGAGAGCAACTTCCCTTCTTACTTCCAGCTTGGTATAGCCTACCATGCCCAGCACAAAAAGAGTTGGATACAACAGTGGATACCCTGGATATACACCATACTGCTTTAAGTACAAGAATCTCATAAATTTGTTCTGGATACGTTCTAACATTAATTTGTATTTGGCTTCATGCGGCGACCAGACAACGGCATTGCATTCCAAATGACTTTTTACAAGCGCTTCGTACAGCGATCTCAGAGCACTGATGTTCGTGAACTGGTTTCCTAGCCGTACGACCAACCCTAAATTGCGATATGCTTTTTTGCAAACATTCGAGACATGTTTACGGAAATTCAAATCCGTAGTAAAGCACACGCCTAAGTCCTTAACCTCTGAGACACGTTGTAACCGCGTTCCGTCCATACAGTATTGATAGTGGCTCGGGTCGCGCGCGCGGGTAAATGATAACACCGAACATTTGGCTACATTGAAATATAACTTATTGCTAAGACTCCACTCTACTACCCTGTTAATATCCTGCTGCAATATGTCATGATCAGTTTCCTGTTTGATTTTAAGGACTAATTTTAAGTCGTCAGCAAATAACAATGGTGTGGATTTATTGACTACTCTCGGCAAGTCGTTAATTGTTAAAATGAAGAGAAGTGGCCCTAAATTACTGCCCTGGCTAACTCCCGATCTCGTGAAATAGGGCTCAGAAAGCTGCCCACTACAGTCGACGTACTGACAACGGTCACGCAAGTAGCAAGCGAAAAATGACAAAGTGTGAGGTGTACAGCCTACACCAGCCAGCTTAGCTAGAAGGACGTCGTTATCTACCGTGTCAAAAGCCTTCCTGAAATCGAAGTAGGCAACATCTACCTGTTGACCTGCATCCACCGTAGGCACTATTTGTGTCATAAGATCCAGCAAGTTCCCCGTTGTCCCCCGCCCAGAACGGAAACCATGCTGCGCGTCGGACAACAGAGCGCTAATCTGTGGATACAGGCTACTGTGAATGGTCGACTCAAACACTTTAGCTGGAGTGCATAATACTGCTACAGGTCTATAATCGCAGGGCTCTGAACCACTACTACTTTTGGGCACGGGCACGACCCGGGTAAGTTTCCAGCGCTCAGGAAAAGTTGCGGTCTGGATACAGACGTTGTACAAATGTAGTAACGGTTTAACCAACACCGCCCGGCAATCCCTAAAAATGTACACCGGAATACCATCCGGCCCGGCTGAGCGCTTAGGCGGCAAGCGTGTGAGTGCGCGCCATACGTCAGTGGGGCCCACGCACGCTAAGTGCGCCCGCGCGCCCGGAGATGCGGCTGCTGCCTCGCCCGCACTCGCCGCCGCCACACTCAGTTCAGGAGGTTCCGGATTGTACACCGATTGAAAAAATCGAGCGAACTCATTGGCACATTCGTAATCCGATAAAACCCGTCCGTCCTTAATTAACTTCCGCTGACTGGAAGCGCCTTTTCTAGACCTAATATACCCCCAAAACGCTCGCGGATCCTTCGCCAGGTGCCCTTGTACGCGGTTGCGGTACTGATCATGCGCTCGAGCAGTTTCGGCTTTCACTCTCGCCCTGTACCGTGCGAATTCCACATAGTCACTGCGTGATTTACTTAATTTATATTTTTTATGTAATAAATATTTACATTTTATAACTCTAATAATTTCAGCTGTATACCAAACTGGATAAACGTATCTATTACTTGGTGAAGTAATATGTTTACTCTTTAGAGGGACACAATGGTCGAAAACGTCATATAACTTATTATAAAATAAATCTAAAACTATATCTGGATCCCGCAAGTCGTAAATCTCACTCCAGTCTATTTTAGCTAATAAACTATACATTTGATTGAAGTCAGCTTTATTAAAATTCCAAAATGTACGAGCTATCAAAGATTGAAATTGCGATTGTCGCGTACACTGCGATGCGGGAGAAGTACGAGGCGCGGGGGGCGGCAGGGGCGAACTCGCGCGCGCGCCGCGCTCAAAGCGGACGGCCAACGGAGGATGGTACGCGTCCACGGGCTGCAGGCCCTCGTCTGCCGCGGTCACCGACACGCCATCACGCGCACTCAACACGAGGTCTAACTGCCTATTGTTGCAGTTAGGCACTGCATTGCACTGAGCAAATTCACAGAAGGCCATGAAATATTCATAATAATTAGCAATATTGTTATTACACGAGTACATATTAAAGTCCCCTAATATAATTAAATTACTGCTGTATTTGATTCTTACTATTGAAGTGATGATGAGGTGCAGTGTGCCAATCGCCTAAAACAGGGTTACTTAACACTGTGTTATAAACAACATTTAGCTGGCTACGAGAAGCTATGTTGCAGTAATACTGGCAACAAAGTTTCGCAACTGTATTCCAATATTGTTTGTAATAAATACGCGGCTCCATACATTCTCCAGTAAAGCAAGAATCCTAACTATTATTAAAAATGCAAATATGAGTTTCTTATTGGATTGATTGTTATACTTTCAGGTCTTAACTGTAAGACGGATAGGTATGGATTTTTTTTAGTTTTAATCCCGGTAGTAAGTATCTTGCTGGATATTTTCCGACCTTAACGCGGACAAAGCCACGGGCAGAACCTAGTTCTTAAGCAATAAGGTACCTATTTAGATAACGCTTCGGTCAGAATTCGATCGATTGATGACCTAGGATTGGTGCCAGTTTAGGCATCGATTATAATTATTTATTCAAGTATTTTTATTAGTAGAAAAAGTAGGGCGATTGGAATTTTCGAAATCCATAACAAAACTTTGGGACTCTATATTACTAAGCCTTCAGTTCCCGTGTAGACAAAAGTTAAAATTCTGTACTTTTCTATTTAAATTACTGGTTTTTAGGAGAAGTACTGGTATAACATTAAATGATAAAGTATATTTATTTCTGTAAATTGGTTTTGATAAACACTTTTACACATCAACAAGTTTTTTTTTGCTGGATCGGTGTTTTTTTATCTTATTATTATGAGAAGGAACACCGAAAGAAACTATTAACAGTCTACAGTCATCATCATCATCTGCCTAGCCTTTTTTCCAACTATGTTGAAGTCGGCTTCAAGTCTAACTGGATGCAGATGAATATCAGTATTTTACATGTAGCGACTGCCTATCTGACCTCCACAACCCAGTTACTAGGCAACCTGATACCCCTTGGTAAAGTCATCGGTAAAGTGGTTACCACCACGAGTGATGGTGGTCACCTAATTTAATGCTCAAAGAACCTATTCAGGAAAATAAGCAAACAAAATGTCCTCTACCATATACCTACACAATGTTCTTTAGAGAAAAGATTACTCAGAGAAACACGAGATAAGAGTTCCCATAGCTTTCCAGTACTTAGGTACTAATAAACTGTGTCAGCTGTTGCAAGAGTGGGTGATGATGGTAGGGTTGCAACTTTTGTTCGCAGTCGAGGGGTGCCGTATTGTTGTACACTTTGAGTATCGTTCGCAGCTTAGTCACTACTAAACGGGAAAATATGATGTGTTTGTATAATTAGGAAACTATTTTTTGTACATATTTTCATTAGTTGCTATTGTGTAATCAATAGGTAGGTATGATCCTGTTGGAATGTTCAGATAATCAAATTGTATCCATTTTCGGATGTTCATTAAATTTACTCGTTAGATAAAACAACATTTGTGATAGATCAAAATTAATTTATTTGAGATCAAAGCAGTTTAAAAACTAATGAAATTCAGATATACCATAACTTTTTGTTATTAAAAATAAAAAAATATGTTTTTCCGTTAGGGTAAGTAACGTTTTGAACGTCAAAAATTATATCAGACATTGCCCCGAAACGCCCGACCGCACATACTCGTAGTGTACACTACGTACGTGTTTATGTTGGGAAAAAGAAGTGGCGCAACAAACTCTCCAGCAACACATCTGTCTGAGAAGTAAGAAAAACATCAATGAATCCATACAATAGAATACAAAGAAATTTTTTTTTTTTTTTTTTAAACGTTGCCCCACACTAGGAATTTCTCCTGTATCGTGGGTGCGTTTACAAACATTTAAACTCACATACACAAACAGCCAGACCCGGAACAACTACCTGTAGGTCCTACAAATATTTGTTCCGTGCGGGGATCGAACCCACAACACGCGGCGCAGCAGCCGATGGCTCAACCACTGCGCCAACCGTGTCGTCATAGTATTATCATTATAGTAGCCCTAGCAACCGAAAATGTCAAATTACCTAGCTATTAGTTTCACGTACGTAATGTAGAGGCGCTGTTTCAATGTTAGTACAAGTTGTTGTCGTTTTCGGTTGGTAAACTCCTCGCGAAAAATTCGTCCATACATTATCTTGGTCGAATCATGTTGAGTAGTGTCTATATAATAACCACGCAGATATAAGTGGACCTGTCCAGTCAGTGTACGCATTTCTTAGCCTTCGTGTAGCTCAAATAAGAATTTAAAGAGCTCAATAAAATTGGAAAGCAAACTAAGCATAAAAACAATATGGTAAAATTATCATAATCATTCAATAAACACAACACCCAAGTTACCAAACATAAAATTGAATAGCACATTCAGTTCAAAACTCTCAACAAAGAGCAAACAAGAAATACATGTGGGTAAAATAAAAAAAAGGGGAGTCGACAAAACATACGGTCGTTGTATACGCAATAAAAAGAACAAAGTTTCCGTAAGTGGGTTCCGTAAAAAGAAAGCAAACGGTTCCCTCGCCCTTGCAAATATTGCCATCGCCAGCAATCGGAATCTTCCAGGGTATATTTGGCTATATCTAAGCTTTCACACAACATAGTCCCTTCGTTTTTTTTGAGACAGAAATTATGCAAACCTCGCCGACAGAGTGTGACAGTCGTTTTGAAATTTTAATGTCGTACTTTTCGGACCCAATTTTTTGAGACCCCCTTTCTTTGTGGAGTTGCAAAAATATGACGCGTATTCGGTTTTTGTGAGAGTCAGAGATATACATACCTACATAAATGTCGCATGTATTTTCGGGTGGTAAGACAGATTAGTACACTCACATTGTGCTTACTTTATTTAAGCCCCGTGTAATAAGGTGTCAGCTTGTTATCAGAATTAGAACAAAAATCAAAATCCTGACTCCGGGCTTCTACTGAGGAATGTTACATGAAAAACCCGATTACACTTTACCTGACCTTGGAATATAGACGTGATGCTTAGTAGCGCTTGTGACTAGACAAGGAGGCCGTTTAAAGAGTATACATACTTATTTTAATAATTCCTGCTGGCCATTTACGATTCCGTTCGTTTTTGCCGGTACTTCATTAAGTCAAATAAAGTAATGTTTTCAAATGAAATGAAGTTCCCTAATTTTCTTTCCAAACTTATAATGTTCGTTTAACATTTCCTATTTGAGACCTACCGCGGCAAACGCAATTATCTTACCTTAAACTTTTGATAGCTTCACTTAATTTTACTTTAGGAAATCGTCTTTTGAACGAATCAACTTAGAGAGAATTGTTTGCTAGGTTGGCTACGGATAAATTGTATGACAGTTGGTTGAATTGAAATTAAAAGGGGGTGAATTAATTCCGATTGACATGGTCATGCCACTTATATACGTAAAGGGCTGCTTTTTATTACTCTTGTTCACAAGCACACTGCTGAGCATTTAACTGTTCCCTGTTCCCTGGTTGGGTAAAAGTTTAATCATCTTAATCGTAGCAGCGGTCTGTAGCAGCCTAGAGCTTGGACTTGTGTCCAGTAGTTGGAAATAGGCTCGCCTATTGTATTCAATGGGATGCGAGCCTATTTCCAACTACTACTACAACACCAGTAAATCCTATTGGATTTAAACATTAGTACTGGTGGGATATCGGTGTACCTAATCTACCGGGGAATGCATGCTCGATAGTGATATGTTTTTTTGCCAACCCATAATCACAAACTGCATCTCTGTTTGGGGTGGAACCTAGAAAACCTCATTACTTACCTTAGAACGAGCTCAAAGGGCTATTCTAAAAGTAATGCACTTTAAGCGTAGGGACTTCCCTACAGCCCAACTCTATTCCGAGGCTCAAGTCCTGACAGTCAGACAGCTGTATATACTCCGTGCCGTGCTGCGTAGACACTCCATGCTACCCTTGGATCAGAAAATCCTGTTTAGATGCAAAGAGTTTCCCGTTTGTGATTTCACCAGGTCTCGAACTGCATTCGCCAGTTGCCAATTCCTTGCTTCTAGCTCCCGACTTAGCAATGAATTAAATAAAGTATTACCGATTTATACCCGCCCAAAATACGAAGTGAAAAATATACTTACCAAGTGGTTGCAAGAGTTATCATATGACGAAACAAAGACCTAATCAAAATAATGTCTTGACTAAAATGTATACTGTATGCACAAAATAATTTGGTTTGTATTCTGAATAAGTACTTGCATGGTTATGTTTTATTAATTGCCTGTCACTGAAATTTCTTGAGTGTAGACCGCGATTCGGCAAACGTAGTGTAGGACGCCCTTTGACCAGGTGGGATGACGATCTGCGAAAGACTGCAGGCAGATGCTGGATGAGGCAAGCAAAGAAGACAGGTCGCTATGGCGCTCATCAGGAGAGGGCTTTGTCCAGCAGTGGACCAGTATAGCCTGATGCTCATGATAATGATGATCACTGAAATTTCAAGGAACATTGGCTTCTAAGACACAGTCTTCTTGCCTAGTTAAGGAGTCAAACGTTCCACTTACAACTGTGCCTGTATTGTACAACTTAGTTATAAGTCTCTGTCCTGCACTGTTTGGTTTTTGTGTACAAATTAATAAATTATTATTAATAAATTATTATTATTATTTATTATTATTATTGAAGATACCTGAAGTTGAATAAATCAAACTACTACTAATTCTACTAAACTACCGTGGAAGTTTCGGAATCATTAAATTTATTTGAAGGTTTTTTTTTCCGCTTCTGGTATTATACGCGTTAGGGACCCGTATTTAGAATCCTCGTCTGTACAGGAAATACCCGTGTTTACCTTATGTAAGCAAACTTTACCGGCTGTTTAAATATTTTGAAAAGAGGACAATTGAACGTTTTATTTTCGTATTTCTGCAATGCTATTCTGTAAAATAATCTGCCCGTTAAAACTTGTGTGCAGTGCGCTGTCGGTGTCACCCTGTTTATGTAAGAAACTCACAGCTCACTTCACCGTTGATTTCCTTGGGAGAATTTTAGAAAACCAGCGGCTCCAGTATTACCGTAGGTATTCATATCCGTACATGATATAATTACTTGGTAAGTTACCTAAAAATGTTTTATTTCCTGAATACACATTATACAGTTGGTGCCGTCTCCTTTTAAGCATATAGATGCCTGTGCCAGGAGGCGCCGCTCTTTTATTTATATCTTACAATTTCTTTTCTTATCTGTTTGAATTGATAACTTAAATCTTTGTTGATTTAAGTTATCTATTCTAATTGGAATAAAAAAGGCTGTAATTACGTTGAAATGAAAAACCGTCAGAAAAAGTTTCGTGAGGTTTAAGTATCGTCCATCTTGGCAGTAAAATAGATACATTTTCAATAAATAATGCCAATTCAATCATTACTACTAGATTGCTTTTCAATCTACATGTAACGATATTCTAACGCCCAGAAACCCTTAACTTTGATACATAAATAAAACTAAATCAATTGTCATCCCCCACGTAAACCACCCACAAGCTCCCGTTCACTATCGTGTAACCACTTCCGAAAACCCGTGACCTGAACCAGATTACACATGTCGTTTGACAAGATAGGGTTACTTGAGTGATAACTTATCTGCCTCAATCTGAGCACGGTTGCTCCGAACATTCTCGAAGATACACAAACAAGGAGTTTGTATACGAAAAAAGAAAAGAGTTTTTTTACTTTTTTTCGGCTGTTCCTTTTTCAAACTATCTATCACTCACGCACGTACGATTGACATTTCATGGACTACATTGAGTGATGGAAGATGCATTGACTTAACTGTTTTATTTTGTTTTTTTTTTCTAGCTTGTCTATCATTTTTGAGTGAATGAGGCTCGAATTTCGTCCGCTTGGTGGTGCTGTTGTTTATGGAGACCTGTCAAAGTCAATGACGCCATGAGTATCTATGTACGTTGCTAAAATTAAATGTACCTACTGCTGGTTGACATATTCCAGTACATTTATGTTTAGACGAACGTATTGCCCTAAGTTTGACAACGTGGGTCTCAGATTAGCTGAGTCATAGAGTGCTGATTGTTGTCTGTGACTGTGTCACTTCGATGTTAATTACGCGCTATTGCAACAGTAATAATAGCAGAGCATGGCCCGTTCTAGAGACTTCTCTGAGTAGTTTGTTCGCAACCCCAATTGTACAAGCCCGAATCGGTCTTGGCATGTTTTCTAAACTTTCTTTTGCATCACCGTATTTAATAAGAATAATTAAAAGCTATCAGCAAATTATATAAACTGTTTCAGTGTAAACGTCTGACAGCGTCCATTATAAAACAATTTTCTACACTCGATTCTTATAATTCACCCGGAATCGACAGTTGCCTCGTGCAAATGATATCGATTTATTTTCTCATGGTCAATGAATAAAGTGATTACAATTTGAAAGGTTGGTAACAGATGGTGCCAATTCCCTTGACGACGATCTAAACTAAATTAGGGCTATTTCTTTATTCTTCTGTCTTATAAAACAAAAAAGAGACAGAGATTATAACAGCAGCTAATTTAGTTGAACAAAATTTTCCATACAAACATTTTTGACATTTGACTGACGAATTCAAGGGCATAAACTAATTTGACGTAGTTCCTTACTGTCAATGTCATTTTCTTGAGTTGTCTGACAGAAAGAGTTGTCAATTCTATAATGTTAGTTTAGGTGCTATTACGTTTTTAAAGTAAAAGAAATTAATAAACCTACGTAAATGATTCCAGGATTATTTTATTGTATTTAAAGAATATACATTTTCTAGTACCGCTGTTATTTGCTTATGAGACCTTTCACGATCATAACATAGGAAAATTAAGTTGGTATTTCTAAATTTAAATAATCTATTATCTTTCTTCAGAATTAGAATTCAGTAAGAACATCAAAGAACAAGAAAATTACTTGTTCCGTATTTAAATAACATTGAACAATAAAAACTAAAAGACAAAAGCAGATCAAGTTATTAACATTTCTTTAGAACTAGTAATTTTGCTTTGCGCAAACGATTTTAATTATTTTGTGTATTGGAGCATTAAAATTGTTAACCGTTAGAGAATAACGTATTTTGAATGGGTTTGTGAACGTAGGCAGAGTTTTTTTAATGGCATTAGTAGGTCTTAATAACACTTTGTAGATATAGGAGGTGTGACGACCCATTTCGATTAGCTATACTTAAGTGCGTCTGGCGCACCTTATACAGTTAGTCGAGCTAACATTGGTGATTGGCTTATTTTACTTTAGACCAGAGGCCCTAACGTCAATCGTAACATTGACGTAAACGTAATGTAAAATCAAACGAATTTGAATCTCAAATACAACTATATTAAATTTATGAGACAAGCGCTAAAATGTATCATCCAAAGATATGAATAAAGTCTTAAAAATAAATAAAATTTATGTTCGATTTTCAATTTTAAAATCGTTCAAACAGACGACGACGCGCGACATTCCATTTACGTCAAGCATTCGTGCTAGACACAGACACAGAAGAAGCTATAAAATAGCTATAAATCGTGCACGAATTTATAACTGATTGGGTCTTAGTACAGCGTCGTCAATTCATGGGCAAAGTTGTACCTATGAAAGCTAGATGTGTATTAAAACAAAATGCAGTTAAACCTTCAAATAACTACACAAAAAAAGACATTTATACAAACAACAAACCATTCCATTACATTTTATGACGCCATCTTAATTCTACTTTAAAATACCGCCACTTAAAAACATAGCGTCGTTTCTTCTATTGTCTTTTTACAGCAACGTATAAAAGAGACGCAAAAATGTTTCATTACACAAAATACTTCGTACCTACTCATAAACGGGTAACTCATTTTACGCTCATTACGTCATCCGCGCCGGTACTTACGGTATATTGTGTTACATTGACAGAATACGTAATTAGATATTTCGATTTAACGTTCATATATGTGGGTTTTACTGCTATTTTTTTCAGTTTCCTTACAGTGATTTAGGGATTGGATTGTGACGAATAGTAGTACGTATTATTCGAGTTATTGTTTCTTTTTACGATATCATAATTGTGATATTAAAATAGTAGCTTAGTCCTTGCACCTGCTATCGGTGTACCCCAATGTTTTATATATTTTTTTGAAGTGTATAAAAACGTAATTTATAGGTATTAACAAAAAAGCAATGTCTAATATTTCTAAATGATTTAATGGTATTTTTATATTTAAATATTGAATTATGTAATATATACCTGTATGTAATTAAGAAATGAAAATTATGATATTGTTGTTTTGATCATAAGTAAAGTAGGACCTACAGTTTCGGACAGGAATAAAAACAGTAATTTTTTTACAAACTTTTTAAAATTAATTTTTAGCGGCCAAAATCCGGACTCAATATCCAGTTTGTTAAGTATAATAAGAACAAAATCATTCCATAAAATATTTGAATATTATCCTAGTACGCTGCCAGATTCCCTAGTGCCCGCGAAAATACATTATTTGCTTCAGCATATAACAAAACTATGCAAACATAATATAAGACTATTCATTATAATGTTCATACAACTATTAATAATTGAGAACCAGCTTTTGTAATAAATTTCAAATGTAAATCAATACGTAGTTTATACATACGAAAAAGCGTTCGGGGTTCGAGTGGTTTTTGTCAAAACACTTACATAAGATATTATTATGCATGGGAATGCTTACACCGAAAGGGTAGGAATACAAACACTGGAAACAATACCAATGGTCAATACCGAATGTTTTTGCATGTTTAATATTAATAGTGTAAATGCTGGGACGTGCCTCGTAATCCGAAAGGTTTTGGTCCCCTGCTGAGAACAGACCACCTCATGAATCCTTTGGTGTAAATGTTCCAGGCGATTGAAACATTTATTTTCAAAATGGCGCGTGGTCGTCTATCATTCGTAAATAATATATTTATAATGTTCGAGAAAAGTAGAGGAATTGTTCTAGAAAATAAGGATGACCGGAAAAAAAAAATATTTTATTAGACAGTCCGTCAGTCAGTTAATAAAAAAATATTACACACGTATTTATTGCTTTATCAAATGAATAAAAATAACTTAGATACAACGCATTCAATTTGGTGAGTGGCTCGCCACCTCACCACTCAGTATAAATCCTACATAGGCGTGACGTCATGTCGCCGTTTTACTTAATGTATCGACCTTATCTTTTTACTTAAAAAAAGAAAAAATATTTGTCCAATTGTTAACTTCATGTATCGACCTTATCGTTTTACTTAAAAAAAGAAAAAATATTTATCTAATTTTTTTTAATACGCTACCTGACGGACAAAAAAATAATAGTTTTTGACTGAATTATTTTTCGTTTTAATACGTAGTATTTACGTTACCTATTCGTTTCTCACACCTAGTTGTCTTCTTCTTAGCATGTCGATGGTAATCTACATTGAGTCGGCCAAGTACTAAGCTGCTTGTTTGTAGTTATCAGTAGCGTCCATCAATTCCTGTAGCGTGCACGCATAAGCGTGCGCAGGACTCGATATCAGATGCTCCATTGTTTTTGGAACACTTGCATTCCAATATTGATTATATACCTGATTAAGTTTTCCTTGCTTTTCATCCATCTCCATCTTTATCCGTATAGCATCCTGTATCCGTATTCTGTTTAGAGACTTCCATGTATATTCCAAGACAACTCATGTACAAGTGGGAGATTTTTAGTAGGTGAAACCTATGAGATGAGTAGGGAAGGATGATCTCGTCACAGCCTTAGTTCTTCTCCAGACCATTCGCCAGTGTGTGGTCATCTAATTATGATATTGAACGAAATAAGAACACCATCAACAAAACTTTTACTTGTTTAAATGTTTTACTACAAAATATACTTGAACTTGCTATGTTATTAATTAATTGCTAAGTAATATATACTGAATTTCATTACGTTGGTACTGATTTGTGTGTTGGGCTTGTACTGCTTTTATCATGGGATATCCACGATATCCACAACAAGAGTCGGACCTAAGTCGGACTGTTGTTGTGGATATCTTTGGGCTGAAATCATGGTCATGACGAGAAATATAAAAGAAACTAGCTTCCGCCCGCGGCTTCGCCCGCGTGTTTTGTTAATAAAAAATAGCCTATGTCCTTTCCCAAGGTGCAATCTATCTCTGAGCCAAATTTTATCGAAATCAGTTCAGTGGTTTAGGCGTGAAAGACGGACAAACAGACACACACACTTTCCCATTTATAATATTAATAATACTCGTATAAGTATGGAAGTAGGGATTTCATGTTAACGAACTACCAGGACCTTAAAAAACAAAACCATTCTTAACTCTAGCGCTCAAAATGACTATCGATCGAATTTCATAAAGTGAGGGTAATGGAATGTGTGGTAAATTTTCATCATCATCATCATCGTCAGGCTATATCAGTCCACTGCTGGACATAGCCCTCTCCTAATAAGCGCCATAGCGCCCTGACTTCAGCTTGCCGCATCCAGCATCTGCCTGCAGTCTTTCGCAGATCGTCATCCCACCTAGTCAGAGGGCGTCCTACACTACGTTTGCCGTTTTGGTAAATTTTAGAATATTTAAATTTCCTATATCAGTTTTATAGATTCAGGCACGGGCATACAGTAGCTTGCTATGTGATACGATGAAATGAAGACATATCTATATACGTTGTCATGAATGCGAACTCTCTGACCCCATACACACTAACTTATTGCGAAAATGTTTTTCATTGAAATATTGCACGAGGATTTGATTTATTAAACATTTTTATGCACGCACGCATGTAAATGTTTTATTTCTGTAATGTTTCAGTGTGAAAAACCAGCAGGCGGACTCTCTGTTAAATAAATAGAGAGAAGTGATTTGTGGGCGAATTAAATGTTTGAAAAAAAAACGAACCATTCATTCATTGGCCTTGGTCTTGTTGGTCAAGTGGCTGCAAGCGTAACTTCTAAGCATTAGGGCCTAAGATTGATTCCTAAGCCGGGCAAGTGTCATTGGATTAATCCATAAGGTAATTCTCAGTGATAACCCGGAGTCTGGATGTGCCCACTAGATCGCAATAGGCTCGCCCCCTATTTCATGGGACTTAAACAGAACTGGCCATATATGAATATTCTAGGTATACCTATACCTGAACTGACTCCCTATTATCGTGTATTAATTTTATACACACATACATAACCTCACGCCTTTTTCGTGGCAGAAATCACAGAACGCCACCCGCTACGATCTTTACATACTCCTTTAGCTTCGCTCACTGTATCAATTTTTATTCGCGTTAAAATCCTAAGGTTTATTTATTTCTTTCGTTTCAAAGGCATTGGTTTTTTATGATTTCAGCTGACAAATACTTTATACAAACCAAGCACGAAATACCAGCCCTGATTACTCCGAATGTTAATCCCCTGCTCATTATTTTTTCCCACCAAGCACCTCGGAATGAAAATTAAAAATGTCTGCTAACAATAAACCGTAAATACTAGCGCATTCAATGTAAAAGCGACACCTCGGGGTGTATGGTGTGTCTAGAGCTCTAAGTGTCAGTCTAAGTGTCGGTGTAAAGTGTCAGACACACAGTTACACCCCAAGCTCTTATCTACAGACGGTTCAAGTGGATCGAAGGGATCTCAGTCAGTTTTTTTAATTGAAGTTTTTCATGTTTCTTTGGCGAGTGCTATTGAGAGATTCTTTTTACTTTTTATGTTCGTTTCTTTTATTCTTTTGGCTTTATTTAAGGGGTGTAGTCGTTTGATCGGAAGTTTCAATTGGATAATACATCTTTATATATACAACACAATACGGTGTACGGGTTTTTTTTATTGAGATGGGAGTTCAAAATTAAAACTACTGTAATAAAATGATACCTATTGCTAGGAAAAGTAAGGCTGAGAAAAAGGTAAATATTATATTATGATTATAAGCCAGTTGCAACTATAGTAGTATTTAATTTCAACAAAAGGTTTGGTGTTTAAACACATTTTGCTCAACCCGGAAGAGGCGCTTTCGACCTAGTGGTCGAAAGCGCTTTAATTTACCTACTTCACTAACGTAAATTAAATCGAAATCATTATAAGATGAACTTTAAATAAGTTTAGAAAATAAACAAAAGAGCAATCTATTATAACGGAGATATGAGGGACATTAGCAAACATACGTTTATAAAATACAGAAATAAAAAGTTGTCGTAGCAAGTTAGTATCATAGCGGGCTCCTAATAATATTAAAACAGTTATGTTGTAAGTGTATAAACCTACTAGATAAAAAAACACAGTTTTGCACGTTGTTATAAAATCTAAAAAAAAAAAAAAACAAAACGACCATTTTGCATGAGGACTGACATTATATATCATCTGCCTAGCTTTTATCCATCTATGCTGGGGTCGGATTCCAGTGTAACCGGATGCAGTTGAATACCAATATTTTACTTTGATCGACTGCCTATTTGACATCCACCACCCGGTAACAGTAACTGGGCAACACTATACCTGTTGGTAAAACTGGTTGTCAGGCTTTCGGTCTTCTGACTACCCGTATCGACTGTCAAAGATCTACAAATGACAGACGGGACTAATGACTTAACGTACTTTCCAAGGCACGAAGAAGTCTCTATATGAAATGAACGATCACCTATCCACAGATTGACCTCGGCAAGCGTAGCTTAACGCTCGGTCGACCCGTGCGGGCAGTTTTTAAATAGCCAGAAGCTCTGACATATTGTAGTCATATACAATAGATAGTATATATGTAGGTTTACAGATAAATATATAAATAAAATAAATAAATAATGCTGGACAATCCACACAGCACCATCCATCCCCGAGCTAAGCAGAGCTTGTGTTATGGGTACTAGATGACTGATATACTTAATACAATACAGTACATAGATAGATATTTTTTATTATACATAGCAAATACCCAGAACACCCGGAACAAGTCTTTGTAGATCGTACAAACATTTGTCCCAAGGCGGGAATCGAACCCGCAACCTCCTGCGTAGCACCCGCTGCGCCACATAGGTCGTCCAAAGATAGTATAAACGTTTGAGTTATCCGATCAAAATCGTATTCACTATTCAAACAACCGCAACTGCTATCGATATCAGTGTGCAAAAATGATATCGTTCACATGTTCAGAGCATAATGTTAGAGTATAATTGAAATGCGATGTGCGATGTTGCTCGCTACGTAATTACAACGTGCCGTGCGAACGGACGCTTTGACAAACTGTTACGCAATTAGTAGCAGTTGCGCATTACGTAATAAGCCCGCGGGCGGTCGCTTCCGTGGGGGAATGCTGATTGTAAGTAGACTCGGTTTCGAAAGAGAAGGGAGTGATTAGGTAGTTGCTGTTGTAGGATAATGTTTTGTGTAGTGTGTGGGGGAGAACTGAAGTAAAAATTACACAACACAGTGCAGACCGCAAATTATTATTCTCAAACGTTGGGATGGAAACCCTCTGGAGGGAGTTGCATCTAAGGAGCAGTATCCTCGAAGCTCCTTATATGTTCAGAGAGTTACAGAGGGGCTGGTGGTATAAAGAAGACAGAATCAGATAGGTAATAGGACGTAGATAGCATATAATCCAAGAGGCCTACATGCCGCAATGAAAACATTTTTCACAAAACCTGTGTTTTGTATGGTAATTTTCAAAATCTGAAAACATTACAGGTTTAAAAACAGTCTCATCTATGTTTTTAAAATTGTGTTATTTCTATCTTTAGCCTAATAAGTAGAATATTAAGTATTACAAACATAATATGGAACCGTAACCACAACATCATCTATACATCTATACATCTATACATCTATACATCTATACATCTATACATCTATACATCTATACATATAAATAAAATTGGAGTGTCTGTCTGTAATATTGAAATAACCGTTTTTTCTTACTTGCATATGAATATATATACGGTACATACACCAAAATAACATTTTTTAAAATTTTTGTCTGTCTGTCTGTCTGTCTGTTTGTAATCGCTAATCTCTGAAATGGCTTGACCGATTTTGACGGGACTTTTATTGGCAGGTAGCTGATGTAATAAGGAGTAACATAGGCTACTTTTATTTTACAAAAATTCATTTATTTAAAAAAAAAATGCGCGCGAACGAAGTCGCGGGCACAGCTAGTATACATATATAAAGTGAATCGAGTTGCAATCAATGTGTTTTACATGTTCAGGTAGGCGTGGATTATCGAGTAGGAAGGTAGTATTTCAATAAAATAACACTTTTTTTTTTCTTTTAAAAAAACGTTGACCCACACTAGGAATTTCTCCTGTGTCGTGGGTGCAATAACAAACATTTAAACTCACACACACAAACAGCCAGACCTCGAACAATTTGACGACCTGTGTGGCGCAGCGGGCGAAGGTCCGCCTGCAACGCAAGAGGTTGCGGGTTCGATTCCGGCCTCGGGACAAATGTTTGTACGATCTACAAATATTTGTTCCGGGTGTTCTGGGTATTTGCTATGTATAATAAAAAATATCTATCAATGTAATGTATTGTATTAAGTATATATTCAGTCATCTAGTACCCATAACACAAGCTCTGCTTAGCTTGGGGCTAGATGATGCTGTGTGGATTGTCCAGCATTATTTATGTTATTTATTTATTTTTAATTACCTGTAGGCCATGCAAATATTTGTTCCGTGCAGGAATCGACCCACGACACGCGGCGAGGCAGTCGATCGCTCAGCCACTGCGCCAACCGTGCCCTCAGCTACAATCACTTGTTAAAATAACGACACTTATGATTCTCGATAATTCAATCAAACACTTAACAAAATAATTATAGACCGGTTAGATTAAGAGAGATGCATCCAATGCTGTATAGCGTCCACCGAGCACGTGGATGCACGCGCACTTCACCATCATCCAAACTCAACTGCTCAATTTACAAGATGGCTGCCTCACCAGTGCTCGGTGTTCGTTCTTGACAATGGCAGTCGTATAAAAACTCATTTGACAGTCTAGAAAAGCGGAGACGCCCATATATATATGTATGCCTACTAGCTGTCCCGGAGAACTTCGTACCACCTCAAAAGTTAAGTTACACTGCCATCTTTTAGAAATGTATGGAACTTATTATAGGAAAACATTTAATTTTCAGTAAAAAAAATATTGAGGTCAATAATCTAAATAAAAACTGTCCAGTAGTAAAATTTTATTTAAATCATGTGTGTGTAAACCTGTGTGTAAAATTTTATTAAAATCAGTTCAGTAATTTAGGAGTCCATAGAGAACAAACAACGTGTCACGTAATTTATATATATTAAGAAGATGTGTTGGAATCAAAGCGTAGCGCAAAAGTTAATCAGGTACCCGCGGGACCAATCAAGCTTTCACACCCAAAACAAATAACTCAAGCGTCAACAAGACTTCCCTGTACCAATTACCAGTTACATTCAAAGGTCATATCCAAAGCTCTTGATGACCTTTACTGAAAGGTCCGGGTACATACGCTAAGTCTCTCCTGCCTCGTTTTTGTCACGGACGGTAAACGATAACACGCTCCCAAATTACACCTGGGATTTGCGACGTCCTAATGTTGCTCGTCCAGAAATTGAAGCATGTTGCTGTTATATTTACACGAAATAACATTGCTCAGAAATTCCTATAAACCAACCCATTGGGGAACCCTTTAATATTGCACATAATTTATTTTATGCTATATATATCAATTTACGCAAAATACGCGCAGAGTCGTGGAGTTGCGGATGTCGGCTTGTCGAACAATACAATACAATATAAATTATTGTTATCATCGTCATCTGCCAAGCCTTTTTTTCCAGCTATGTTGGGTTCAGCTCTCAGTCCAACCGGTTGCAGCTGAATACCAGTATTTTACATGGAGCGACTGCCAATCTGACCTCCACAACCCTGTTACTGGGCAACACGATAGATACCCCTTGGCAAGACGGGTGGTCACTCTTTCGGTTTGACAGTTGGTCGGGTAGTCAGAACTACCCGACCAACTGTCAAAGATCTACAAATGATAGCCGGGACCAACGACTTAATGTGTTTTTGATTTAATTAATTAACAATTCAATTAATTATAAAACCGCAAATATTTTGGATAGTGGTATTGCAATGTTAATTTTTATTTTATTTTACGACACTCGGTTATTAGGAAGAATGAAACATAAAAAAATAATAGCGCACACATTTATGGATTTTATTTCAGTAAGTAAAGGTAGTTAATCAGGTGCATATTATGCTAAAGTGCTCTGGGCGACATTATTACTGGCTAGCAACACTAGCTTGGCAGTGACGGACAATGACAGTGACAGATGACATTTGTTTTGAAAACTCTCTCGCTCTTTTATTATTTGTTTGTGTTCCTGTGTTAAAACTACCAGCAGTCGCGCAAGAGACAAAACTCGTAGAAAGCATTTATCAAAAAAGAAAAAATACCGGAAAGTCCACCATAGTACAGAGGCCAGAACATCAAGTTACCCAAATGCAATGTGTCAAATTTCTTTGCTAGATTTCCAACTTTATTGCAAAATAATAAGGTTTATGTTCTTTTGGGAAATTTGACAGTTTGGAGTAGCTTGATGTGCTGGCGTCTGTACATTAGACGCATAAAGTTGATAAAATAAAAATAAAAATGTTAAGTAAGACTTTTTCTGATTTTTAACAAATTAATTTCGCATGAATTTAATTGGTTTTCGGTTCAATGTAGTCATAATTTGGACACCGTTATATTACTAGGTTGTTGCTGTCTTAGAATGACAATGTGTGGCAGAAGAGCAATGACCTTGACGGGCAAAGAAAATGAATTGACCGATTGGCTAATGCATACTGGTGTTGGCCTTTATGTGTAAATTTCAGTTCACGTATATTGTAAAAAGGCCAATAAGTTTTGTACTGTAGTGTGAAGAATTTTGTGAAATCAGCACATTTTTAAACGTCATTAGTGTTTGTGTGCGAATCATTTCTTAGAACTCCTAAATAAACAATCACTTCATTGTATCCTAAGCTTTCAATTTTGCTACGCCGCGACATGACGTAGCTGACGCAATGGTGTCACGGCTACGCGAGCTACGCTGCCGTAGACTCGTAGCATAAAGTACACGCGTAGCGTCGTAGACATCTGAGTCTGTTATTTTAGCGATTTGCTTGAACTCATATAAAGTAATGTTAATGTGTTTTTTTTTTAATAAATTGAATCAATGAACCATCCGATATTTAATCAAAGAGTAGTGAATAACCACGAACCTAACATGACCTTTTCATTAAACCAACCTGTACAAGTATAACCAAAGAGATTCTTGGAATCTTCTTGTAACTTTAGAAACACTCTGCTTGATAAAATATTCAACGTAAAATTAAATTCAGCTATAACTAAATCATTATGTTAACGGTAGAAAAAAATCTTGTCAGTGCTTTTGGGGTTCCTTACCAAAATAGTGAAACATCAACCACTGTCGGTTACAGAAACTGCTTGAATTTTGTTAATTGTAAGTGAAATATTTGAAAAATAATATTGATATTTACATTGTAACACGAACCGAAATGTGGGAGTAAAAATTTGAAGTAAGGTCTATACAGGTCAAGTGAATTACCTACCAAAAGCATATTATTTACACAATATTTTTTTATATAGTTTTGGTTTCACCGATTTTGGACTATGAGGAAGATGGAGATAATATATTTAAGTTAATACTTATCAAAATGTGCGTATAATGCCATCCCTTCCTTTTCACTGAAGTTTGCATAGGAAAAAATTGGAAATAAATCTATAAAATAATTGATGAAAATTTACAGAAATATTACAGGAAACAGAATACACTAACAAAATAATGTCACTAACTAGCACAGCTTTTCACTTATGTGTGGTCATCATAAAAAGAAAATAAACTCGAATAATATTTTTCCTATCCTAGCACGGAACCCTTTGTGGGTGAGGCCAAGTCACTCTATGTCGGTTTTTATTTATTTTGTCTTTTAAATGGGTACGATGTCTTTGAAGGAAATTAAATAAATTATGTAATTACATAAGTTTCCTGTGTTTGACATATTCATTTCAGGCCTATGTTGATTTAAAATAGGGATAATACAAACCACGAGCATTCGCTTTACGAATTTGTAAACGAACATTCGTTTGCGGGCACAGCGATTAGATTTGGATTTACGTGCTGGGCACAACTTACAATAATAATTTTCATTTTATAGTGGGTTTTCAAAGATATTTTACTAACTTTTGACTGCCTCGTGGGTCCCAAGCGCGACTGCTGAGCGTGAGGTTCTGGGTTCGTCTTAAGGCAGGCAAAGTGTTATTGATTCACTTACTCACCAAACTATTTGTTCGCGAATGAACGTTCGCCGCGTAACAAGAACGAATGTTTGCACGACAAAATCATGAATCGAATGCTCACGGTGCCATCTATAAATACCGGGGAATATATTGTAGTACAGTTAATACGCTTGTGAGTTTTAATGTTTGTACCTATGTACGACTTGTATATACGTCATATAAACACAATGTTCACAAACATTTCGTACAAAGTTCTGTACGGTTTAATGAGTTTGATGTGGTTATAAACTTTGTGTTTCCTGGAAACCTTATACAAGGTGTACGAAAATATTTATTTATATTGAAAGTAAGGGAAAAAGATAAAATCAAAATATCTGAAATTATAAGTTAAAACATTAGTTTCGGCTGTTAGATACTGGTTGTGAAATGTTCAAAATGTAACAACTTAACTCTTACTTTCGTATTGAAATTCCGTTGTAATAAAGTTGTGACTGACATGTTCAATGGTCACATCAAAATTTATAACACCATTTTGCAACCTTTACAAATAATGAACGAATAAAAACACCAGCCTGTACTGTTACACTGCAGAACCTCTTCTTTTACAAAGAATTCACGAGCATTAATCATTACGCTTGCTTTCCTTCACCGATATCAGTCATGTCATCAGTCAGATCAACTTTGAAATAGCATTTGAATTGAAAAGTCACATTGGACCTTGCCCGGTTTCGAAGCCACGACCGTTAGCATGAAAAGCGGAAACTTTAACCGCTCATCACAAAACCGTTGCATAAAATCTTGAACATCATAGAAAATGCCATCATTTAATCATTGTCAGATAGCGTCTTTCAATCTCCCAGCTGAAAGCGAACATTTAAAGTTACTCTTAATACATTATTCTCATACGCCCTCGGTATTGCAGTACTTATGTGAAAGAAAACAAGGCTTTTCCATATTTAAATTCTTATTTCCAATTGGCGTTATTTTCTCTTACACAAATTTCAACTTTATGTCGGTGTTAAATTAAGTTGATTTTAGAATAACCAGTAGCATTGAAGATGTCATAAATATGTTTGAAATTGTAGTGCAAACTGAACTTTCTTTGTGGGTGCTAAAGTTTTTATTTACATTTTTAAAAACTAAATTACGAACAAAGGTGTTGCTTATGGAAAAACTTAATTAAATACCGCAACTAACGTTACTTTAGAAACATAAAGCTGAGATCACAGTCTCTTATAAAAGTCCAGACATTATCTTGGCCAAATCATGTGAGGACCATACAGATTAGTCTCATACACTAATCTGCATGATCCTCACATGGTCTGTCCTATTGAAGAAATAACCACATTGACATAAGTGGACCTCTTCAGTCAGTGCAAAGATTTCTCAATAATCGTAGAGCTTAACTTTGAACATTGAGAGATCTCGTTCTTCCTCAACCTCCCTACAACTAAAAGCTTAAAATTCAAAGTGACTCCACATTCCCTCGACATTGCAGCACTAACGCGTTGGAAAAGATCACAGGTAACAGGTTTCTAGGCCATCGCACGCGAACAACACAATAATACCGCGGTTGACTTTTACTACTCTCGTCGACAAGCGTGCTTTACACTTTACGATTCTGTTTTATTCAGTAGGTTGGTGTCATGCAGATATAGAATTATGAGCTGTTTGAAAATGTTGATGGAAAATTCGCTCATATGCAAATTTGTGTAAAAAGAAACTCATTAGGTAGCTTAGACTGTACAAGCTGTCTGAACGTGGGGAGAGAAAAGTTTTGAACGTGAATCGGACAAGCTAAAGAGTTAATGACTGAAGGAGATGATGATCAATAGAATAGAATAGAATAGAACGGAATACCATCTCTTCATCTCTTTTATGTATGTATGACTTGAAAAAGATGAAAAGAATAGAATGCTAAATATGGAACAACATAAAAACTTACAAATAATAACTGTAAAAGCTACATAAGGTGCTATAATTACCTTATCGCTAAAAGGTATGCGAAACGCAGAAGACACAATATTGGGAAGGGCATAAGTAAGATGAGACAAACAAGGAAAGGTCCATCTGTCGACATATATGTTCTCCCATAGATAGGTATAAGTTAAAAATAAACACATATACCTATAACATAAAAAATCTTCAGATCATCCGTAATAAGTCACGTATTCTATTCACAAAGTTTCCAACTTCGACACGAGAATATCTTTTCACAAAATTCCAACACCTTTACACACGATTAGGCACCAGCCGATCCCTACAATGACCCATATCATTTGTATTATATAAACACACAATTACTAGCAACGATTCTTTGTTACGTTGGAACTATTTACCCTATTTACCTTAGTATCTGGGTTATCGAGCTCCTTGCATACAATACGACGTCAGACTGTCCCTCCCTTCCGATCCCGTACCTTTGTATTGACAACGGGTACATTGAATATTATGTTCAGTTACAATTTGCATAAAGCAATTTATAACAGGCATTGTACTGGTTGCGATTAATATCGGTCGTGTAGTGTAAGGATTTATCAGATTTTCTTTGTACGGAAATGTAATAAGTAAAGGTATTTATGCTCGTTTCTCTGCAATGTATTTGGCTGTCTCGTCAACTTTTTCGTACCGGCAGAATGCTGCAGTAACTGTATTGATTGGTCATATAAAAGTTGTTTTAGTACCATACGCGGAGAGGATTGACAATCTTTGTTGCTTTACTGCATCGATAAAATTTCTTGTTGAATAAAAAGGTGCTTTCTAAACATTTGATGACATACTCGTGTAAGTTATTTTGACTGACTGTATTCAGACAAGTGCTCTTTGGGCAAACATTTTATACCTACGGTTATCAATTGCCTATAAAAATAGTATTCCAACCTACTTTGTTATAACATAAGGGAGGTTGAAACTGACATTTGTAACGATATATTAGTGACAAAGACTGAATATGATGATCAAAATAGCAATGCAGTAAATGGATAATTATTCACTAAACTAATTCATATGGTTCTCTTTATGAGATCATCAGGCTATATTAGTCCACTGCTGGACATAGCTAACTCCTAATGAGCGCCATAGCGCCCTGTCTTCAGCTTGCCGCAACCAGCATCTGCCTGCAGTCTTTCGCAGATCGTCAGAGGGCGTCCTACACTACGTTTGCCGAGTCGCGGACTCTACCCAAATTATCACAAAAAAGTCCAACTTATCACCATTAAAATCCCGTAGTTATTAAAATTAAAAAACTACAATAAGTAGTTACCTACCAAACTTATGTTCGATTTTATTTTGTTTCAGATGACTTCAAATACAGGCTAAAATACAATGAAAGGTAAACAAACAACCAGAACAGATAAACCACGAACTTAGTGAAGTGTTCACGTGACAGTCCGAGCATGAGTCGATAAGTGCCAAAAAAACAAAATGGCGATGGTTATATCGCAGACGACAAAGGCTGCTATTGGTGGATTCTTAGCTCTGATGATACTTGGGGCTGTCTTAGTGGTGGGTGCAGCTGTCGGGTGGTTTGATCCGAGGAGAGAAGATGAGGATACTCCAGCTAAAGTGAGCGCCAGGCTTCAAGGAAGAACGTCATTTGTAACACATCGTGCCGTGAGTATTGTTGCCTTTAATTTTAACGCTCATCTGAAAGGTCAATTTCTTTAAGTCTATGTGTAAGTGAAGAGAAATCGAGAACAGAATTTAATATCAGTCTGTTACTGGCCCACTGCGTTCTTTTTATACGGAGAAAGCATCAGCAATATGAATATTGATCACCACGTTTGCTCAAGATTGGATATTTTTTATGAAGTTTTCTCTCTGTTTGGTTACCTACAACCGACTGGGAAAGCACCTTTATTTACATGGCGTTAGTGGTCAATTTCTATTTTTTTTAATCTTAGTAATAGGCAAGCACTGCTATGGCTGTATCAGCTCTATACGATGTTGCCCTCGCAAGTTCGTATTTTCGCCTGAAGTATCTGTACAATTCCGATGTTTCGATTTGTCGCTATTTGGCTTCCGTGCAAACTTAGGGCCGGACTTAGTTAAGACTAGCGCTTAACTAATATTAAAAAAGAGGAAAGACTTGTTCGTATGTTTGTTTGTAATGGATAAAAAAAAATGCTCAACTGAATTAAAAAAAATATTCCGTTATAGATAGCTATAACACCAAAAAGTAACATAGGCTATATTTTATTTTCAAAACTACACTCCAAAGGGTTTTGGAAAGGATGTGAAAGTTTGAAGGAAAAATTACGAAATCTACGCGGACGAAGTCGCGGGCGAAGAGCCATACATTATATTTCAATGTTTTTGTAGGTAGTATTCAAGTATCAAGGTAAAACAGTCTGAATAATTAAAAGTGTCGACCATTACCTACGTACGTAGGTACTTACTTATTATTAGTTTCAAACAATACGCATTATGACGGTTATAAGACAGAGGCTATGGAATGTCAATTGGAAGTTTTGCTATTGAAGCAAGTTGTCAAGTCATCCAAGCAAGTCACTATTCATACACCCACAGTAACATAACCAGTTTAAACTGACCTTGCATTCTATTAAAACTACGTACTACGCTAGGCCAGCTCGCGGTCAATCTGTTACGACTTGCTGGGCCAATTGTAAGAAGTTTTTCCCTAATAAATTAGGGTAATTATTCTCATATTGCGATTTAGAAACTCAGTAATTATTATAATTTTAGTTTTAAAAACTCAGCAGCGTCGTATCTATTTCCATAATGGACTCACATTTCTGACAATTTGCGTTGCACTGCGAGTTATATGGAAACTTTTCCAATTATCTCACTTTTCCATTTATTTAGATAAAAGGTTCATTCTACGAATGTTGAAAAAAAATGTTTCTGTTTAAAAAAGTTTTTTGGATAATAAAGAGTGGCCTTGCTTTGTTCGAGGTTAGATTCAGAATGATGGTTTAAAGCGAAACGAATTTTACGGACGTTCTCCGGATCCGCAAAAATAAAACTTCAGCTAGAAATCGTATCTCCCTCTTCACAAGTTTTTAACGGAGCTGAGGTTTCTTTGCGTCTTGTCATTGCGTGGGATGCGACGCAGTAGCTTAGCGTTAGAGAAAAGGCAAGACAGATGATGAGTACATCATCTGCCTACCCTATAATCAACTATGTCAGGGTTGGCATCTTAACTTATGCATCTAACTACCAGTAATTTACACGGAGTGACTGCTTATCTTATCTTTAGTTCAGGTACTGGTTAAGGTGAAACCCCTAGATAAAATTGGCTGTCAGACTTTCGGCCTTCTGACTAGTTGAACTAGAAGTTACTAATAATAGTCAGGACCCACATGGTAGTTCCGACTAGAAGTTACTAATAACAGTCAGGAACCACGGCTAACCGTCCTTTACAAGACACTAAGGGATATAGTTTTTTAATAGATGGTCACCCATCCATCGACTGACTTCGGCAAGCGTAGCTTAAGTACGATGGAACCGTGTAAGCCCCTCTACGCGACGCACTTGCGAAACGTAGGTGGTTTTTTACAGTTTAATTTTACTATTCCAGTTAGGAAACTTGAAGAGCTTCAGCACAAAATATTTGGTTCACAAAACAACACAATTTTAAGCAAACCGCATCAAATGATGATGTTTTGCCAAGGTTAAAGAATAACAAAAAACAAAGAGCTGCTAACACAAAGAGAGGATATAAAACAGAAGCAGAGGGAGTGACGGATGCGCAGTCATTTACAAGTAAGCCCTCAAAATCCTCTAACAAAAACATGTTGGGGCATTCCCCAGATTTTTTCAAAACAACACTGTTTTCACAATTTTTCTTTTTTTTTGTACTTAGGACTGTTTGTTTTTCGCGAAAACGTGCGGCAGTAAGGCTGTAAACCACAGAATAGGTGGAATCTTTTAGGTACAATGCGTCAAAACTCGGGCTCAGAAATATTTTGAGCTAAGTTGCCGCCCAAACAAACTAGGTAATATTCTTTTCAGGGAGGTTATCTGACATTCGCAGGAATACAGAGTTGGACGTTATCATAACATTGTGGAAAATCGTCGGGATGTCAAAATCGAACGGCTAGCGCTTTGTAAAGCGTCATATTCTGCAATACGACGACAGATACAACACTTGTAAAAAAGTCGTTTATCTGCATAACTAAATATGAACGTACTTGGATAGAAACACAATAATATAGGTAATATAATGTAATGCAGAGAAACAAAATCCACCGATCCTTGAAAGTGGATTTCCGGAGACCGCTGGTCCGAAAGCGGTGATTAACCCTCTTGTCAACCCATAACAAGGTTATGAATTGAGCGAACTCAATTTCACACAAAAACACTTGACCATGCCTTTTGGCACAGACGTCACCTAATTACGACCACACAAAATTCATTAAAATAGCTCTTGTACTCACAAAACATTCACGATCCCGTTACGTGAGTGTGCCCCCGCTTGAACGTAGGTCGACAAATTTCATAGATTATACAGAAGATAGCGTAAGCGGAAACCCTTTCCGCGACCGTGCTCACATTTAAAAAGTTAAATTTTACCCGCCACCCGCAAAATGGCGGACCGTTTTCAAATAAAAACAAACGTTAATTAACATAAAACACAAGAGTTTTAAAATTTTGTACCACAACACGTATTGGCGATGGCATAATTTGATTTTATTTTTGTTTAATCAGAGATTTGAGGCGTAGGTACATTTTTGGTTGAAAAATTGGATTGGATTTAGCGTGTCCGAAAATGTAATTGGATTTTTATATTTTAGCAAAATAATCTGATGTTTTAACGATTGTTACGATAAAAACATTGTTTTAACATTTTAAATAAAGATTGATTCCATTCGTGTTTAATGGGAATATAAATGCTGAAAGCATATTACGCAACTCCATTACATTGATCCAGCACAAATGCGCGTAATATCTATTCTAATAAACCAAAAATTGTTGTTCGGTTAGATTTTCGTATGGATTCCTTTATGTGCTTTTAAGGCATAACACTTCCCATATAATTTTATAGTTTGATCCGCCTTCGTTTTGCACAAGCATTTCGCTGCTTTCAAAATGGGATATATTCTTGCGCATTCTACATACGCTTGCTTAAATATATAATATGTATCGCTCAACCTATTTTCCTAAAGGGCACGCTTTCCTTGATTTATCGAAGATTCCTTTGATGCGAGGCACTTGAAGCATTCCCACCTAAAATGCAAAAACGCTTCCATTTTTCAAGAACCCAAATAGGAGTTTGGCAACAAACATTTTATCCCGTATCCTACCGCCCGGAGTGAAAGCCTGATACAACTCAAAACACATACAAATTGTATCGAAATGAGATCTATAAGTGTATATATTATACGAAAAGGTTTAGCTGATAAAACAGCGGGTATATTGGTATTGTCCGTCAGGGGTCTGAGTTTGGAGCTCGTTCAATAGATTTCAGTAGAAACCCTTCTGTAGGAGAGTCAAGTCACGCCCAGGAGCACTCGACTAGAGCATAGTAAGGTACAGTCGCAACGATACATATAAATAATTCATATGAATAGATACGAGTTGATATTGAAACAATCCGCTTTCGTATATACTTTTTAGGGAGCACCTCTTTAAGGCGAAGCTCGATAGTGTATCTTTCGTAATCATGCAAATAGGATTTGGGTGGATTTAAAAATTATGGTGTTTTCATACGTGAACGGTTTTGGTACGAATAATAGAGCAAAGTAAATTGCTGGAAGCCTAAGCCGGGTATTAAATAAAAACATGTAGACTTTGTACTTGTTATCCTCAGTTATTTTAGTGTTATTGGGTTGGTAACTGTTTTTTTTGCGTATGAAAGAACTCAGATTCTATTCTTATGTAAATATTGTCCCTGGATACAAGCATAAAGACTTTCAATGTTTTGTAGAGCAGCTATTGATCGAACAAAGATTATTCGCACAAAGTTAATACGCTGTCTCAGTCAGTCTTAGTCTTTTTTACTATTTTATAAAAGTGAAGTAAAATTCCAGGAGAGTTATTATGACCTATGTATATTCAATGTCGGGGTAATTTTAGCCTGCAAATATTGAATCGTTTATTAATGAACAACAGATCATTTTCTGTTTTAAAGCTAACCAACAAAAAATTCAACGAAGCAGAAAAAAGAGCTTTTAATAAAACATGGCGGTATCCAATTATACAGTATCGCTGAAAATTACACGATATTCGATAATAAACATACTGAAAATTAACCCCAGGCTTGTCCTAACACAGAAATTACGATTATTGTTGACACAAAATATAATCCGCGCCACACAAAATACTGTGTACCCCTTAAAAATGACCATCGGGAAATTATCATTGACATTAAATTTTATCACAATCCTCTATAATAACTTTTCATTCATAATTATTAAACACATTTCGTTTGCGAACGTTCGACATTATTATGATCGTAAAATTTGTTAGGTACCAATTATATGATATTTTCGTAAATATTTATTAATTGCTTAATTTATAGCTATGCCGTTGAACGAAGGTGTGAAGGAGATTAAAAACGTTTGCTTACGTGCACGCGATTCGATAATTAAGACAATATAACGATCTATGCTCATAATTCTTGCTTACGTGATTGTTAGATTGGCGAAAGTAGATTGTGCTGATAGGAGCATAAAATACTGTTCGGTTTTGGTAACTATCATTGGGTGAAACAATTATAAATGTTTTCAATTTTATTTTGACATACGTAGCGACTATCAGATATGTATGTCAACTGTCCTTTCCTTGCTGTCCTCTCCCAGCGACGTCCTAAGCCGAGGCTCGTACCCTGAAGGGGGCGCCGTCAGCGATTGGTCGCTTATCTTTAAAATTTACGTCCTGGCTGGAAGCATAAATTTTTAATTAAGTTCCCACAGGAATGTTCGGTTAAGCAGTAGATATCCCTGAAGGATAAACTGCGAGATGCACATTCCAAAAAAAAAGATATACGTCACGTTCCATTTCGAACACCGTAGCTTCATTATTATACACTAATATTGTAACAAAGGTAAGGTGCTAAGCTTGTTTATTAGTAAGAGGTTATCTCTAGAATTATGGATCCGATACCGATGACTGAGGTTGATTTTTTCTTTCCGTAAGAAACAATTAATATTTAAAAAAATGTTCATTTGAATCTGTAAAGTCTTACACAAATAAAAGAAACAGGGATTGATGTTCATGTATTAATATAGGCATAACTAATATATAACTAGATCTCATTTTATAGAACTTTTCAGGGGACAATACAATAATAAATGTATAATTTTAATATCAAAATTGTTTGTAATTTCTTAAAGTAACACTGCCTGTGTTGATAGGTACAAGGTTTTCCATTAAAAAGTAAACACACGTGAAAATATGCAAACACCACTTGACTCCCATTACATTTTCCTTCATACCAGCTTAGCTCGGCTCTCCCACTTCCCCATTACCCATCCTTGAAAGGAAGCCAGGATTTAAACTACGTAGGTACTTACCTACCTAGCCACCTACACGCACGTTCTCTCCTATCAACAACTTCGCACAGAATTACATTATCCAGCCATGTTGTTACGTATTTTCCAGAATATTCTTCCTTTTCTCAAGAGTTTTAAGGGTTCCGTAACAAAATTGCGAGAAAGGAATCACAGTTGGTGTTGTCACAGGCGTTTATTTCAGGAACTATTATTGATGTTGTTTTAAGACTTTAAATATAGTTATGAATAGCGTTTTTCTATTACTACAAGTAAATGACTTGAAAAAATATTGTAAAGTCATGGCAACAGAACTCAAAATGAGGCGCATTTTAGATTCTGATTATGTGTAAATTTTAAAGTGGGGTAATTAGATCAATTCGGGAATGAAACGAGGCATCATTTGCACACGATAAAACATATTCCTATATTTATATAAGACGCACAGCTAGTCTTACTCAAGTGTACCTTGCCACCCAGTAACTGGGTTATGGAGTTCGGAAAGTCGTTTCATGTAGAGTACTAGTACTTAGAAGCCAACCCAAAAAATAGTTAATCCATAAACATACAATATGAAAGAAAACCATTTACAAATTGATTTAGTTATGCGTTAATTAAACTTAAAAATGTATAAATATTTTTACTGCCCAGGTGCCAGAACCCTCGGTTGGCGAGTCCGACACGCTCTTTGCCGGTTTTTTGCTTAAGAGAAAGATCTGAAAGCTTTTCTGTCTAAAAGGCGGGTAGTGGCTTAATGACTACTGGGCTTATGTGTGTGGAACGACTGAGCTGTGGAATGTATGTGGGTTTATTTTATTTGACGTTCTCCTGATGGAAAATTTTATTTGAAAACACTGAATTACACAAAGTGGATTAATTTTAGAGAAACATCTCTTGTGCTTGACAAGCAACTCCATTTGAATCACTCTCTACTACCTCATAAAGACTCATTTTTGTTCAAACAGGAGTTGGAGCCCCAATGCGTAATGCTGAACCCAATCACTTAGCCGCTGTGCCAATCAATACGTACGTCTATGACGTCGTGATTGCGGCAAAGATCCTTACAATTTCCAAACTTTGAAAATCAGAACTCAAATAGACGAACACAACAACCCCCTTTATCGTTATCACTTATGAATTAGAATCGTTTGGCAAAATGTACAGTAGTAAATTACTGAAATTGTCTTTGTTGAATAAATGATTGAGTGGTCGATTTTGAACCACTATTTTCCAACATTTTGTGTTTATTTCACGCCGTAATTTTAAACAGAGGTGTTTGTGGCTACGTTTTAAGAGCCACACAGGTCGATCTTCACGGTTAAGCAACGCTGGCCGAAGTAATTCCGTGGATGGGTGAACATTCATTGTATTCCGAGATCTCTCAGTGTTTGAGAAAGCATTTTAGGCCATGTCGCAGTTTCTATTTGTAGATATTTAACAGAAGCCAACAAAGTCGTAATCGTCGTTTTAAAAAGTAAGTAATTGAATTAAAAATTAAGTAATCCACTTCTTTCATTAAAAATCTCATTGGGTTAGATAGAAATGACCAATACTGATTTTGTACATTTGAAATAAAAAAAAATGATCAGAAAAAGTGGTAGGAACTTTTTAAATCCGACGAAAAATTTCAACGATGGGGGGTCCTGAATCATGTACTAATGTATAATACTCATGGTTTCAAAATGTGCTTGGATGTAGCTTCCACCGTGTTTATCTTTTGAATAATGCAGTGCTTAACAGCTGTTTACACAGCCCGTACTTTACTGTCAGATACTGTCTGTCTTTGAACAATGCAAGAACTTCCGTATGAAAAAGTTCTGCCTTTGTCGGAGTTGAGCACAATCAGACGCTGGGAAACAACTCATTCAGCTAGTTCTCTGGGTGTTGTAAATTATTACGTATAAGGGAAATTTTGCGTGGTAGGTTTTACGTGCCTATGGAAAATCAAATCGTTCAATATCCTAAAGGAAAACTTCAGTTCGAAATCAGTTACCTAAGTGATCACACGACAATACTGCAATGAAACAAAACAAAACATGCTTTTAAAATTACATTTAGTAAATTATTGCTAGTTGGTTAACTTTAATGCTATGACCGTACCAAATTTATCTAACTAGAGTAAGACATTCGGTTTTACTTAGTTTTTTGACATGCGTCGAATTGTTAAATTAATGTGTATTTTCTGGGCCCTAACTCAAAAAAAATAAGGTTCCCCGATGATAGAACCCATGAATTGGTGAACAAAATTCGATTAAAATAGGGAAGCATCCATCCAATATAAGGTCAGGTCAGGTCCATTACATTTTCTAACTTCTCCACTGTTCTTTTCTGATTAATTTCGTTGCGGGATCCAAAAAGACACGAGAAGTAAGAAAATCAAGGTCGGTCGGGAAGGCAGTTGAATTGTTTCTCCAAGACTCGTCGGGCTTCATCGTCTCGATTCTTTTCTAGTGGTCGCCACCGTTGATTCTGGTTATCAGGAGTTACAGGCTTGTCTCAATAAAACAGATAATCCGCCAATTTCAATAGTGATACATATTCTCGCGTCGCATTGTTGTTTTCCGACATCTGCGCGAACGAAGTCGCGTGCAAAGCTAGTTAATAAAATATATGTGTTGTCGATTGTACGTTTTCACACACCCGTGAGCTAGGCTGTACAACGTCAGTTGGACAACCACCTGACGCTAATTTTGGCCCATATAGAAACACTAATTACTAACCTAGTGTTGCCATGTGACATCACACTGAGCTGAGACTCATGGCATAAGTATTGTTTCGTTTTAATGGTTTTAAGATGTTTTTACAAACCCAGTTTATTTCTTTACTTTTATTTATATATCGCGAATTATCGTTAATTATACCTAATCTTTTGGAGCGAAAAACCCAATAATGCTTTGCCCGATGCGGGATTCGAACCCAGTGATTCGTGCTGAGCAGTAGCGCTTCCGACCACTAGACCAACGAAGCAGTCTAATGATAAATCTGTAAAAGAACACACAATCGAGACATCACTAAAACGCATCCTTATGCATCAAATTCGAAACCTTACCTCAATCAAGCTCTTCCTATAACCTAGAAAATTTTAGACCCTACTCACGTTAAAACATGTTTAGAACCAAACTTAAATTATTCCCAGCCAGTTACAGACCTAATTTCACCGAACTACTTACTCAAGCGCCATTATAGCCTAAATGATTTTTCGATCGTGTATCCTTGACCTAACTTGGTACCTCCCTCGGGCATCAAGTTACGTAGGTACCCAATCAATTATTGAGTAGGTTCTACACTGACTATACTGTTTGTATTCTAAACTGGTAATTTACATAGGAATAATGTATTTGTCATTTACATCATGGATTCGATTCGATTCTGTTTAGTTGTTGAGTCACGAGGGAAACATGATGGATGTTAGGTTCGTGTGTACTCAGCTGATTTGTGATTTTAGAACGTTGTATGGCTATATTACGATGTATAGTATCTTTTATGTCCCTTTTATGTGTAAGAGGAAGTCTGAAAGTGGCGCCTGTGACCAAGAAGCTGTGTGGAAATCGGTTGTCATGGTATGGGCATGTGATGCGAAGGAATAAGGACCATGTTGTGAGGAAAGTTTTGAGTATGAATGTGCAGGGTTACATGAGTAGAGGAAGACCAAAGAAAAGATGGATGGATTGTGTGAAAGATGATATGGCAAGAAAAGAGGTGACCCTTGAGATGACGGCAAATAGAGATGTATGGAAGAAGAAAACATGCTGCGCCGACCCCAAATAAATTGGGATAAGGGCAGGAGGATGATGATGAGTACCTTTTATGTCCATAACAGGACGGTGCTGTACATTACGAAGAATTCACCCAACTACATTTATTTAGAAAGGTAAGGTGCGTACTACCTACTCGCAACCAAGCCCAATGACCATAACCTGATGTACATATGACCGTAAAAAGACGTAAGAATGAAAAGGATTATGTACGGATCGTAGAATGTGGCGTTCTTTTGTTTCTGCCTATCCTAATGAGAGAAAGACTTGAGTATAGATATAAATGAGTATATATAAACTTAACTATTGCCTTTCTGCTTTTGAACGACCAATCACCAATAACAATTTGCTAATGAGATATGCTAAAACATTAGACAAGCTTTGTTATTAAAATTCTTTATCCAGGTACCTTTTGTAATTCATTCATGACTGATAAATTGAAGAATATTTTTCAAAATACGAGTATAATAGATGGTTAGAACATTCTCGCCAATTAACCTAGCCATGAAGGTAAAGTTTTTTTGACTAAATGAGAAGTCAATATGGTTTCATACAACTCATTTATTGTTCTATATGTAACATGAAATCGCGTCTGTAACACCCAAAGGATTAGGCAGAGGTGTAAGTATATAGTACTTAGAACCACAATCCCCCATTAAAGTTAGTCCGATATAATAAGGAGAGAGCCTATTGCCTTCAACTGAGCACAAATGCAGACTCCGGGGTACTACTGCAAACGATGGAAAAGCCAACAATGCATTTCTGTGAACCTATATACAGAACTTACTTTTAACACAAAAAAAATCTCTTAAATGTTATGATAGTATTGTCGAAATTAAAACAATAGTTATAAAAACTTGCCTAGTACTTTTCCACAGCTGGGCAAACTCCCGTTCTCACACAGAAAAGGCACCAGCATTGATCACCACGTTTGCTCAATTTACACAGAAAGGCGATTACAGACTCATATGTATAAATTTAGGATTCCACACGATGTTTTCCTGTACCTATGTTAGTAAGCTAAGATAAATTTTAAAAGTACATGCTTACCGAAATAATCACATTGCTACTTCTCAATTTTGAACCTATAACCTCGTGGATCAGAAGCTAGGCCTTGATGACTTTTGTTATGTTATGGTCTTGTAAAAAAAAACTTTAGAAAACTATATAAAATTTTCCTTCCTGACCAATAATAATGATTATACAACTATGCCGATCGCCCTTAACAAGGTATTATACAACGCTTCCGAGAATCCAATTACCAATTTTTTATTAAACGACAAACTCCGTGACGCCCTTGGCCAATCCGCGAAAAAAAAAAACTCATCACAGAAAAATAAAAAAAGAATTTATACAATATTTTATTTCAGCTGAAATTCATTATTCATCACTATGACGACCGCTTTCAGCGGAAAGCGTTCGTGACTGAAATCATTAATTTTTCATGCATTTTGATAATATAACTGTGGGTGAAAGTCACGGGTCATTCTAAACGAATATTTTACGAGGTTTATTTATACATGGTGGTGGTAACTTTATCAATAGTGATGAAGGTTAAAATATATCGTCGTGCAATAGTTAATGGGTATACCTACTTAAGATTAATAAGGCCATGAATTTGAAGTTTGACTTATAAAAAAATCCCAGTACTAACTAACTAACCAAAAACAATTCTAATTCACACACTCACAGGGACTGTATTTTTTTCCGGAATCTAAGAGTGGTTTCCCATTTCTTTTGTTTAAGTATAAGAGCCAGCAACGAACTCCTATAATCCATCAACTGTCAAACCTGACAGTTTTGGCAGTCGTGTCCCTTTTGGCCATTAGAGTTCCTAAAGATGATGACAATTTTTTTTTTCTGTCAGGTGGTTTATTAAAAAAATATTGGACAAGTTTTTTCTTTTTTTCACGTGATCAAAATATTACATCCATACATCGATTTAAAATGTGGCATGACGTCACGTGAGAAATATTGTTCCTACTGAAGTTCTGTTCCCTCAATGGGCGACTAGCTCTTTGCGAGTTGTTTTAACAAAATATACATTTATGTCAAAATCAAAATTAAAATCAAAATTCATTTATTCAAAAAAAAACGTTTATATGATACAGTCCCCCAAAACGCCCACCCTTCACCACTTCCTAGTGTTTTTGCTGGAAAGAAGAAGTGGCGGAACAAACTCCCAAGCAACACACCTGTCTGATAAGTTTGAAGAACTTCAATTTATATAATATAAGTAAAAAAATAATAATATAAATCATTAAATTAAATAACACCACATGTGAGCTAGTACACACCAATATGCCAAAAAACATGACGGAGTGGCATGGGTGTAGTACTGTCAGTTATATTAAACAAAGCCCTGTAATATTTATTGAGCTTATAACCTAACTAAATATTGTTATAAATATAAATCTATCTCTATACGTATAACCGTATATCACATCTTGTTTTGTTTACCTTGGATGCATTATGTTTTCTACTTGAATGAAGGTACTTATATATTATTTTGCCACCATGGCAGTCATTCACTGCTGGCTAGACACACAGTACTTTAATTTTTTCTCACTATGAAAACCCAATTAGTAAATAGCAATTCTTTTTATTATTTAAATAATTTCTAGGTATCACTATAAGTATAAGGTATTATTTGTAAGTTCTTGTGGTGTACAATAAAAAGTATTTTATGCTTAGATTCTATTATTGCAGTAAACCAGCATTCTCTATAATTATTGGCTTTTGTCACCGATTCCATTGTACACAAACCAAACTTAAATTAGAGTACTTACATATTTTAGTAGCAGACAGCTCGAGGAAATGACCATGATAGATAAGTACTAGGTGTCAAATTAGTTAACACCCTAAAATCCGCCATGTTTTTGGCTACTGCGTTCAAAACTGTCAACTGTTTTATCTCGTGTTTGTACGGAGGTTTTAGTTCGACTTAAGTCTGACCTTCTCTTTTTTTATGAGAAAGAAGATTATGAATGTAGCCTATTTTTTTTTGTTTGTCAATTTGCGAATCGCCAGCATTATGTACCAGCGAAATACATAATTATTCAACACCAGTAGTCGGCTTCCTGAAGCTGATTTTGTAAGCACTACTTAAGTGATTGATTGTGACGACAAGGGTCAGGCAAGTTTTAGTAATCCAAGGCAAAGGTCGAGTGTGTCACTTTGTGTTATTTGAGTATAACGTAACGTGACACGTTTGCGTCGTGCGGTTAGGCTTTTAGGCACCAAATAGCAAATGTCGATGTGTGTAGGTTAGGTAGTTACATTAATTTGAATATTAGTTAAAGCCAGAGGTCGACTGGCGGTGCGGCCATGGAAAAGGTAATAACATACCTACCACATACGTTCCCTCACCAGTCACCACCTAATTGCAAATAGTAACTAGTTCGAATATCAGAAGTTTTGTTTATTACGTAACATGAGGATTTTTTTGCTGGCCTTCCCGTGGTGTACTGACCTAAATTTTGTTCTCTTTTAATTCAAATTTACTATTTGTTTTCACGTTAGTCTATAATCGATTGGGTATATACAAGAAGTACAGAATTACAATCATAATCAAAAATCGAAATTACTTAATAATATTTTTATGGTAATGCTGTTTATTATTTTATATTATGTCAACGATACTATTTATGTCTTAAAATTAACCTGTGTGTCACTGTCAGCTTTATCGCTCACTATAGCGGAGTTTTCACGGGGGGTTTTAATAGAACAGCATTGCAGGTATTTTCTGATTTTCCCTATATTGGAGCTCCTTAACCATATATAGCTTCTTTGTGACCATCACTTTGTCCTGTTTTGTACGTTACCATAATATTGTCTTTGTTTGTTGTATTTTCCCGAAATTGCCAGTATCTTTCTAAAGAAACCATTATTTTAATCACAGTAAAAAAGCAACAAAACTTGCACAAAGATAGCATAAAAGAAAATAAGCTTAAATGATACAGTTTGATGTAAAGCCTAGACTGCACCGTCGATGTAACACAGTCACGAAACCAACCGTTATTTCGTGAAAATGTTTGTGAATCATGAACCCCACTTTACGGTTCTAGAACTTTCCAAATGGTATCGGAAATTAAACTTTTGATTGTACACCGGTTTTATTTATTGTTTGCTATAATTTTATATGGGTATAAAGTAAGAATTACTTGATAAATAGGGCGAGTTTGCAAACACTCTTTAATCAAAAATGTTTATAAAGAGTTTCTATTTAAAAATAGGTATTCATGTTATTTGTTGTTCTATATAAAGATATCTTGCTCTACATTTTAATATTCTTGCATGAAAAAAGCCAAAACGATTAGCATGATGTTGAGCTCTGCCTAATCCCAATTACGTAGTTGGATAAAATAATGAAGTACCTAATAGTTTAAGCAAAACTCCGGGGCTAATTAAAAAGTCCAAGCCATATTGATCTTTACTGCACATAAAATAAAAAATACCCTGGAACGACTGAATTTTTCACCTCTCGTATAGGATAATAAAAATGGCTGGCCGCCAAAAATTATATTTCTTTATGAAGTTCATCTCTGCTTCTGGCATGAAGGCTTTTTCGATAATACTCCATGAGAAAACCTGTATTTTTTAATAACTGGAATGATTTTTTTTTATTTCCACTTATTCATTGAAGAAACAATTTTTGCATCGTTTCTTTTTTTTTTACATTAACGATTTAATATTGTGCCTGTTAACTGTTCCATGAGATATGAAAACAATAGTCATAATGTGTTATAAGTGATACCTGCCTATTATTGTCTCACTGCCGGACAAAAGGCTCTCATACTGAGAAGGCATTGAGTAATCATCATCATCATCATCTGCCTAGCCTTTTCCCAACTATGTTAGGGTCGGTTTGCCTATCTGACCTCCACAACCCACTTACACGATACCTCTTGGTAAGACTGGTTGTCAAACATTCGAATTTCTGACTACCCGTAACGACCATCAAAGATCTACTAATGACAACCGGGACCAAAGGCTTAACGTCCTTTCTGAGGCACGGAGGAGTGTCGAAATGTTAAGAACGGTCACCTATCCACAGACTGACCTCGGAAAGCGTAGGTTAACCTACAATCAAGCCGTGCGGCTGTTTTTATTTAGCCATGAGCTCCTCAAGATTGATGGAGTAATCAGCATTGTTAAAAACAGTTGCCTATGGTTCAATCAAGAAAAATATTTCAACAATTTATGCGAGATATTATTTGCAACCACAATCACACAACGTTTACTGGTCAAAATTACGATCGCAGTACAATGTTTTCAGCCGGGTACGTTGTGGCCACGAGTGCAGCGAACGGCAGACTTAAGCTTCAAACTTTTATGAAATAAAAACGCTTGTATTATTTTGAATTTATATTTCAGTGTGCCAGCATTTTCTTTTAGAATTATTCAAATGTAGATTGTTTTTATTTACACTCGCAGATGGAGGGTTACTTTTGCTTAGGTTTTTTAGTATTATATCTTAACTTTGTTTACAATAATTTGTGTTTTTGGAGGATAAGTAATATTTTTCAAAACTGGTGTTATGATAACTTAATTCATAAAGTTCAACCAGTCGGTCTCTAAAGCCATCGAATATTAGCGGAAAAAATGGATACCAAACGTTGTCAATCTAGGCGTGGCAAATAATTAACCAGGGTCGAACTTTAAGTGACCTATTTTAGCAGCAATTAACTCTTAGAAATTGTTAATTACGGTTTCCTATAATTTACGTTTTTCTTTGCTATCTTATACATTTTATTTCGAATCATAAGTTCCTTTGAAACACGCGTATTTTAAAGCCCATCACTAAAACCTATCGATAATATTCAGTTAGCATGACATTAATGCGTAGTATTCGAATGTAATGGGCCGGATACGGTTGTGCCACAAGCGGTACAAACAATAAAGTTTCTATTGCTGCCCATAAAGATTCAATGGGTGACTGTATGATTTTGATAGACTATGGTTTATATTGATTTATTGATATGGAATAGTCGTTTATGAAACTGTCACATAACATGGTATTAACTAAGTAAATGCAGTTTTATACACAACTGTGATGTTTTCAATTAAAAAATTTCACCGCTGGAGACGCGTCACAGAACAGCATTCACGATAGCACTACAATCGTTGAAAAACTGTACTTGTATAAAAATCATAGATTTTGAACTGTTACAGATTTCATTTCAATGATAAAATAATAAATAAATAAATAATAATAATAAATAATCCTGGACAATCCACACAGCATCATCTAGCCCCAAGCTAAGCAGAGCTTGTGTTATGGGTACTAGATGACTGATATACTTAATACAATACATTACATAGATAGATATTTTTTATTATACATAGGAAATACCCAGAACACCTGAAACAAATATTTGTAGATCGTACAAACATTTGTCCCAAGGCGGGAATCGAACCCGCAACCTCCTGCGTCACAGGCGGACCTTCGCCCACTGCGCCACATAGGTCGTCGAAAATATTGAATATTGTCGTTAAAATGGCATCCAAACGGTCAAACAAAAATCCCGCGATGGACTGATGGATTCCATCGCGGGGGACAGATACTATTACTGAAAATTGTTATTTAATTTTTAAAAGTTATTTAAAAGCCTGAACTTTGGTATCCGAATGTGTATCTTAAAATATTTGAATTATTAATGCCAGAAATGGATAGTAGTTAATTCCAATAATTTAACCCATCTCAGCACTTTTTTAACGTCAAAACGTTGACAAAAGACAGTCCCCCAAAACGCCCACCCTTTACCAATTCCTAGTGTTATTGCTAGGAACATTAAAATGAATCCATGTTCATGGCTTGAAACATATCAAAATGACAGAGCACACAATGTTGTTTGAATCAACCGGTTGTTTAAGCAATTGTCAACTGCATTATTAATGTAACAAACAGTTCACTCGATTTAACTTACGGACTAAATGCTTTGTACATAAATATGAATGTACATACGCAAATAAATGATATGTTTTAGATGACCGTGTTAGAATAGTTTATTTTTATTTGTTTAAACGTTGCCCCACCCTGGGAATTTCTCCTGCGTCGTGGGTACATTTACAAACATTGAAAGTAACATACACGAACAGCCAGACCCGGAACAACTACCTGTAGGCCATACAAATATTTGTTCCGTGCGGGAAACGAACCCACGACAACGCGGTGCAGCAGTCAATCGCTCAGCCACTGAGTCAACCATGCCTGAATAGAATACTCTTTATTGGATATCATAAAAACCAAACGATAACTTTAAGAGCTACATAGAGTCTTCGAGGCCATCTTTTCGCAATTTTTATAACTAGTCTCTGAAGTCTTGTTACGCGTAAGCATAGTATGTACTTACGAGTAAAACCAGGTTAAATTGATTTATTTTAAACCAAAGACCCATGTATCTTTGACAAAAAAAAACCGTAATATTGAAAATGGGGATAGTTTGATAACACCCAATTAGTTTGATAACACTATATTATTGCCGTTCAAATTCGCCCCAATGTTGATAGGGGTGACGCCTCTGCAAAGAAAATTCAAGGTATTTTTTGGATGTTGTGTAGTCTAGTAAGCATTATCTGTGATTAATAACGCATTGACTAAATGTAGCCTAATTGATGACTTCAATTCCCAACACAACGAGTAAATAATGATTGTGTTCACTATTCGGATATAATTGGGAATTCATTTCAATTCTAAGCAGTTTATCAAAGTCTCTTTTCCTCTCTCTTTTTTCAAAAAGTCCAGGTGCTTTTTAAAGGGTGCCCCCCGTAAACAAAACAAAAGTTGTACCTATGATGACGCATCATTAATATTAGCCAAATAAAAGTTCAACACTACTTTCACACCAAACAAATATATCAGGAAATCATAAAATAATCATGGCAACGATTAAAACAGATTCAACCAACTATTCAATATTATATGGACTTATCATATTAAACTTGTTCCAGCCGCATTTTACGTAAAAAAAATAACTATGACAGCCAAATCTGACTGCCTTTGGACACGGAAAAAAGTCATTAACGGTTGATGTTAGCTACGAATTTGATTGGAAATTAAAAGGCCCTTTCATTATGATTTATTGTTTTGGAAAATTATAGTTTGGCTTTGGAAATTATAATAGATATAGGCACCGATTTCCTTGTTCAAAAACAAAACAAAAGTTCTAAAACTAACATCTCTCACTGATATACAGCCTATAGAAAAAGACAGAGAGTAACGGTGACAGATAAGAAATAAGTTTAGAATGCGAAATTAGTTTTTGTCATGAACCGCGCTACATTTGTTGCGGGTTCGATTCCCGCCTTGGTACAAATGTTCGTACGATCTACAAAGATTTGTTCCGGGTGTTCTGGGTATTTGATATGTATAGAAAAAATATCTATCTATGTAAGTATTATGTATATCAGTCATCTAGTACCTACCCATAACACAAGCTCTGCTTAGCTTCGGGCTAGATGATGCTGTGTGGATTGTCCAGCATTAATTATTTATTTATGGTCGATGCGTTTGAAATGTCAAGAATGTTTGTATGGAAGCTTAAGTCCAACTAAAACTTACAGTTCTTATAATCGGAAGTCTCTTTCTTCTTTTATAAGAGAGAAAAGGATGGAAATAAAATGGAAAGAGAATATCACCAATGGTCTGCTTTTGAACTGTGGGCATGACATAATAGGGCCGTTGTTTGCATGTTTAATCTAATAGACAATGACAAATAAGGGAAAGATTTATAGTGCGTTTATAAATGCCAATGAATTATGACCCACATTCATTTTGTAGGCATTTGGTCTAATAGTTTAATGACATGCAACGTTTAAGATTCAATTATAGATTATAAAAAATACAGGATAAAATGAAAATACTTATTCTTTAGATATGCAGTTTCATTATTCCGTTATAGGTAAGGAATTTGGGAAATGTAAGTCATAACTCGTAAGAGTCCGATTGCAGTTGAAAAAAAAAATAAGTGGAAAATTAAAAAAGAAAGTTGGAAACCCTTTACGGGTAGTCAGTCACCTTGTTACCCAACGGGTTGTCTTATTACCCAGTAACTAGGCTGTGGTGGAGGTATCTGCATCCGGTAAGACGAAGTCGACTAAACATGGTTGGGAAGAAACTAGGCAGAGAATGTTCGAGTTTTAGAATTATTTAATCACTCAAAAAGCGAACAGCCCTCTTTAGTCGCGATCCAGATAAGACCGACACTCAAAAAATGCTACTAAACCTCTTCAAAGTTTTTTTCTCAGAATAATCCAGGCCTGTACGAATTCAACCACTTTTTTCCTGTAAAATCTGTATGCCAAACAAAACAAATCCGCCATCCATTAGTTAAGATTAGGCAGAACGGTGACAGGTCGCTAGGCTAGCTCTTAAGCACCATTAAGTTTTGCTTTTTCTACATTTTTCTCATCTGACTTAAACTGTGAGACACGCCTAAGTATTCAAATTCAGCGAATCTATGTAAATGGTCGACGGAAGAAGGTGATTGACTTAATGACTGACTGGGGAGAAATTCCGGTTAAATAGAAAAAGAGAAAAAAAAATGACTAGCGCAGGATTTATAGTTACAGACGCCAGCACAAAAACCTAACCCAAAGTGACAAATTTTGCTAATTGAAAATGAACCTTCCGATTTTGAAATAAATCTGAAACTCTATCAAAAGAAATTTGACAGCTTGGGGTAGATTGATGTGCTGGCCAATATACATTATTTGATTTAGGTTGAAACACCTCAAAATCTTTCAAATCCTTTTTATTTTTGTTTATTTTAGACTAATAATTAAAATAACTGCATTACTTAGGTTGTGCAGAAATGACGAGTAGAAAGATATCATGTAGGTCTAAATTATAATAGACGCCTTTCCTGGCGTATGTTCACTTTTATACTTTATCAGAGAAAGTACGTTCTGTAACAGAGTATATACTTATTATATTTACAGTTTATATAATTATTATAATTGTATAAACACTTTTAGTTACTATGAGAATGCAAAAGTACAATCAATCCCCGTAACTTTTATTTTCAAACAATAAAGACCCCAGAGCAGGGTCGCTTATAAGGGTAAAATAAATACTAAATAGTGTGTGATCTCTCTTTTTACTCTATGTCTGTCTCTCCCTCTCTCTCTCTCTCTCACACTATCTTTACTCAAAATGCCGCCTACAGCTTGACGCCAGTTGATTCAACTCAGAAGTATGTATATATGATTCCCCTTAGTAATCGCCTCCTTACTGACTGTTATCGCTAAATGCGATGGCAATTAAGAGGGGTACTAATGGTGTCTTGATGTCGATGGAGGCAAACAAGTTGATACGTATCGGTTGAACTTTTTGTCAGGATTAATCGATGATGCGATTTTTTGGCAATCAATAACGGTCGTCATGATGGCCCAGTGGTTTAAGCCTCGCCTCTTGTGCACCAGATTATGGGCTCAAACCTGGGCAAGTACCAATGTGACTTTTTCAATTCATATGTACTTTATAAGTTTATCTTGGACATTATTGACATCTAATAATTTAATTAATTAATAACTTATATTATAAAATTAATATTAATTAATATTAATTAATTATTAAATTATTATTGACATCGGTGAAGGAAAACATCGTGAGGGAACCTGGACTATAACTAATATAACTCTGAAATCGCCAAACCGTCTTGAGCAAGCGTGGTGATTAAAGTCTTCTCTGTATGAGGAAGAGGCCTTTGTCCAGCAGTGAGACAGTAACAGGCTGGTATTATTATTATTCATAAAGAACACTTGATAATGTTTATTACAAACAACGTCGTTAGTACTAGCGGCCTAGACCTTTGATTAAGTAAAAAAGTGTTTGAATGAAACGCTTCTTTTAATGTATATTTCCTATTTCCAAAGTTGACTATTTCATGCTATAAATAGTTTTTGGAGGCCAATTTAAATTGTTGGGTTAATTTAAACCAATAAATAGGGTGTCATAAGTTTAGGTCACTGGGCCGTAATTAAATTATTTAAAAACTGTCTTGGGCCGGAGTGCCTACATATTATTTAATTGTCATTTAATTGGGTCGAGAATATTAGTATATCGCTTTTAGCTATCAGGTCACCTACTGGCCCTATGGAGCTCTTAAAGTTATTCATCATCATCATCATCTGCCTAGCCTTTTCCCAACTATGTTGGGGTCGGCTACCAGTCTAACCGGATGCAGTTGAATACCAGTATTTTACATGGAGCGACTGCCTATCTGACCTCCGCAAACCAGTTACTGGGCAACACGATACCCCTTGGTAAGACTGGTTGTCAGACTTTCAGTATTCTGACTACCCGTAACGACTGTCAAAGATCTACAAATGACAACCGGGACCAACGGCATAACGTGCTTTCCAAGGCACGAAGGAGTCTCGATATGTTACGAACGGTCACCCATCCACAGACTGACCTCGGCAACCGTAGCTTAACCTTCGATCACCCCGTGCGATTATATACGAGCTCTTAAAGTTATTACGGCGTAAAATAAATAGTAGTGTATTCTAGTTTAAAATTACTTACCTATGTCCAATATTATGAAATCCATTCCACAATCAGAAACTTCCATTATTTAGATTAGGCACATACAGTTGTTTTCTGATACGTATCAGATTTCAATCTCTGCTATGCCAAGTAACGTATGACGTAATACGAATCGATTTATTTTGCTTTACTAACAATATTCGACTTTGTATGCTGATTTTTGGATAGAAGAAAATATCTGTGTGTCAGCTGCCAGACATTCAGCCGTATTGTTTGAATCAGCTGAAGGGTCTTCAGTGTGATTTTCTTTTAAAATATCGGTATCAATTATCTGTGTTGATAAAGTAGTAGTAAAAGCCTATTACTGTCCCACTGCAGGGCAAAGACCTCTTCTCATATAGAGAAGGCACGAGCATTAATCACCACGCTTGCTCAAGACGGGTTGGCGATTTCAGACTTATATTGATTATATAAGTCCAGGTTTCCTCACGATGTTTTCCTTCACCGATGTCAGTGATGTCCAAGATAAACTTAGAAAGTACATATGAATTGAAAAACTCACATTGGTACTTGCCCAGGCTGGAACCCACAACCTCGTGCACAAGAGGCGAGGGCTAAACCACTGGGCCATCATGATTTTGTTGATAAAGTAAGCGTTATCTATACCTTGCTTTTAATATTATTAAAATATAATTATAAGTAACGGTCTGAGGGGTGTCGTATTGCCCGGTAACTGGGTTGTGAAGGCGGTAGCTCCATGTAAAATAGTGGTATTCAGCTGCATCAGGTTAGACTGGAAGCCGACCCCAACATAGATGGGTAAAGGCTAGGCAGATGATAATGATTATTAGCGATATGTACCTGTCTGGCAGTTTGTGTATTGTTCGTCGATTCGTTGAGCTCCTAAATTTCTATATCGGAGCTACACTTTTGAACAGCTCAAATAAAATCTGCGTGATTTTTTCTTCAAATTACTCCGTCATACAGTTATCTGCTTACCTATATAATCGATGTAACCAAGATAATGTCTGGACTTTAAAAGAGAGTCTGAGAACATCGACTCACTCATCTAGAAAACACCGACCTCATCTTGTTCTATTTGTTACTGATTTCTACGTTTAATTCTGGCGTGTAAAAGTATTTCTCTGAACGAATTACAGAAATAAATATCATTTACTTTATGAAACTAAGCGATTAATCATCATGCCTGTATTCCCCGAAGGATTAGGCAGAGGCGCACTTACAGTAACACCCACATTTTGCCAGTTATGTTAAAGTCTCATACAATAGGGGGCGACCCTATAGCCTTCAAAGGGGCCCAAATCCAGACTACGGTTGCTAATGAGAAAATTGCCTTTTGGATAAACTCAATAACAGTTTGCCTTACACTCAGCAGTCGCGCTTTGGACCACTAGACCAACGAGGCTGTCAGGTCAAGGTCGAGATCGAGATATTTCTCATTCTGTTTGATTAATCACAATAATCAACATAGCAATTGGAAATTGGCTTTCTGATAATATATAATAATAATAATAATAATAACATTTATTTCAGACCATAAGTCCATAGAAAAATAAGAGGATTGATCAATAATATATGAATGATACAAACATAACTTTTCCTTAATAAACTTTTGTCACAAGAAAATTACTCCCTATTCTTTAATCAGATAGGGACAAAGTAAGCTTGATAATGATTCCAGATCAGTGGACCAGAATAAATAAAATAATTAATAACAGAAAATTCCTTTTCGCTTGAGGATCAAAGCAGCAACATTCATTTACAAAATACAATTTATTCGCGGCCCCAAATTGTAATTACAGCTACGGTCGCGGTAGCGAAAATCGCAAATGAATTCCTCCTTGTAATGATGAAATTTTAGCTTGAACAAATGATGTACATAATACTTTCTGATCGATAGATCGTTTGAGCTGATCGTTAATTCTGGTAAGTTATGTTTTAACGTTTTTCTTTGTTTTAGCATTTTGTCTCATCTATTAATTGTACTTAACATTTTTAGCACTTTGGCACGTTGTAGTTAGTTTTATTTCAGAAATATGTCGGTTTTTGGGACGGAGTCAAAGTCGAGTCATTTACTCCATTTATACCATTAAAAACTTGTATTGAATTTAAAAGGTAGGTACTTGTGTACATGTGTGTAAAAAAAATTGCAAAAATTATTATAGTTGCCCCTTCCAAAAAGTAGTTCTTGGAGACAAAAAAAGACAAAAAAATCTACACTTATTCATTTAAAATATACTTTTTTTTACAATATGTTGTATTCATTAATTACACATAGGGATATGAAATAGTAAAATGTCAATAAAAAGAGGGAATTCAAATTTAACATTAATAACAAATAGCATTGCCATTCAAAGTGGCAATGCTGCCAGCCTTCTGGGCACTTCTCTCGTTGACAGTGATGCGCATGAATTTTTCGATGCCCTGTGATTCTTTATTTTCGTTTTTTCTTTTAACAAAACAATCATAATTCAACTTGAAAACTAAATACACTGTGAAACAGTGAACAGAATCAATATTCGCAATAACACTCAATTACTACACAATAGACATGAATGAAGTCATCTGCCTAGCCTTTTCCCAACTATGTTGGGGTCGGCTACCAGTCTCACCGGATGCAGCTGAATACCAGTATTTTACATGGAGCGACTGCCTATCTGACCTCTTAAACCCAATTACTGGGCAACACGATACTCCTTGGTAAGATTGGTTGTCAGACTTTTAGGGCTTTGACTACCCGTAACGACTGTCAAAGATCTACAAATAACAGCCGGGACCAACGGCTTAACGTGCTTTTCGATTCATGGAGGAGTCTCGATATGCAACGAACGGTCACCCATCCACAGACTGACCTCGGCAAGCGTAGCTTAACTTTCGATCAACCCGTGCGGCTGTTTTTATTTAGTCACGAGCTCCTCTAATAGACATGAATGAAGTACATACCCTAAATATAAAACCGTTACACCCATTTTCCTACGTGGGCGACTACTACGACATGAAATCACGCTACACAAAATTAGTTGTCATAAGTACCAACATACAACATGACAAGCCACTGCTGCACTGTTCGTTGCACTTATTGTCAACTAGGATTTGTGGTACCAGAACTACGTAATTAACCGTAAGTAGCATGCATACGTTGTTTTTTCTTGTAAACTTAATTCTTGGTACCAGAACTGAATAGCTGTAAGCAATTTACGTTGCATTTGTTGTACACTGCAATTGAACCGAAACCACGTCAGTCACTTTGAGTTGCGTTGTAGTAAACTGTAACTCTTAATACCAGAAATAAGTAACTGTAAGCAATTTAAGCTTAATTTTTTGAACACTGAGATTCTTGGTACCGAAACCACGTAAATCAGTCACTTTGTGTTGCTTCGTAGTAAACTGTAATTCTTGGTACCAGAACTACGTAACTGTAAACAATTTACGTTGCATTTTTTGTTAACTGAAAGTACCAGAACTACACGGTAACTGTAGCCACTTTGTGTTGCTTTTGTTATAAATAAAAAATTCTTGGTAGACAGAGCTACGTAAATCAGTCACTATATGTAGCATTCAATTTTATTGTCAACTGAAAATCTTGTTACCGGAACCACGTTACTTCTAGGTAAGGGTATTGTTTCATAAATCCACATCGCATGTCGGCGCAATGGCGGATGACGTGAGACAATGGGTTGCTATAACCTGCTGACGACCGATGTGACGCGTGGGCGAAGGTACGCCTGCGACGCCGGAGGTTGCGGGTTCGATTCCCGCCTTGGGACAAATGTTTGTACGATCTACAAAGATTTGTTCCGGGTGTTCTGGGTATTTGCCATGTATAATAAAAAATATCTATCTATGTAATGTATAGTATATCAGTCATCTAGTACCCATAACACAAGCTCTGCTTAGCTTGGGGCTAGATGATGCTGTGTGGATTGTCCAGTATTATTTATTTATTTATTTATAACCGTGTGGTTGTTATAAAAACATTGATATAATTGAGCTTGCTAGACTGTCTATAACTTCAGCTGAGTTTTGACACTAACAATACTTCATAATTCATAATGAAATAGTGTTAAATACCAAAAACAGTAAAGAATTATTTTGCAATGTTATAAACTATTTTACTTCACGACAAGTTTTTTTAAGCCTATGTCATGGCGTAGTAAATATTTAATAACCTTGTATCAATCCACGACGATTATTCGACAGAATCGGTGACCTTCATATAACTACGCCACTTGTATATTAAAGGAAGTTTCCATGAAAAACAGTGAAACTAAATTTATTACCAATAAATATTAAAAAAGGGTCAAATAAAAATGATGTGTTTTGTAACCAATAAATGAATTTATGCTCCCACTAAATACCGTTTCTCTTGTTGACTGTACTGTGATATGCATAACGATACGTACACATCATCATCACTATCCCACCGTTTTCCTTACTAGGTTGGAGTTGGCTTTTAATCTAATCGGATGCAGCTGAATACCAGTATTTTACATGAAACGACTGTCGGTCTGACCTCCACAATCCAGTTATCTGAGTAACGCCCTTTGATTAGACTGGTTGTCAGACTTGCGGGCTTTTGACTACCCCTAACGACTCTCAAAGATCTACGAATGACAACCAGGACAATGTCTGTGTTTTTTGAGGCACAGAGGGGTCTCGTTATGTAATGGATGGTCACCCATCCATCGACTGACCTCGACAAGCGTGGCTTAACCTTCGACCCTTTCAGCTGTTAACCAACTCGTACATTCACAGTTTACTCTGACCTTATTACCGTTGTTGTAAAAACTTAACGCAGTAACCTGATTACGTGTTAATGTTCCTATTTATTTCGCAAACTTTGAAACTCGTGCGGTTTCCTGGCAAAGACGTAGTGTGGTAAAGCCTGATAGTCATCGCTCACGATTTTCGCTACGCTTGGTAGTAAAATGCAAAACAATTTTCATTATGAACGCTGAAAACTGTTTGGTGTAAAACATAATCTTGACCCTAAAAAAAAATATACAAGTACACAAAATAATCTTTCTAAGAGACCTTTAAGTATATTTCCTGAGCACAATAGAGGATCTTTTTATGATTAAGACGTCAAAATGAACGAAATGTTATACTTTTGCGGTCATATCAAATTTCGAAGCGATTTCATTATACTTATTGCGTAATATTTATGCGAGATTTTTTACCATTATTGGTCAATGACAAGAAATAAGTTTTAATCTGAATGCTTCAGGCAGCTATGTAATAAAATCTAAGTGGCCCTGACAAAGCCGCAATTACGTCACTGCCCTAAAAATGTAATTAACAAACACATACACAGATTTATATAGAGTTACTGTAACAATAGCTGTTCAAGCGATCATCGACCCTTTATCTAAGCCTGTAGGACACAATTCACAATAGCTGACCATTTTCCACATCAATCAAGGATTTTTTTTTTGCGTATAAGCCATCGATATTAAGCGGCGATGATTAATCTACATTGTGTCAAAAAATATTCTCTATTATTTTAGTATTCTGACTACGTTCTAGCAATTTATTTCATACAGCGGGGCTGTAATTTTTTAAGCCTAAACTACCGCTTGCAAATTGGTACATTTCAGAGCTAAGTGGACTGTGAGCCTCGTAGTTAACCCGACCTCTTTTTGTGTGAACATTTGTATTCTAATCTCGTATAAGCTTTTCGGCAAAAACACGTTAGGTTGTCTATTGACTCAGGGGCCTTTGTATTTTAGGCGGAGTGAGATTTAGTCCCTAGTTTAGATCCAGTAAAAGCCTATTTATCGGTGGTGAAGGTCTATGTTGGCACAAAATGTGTGCTAAATCATTAGTTATGCAAGCACAGTACACAGTATATTAGTTGTGGACTAATATGAAACAAAAAGACACACATACTATATCACTTCCTTAGTAAACAGAGGAATAATAGTCGACGCGAGAATTAGGTCAGTAAGCTGTCCATGGGCGCTGGCCGAGCATCCTGTCCTTATTTTCTGCGCTGTCGCAATCAAACCAAAGCTATAACTGTTTCCGATACGTTTATTGAAATCGGTTTCTCAACTAGCTTTTATCGCTTCAAAGGAAATAATAAACATACAATTTGGAGTCTATAAAATCTGTCATTTCGTCCTTTGATGTGCCTTCATCCCGCACGGGAAAGTAAGCCTCTATGAAAGTATAAGTGGGCTTATTTGGTATAAATATGAACGTTTCTTTTCACAGGTAAACCCAGATGAAAACAGACTGGCTGTCGTGTCACACACATCGCCGTGTAAGTGGATTTTATTCTTCACAATACATCAATCACACTTGACATATTTTCGTGAGTCTTTGCTTTGGCTTCAGAGGCGATAGGTTCATTTTTTTCATGTACGTTTTCGTGCAGACTTATTTAGGAGACAGTTTTTTGCTTTGTATGATATGTTTGGATTTTGTTTTTCTTACTTTTGTTTCAATTAGATTTTTGATTTAGGTTCCTTATTTTAGCTTGATCTCATAGTAATAGTAGTGCCTCGTTGGTCGGTTGGTCGCAAGTGCTGCTTCTAAGAAAGAGGTCTTGGGTTCGATTCCCGGGTCGGGCTATAGGTTTTTTCATCTGGTATTTCTCGCCCCCGTGTAACGCGGGAGTTAAACATAACTTGCAAATGCGGGTTTACTAAAGGCCCACTGTTCCATCTCTGCCCCATCCCTAAAGCTTAGTAGGGGCTGTTTTAACTCTCAGCCCTGTCAAAATCCAAGAGAGCGCTCTTACTTAGGTTTTACCTAGTGAAAACAAACATTAGATACATTTATTTTATTGCTTTTAAAAAAAACTTACAGCTAATACATTCGAGTAGTAAGAAGTAATATGTAGAAGAGAGACTGTTATAAGTTTCCACTTATATAAACATATGTATAAAAATAACAGATGGTCAACGGTTAAATGTACACAAAACGTGAGGAAACTTAAACATAGAAACAACTTAAGATAATAAATAAATAATAAAATTTGTTACAGAAATGATATTTTTGACAGGTTATTATTTGTATTTGGAACTATTTTCGTACCAGCCGTTGCTGAAAATAGTTTCAAACACAAAACGACGATGTTGATAAAATGGTGGTTCCATGAAAAAGTAGGTTCAGTTTTTGTAGTATAACAACACTGTATCTATTTATTTTTGGAACTGTCATTTTACATGAATTATTCCCGCTTTCACACGTAAATATAACATCGTAATAAAAACTCAACGTTTTTGCACGGCTTAAAGTTACAAAAATATTTAGAGCATTATGTTATGATATGCTTTAGCAGAGAGTGTCATTTGTGATACTCTCGTTTAACTAATGTTATTAGATTTAAAGGACCTTTCAGACTAACGCTAAAACTGTCGTAAAAAATAAGACATATAACACAACAGTATCATATTAAAGCTCATTTTATATAATCAAGTTCAAATCAACTGCAAACATGGTGTTTCGGTGTATTTTAACTTGTGCTTGGAATGAACACTAACAATGAGGTAACGTAAGTTTGTCAGATTAAAGAAGCATATACCATATTGACTTAATTTGATATAATATACGTACATATAACTACTGGAGGCATGATTCAACGCAAACGTGCCTATACAAACTAATAGTTCTACATAAAATATGATAAAACACGGTCTTAGCGCTTGATTTGAACGTAGAAAAAAGTGTACCCCGTAACCATTTCTCATTGTTAAGTGTGAGATGTAGTATACAGTGCTCATGGTCCTTTAGATTCATAAGCCAGAAGGGAAATTCTCGTAACTAAAAACGATCAAAATCTAGTCAGCAGCCTGAACTCAGCTACAATCAAAGTCAAAAAATTGTCAAAAATATCGGTAAACTAAACGTATTTTTGACAAATCGAGACGACGAGAGCTTAAAATTCATCTTAAAAAATCGGGGCTTGCCCATCAGGTTATATAGAATAACATTATTATCTTTTTGTTTGATCTAATTTATTAATATCTTATTAAATACTATAAATTTGACGGGCTTGTGGCTAGAGAATGTACGGGTCGTTCTTCCAGGTTAAGCATCGCTTGCTGAGGACGGTCCATGTATATATGGACTATTCATTTTACACCAAGACTCATCCATGCTTCAGGAATCAAGTTAAGGCGTTGGTCCCGACCGTCAATTACAGATCTTTGACAGCCGTTACGGGTAGTCAGAGGCCGAAAGTCTGACAACTAATCTTAACAAATGTGTTATGTGTTACTTAGTAACTATGTTGTAAAAAACTTGCTCTCAGTTGACTCCGGTAAGACTGAAACTGACCAAAACAGAGATGGAAACGGCTAGGCAGATGATTTAATAATCGAATTAACTTTTAAAATAAAAAATTATTACTCACTTTTTCCTAGTATACTGTCTAATCATGTCAGTTTTGATCTTATAATAGTCACTACTTCTTAGTCCTATGGTGTGAATGATACCTATGTATGATTTGTTGATGTGTTGTGTGTGTGATAAAAATATGTATTAACTCTTCATATCAACAATTTTCTATCTCCCTCTTTGGTTTACTGGTCGCAAGCTGCTGAGCATGCGGTCCAGCAATGGATTTAGTTTCAAGGGCGGGCAAAGTTTTATTGGGTTTTCAATATGGAAATGTCGTCTGGATCTGTGCCTGGTTGAAGGAAAAAGGCTGACCACCTAACTACATTAGACATAAGATAACTGTCGAAATGTGTCAGTATAATAGGTACACATTTTTATAACAAACATAGAACTAATGACGTCATAATTTTTCCGATCTAGTTTTCATTGGAGACAAAGGAGAGAAAGGAGGAAACGTAAGTACCCATTTAAGAAAATAACACAAAACAAAACAAAACTACGTATTAAGACTTACTCAGAACAAACACTTTTGTTACGGACAATCCGAAGACTTTGTGAAGTTTCACGACAAGTCTTAAAGAAGTTGGCCAAGATTTTACTAATCCGGGGGATCTCTGTCACCCAACCTTGCTTGAGTTTTACGAAAGTTATAACTCAGATCACGTGCCTCGTTACATCGATATGTAGTAAAATTCGCGTGTTTTGCACAATCGTGAACTGAAATTGTTAACGGAATTGGGTTAATAAAAGGGGGAAGACGCTATTAGGCTTTACCACAAACTGTTATGTTTAAACAAGGCTCGTTTTTCGTAGAAACTGTGAATGATGAGACTTTCCGGGCAAGTTGATTAAAAACTTTATTCTATTTTCTACGTTTATACATATTGTTGATTATTTTGATTGAGGAGCTCGTGGCCTTACAAAAACAGCAGCACAGGTCGATCACAAGTTAAGCTAGGCTTGCCGAAGTCTGTCTGTGGATGGGTGACCGTTAATTACCTTTGGATAGTTATCCGAGCCTCGGAAAGCACATTAACCCATTGGCTTCGGATGTTATTTGTAGATCTTTGACAGTCGTAACGGGTAGTTAGATGCGCAAAAGTATGACAGCCAATCTTACCACCGGGTATTGTGTTGCCCAGTAACTGGGTTGTGGACATCCGCTTGGACTGGTAGTCAACCCCAACATAGTTGAAAACAGGCTAGGCAGATGATAATTTTGAATGATATAAAGGGATACCAACGACGACGAAGACGCTTTTGGAATACTGAATCGTAAAAGCGATAGACATACCATCGATTTTATAGTTAAAGGAATCGTATTAGATAACACTTTAACTGCCAAGCAACGAGACATAATAGAAAATGTATTGTTTGTCATTGTCGTTCAACGTGTTAACGTTTCACAACATATACCTACTACAGAAATATCAGTTATGTGGGCATAGTACTTTCTTTTTAACACAATTTTGTAGACTAAATAAAAGTTTTGCCATTAGTAAAAACTTGTCTTGATAGTCTACTTGGAGTATAGTGACGCTGACTACTTACAAAAGAAACTTCAAAAAGAGTGGCAATAAAAATGGAATGCGTAAAACTTTGAAGTCTGTCTTATAAAAGAACTAACTGTCGTTCCTCGCCTCGTTGGTCTAGTGGTTGCAACTGTTTTTGCTGAGCAGGTGGTCCTGGGTTAGATTCCCGGGTTGAGTAAAGTGTTATTGGGTTTTTCCATGTGGAGTTTGTTTTGTGTCCGGTTGATGACAAAATGCTCCCTCCCTATTACATGGGACTTAAACCTAACTGGCGAAATCTGGATTAATACAGGCATCATTTTATTTTCGTTATGATTGTAATTGTAATATATTACACCTAAATTACAGTATGATTTTATTACGTAGTCAACATATTCATTAGGAATTGACTTGAAATAGATATGTCACCCTTTGAGTACGATACCCTGAAAACGACTATTTGTGTAGTCATCTGTTGGTACAAAGATTTACAAACTAAGCAACGACAGATACTCATCTGTAAATTAATTATATTGATAAGATACAATGGTACTCACATAATATTAATTTACAAAAATATTGAATGCCTTTAATACTGCTCGTAACAGTCCTCTGAATACTTCATGAAGGGATATTGAAGATAACTTTTCATAGAGAATCACAAAAACCATTTAAAACAAATAGTACGAAAAATGTCAGAGGAGATAAAAAGATTTACGTGGTTAGATTATTCATATTTCCAGAATAAAATAACAATATAAAAACTGTGCCGGAACCTTTCATACATTTTCATGTTCGTTTGACGTGAACTAAAAAGTTTGTATTTTTGTCAGGGTATGGAGCTGGGAACATGCCGATGCAGCTTGAACGATATCTCCCAAATTTTGGAGGTGATGCCAGATCTGAAAGGTCCCCCAGGACCTCAGGGGCCTACAGGAGCTGACGGAACTACTGGTGCACCAGGAAAAACGGTAAGAGAATTTTGCTGTATTGATTAGCAGGACAGTGCTCTTGGCTAAGTAATTAAAGAAATAATTGTATTGATGGATCTGTGGGTGGTTAACCAACTAAAACGCTAGTGCCTCCGTGCCCCAGATCTCTAAAAAGTCCGAGGAACCGCATCGGTTCATGAGAGATGATTTTGCTGCATCTGACAGTCTTGACTTGAGTTTTTATGTCATAATTTGTAGATCTATATCAGTCGTTACGGATAAAACCGTACCTAAAAGTCGGACCTAAAAGTCTGACAATCGGGGCGAGGAGGAAGAGTATCGTGCTACCCAGTTATTGGTTTTTGGATGTTAGATAGGCAGTCACTCCATGTAAAGTAATGGTATTTAGCAGCATCCAGTTAGAGTGGAAGTGGACCCCATCTCAGTTGGGAAAAGACTAGGATCAAAACTTATAATATCTTCTTCGTCAGTCTAGCCATATTGAAACATATACGTAATTAAACCGTGTTTATTATACATGATCCACGAACATCACATAAAAATAGAAGAAAAGTGGTTTCAGAATAAGCGAAAATTACATGCAAAAGACCAGTAACTTACTTCACTCTCTGAGCTATTTATTGGCTGACATTAACGTTGGAGATTATCAAGGGAAATCTAGCTCTTTAAGACGTCTTGGGAACTTTGCGGATTAAAATATGAGGTTAATAAAATATATGATTATACTCAAGGCGTAGACTCGTAAGGCAACGAGATAAGTAAAAGCGGTAGCGGATTATATGCCGCGGTTCGTTTTGTTAAAAATTACTTGACTGCCTCGATGGTCTAGTGGTCGCAAGCGCTACTGCTGGGTATAAGGTCCTGAATTCGATTCCCGGATCGGGAAAATTTCTCAGTAGCAAAACGTGTTCTGGATTTATGTCAGGTTGGTGGCAAAAGGCTTGCCCCATAATACACGAGATTTAAGCGAAATGTGGGTGTACTATAAGTACACTCCTGCCTAACCCTTCCGGGAATAAAAATATGAATTTAGAAATCAGATTATCTACGACCTTTTTAGGGTTTCAAAGCCCGACGGCAAAAACGAACCACGTGTAGTTTCATCATATCCATCTGTCCACGTGTAAGTGTACCAATCAGTTTGTCTTCAATCATGTAATCAATCAATTAAATTTAGTTCGTACTAAATTTAATTGTTGCCAATAGTCTACGTACGCTTTTTTGATGGCTTATAGTTTAGTAACTATAAACCATCAAAAAAGCGTATTGAAATTAGGAAAGAGATATAAAGTAGGGGTGGCACTGCCCAATCATTTCACGTTTTTTATTGAGTGATAAAAAACTGTGGACTTAAGCGTGGGCATATTTGGATTCCATTATTATTATATTCATCCCGGCAACGGAACCATCACAGTGTGTGGTCCTACACGGATTTGGGCGGTTTTCAAGTTTAGACAGAACTAACTTGAGCTCATATGACGATGGTGCTTATGACGCTATTTTTTGGAATCGAAATTTAAATACATATATGCTTATTTTATGAAGTAGTAGAAAGACATCATTAGGATAGGTTCTACCTAGACTCTAATGCAATAGTAAAAAATATACAGCTAGACAAATGAATGTAATAATGCATCTATATATATATTGTTCTAGTTTGTTATTTTTATCACATCTCCGAAAGAGGCTTCATTCTATTTAGACGTATTTTCGTGATCCAAACGTGGCCAAAGAAAAACGTATTCAATGAACATTTTTGGTAAATATTTACGCTATTATAACACAACGGACCCCGAACAGTATTAATATAGATTCTCGTGAATCCCGTTTAGCCTTGGTACGTTATATTTTTATTCGGCTATATACAGAAAATACACAGCGGAGTAAAAATGAGAGTAATATTTTGTACACGTCTCCGTATATGAATGTTTGGTGCTCACGGCTTACATTTTAATCTATTAATCGACTATTGTAGATAGAATTTACGACTGAAATATACATGATTTAAGATTACTTAATGATTATAATTTGTTTCATGATACATAATCAGCTTGAAATGTTGCAGTCAAAAATGGACCTAAGATGTGCCCTTAGGTAAAACTTTTACTTAAAGGATTTAAGTAGCTATTAAAAACTTTTGTCCGTGTTTCAAGTGTTAAAAGCCTGTCAGTTCACATTTTTCTGCTTGATCGACTAGTTGATGTATGCAAGTCGTGGATAAAATTATTGTTACATAATTTATCAAGTAAAGCAATGGATTAAATTTTGGCGGAAATTCCGCTACCGCTATTCCCTTCACCTTTCGCCTTTAATGTAAGCTTTATAAACTTAAGTCTCAACGGTAATGAATACCATTATACTAAAATTACATACGTAATTAAGATTCAGTTATATGCCACGCTGTTTTCGCTAATGATGTAAATTACACTGTTTTAGCTAAATTCATTAGTCGGTTGCCTTTAGAGATTTAGTCGTTTGAATAAACTTATACCTAACTGTCTATAGACAAAATCTATTACAAGTTTTGTTCAGACAATGAAATTACTAATTGAAATAATTAAAAGCTCATATTATTATAATTGAACTATTACTTCAGACTATTATAGCTTACAATATAGTAAGCTTAAGCGTAAAGACGCAACATAGTATCGTTAAAACAACACAACAGTTATTTCCCAAAATAAAACACAACGGAGTATCTAATTATTCTTTGGTGCCTAATTATTCTTCCAGGCAAATAAATTATGTAACAAATCAGTATTGATTAACTTGCTCCAAATTATCTTCATCGTGATTAGCAGTTTTTCAGTGTCTTACAACAAATTGTAGTGATTTATAAACACGACATCTCTATCTGATTCTCATTATTTAGGTTCCAGTTTCGTTTCGGATTTTATTCATTTTATTGTTTCAGGGACAAATGGGTGAGTCGGGGCCTCCTGGACCTATTGGACCGAAGGGGGATAGGGGAGAGAGGGGTGAGACTGGTACGCCAGGGCCTGAAGGTCAGCTTGGACCTAAAGGAGATCCTGGTACAGATGGGAGCCCTGGACTGCAAGGGCCCTCGGGTCCTCCAGGTCCACCTGGGCCAATAACGTCAGCATTAATAGTAAGTACATTATTTCTTGATTGTTTTATTCATTTTTAGTTTTAGGTTTCAGATTCGTACTTTAAAGGGGAAAAAAACGCATCGTTGTCCGCCTGTAGACTCTTTTTCTAACGAACGCGAAGAAGTAAAAAGTTGAAATTAATATCAAATACCTACATAAGTTTACGATCTCCTTCACCTACAAAAAAATCAAGTTTTTATGTCAAAGCAATAACATAATGCAGCTATTATGTGACTGATTTGGATACTCTCATTCAAATCAGACCAGAGTCGATAATTTTTGAAACCGGAAAAAATAATAGCAGTATGAAACCCATTGGACAAGGAGGAGAATATAAAAAAATAGAAAAAAAAAAATACTGGAGATCTGAGGTTGGGAAGTGAAATTTTGTTTTTGAAATAGATAAAAATAGAAAACCAAATGTTATTGGAATTTTTCACATACATTTTGAGATTATGAGAAAAAAGTGTAAAAACAAAAGTTGTAGATCTTTTTATTACCTACAACTTTGCTATTTAACTTTTCCCATGGGACTTGTAGTTTTACCGGAAATCGTGATAAATCGTTTTTTACCCTTAAAATCTCACCCCCTTCCACTCCCCGGTCTCAGATCGCCCGTAAATAATTTTTCCTTTTTTTTGTTATATTCTCTTCCTTTTATAATGATTTTCATCCTACTATTTTTTTTTTCAATTTTTACCATTTTCAAGGCTTCCAGCCCTGGTCTAATTACTTTCCGTTGATCTAGAATCGAAAGTCGAAAAAGTTATATTAATTATTTGGTGAAAGTAGCCGTACAATTAAATTTCCTTTAAAATTACCTACCGTTTGTATGGAGCCTTCGGACCGTGCGTCAGACTCACACTTGTCCGGTTTTTTTTCAAATATCCATTCAATTATGTTCCTAAATCTTAAACATAAATGAGTTTTTCTTATTGTTATTGGGAAGGGTTTGTGTGTTCAAATTTAATTACAGATTAATTACATAATAATCTTTTTATCTAAACAAAATTTGCTTCGCTCGGATTATTTTTTTATTACAAAATCCAAAGCTCTTGTGATTTTATCTAAATGAAAATAAGGTTAATAAGGCGTGTTAATAAGGTTACTGCAAAACATTTTACAAGTCATCGAGTATTATTATTTAACAAGTTAATTTTACATATTTAGAATTAAGCTTAACTAAACTAAAAATTAATGTAAATTTTTCAATGCTCTGTGTTATGTTTGTACGATCTACAAATATTTGTTCCGGGTGTTCTGGGTATTTCCTATGTATAATAAAAATATCTATCTATGTAATGTATTGTATTAAGTATATCAGTCATCTAGTACCCATAACACAAGCTCTGCTTAGCTTGGGGCTAGATGATGCTGTGTGGATTGTCCAGCATTATTTATTTATTTATTTATTATTTATTTATTTATTAAATTTATTTTCTTCATATATTAATAGTTGTATCGTTTTAAAGAAATAAATGTTAACATTTGATATACATAGATTGACAACTAAATTATTAATGTTAAGTACTTTTGTTTGTACTTGCCTTTAAAAATTTAATAAAATAATAATATTATCCCGTACCGTTGGTGTACTATATAATATAATTACTAAATAACATGACTATGATAATAAATCTTTGACTAACGAATTCATAATTATTATTATGTAAAAATTTATGGATAAGAAGAAAATTATTCGCATTATGAATGAAGCTTCAAAATAAGTTGATAATTCGTTTGGGCACTAGTAAGAAAAACATTAACTTAACTTTGTTTCACAAAAACACAAATAAGATAAGACTTCTAGACTTTTAAAGAAACTAGGGCGTGTAAAACTCCAAACGAAAAAGAATATTTAACGGCACGGTTGGCTCAGTGGCTGAGCAATCGACTGCCGCGTCGGGTGTCGTGGGTTCGATTCCCGCATGGAACAAATATTTGTATGGCCTACAGGTAGTTGCTCCGGGTCTGGCCGTTTGTGTATGTGACTTTAAATATTTGTAATCACACCCACGACACAGGAGAAATTCCTAGTGTGGGGCAACGTTTATTTATAAAAGAAAGAAAGAAAATATTAAGGGTCCTATTTTAATGTCATATCTGAAATTGAAAGAGAAGAAATCAGGAAAGGGCAAACGCCATTGACTTCAATAAATAAAACACTCAGCACGATGGAATAAAACAAATTAAATTATCTCCCTATCAGTTACTTTGGACTACATTCAAAGGTTTCATTCTATTTACCTAGAACAGGTACAAATGACTGCAGCAAGTATCCATGGAATTGCGTGCTAAATGTGGGCAGACTTCGCCCACAGAAATTTGTTCTAGCCGACCTTTGTTTCTAGGCTTCTAGCTCGAGTGCTCTGCTTATTACACTATATTAACTTTAAACTTGTAGTGTTTTTAGTTACCTACAAGCGTGGGTGGTTATAATTTAAGTATAGTTTTCAAAGGAACAGTGCTGGTAATGTCGTCAGGTTGCTAATTTACTTGTAGGGGGAGTGGTATCGCTATCGTAGTTTAGATTGGATTTAAAAAGAGGTATTTTGTGGTGGCAATGTTGTTGCTCTTTTCCACTTTATATCGATATGTCTACTTACTTTTGTCCATAATTTGAGTTACTCTTCATCCTTTCATATTTTCCAATAATTAAAAATAGGTCAAAGATCACAGGAATGTCTACTGACAAAATTAAACATGACTTAAACGCTTGAGTCATTAAAAGGGACATTAGTCACATTATAACAGTAGTTTATCTATTGTGTCTGCTCATTAGCACTTGATCGGTTATTTGGAAATGTTCTTAAATAAGCTGGTATAACTTTATTTCGACAAATAACTTCTACAAATTGAGCAGTGAGCTATCGACCGTGATGCCGCAATCGCTTATCTTACCACTTCGGCATAAGCTCTTCTATTTTCAAGCAACAAAGAAATAGCCGTTCCATGGTCACCAGTGCGAAAATACCTATCTATTGTTACGCCAGCAGAGGTTTGCCTTAACTGGATTTAAAGCCATTTGATTGGTTGAATCCAGTAAAGTCCGTAACAGAGTGATACTCCAAATTTAAAATTTGAGTATCGTTCTGTTATACGCACCTTATACTCCTCCAGCTTTTATCTGATGATATTTTTTTTTCAAAATATTATTACGATGATGATTTTCTTATGAATATTTACTGTTTAAAGTAAAAAATATATCAGAAAAAACGTAAAAATGGGTACAAATCCGTCGAAAAATTTCAATGCGTACTGATGGATCGTGTACTGAACTCATGGTATGAGATAGTGACTTTCAGCCTGTAGAACTCAAACTCACAACACTGCGGACATGTAAATATAAGCCAGCCATCTATCAGTGTGTGTACTTCTCATATATCAACTTCAAGTCTGATATGTAATTAGAACCTCTCGAAGCTTCCATAAGTTATTGTTGTTCAGGCTCAAGATACAGAGTATCGAATCGACGAAGTTGTATGGTGTTAGGAAGCATAGTAAACATGAAATTGGTTAATGCCTCATAAGGTTGGGCTTTAGATCAGATTTTTTCTATAAAAACAAAAGAAAGAATAGGAAATTCTTTTTGTATTTCTTATAAAAAAACTGTTTACCCACACTACGAATTTCTCCTGTGTTAGGGGTACAAACATTTAAACTCACATACACGAACAGCTAGATCCAGAACAACTACCTGTACACCATACAAATATTTGTTCCGTGCCGTCAAATTAGGATACTAAACTATTTTTATATATAATTTAAACGACTCCTCATACAATTTCGTACTAACTTTAAAATTTAGAACAATTTAACAAATTATTAATCTTAATATTTTGATATCAGCAAGGTATTAAACTAAACATTCACTATCAAAAATGTCGGTAAACAAAAAGGTGCTCGTGGCTAAATAAAACCAGCCGTAGAGGCCAGTCTATGGATGGATGACCGTTCGGAACATATAGAGACTCCTTCCTGCCTCGAAAAGCACGTTCAGCCGTTGGTCTCGGCTGTCATTTCTATATCTTTGACAGACTTTACAGGTAATCAGAAGCTTGAAAGTCGGTCAACCAATCTTAGCAAAGGGTATCGTGTTGCCCAGAACTCGATTGTAGAGGTCAGATACGCATTCGCTCTACGTTAAATACTGGTATTTAGCTGCATCCGGTTAGACTTAAAGCCGACCCCAACACAATTGGGAAAAGGCAGGCAGATGATAATTCACTAACAAAAATGTAGGTACAGGTATTCTCCTAATAGTTAGTAAAGCTTTCGAGAACGTCACCACGCGCTAACCTAAGGTCGATGACCCTCGCCTATTTGACAGTATTGTATAAAACTTGAATATCTCACAAGCGTCACCAACTATTCATCATTGTTCTAACAACTTTTGTATACATTTCTAATCACCATGTCTTACGCAGGAATCAACGGGATTATACGGGTCCAGTAATCCAGGGACTCTTGGACCTACAGGCGAGAGGGGTCCAATGGGCCCGCCGGGTCCTCAAGGAGAGAGAGGATATCAAGGGAATAAGGGCGAGAGAGGATTACACGGCCCTAAGGGTGACAAAGGCGAAAGGGTGAGTGTTATCTAAATATGATATTGTGAACTAGAAGCTGCTTTACACGTCACGATTTGCCTTTATTTAACTTCTCAAAGTTTTGTCCAAGATTAAAACAATTTGACAACGGAATTGAGATCTGCATTAACTTCGTGAACCACACACGCAGTTGACAGTTTTAATTTGTATTTTACCTATTCATGTGTCATGTACAGAGGCCAGCACATCAAGCTACCCCATTCTGTCAAATTTCTTTGATAGATTCGACATTATGACAAGCAAATTGTCAAGTAAATTGATGTGCTGGCGTTTGTACCGATGCTGTTTCTAAATTATGACACGTACTGATCTACATTAGGTTGAAATTAAAACAATTTAGCTTAGAAACCGTTGTGAAATGAACTAATTGCAATGAAAACCATTTTAAATGTGCTTATATTTTTTTCGTCATTACTTTATTTTATCTCATAAAGCATTTTAGCATTGTTAAATTGAAACGATTGATCGTAATGTGTAAACAAGCTTTAAGTAGTAGGAAGAACTCTGTGTTAGTTGATGTACGGAGTTAGAGATGTGAATTATAATATAGATTAGTATATTAATAATCGGATTAGTACTGTTCACTGATTAATGATTAATTAATTACCTTTGTGTATACTGTTATTGTAGACTGTATTGAAGTTTATGACGAGGATTAAAGTTTTGATTTGGAAAGACCTAAACGTTCAGCCAGCCTATGCCATAGTTTATTTTGTATGTTACTATAGAGAACAAAGGAAAATATGTTATTAGTTTGGCTAAATTTGGACCAACTATCAATCAAAACTTTTGCGGTTTACACAAAACTGTGAATGCTTAAATATGTCTGATATATCAAAATAAAACCTGAGCTGGCTGACTAACTAAAAATAGAAACTACCATCTTGATACAAACCTGCTCAAATATATATTGTTTCAACTTCTTTGTTCACATGCCATATAGTTCCCATTCCCTCCATATTAATTTAATGAAGGGTTCCTTTACAGCATGTTACTAAAGAGAACAACACGAAAACAGCCATAGAACTTTACGAGTGTAACTAAGTCAAAATAAAATCACACTGGCCCCGTCGCCAAATTAGTAGGTATTCGGTTAATAAACTTGGGTCTAACGCAATGAGTGACGGTTTGACCCTCGTAACGCCGCGTTATGTTACCTTCGACCCGTGAGCTCATAACTATGTTACAGGGCTATGTTGGCCTAAGAGGGCCACATGGCGTGAAAGGAGAGCGGGGACTACCCGGCCGCGATGGAACACCCGGCTTGCCAGGGCCGCACGGACGCCCCGCCGAAAAAGGGGAAAAAGGTACAAACTAACTCAACCATCAAATTTTATGTTACTCTATGACCCATATTTATACTCGGGTAAAGCGTTCGCGAGATTTTTAGGGGCTTATAGTAACGATTTGGAAAATCTTTATTTCTTCGCGCAGTGAACCCTTTGGATTGGTTTTCGAGTGCTTGCACGCAGTTTATTTATTATTGCTGTTACTTTTTACGATCGTCTTGAGAGTTTTGTTTTATATCTGTATCGGATGTTTTGGCGGTAGGTATTATTTTTTTGGGTTGTCCGTAAAGTTAACATATTGAAATAAATGTTTGGGAAATCGGACAGGTGTATTTTATGGGGTCCATTTGTATAAATTGAAACATTCCGAACAAAAAAAGGAAATATCAAACCTGTTTGAATATCTTTTCTTCCTGAAAATTTCTCTCTTGGCAACAATTTCTTCTAAAAAAAGGTTACGCCTCAATGTTTACGCAAATCTCTAAATGTTTGTCTTGTCCCTGAAGGTACCTTTTAAGATTACATGTACTAATATGCAATTTTTAATATTAACGTAGGTGTTAGCGGTCCGCCTGGCCCCCCAGGACCTGCAGTCCCTGTTATATCTGACAACGCTATTTCAACTGACGTCACAAGAACTGGTAAGTCATGTTAGAATGGAACTAATCTTTTCAATAATAAGTAAAGAGTATTTTCTTCACGTAATATAGAATAAGGTTTTATAATGGTACTCGTTACTTAACGTAGATCAAATCGTTGCGAGGACAACGTATGTCAGGAAATTCATGAATAGATGATTTTAGGGTAGCCCCAATGCTCGGTTTTACTTATACGTCGATATATGAATGATACACACTTTAAAGTCTAAATATGCAATATATTTCGGATGTTTTCCATGATATTGAAAAAGTGTTCATGTTAGAGAGGGCAGTGGAAATAAACCTTACTCCACCAATTACAGATAATCAAGATAATCTATGGACAACTTTGACATACGAAATAACCAGAAAGTACCTAGTTACTCAGCAGTAGTAAGTTAATGTGATTAAACTTCATACACAATATACTTGGGGAATTCTAATCAACCCTGAACATTACAATTAATTTTGATAATTAAAAACCTTTACTCAGTATCTGGAAAATCAATTAGTTGATTATATTATTGTTTGGGAGACATACTCGATGGCCTCTACTAAGTTTATCCATAATCCTCCTGCCCAATTTATTTTAGGTCCGCGCAGCATGTCTTCTTCTTCTATAGGGACAACTCTATATGTCGTCATCTTAATGGTCACACCCTTTCTTGCCACATCATCTTTCACCCAATCTTCTTGTACCAATCGTTTAGAATCATCATCATCTTACTCAGCGTGGCCTTCAAACCATTTCAAACTCAGTCAGTTTCGTTTGTTTTTATTATTATCATAGTATCTTGAAAATTGTGTAGCTGCCATAATTTATTTGGCATCGCCGTCATTTTTGTTTGCTTGTGTAATTCACCCTTGACCACGGTAAAATGTCTACCTTTGTGGCATTCCATCCTCGTCGCCAAGGCCCGTCGCGACGACTCCGTCAATATCCTCCTCCGGGCCCTTTGCTCGAGCCAGCTCGAGTAGCCTATCTATAATATATCTATTAGATCCAGCCCGTCCCTTGCTGTCGTCTCCCAGCTACGTCCTAAGCCGAGGCTCGTACCCCGCAGAGGGTGCCCTTAGCGATTGGTCGCTTATTAGCTTTTAAGTTTTTTACGCCCTGGCTGGAGGCCTTAATTTCTGATTAAGTCCCCACAGGAAAGTTCGGTTAAGCAGTAGATATCCCTGAAGGATAAACTGCGAAATACCCATTCCAAAAAAAAATACCTTTGTAAAGTAAGAATTTGTTGTTATACGTTTGTTTACATTGCCCTTCTACAAACTGCGGTTATTTTCGTCATCGATCTTCATTCATTTCCTACCTTCATTTACTAAAGTGTATTGTGTACATTACAGAATGGCTTCTTCTTTGATTAAATGCTTTCTTCGTGAAGTAATGTCTGCTGTCCATTATTATCAACAAAAGTATTTATCATTTATTTGTGGTCGCCCAGTGGTCGAAATGAAATCGTTTTAGCTTTTTGTACTCTTTCTTCATATAAATTGTTACTACGCCAAATCTGAGAATTCTCAGTGCGGGTAATACGCTCAAGACGGGGCTATTCCTTCAACGTATTGATATACAGATGGTCAACAGTAACAATAATATTGACCCACAAACTGCCCTACTTTAGGAACTGTTCACTTGTGTCCGTTTAAATTAATTAATAGCTAACACGACACCAGACAATTATCAATCAATCTATCAACTGATTAGATCCATTTAATTAATTATTGGACAGACCTTCTAAATAGAATGTCTAACTATTTTGGGTAAGTCTATAGGAAGGAGTACATATTATGATTAATCATTTACTAAGCAGTAATTATGTTGCTGTTATTTAAAAAAAAAAACTTAATATATAATGACAATAAAGGTACTGGTTCTCAATTTGATGAGAAAGGAAAAAAATACTGAAGAAAAGAATCAGAAGGAATTAAGTGAATGAAGGATGAAACAGAATCTATGAACCATATATTGTTTTATTTTAAACATAGGCATTTCTTTTTAATTAATATAAGTCTGAAATCGCCAACCCGTCTTGAGCAAGCGCGGTGATTAATGCTCATGCCTTCTCTGTATGAGAAGAGGCCTTTGCCCTGCAGTGGGACAGTAATAGACTGGTACTACTACTACATATCTTTTTTAAGCCTCACTCACTAAAATGCTACAACAAAGTTAATTTATGCAGATGAGATGATATAAAAGAGTCGTCTGCTAGTTTTTAATTAGCATTGTAGCAACGTTAGAGACATACATTTTCATAACAAAATATTAATGCAGCCAAAACCATGGATGTATGAGATTAATATAACACATATCTAAGTTTATATAGTTGTACTAAATGCAATTGATAACGTACCGTAATACAAGCTCGATCCACAGTATCCTCGGGATAAGCTAATCTATTTCGATCGTTAGTCATTAATCATCTTCATACGAAAGCATCAGTTTCCACTGAATGGCTGGTATTAGTTCATCTATAACATCGGGTGGTCCATTTCTATCTACTAAATATAGAAGAGCTTAGGGATCAAGTCCAAGTATAACAGCTGTTGCTATAGTAAGGTTACAGTAAGATATATGATAGCAATTAGTTGGAGGAAACATTTTGACAGCATAATTATATGTTTGAAGATCTTTGGCGATATGTAAATGGGTCCATTACATATCCAGACTCCTCCAAGCTTCGGACAGTAAGTAAAGCCGTTCGTACCTACTGGCTGTCATTTGTAGATCTTTGGCAGTCATTACGGGTAGTTTAAAGCCGGAAAGTCTGACAGTCTTACTTAGAGGTATTGTATTACCCAGGGTTGTGGAGGTCATATACGCAGTCGTTCTTTATTAAATACTGGTACTTATTATCCTACCTCCGATTAGACTAGAAACCAACCTTAACATAGTTGGGAAAAGGCTCGGCAGATGATAGTGCTGGTATAGAAGATGAAGAGATACTGCACCTATCTCAAATAAATTGAGATAAGATCAGGAGTGTTATATTTATAGGCCATACACTCGAAGCAAGACAATACAATCTATGCTAATTTATACAATTCAATTGCTATGAATTCAGAGTAAATAATTTATTCATAAATCTTGAAATTGATTGAAATACTACACTTAAATTGAATAGTATTATGTAGCTTGAAAAAAACACACCATACATATGAGTAGGTACTAAGTTTTTGACTACCATCAAAACCAAAGATTTCATTGTTTGTAAGTAATCTTACTCCGTAAATTTGTAATCACAGACAAAATTAGAATGCTAAAACTAGGTCAGGATTACATTGCCGTCTGCGCACTACCATTTTAATTAACATAAATAGTGTTTGCTGTCATTCGTGGACTGACACAATTGGTTTTAGTAAATACTGAATGATTTAAAACAGGGCGTGACAGTCGTTCGCTGTCGTGGAAATAGCTTGAGTCGGCGAATGTTTGTGGAAACAATACTCGAAAGCAAAATGCAACCTAGTGAAAATGGTGAGCTATTTTATTTTAAATCAAGCTGCTACTGAACCCCGATTCAATTTAATTCGTTGTAAAATGTCAAGTAATGCGATTGGTTGCCAAATATATAAATGAAACTTGAGGCGTGTCTCTGAGCGACGACTAAGTAAATGTATTATTGAGATAGTTATTGGCATTTAAAAACTATTTGTGGTTTACATTTAGCTAAAACGGCAAGATAAACAGCGACTACCCTTTATCTTGAACCAAAAATTTCTATTTTAGGATCCAATTTATTTTAAATCAAGTATCGTTCCATACCAAGTCACAATACGCTACAATGATTGTGTGACGTACAACTAAAAATATGTTCTATATTTGCCCCCACCATTGACACGCACACGTCGAACCGTCCCATTTACCCATAATTATGTAAAACAAACGATATTTCACTCCATCATAACTTCGTATGAAGGCCACGAAAAATAATTACTGTTGAAAACTCATATAAGTAGACAAAACGCTTAAACATTAATTTCTAAGTCACTAATTAAGTTCCCTCCTAATGGAGCGCTTGGAGGAGTGAGTTTGAGAGGGAATTTAGAAGGAACAGCTTTTGCTGAGTACATAAAGTCTCAGATTATTTGACGTCAAAGATGAAGGAAAAGAAATTAAAACATTGTATTTGTTAAAATCTTTCTTTACTGAGTTTAAAACATGTTAAAAATAAAATAATGACGTATAATTACACTAGCAATAAAATGTGTTCGCAGTTTTAATATAACGGCAACATTGGGTATTCATTTATCTTGTATATTTTCTGTAAAACAATGTGCAATCTTGTAATAATTGTGACGTAACCAAAATTTAGCTTTCTGCAATATCTTTCAACAATTTTACTGTAGGTAAAACCATGTATTGTTCCATATTATCTGTCGTATTTCATCTGTTTATGAACAGTAATCAACATTATTCTGATAACCTACAGCATACCTCATAAATGACCAAATTAATGAAGTATAAACCAATTGACGTTAAAATGAATAGTCGAGTTACATTATTAACCAAAATAGTTTAATTAGGTATCTAGTATAACATTCACAGAATTCCGTTACTATGTACTTACATAGTAACGCAATTTTGTGATGAATTATTTAATTATGAAGTACCTACTTAGGTACTTCATAATTAAATAATACCGTTGGTGACTAGGAACCTGTCTGGACATCGGTTGTCATGGAATGGGCATGTAATGCGAAGGAATGAGGACCATATTAGGAAAGTTTTGAGTATGAATGTGCAGGTTCTCGCGAAGAACCGACACCCGCTGGGGTAAACGTGTTCTTGAGTGGCGACCGTGACTCGGCAAACGTAGTGTAGAACGCCTTCTGACTAGGTGGGATGACGATCTGCGAAAGACTGCAGGCAGATGCTGGATGCGGCAAGCTGAAGACAGGGCGCTATGGCACTCATTAGGAGAACCTATGTCCAGCAGTGGACTAATATAGCCTGATGATGACGATGATGATGATGTGCAGGGTTACAAGAGTAGAGGGAACACCAAAGAAAAGATGGATGGATTGTGTGAAAAATGATATGGCTAGAAAAGAGGTGAATATTGAGATGACGGCAAGTAGAGATGTATAGAAGGAAAAAAATGCCGCGCCGATGGGATGATTGGGATACGGGCAGGAGGATCATGAACTTGGTACCAGATAATAAGTACTGTACTACTGAGTTACTGAGTTGTAAAGGTTATTATTACATACGCAATGGATTTATGTAAACTGGAGCCCGCATGATGATTAGAAATTGGGAGTCCGTTTTAATAGAATTCTAGATTGAATTTCCATAAGGCTCAAACATTTACACAATTAAGTCTATTTGGTCAATCAGCAAGTTTACCAAAAATATTGGACACGTATTTTTTGCTTACTCAAATCAATAAAAAGTGAAAATGATAATATAGCACATCAAAGTTCAGGAGAAGGGGCTTGTGACGTCACTGTTACATTAAAAGTATAGCACGGCAAGATAAAATACGTGTCTAGTATTTTTGAGTAATCCAACTTTCGGACCAATCAGAATTTTTAAAGACACTACCTTATTAAGACGAAAAGAAATAATCTATGATTCCGTTTATTAAACAATTTATTTACACCTTTGGAACACTGTGTTAAACAAAATAACAACCTCCCTTCGTGAGTCATAACATAAGCTCCCATTTCGTGGATTCCGTAACACACTGAATATAAATCATATTATATTTACACAGAAGCGGCGCTACTGAAAGGCGGGAAAGGTGACGTAGGGGAGAGAGGAGACAAGGTAATTATACTAGCAAATAAAAACGACGCAACAATCAGAAATAGCGAAATATCTTGGAGGATTTGTTTTCTCAGAAATGTCTTGATGAGGGTTTTTAAGAGATTTTTTTTGTAATAGGAAAGTTATCGATACAAAATGCCATGTGTGTAGTGATGTCAATATACCAGTGATTTTTGTGAAGCTGGACGTAAGCCATACTGGAGTTTTACAGAACTATACTAGCTTGCTACTACGATAGTAAAATAAATGGACTAATATTGTAATTGTCAGAGTCAATAATATACCATTGTTTTTCTTCGAACAAACCTTATCAACATTTCTGAACTGAAAAAAGAGTTGATTAACGTCCCGATACTAAATACTTAACTTGGATACTTTATTTAGGGTGAAAAGGGGCTTAGGGGTATGGAAGGCCCCCAAGGCTTTCCAGGCACTGACGGCAAACCGGGTGAGCGCGGGGATATTGGACCATCCGGCCTACCTGGTACGCAAGGTACACAGGGCCTGAATGGACCCAAGGGAGACAAAGGGGATGTCGGCCCACCTGGGCCTGTCGCGTTATCAAGAGATGAAGCGTTGGTGATGACTAAAGTGAGAAATTGAAAATGTTTTTATAATTACTAGTCATGACACGTTACTTAACATTGTTAGCACTCGTCTAAGAATGATTCTGTTTAACCAAAACTTCGCATTGTTTCAAATAATAATTTACACTGTAGATGATTAATGTTCGAAGCTAAGAGCAAAATCTTGTACTTACATGTTTATGATGTACGTACTAACCAAACATTATCAAGTCTTGGGAGCATTTATCTAAATTATCAAATCTTTGTAAATCAGGGTGATAAAGGGGACACAGGCCCGAGAGGTAAACGAGGTCATCCGGGACCTCCTGGACCTAGAGGTCCACCAGGAGTACCTGGGCCCCCAGGAACCCCTGGCAACAATGGAGTATCTGGTGACATAGGGCTTCCTGGATGGACGGTAAGAAATACACAAATTTAACAAAATGTTTAGTTACATCTTTTCAAAGAAAAAAATAAAAAACAAACATCATAAAGTTACAATTTGTCTGTGTTGGACAAAATATATTGTTCAACATATGAAAATAGAAAAAGATTGATACACAAGAAATAAAAAAAAAAACACGATAACAAAACCATTTTAGGTAAGTCTAAACTTTTCCCATTAAACAAATTTATCTGTAAGTATGGGACAAACATACATTTTTTATTAGTATCCTCTGCCCTACATTCCGGATAAACCATAATTACAGTTATACATATGACAGGGCCCGCCCGGTGCTGTCGGGCAGCCAGGCGCTCCCGGGCCGAAAGGGGAAAAAGGAGATCCTGGCGGGACCCCACTTGACTTAGAAAAGGTAATGCCATATACCAGGTTAATTGGACGTTTGAATATGTATGTTCTTTCCCACTTTTCCTTTATGAAGAGTGGTACTCTGAATGATACAACAGAAGGCACGTGTTTGTACGAAATTCTTTCAAAGAATCGTATTAACTTGAGTATTTTTCTTAGAAATGTTACGACTTCGCGGTCAAATAAGATACTAGTTTTCATTGAACCGTACTGTTGGAAAAATTCTGAAGTTATTACTATAAGGATAAGTCCTAGTAGTAAAAAAAAAAATCTCAAAACCCTGCTAAGGCAGGGTCTTGAGATTTTTTATTTTAGTTTTATTATTGTTAGACATATATTATTTTAGTTAGAGGAACGTTTTTATCTGATTCTTGACTATTCTATTACAATTTCTCTTGTCGATAACTTATCCGGAATCCCGGAGGGGAGACCCCAAATCAAAAAACTCTGACCCAAAAACAACATAGGGGCTAGAATATGTAGTGTAAACTGCGCCCGCATGTGGCCAACAATCCGCTTTTGTTCCGCATTGACTAATACGAGCCTTTGGCTTTGGTAACGTACATGCATAGCCACTCGGACTTTCATAGTGGAGGATGGAATCGGTGGAACAAAATTCTGATACTTCCTGCATTTTCGGACATAAAATATTGTACGTAGATGAATATGTTGATAGAGTATGTATACTCCAAACCGAACTAAAAGAAAGCAGGCGGAATATAAGGCTGAAATCGCGAACCTGCATTGAGCAGGCGTGGTGATTTAAGCTACTGCCTTCTCTGTATGAAAAGAGGCCCTGCAGTGTTTGAAGGCACGGTTGGCACAGTGGCTTAGCGATTAACTGCTGCGCCGCGTGTCGTGGCTTTGATTCCCGCACGGAACAAATATTTGTATGACCTGATAGTTGTTCCGGGCCTGGCTGTTTGTGTATGTGACTTTAAATGTTTGTAAACGCACCCACAATACAGGAGAAATTCCTAGTGAGGGGCAACGTTTTTCCAAAAAAAGGAAGAAAAAAAGAATGTAGGACAGTAACAAGCTGATATTATTGCACAGACATAAAAACTAAATTTTACTGTAACCGGATGCATAGAATACCAAATAAGTTAAGAAGACCATATTATACGGCTGCTCTTTTTACACACTTTTGTATTTTCCTTTTATAAAAGTGGAACAATCCAAGAGGAGCTTTTAAATATTTTCCAAAGTTTCCAGCAAACATTGAAGTTGCCATAAACAAAACAGCAAAAATCTTAAAACATTATTTCCAAGTTTCTCCATGATTCTTTGAATTGCATTTATGTGTTGCGCATACTCGTGAAACTGAAGTATAAGAAAATTTAAATAGTTTTGAAAAAGAATATTCGAACGTGCCAGAATATGAAAGCAATAAAATTGTGTACTTAGGTGAAAGGTGAGAAAGGTGATCGGGGATTCGACGGTGTCCCAGGTCCGGCTGGTAAAGATGGGCCTCGGGGACCGCCCGGACCCGCAGGGAGTCCTGCAGCGAACATCCAATACATGACCGTACCAGGGCCTCCGGGACCCCCCGGCCCTCCGGGTCCACCCGGTGTTTATCCGAACGATGTGCCAGATACATTGACTGATAGTCCCGGGATTAATAGGCTTGAGCCTACCGGTGGTGAGTGATAACATACGTGATATGGTAAAAATGCTTGGAACCTTGCATTTAATTTAAAAACAGTTTAAAATAACTGAAATGCTTATAATAAGGAGATGTCCTGTTGGTTTATATTAATTGGGAGAAATAGCGTCAGAAAACGTCAAAAGAATTGACCGTGTTAAAAATAATTTTGTGTTTTCAACAGGAAAACAACGCGATCCACTACAAATTATAAGAAACTTGAACCATATGGTACAATACCGCCAGGAGCCGTACGGTACGCTATAGTATTTCACAAACACTTTAACCTCCAAGTTAGGATTGTTTTTCTTGTACACCGAGAACTTTTTAACTCGCTGAGTTCAAAATTCCCATTTACATATACGATGTTTTAAAAAAATGGTTTAAAGTAGAATACAGGGTGGAAGGAACATCAAGACACATCCTGATACCATGGATTCAGTTCAGACGCCAGCACATCAAGCTACCCCAAACTGTCAAATCTACCCCATTGAACATGGACCTTATTTCTTTTGCGAAGTTGAAAATGTATAAAAAAATTGACACATTGGAGTAGCTTGATTTGCTGGCCTCTGTACATAATTCTGTACCCCACGTTTATAGTTGAATATATTCCAGCACTGTACTTTTAGGGACATCGAATAAAACAAAATGGATTTTTTTGCAGCATACCGCGATCCTTTGGATCCCCTCGGAGATAATAGTGATTTCGATGATGATGAAGATGGAAGAGCCATTGTTGGAACTATCCTATTCAAGACTACAGATTCTTTAATTCGGGTAAGTTTTATTTTAGCTACAACTTAGTCAATAAGTCATGATACTGATCGCAAACTATTTGACTTTACTTAATAAAAATACCTCCAAATGTATGTTAATTAGTTTTAGTACCTACCTCTGATATTAAAAACAGAATATAGTATATTTTTGGTATTTTCAGGATAAGGATATTTCTGGCTATAACCGCCAAATTAACTCTGTACTTTACAGTTTCATCGAGAAATACTTTGAAATACAAACCTATGTTGTAAATATTAATTCCAAGTACGGAACCCATCACTACGGAACACTCGGTTCCGTAGTTGTGACGTATTGGCTAACAGTCGTACTGAATATTTTTATTCTGTTTTGTGCAGCTGTAAGTCCTCAAGAGTTAAAAAATAAATGAACTACCTATTAAACGTATTTTGTTTCCAACAGATCGGCACCAACAGTCCCTTGGGCACTTTGGCGTACGTCATCCAAGAGCAAGCATTGCTTGTTCGCGTTAACAACGGCTGGCAGTACGTGGCCGTGAGTAACATGTTATAGATTTTAAAAGTTTTGAAATATTATTTTTTAACCTGTCACCTTCTGTAAATCAAATTTATCTATCACAAGATGGTGGAAGGGAAATCGACTCACACACTGATACCATGAATTCAGTACATTATTCTGGGCCCCTCAGCGTTTAAGGTTTTCGACGGCTTTACCTACTATTATTTCTACATAACCCATTGGTAATAATAAAAGAAGTGAATTATTTTCTTTTCAATTAAATACGTTTTTTTAAACATATTTATATAGCTGTCATGGTATGGACACGTGATGCTGAGGAATCAGGATCATGTTGTGAAGAAAAAATTGAGTATGAATGTAGAGGGTTACAAGAGCAGAGGGAGACCTAGGAAACGATGGATGGATTGTATGAAAGGTGATATGGCTAAGAAAGAGGTGACTTCTGAGATGACGGCAATGAGATGATGTATGGAAGAAGAAGACATGCTGCGCCGACCCCAAATAAATTGGGATAAAGGCAAGAGAATGAATGATGATGGTGTTTTTTTAAACAGTTCAAAAAAGCTGGCGCCAACATTGTTGGGAAAAAGCTAGGCAGATGATGATGAGGAAATAATGTAAAAAATAAGGGGAAAACCGATGAAAAAATTCAACATCATGATCATGTACTGAACTCATGGTATAAGGATGTACTTCAATGTCCATTGCGCCCTGTATATGAGTACACATGCATGATTTGACTAACCTCATAGTCACTACCGCCTAGTCACTAAGTCATTAACTAGTCAACCTAGCAAGAATGACTATTGTTTTTTCAATTTCCACGCGTTGAAAAATTACGAGTACCACTGTATGCTTGGTCAAAATAGGCTGATTCAAACCTCAAATATCATATAACTCCTAGTATCTATAATTACCAATTGTTCCTCACTCCACTTGTTATTCAGTACCATCTACTAAGCTTGGAAGCACGTGGGTGCATCGCTCCTATAGAAATCTATAACAATATCTGCTGTTCTGCCTATCAATACCCCAGTGATACGGTTCACTGGGGTATTGATAGGCAGAACAGCCTGGCCGTAGGCATTGCTTCGATACACAAAACCATCGCCAGGGTCTTATATACCTACCTTACATATGTATAGGAACGGTCACGGGTATGTCTCCATTGTTCGACTTGAGTATCACAGCCTTATAGTTCAATATTGTATCAGTAAGCTGTTCATTGAAATCGGACCCTACGTAGCAAACAAAAGTTATCATATCTTTGTCGAAATAAGTCGGTTGCATGTGGGACAAAGAAATAGTGATATAGAAAATATTGCGTGAGGAGAGTGAAATAACCCAATAACTAGTTTGGGTTTATGTCAGGTTTTGGACGCCACCTTTATACTCCATAACATATTTTAGAAGAAGAGAAGCGTACCTACACAAGAACTTGCACATGGTATCCATAGATTTGGGAAAACCGAATGATGCGGTAGCTGGGGTTGTGATGGGTCTTGAAAGAGAAAAGTTTGTAGTCGCTAAGTCCAGATGGGAGCTGGTAACTCCAACGACTTGAATGCGGCTTTATGTTTTCTCTCAGGGTTGGCTATAAAGGGAATCACTACCTGAGATGACGACTTATAGAAAAGTATGGAATAAGAAGACATTTTAGGCTAACCAACAAGAGCAAAAGAGTCATTACCATGATGGTCCATTGACTGTTGATCTTGGTTTACGTCCTTCTGCATCTGGTAAAAAGCAAAAGCAAAATCAAACAAAAATAAAAAGATTCATAAGCAAACGCTTCTAGCTGTCTAGTAGCGTTTGCTTTATTAAAATGAGGTTAATTTCAGTAATTTCTCTGCCAATACAGTGAAGTGAGGAGCATGGTAGTTAATGTACGGTTGTGGTTAGATAATTTGAAACACCCGGTTTTAACACGACATGTAATGGACTATACAATGGAATATGTAATTATTAACTAGCTAGAATGAGTACCATATTGTCATTAGAATTTTTAAGTAATTGAAAAGAGAAACACAATTAAAATAATGACAAAGTTATTAAAAAGCCGTCAGGTACTTCTGTTGTCTATATAATCATAGAGAATTTCATAATAAATTGATTTTGTAATTATTCTGAAACCGTCTATTAAGTCCCAAGATTAATAATAATCTAAACATGGAATCCGTCCAGATATTTTGTTTATTGAAACAACGGGCTACTGAATAATCAAAATTGTTTGATAACTTCAGCGCCTAACCAACCCCAGTGGCCTGTTCAGTTGTATTAAAACATTCTTCGTCATCGACGAAAGAAACTTGATTTCTAAATATTATTACCACGAGATTTCAGACCTTAAATATTCATGAATAATAAAGAAAATTTTCTTTTCCTTACCCTATTGGGAATAAGGAACTCCGCCTTTATTCGGGTCTTGTTATTTGAACGAAACTTATTCCTATTCCCAACGGATATACATCCGAATGAGTTAACAGTTTCGCAAATTTCAAAATATTTAAATTTGAATCTTAAAGTCGGTATGTAAAGCTCAAAATTAATTGCGGAAAGTATTTAGAAGAATACTTGTTTTCTCCGTCTGAATGATGAAATTCGATGGTTTGTGTCAACGCCTAATTTTTTATCTCCTTGCGACAAAATATTCGTACAAGAAATGATGTATGTACTAAAAAACCATATCGATCAGTGCTTTATTAGGAATATCCTAATTTGTATTTGCCTTGGTTTAGATGGGCTCCTTACTAGCTATCCATACGCCTCCAGCGGGAGGTCCAACCCGGACGCCTTTGCAGAATATTCTAGAAACCTCCAGTTTAGTTCATCATAAAAATCCTGCTGTAGAAGGACCTGTGGTAAGTTTTACTTACTTGCGTATTTAAATATCTTATAATGTTTACCTTTTGCTTACTTACTAATTGGAAAAACGCAACAGTGAGAGTTATTTTTTGTACAAAAGCCAACGCTAAGCCATGCGTCCGGTTGTGGAATGTTCTAGGAAGTTGATGATTCAGCACTTTAATAACCTTGACCTTTATTACCTGACATTTTACTAGCCTGCAAAAAACTCAAGGCTTGAAAGAAATAATCTTTCAGCACTTTGCGTAACTATTTTTTATTCAGACGACACTTATAATTCTAAAAGTCCTGACAAGATTTCTGTGAATACTAGATTTCTTTGATCCTAATGGACGGTCTGTTGATTTAGTGAAAAAATTTGTAGTAATTTTTATGACAAATCCGTTTTATGAAATCTTAATGCTTTATCCAAAGTGTTTGAGGTATAGGTACATTTTCTAGTAGTTATTTTTGTCCCATAGTTACGGCTAGCAGCCTTGAATGAGCCGCATACCGGTGATATGCATGGGGTAAGCAGCAGTAACTACGAATGTCGACGACAATCTCAGAGAGCAAACATGGATGGCACTTTCAGAGCCTTCATATCGTCGAGGTAAGTAAAGTTTTCAAAGCCATCAGAATATAAAGGGAGGGTAAAGGGTTTTTTTTTCTATTTTGTATATAATGTAAGACAATATTCTTATGAATCCCGGTTTCCCTTGGTCACGCCATAACTTAAGATCGACTTTAACGATTTCATTCATCTTTTTTTTTAATCTTCTTATACTTCATAGAAGGTTCTTACGAAAAAAAAACGCAGTACATTTGGAAATTTCAGAATTCTTTACGGCTATTTCAATTCTGCGCGTTTGATGAATGTGAACTTTAATCTCAAGTTACACCGCGGGGCGCAGCTAGTGTAATGATACATTTTATGAAAAATTCTTAGACCCATATTTTACAAATAGATTATGATCGTACTTGTGTCTTAGTAATACTTATAAGTTTTGTGGCAACCTTGCACAGTTCCTGCAATCAATTTCTTTGTTCATAGGGTTCAAACAATAGACTCCATCGTAAGTTGGGTAGACAGAGAGATACCAGTAGTGAACACAAGAGGCGATGTGCTCTTCAACTCTTGGGGCGAGATGTTCGATGGCTCTGGGGCACTCTTCGCCCATGCACCTAGGATCTACAGCTTCAGTGGACAGAATGTCCTTATGGATCCTGGATGGTATGTATCCTCAGCTGACGATTTTTTTTTCAATATCTGTTTTCTCAGTCTTTTGCTTCAATTCATAGAAATGTAGTATCCTCAAATTTAAACACAATCAATATAACAGACTGATCGACGCTTCGCCAGAGCGCTGGCTCATTCTTTGCCCAAAGAAATAGTATTGCCATCCAACGTGGCAATGCTGCCAGTCTTTTGGGCACGTTTCCAGATGACAGCGATGCGGAGGAGTACTTTGACACCTGACGAGTATCTTGGTGTCGGCTTTTTTTTTCGTTTCTGCATTTATGTGTGTACAGTTAGTTTTATATTATAACTAGCTTTTGCCCGCGGATTCACTAGCGTAAGAAAGTGGGGGTTAGAAAGAGACAAAAAGAAGCCTATGTCACTCTCCATCCCTTCAACTATCTCCACATAAAAAATCACGTCAATTCGTCGCTCTGTTTTGCCGTGAAAGACGGACAAACAGACACACACACTTTCCCATTTATAATATTAGTGTGGATTGAATATATGTATAAACCCGAATAAATTATCAACATGACAGTAACCCCACAATAATCGATCGTTTGGAACTCAACTTAATGATACTACGATCACTATTTGACGACACGGTTGGCGCAGTGGTTGAGCCATCGGCTGCTGCGCCGCGTGTTGTGGGTTCGATCCCCGCACGGAACAAATATTTGTATGATCTACAGGTAATTGTTCCGGGTCTGGCTGTTTGTGTATGTGAGTTTAAATGTTTGTAAACGCACCCACGATACAGGAGAAATTCCTAGTGTGGGGCAACGTTTAACGAAAAAGTAAAACGCTGTTACTTGTTTGCTTGCACAGTTTATCAAAACACTATGACGAATGGAACACGCTAGAAAATTGGAGTGTAAGACTAAAGCAAAAAGGAGTCTTTAAGGCGTCTGATAACATAGAAATAAGCTGCCTTATTTTCTCTCGCAATTTAGAAACGACTGGCGGTATGAGTACTTACCGTATTTCAATCTTTGAACCCAATACACTCAAGCTAGTCAAGGTTGGGATATTGTATTGCCTTTGCTGCAAGAAATGAAAGTGTAAATGGTTCAGGTTTCTTAGTATTGGCGAGACATGGATTGGTTTCATTGGCATTTTATTGGTTTTCCCACCTGCGTTCATTTTATTCGTGTTTACTACCTACTACATTGCTTCTCTTGTAAATAGTATCGCGATTCAATATTCCACGAACTACGAATCTCAATCTTAACCTTTAGTTACTAGCACGGAGAAAATCACGTAAGTACTTGGAATGGGTCTATACTACAGACCCATTTCAAGTACTAACAAATTGAGGTCACTACAGACTCTGCAGTTTGTTCGGACAAACTGTAATGTTTTGGAGATATTATAGAAAGATATTTTTTTTAAGATACTATTTTAATTGCTATACAATCATACACAATAAATGCTACACATAACATTACGCCTGTAGTCCCCAAAGGGCTATGCAGAGGTAGTAATCCTAAGCACACCCAAATTTCGCCAGCTATGTTAATAAACACTAATAATTGAACTAACATATTTGTGGAACTAGGTAATACCACAAAATAATAAAACATATAATTACCTAAGTCACATTCTATGGCACCCAAAACATTCCGCAAATGTGTTAATATTTTTATTAAACCTTCTCAAATTTGTTAAAAAATAAAATTTGTTGAAATAGACATGTAAAAATAATATTAATTAATGACAATAAAACGTATAATGAAATCGAATACGAGTAACTTACCTTAAACAAACTCGTAATTACTTGCTCAAGAGAGCAAAAATCATCAGCCAAATCGGTGCTGAAGTATAGTCATTGATGCACTACATCTTTCTTTCTTTTTTAAAAAACGTTGCCCCACACTAGGAATTGCTCCTGTATCGTGGGTGCGTTTACAAACATTTAAACTCACATACACAAACAGCCAGACCCGGAACAATTACCTGTAGGTCATACAAATATTTGTTACGTGCGGGGATCGAACCCGCAACACGCGGCGCAGCAGCCGATGGCTCAACCACTGCGCCAACCGTGTCGTCAAGCATGAAGCTAACGTAAGCGCCTGGATGTTTCAACCAATGTAAGGACTTTTCTTTGGCCATATGAAACTGTGCTGACCCCATGCGAGTAACTAAGGGTTAAAGTAAGTAACGGGCATTGAAAATTTCAACGTTGTTCTTTCTCAACTGAAAGATATACATACGGATAGTCAAGCACTATTTCTTGGCGTTTATCAAATATCAATGCCTCAAATACCCACTTAAAACGTTCAAGAATCTAGATTCAGAAAATATTTTAACTAAAAATAATCGTTAATCCCAAATTGGGGCGTCCTATCAATTTATCATAACTCTACGCGGATAATCCTTGTAATCCCACCAAAGAAATATGTACTTAAGAATGGGTGATTAGAGTTTCCAGACAGTATTTTACTTACAAAGTACTGTTCATTGTAAAATGCTTGTATTGTAGACCGTGAAATTGACGTTTAATTTACCCAAAACAGAGAATTGGTGTTTATATAAACTAAACAAAGACTGGATCTAGGCCACAATAGACAATTAAGCGGAGTTCTTGTTGATTACTAATTCTCTTGACATAAACTAAAGTATGAGTTTTGTAATCAGCAGTATTATTTATTTTAATTATTTAGTATTGACAGTCATCCTCTTAGTTAAACACGATGCTCGATTATATCTATATAATTTACGATATATATATATAATATAGTATATAATATAGATACGATTATATATATATAATCTAACGTAACCCTTTTATATCGTATCGCATTATATTTAAAGGTTTCATCAATACATTCATATATTTAACAAAAAAAAAAGTAAAGTACCAGCCTATTGCTGTCCCGCTGCAGGGCAAAGGCCTCTTCTTATACAGAGAAGGCACGAGCATTAATCACCACGCTTGCTCAAGACGGGTTGGCGATTTCAGACTTATATTAATTATATAAGTCCAGGTTCCCCCACGATGTTTTCCTTCACCGATGTCAGTGATGTCCAAGATAAACTTAGAAAGTACATATGAATTGAAAATTCACATTGGTACTTGCTCAGGTTTGAACCCACAACCTCGTGCACAAGAGGCGAGGCCTAAACCACTGGGCCATCATGACACTTATATTATACTTATATTATATTTAACAAGGCTCGTATTATTGTTAGCCTTATGAAATCTGAACCTTATCGAATTTGCGTTACATACTCATATTATTTACGCTCATATTGTGTCTCATAAAACCAATATCTCCAAAAAGCATCTACGAAATTACAGTCTACCTCGGCAGTGAAAAATTTTCTAATGTTCATTATCCATTGCGCTTTAGGCCTACTAAAGCCGTGTGGCACGGCGCTAATCCAAATGGCGAGCCAGCGATGGATGCGTACTGCGACGCTTGGCACAGCAGTAATCCGGACAAGTTCGGACTCGCGTCTTCGCTTCGCTCCAATAAGCTTTTAGACCAAGAAACGTAAGTGGTATTGATATTTTTTGTGAAAACACGAGCTAGACGGTAAGAAGACTCAAGAAAATATGGGCAATTATTTTTACGGTAAAGTTCTTGTTTCCAATTAAAAATGTAAGAGTACCCAAACTATAATTTATTTTTATAAACCATAAGTAATATTATGTCGAAGACTTGTCTTCAAGCAATGTATATGTTGACAATGACGACCGATGTGGCGCGGTGGGCGAAGGTCCGCCTGCGACGCAGGAGGTTGCGGGTTCGATTCCCCCCCTGGAACAAATGTTTGTACGATCTACAAATATTTGTTTCAGGTGTTCTGGGTATTTACTATGTATAATAAAAAATATCTATCTATGTAATGTATTGTATTAAGTATATCAGTCATCTAGCACCCATAACACAAGCTCTGCTTAGCTTGGGGCTAGATGATGCTGTGTGGATTGTCCAGTATTATTTATTTATTATTTATTTATGTTGATTGGTCTGTGAAGCACTAAAGTGTTTATTTTTTCCGCAGATATTCATGCAGTAGTAGACTAATAGTTTTATGCGTGGAAGCAACGCCAGTAGACACAGTTAGAAGAAAAAAACGATCCAAGTAAGTAAACACTCATATTTTAAAAACTCTTTTACTACTATTTTAACAAAATCTCCACAAGATTTTTAGCTCGCCAAAGTAAACTTTTACTGCAGACTTGCATTTTATACAATATTAAAATAATTTTCACTTTGTAAAATTCTTGTTAGTTTCAAGAATTTCTTTATTACAAACACTGAGGTTATCATTTTTTTTGTTTTTTCGTGAAGTCTGGTTTCATTTATATTATTTTAGTTATTTTATCATTCACATCCAGTCATGGATATCCTTCGGTTAAATAACAATTAATTCAACAGAGACATATATTTATATTTGAGCGAAGTAATTCTTCAAAAAAGGACGATACAATCATGTCAAATTATCATCGAGCAAATAGAATTATCGATTAAATAAACTCTTGATAAGACCTAAGAAGGGTAGTGTCCTTTAAAATTCTGATTGGTCCGAAAGTTGGATTACTCAAAAATACTGGAAACGTATTTTATCTTTTGTCACGTAAACCAAAAATCACGATAATGACGATATAGTGCGTTAAAATTGCGCGTGACGTCAGGACGTGCTACACTTTTAACGTAACAGTGACGTCACAAGACCCTTCTCCTGAAATTTGATGTGCTATATCATTGACACTTTTTATTGATTTGAGTAAGCAAAAAATACGTGTCCAATACTTTTTGGTAATCTAACTGACGGACTAAATAGACTTTAAATATGTTTACCTAGGACACATCCCTATTACCTCTAAAACCAGTATTCATGCAGTTGCGCAGTTGTTAAATGTTTGTATTTTTTTCCACTCACAGGTATCGCAACGCATCAGAGAAAATGCAATTTTTAAATGATATCGCAGAAAGAAACGAAACTAGGCGAAAGTTATAGACATTGTTTAGCTAATTTTATTAGATTTTAAGTGAAAAGAATTGTGAAGACTGTAAATAAATTATATGTAGATAAATACATTTTCGTAAAGCAATGATTCCGGTGGAACATATCGACAATATATCTCAAATAAATGAACGACGCTATTTGCTTTACGTAATGCTTTTCTGAAGGCAGTGAGGCGATGTACTTTTATTCAGTACCCATAGAACATGAAAACGGTGTAATACAGGCATCCTTAATTAGGCTTAAGTAATTTAAAAGTGTTTCAGGCATTAGTTTTTTTAAAGTTACCAAGTGCTTGGAAAGAATGCTAGAATGGTTATGATATATTAAGAGAGTTGAGTCATGTCATCATAGCTTTTAATATTATAACTATGAATACACTTTTTGAGTAAAAGTAGGTACTATCAGCGTCACTGCAGTTGAGAAAAGCATAAATTATTTTTTTCAGTTCAAAATAATTCCGTAGATTTGTAAATAACAGGTTTAAATAATAAAACTCTGTCTCTATCTTATAACTATCGATTGTAAATAAATTTCAACAATTTTATGAATAATTTTATTAATTATACGTTTATACAAATTTTATATAATTTTTAATCAATTTAATTGTGAGTTATATTATGAATTATTTAAAATTTTGAAGTTGTATTGAATGAATAAATTAATTCTAAATGTGTTGTTTGATAATTGATAAGTTAAAACAACGGCATCTTCCTTAGAAGCCTAATTAATGAATTATAAATGAAATGTTAATATAATATTAGCCACATACTGTTGTATCTTCTTTGTATATATTTGTTTGTATATTAATGTTGGGACTGTTCTCATGGTATGTATTTTTAGCGATTTGTAAATATAATTGTAGACGTGAAAAAAAAAACAATGAACTTCACATTTCAAATTCCTAGTATGTCCTGTGTACAAAAGTTGTATGACCAAAGAGGCATCCTTACACCACATATCATTTTACCCAATATTTTGTACAAAGTTATAGTTTCGTCTTAAAACTTTTGGATGCCAATGCCAAGTCAGCATAACATGACAACAGTCCACCTGTGATAAGTCAATATAAAATAAATGTCGACTCTATTATTCAGCTGATAAAGTTTTTTTTTCTTTATTTCATAGACGCATCAAATTGTAAGTGTCAAGTGAAATATAACTAATAATCATAAGGACCTTGTAATTTTTCATTGTTAAAAAAAACGAATGCTAGGTAAAATTTTATTGTACTTAATCAGTACAGATTGTTTTGAAAATAAAAGAAGGTTTTTATAAACGAGTTGTTTTTCTTGATTAGGATATCACGCTCTTACATCCTTTATTTATTTATTTAATTATTTTAGCCCAGTTCTCTTGAAGAATTTAAGGTCTTGGATTGCAAAATCATAAACAATCCGAAAAATAAAAGAAAAATGAAACTACCATAACAAACAAAAGCTCGGAACGTAAATAATATATGTTCAAACCATAATTCCAAGTAAATAATTGTATGTAACTTAAGTTTATTACAATGCGTTTATGTAAATATTGTTACATACACGCATGCCAGTCCTGCTTAAGTTAACTCAGACATGCGATGATCAGGAATGTTATGAGTTTTCATAATAATACCAGCCTGTTACTGTCCCACTGCAGGCCAAAGGCCACTTCTCAAACAGAGAAAGCACGAGCATAATTCAATAGATGTCAAATATATTTGTGGTAAAGCCGCATTTTGTGCCACATTTAGTAATGTGAAATGCCACTCATAAAACAGCCAAAAGCAGTCCTCTGCTGGACATAGGCCTCCCCCAAAGACTTCCACAACGATCGCTCCTGAGTTGCTCTGATCCATCGGCTTCCTGCAATCTTCACCAGATCGTCGGTCCATCTTGTGAGGGGCCTACACACGCTGCGTCTCATAAACATGTCATGGAAACTTGTTAACGAAAAGTCAAGCTCAACCTTAGTATAGCGTTTCCTTCAACGTCAGACACGGCCTCATTGTCAGTCACAGCAGCCGTCACATTCACCCAAAACTTCTGCCACTTTACATAGATTTTATTGGATTTAAAAAACTACAACAAGTGCGCCTAGCAGCTGCTGGCATGCATTGCCTACCAAAGCGACCTATTGCCCTCAATTGACTTTTTCTGCAACGAATTTGCATGTGATAGGGTTTTTGTTTTGCATTCTTCCCTAGTTATTCAGAGCAATTTTATCTCTAGCTTTTCGAGCAAGTGAAAAGTGTGCATGCAGAAAGAGAATTAGGTTTTTAACAGTACAGGTTTACAATTTTGGCAATATATTTTCTCCAAACACAGAGATTTTGGATCTACTAGTCGATTATTTAAAGGCTCAAATCTTTTATATTTTACGACTTTTATTTCATAAAAAAGTTTAAATAAACGGTCAAAACTCCGAGGCGTGAGAGAGTCTTGACCGTTCATTATACATCCGTTCCGACTGTTCATTACGAACTTCTCCGTGCCTTGGAATGCACGCTAGGCCGTTGGCCCCGACTGTCATTTGTAGATCTTTGACAGTCGTTATGGGTGGTTAGAAGCCCGTGAATCTGACAACCAGTCTTACCAAGGGTATCGTGTTGCCAAGTAACTGGGTTGTGGAGGTCAGATAGTCAGTCGCTCCTTGTCAAATACAGTTATATCCAGTTAGTCTAGAATCCGCCATGATGATGATCTGAATGAATGATTAATACTCGTATGTAGAAAGAGTATCGGGGAGTAGACAATTATTCATGTTAGTAATGTTATACCAATTTCATATTTTTATGAAATTATGCACTGTTTGAATTTCACAGCTCCTAGTGTTAGCAAAGAACTTAAAGTGTCTCCAAAAAGTTGCTTGAAAAGTGAAGCTTTTCAGCAATCCAAAACATGTAATTGCTTCAAAGAAACTTGGTAGCTAGTTCAAAAAAATCGCCTCGCTTTCGCAAGAAACCTTTTAATGAAATGTAGGTAGGTAGGTATGTATCGACCGCCCCGTCGCAAAAAGTCGTCACTGCTCATTTATATGACGAGACCAATGTAATAAACGGGTTAAAAAGAAAACCGCTATGTCACTGCTCAACCATTTATTAGAGAGAGTTGCCAAACACAGGTTGTAATTTCGTAAAACAAATTATTGAGAATTAGTTTTGGACGTTGACACTGTTTGGTGTGAAACGTTGCCAGGGTGAAAAATAAACAGCTGTGGCCGAATGAAAATATTACCTGTGTACTGGATCCACGCAAGGTGAGTTCTCTTTTTTGGACTTTTTTCATACGCCTGTCTGGTTGAAGAGTATGATTTAACATTAAAAAAGATGAGTGGTGGAAATGAAAATCGTGGGGTTTCACTTTCTGTAACAGAATTATCCAAAAAAGAAAGGACTTGAAACTTAGTAGTACTTAATAGTAGCAAGAGTCGATCGAAGGTTAAGTTACTCTAGTGGAGGTCAGTTCATAGATGGACCATCGGGTCTAGACGTTGGTCCTGGCTGTAGAACTACGATCTTTGACATCCGTTGAGAGTAGCCCAGATAAGTCACACCAGTCTAACTAAACAGCATCGTGTTGTCCAGTAGCTGGGTTGTGAAGATCTGATAAGTCTCTCCATGTGATAAAATAGTATTCAGCTGCATCCTAAAGCACGTTAAACGCCAAGTGACCGACAAACAATACATTTTCTATTGTGTCTCGTTTTCTGGCAGTTCAGGTGTTAAACTGGAATCCACAGTACACAATTGAGAAAATGCTAGGCAGATGATGACTTAGTCTAACACAATACGTTTTCAAGTAGGTATGAAGACATAATTTACGCAAAAAATGCAAAAACAGTAGATACAGGAGCTTCATCTATTTCCTTATCCATTACATTTACCCATTTCACCTCTTATAATTCCCCTATCTCCCCCACTTAATGCCGTAAACGATCCATGCATACATTCACTCGTGCGGAATTGGGATCATAACGTCTGAATTTTGGCAAAATTTATAGCTGGCATAGGGCATAACCCTAATCCATAATATGAATGAAAATGTTCAGAAGTTTTATTTCCTCTGTAGTATTAGATATAAATGAAGAAACAAGTATGTATGGGAATAGAATAAATTAAAAAAAGTGACAATTATGGTGTTTACTTGTAAGCGCATTTTGTGCTGGGGCTCTTTTGCAGCCTTATTCTATAAATAAATGAAAAAAAAATAGTGCTGGACAATCCACACAGCATCATCTAGCCCCAAGCTAAGCAGAGCTTGTGTTATGGGTACTAGATGACTGATATACTTAATAAAATACATTACATAAATAGATATTGTTTATTATACATACCCAGAACACCCGGAACAAATCTTTGTATATCGTGCAAACATCGTTCCTTACCTCATTTTTAGTTTATACAATGCAAAAATAGGTTTTCATATTTAAAATCCCAGCCAGTCTAGACCTGCATTTACTAATCATCTTAGCGTGACTGTACGGGTCAGAGTATATAAAGGTAGGGCTTTCGGTGTTCTGAATTAGGTCTTGGCTATTCAATGCTGAATAGGTACGGGATCCGAGGTGCTTTAATCCGACTTCATTGAAGAAGTCTGAAGTCGTTTGAATCTACAGTGCGAGTAGTATCTACTAGTGATTTTTGCACCAGGATTTCCATGTCCCCTTTCAGCCTGTGAATGAGAAATCAGAAGGTATATAAGAGAGCCCCAAGAGCTTTTTCTACTTGGGTATGGATATAAAGGTTCTTATGATTGGGATTATTTATAACATAGGAGATTATCCCTGAAAGCATTTGTAGTAGGTTAACATCGTTACCATCTAAGTAGGATGTTTTTTTTAGGGTTCCATACCCTAAAAGAAGAATAACGGAACCCATTGATCATTGGCAGGATCACATTATTGCCCGTCTATCTATCTGTTCATCTGTAAACACCCTTTTTCTCAGATATATCAGATTGTTTTTTCAATTACAATGTTAAGTTTGTTCCTCAATTCGATTTATCTTTTCGTTTTTATTATATTCAGCGCTCTCATAGTTTATAAAAAATCAGTACGTAATGTTAATTATTTAGGTAAAAGTTTACAATTAAGTTACGTTTTTACAAACGTACGGAACCCTGGGTGCACGAGTCAGACTCGCATTTGTCCGGTTTATTTTTCTGATAGTATCGATATTTGTAACTAGGGACATAAATATTATAATACATCTCCAACCTCTTTCATCTCTGCATACAGAGATTATCTAGTACAAAAGACGTTTAATAGGCAACTTATAAGGTTGTCGACCGATCTAAGGTCGAGAAACTATATTCGGGCATAACACGAGCTAAATTCCGAATAATTCAAGCAATAAACATATCTTGAAAAATTAAGTATTCAAACCACTTTCAATATATACAAAGATTTTACACAAGAACCATCAAACAATAAGAAGAAATGGAATACTAAAAACACGCAGTACCGTTCAAACCCACACTAAACAAGATAAAAACGTCAAAACACATATAGGAGGCGTCTGCAACATCCATTGTGCCAACTTACATTTTGCTGTCAAATAAACAAAATTTGATCGTATCGCTAGTGCAATAAGATAGAGAATGGAAGATAGATGCAATGGTACTCATGTGGATAAAACTTTAATATGACGGGAACAACGGAGCATCTGGTCTGAAGTGAGGTAACGCTCATTATATCATTTCGTATAAAGTTGTCAGTTTTTGAGTAGGAGCATGTGTTAAAATAATCTGTCTAATAAAACAGGGTCATGGAAATGTTTAAAAGGAACGTGCCGTCCGTGAAATTAAAGAGGATTTGGAGTAAATTAAAGGTGTTAGATTTTCGTCCAAAGTGGTCGAAGGCATGGGTACCCTCGGATTTATAATGGAAATGTGAATATTAATATAGAGGACAGGCTTTATTTCGTATTGCTTATCCAAAGGTTCAGTTCGCTTCTGTCCGCATATTACCCTTTATGTACATTTTAAAATTACCATAAGTAACGGTAATGGTAAGTACATTTTGTAAAATCTCGGTCCTAAAACGTTTGCTTTGGTTAATTGGGTTTTACAACAATTCCTGTTACCTACCAATTTTCTGTTATCTGAATAATCTGCAAAAAATAATGTCTAGACTGAAACTTTTCTTTTACGTCTGCTTTTGTTTCATTCTAGAAGTTTCTATACGGCCACATTTTTTAGATCACTCTTTTGTGCGTCTACTGTCAAGCTCGTTTCAGTTGTTTAGAGAAAAAAAAAACTGTGTTTTTTATAATCCATTCCAACCAACGTGTTTGATAATAAAAACCTATTTTGTAAGTATAATTTGATGTAAAACAAATACAGTGAAATTCACTTACGTCTCGTAAGATTTGTATCTCATGGTCAGTTACGACGAAAATCAAATTTTGCTAATGGAAAATATATCTTTGCAATAAATATACCCAAAAAGAAATCTTTTTTGTTTTCTTTTTGATCTTTAATTAAATAAAGTAGCTGTGTAAAAATATAACAATATTGTTCGTTTGTAATATTTATTTTACGTATACCTGTAAATTTCAAAGTTTATGATAACGTTACTAGGTCTGTACCCTAATCATATAAATTGAACTAGATTATTGGTTATATGGAATTCATTTTGTACTGCTCAGAAGGTGCTATACATACGAAACTTATTATTCCAATGTAGTTATTGTAAATTCTAAAAAAATATAAGGCTTTCTTTATTTTTTCTTTACTACTAACACTTCGCCATGACTTCGTCCTCCTTGATTTCGTACTTTCGCCTTCTAACTTTAACATCCCTCCACCCGCTTATAATAGCATAGCTTTGATAATAAAATGTAAGATATGTTACTAGCTGATAATGTTGGTTTCTATAGGAGAAATAATTTTCAAATTTGGTTAAGGAGTTTTTGAGTTTATTCATTACAAACAAAAATGCAAACATAAAAATGTAAAAATCTTTCGTCTTCATATTATTTAGTTTAGATATGTACATTAGATTTGGATGGCACACCAAATAATATAAATACAGAAGAACCATTTCTAAAACCAGTGTACAATGGGCGATCGATCACTTACAGACAACTTGTGAATGGAATGAAATAAAGAGATAGATTTTCAGCTGTCATTATACAAAACTATTACACACAGTAATGGTATTATAACGTACATAGCAAAAGAACAAATGTTTTATATTATAAAATTACACTAACATAACCTCACACTTGTATTTATTTAAGGGTTAGGCAGAGGTATAGATGTGTAGAGGATTTAATAAGATATGTGTCCGTTGCCATCAACCGGGCTCACATTTAGACTCTGGTCTGTTACTCAGAAATTCCTGATGGGAAAACCCAATAACACAAAACAACATGGAACTTAACTAGATCATTTTAAAACTATAAATACTGCCTTAATCCAAAGCAAGTGGCGGTGCACAGTGGCGGGGAACATTGCTCCCAGAACCAAGGGGCCGTGGGGGCAGAAAGAAGAAGAAGCAACGTTGTTAGGCCCCCCACCAGGTGGACCAACGTTCTGGTGTAGATCGCAGGAAGCTGATGGTAGAGGGCAGCGCAGAGCCGTCCGTTGTCAAAATCTGAAGAGAGGCCACTGTGAAATGTGTAGTGGGCACATCATTTGGCTGAAATGATAAAATATACTTACGATATTCGAGGTTGTGGGTTCAAACTTGGGCAAGTACCAATGTGAGTTTTTCAATTCATATGTACTTTCTAAGTTTATCTTGGACATCACTGACATCGGTGAAGGAAAAACATCGTGAGGAAACCTGGACTTATATAATTAATATAAGTCTGAAATCGCCTACCCGTCTTGAGCAAGCGTGGTGATTAATGCTCGTGCCTTCTCTGTATGAGAAGAGGCCGTTGCCCTGCAGTTGGACAGTAATAGGCTGGTACTTTACTTTTTTTTAGATTATCGAACTTACGAATATCAAATATAGGAAAAGGATTTGGAAAAGGAGAAGGCATACTAGTAAACAAAAGGTGATACTCCTTGACCATTTTCTTTATGTAAGTGTTTTACACATATCTATATAAAAAGTAATAGGGACGTGACCAAGGTAAAAATTTAATAAGTCTATTTGTTCCGTCAGTTAGATTACTAAAAAATATTAGACACGTACTTTTTGCTTACTCAAGTTCTTGTGACGTCACTTTTACGTAAAAAGAGTAACACGGCGTGACGTCATGCGAAAATTCAACCCTAGCATTTTTGGTTTACGCTCCAAAAGAAAAAATACATCTCCAGTATTTCTGAGTAATCCAACGATAGGACCAAAACGATTTTTCAGGACAGCACCCAATTAAGGACATCCTACTGTAGAATTAATTATCTCTGCGACTCAAAATAGTTGATTAAAATTGGAGGTCTAATATCAAATTCTGAAATGTCTCTTCGCATTGAAATAACTAAATAACAGACATAGATGGCCAGCGTTTCTATTAATTTGACCTAGCCGTGACCGGTGCGTGGGTGGTTTTAGACCAAATTATCGGAAAGGTTTCATTATAGGACTACGTGCGGTTTCCAAATGTCTAGTGCTTTGAGACCAAATAGAATACTAAATGTATAAACCCACTGTGTGCTTGGCATGATTTTATGACATAAATGTCACGTCAATTTGAAGGATTTTAACTTTAGTATAAATACATAGCATAGCAGAGCCTGTAGAATTTATGTTTAAATTTACAAAATAAACACAATTATTATTATCCATCGATATATTATTAGTCTTAAAAAAAATGTTTTTTCATTTTTTCTTATTCTTTATTTTTACATATTGAGTTCTTTCATATTTGAACTAAAAAAAACTAGTGTACCAACCGCAGCGAGGTGGTAAGACTCAAGCTAATGGTGATTAGTGATCTAGGGTGAGAAATCTCCTCACAATGCGTGCCGTGCCTGAAACGACCGCCTTCTGCATCAGTGACGCAGCTGTTTAGCGATAGCTTCTCTAGACGTTGGTCAAAACTCTTTCTTTTCTTTCTCTCTCTATCAAACCATTAACTGATACGGCTATCGGCACTTTAATTGTTGATTCCATATTCCAAATGCTAGTAACCTTATGAGCAAGATTGATATGTAATAAGATCGTAAAAAAAAGAGTATTTCCAATTTTAAAATCGTGCGAATATACATTCGCTTTACGTAAATGATTCATGCTAGGCAGACTTATCCAAGAAACCCAACCTGAACTGATCAAAGTATTTATCTCCATGTTTATGTACAAAAGAAGGCCACGTTTAGAAATGAAAAAACGAATTGATTCTTCAAATATTTTTGTTCAATGTTCATATTAATCGTAAAAAACGGATATTAAGTACAGAAAAAATGTAATATGAAAATGATCATCGTTATCGTAAAAGTAAAATCTTTACTTTGAACTGCGTACGATAGATATATCTAACGTGAGTGAAATTACAAATTCTTTGTAGGTACAGTGGGCCAAACATCACTGGCAACACTTTGTTCTCGAGCTGGCCTAGTGGAGCACGGAGTTTAATAGAAAAACAGTCCCAGTTCATACTGGTTTTGCTTACTACTGGCATGTGGATGACTGTGCAAAGAATTCTTAATTTAAAAGCTTGCTATAGACATATTTGTGTGTTGTTTTTATTAAAACAAAAGCAAAGATACAATTACCAATACAAAGTTTAGATATCTAAAAGGTTATTAAGATTTTGAGTGTAGTTTCAGTTCCAAAAGGATATTTTATCAGTCATTTTATAGTTGGATTCTTACAAAGGAGTTTCTTCAAAAAATGTTCTAAGCTCTGTTTTCACCAAAGGTGCATTACTTAGGTATTATTTGTTTAATCCAGGATTTCGGCTTATATTGTGGACTAATCCAATTGATTATATTAGGAAATAACCTTAGTTAGTTTATTAGAGTTTAGAGTTTACAATTAATTATGTTTGTTTTAGTTTTAAATCTGAATGTTATGTATTATGTTGAACTGAACTATAGTGGTATTTGAATTTTAATTGTTTTGAATTTAAATTATTTTTGTTTGTTATTCAATTTTTAGAATTCTTATTCTTTTTAGTTAAGTGTGCCTTATAAATATTGTTATAATAATTTCATAACTGTATCTACATTTTACTTTATTTTGTGATTTGTAATTAATGCTGTTTAAATTACTTTTCAATATTTGCATACCTATTTTTTTTTTTTTTTTTTTTTTTTTTTTTTTTTTTTTTTTTTTTTTTTTTTTTAGGTAGGGCCACTCGCAGTTCAGCACTATAAGGCTGTTTACTGCTTAACCGGTCGATCCTGTGGTGACCTTACAAGAAGGCCCCCAGCCAGGGCTAACTAAAAGTTACATTTAAACGACCGCTCGCTAAGGGCGCCCCCTGTGGGGCTCGGACCTCGGCTTAGGGCGTCGTTGAATTCTTAACAAAAACAAAGGCTGGGTCTCGTTATTATTATGTCGGGGGGTTTTTATACTACTGACTCAGCTACGCGGGCTGGCCTTGTAGAATCTAAAGATTGAATTTACATTTAACTAACTAGGGCGTCGCGCGTCGCGGGCCTCGTCGGCGAGGCCGGAATGTGGGTCGGTTTGTTCTTGTGTATTTTCTAAGAGTGCTAGTTTCCCTACTGCTCTCCTGGATGACGGTTGTTTCGTCGTCTGGCTCGACTAGGGTATGCCTTGGGCGGCGAATCTTACCAATTCTGGTAGGGAAGTATTGGGAGGCCGAGACGACAAGTGGGTTTGGGTGTCGCTCGGCTGATTCGAAAAAGCGCCCAGTAAGACGCTTCATGAATTGCTTGATGGTGGGGATTTTTAAATCTACGTGGAGTCTAACATTCCTAACGAACCATGGGGCTCCCGTGGCTCGACGGAGAAAACGGTTCTGTAAAACCTGCATCCTATGGATATAGGAAGGCCTTGCATGTGCGAATATGGCACACGCGTAGGTCATAATAGGCCTGATGCACGTGGTGTAGAGCCGCATCTTGCACCGAAGTGACAATTTGCTGCGTGCATTGATCATGGGATGTAACCTCCCTAGAGCGAATGCGGCGCGCGAGCGCACCGTCATTATGTGCGTTCGGAAGGTAAGGTGTCGGTCAAGGATGACCCCCAGGTACTTAGCTTGCACCCCCCAGGGGATCGGCTTGTCATACATGGTGATCGGGGGAGGAGGGGATGGGTCTTTACCCTTCCTGGAGTATAAAACCGCCTGGCTCTTGTCGGGGTTCACTTCAATTCTCCATTTCCTGAACCAGACGCTTAGGGCGTTGGCGGAGGATTGGAGGGCCTTAGCTATGGCTGGACACTTTAAGCCAGAGTAGTAGATGGCCGTGTCGTCAGCGAATAGGGCAATGTTTGCCTTAACTACTGAGGGGAGATCGCTGGTGTACAGCGTGAATAGTAACGGGGAGAGAACTGAGCCTTGCGGGACTCCTGCGCGGATGGGACGAGGCGTAGAGTACGCCCCTTCTATGCGATACCTAAAGGTTCGGTTCGACAAATAGTCCCGTAGTATGAGTACGAGACGTTCTGGCACACCGAGCTGGTACAGCTTGTATACCAGCCCGTTGTGCCAGACTTTGTCAAACGCTTTCGCGATGTCGAAGTAGAGGACTCCTGTCATCAAGCCGCGTTGGAAGCGGCCGCTGATGTGCTCGACGATTCGGTGCACCTGTTGTGGACACGAATGCTGGGTTCGAAAACCAAACTGTTCCATCGGAATTAAGCTCTTTGTTTCGACGTAGTCCTTGAGCCGCTTAAGAATAAGCTTTTCGTAGACTTTGCCGAGAACATTGAGGAGACTGATTGGGCGATAGCTGCCTGGGGAGGTCTTAGGCTTGCCCGGTTTGGGGATACCGATGACGGTAGCTTCTTTCCACTTCTGAGGGAAGATATTATTGGTTAACGCGCTATTGAAGATAGCGGTCATTAGGATGACTAACGGGGCGGGGAAGAGTTTGAATACTCTATTGGTGAGCCCGTCAGAGCCAGGGGCTTTGCGAGCTTTGAGGCCGTCGATTATATCCTGCACCTCGTCTGGAGTGACTGGGGGCAGGGGATTTTCGGGGTCCTCTGAAGGAGGAAGAGAGGACCTTTGCTCCACTTCAGCGTCTACCCTGGCTATAAAAGCTGGGTCTGCTGGCTGTGAACTGGGGGAGCATTGGGCCTCGAGACTGTCTGCAAGGCATTCTGCCTTTTCCTCGTCGTCAAAGGCTATGCTCTGATCGAGGCGAATGAGAGGAGGCATCGTGGTTACATCGGAGGCGCGCAACTTCCTCTGTAGTTCCCAAAATGCCTGGTGGTTGGGCTCGAGATCCCCAAGCATCTTGTCCCAGCGATTGCAACGTAGCTCTTTCATACTATTACTTACTTTACGCTGTAAGTAACGCATGTGAACTTTGTTGCTCTCGCAGGGAAAAGCGCTATAGGCACGGACGGCCGCGTTCTTCTCGCTCACGAGTGCACACACGTCGTCCGGGAGCTTCCAGCGACGATCACTCGTCGCCGGTATCTCCCTTGAACTTTCGTCCAGGACGGCTTGTACGTGGCCCGTGAGCAAGTCGATCGCAGCCTCCGTTTCCACAATGGTCTCTATCTTGTCGGGGATTTGGTCCAAGTGGTGGGACGTGATGGATTGCAGCTTATCGCTTACAATCCCCCAGTCCGTGATCACCTTTGGAGGGGGGGGTTGGCTAGGGTCATGGAGGCCTGTTCGAGAGATGAGCTCCATGATTACCGGTCGGTGGTCAGAGTCGAGTTCGTCAAGCGCCTCTATAGATTGCAACCTTAGGTTAACATTCTTAAGAAGCGCGATGTCAAGTACGTCGGGGCGGTGGTCCACAATATGTGGGTAATGGGTCGGATGCATCGGAGCGATGACATCGAATTTTAGTTTATCACTAAGGTCGAACAGGGCTCTACCCCTGGGGTTAGTCAAGTGACTGTTCCAGGAGGGGTGTTTGGCGTTCAGATCACCCGCCAGTATGACGGAGTCACTTAGGCCGAACAGGACCGATAGGTCCTTTGAGATAGCCGCGTTGTTCTCCGAGCTTAGGGCTGGTGGGAGATACGCGGAAATAATGGTTATGGGCTGATGGCCCGTGAGGCCAAGCCTGCAAATGGACACTTCCAGGTGGGTTAGGGTGGGTGGGTCCATTGGGATACAGTGGAGGGCGTTTTTGTAATAAATAAGGGTACCACCCTTATGGCATCTTGACCTGTCGTTGCGGACCAACCGGTAGTTCGCAATTTTCGGGTCTCGGTGATGGGGCTTTAGGAATGACTCTTGGATGAGTAATATATCTATTTGATGGTCGCCAAGGAATTTGGCGATCTCATCGCGTTGGCCCTGGATGCCATTTGCATTGAAAAAACCCACTTTGGGGGATCGGGGACGGGTTCTGCCTACAGTATGGAGCATTACGGCTTCTGAAGTTTAAGGGCAGCGGAAGTGATATCCTCATATTTTTTATATATGAGGGAGATGCGTCCCAGGTCGCCGTTGCTGGCGACTAGTTCATGGGCCATTTGAATGGCCCTGGGGGAGTATAAGGCCACGTAGGCCTGAATAACCTCAATATGGTTAAACCCCGTCAGGTTTGGGATCGGGGGAGGTGGGTTTCTAGCCCCCTCGACAGGTGTTGGTTGAGGGGGGAGAGGGAGGGGTTGTGGGGGCGCGGGGTTAGCCGGCGCTGCTGGAGGGGCAGGAGCCGCAAGCACCAGCGGCTTCAGCCAGGCATTAGGCCTTTGGGGGCTTAAGCGGGATGGAAGATCCCTTGATAGAGAGGGGCATTCCCTCTTCTGTCTCTCGTTGGCCCGCGCTTTCAGCTTTGGAGCTGAAGATTTGGGGGCCTTAGGACAGCCCCTGTAGTTGGCGGGGTGTCCGGACTGGCCACACAGCACACAGCTGGGTGGCTCAGTCGCGCGAGACCGGTCTGGTGGTCGGTCGCAGTCTTTGGTGCCATGGTCTCCCAGGCACTTGACACAGCGGGCTTTCCCGAAGCAGTGGCTTTGGGAGTGGCCATATAATTGGCATTTGTGGCACTGCCCTATAGTGCCACTTTTGTGGGGCTTCTCCAGCTGAATGCCGGATAGCCCACAAATCGTTTTAACCCCGAAGATGGGGTGATGACCCTCGACTGGGTCGCAGATGGCCAGCACCATGTCGTAGGGCTTACCCCCACGACGGTGCATCCGGTGGACTTTTGCCACCGGGATTTTTTGGCTCTCGAGGTCAGTTAAGATCTCGGCTACCGATATTTCAAGTGGCACTCGTTTGAGTACCACCCGGACCGGTTTAGACTCCTGAAGGGAGTAGGAGTGGAACGGGATGTTCCTGATTTTAAGGCGCTTTGTCAGCTCCCTGTAATCACCCGCTGAGGCGACGGAGATTTTTATGCCCTGCTGGACAGCATGGGCCCTTGTGTAATGAATGGAATCTTCATTACACATTTTGGACACTTCGGTCCACTTCGCCTTGTCGTGTAAGAACACAGGCGGGGGGGGGCGGGCTTTTTTTGCCTGGCCGGACGGCTGGCCGGTGGCCATTGGCGAGGGTGGGCGGGAGTTGCTTATGGGTTGAGAGCCCGTCGGGTTGGGATTTTTAGAGGGCGAGGGAGGGCACGGCAGTGCCTTCTTGGCCTGAGGGGCCGAGGGGCCCGGGCCCTTGCGCCTCTTCAACGAGGCTCCGACGGTGGTGAAACCGTCGGAAGAGGCTTCCGATAGCTCGGACTTTGCCGAGTCCGACTCGGAGTCCGACGCTGGGGACATGTCCTCATCCACGGGGGACGGGCATCCAGCAGTCGGGGAAGGTACTGGCGACGGCGACCTGGGCGGGGCGTGACCCTTCTCGGGTACGCGTAGGAATCCCTTAAGGGATTCCGGGGGAACTACAGCCGTGTCTGTGGCTTTGGGAGCCGCCTTGGAGGCGGCGCCCTCAGCTAAGAGTTCGTCCAACATAGGGACGAATCGTAAGATCTGTTCAGGGTTCTCCCTGAACAGCTGGACCACTTTAGCCAGAATGGCTTCCATGGTACAAGTCTACAATGGGTGGGGGGGGGGGGGGGAGAAACTCCTAACCAGCCCCGAGGAGACACTTAAGTGTCACCCCGGGCGGATAGTCCAATGTGCATACCTATGTGACGGTTAAATATGGAGAACGTTATTACTTATACGAAAAAAACATCAATATATATTATTACCCATATTTTGCAAATAAATAAATGATAATGATGATGATGACGATTTCAATACTATCAAATTTACTAAATCTGTTAAAGAATGACTGAGTGTCGGCATATGTAACGTCCCAAACTTCCACACTTACTATAATAAAATGGGATAGCAGGGAACTGCTGAAAAGACAGGGACAGAATAATGTAGCTCGCCACATTCACAATGCAGTTGCCATAAGTTAAAAGGTGTTTCCATTACAATAGTGGCGTGCGACCGGCGCCGCATCGTCCTCATTCTATCCCTTGTCATTATTTAGCTGTTGAAATTGTCATGTAAAGGTTTGTAGGCAAATAACTACCGCACGGGTCGATCAAAGGTTAAGCCAAGTTTTGCAAGTCTGTTGATGGGTGGCCATCCCTTACATACCGAGACTACTCCGTAACTCGGAAACATAGTTAATCAGTTGGACAAGGCTATCATTTGTAGATCTTTGGCAGTCGTTACAGGTATTCAGAAGCCCGAAAGTCTGATAGCCTGACAGCCAGTTGTACCAAAACCTATCATGTTACCCAGTAACTGGACTGTGGAGGTCAGATAGACAGTCGCTCCATGTAAAATACTGGTATTCACATGCATCTGGTTACACTTATGGATATTGAAAAATAGATTGGAAAGATAGCCGCCGCCATAGAGTGCACTTAATGGTATCTTTGTGTGACGTGATCATGTGATGTGGTGTGTATGTGTGTGTGGTATCAAAACTGAGGGCGTGATGAGAATATTCCAAAAAAGTGAATGACCTAAATGAAAGAAATAAAAATAAACAGAAATAAAACCTATTACTACACTTCTCCACACTCTGTATCTTCGATATCAGACAAAAAATATTTTCATAAAAGCTGATGCATTTCGTGGCATCGAGTCTGAGACTAAATTAAGGTAACTGCCACCGACTGTTTCAGATTGCTTGAAAAGTCTCCTTATTTTATAGTTTTTAGTTGCCTTTGTTGGATATCAAGTTGGTAAAGTTTACTATACTTTTACTTCGACGAGATTCGGTATACTAATTACACAAGTTTCGGTATAATTTGGACTCGTTAACTTTGAAACTGTATTCTATTACATGTTAAGTAAAAATAATAGTAATAAATTGTTTCTGACTTTTATAGACATGTGACATAACGTATATTTGGGTTCATAAACCACACGGTCGATATAAGAATAAATAATATAATTATTTCATTGTTCAGTTGTAAAATAACTTGTTGAGGGGCTCGTGGTTAAATAAAAATAGTCACACTGGTTGATCAAAGGTTAAGTTACGCTTGCCGAGGCCAGTCTGTGACCGTTCATAACACGTCCAGATTCCTCCATGCCTTGGAAAGCAAGTTAATCCGTTGTTCCTGGCTGTCATTTGTAGATATTTGACAGTTGTTACGGGTAGCCAGAAGAACCTTAAGCCTTAGAAAATTCAGTCTAAGGAACTTGCCTTAAGTCTCCGTTTTCAATAGCCTTAATAGAAAGATTGACTGCACTGTTGGCGCGGTGGCTGAGCGATTGGCTGCTGTGCCTTGTGTCGTGGGATTGATTTCCACACGGAACAAATATGTGTATGGCGTTCAGGTATTTGTTTCAGATCTGGCTGTTTGCGTTTGTGTGTTTGAATATTTGTAAACGCACCCACGATACAGGAGAAATTCCTATTGTGGGGCAACGGTTTTTTTTTAATTTTGATTTTGTTATGACGGTTTTTTAAAGAAAGAAAGAAGTAAGTCAGGCTGTGACAGAAAAGTGGTCCTTACCTTCACTGAGCATACTAGACCTTTCTAGGCGTGTCATGGTGTTGCGTGTTTCTTTTAATAGTCTGGATATGCATATCTAGACCATTAACCTTTAAGTACCGACTTAATATTTTTGACATTAAAGTGCACTTTTATGACAAAAATGTTAGGTTATAAACAGTTTGAATGTGTGAAAGTTACCATAAATAAGGCCTTAATTAAGCTCATAACGAAACCATTACTTAGTAGTATATTAAGAACAAAAATAATTGAAGGGTTTTACTAATTCATAGAGTTAGTCACCGCGGGATGAGTTTGGCAACGGACTTTGATTTGGACATTGACGACCGATGTGGCGCGGCGGGCGAAGGTCCGCCTGCGACGCAAGAGGTTGCGGGTTCGATTCCCGCCTTGGGACAAATGTTTGTACGATCTATAAATATTTGTTCCGGGTGTTCCGGGTATTTCCTATGTATAATAAAAAATATCTAAATATGTAATGTATTGTATTAAGTATATCAGTCATCTAGTACCCATAACACAAGCTCTGCTTAGCTTGGGGCTAGATGATGCTGTGTGAATTGTCCAGGATTATTTATTATTATTATTTATTTTATTTACTTAAAATCCATATTCCAGAACGATACTTACTCACATTTGAGGCCATGAGAACTAGAGTGGCCTAACTTTTTTAATAGTGTTTTGGCCTATAGGCTCGTCGCTTTGTCGGTGTTGCCAAGATAGTGTTTTCAAATCACACTATTATGAAATCTGAAAATGGATCGTTTCTTCAATGTCGAAACGCTAATAGTCATATACGAGTTCGAATATTTTGATGTTTTAGTCGAGTTCTTCATTCATTTGGGTTTAGCATGAAGTAAATCAAGACCGACTTAAATAACGACTTGTAAAACCTTTGTTGCAACAGCCCCTTAAAATCTATGGCGGCATTATTATTATACTTTTACTTCGCAGGGAACAAAGACAGAATATAAAGTTTAGAGTACTAAAATAAAATAATAAAGATAACCAAATTCATGGAACCATTACCTACACATTTATAAAGTTCATAGCCATAAAAGCTGTCAGTAAAAATCTTAAGATTTTCAACAATATCTGTCTGAACATAAACTTCACTATCATAACCGCATACAAATGTTAGACTATTCCATGCATACTAATTTTATTGGTTGAAATTTACGATTCGTCGCGGTATAGGTAAGACAATAATAATAATTCATATTTCTCGTAATGTCTGCCTGTCGTAAAATGTATATAATATATAGGATAGTCTTGTGTTATTTACAAGTTATGTCACCATTTTAACGGCCCGTGTAAAATGTATTATTCAAGGGTAGTCGTTTGTTTTTCTCTTCACGTTCTTTTTGTAAACCTAGACCTTGACATCTAAAACAGTTAAGCAAGGTCAAGCTTATTATTAAATATTTATTAATAATATTTCATAAAGGTACTGTTGAAAAATTTATAAAACATGACACTATTCAAAAGCGTCGAAACAGCCGCACCTGTCGATCAAATGTTAAGCTACGCTTGCCTAGGCTGACGCCGTTGGTCCTGGCTGTCATTTTCACAATCGATGCGGGTTGTCAGAAACTAGAAAGTCTGACAACCAGTTAACTACTAATCCAATCTAACTGTTAATCCAAGAGGTATTGTTTTACTCAGTAACTGGGTTGTGAAAGTTAGATAGGCAGCCGCCCCATGTAAAATCAGATGCATTTAGTTACACTGGAAGCCGACCCCAACGTAGTTGAGAAAAGTCTAGGCACATAATTCTGCTAACTAACCTATTCAAACTATAATTTCCAATCTAAGATTATAGTGTTACATTAGATTTTCATGAAAATACTTACCATACACACATACATACCTAAAATCACGCCTGTTTCCTATGGGGGTAGGCAGAAACTACAGAACACCACCTGCTACGATCCATATATATATTTCTTTTGCTTCGTTTATGTTCGTACATCTGGTTATAAAAGCATGCCGGCTGCGAGTACTACGCACCTGGCCTTTTTGAAGGCAAACACATTCTTTCTTTCTTTTTTTTTTTTTTATATAAAACGTTGCCCCACACTAGGAATTTCTCCTGTATCGTGGGTGCGTTTACAAACATTTAAACTCACATACACAAACAGCCAGACCCGGAGCAACTACCTGTAGACCATACAAATATTTGTTCCGGGTGGGGATTGAACCCACAACACGCGGCGCAGCAGCCGATGGCTCAACCACCGCGCCAACCGTGTCGTCATTTTAAAGTAAATATCACGAACAGTCCACAAAACAAACAAAGACGTGCACATCCCAAAGCGCATAACCAAAACTACCGCCAATAAACATTACCAAAGGGTTGTCCGAATTTTTATTACCCTTATAGACAACCCAAGCATCCACTGCGGGCCATACCCGTAACCATAAGCCATCGGCGTTATCGCTCGCGTGTTTCGCTTTTCGTTTTGACGGCACAACCCTGAAATAAAACCCTACTAAAGGTACTCCACTTTCATAGATTTTATTACACTGCCACTATAGTAGTAGAGCACGGACTACAGCTTGTTTTCTTAGCACACTTATTACATGTTCTGATGCAGGGCTATTTGCTGCAAGGCTTGAAGCTAAATCGTTTACATGGCCGCTTGCTTAGATGCATGTTCGTGACTTGGAACGTTTTTAAAGGACTAGGATTCGGTGGATGTGTTATACAATGAATATGTAATGTGGGTAGATTGAAAGACAGTGTAGCTCGGAATAATGGCGCAGTTTTATATTCAGGAGGGTTTTCGGTTATAGAAAGAGGAGAATAATAAATAGAGGCAACTGTAGGTGAGCATGACTTGGAAGACAATAGAAATAATGTTAGTACTGAACACAAAGTATTTTCCGATCCAATAGATGATACTAGACATTTTCCAAGTAGTATCACACGTTCAATAAGACATAATAAGAGAAGTTCGATAAGCGTATTTGAATTGCCAAAAGTTCTCAGAACACGAAACCAATTCGTACACAAACGCAATCATAATATTTGTAGTAATACAGCAGTTGTTGATACAGAATTATAATGATATGTCTGTTCGTCTACGTTTGCTATAACAATACTTTTATTTTCCATATAAGAACGACTTTCGTGTCTATCCAAAAATATGTTTTTCGATGGAAATTTTGTCTAACATCACAGCATAGCCTTGAAACTAACTGGTTAGTTTCTGCTGGTGAGTCAAGATTTATTTCTATCTTAATATATATATTTCTTGTGTGCGTGTGTATGTGACTGAACTCCTCCTAAACGACTGGACCAATTTTGATGAAATTTTTTGTGTGTGTTCGTGGAGATTCGAGAATGGTTTAGATTTACAATTGGACCCAGTAGGTGGCGCTGTACGGGCAGGACAACGTCTGTTCGGTCCGCTAGTATTATATAAGATTTAAGAAATTTATTTCAGAAATTCAATCTCAAAGAATTACATGCACTTACTTGAGAAAAAACTTATTTGCTATTTGGTTACCTTAGGCGGCGCTACAGTAACACAACAAAAACATGTATGTACTCGTGTAATAAATATTTATTTTGTCCACCAAAATGTGGTTCTTTAGAGTTTTTTGAAAGAATATATAGACTTTTGATCTTTGACACTTCGAGGCAAGCTTTTGTAAAGCTGTGCTTCTTCATACAAAATGGTACTCCTGCTGGAGTTTGTTCTAGGCGTTCGTAACACTATGTCCTTTGCTTGTCTAGTTATGTATCTGTTTTGTAAGTGTGATTGCTTTGTAAAAGTTACTTGTGTGTGTATGTTTTTATTTAAAATTGTATGCATAAGTATACAGGTATTAAATATTATATATGGCACTGGGATAAAGGCCTATACTCTGTGAAAGAGGAAGCCGTATTACACTCTGAGTTTGTTTCAGAGTCAGATAGGGAAACACCGACCTAATGTAACGAGTCTACGTCGGCTCACCTTGTCACGTGGTAGCTGTGCTGGTGATTATTGCTTCTCATTTCTTCTCATCGAGATATTACGAAACCTATGTTCAACAGATGCCAACATTTCTTCACAACACCTTCATTTCTTCATGACATACTTAACTATGTCTACATTAGATATTTTGTGTCGTGAATTTCAATTGTCGCCAACGCAATGCGGTTTTTCTGAGAAATTTCCATTTTAGAATTCCGGCAACGCTTTCCCTACTCGGGGTTTTATCTATGTAGAATTTTTGAGGTTCGTTATATTCAGTCCAACGAATACTTCATAAGTGTTTTCTCTCGTATCATGAACCATCTTATTTCTCCCTGTTTTGAGCGTGCAATACAAGCTCGTGGCTAAATAAATACAGCCACACGAGTCGGTCGAAGGTTAAGCTACGCTTGCAAAAATCATTATTTGGATGGATGACCGTTCTTAACATATCCAGACTCTTCCTTGCCACAGGAAACACGCTAAGTCGTTGCCGCGCTGGTTCCGACTTTCATTTGTAAATCTTTGGCAGTCTTTACGGGTAGTCAGAAGCCCGAAAGTCTGACAGCCAGTCTTGCCAAGGGGTATCGTGCTACCCAGTAACTGGGTTGTAGAAGTCAGATAGGCAGTCGCTTCATGTAAAATACTGGAATTTAGCTCCAACCCCAACATAGCTGGGAAAAGGCCAGGTGGAAGATGATTCGGCGTGCAATAATTATGTCTCCCTGCCTTACCCTATTCCTTATAATATTACACTTCTTTTGAAAACAACTGAATACACACGGTTCTTTAGTGCTTGCGTGTCAAAATAACTACTTGCAATTCAGTAGTACTTACAAAATCCCCTTAAATTTCCCTAATTTTCTTCCCCAACCCTAAATTCATTTACTACTTCCCTTTTAAAAACAAAGTAAGCACTATTAACCCCCTCTTAATAGTTACCTCACACAATAAACTAACAGAGCTTCTACGTTACGTGCATAACATTTATTCGAGCCTTTAATAGCATAGGAAATTGATTGTAAATAACTTCAGTCCGGCTTGAAGGCAAGTAGATTATCTAAAATTGCTTGTTGGGTAGGGACCGCGATAAAATAGCCCTCTGTACGTGCCTATTTTTAAAGGGGTGAGAGAAATAACTAAGTTTGGCGTTTAAGTGATTTGAATGGAAGGCGGTTATATTGAGGGTCTATGGAATAAATATGGAAAAGGTACTCGTATTATGAATATAATATTGTTGTGTGGTATTTTTGTTTATGTTTAGTGGTCAGAAATCCTTATTCAGTTTATTTTCAAACATGTTTTACAGGGGTTGGTATAAGATTACATTAAGAGTTTCAAAAATGCACCCTGTAAAGGTACAATACAATATTTTTAATAATTATCATGTGCTTCTGCAAACACGTTAACCCGTTGGTCCCGGCTGTCATTTGTAGATCAACCCCGGTAGTCAGAAGCCTGAAGTCTTACCAAGGGGTATCGTGCTACCCAGTACCTGAGTTGTGGAAGTCAAATAGGCAGTCGCTTCATGTAAAATACTGGTATTAAACTGCATCCGGTTAGACAAGAAGCCGACTCCGACATAGTTGGGATAAGGCCTAGACAGATAATAAGTGATGATGTGTTTTATGAGGTAACGATAGAAACTGTCACCTTGGCAGTAAATTAGGTAATAGAAAGCCAGTGAATAATTTCAATACAAGAAGCCCATCTTAAGGTAGACCTTCTGTTGATAACAGGATAAAAGCGCAAGGAAGGCCAGTGGCATACTCAATTTTAAACTAGGAACAAAATATATTCCGTTTAAAGTTCCCCTAAAATACTACTGAGAATTGTAGTTGTTCAATTTCAGAATTTATATTCAAATTTACATCAAAAACCACCATTAGCACCCAAGTTAAATAATCCGATAAATCCGGTTTACACATTATTAAGTAAAATTAAGTACGTAAAAGGCGAAATTAATTTTGTACCATCAACATCGTTATAAGTTAATAATTAATAATTTATGGTCATGCTAATCTTCTAAGCCTTGTTGAACTTAATAATCTGCTAAAATAACGTTCTCCTAATTATTGATAGGAGAAATTCGAATAATTCTGACAACGTTAAATTTAGGTGGATTATGATGGTATGCTTTATAGGGTCCCGTACCCAAAACGGAACCCTGTTACGAAGCCTATGCTGTCAAAATGTTCACGAGTGTCTATTTTTTATTGGGATCATGAAAGGAAGAAATAAAAAAAGAAAATGCATGTGTATTTAGCACAGACTCAGGCACACAATGAAATTACTCAACATAGAAAACAACGAAAGAAATTATAATAATAATGACAGAATGTAAGTAATAAACAAAAAAAAATAGAATGAAGCAATTAAATTACCCCCTTTAAAAGTGATAAATTTTAGCTTTATTTAGTTATGTCCAGATATCCAACCGCAATTGACAGTTCACAGTGATACTTTAAAACCTTCATTTATTTCCGGATTTACTTTCTCAGATTTGTACAATTTCCTGGCCTTTGAAATAAAAACTTTAAATTAGTTGTTGCAGACAAATGCCAAATATATTTTTGTCATTAGTCTGTAACATTCTAGTTATAAAGACTAATTTAGACTAATTTCGTTAGTTATATAGCACCACGTCTGTATTCCCGGTTACAAGAGTAGAGGGAGACCAAAGAAAAGATGGATGGATGATATGGCTAGAAAAGAGGTGACCTTTGAGATGACGGCAAATAGAGATGTATGAAAGAAGAAAACATGCTGCGCCGACCCCAAATAAATTGGGATAAGGGTAGGATGAGGATGATGTCTGTATCCCCGGAAGAGTTAGACAGAATTGTACCTAGGTAATAAAAGAAGACCATTTATAACACTATTTCCATCAACCAGGCACCGAGACTGTGAGATAATAAAGAGGAACTCGATTTTCAAATGCCTTTCTTTCGGTACCTAAAAGATTTTAGTTGAGGTTTCAAATTTAAAACACATATTGACCACTGTTTTGTTATGATATATTATTGCCCGACTAGACTATAGGGACGTTATGACTTTCTTTGGGTTAGGTTTGCATGATAATTTGACAGTATTGACCAGGTGGTAAGACGCTGCTATTGACAATGCGCTGACTAAAAACTATTATGACATATCCACCCACCATATATATTATTAGAATTATAGAATACTCTTTATTGTACACCAAACAAACTTGCAAATTATAACTGATAAGAGTTACATAGTTACAATCGGCGGTCTAACCGCTAAAAGACTTGACAAAAAAAAAGAAAATGTAGGTATTTAAAAAGCACACACATACACAGAATGTATAAATACCTACATTACATTAGTATACTAATTATACATCTCTACTAAACTTGAGGCACTTACCGAATAAAGGCACAAGATTAACTCCACACACTTGAGGACAACATCCACCCTTAAAATACTTTAACTGTATTAGAATCTACACACAGAAATAAATACTCGAACGTACAGGGTGCTCCAAATAATCCGAATAGCTTCGAGTACCTGAACGAGGTAATATCTTCACAAACCGGCGACACGGAATAGATAGATGGATACAGAAGATCCACTCTGTATACGAAGCGAAAGCGCATGCACGTGTCTTCATATACAGCGAGCGTAAGCGCACTCGTGCGGGACTGGCGTTCAATTGACGTTATGTACTTTGAGATTTCCAAACGTGGGTAGTTGCGTAAGCCTTTATTCACCCGTTGTATAAACCGAGCCTTCTGTAGCTATCTATTCTGTGCTGTCGACGAAACAAGCGGAAGGAAACCGCCGACTGCCGAAAGGATTGGAGTAACGGCATTGTGTCAAACTTTATTGTGGCTCCTACGCTTTTTGTGTCTGGAGATATGAGGTACAAATTGTTACAATGTAATTTTATTCTTCGATTCTTCACACGGATTGTGGAAAAATGAATATCCTACAAATGTAGCTAGGCCGTTTCTTGAGAAATAACAGACCGTTTTGATTGATAAAATAGAGCCCCAAAACTGTAAGATTGTCTAGATGTCAGTAGAGCTTAGCTGGAGTGATCTAGTTGCTAAGTTTACGAGACAACTTGATTTCTCTAAGGAAACCATTCTACGTAAAATCGGTGGCTCCTGGAAGGCGTGCTTTCTATTTGAGACTCTGGCCGAATAATAGTAGTAAATTCGCTTCATAGTAGGTAACAGTCTCGAAACTGAGACCCAAACATTGTTCCTACTAGGAAAACAACTAACTGAAACCTAGGTACTGCATTTTTCCGTTTCAACAGTTACAAAGCGAAAAAAAAATACGGTAGCTTTAAATGGAATCAAATCAAACAGCCACCGTTCGGACATAGGTCTATATATAAAATGTTGAGGTAGATTTGGTGAGATGCGGCTTTTATTCGTGACAGCACATGCCAGATTGAATTAGACCAGTTCGCTGTACGAATCGCGACGGTTTTAGAAGCTTTATTGAGCTCTCTCTTTTTAAGAATCAGTGTCAGTACTGGTTTTTTAAAATGTAGTTCCATTTTTCTGCACAATTTGCTATAAAAGTAACTCACCACCAAAAATGTTGCTTGACGTGATATGGGTCAAATAAAACAAAAGCCAAGACTCAAACAAAACAAGTTCGCATCGAAACGGAATCGAAAACCGAGTTCGCCCGATGTGTGTAAATCATTGAGGTTCGTCCGGTGAGATGCGGCTATCACACGTAGCAACATACACGCAAATTGGATTACCCCGGACCATTGAAAGGACTAAAATGTTGTTCGTAAACAAATTGCTTGTGCCATGTTAATAGGGCAAACAGAACAAAAATGCTGTTGATGTTTTTGATCGTTAGTGTACTGGGGTTGAATGTTTTTGTTTATAATACTGGTATACTGTTTACAAACAATATTATGGTTGTAGGTTCTTCCTTGGTTGCTTTACCTCTATTTCTAGTGCAAAAGATTCAATACGTGGGATTTGAAAACTGAACATCATCTCATCTGCCTTGGGTGATGTGGTCGATAAACGTCAAAGCCCATCATACAAATTAAAAAAAACTTATCTGCCTACCCTTCTCCCAACTATATTGGGCTCGGCTTTCAGTCTCACTGGATGCAACTGAGTTCCAAATTTTTTAGATGGAGCGACTGCCTAAGATCTGACCTCCACAATCTAGTTACTGGGCAACACGAAACCCCTTGGTAAGACTGGTTGTCAGACTTTCGGGCTTCTGGCTACCCGTAACGACTGTTTAAGATCTTCAATTCTTGTTTAAGAAATTCAAAGCAAGTCCCGGCTCAACGGCTTGAAGTACTTTTTAAGGCACAGAGGTAAAATATGTCACGAACGGCTACCAATCCACAGACTGACCTCGGCAACCGTAGCTTAACCTTCGGTCAACTTTGGTTTTTATTTAGCCATGTTCTCCTCAAGTTCAAGATCACTTAAAAACCGATCGAGTATACCAAAACATTAATCTTGAATGGTCAATCAGTTGCTTGTAAAACTTGCTCCACAAGCAAGAATATAGTAAAGGTTCGAAATACTTTTAAACATCCAAGCTACATTTTAAAAACCCATATTTCTAAGTACGCTTAGAACCGCTACGTCATATTTCATAAGCCATGAACCTTCCTTAGGAATTATGAGAATGCAAAATAACAAGCAAGGGCCGTATCATCGTGACGAGAAATACTTCAGATGCCAACGTTCAGTGGAGTGATTTAGAATCGGTATGCCTTTGACTATGTACGCTGCACATTATATCATAGCCTTTTTATGTGGTTGTGTTGGTCCATGCTTTGCTAATTGCTTGTGCTATGGCTAAAAGATATGATATTTTTTTTAATCCTCAAAAGCTCGATAATCTAAAAAAAAGTAAAGTACCAGCCTATGACTATCCCACTGCAGGGCAAAGGCCTCTTCTCATACAGAGATGGCATGAGCATTAATCACCACGCTTGCTCAAGACGGGTTGGCGATTTCAGACTTATATTAATTATATAAATCCAGGTTTCCTTACGATGTTTTTCTTCACCGATGTCAGTGAGGTCCAAGATAAACTTAGAAAGTACGTATGAATTAAAAAACTCACATTGGTACTTGCCCAGGTTTGAACCCACAACCTCGTACACAACAGGCTATAACCTGAACTGTTTGAATTAAACTAAACACTTTTGAATTAAGATTAGAGGAGCTCGTGGCTAAATAAAAACAGCCACATGGGTTGATCGAAGGTTAAGCAACGCTTGCCAAGGTCAGTCTGTGGATGGATGACCGTACGTAACATATCGAGACTCCTGCGTGCCTCGGAAAGCACGTTAAGCCGTTGGTCCCGGTTGTCATTTGGAGATCTTTGACAGTCGTTACGGGTAGTCAGAAACCCGAAAGTCTGACAACCAGTCTTACCAAGGGGTATCGTGTTGCACAATAATTGGGTTGTGGAGGTCAGATAGGCAGTCGCTCCATGTAAAACACTGATATTCATCTGTCTCCGGTTAGGCTGGAAGCCGACCCAAACATAGTTGGGAAAATGCTAGACAGATGATGACTTTTGAATTAAGAATAAGAAAATAGTAAATGTTTTTATATATGCTGTACAACAAAGAGTATGTATTATATTCGACATTTGTATTCAATATAATATAAAACAAGGAAATAATAACCATTACCAACATCTCCAAAGGGTTGGGCAGAGGTGTAACCAAAAAATAAAATAAAATTGTTAATGGGGTCTCAAACGATTACACTTACAAATTTTCATTGAAACAGCCCCGGTAAGTGATTATTTACAAGAGTAGAGGGAGACCAAAGAAAAGATGGATGGTTTGCTTGAAAGATGATATGGCTAGAAAAGAGGTGACTATTGAGATGACCGCAAGTAGATATGTATGGAAGAAGAAAACGTGCTGCGCCGACCCCAAATAAATTGGGATAAGGGCAGGAGGATGATGATGATGATGAGCACCGGTAAGTGATTAATAATACTTGTGTTGGGGTTGTCTCGCTCCTCCCCATGATGTTGAACAATTATTAATAAAAAAAAATAAAAAAAAATTGAGACTAAAGTAATTATAGCACACCCACATTTTGCCAGATATGCTTTTGAGTTCCATGGAGTAGAGAGCGGGGCAATAGCAACTTACCGGGCACAAATCCAGACTGCAGGCTAACTCAATGTTAAATAATCCTAACGGCTTGGTAAGTTGCCGTAATACGAGACCAGATGGTAGGTCGTTGTTGCCTTGGAAGGTTGATGGTCCTTTGATGTGGGACACAACCTGTGTCAACACCCTTGCTGTCTCTTGCTTCCAAGCACGGTGGACTATGCCAGTGCTGCCACTGAAAACCTTATTGAAAATTACAGTTTTGAATCACTTAGGGTTGAAACGTTCGGTACCGAGTGCGCGTCTCCTTTTCAAGGACGACGACTGATCGACGGTTTGCGTGACCAGAGGGATGACTCGTTTTTTGTCCAAAGAATTAGTAATGCCATTTAACATGGCACTACTGTCAGTCTGGACACGTTTCCCTTTGACAGCAATCTGGGGAAGAATGCCTAAGTGTTTTTGATTACCTAGGTGCTAAGAAAAAAAGTAGATATGTTTACATTTAATTTGTGTCAATACAAATAGCAAAATAGACATCAATTTTTTTTTTGTTTTTTTTTGTTTTTTTTTTTTTTTTTTTAAAAACGTTGCCCCACACTAGGAATTTCTCCTGTATCGTGGGTGCGTTTACAAACATTTAAACTCACATACACAAACAGCCAGACCCGGAACAACTACCTGTAGGTCATACAAATATTTGTTCCGTGCGGGGATCGAACCCACAACACGCGGCGCAGCAGCCGATGGCTCAACCACTGCGCCAACCGTGCCGTCAGTCAATTACGCAGTCCGAACGCTAATTTCGTGAAATAATGATACATTTTAATTAGTCTCACCGGATACCAGTATTTTACATTAAGCGACTGCCTCTCTGATCTTCACAACCCAGTTACTGGGCAACACGATACCCCTTGGTAAGACTGGTTGTCAGGTTTTGACTTCCTATTTATACTTTATTATATTTATATTTTTTTTAGCTAAAAACACCCGGTATGTTACGTTTTAATATAAACTTGGGTAGTTATAAAATAATAGTTAGTTTTTTGATTAGTTTCAGTTTGAGACAGAATTCAATGGCCCTGGGTTCTGGCAATCTACTTTATCTATTGATAAATATATAATAGATATATATGATAGATCTTTTTAAATTAAACTCATTTAAATTTTGTATAACATTTCCGTACCTATCTCATATAGATTATAATTTACTGTATACCAGCAAAATGTGGGTAGTTACCACATTCACACGGAAATAGTAACACAACGTGAGGGCATTAGATAATATCATTAACATCTGGGACGCGGAAGAGAGCGGACGTCGTAACTGTAGTTTTGTGTTTGTTTTGCTAAGCTTGTAACACCTGGTGTATGTAATGGTAGTGTCACGCGTTATTAATTTACACATTCTTTGTCTTTTCTATTAAGGTTTGTATTTTAATAAAGGTAATATAATACATATATAACCTTGTAACTTTTAGTTTTTTAATTAATGACATTGTAACTTTGTTGAATCAGCTAACAAACTCTTTTCTCAGCTAACAAATTAACAATTATCCAGCTATGTAGGGGACTGTTTCCAAGTTTGTCAAATGCAGCTGATTACCAGTTTTTTGTTTTTAGGTACATGAAGCCTGAAAGTCTGACAACCAGTTTTACCAAGAGGTATCGTGTTGCCCAGTAACGGGGCTGTAGAGGTCAGACTGGCAGTCGCAGTTAATACAAAATAAGAAGTAAAACTACACCCTAATTAGAAGACAACATCTATATAATACCTATTTCTATTTAATTTAGGTTTACTTCTTAGATTAGATAAGATTAAGGCAGACATAACCTTAATTAGATACGTCCTGTAAATAAAAGGAAAGAGCCTAGATCTTACAATACAGGGAATCCTAGTGTGAAGAATGAAAACCACCTAAATGTATACTGTTTGAGACAATCATCATCATATCTCAGCCAAAAGACTTCAGCTGCTGGACATAGGCATCTCCCAAAGATTTCCACAACGATCGATCCTGCGCTGCCCTCATCCATCGGCTTCCTGCGACCTACACCAGAATATTTGCATATACATTCTTATTTTTAAATATTTCAATATAAAAAACACAAAACACAAAACATTAAAAATAAAAAAAATGTGGTCCACGTGGTATCATGCCTTTGATCCAACCGTGCAACGAGAGCCTCGACAGATGGTCTTCGAGGCTTTTAGCCAGTAGGCCATTGGCCGTTACGACGATAGGCACAATGACAGCTGAGTCCACATTCCACATGTTGATTTTCTTTTTCGGCTTTCAAGAGGTTCTAGTCATGTGGGATGGTGACATCTAGTATCATTGCGCGGCGCGCTAATTGGTCTATCACTACTATGTCAGGCTTATTGGCAACAATAGTCTTATGATAGACCGATCCCAGAACAGCGTGACATGTTCATGTTCGAGAACTGGGTCGGGCACATATGTACTTGTAGTACGGTACCTCAGATTCCACAAGCTTCTACCTCAAAGCAAGTTACTGATGGATAATCCTGGCCACTTGGTTATGTCTGTGCAAGTACTTGCCGCTAGCCAGACGAAATAACATATCTGATGGACTCACCCGAACGGTGACACGCCCGACACATTTCAACCGTCCCGTCCTTCATTATTATAGATTATTCTTATTTCAAAATTAAACCAAAATTGCCACTCGGAAAACAATAAACACACAGGTAATAAACATTGTGGTAGGTTAATAGTCGATTTTGGAAACAAACTGTACGGCAGATTGAAATGTGTACGTCATGTGGTCCCGTTTGAACCGTTAACATAATTAAATGTCGTTGTGGAAGGATTACGGTTGGGTTTATGATATAAGCAATACTGACCACTGTTGTGAACGTTTACACTGGAGCACAGATGTCGTTGTGTTGCAAATATTACGTGAAATGATGGTGTGACACAGAATGAAAAGGAAATATGTGCCTTAGGCAGAGTCCTATCGTTTATAATGAAACTTGTAAGAAATGTTTGCTAGCTTGTAAGTCAAAACTTAAAAGCTCGCCCTGGCTGGAGGCCTTAATTTTGATCGAATAGGTCGAAATCGAATAGTTTGTTCATGTATCCAGAACTCGCTTCCCGAGTCGTACATGTAAAAAGATATACATTAGATGTTAACATGCCCATCACCCCCTACCATATACCTACGCATTATGTAATTTGCCAAATATTATGACACACAAGTTAAATCGTATTTCTGAGCTGGGCAGTTAGGTGAAGTCCCCACAGGAAAGTTCGGTTAAGCAGTAGATATCCCTGAAAGATAAACTGCGAGATGACCATTCCAAAAAAAAAAAATGTTTGCTGATACTGTTATCTAATATCTTTAAACGAGCAATTCTTGTATATATGTACAATATATGTATAATCTGAATTTCAGAAACGGCTCCAACGATTTTCATGAAATTTAGTATGCAGGGGGTTTCGGGGGCGATAAATCGATCTAGCTAGGTTTCATTTTTAGAAAATGTGGTTTTATCCGAGCAAAACTCAGAAAAATATTAGTTTTATGATACATAAATTTTAGCAAAAAGGTTCTATTTTTAACGGTACTTGGAAAAGGAGATCAACCTGCCTGACCCTGAAAGCTGTTTTTTTATACCATTGAGATATTTCAGCTTATCGTCACAAGGTTTTTTTTACAATTTTAAACAACGTTTCAATTCGATTTTGTAGCATTTGTTTTATGGAATAAATGCTTATAATTATAATTCAATTATTTATTCAAGTAGCAAAACTCATGGTATTAGTACCAATTTAATTAAAGCCTGTGTTGTAAAACAAACAAAAAAATACCAGCTTCATCTACGACGACACGGTTGGCGCAGTGGTTGAGCCATCGGCTGCTGCGCCGCGTGTTGTGGGTTCGATCCCCGCACGGAACAAATATTTGTATGACCTACAGGTAGTTGTTCCGGGTCTGGCTGTTTGTGTATGTGAGTTTAAATGTTTGTAAACGCACCCACGATACAGGAAGAAATTCCTAGTGTGGGGCAACGTTTTCTTAAAAAAAAAAAAAAAAACTAAATGAGATTCTCGTTCTTTATCACTTTCTACTGTTATAGCTGGAAAGAAAAATTGACCCTACAAACTCCCCAGCAGAGAAATGTACATTAAATTTTCTAACGTATTATACAGACAACTATTAGGTAAGAAAAACATGATTCGATTGAAAAGTCAAACGATTGTACAGAAACATGTTCTCTGACTCAGACTCACTAACACCTAGACCAGAAACGTTCCAAACAAATACTTTTTCCATGCTGGAATTGAAGCCTCCACTCGTAGCAAAACCCAATCACTTAGCTGTTGTGCCAATTGTACAATTGTACCGTCAATTGCAAAGAACGACTTGATACAACAACGTGTTTTTTTTGGGAGTACGCTCCTTAAGAATCTCTTTTCATATAAGGAGCCCGGTATGGATAGTTTTTTGAGGAGGGAAATTAATACAAACTTTAACTCAAAAGCGTTATTTTTTGCGCCAATATTGGTAAGGCCAATTTTGATCGCCAATGTTGGCGCCAACAGACGATCGCACTCAAAGAGTCCAGCTCCAGTGCACTTTAAGTGCCCAGCACCCGGCTCCCGGGTCGAAATCGAATAGTTTGTTCATGTATCCAGAACTCGCTTCCCGAGCCGTACATGTAAAAAGCTATAGATTAGATGTGAACATGCCCATCACCCCTTACCTTATACCTGCGCATTATGTAATTTGCCAAATATTATGACACACAAGTTAAATCGTATTTCTGAACTGGGCAGTTAGTTTAAGTCCCCACAGGAAAGTTCGGTTAAACAGTAGATTTCTCTGAAGGATAAACTGCGAGATGTCCATTCCAAAACAAAAATACTGCTGATACTGTTATCTCATACCTTTAAAAGAGCAATTCTGAAATCTGAATTTCGGAAACGGCTTCAACGACTTTCATGAAATTTAGTATGCAGGGGGTTTCGGGGGCGATAAATCGATCTAGCTATGTTTCATTTTTACAAAAATGTCGTTTCATCCGAGCAAAACTCGGTCATCCAGGAAGTAGTTCATTATACGACGAAAATTTCAATGCCGGAATCACAGTATAAACTCATGGTTTCAGGATGTACATTGATGTCCCTTCCACTCTATATTTTTTTCGAAATTAATGATAAAATTGAACATGATCGTCATTTTTTTTGGGGACAAGCCCGCCACACTATTGAGCACTGCAATTGTTGATGATGATTCTGATTCAAAAATGTTGATTCTGATTTTCAGTAGTCTGAAAATCAGAATCAACAGTGGCGACCACCAGAAAAGCGTCAAGAGCGCCCGGGGATACGATTCAACTGTCTTGGATCCCGCCACGAAATTAATCAGAAAATATCAGTGACGGAGTAAGAAAAGTACCTATTTAAGTTCAACTTGTCGTGATGGCTCGTGGTTCAGGCCTCGCCAGCTTGTGCCTTCTCTATATGAGAAGAGGCCTTTACTCTGCAGTAGGACATTAACAGGCTGGTATTATTGTTATTTCATTATAATTCTAGTAGGTAACGGTTCTAACCGATATTTGTTAATTGTAAATAAGTTTGATATAATTTATATCTGTACATTATAGAAGACTGATGTGTCTTATTAAGTAATTAAACTATAAAAACAGAGTTAAAAGTAAGCTTAATAATTATCTTCCAAAAACATCTTTAAACAGATAAATGTAGAATAATACCTGAAGCTTCACATAAGAAATAATAAAAATGTGCGTTTCAACTCCGACGTGCAACTGGAGCTGGACTCGTTGAGTGCGATCGTCGCATTGGCGATCAACATTGGCCTTGCCAATATTGGCGCAAAAAATAACGCTTTTGAGTTAAAGTTTGTATTAATTTCCCTCCTCATAAAAATTCCATACCGGGGTCCTTATATAAAAGAGATTCTTAAGGAGCGTACTCCCAAAATAAACACGTTGTTCTATCAAATCGTTCTTTTGCAATTGACGGTACAATTGGCACAACAGCTAAGTGATTGGGTTTAGCTACGAGTGGCGGCTTCAACTCCAGCATGGAACAAATATTTGCTTGGAACGTTCCTGGTCTAGGTGTTAGTGAGTCTGAGTCAGAGAACATGTTTCTGTACAATCGTTTGACTTCTCAATCGAAACATGTTATTCTTACCTAATGGACGTCTGTATAATACGTTAGAAAATGTGATGAATTTCTCTGCTGGGGAGTTCGTAGGGTCACTTTTTCTTCCCAGCTAAAACAGTAGAAAGTGATAAAGAACAAGCATCTCATTTAGATGAAGCTGGTATATATATATACATATTTTGTTTTACAACACAGGCTTTAGTTAAATTGGTACTAATACTATCAGTTTTGTTACTTGAATAAATAATTGAAGCCAGAATTTAGCATTTATTCCATAAAACAAATGCTAAAAATTCGTTTAGGAAGTGAAACGTTGTTTAAAATTGTAAAAAAAACTCCGTGACGATAAGCTGAAATAGCTCAATGGTATAAAAAAACAGCTTTCAGGGTCAGACAGGTTGATCTCCTTTTCCGAGTACCGTTAAAAATAGAACCTTTTCGCTAAAATAATAAAGTATCAAAAAACTAATATAAAATTCACACAGCAAATACAAGGTCCGAGGTCGATACAAACCTTTTAGTCTATAAAAAATTATCGAAAAAATAACAGCAAAGTTTTCAGAAAGGTCACATCAGGTGATTGGAAATATTGACGCCAAAAGTTGTGGTACTCTTTTTGACAATGTTTTAACAAAAAATATATTCTGTATATTGGGAATGCAATTTGTGTTTTTTTTTCAGCCTTTGCTGTCCCACGACAGGATAAAGGCATTTCCTCTTTCCACCTCTCTTGAGTTAATGTGGACCAATCTCGCCTGTAGGTCGCTGGCTGATTGGTTATTGAAAAGCTAGGTTATTGAAATATGCAGTTGTCAGTTTGTAATAAATGTAGGTACCACTTAGGGATATTTTCTAGATTTTGGGTACACGTCTTCATAGAACGCTGGTTGGATGCGTTTGTATATTACTATTACTTTTTATTTTGGCACATTGGTGTGTGCTAGCTGATGATTGACATAATTATTATTTTTTGACATAATATGTTGTATAGCTTCAAGTTCTTCAAAGCTATCAGACAGACGTGTTGCTGGGGAGTTTGTTCCTCCACTTCTTCTTCCCAGCAAAAACACTAGGAAGTGGTGAAGGATGGGCGTTTTGGGTGACTGTCTTATGTAAACGTTTTTGACGTTCAAAAAGTGCTGATACTCAGCCTAATTTGAATGAATGAATTTTGATTTTGATTTTGATTTTGACTACTGTCTTCGACGCTTGAATCTTGACAATCTATACAAAACTTTTAAATTTGTAACAAAATAGAACAAAGCATATGAATAGGTATTCAAATGAATAAATGTGTTGAGTATATATGGCACTGACCGAACAAAGAATGATACATAATGCAACATCAATAGAAAGAGCATTTAGTGTCTTCTCATTATGAATGCATCATAAATTGTATAGGTATGTTTCCGAAGATGAAAGTGTGTTTTCTTGGAATGGGCTAAATGAAATTGAATGGGAAAAACCGAACTTTCTTGTGGGGACTTAATTAGAAATTAAGGCCTCCACTCAGGGCTTTAAAAACTTAAAAGCTAAGCGACCAATCGTTGAGGGCACCTCCTGCGGTGTACGAGCCTCGGCTTAGGACGTCGCTGGGAGAGGAGAGCAAGGGACGGGCTGGATCTAATAGACATATTATTTAGGGACTAATTTAAACAACTACTGGCTCAGCTACGCGGGCTGGTTCGAGCAAAGGGTCGGGGGAGATGAAAATAAATGATGAAGATATAGCAGAGCATACACTAGGTAGTGGTTGAAGACTATATTACTGCTATTGGACCAATAAGGAGGTCACCACCAATAGTATTGGTACCAACGTGCATGTATAAACAAGGCCGAAGCAAAAGGAGCAATCATATAAGAGTTGCCGCCACTACCGCATTGCCTACCCACATGGGAAAAGCCACGTGTAAAGACACGATTACCACTGACCATCACGCAAAATGAGCCCAACCTTATTAACAAAAAACACGCCCACTAATCATCCTTTTGGCAAGCCCACAGCAGAAAAAGCTTTAATCCCCTCAGTGGTCTCCCAAACGCGAGTCAGACCCGATTGGTTTCCAGTCACAAAGTCTTAGCCACATATCCGATACGGGCATTCTCTAACCCCCTAATACTCATTACGAGTAACACCGCAGGCTGCAAAGGGGCCGTAAAAGCCAAGAACTTAATTAACGTCCCGAAGGTTTTACTTCACATTTATTTGGGCGTGAATTTGGTCCCGGCAATAAAAATAAACAATGAAAGCCGTACAGGTGTAGGTCACGTGTTTCTGCGTCTGTACGCCGTATGTGAATGGGTGTGTGCTATGATTAAATTGATTAATTAAGATTGTGTGTTCACATTTTTTTTTAGTTAATTAGTTGTTTGGTTTTTTTTTGTGAAGTAACAGCTACCCTGTATTGTGTTTTCTTTCAGTTGATTTGGATGGGTAAAAAAATCATTAAGGACACGGTTAGTGCAGTGGCTGGGCGATTGGCTGCTGCGCTGCATGCCGCAGTTTCGATTCCCGCACGGATTAAAAAAATACCAAATAAAAAAAAATTGAGAAAGACACCAAAAGGCTATCTATTGCTATTAATTGAAACGAAATATGTTGTACGAAACCATCAGATCCATCATGATTGGATTTTGGGAAAATTCTCGAAAAAAAAATATCAACAGACTTAACAACACATTTTGTGAAATACGAATACTAACAATCAGCATACGCTGAGTGACTACTGGATTTCCTATCCAGTGTCCCACTGGATAGGAAATCCAGTAGTCACTCAGCGTCAATTTTGGCAAAGAGAAACAGTTTGGCTAGCCTGTAATCCCTATAACTAACGGATTTGTAGACGTCCGAGTATTGCTAGGCCAACATTAGACAGCAATTTGTAATTTTTGATTTTACCGTCTAAAAATTTCAGAATAGAATACTCATTATTGCACACAATGAAAACTTACAAATAATGAGTTCAGCTATAGAACGATGCAAGGGATATCCAGACACAACCTTATAATACGAAAATTGTCGTCGAATTTTCTGAACATTTACTTTTTTTTCGTATACATTTTTACTTGAAACTGTAAACAATCATGATTTCTATCAAACTCAATGTAATTTTTAATTATAAAGTACGTAATTAAGTTCTTTAATTAAAAATCTCATTAGGCTGGAAAGGAATCTCGATTTTTACAGCCGCCCTTTAAAGTCCCTTTCTGCACGCGTAGTATGACCAATAATATATCTATTCTACCAAGAAAAGACAACGTTCTTTCTTTTCAACTTGACATCTCTTCTACTCGACCACGGGGTGCTCCGTACATTGAAGATAATAGTAAACTTTGTCTCTTTAGTTCTAACATCGTCATGCTTAGGACGGTAGAAATCTTTCAACAATCCGCCATGTTATCTATTTTTCGACGAAACCTGTTTCTATGGTGGTCATGCTACGCGTGCTGTATAGAACTAGCAACTAAATCTACTCCCATGGTTAATTTTTCAACAATCTGCCATATTATCTATTCTTCCGTCGACAAAACCTGTTTCTATGGTGGGCTTGCTGCGCGTGCTGTATAGAAATAGGAACAAAATCTACTACCATGTTTTAAAACTACGTCGTAGTGACGTAGCTACGTGACGTGATCACGTTGTCACTCGCAGCTTTTGTTTGACCAACAGTACACAGCACGGACGTACGAGCCGGTCGAATTCAATTGGTAGTAGCGGTGCGTCAACTTCCCTGGGAGTTTTTTGAAAATAGTCGATTAGAATCGCATTGATAGGACGGCTTTTCAGAAATTCTAAAACTTTTGCTGATTGGTTGTCGTTAGTATTAGGTAAAAGGATCGCAATAGTTACCACGCTTCGACTAGTTAAGTTCTACTTAGTTATCATGTTTTGGTTGACTATATTAGTACATAACTTTATCTACCCATAAACCGTTTTATATCAAAAACAAAATAAACCATATTATATGACACACTTTTAGAAATATCCAATTAATATTTTAATAATTTATTTAATTAATAATTTATTTAAAATAATTTATTTAATTAATAATTTATTTTAAATAATTTATTGATATAATAATTTATTTAAAACTATTATTTTAATTTATAAAATAATTTATTTAATGATTTAATTCATAAAATAATTTCTTACATAAACATGAAGGGAAATTATATCCCTTTTTAAGCAAATTGCGCGCACTGATGACTGTGAGATTTGGCATACCTAGTTAAAGTTTATATAGAGACAAAGTAAGAAGCTAAAACGGTTAAACTTTGACAAGTGAGATACATGGTAAACTGTTTGAAACACAACCTCGTACCGACATAATAAAAATCCTATGTACATTTAATAATAAAGTAAATATGTAAGCTCAGGACTGCCTTTATCAGAATCCATCTTGCAACGTGGGTATATAGGTAATCCAAACCCGGTAATTATAATTAAACTTCATCGTAACTTAAACGATTTTACTTCCATAACATTTAATTAATCCTACAGTTCCGTAAATGGTAATCACTAAAATTCTGATCAACACTTATCACTTTAAAATATACTACATATGTTTAAGGCGATGGATAGCGATTTGTCGGAAACATGGTGCGCTGGCGACCGCTCTCCGAGAATGGAATCCTAAGATGGCTGCCCCGCTACCATCGACTCGACGACGCTCCGCTAGAGTGACGTTGACAACCTGTCACTCTTGACAATGCCTTTTTTATGTGCGCCGACAAATATAATTCAATCAAAATATTTATAACAAATAAAAGTTACATAACCTCTCTAAGCTTATCGTTACCTGCCAGTACTTGCTTACTGCACTAATAAAATACTAGCTAGTACCGTGGCTTTGCTCCCAGTATTCGACGGCGCAATATTGCCATGGCTTATTCAGGCGGAACATAGAATAATCCCGGCGCGCTCCCACAAGCCGAGCCAGCTATATGAAAGGTTTCATCGCCAATCGCTGGGTTATAATGTGATTAAACTTTCGTTATAATACGATTTCTATACCTATTAGATTTATCTATAAATTGTTGTTATAAGCTTCGGTATATAACATAAGACTATGAAAACAAATGCTTTATGTTTTTAAAGTACAAAGGTACAAGTTTTTTTTTAAAATAAAGACGAACAAAACATGTATTTGGGGCACGCATAGGTAATAAAAAAATCAAAAACTAAAACAATACAAAAAAGGACCTGCGCGGGGCCAAAAAGGCTCCTATCTCAATATTTGTTTCAATACTCATTTATTTGGTTTATCTTATAATTAAAATTCTCGTGTCACAATGTTAGTTACTATACTCCTCCGAAACCGCTTAACCGATTTGTATGAAATTTTGTGTGCATATCGGGTAGGTCTGAAAATCGGCCAACATCTATTTTTCATCCCCATAAATGTTAAGGGTGGTCCACCCCAAACATTTTATATGGCAAAACAACGTTTGCTGGGTCAGCTAGTACTAATATAATTGAAACATAATCCACGTGAAAAATCTTTGTAGAAAAAAAATCAGACGAGTAAAATACTTTTCCCGATTAATTTGTTTGCCGACGCGTGAGGTTGTCAAAAATTGAATTGATGTATGACATTGACTGACACTGACAGTCACGTTGTTGGTAGACAGTGTCTATCGTCAAAACTCAAGAATATTCTAGAAAAATATTTTTAACAGCAAACATTCAACAGAAAACACGAACAATTGTAATATTTATTTTTATAAAAAGGACTATCGAAAAAGGCGATTTACTTTTTTTATAATAATTAGATTACCTTTATTATAATTATCTACTGTGGCGTGAAAAAATAAAACAAAGCGTTAAAAAAGGTCATTTGGCGTTCAAAGTGATTGAACGCCAAATGACCGCAAGACAAAACTTTTTCTATTATGTCTCGTTGTTTGGCAGTTAATAATACGAGCCTGTTAATGCCATACTGCAGGCAAATGCCTCTTCTCATAAAGAGAAGGCTACAATGCTTGCTCAGGGCGGATTGGCTATTCCAAACTTTTTCATTGTAAGCTCAGGTTGTTCACGGTATTTTCTTTCATCGATGAAAAAACCCAAGAGATGGCTGTGGTTTGGATATCACTGACTTTTTACGCAACATTCCTCTTTACCTGGAAACTATTAGTTATCAGAAAAATAAAAATACATTTATTTCTCTTCCAAAAATAAAAACTGAACACAAATACAAAGAAAAACTTAAAACTAAAAAATATTACAAATTATTTCTTTGTGGGAGACTGGTGCCTAAACAAAGCCAAGTAAGTAAGAAACAAACACCAGTGGTATTAGTTGTTGGTATTAGAACGGAATAAATCAAAATTAAAGCCTAATTACATATTTATTGCGCAGGTGCACTTTTATTTAGGCATCAAAAAACGGGCGCAAGTTCAACAGAAGTCCTTTAACTACCAGGTCTTTACTTTTGTTTATGATTTCTTAAATATATTGTTCTCAACTGACCCCTGTGACTGAAGTTATCTTAATTATACTAAATGGTTTTCTTATCTTCAAAGCTCTGTTCAAAGCAGTTGAGGCTTTATGTCTTGCAGTAGAATATTATAGTTTTGAACAACAATACATAAATATTGTTAAATACGTGATATTTTAGATAAATTGTACCAAGCTGCATTATCTTTTCTGCTCTTAATGGTTTTATATATTTTATTGTTTGTTTAAAAATAAATACCTCCTTCATTTTGCCTCGTTGGTCCCGAGGTCCCGGGATCGATTTTCGGGTAGGGCAATGTGTTATTGGGGGTTTTCACCTGGAATTTCTAAGTAGTAGCCCTGACTCGATTTGTGCCAGGTTGATGGCAATAGGCTGGCTCCCATTTTTTTTTTTTGGTGTTGGTTTGGAAATTCCTCATGGAGTCCCTCCGCCTTCGGGGAAAGGCGAAGGTGACTGTCAGACTCTTACTGACTTAAAACCAACCCGTGTTCCTCATGTACCCGTTTGTCAGAGGGGCGGGTATCGCCGAAGCATTCGTCGCTACGCCCCGACGGGAATAGGCTCGCTCCCATAACTTAACCATAACTAGCGAAATGTGTGTGTGTTTGAGTACCATGTGTAATATAGTTATTCTTTTGGAAATACAGACATGAAGTTATGTATTAATTAAAATTAATCCTGATAAAAACATTCAAAGAAAATGTCTACACAACTAACTTTTTGTAATAATTAAAATTATACTTAGTTTGTTCCGCCACTTCTTCTTCCCACCAAAAACACTAGAAAGTGGTGACGGGTGGGCGTTTTGGGGGACTGTCTTTTTTTAATAAAAAAAAATTGATTTTGATTTTTGATTTTACTTCACCGAAAAAATCAAATAATTTTCAAATTTACTACTACAAAAAGATAACCCTCAAAAAAATTATTAAACATTTTCTCTCTTGATCCGTAACCACATTAGCTAATTGAACTAGCCACATCACTGATTACAATGAGCGGTTCAATTAATGATGTGATCATTAAAAACGGTATCAAATAAAATATCTTTTAATTGGTTAACTAAAATTGATTAAATAAAATCTAAAATCCAAATTATTGTTTTATTAACTTGAAGTTGAACCCTTTCACCTTGAAGTTGGGTTGTATTTTTTGGATTTTACTCCTTAAGAAACGATTTTCGTATAAAGAGTTTGGTATGGAAATTTTGTGTGGACTGTAATTCATACAAGTGTTAACTCAAAAGCGTTATGTTTTGTTTAATATTTGCTAGCCAATGTTGGCGCTAACTGACCATTGCACTTAAGGAGTAAACTACAGTCGCACGTCAGAACTGTTACGCACTTTTTTCTCAAAAATTAAGTTTAAATAGCTATATTATATGAATATGAATAACCCAGTTGATAAATTCGGAGTGAAGATTTAAAAAAATTAAACCAAAATGTAAGATTAATTGGAAAATAAAACTTTTATTTTTGTATTCTCGAGAGCTCTCGTGGGTCCTCGTAATACATAAATAGATACAACCTTATGGAAAACGTCAAAAAATTTATAAAAGATTCACATTTTTCAATGAAATAATTGCACTAAACATTCAGTGTTTAAAAAATAACACTGAACAACTTTTAATACGTCATCTATGTTTGTGTCATATTAAATCAATGTTCGTCTCTTTCTTGTTTTGTAAGAGGGAAATAAATCACGTCACGGTCAATTCATTGCAAAAGTAATTTTGCAATCGCTATAATATTTTTTTGTATCTGCACGTTACAAATTTTCAATTTTAGGACCTTACCTTTACTTGTGCTGTTTCATAACTCTAGGACGATGGGACCCTTTAAGTTTGATTTTCTACAGATATATAATATAATTTCAACTTGATACCTGCACGCGTTCCTGAGATAAAGGGTCTTAACAGACAGATATACAGACAGACGGCGAACGAAGTGCTCCTATTAGGATTCCATTTTTCCTTTTGAGATACGGAACCCTATAAATACAAAAACCCTAAATTGAATTTAATTCATCAACAAATAACTGTATTGCATGATTTTATTAATATAACATCACCCCTGTATTTCTCACTAAAACGAAAAAAAACACTACGAGCCGTATTTGCATATATTGCAGACATGTATATAACAAAGGATTTCGCTTACAAAATAATATTGTGTAATCAACATTTTTGTAACAAAGGTTTTATTAAAATCCACAAGCTATGATATTTTATGATATATCTGAGGATAAACTTTTTTATAAACACAAGTACCTACTTATGTATTTTTATTAAAATATAGAATCAATTTTAAAGGTTAAACAAAGTTATTTTGAGCAAATATTTAATCCCGTTCCTTCAGGGCTCAGAAATTTCCCGATGCTTAGTAAATTCTTTACAAAACTTATTACTTCCAATGTTCAGGGTTTTATTCAATAAAGCAAGTTATTTTGGTGTCCCTTAATTTTATAACGTAAAATTGAGGTTCGCTTCTTAGTGAAAATCTGCAACAACGTTTCTTATTCCTCAAAAAGAAACCTTACATTTAGTCATAGTGGACGTAGAAAAAAAAGGCTGGACTGCGAATTAATCTTCCTAAGTGAGGAGCAAAAAGAAATGGGTCACTATTTCGGGTCGGATTAGAATTCTGTCAGTTCTCAGCCCGATTTATTATTAAGTGCGGCCAGATTTAGCCGAATTTAGTGATTCAGCTGACATCACATAAAATCGCAGGTAATACTGAGTATCTTACGTGTGCTACGCCGCTACGCCAATATCATTCTAGGCGCGTAGAGCCGTGCTACGAGCGTAGCTATACTGGATTATTGTTTCTATGGCGCCCCGTCCGTCTTTGATCTATTACTACTTTCGGTAATATTTACATCTTTGCCGGCTTACTTATTAACAGCTTCTTACATTAACACCTTAACTGACAGGCAACGAGACACAATAGAAAATGTTTTGTTTGTCGATCACTTGGCGTTAAGAAATAACAGTAAAAGTAGTAACTAAATAGTGATTTAATTTTGTGACATATTTGTGGTTAGATCATATACCTACTAGAATCTAGTTTATAAAAATAAACATAGTAACCTAAGGGTCGCTTAAGGCGTTAAAGGCTTTATATTGAATAAAATATATTTTATCGATAATCATAAATATGAGTATGAATACTATTCCTACCAACTTTTTAAATCCACTTAGATTCAATATGAATGATATTTATTCAGTATTGTCACCAATGAGGGTCGTAATAGCATTTCCATGTCGACACGGACAGCCGGTCGGTGAAAGTATTATAAAATATTGTATTATGAATAAAAAATGTAGATTTATGATTGAAAATGCTGGTTATGAAAAAGTACACTAGTGGTGTAGTGAAATGTAGTTATAATATAAAAACTTTGGTGGTGAAAACTCTATTCTACTACATCGACTAATTAAATATTTAATTGTGCTGTGAACACACTCCAAAAATCCGGCAGTGTCCAAGTAAAAAATAAAATGTCAAAAACAAACCGTGCGTTTGTGTGTGTGTTGGCATTAAGTCCCCCTACATTTGTGTGCTTAAAGTATTAAATAAGTAAATGAATAAATATAGATGAAGTCAGTCACACCGGACTGACTAGGACGTGACGGGGTGGAGAAGGCTGGTACCTAATGGGTCGAAAAAGAGCGAAAGCCTATCTTCTGAACTGAATTGCAAACCCGTAGGCGGCGCTGGACTGGCTCGATACTAGTCTTTACTCGAGCTCAGACGTAAGTCAGTGCTGCGCGCTTACTATTAATTTTAATTCTGGTCCATCAACATTGGAATTTAGATTGTTCATACTCCAGAGTTCGACGCTAGCTTCAAAATCGACATCGGGATTGGCGCGCGCTAAACACTACTCTTGAGTTTATTTTGACAGCTGTGTATTTCGCCAAATAATATAATCACGTGATGGCAAAATTAACACTACAATCATATCGGCTTTAGATCGGAATTGAAATGAGTTGGAGAATAAGGCCCCTGGACTGTCTTACTGTACTGTCAAATTACTGGGCTCTCATAACCATGCCTTTTCAAGTTACGGCAGTAACATATAACATATAGACTATACTGATACTCTGCCGTACAGATATACCGGGACCTACATGTACCATTCTCGCATGTCTAAAGGCAATTGGCTTTCAATATATCGTGAGCCACATAGTCGTGTTTACAGACCCCGCTTACAAGAAATGGTTAAACTTTGATTGTGGGGCTCAAGACAATTTATGAATTTGAAGTATGAACTGTCATGGACGGGTATTCGATTTACATAACATCACGCCTGTGTTTCCTGAAGGGTTGGGCAGAGGTGCACCTGTAGTAACAGCCACATTTCGCCAGTTATGTTTTAAGTCCCATCTAATAGGGGTTGAGATAAAAATAATATTAATAGTCGCTCTTTGTAAAATACCTACTGGTATTCAGCTGCATCTGGTTAGACTGGAAGCCGACCACAACATAGTTGGGAAAAACGCTAAGCAGATGATGATGATGATGAGGGGACGAGCCTATTGCCATCAAACGGGCACACATCCGTACTCCGGGCTGGTAATTAGAAAATTCGTATTGTAATATCCCAATAACACTTTGCCCGAGCTGGGAATCGACAGGACCTCGCGCTCAGCATTCGTGCTTGGGACCACTAGATCCCTGAGGCAGTTCTATTCAATTTATATAGTCATACTAGCTGACCTAAAAAATATTACTATCGAAATAAAAACTATCCTATCTTTTAATTTTGACCAAAACACACACAGTAAGCGAAATTTTATTAAAATCGGTTCAGTAGTTTAGGTGTCCATACCGGACAAATAACGTGACACGTAATTTATATATATTAAGATTTAGTTTGAAGAAGAATAGTGTGTTCAAGTTGTGAATACGCATCGGCTACTCAATATATTATCAAAAGAAAGTAAGTACAGCCAACAACATGTGACAGGAGAATGCATAAACTTTTTTTTATGGAAAATGAATGTCCATCTCATCTTCCACACAATCGTCAATCTTTTCTTTGGTCGAACTCGTATCACCTACTCTGGTAACACTCTAGAAAATAAATGTCTTAAACCATAAAAGATCATGTTAGGTTCGTCGCACGTTCTGTAGTTTCTATGCCTATTCATATAGCAAAAAGAAAGGTAATAACAAGTTGAATTAATTGAGTTAAATAAACATAAACAAGTTCTGGATATTTGCTATGTATTATAAAAAATATCTATCTATGTAATGTATTGTATTAAGTATATCAGTCATCTAGTACTCATACACAAGCTCTGCTTAGCTTGGGGCTAGATGATGCTGTGTGGATTGTCCAGAATTATTTATTTATATTTATTATTTGAGTCAAGGTGAGAAAAAAGCTGGTTTCAAAAGTTTCAGAACAAAAATTCAAATTTAAGAAAAATGTAACCTTTTACGAAACGATTATAAAAATATAATAGGATCATTAAAATTGTTAACTTCTTAAATAATTAATAAACGTTTCTAAAACATTTTTAAAAGTGTTCTTAATTGGAGTTCAGTGAATGCGTCTTCAATTATGTATCTAAGTAATTCAATAAAGCAGTCGACGTTTTGGACTCATTTATTATTAAAACGAAATTCTTATGCATGCAAATATAATTTTGGGGTATTCATTTATCATAATTTAGGTGAATATGCCTAACTGTTTAAAAATTAAACAAAATTAAATTAAGTTCAGTTTTAATTTCAAATTTTATAAATTGTGTAAAGTAAATGTTTGTTTAATTTTGTTTCTAAATTTGAACTTTTAAAAGTCCTTTTTTTAAGGATGATGAATCACCCAATGTCTTCTCTCGTTCTGGGTGGAACGGGAGGACGTGTCAGACTTTTACTGACTAAAACCCATCCGTGTTCCGTCCTTGGCCTTTACGTTCTGAAGTCACGGTAACTCTTTCGAACATCCCGCAACCCCGGCAGGCTTCGGCAACCTACTGGGCCCGGCCAATTCTGATGTCACGTGTCCTTGAAGCGCGCGCGGAACACGACGCACCGTGGACTCGGGCCTGGTCTCTGGTCGGACGACGAGCTACCCAGTGCTCGTCGCCCGCACTGTGAAGGTCCTCGCAACGTCCTCTTGTGGTCGCTCTAATTAACTAATTGGTTTAGAAAAACGCAGTTTTCAAACTATACAATTTAATATTTTTTCGAATAATTAGATGCTTTTTAAAATCTTTTGTAGTACTACAAAATTTAGATGACTAACTAGTACTTTTGTATATTTGTTTTTTTATTCATTAAATAAAATTTATATTTATTTAATAAAATTTATAGACTTTAAATTTATTTAGCAAAGTCATTTAATTATTTATAAAAGACAGTGACAACCCACTATTGGTATTGCAACCCACCGATGTGGCGCGGCGGGGGAAGGTCCGCCTGCGACGCAGGAGGGTGCGGGTTGAAACAAATGTTTGTACAATCTACAAAGATTTGTTCCGGGTGTTCTGCGTATATGCTATGTAAAATAAAAAATATCTATGTATGTAATGTATTGTATTAAGTATATCAGCCATCTAGTACCCATAAGACAAGCTCTGCTTAGCTTGGGGCTATATAATGCTGTGTGGATTGTCCAGCATTATTTATATATTTTAAATATGATAATGCAGACAAAACCGCAAGGCAGTCTGTGTATACAACTTGCATACAAAACAAGAAGTATTGTCACGCAACTAAATCTGCAGTTTCCATCAAAACCTCTAATTTTATGGTCGAGAAACCAATTTCCCATAAGACGATGGGTCAGGAAATCAACTCTAACCGGTCAACATCAAAGAGGGAACTGTACCATGACACGGGAAATTGATTGTTAATTCAGAACAGTACATGATAGCAAAGTTGGATTCCCATTTAAATGTACGAAATTTAACCCTTGTAGTCAAAGAGCTCGTGTGTACAGAGGCCAGCACATCAATCTACCTCAATCTGTCAAATTGCTTTGATAGTTTTTAAACTTTATTAGAATAGAATAAGGTTCATGTGTCAATTGGGAAAGTTTGACAGTTTGGGATAGCTTGCTTTACTGGCGTTTGTGCGTAAGAATAAAAATGTTCTGATTGAGTAACAGATGTATTTTTTGTTATTTTATTTCATTAAAATGTTGGCTTCACCTTCTGAACTCTACACCCAAGCCTAATTTTTTATTTGTGTCAATGTGATTGTCAAAATGACATTTATTTCATTAAAATTATACAATTATTCATATATGAAGAAATAAAATAAAATAAATAATCACAGGGCATCGAAAAATTCATCAACATCGTTGTTAACGAGAAAAGTGCCCAGAAGGCTGGCAGCATTGCCACGTTGAATGGTAAATTCTTTGGCCAAAAAAAGGCCAGCCCTCTAGTCACGTGAAGAGTCGACCAAACGTTTCGCGCTTTCTCGAAAAACTAAATGGACACACGGCCCTAGTGTTTCAACCAAACGGCTCAAACATGTACCTTCCAGTTAGGTTGTTGTATTTTCGCCGTTTCAGGTTTTCTGCACCTGCAGCAGCCGCACCTGTACAGTCCACCGTACTAGGAAGATGGGATGTGATTGGTTGAATTAAATTTCAAAAGCCAATATCATCACTGCTTATGACTCGACTTGACACGTTGGTAATTTTTTACAAGAAACCGAGTGCTAGCTTGCCAAATGAGAGTAACCTTGTCAGCTTATTGTAAGTTTTGATAATAATCTATACTTGCAATATCTATCCTCACGCTCGGCCATACGTACATTTGATTAAAACAATTGAAGTAACATTTCAAACACAACTCCCAGACTATTATCGTAAATGGGCTATAAATAAATCTCTGTAGGTCACCTGAAACCAATAATGATCCTATGTAGTTTAAATGGTTTTGTGTCAGTTAATTGGTGTTCAGTACAGCGAGAGTTTTGATCGGAAAGTAGTGCGGTTACGTGCAAAATGAGCTTATAAAGAGGAAAATTTATTGGCGAACGGTATCGGTAGTAGTAGCAAAAAGAAAACTGACAAAAAACGACTCAAATTTGCCCCACCGAGGGTTTCGTGACTTGGTAGGTAAAATATTTTTCCATTTTCAAAATTCAACTTTAAGTTTTTGCGACCGCATAAAATAACTTTGTTTGTAAAGGCCCTTGGTTGATTACTAAAAGTTGTGCTAATTAGAGATATTGCTTTATATTCCTGTCATATAAACTTACATCAACCAGATTTTGCGGTTTGAATTTAGGAAAAGAGTAAAGGGTTGTATTTATTCAAAATTCCCTTCATTTTCATAACCCATTTTGATAAGTCAAATAAACTTTTTCAATTCTTTCACGTTCTAAGACACATGCAAAAGTCGTTCCTGAAATAATCAACTATGCCAGAAAGACATACAGACAGATACCATAAGTGTCGTATTTTCGTCTCTTACGCAATTTTGTGCTTAACCCTAAAAATGTTTTGTGATCTAATTGGTATATAGTAGAGGGTTGTTATAATATTTTAAGAAATCTAGGTCACATTTTGTTCAGGTTGTCGTAGAGAAGGTTCGGTTAATCTGGTTTCAATATCAAAGATGTCTACTCTTTTGCGCTTAATATTGAGCTTAAATACAATGAGCTTAGTATTTTTACACTGCTGGTTCATTACTATGTACCAGCAGTTTAATAATAGTTTTGGATTGCCATCGGAGTAAAAAAAAAAAACATTGTTGAAATTGACTGATTGTCCAGAGTGTGCGGAAGTAATGTGGCTGAGTTGATACGGCACTCAGGGCAGCCACTTTCATGCCCCCTAAGAAAAGAAGAAGATGATGGCTTATTGTCATTATGTTATATTTTAGTACTTAGTACGTACATGTGAGTCAAAAGACTCAGTTCAAAAATTCGTCAATACTAAAAGCTAAAGAAAAGGACGATACGAAATCTTCGCTCCAACTTCCCTAATTTCCTCTCCACACCCTCAAGAACGTTTCCTTCCGTTTCAAACATCCCAATTTATATTTAAACCTTCACAACCTTCGTTTACTTTCTTAATTCCCAACAATTACGCACAAGTACGTACATCTGTTGACGAAATTATTTATGCTAACAAGAGGAGAGTTCTCAATATAAATGGATGGCCCTTTGTGTGACCTCGGCCCTACCTGTCTACTCAAAGTAAGGACATCAGAATTCCTCGGAATTAATAAGCCCTTTAGTTAGGGAGAGGATTCCGGAATATTTACCAAAGAAATACTTCGTGAGGTGACTCAATCTGAGGTAAGCGGAGGTATGTAACTTAAGTTAGGAAGAGGCTTTGTTTAGTTTGACCTGTGGTGTACTTTGAAATCTTTGAATTCTTTAGGAACAAGCATTATCTATATTTTGTAAAGGTCAGATTTTCGTTACACATCCTTCCACTATTTGTTTTTAAAAGTAAGGTAGATATTGTCTGTGTTTCCTCTCCGACTATTTTAAGAAGAAACTCCTAAGTAAACTCCTCTGAGTTTACTTAGGAGTTTCTTCACTGTATTTTATAAAGTGTAGAGTTTCTTTTGGTAAGATGTGAGGACCATGCAAATTAGTGTTCGAGATGGCCTTATCAGATAAGACCCACATAGATATGAGTGAATCTGTCCAGTCTGCCCACAACTTTGATACCAGTCAAGTAGCTCAACTGAGAACTGCAGTGGCCTGCGTGCGAGTTCTTACAAATATTCAATAATCTATTAGTACTGAAACTGAATAAGCACCGCCTGGTGACTATAATGGAAAACAACACACAAATTGACGTCAAAGAAAGGTAATGTAAAAGCGATCGAGTAAGTATAAGTAAAATACTAGTCATTATGCATGGCGATAGAAAGGGAAATATTTGTGAAATAAATCTGGTTGACTGAGGCTTGAACATTTAAAAAATATACCAAATTCCCTAATCAGCACAGTTTTTTAGTAATCAGCAAAAACCCTTTACTATAAGTACTTGAACTTCCGATTCATAAGAACTAACGTTGGGCGAGTCCAACACGCTATTTGCCGATTTTTTGACAAATTTGTCGTATTGTCCGTTATATTTAATAGGGCCACCACACACACACACACACACACACCACACTACTCTTCCACCACACCACATCATATGGACTATTCATGAATGTGTCAACCCGTCTTGAGCAAGCGTGGTGATTAATGCTCGCCTTCTCTGTATGAGAAGAGAGTGGGACAGTAATAGGCTGGTACTTTTCTTCTTTTTTTATGTATGTGTACAGACATGAGTCTAAAATAAAGATTAATTATTATTATTGGCAACTTCTTCCTGGTTTAATATAACTGACAGGTAATTTCTACATACTTATGAAGGAATCACCTGGCTGTGAAAAGCATAGGCATAACCTGCCTTTCTGGCCAAGCTTGGTGGAGACCTACGTCTAGCATTGGACTTTTTTTTGGGTAAATGCTTTTGATGAAAATAAACCATTCTGTCCATGGTCGACACGGCAAAACAAATGATGAACAGAAACAGTGCAAAATGTTCTACATTGACTTAAAACAGATAGAATTTAATTACTATTCCTTTACAAGCAGCAGAATCATTCGTTATCCCGGTTAAAATAAAACACTTCCTCGTCTCCCGCTTAGTACCATTTGTTTAGTCGACGTTAAAAGGTCGAATGCATTTAATTGAAAACCTTTTTATTTCTCTTTTCAGTCTCAAAAGTGATTGCAGTTTAATCCTTGAATCTGGCAACACAAAACAGCTTTTGATATTTTAAACTTTAATTACAAGAAAACTCCTGGTTGAGCTGGCAGCCCCATGCTTAAAAAGTAGCCAAACAGTTTATAAGTTAGCAAACTTTTAATGATACCCAATAAAAATGTTTACGCAAAAGGCAATTTTTTTAAGTATTTTCTTTGAGCCTTTACTGTAAAGTAGATTAAGAGTTGGTGTTAGCTAATTAACGATTAGAATTAAGGGCTTAAAATTTGTGCAAGAAAAGTTTTAATTTTACATTAAGGCATCTGTTCCTGAAACGGAAATTTCCTTTCACCAATTACTCGGTTGGTAGAAAAAAAAACTTTTTTAATAGAAGTGAACAAATTTTATCGAAGTCCGCGAAATTACTCAGATGAAGAAAGTTACGGATGCTTCTTATGATATTCGACACTAGATCGATTTATTTAAAATTGGCACAAACTTCCGGGAGGGTTTGAAAAATTTGAATAAAGAACTTTTTCAATTTAAAAAGGGTAGATATTAATTGGGAGAGGCAAACAGACGGCAAATACGAATTTAACTCTTTACGAAAAATAATTATTGCTTTATTAAGAAAACTTCAGATTTTTTATAGAGTTTTATTACCACCCTGCGCGGTTTTCATCACCGACTGAAATTCTACTTATTTATTATTTATTTATTGTTATTATTACAAAATAGTGCTTAACCTTAGTGTAATATATAGGTCCACAAAACTGTTCTAAACAGTTTGTCTGTGGACTCAAAAGTTCAGGTTCCACCGAGATACTTAGAAAGTAACTGTAAACAGTCTGTTAATTATTTATTTCTTTATCAATAATTATATCTAAATAATGTGCCTTGGGATTCGATTTCCAGGTTGGGTAAATTGTTATTGTTTTTGTTAGGCTTGTTTTTTTTTGTTTGGAATGGACATCTCGAAGTTTATCCTTCAGGAATATCTACTGCTTAACCGTACTTTCCAGTGGGGTCTTAATTAGAAATTAAGGTCTCCAGCCAGGGCGTAAAAGACTTAAAAGCTAAGCGACCAATCGCTAAGGGCAGGGTACGAGCCTCGGCTTAGGACGTCGCTGGGAGAGGTCAGCAAGGGACGGGCTGGATCTAATAGATATATTATTTAGGGACTAATTTAAACAACCACTGGCTCAGCTATGCGGGCTGGGTCGAGCAAAAGGTCGGGGTGATTGTTATTGGGATTTCCGTGGTGTAGATCGCCCCCCATATTACGGCAAAAAGAAAAAAACATTAAAAAAATGTGGCACGTAAGACGCGCATATTATAATTAATAACACATAAAAAGGTTATTGTAATGATAGTACTAGTAAAAATGCTTAAATTGTGTTGTTGAAGACAAGACAATAACTAAAAGTACAACACAAAGAATGGTACTTTAACGTTACTGGAAAATGTGGATGTATATCTGTATAACCCTTCGGTGAATACAGGGGTGAAGATAACGTTATGCAAAAATATTCAAGAATTAATCAACTCTTTTAAGTAACAAAACAAAACCAAACCACTGTAGTCTCTATCGCATTTGTCACAATTTAACAAGCACAAGGAATCTCTCCGTCAAAAAAGATTAGGAAAAACAATCTCCGACCATTACGTTAATTACTAGAATTTTACGGGCGTTAAGTTTGCTTTAAGGAAACTTTATTCAAACTTGGGACAGTTTGTCACGCCAGTGAATAATGTTATTATACGGGAGTTTCTGCTTGCAGCTGCGTGCTAGTATTACCAAGGAGTATGTTACTCATAAGTGTAACTGGACTATGAGCGATGAGGAGCAGTAGATATTTAGTGATAAGTAATGAAAGCCGACTTGCCGAGGTAGGTACCTCGGCAAGTGTCGAGCACCACGGACCTCCGTGACCTTCGAATACATACCAACACCTCCCCATGCTTAATTTGAAAGAACTCAACAATTGCGCCGATTCCCTGCTTCAAAAACCAAATATAATTGAGAGAATTTTTATATATTGACATCTCTCTCGGACAGTCTCAGAAGAGGAAGGCATGGAATGGCAGATGGGACAGATAAGAACTAAGGTAGTGATTTCAAATTAGTATATTATGTCATGAACTTCGCTCGTGTCTATGGTCGATGCAATTCGAAATGTTAACTACGTAAATATTCGTATGGAAGCTTTAGTTTAACTAAAATTGACAGTTTATTATATACCCTTCCTTTTTGTTATTTTGAAGAGGAAATGAAACTGAATGATAATCCATGAATTTAACATATACTTTATTTTAGTTTATTGTAGTTTGAGGACGTTTAGGTTTAATCATGAACTTAGTTAAAGTGGGTTAACAGGTAAAAACAATCAATTTCCCTAAAACAAAAACCTCTAACATTTACACAGCTAACCTTCACTGAAATCCCAAAAGAAAAACATATTTTCATATCCATCAAGCTTGTATTGCATATTAATCCCTGCGTAGTATGCTGATACCGTGTTGTATGCTGATGCCCATCCCTCTAAACCCTTAATCGTCCTCCACCCATGGGATGGGGTTTAGGGGATTAACAGATTATATCAGAGGGATCTATTCATCACCCGAGCTCACACATTATGTGGTGTGCTGATGTGAACGCAAATTGTAATTGAACCCGTGTGTTATGTGTATTTTTTAATTAGGTTAGTTTTTTTATCGCTACTGCCTCTTTCGTTTAATATTCAATACTTAATTTTTTATTGCATTGCATATGTTAAAAAGATGGTAAAAAACAAGTTAAAGATACATAATGGTCCTTGTCGGGTTCAAAAATTTAGGAGAGAGGAAGAGGGCTAAATAGTAATTTAATCAAATCAATATTATTATAAATTATTAGGTGTGTTTATCTGTAGTCTTGGGGAAAAAGACGTACCTATTCCGTATTTATAATTGAATACATATTCTTAATTCGGTGTTGAAATTCTAGGGCACTTAGTTTTTCGGGACATCGCGAAGCGTTTGGTCGACTCTTCACGTGACCAGAGGGTTGGGCTTTTTTTGTCCAAAGAATCAGCATTGCCATTCAAGGTGGCAATGCTGCCAGTTTTTTGGGCACGTTTCCAAATGACAGTGATGCGGATGAATTTTTTGATGCGTTGTGATTCTTTTCATTTTTCATTTAGTAATAGTTTTATTGCCTTATTGAATAAATATCTATACTTTCCGAAGCATTAAAACAAAATGAATCAACTAATATTTTTATACATGCGTTAACTTAACGAAAACCAAATAATTATCACTGCTCATTATGATGCATCTGCTATAAATAATAATGTTTATCGAGTAGGAAAAAAATCCTGGCATATAATAAGTTAAAAAGGCGTATACGAAGTACGAAGCGCTACTGCTGAGGTTACTTTGCCTATCCCAGGTTAGGCAAAGTGATATAGTGATATATTCCATCAAGAATTTCGCAGCAGCAGCCTGGGATCTGGATTTTTTCCAACTTAAACATAGCTGCCTAACCCTTTGGGGAATACAGGCGTATTATGTTTTGTCTTGGCCTACTTTTTTTCTTTGACAGCAGTAAAAACTACCACAAAATAAATAAATAATGCTGGACAATCCACACAGCAACATCTAACCCCAAGCTAAGCAGAGCTTGTGTTACTACTACTACTGCTACTGTGGGTACTAGATGACTGATATACTTAATACAATACATTAAGTACATCGATAGATATTTTTTATTATACATAGTAAATATCCAGAACACCCGAAACAAATATTTTTAGATCGTACAAACATTTGGTCCAGCGCGGGAATCGAACCCTCAACCTCCTGCGTCGCAGGCGGACCTTCGCCCACCGCGCCACATCGGTCGTCGAAACAAAATATTGTTTCAATGTCTTATTAAAACAAACATTCTGATAAATGACTTCAGAGTTTTCTGTAGGCTCCCATCACAGACAGGACCTAAAAGTATTGAATTTAAAACTTTGATGACTTACAGTGCGAAGAAGTAGGTACTGTTATGTATTCTGCGACGCTGTTCTGAATACTAAAAGGCGTTCGGCCATTATTATTTTATACCAGCAATTTCAATAAGAACATTATTACTAAAAATATTACATTACGACGTCATGACATCGTGGTTACGTCACACGTTCACGTCAATAGCGCAATTGGTAGGGTTATAATTTCTCATCAAGGTAATGCGCCATTTGCAAATGCGGTAATTTATAAATAAATTAATAAAAATAAAATAATTTTTATTTCAGATAAGTCACGTTTATGGTAAAAATAATCTTATATCTATGTCATTAATCCTTCATTTTCGTAGGTACCAAGAATATTATGTTAGATATGCATTTACGGACAATATCATATATCAGAGGAGATCCGAAACTCCTTTCTATGGTCTTCGGGATGGAGCCAGAGCTGGACCTTGCTCTGCAAAGGAACGAGGCAGATCTCTGTATGATTATAGCATGAAATCAATCAATTTAATCTACCCCTTCATAAAAAAGCTATATCCACTCACAAACCAACCACATTTAAACCTACAAAATAAATCCATCATCGACAAATCGCTGAAAATTACAGCTCAATCCAACATGGAACATAGTAACGGGAAATTATTCAACGGAATCGGTTTTATGCACGAGAAAATCGTATATTTCTGGCTACATGTTTGTAATGTCTCATTCACAGGGAAAATGGCCGTCGATTAAGTTAATGAGTACATTGTTAGGAGACCGCGGAACGTTCGTCACAGCATAAGAGTGTAATTAAGGAAGTGGGGAAGAAATTGAGGTGTGTTGCTTGAGATAAAGATTTTCTTTCTTGATTTTTTTGAGGAGGCTTGAGCTGGTAGGCCTTATGTAATGTTGTTTGTTTTCTTTAAACAGATGGTAAATTAAAGTACTGTGTTATTTATTGTTATACAAAATCCAATTCTTCAAAGAAAATTATCGCAAAAATTAATCTGACATTGCCGAGCGCGCGTTTTTTATTGTGTTTTTATGATGTCACAAAGGCTAAGTTCATATGGCCTTCTTACAGAACGAATCGCAGACCAATGCTTCTGTTTATTTAAAGAATAATATCAGCCATGTCAGCCCAAAGACGTCCTTGTGGAGTTTTTCTCTGTATGTGAGAATTTGTTAGTAATCACCACGCAGGCAGAAATTGGTCGCCCGTTTACGATGCCCATGGGAGGCCATGGGGCAGTCCCATAATCAGGAACACACAGCCTAATACGGGTGCCGGGATTTGTTAAAAAAATGTTACGGTGGCAAAACAAGGGGTGGGTTTTATATGGTATTACTTTAACTGTGTGGGAATACATAAAAACATTGATTGTACGTGCGTTCCCAACGTACGTTTGGTGTAAGTTTTAGTAATTTTAAATTATCATTCATTTTTTCACTTCCATGCCTTGGGAAGCACGTTAAGCTGTGGTTCCTAGATTTCATTTGACATAAGCATAACAGGCGTTGCAGGTAGTTAGAAGCCTGATTTCGAAAACTAGTTTTACCTAGAGTTATCGTATTACTGATGGCTCAGTGGAATGTCATGATGGCCCAGTGGAATATCATGATGGCCCAGTGGTTTAAGCCTCGCCTCTTGTGCACGAGGTTGAGGGTTCAAACCTGGGTAAGTACCAATGTGAGTTTTTCAATTCATATGTACTTTCTAAGTTTATCTTGGACATCACTGACATCGGTGAAGGAAAAAATCGTGAGGAAACCTGGACTTATATGATGAATATAAGTCTGAAATTGATTGTACGTGCGTTCCCAACGTACGTTTGGTGTAAGTTTTAGTAATTTTAAATTATCATTCATTTTTTCACTTCCATGCCTTGGGAAGCACGTTAAGCTGTGGGTCCTGGATTTCATTTGAAATAAGCATAACAGGCGTTGCAGGTAGTTAGAAGCCTGATTTCGAAAACTAGTTTTATCTAGAGTTATCGTATTACTGATGGCTCAGTGGAATGTCATGATGGCCCAGTGGAATATCATGATGGCCCAGTGGTTTAGGCCTCGCCTCTTGTGCACGAGGTTGTGGGTTCAAACCTGGGTAAGTACCAATGTGAGTTTTTCAATTCATATGTACTTTCTAAGTTTATCTTGGACATCACTGACATCGGTGAAGGATAAAATCGTGAGGAAACCTGGACTTATATGATGAATATAAGTCTGAAATCGCCAACCCGTCTTGAGCAAGCGTGGTGATTAATACTCGTGCCTTCTCTGTATGAGAACAGGCCTTTGCCCTGCTGTGGGACAGTAATAGGCTGGTACTTTATCGTATTACTTTATATGTGGGTTGGTGGGGTCATTTAGGCAGTCGCTTCGTATAAAATACTGGTATTCAGCTTCATCCTGTTAGACTGAAAGTCAACCCCAACATAGTTGAAAAAGGGTAGTCAGATGATGATGTTACGTCCCACCTTTGGCCAATATGATGATGACATTTTTGAAGAAAATCTCGTGCAACTTTCATTCAAATGGATTAAAGTTTGTTTACCATCTTAAGACGAGGCAAAAGCAGCATCTTTAAAAATACTCCAGCCGTTTGCAAATTGGACCTCTAAAGCCAAAGATCTTACACTAGGGACCCTTCACAAAAACTACGTAAAAACTACTTCTCAATAAATTTCTTGCAAAAAGGAATAAATCATGTTACTAACTCCTTCCAGAATAAAGGAAAGAGGAAAATTTTGCTATTCAGCTTGAACGTTTTCAACAACTAAACATAAAAAAGCTTCACCAAACTTCGAGAACAGTTTCATAAGTTTTGAATGCTTTTGTTCTAATTTCCAATAAAATTTACCAATTTCTAAAGTCTCTTTTAAGCATATCTTTTGAAAACAAAGAGAACAAGTACGTATAAATTACGAATACCATTATATTTTTGATAAAAAATGTAGGTAAGTAAAAGAATATCGCCAAGTACTCACTGGAATGAGTTTTGTACACCCCCACCCACCTCGCGCCTCCTAAAACGTATCTCCTGTCCAGCTAAGAAACAGAACATCCCCCTCTACGTGCGACTCACCTCGAGAAAAAGATAAAACTGTCCCGAACAATTCATAGATAAATTACACTTACCTTAAAAACGCAGCTGTGAACGGGACAGCGTGTAAGAGAGTCTTCACATCAAGCCTTAAGACGCGCTGCGACCGACACGATTTTTTGTATGTTTTGTGCGATATCTAGTAAATTTTACTGGTGAATTAAAAAAATAAAAACTATAACGTTTCATCATAATTGGCAATATTTATTTTCACTAAATAAAGACATAACATAACATCACGCGAATATTCTCTGTAGAGTACGGCAGAAGTGAAGCTATATAATACACCCACATTTTGCGTGTTATGTTTAAGTCCTATGTAATATTAGGCGACCAAAGAGGCTGATTACTAACATCAAAAAATACTCGTAACTTATGCAATTCATATAATTGTGGTTTTCCTTCATATACCGGTAAACCTCCAAAAAACTACCTACATAAGAAAAAGTGGTCAAGTAGGGAGAGGCAATCGATTACCGTCCCGTGGCCTGATTGGCCATACATCACCAACCGATCCCATCAACTCACAGTTGTCGCACCGCATCGCTTAATGTGTGCATTCCCTAAAAATAAAAGTGGGGAGGGAGTACCGTACCCAACATTTATCATTAAGGGTAACAATGCTTTTTGCGGGATTTCCTTCAAGAATCCAAGAGATTAATGAAGGTGGCAATAACGTCCGACCATCCGATAAATAACGAAATAACGCACGCGGCCCTTAACGACTGAGATTAATAAGAAGCATTTGGCTGACGTATAAAATACGGCGAAATATTTTCATTGGTACTCAATGAAACGATGTGAAAAAGAGCGCCTTAATAAAGCTGTTGCGGTTTCATATTTTATTTTGGAAATAAACAGGTGTAATAACAAGCTAAAAATAACAATGAATCCAGATACAGTTTCCTCAGATTACCATACAACTAAACTACTCACACCAAGTAAATAAATGAAGAAGTTTGAGAGAGTGTATGGATGATTGTTACTAACTACGCAAAAACTTCAAAACGGATTTTGATGAACCTTCATAGAATAATTGAGTAACTTCATAGTAGCTTTTGAAGGCACGGTTGGCGCAGCGGCTGAGCGATTGAATGCTGCGCCGCGTGTCGGTGGTTTGATTCCCGCTCGGAACAAATATTTGTATGGCCTACAGGTAGTTGTTCCGGATCTGGCTGTTTTTGCATGTGAGTTTGAATGTTTTTAAACGCACCCATGATACAGGAGAAATACATAGTAAGGGGCAGCGTTTATTTTTTTTTTTAAAGGTTATAACTTTAGCTTCATAACTTTACTCTTGGATGTTGAAATAAGATAATTGTAACTCTCATTGTAAGACAATAGCTATAACTACACTATTGTATTAGGTAAGCCTGTGATAATAGGTATAGTGTTAAATAAAAATAAAATTACTTATTGTCATTTATTTTTGTTGATTTGTTTTTGTTTTATTCTCTATATGATAGGTTAAAGTAAATAAATAATTTAACTTAATTTTTAACTGTAATTTATATTGAAGTAATAATTTAATTTATCAATGCATTGTAATATTCCTATGGGTTAATACCTATAAACGATAAATAAAATGAAATTACTTCATAATAACATACTAAAATTTAAAATCATGCATATCCAGACGGAGCCGTTTTATTAAATTACAATAATAAATGGACATTCTAATGAATTGTAAGGGTTAGAAATTAAAAGATAATTACTATATGACAAGTAAATATACAAATAAAAAACAGATAACTATACAATAGACAACTAAGTTAATGAACTAAGGTAATGTAACAACAACCAGTAAATTACATCACTGAAAGTAATTAAGTTAAATTAACGGAAATTAATAAACTGTAGATGATTTAGCTTTACTTTGATGTTCGTTTATCACAAGATAATATATAACAATAGACATTAATATTTAAAAGTGTAATACAATGAATTAAAATCCTCAAAATTTGCAGGCAACAGAACTGTCAAAATCTAAATGAGTGCGAAATTCTCGCAGCAAACAAACGCGCTCAAAAGTACTCCTAACTTGTAGACTTTTATTTCCGTAATATAATTTATTACCTTCCAATTGTTATAATATAGTTATATTAATAATTCGTATTTCAGTTAGGTAAATAAGTAATTAAAGAATAATACAAAGTAATACTATAAAATGACACGTTCATTAATTAAATATGTGTTGTTATAATTTTAGTTTTCATTGCATTTAATTAAGATAAACAATTAAAATTCAAAAAAATAATTTTCAGCCCCTAAAGGTACTCCAACAAAATAGTAAGAGAATTATTTAAATATCACATAAGTATGGACGCAAGCTAATCAAGCTACCCCAATCTGTCAGATTTCTTTAATAGTTTTGCAACTTTATTAGATAGGGATAAGGTTCATGTTCAATTGAGAAAATTTTGACAGGTTGGGACAGCTTAATGTGCTGGCGTCTGTACCAGAGGCTTAATTTTGAAGGCTGTACGTCAGTGACACACTCTTTGACCTTGAGCTGGCCTAACGTAGTACGCAGTTTCAATAGAATGCAAGATCAGCTTGTACTAGTCTTGTAACCAGAGACGTGCGGCACGACGTACAATGTAAAACCTGACTTCTTGTCCTGCGTGTGTAACTTTATGTAATAATAAAGCTGGGTCTGCTTACGTTACCAGTAATTACAATGAACTCTCTATAATTATGCGTAGCCGACATAGCGTGACTTGCACCTTACTTGCCAACATGCGACGACCAACCTCTTTCGCAACAAACTTTTTTTAATGAGGCACAACCTCCTTTTCATCTTCCTAAACACGATTACATACCTTGCCAGGATGAAAATACATCAAGGTGTCAAGAAACTATTGAAGAAAAGAGTTGTTACATGCTACAGCTGTTGTTATGTAATAAATCATCCTATACATATCCATGATTGATTACTTTTGCCGCGTGCACGAAAATTAACATCAGTATTTTTTTTCTTCTACGGAAAAATCTTTTGTGATCGCCGTAAAGGTATTTACATAATTGGTGTTATTTTGAAGCCCTTTTGTTATTGTGTTTGAGGAAACTTTAGCGTGACGTTGACTTATATGAGGCCATTATTTAATATAGTTACAAGTCAAGATAAATTCACTGCAAGTTACCCTCTTTCGCGCCTTTTCGTTATGATTTTCGGAGCTGTTTCCGTGATGAATTGGTTTTTGTTTTGGAATTACTAAGAGCGACTGGTTTTAAAGCTTTTGGCGTGTTCGATATTTTAATTGATTTTGTTTCAAGAACGAAATTAAAAATAGGATGGCCATGGATTCTAGCCTGGTTGAAATTTAATTGGATAACGTCAAGGACCGACTTACCAATACTGAAGAAAATTACCTATGAAATTTTTACATCAAAGAAACTGAAGTTCGTTTAATGTAAACACAAATGTTACCTTTAAACTGTAGAAGAGCAGCAATATTTCCAAAACTCAATACCTTTAAATTCGAGATAGAAATTAAAGCAAATATGTTACGATTCGTACCCAAGAATATTCCACCTACGGTTTGCTATGTAAAGTTTATGAGGCTTGCAGTACCGTCGGTCGCTTTCCCTCCAACTGGCTTCGAACGCAGTGACTCATGCATTTTTCACACTGATGCGCCCGCCAGACTGGGAGTCACAGAAATTTTCTGAATTTAAAAAACTGCAAATTCCAGTTTTGCATATCACTCAATTCTCTGTCAAACGACTTTGAACTTTACAGCCAAGAGATACGGGGGTTAGATTTTTTTCGGTAAGTGCTTAAGTAAGGTGGTTGCCAAAATCATTGTGTAGGTAACTGAGTGCTCGTGTTGGTGGTAATTACACTTGTAAACTGGCCCCTGTTTAAATTGAAGCGCTGCGGTTTTGATTTCCTACTTAGAACATTTAAAATGAATTAGGGAGTTCCATCATGTTGGCTATCTTTACTTTAAACGTGTGCTTTATAATTTATGGGCTAGTAAAAGTTTTGAGTGGCTGTAAGTAAGTATCTAGAGGCAATCAAGGTAACAAAAGACTTTGACAGGAGCGTAAAACACAAAGAAAAATGGCCAAATGTACTTCGCAAGGGTCGACAAGACCTTTCCACATACTTATGGCACCTGACATTTAGGTTCACAATTGAATGCAGTGTATTGAACAGGCGTGTTTTTTTTTCGAATTCCAAATAACTAATCAGACATTAAGTTTTTTTTTTTAAATCTCAGTAATTATCTTTCATGCCTTTATGTATGCACGAATGTGTTGAAAAACGTCGTTCGAGAGTCGCCGAGAGTGCAATGACAAACGCGGCAGCAGTTTTCATTGCATTCTCGGCTTCTTTACGAAATCTCTCCTTACCAGTGACAACATTGGGTTCGATTCCCGCCTTGGGACAAATGTTTGTACGATCTACAAACATTTGTTCCGGGTGTTCTGGGTATTTGCTATGTATAATAAAAAAATATCTATCTATGTAATGTATTGTATTAAGTATATGAGTTATCTAGTACCCATAACACAAGGTCTGTTTAGCTAGGGGATTAGATGCTACTGTGTGGATTGTCCAGCATTATTATTATTTATTATCAAATTCGAGGTCCGCACCTCTCCTACTCAATTTTCAATACTCGTTTATTCTAGAACTTCCATTTCAAAAATATCAAACAAATAGTGCAGCTAGAACTATAGACGTGAACATTTTAAATGCAATGCACGGTGAGTATTTGTTATTGAAAACAAACAGTTAATTGGTTTCTGTTCCATTATGGCTGTGAATATTGAAATGGTTTCAATATGTTGTCGAAGTATTTTCGATAACATTTACTTCGATGACAGAATACCAATGCGTTTTACAGTCGATAAAAAGAAATGGCGAGCCGTTGAGCTTCCGGAAAATGGGTTGAGCTACACGATGTTTGATGCATGCGTGCCGATGTGGAGACCGGCCATCTAAGTATATTTTTTTTCCAACTGGAATCTCCCGGCCCGCATCCACCAGAATACATATAAGGGACAGTATTTTTTTTAATCGTTTCTGCTAGGCACATGCAGGAACTGATGGCCAGCGACCGGACGACTTCAACATCTGTGTGTGAACGTGAGATTTTGACATCGCTAGCGTAACGCCAGCGATCAAAGTCGCTGTGCGTGTACAGCCGGACGTCAGTGGTAACCAAACCAGTATAAGCTGGCCTCTTTATTGATTTAAACTCGGTATTACGCCCAAAGTGTTATTATTCAAATTATTATTTCCTTTATTCACTATAAACCTTATAAATAACATTTTTAAATATTTCAATATAAAAACAAAAGAAACATTTAAAAATATAAGAAATAGTTGCCCACCGGTATCGGGAACAGGGTCCAAGCTACCGGCGGTCAAGGCTTCAGAGAGAGGAATCGCCTAACTATACGCGCCGTGTCCAGAAGAACTGAATCGAGCCCTTGATCCAGCTGCCTAACGAGAGCCTCCTTAGATGTTGGTCAAGGCTCTTAGCTATTAAGCCATTGGCTGACACGACTATCGGAACAGCGATAGCTGAGTCCACATTTTTAGAATTATTATTATTACCGGTGTGCGTCGGAATTACATTATTCAAATCCCCCAGCCTCTTTCTACCATCAGACAAGCAGGGAAACCGCAAGGCGGCACTGGTATACAGTTCGTGTTCCAAAAAACCCGCACCAACTTTTTCGCTTCCTCGTTTATTGTGCGGATGGGCGAACTGTGGAACTCCTTGCCGGAATCCATTTTCCCCACAAACTACAATATAAAGATCTTCAGGACGAGAGTGAATCGGTTTTCTCTATGCAACCCGTTCAATCCTAGACCTCAGCATCGCTTAACATGAGGCGAGTTGTTGTCAAGCCTTATCAAAAAAAGCCTAAAAAAAATAACTTAAAAAATGAGTTAGGCCGATAAACCTACATTTTATGCGTAACTGCTATCGTAACGAGATTAATGCTATAACAGAATTCCACTCGTGAATTATTTAAATGTTTAGCCGCTTTACGCTTATTTGTAGGGCTTGTATTTAGGTGATTCGTGTTATTGCGAAATATCGGCAAATATGCCTGTTTTGGTTATATCAACATAATTACTCGTATATTTGATGTTAGTAACCGTTAATGAGGAATCGTGTTTCAAACGAACACGATTGCTCATTATTATTATTAGTTAGTGTATTATTTTTAATGATTCATCATCATCATCATCAGGCTATACTAGTCCACTGCTGGACATAGCCCTCTCCTTATGAGCGCCATAGCGCCCTGTCTTCAGCTTGCCGATATTATTATTTATTTTAATGATTACATAATAAAAAATACTAGATTTTACTGCCACGCTGGTTTCGTGATCCCGCGACTGTTGAGTGTGAAGTCTTGGGTTCGATTACCAGGTCGGGAAAAGTGTTATTGAGTTTTACATCAGGACTTTTCTCATTAGCTGCCCGGAGTCTGGATTTGTGCCTGGTTAATGGCAATAGGCTCGCTACCCATTACATTGGCCTCAAACATAACTGGCGAAATGTGGGTGTCACCATAGGGGCATCTCTGCCAAACCCTTCGAAGAATACAGGTGTGATGTTTTCTTTATGTTTTACTATATATATTACGAGTCATCATCAACATCTGCGTAGGCCAACTATGTACTGGCCGGTTTCCATACTATCTGGATGCAGCAGTATTTTACATGGAAGACTACCTATCTGACTTATATATTGAGTAACACCTCTACCCTTTAGTAGAAATGGTTGCTAGAGTTTTTGAATTCCGAATCCCGTAACGATTGTCAAAGCTTCTACCAATAATGGCAAACTTGCACACCCACCCATGGACAGATCTTAGCAAGCGATGATTAGCTTGTTACCAGCGCGGCATATAACTTAGTGGAACTTAAGTGGAAAGTGGTAGAGGCTACCACTTTCCACTATTACGACTAGAAAATATAAATCTAAGCTTAAAAGTGAATAAGATGTACATATATCAAAAAACTAATTAAACGTCAGTAGAAACCCAACCAGAGTAAACAATGTTTTGAAAAATCATGCATAGGGCTGGCAGACACACCACTTTTAACACACAACGTAGTTAAAAGGAAATTTTAGATGAAACATATCATGGATATAACTTCTGTCTACGAGCAGCACATGTGGCCGGGCCGTCAATAAGTAATAATAAAAGTTTAGAGACCGTCATAACTCATAAGTTTTTTGACTCAAGGAGAAAACAAAATATAGGCTTCCCCAACTCGAGAAAAACAGTTAAAACAAATGCTGGTGTCGAATTTTAAGTGCTGCCTGCAAATACTTTTCATTTTACTTTGCTTTTCCCAACTATGTTGAGCTCAGCTTCCAGTATAAACGTATTTGGCTGAACACCTGTATTTTACATTAGGCTAGACCGCCACAGCCACGCCAGTTAATTGGCAACACGATACCCTTTGGTAGCACGGGTTGTCAGGCGTTCAGACATCTGACTACTCAAAATGACTATCAAAGATCTATGAATGGCAGCCGAAATGTGTTTTCCGAGAGTTTCACATATCCTCGGACCAGAACTGAAGAAACTATATAAACTCTATCAAATTTCCGTTCTTTCAAGCGTTTTTGCCATACGTACCATTGGATTTAAATGTAACAGCTCATCATTTAGGACCCATTAATATCATAGTTAAACGTAGTGTAGGGCACCCTCTGACCAGGTGGGATGACGATCTGCGAAAGACTGCAGGCAGATGCTGGATGCGGCAAGTTGAAGACAGGGCGCTATGGCGCTAATTAGGAGAGGGCTATGTCCAGCAGTGGACTAGTATAGCCTGATGATGATGATGATGATAATGAATATCAGTGTTGATTTCAATCCGTGGTGCCAGGCAACTGGGCGTAACCCATTTTTAAACGTCCCTTTGTGCTTATTGACCTGGCTCTGTTCTGCCTCCTGCTTGATATGGAAGGAAGTGGAGATAATGTATTTTTACAATTCCCCTGATATTTTCTAAGTAATTTGTTGCGGGATCCAAGCCAGTTTAATCGTTTCTCCGGGACTTGTCGAGCTTCATTGTCTTGACGCTTTTCTAGTGTTAGCCAGTGTTGATTGTGGTTTTCAGGAGTTGCAGTGGATTGGTAATAGTGTGGCGGGCTTGCCCCAAAAAAATCCTCGGTCCGAACTAGCGAGCGTAGCTTACACCTTAAACGCCAGGTGACCGCCAAACAATACATTTTCTATTGTGTCTCGTTGTCTGGCAGTTAAGGTGCTAACCTTCGTTTGATCCATGTGTCTGTTATTATTTAGCCACCGGACAAAGTTTAATCACACGATTTATTTATAATTTGAAAAATAATTCGAAACATAAATATATTTGTTTTTTCAACGAAACAAAATCATGAAAACCAATTAAAGTTATTTGAAGTTTTTTAACACGGACCTGTTGATTTCATAAGTTTTTGATTGAATTTACAATGTTATATCAATATTACAGTGAGAAAGAACAATAATTATTGTTTTACTGATCATCATCACTTTGATACAAAAGAAAACACAATCTCTTCGGCTTAATTATATTATATTATGGGGACTTAGTTCCACCACTTTCTTCCCAGCAAAAACACTAGGAAGTGGTGAAGGGTGGGCGTTTTGGGGGACTGTCTTATGTAAACGTTTTGACGTTCAAAAGTGCTGATTCTCAGCCTAATTTGAATAAATGAATTTTGATTTTGATTTTGATTGTAACGTGCTGAACGTGTGCACAGAAGTGACCAAAGAGTCATGGCTGTTATCTGCAGATTATTGACAGTCGTTTCTGGTAATCAGAAGTCTAAAAGTCTGACAATATAAATATAGCTAATAGTTTTTTTTTTTTTACTGAACGCGTTAATCTCTTCAACCAATCACCAATCAGTCGAATTCCGAGAATGATTGCTTTTGATAACCCAATTCTCGACCACAGTTACATTATTTAAAATGAAGGTACAACCCTTAAGAGTAGGTGGAACCATGGGTCACATCGGTATTTTATAAATTATTTGAACCATTAAATTTTCAGACAGTGCTTTTTATGGAGCACCATCCAATAAATTCACTAGAACTTATACTTACCTTTCTGGGAATCTAGTCTATGCATTATGTTCTCTTTTTTTATGAAAAACTAACATGCATATATACAGATGATAGTTAACTCGACAAATGTTGAGTTAACTATCATCTGGAACGCTGGCAACATTTTAAAGTCAATATACAAAGTTTTATTGGGTTGTTCCATGTGGAACTTTCTGTAGTAACCGAGGTCTGGATTTGTGTCTCGTTGGTGGCAATCGACTCGCCCCTATTGACTTAAATCTGACTGGCAAAATGTGGGTGTATCAAAGGTAAAGAGGCCAGCACATCAAGCTACCCTAATTTGTCAAATTTCTTTGATAGTTTTTCAACTTTATCGCAAAAGAAATAAGATTTATGTTCAATTGGAAACATCTGTCAGTTTGGGGTAGCTTGATGTGCTGGCGTCTGTACAATACACCTCTGACTAATCTTTGGGAAATACAGTCTGGCGTACTAAGTCTATCAGTTAGTATTTTTATTCATGTATTGTTATTTTGGCGCAGTGGCTGAGCGATTGACAGCTGAGCCGCGTGTCGTGGGTTCGATTACCGCACAGAACAAACGAACTAAATTCATTTCAATTTCAATTTTCAATTTCAAATGAAGACAAATAAGTGTATAATTAAAAAGCTTTAGTCACGGTAGTTAACAATGTAAATTTTATTTTATCTATTAAAACACTAAAAAGATAAGCAAACTAAGAAATCAGTAGCTTCACAAACATCCATTTTTATCTTCAGTTGCAATTGAAATAGGTTTGAAACGAAAATACGATTTGCTCCAATATTCCTTTACGCATGCCAGTTGCCTGTGAATCGGTGATGTTACATGAATTTTTAGATAGCTCAAAGACTAGAGGTGAAATATTGAATGTTTATATTGGTAGTATTATTTGAAATAGAACTCGTGGCTAAATAAAAAACAGCCGCACGGGTCGATCGAAGGTTAAGCTACGCTTGCCGAGGTCAGTATGTGGATGGATGATCGTTCATTACATATTGAGACTCCTCCGTGCCTCGGAAAGCACGTTATTTGTAGATCTTTGATAGTCGTTACGGGTAGTCAGAGGCTCGAAAGTCTGACAACCAGTCTTACCAAGGGGTATCGTATTCCCCAGTGACTGGGTTGTGGAGTTCAGATAGGCAGTCGCTCCATTTACGTTTTTTTATGTTGGCAGTACTTTGTTTACGCCTAGAAACATAATCCTCTATTAATATGTGTGTTTTTTTGGCCAATCAATCAGCATTGCCATTTAACGTGGCAATGCTGTCAGCCTTCTGGGCACTTTTCCCGTTGACAGTAATGCGGATGGAGTTTTCAATGACCTGTGATGTTTTTTTTCATGTATTAATAGTTTTAACCCAGAAGTAACTAATTTATGTTATTATCCCAAGAACATTAAAATTAATATGTGTGTGCAAATATTGTTTCGAAAAATTTCTTCAGGTCGCAGCAGGCATGACGATTTACTCATTATCATTTCCTTTATCTCATTTCACACATAATAAATAACATTAACATTTATAAAAAAATAGTAGCCCACTGGCATTGGGAACAGGGTCCAAGGTACCGGTGGTTAAGGCTCTCGAGAAAGGAACCTCCTAACGATACGCGCCGCGTCCAGAAGTACCGCTTTCTGGATCAAGGGCTCGGTCCAGCTGCCTAACGAGAGCCTCGAGGTGTTGGTCGAGGCTCTTGGCTATTATATCATTATAACTATCCCGAACTGTCATGGTGCTGGGCAAAGGCCTCCCTCCATTCCTTCTATCGGTCGTGATTCTACGCCATCTCTTTCCAATCTTACTATTTACTTACATAGGTTTTTATGTTCTGTTTCCCTGTCAAAATGTGGGCGTGTAAAGTTTGGGTCAAAGACTTCTCACGATAAATGAATGATAGTAATTACGGCCGTATAATCGAAGTATTGAAGTAACTACTTAATACTTCATCGAGGGTTCGAGGGGTTTTAATTCAAACCGCTGTACATGCCTATGTAGGTACGTTAAATAATCCCATTGAACTGACCACATTCATCCTGACCGAGACTCACTAATATAATTTGGCTTTCGGTAATTTATTTCAACGTTGCTCTTGTTTAATAAACGAAACTTTTAATTTAAATCGGTAATCGGCTTCATACCTACTGGTTAGTTCACGTTTCAATTCGTCGTTTATTTAGTAAATTTAATTTAATCATTGAGTTCGAGCAACAAGACTCATGATGTTAATCACAATGTACCTACAAACTATGTTAGTAATAAAAAATACACTTATAAAGACAAAAACAAAACCACAAGCAGAAATAGATTGTGACATCATTGCTGCAAGACCGAGATGAAACCTTGCAGCAGTGGTTCACGTTCTCACAATCAAGCCTGCTGGCTATCAACTGATCTCACTAGTGTTCAGAGGGCTTAGACAAAGTGACATTCTATCACTGGAAACATTTGTCAAAAAGCCCAAAATATATAGAATCAACATGCCGAAATGTCACGTGTTTTCGATCGACCAACCAATTGGTTGACAGTTTTCTGTAACAAAATCATGACTTAAAAAGAGTGGCCATGGAGTTTCTTGCCCGTTCTTCTCCATAGGAACCTACGCTTTGGAATGGGCGACTAGCTTCATTTTTCAGATTCTTTGACAATTCAAAAGTACCTGTTTCATTTGAAAGAAACGTTTTGACTATGACATTATATCGCATTAAGGAAACGAGACGTAAACTCGATTTTTAAGTCGAGAACACAGCGATCATATTATTTTATGATTTGAGTTTGAATTTGTGAGGCAAGCACAATAAGTATCATCCATGTATGAATAAAACCTTCGACGTAAATAAATATTGTAGACAAAACGAGCATTCTCAATTTAAAAAGCGTTCGAATTTACGTAACACTTACGCCGCGGCATCTGGAACACCGCCGTTGAATATCAAAACAAAATGTTAGCTAGGCAACTAAGCAAAACAGTATCACAAAATATGATAACGGGCCTCTGAGATAAGTTAGCGTAAGTTCTGCATACCAAACGGCTAGGTTACAAAGTTTGGACGCCGCGGCTGCATGAGTAATCTCTCATATGTGGCGCTTATCATACTTTGTATAGTAATAATATGTGTTCCAAACTTTAACGGAGGATCAACTACGTATGTTTTAGAACGTTCGTTTTTTAATCTGTCAAAAATACGTCAAAACACTTTTGACATTTTTGTTGACATTGATTGTCGCTAAGATGAGATTTCGACTAGATTTCGGACGTTTCATATTTACTGGAATTGGCCTTCAAATTAAAAAAAAAAATGAAAAGCTATTGGGTTTATTAATCAGGTGAATGGCATAAATCTAAGGAGTGAATGAAACGAGTCCTGAACGTGAAATAAATTGGAACAGGTCGTAATTTAGTTTCGAAGTGTTTTAGACGATAATATCCTAGTTCAGGAGAAGCAGCAATATGCGTACTCTTAGTGATTTTAGCTGACCACATTATTACTAAAAATAGAAAAGCTGATGATTGGAATAAAAAGATTGGAAAATAATTGAAAATATCCGTCTGAAACTAGACACTTTATTAGATACAAGTAGTGATCCGTGGTTTCACCCATTATGTTTGTTTAATAGCCTATAACCTACCTTGAATAATTTGCTTATTAAATGCCAAATTATGTTTACAAATCCGACTGGTACTTCCAAAGATACAAACAAACTATTCAGGCTTATTATATTGGTATTACTGCAGATAATATTCTGAGGATCTATGAGTGTCTGAAGCTTGATAGACTGACAACCAGCTTTAGCTGGTTGTCAGTCTTTACATACAGACGTTACATAACCTCGTTAATGGGTAACACGATACCCTTTAGTAAGTATAACGTATCGTGTTACCCATTTACCAGGTTGTGTAACTACTGTCGTATGTGTATACTGGTATTCAGTTGCATCCATTTTAGACTGGAAGACAACGTAGTTAGGCAATATTTAGGCAGATGATAATATCTTCCCGCGGGTTCTCATTTAAAATAATGGTGCTATTAGGTGCTTTAAACAAAAGTGTCGTCTAAGCTAAATGTGGCTGTAGAAATCCTAAGCTAACATTTATCTGAGAAAAGTTTAATAATATAATTTCAATATTTTTATTATATTTTCTAGGCATCATCCATCAAGTACTTTTTGTGGACTTAGCGAATATTGGTTTAGTACCTTAGGATTTTTACGCACAATAAAATGGAGGTACATAAAGTACCGGTAAAATGGGTTGAATACACTCAGGGGTGAATCGAGACAAAATTGGGACTGTCATGTTTATTTAATAGTATCTGTACCACCGACTTTGATCTCGTGGAATTTAACAGATCATACATTTTCATTGTTTGCGCGTAACCCTACTAATTTTATAAAATAACAGCAGAACTTATTTACTCCATATCACATCAACTATTTGCAATTGAAAGTCTCGTTAAAATATGTCCAGCCGTTTCGGAGATTACCTCAAACAAACAGACAAAACACTTTTAAATTATTTTTTTGGTGTAACTACCGTGTAAACTTTCATATGCATTGAGTAAAAAGTTGTTATAATTACTTCAATTTTATTTATTTGTATCTAATAGACTAGTACTTCGGTCGCGCATATATTCGCGTGGATTTATAAATTTCCCTTCGATATTTAACATCCTCTACATCCCTTTTGACACAAAGTTTTGAAAATAGAATATATGGCATCAGAAACGCGAATATTTTCTTGAAGTGATTACGAAGTGAACTGTCAATATCTAGCATTAGTTCACCACACTTCACATACATTTTCAGACGACGATTTTTACAGAATAGCACTGCAGATTCGATCCATCTCCATTTCTTTTTTTAGTTTAGAGCTTCTGTCAGATACGCTTGGATGACCGTACTGAATAGTTTTCAGTCGTACCCGGATTCGAAATAGAAAAGAAGCAAAAACTGTATGGTAAAAGGACACCTGTACCTACGTACAGTCACAAGAATAGTCCAACGCTTAGACAAACTTCAAAATCGTTTTTGAAGTGAAACTTCTTTAGGCACGCTCTACTTGGGGAGTAAGCTGGTGAATGTGTGACGGGAGCGTTACGAAAAGTGTGATCGGGCGAGGCGAACGGAAGCGAAACAGCTTCATGACTCTAATAATAATTTACTAAATTTACCAAACTAATATGTATACGTACCTACATACATGTATATATTATACATATGTAAATATATAAACATATACATATATAACATAATTATAAAACATACAGATGGAGCTAAAGAATTTCACTTCAGTTCTGTGGTCTAAAGCACACTCATTTTTTTTTCTCGTAAAATAACGTTTGCAACTTTGAAAATAGAAGTATTTCATTGTCTGATTTAAAAATTACAACCTCCGTAACGTTTTAATAGTAAGGTCATTATGCTCGCGACTGTACACAACTGATATACTCAGGTATACAATTTTGTCTTCAGCCTGATTTAGGTCATATGTAAGTAGAGATGTTTTTGAATTATGTTTTATTATGTGTCTAACAAGGGTCAGAAAGGGTGAGCAGAGGCTTATAGTTGCAAACCCCATAATTATAATAATTTCTCAGAAACAGCTAAGTCTGGATTTGTGCCCGGTTGATTGCAATACGCTCGCAATATGTTACATAGGACTTAAACATAACTAGCGAAATGTTAGCGTACTGTAGATACGCCTCTGCCTAACCCTTTGGGGATTACTGGCGTGATGCTATGTGTAATTATAATAGAGGGGGGGGGATCCAGCAGCCATTTTTAAAATAATTCTTTTTTTTTTAATATACATACCTGCTCATTAACAAAAACTAAAATAAAACAATATCTATTTAAAACTGAATCCTCGAACCATCTAACATCACACAGTGGTTCAAGGGTAGAACTAAGGCTTATGCGTCGTTTATTTAACTAACAACTACACCCGCGTTATAAATGTTTGCACAAACTTTATTAATCGCGGACTTAAGTACGAGATCTAACACATAACTGTATATTATACGCAGTTCTAAAGTAAGGGCGTTGTTACGTATTTATGTATTGTGAAACTGGGTAAGTTGCTCGTAAAGCAAATAGGCTGAGGCAATATTACAATGCCTGGCTAGAGCTTAGGTATTATATTATAGGCCCTTGACCTTGATACCTTGTGAAAAGATTTAACGCCTTTAACCGACTTCAAAACAGATGGTTCTATTTGTGTGTACTGATGTATGTTTGTGAGTCCATATTTTTTTCAAAAACTACCAATTTTAATGATTATTTCACTGACGTGATCTTATTATAGCGTGGCTTGGGTTCGATTCCCGCACGGAACAAATATTTGTGTTTCCGACATGTAGTTGTTCCGGGTCTGGCTGTTCGTGTATGGGACTTTAAATGTTTGTAAACGCACCCAGGAGAATTTCCTAATGTGGGGTAACGATAATTAAAAAAAAAACAAAGTTTTAGTAAATAATACAATACGTAGGTAATTACTTTTATGTACGAAGTAATATGCTTAAATGTACTGTATCTCGGGCATTTCTACGTGGATTTAAATGGTTCTCCTTTTCTAACTCTTGGGCCTAAGCAAGTATATATTAAGTTTTGAAAAAGGAGAAACCGACTTCAAAAACTAATAACAAATAAAATAATCTTTTTAAGGCATCGATTTCAGAAGCTGTTAAGTTTATTATTTATTTTTTAGGTTTTTTTTAATAAAAGTGTTGTTTTAAAGATCTATGTGACAATTTATTATCTTGTTGAAAGAAATCGATTGTTTTGAAAAAGTATATGTATCTAATGTTTCTGTAAAGTAGGTATTTGTTGAGTTTCTGTATTTTTTTAAAAGTCTTTGTAACCTTTCTGAAAAGTCTCTGTAAAGTCTGTGTAAAGTATCGTAAAGTCTCTGTTAATTAATAATAATTATTATAATGCTGGACAAACGATGCTGTGTACATCATCTAGCCCCAAACCAAGCAGACCTTGTGTTATGGGTACTAGATAACTGATATACTTAATACAATACATTACATAGATTTATATTTTTTATTATACATAGCAAATACCCAGAACACCCGGAGCAAATCTTTGTAGATCGTACAAACATTTGTCCCAAAGCGGGAATGGAACCTGCAACCTCCTGCATTGCAGGCGGACCTTTGCCCGTCGCGCAACATTGGTCGTCATTCTTTGCAAAGTATATGTAAAATATTTGTAAAGTCTCAGGTAAAATCCCAGTTAAGATACCTTATTATTTAGTTTACTTTCAGATCAGATGGCCCCAACTGCAACAGACTGATTGAAAAAAAAACCACATAAAACACCACTGCAAAAAGAAAGATTAGAACCACAATATTAAATGTTTGCGAATAAAACTCTGAGCATCCCATAAGTCTGTCGTTCAAAGGCCATTGTAAACCTTTCAAGATCAGTAAACGGCCACGAGACGTGAAACTGACCTTTATGAAGCCTGTACAAACAGTGATAAACCAATATGACATACTTAATGTTTGGCCGCCAGATAAATTTTACTTTCGCCCGTTAGTACTTCTTTAGGACGCTATTTCTTTTTTTTTGTCAAGCCTTGAGTCCCTAAAGTTGAGTGAAGTCAAATATATATACATATTTTTATGTATGTAGGTATAAATCAATTTCACGTATGTTGATGCTTCGATTTTTTCGAGTTTTTGTTGCTATGCTTATGTATGCTAATGTTTATTTTTTTTTGCAAAATTACATGTTTGTGGGCATTCTAAGAAAAGACACAAACGAGATCAAAGTACCGCAAAGTAGACTTGACATATATTTATCACATTTTTTTTTAAATTGGACGTGTCCATCATTTTAAGTAATAATTAGCTAACTTACCCACTATGTGAGTAGGTAGGTATATGAATAGGATATTATACACCTCGAGTACAAGCCGACCTCGTGTAATGATTAGACGTACCGTACACTGAGAGGCCAGCATACTCTGAAAATGCACTATACGAGCACAGGTCATGAGATATTCAATAACAGGGCAGACAGCCCAAACTATGTGACCAGAAATCGAACGAAAACCTTCATGATCGCTGAGCTATTCTATAACACGTTTATTTTTGAGTATACTTACAACTTTCCTTGCCAAGGTAAAAAAATCGTCTGCAAAATTAGTTTTATATTAATAAAATGTTTCATGGCTAAATATTCCAATTTGGAACAGAGAAAACTGACATAGCACTGACATGATATGATTAAAAATTCTTTAGAACTGCTGCTGGGAATTGAATAGGAATAAAACGCTTGTAGTTGCAAAATCTGAATCATTGAAACGATAGTCTTTTGACGTGGAATCCAATTTATCGGCGCAATTGAAACAAGAGAATGGCGAATGATTGGCTAGACCGGTGGTCTAACTGAGTCCATTTCAGTAAATATTCGCTCCGATTGGTTTTATTATTGAACTCTTCTTGCATAACTTCATTAAGGGTAATATTTATAGGTTTAGTTAGAAAACTCCGTCGAAATATATTTAGCAGAATTCATTTTTATTTCCAGGAAGTTTTAAATTAATACCGGCTGCTACTGTTTCTGTGATATTGAAAACGCAATTTCTGAAACATTTATGACTGTTTCGTTTTTTAAACGTAAAGAAGTTGCTTAAGTGCTGACAAGCTAACATGTATATAAAGAACTGTTATTAAAACCTCATTAGCGCCACTATCAAAAGGGACATGACAAAATGTATTCCAAATTCAAATGCAAACAAAAAAGTAACACGGAGGGCCAGTCGTTTCATACATGATTCACAAAGGAGACTGTTGATTTTCCACGGAGGTGTTTGTGTCTTGTATTATTCAGCACTATGGTTTTACATTTACATAAGCAAATTGGTCGCATTGCCCCTAGAAAGTGTTCCGTTTTTGAAATTTTGTACCAACTTCAAGATAGTACTTGCTTGTGTTAAAGTTTTATTAGATGCAAGCTTTTTCCATAGAGTTCGCCAACGTGGAAACGGTGCCAGGAGTAATGAAAATATTTTCCTTTAAAATTATGATCGCTCCGCTATTCTCCGATTGCTCAAAGAAAATCAAAAAGTTTATTTTTCATCTTTGATGAGTAAACTTGATAGATAGAAAGGAAAAATAGACGATCGGTATCAATATTTGAATGCGAATATGCAAAGTCTCACCATTGATCGAATCCATACAATTGTTGTGTAACCATAAAATTGCATTCTCAACAATGCTGGTTCCGAGAATTGAGCTGTGTTGGAGATTTGATACCTAATTGGTATCTAAATTAATTAGTGTTCATTTTCCTCGTGCATAATTCCAGGAAATATGATTGAATATCAGTTTTCACTAAAATGACAAGGGGCTTGTGACTAAATAATAACAGTCGTATGGGTGAATCGAATTGCCCAGGTCGGTCCGTGGATAGGTAACCATCCATTATATACCAAAACCCCTCTGTGCCGCGGATAGCTTGTTAAACATTTGGTCCTGGCAGACATTCGCAGCTCTTTATCTGTCTTTGACAATTCTAACTATGCCTGTGACATCAATAAGTAGCGCAACTTTCGTGGACAACTACAAATATTCATGTCCACGAAAGTTGCGCTACTTTTTGATGTCACAAGCTAACATGTATATAAAGAACTGTTATTAAAACCTCATTAGCGCCACTATCAAAAGTGACATGACAGAATGTATTCCAAATTCAAATGCAAACAATGAATAAAGATGGAAAAAACATTTATTCAGCACAGGCTCAGGCACACAACGGCAATACTAAACATAGAAAACATAAAAAACGAGTAACAAGAAATACATTAAAAACATATATATTATTAGGCATGTGCATTACGGCTGCGCTAAAAGGGTCCAGTTCAGCAAAAATGCCAGACAACTAGTGCTTGACGCTGGTTTTCAACTGGACTGGACTGGAGATTGTGAGATGTCACGGACGTAAAACAGTTCTATAGTATGGTGTGAGTATGTGAAGTAAATAATGATGTAATTTTCATAGGTACAGCGTGATGTCAGTGAAAACGTGAAGTATATGTGTGTGATGATCAAAGATAAATAAGTACTGGCGTCTCTAGTCAGTGCTATTTGATTGTCACACTTTAGATAAAAATTAATAAAAAAATAAAAAGTACTTTTTCTTTTTTAAAAAACGTTGCCCCACACTAGGAATCTCTCCTGTGTCGTGGGTGCGTTTACAAACATTTAAAGTCACATACACGAACAGCCAGACCCGGAACAATTACCTGTAGGCCATACAATTTTTTTTTCCGTGCGGGAATCGAACCCACGACACGCGACGCAGTAGTCGATCGTTCAGCCACTGCGCCAACCGTGTTGTCTGAATACGAATTTATGCAAGATCATTAGCCCCGCAGTGGTTGAGCTATCGGCTGCTGCGCTGCGTGTGTGTATTGATGTATTTTGTATCGCAAAACACAAAATGAAGTCTCTAAATAGACTCCGGACGCAGGTTGGTCGAAGCAGGGAAATCTGCTCAGGTGGAGATTAACAGACGGTTCCAGCCTGGAGTGCAAGTGTGGTGTTGTTCCACAAACGATGGGATACCTAATATTGTATCCTTCGTGCCCTGATATCTGCAGGCTACAGGATTTGATGGACACTTCTGATGGCGCTAAACTGGTGGTGAAGTTTTTTTTTTTTTTGGAATGGGCATCTCGCAGTTTATCCTTCATGGATATTTACTGCTCAACCGAACTAATTAAAATTAAGGCCTCCAGCCAGGCATATGGTGGTTAAGTTTTGGGCCGACTTTATATATATATGATGGCACGGTTGGCACAGTGGCTGAGCGATTGACTGCTGCGCTTCGTGTCGTGGGTTCGATTCCCGCACGGAACAAATATTTGTATGGCCTACAGGTTATTGTTCCGGGTCTCGCTGATTGTCTATGTGAGTTTGAATGTTTGTAAACGCACCCACGATACAGGAGAATTTCCTAGTGTGGGGCAACGTTTTTAAAATTAAAAAAAAATATTGCCATGGACTGGCTAAGATGAAAAAGTTATAAGCCATTACGATACCATGGTAGTTGGTATTGGTAATTGTAGGTACAGTTATCTGCACGGATCTTGAGCGCTTACCTTGAGCGCAGTAGTCGATTTAAATATAAATTGCATATGCGCGTACTTACCCCACTACTGTGTCCAGCGCTCATGATCCGTTCCAGTGCTTATAATTCTTCCAAACTCATCTCATTAGGTTTTCCACTGTCATTTGTTTATTGTATGGAAATGTTGACCAAAATGCATCAAAGTAAAACGCAAGGAGACCAATATGGGACGTAGCACTAACCATACGCCATTGTTCCTTTGTGATACCAAAGTGTTCCTATACTTATTCCATATCCCTCCTTTGCTAACATGTTCCATACATTTAGAACAACGTAACGGTGACTGGGACAGGAATTTACTCAAAGTAAACAAAGGACTAACGCAAAGAGAAAATTTCAGAATTAGGTCATGTGCAAAAATTCTAGCATATTAGCACTTGTGCTTGGAAAGTCTGAATCGAAATTTGCAGAATATTTTCAATTAGTTTTTTGTGTAGGTATTCTTCTAAGGTCTGATTTTTCAATCGTCAGATTACTTTTATCTGTAGAATTCTTCAGTTACAGTACATCTGACTATTGAGACATTAGCCCTTAAAGTATATAATGGGGTGAGCTACTTACTTAGCTAATAAGATACCATACCTTACCTTAGCTTATAAGATACCTTAATTAGTATCGACCTACATGCCGTATGTCTAAGAACTGTTATTTGCATTAACTTAATAACGTAGCTTGTCGTGGGGGCTCGTGGCTAAGTAATAATAGCCGTAAGTATCAACCTTAAGGATTAAGTAACGCTTGCCAAGGTCAGTCCGACGATGGATGACTATCCATTACATAGCAGCAAAACCCCTCCATGCCTTGGAAAGAACATTAAGCCGCTGGTGCCAGTTGCCATTCGTGAATCTTTAACAGTTATTACGGGTTGTCAGAATCCAGAAAGTCAGACAACTAGTCTTGTCATGAGGTTTGTGTTACCCAGTAACTGGGCTGTTGGGGTCAGATAGGTCGTTACACCATTAAAAAAATGACAATCAGCTGCATCTCGTTAGTCTAGAAGCCGACCCCAACAAAGTTTAAAAATAACTTGGAAATAATAAACAATTATTAATTATTAAGCTTACCAGCTGAAATACATCAATCATACATAATATAATTTGGTAAGGTAAGATTTTGTTGTTAACTTAATAAGCTGAAATACCAACGCAAACATTAATAATATAATTACAAGTTAAACTTAAATACAAAATAATTAGAATGACACAAATAGGGTAGGTTTTACTTGAATAATATTTTAAGGAGAAATTAATTGTTACAGTCGTTTTACTAAGTTTTCTTGTGGAACGGGAAGCAAAGGTTTGTGTGGTCAGTATGAAATATCTTGGTTAATTATTATCTATCGTTAAACCTCAGTGGCCTTGCCTTATATTATATACGAGGTTGTAGGCTCAAATCCGGGTAAGTACCAATCATATAAACTATGTTGGGGTCGGCTTCCAGTCTAATATCTATCTGACCTCTAGAACCCAGTTATTGTCAACACGATACCCTTGGTAAGACTGGTTGTCAGACTTTCGGGCTTCCGACTAACCGTAGACCAACGTTTTCACGTGCTTTCCGAGGCACGAAGAAGTCTCCATATATTACGAATACACAGACTGACGTCGACAAGCGTAGCTTAGCCTCCGATCAACACATGATTTTTTAATTAATATGTATATTGTTAGTTTAACTTAAATATCACAGACATCGGCGAAGGAAATAATAATGAACATGAAACTGAAACTATATTTATAACCTGAAATTATAATTAATATAAATCCAAATTATCTAAACCGCCTTGAAAGAGCGTGGTGATAAGTGCTCGTGCCTTTTCTGTATGAGAAGAGGCCTTTGCCCTGCAATGAGATGACTTTTCAGAACACTTTCTAGCAGTGCATTTACAATCGCAGCGCACCTCGCCCACTTTTGTTTTTCTTTTTACTGAGTCTATATATTATAACATAAACTAACTTCACGCCTTTTTCCTCAGAGAGGTTAGGTAAAGGTTCTGTATTGCGCCCACATTTCGTTAACTATGTTCTTGTCTTCTGCACCATCAACCAGGCAGAAACCCGGACTCCGGGCTACTACTAAGAAATCATTGATGGAAAAACCCAACAACAATATGCTGAGCCCGTGAAGTGGACCTAGGACGTCATGCTCTACAGTAGCGCTTATGGTCACGAGACCAAGGAGGAAGTCTAGCTGAACATCCCCCAGAACTTATTCAACTCTAGCAAAAAACGTTATACACAAAATAAAAATATTACACCTGTAAAAGCAAAACGAGCCAACAGAAAAAATGAGTCCCAATAAGTCGTATTTTTAAAAGGTCCAATTTACTAAGGTACCTTGTATTGAGTCGTCTGGGGACGCTAGCGGAGGCTGCGATTTTATTTTCTCGAACCCCTTGGCTCGTATTGCGATCCCCCTTAGGGCTTTCTCTACGTGATGCCAATATTCGGAACGAATGATGTTGCGAATCTGTTTCGGCGCCAATTTAAACGCTCGTTTAGTGCGAAAGTTTCGTGAGGACGAAATGCAAAATTCGTTTGGATTTTCAATTTAGAATGTTGGTAGTTAGGTGTGGTGGTGGACTTTATTATATTAGAAGTGTATAGTTGGAGAGAGATTGCTTTGTTTATACATTTTCGTTTTATTTTGCCTACGTTGTGAAGGCGCTTGTTATACTGTATCGTTCTCGGGTAAACAAACCCTATGAATAATTCAAAACGGTCTCCTTTCCAAAACAAACAAGTAATATTATTATAATTATAGGAACATTCTGAACAAAGAAAAGAAAAAAGAAATAAATATAAATAATAAGAAAAAATACAAAGAAAAAACTACTATTACAATCGTAATGACTGTAAGCTTAAAATAAAACAAAAAAGGTAAATACCCAAATACGAAACAGCCAAGGAATACAAATAACGCGTCCGAGTTTGCCAATAAACTTGCAATTTATTAAAAAGTTATTTATCTACGGGTACAGGTCAAAAACAATTTCCAAATTCAAATTGAAGATAAACAAACGTACAAATGAGAAGTACCCACAGGACCGTTCGAATTCTAATTTCAAAGAAAGTTTTATAATTTTGACTCCTTTGTATTTGTGTAGACGTTCCGTTTTCTGTTGATTTTCAAAACTGGCGGGAGTCAAACGTTCACGTTGAGCAATGAATTATTCAGGTCAGAACGGAAACTGCGTATTTACATAAGCAAATTGGGTGCGACGACTGAGTACAAGCGACACGGTGACAACGGCAAGGAAACATTGGGACGCGATCACAGTGCATCACACTTAACACCTGGACCCTTTACTTATGTCTTTGTCAAGAGACGTAGCCATTTACAGGTGTTCTATCTCATGAAGGCCGGTTGTTCTTCAGTGTGTGTAGGGTTTTAGAAGCACGTACTCGTTCAGTGTGTAACACTGAGCGCTGCTTAGCTTATGCACGCCGAAACATTGTGTACGTGCATCAGACACACACACACACTCAAGGACAAGCAGCCTTCGTGAGATTGACCATCTCTACTAAACTAATAAAAATCTGTGGGCGATTGACTTAAAAGCTAAAACAAGAGCATTCTCCTGATTCAAATCATTTCTAAAACTAGTGGAAACTCTAAATTCGTGACCAATTGCTGCTGGAACGATTTGCCACCTTTATTTTTCGTTCTGTAAAAACAGTTGATATTTTTAGTTCTAAGAACAACACCTAAAATATAAATAAATAAATAATAATAATAAAAAAGGTCCGCTCATAGTTAACAAAAGTATCTACTAGATGCACATCACATATGTATTAAAATAATAACATTTCCACATAGAAAATCATTGCAAAGTAACATATTATTCCATTGCATTATCCAATTCTACTGTTACAGTTACGCTACGCTTGCAAGGGTTGGTACGTGGATGGGTGGTCGTCCATTACATATCAAGAGCCCTTCGTGCCTCAGTAAGCACATCAATCCGTTGGTTACAGCGGTCAATTGTAGATGAGAAAAAGATTTTTAATAAAGATTAAAATAAAATATAACTTCGGATTTATTTCTATAAAACGCTATCAGCTATAACTACGTTCCTATTCCGAGAAAAAAGTCATCTTCCGTCGCATGTCGCGGGAACTATAAACATATTTTATCTCACAAATCAGTGCGCGGGTAAGAAATATTTACGCCCTTCCCTTTCGTATTTATATTTTATACTCTATCGTTTGGGTAACAGCCGGCGCTAGCTTCCTGGTCTTTTCGAGATAACACCATTTTATTGTAATTTTAATTAAGTTTCCATGCTAAATAGGGAATGAAAGAGCAATATCTTATAAGAGCTTGAATTCTCACACAATTTGAGAAGAAATATTTTTGGAAAATGTTAGATTTTTTGGTGTTTTAGTCGCAAACTTTACACTTAAATCTTCTTTAATGTAACATCGAATAAAGAATAGTTATTTTTTACTTTTATATTGTGAAATATGCTAGTATCAGCTCTTTCAAGGCAGACAAAATCGCTTTTTAAATGTTACAGAGCTCGTACTATCCAGCAGTAGTTACACAAGTAAAATATTGCCACAAGATATTCTCATAAGTAGGTAAGTAATATCTCGTTACTAATTTAAATATACTTAAGTAATTGTAATACTCAGGTAAGCTTACTTTGAGCTGGTCTAGCGTAAAAAAGACTTTAATAGAATGCGAGGTTAGCTTATACTGACCGCACGTGTACCTATTTAATTTAGAACTTAGTTTAATATTATATAACATATATGTCATGATGGCCCAGTGGTTTAGGCCTCGCCTCTTGTGCACGAGGTTGTGGGTTCAAACCTGGGCAAGTACCAATGTAAGTTTTTCAATTCATATGTACTTTCTAAGTTTATCTTGAACATCACTGACATCGGTGAAGGAAAACATCGTGAGGAAACCTGGACTGATATAATTAGTATAAGTCTGAAATTGCCAACCCGTCTTGAGCAAGCGTGGTGATTAATGCTCAGGCCTTCTCTGTATGAGAAGAGGCCTTTGCCCTGCAGTGGGACAGTAATAGGTTGGTACTATAACTACTACTATACTATATAATATTATATTATAAAAGCAGTCCAATTACTTTATTAAGAGAACTTATAGCAGTGCCTCCGATAAACTTTATATAGAAGGTAAAGGTAATAATGTTTTGGAGTCACTTTTCAAGTTTCGGACCTAGTGAACTACGATATACTGAGTTGATTGCCAATTTACATCGATTATACCATCATAGACAAGCTAAAGATTAAGCTAGAATTGCCGAGGTCGGTCTGCGCATGGCTAACCATACATTACAGAAATCACATTAAGCAGTCCCGGCTGTCATTCTTTCATGTTTGACAGTTTGTTTGTCTTTGACAGTCGTTACGGGTAGTCAAAATCACGAAAGTCTGACAAGCAACCTTACTAAAGGATGCTAAAGTAACTGGATTATGGATGTCAGATAAGCAGCAGCTCCATGTAAAATTTTGATATTCAGTTGCATTCGGTTGGACTGGAAGCCGATCACAACGGAATTTCCTAAGGCAAAGATTAGACTGATGACAAAGAATCATACAAAATCAAATGTATTTTCATGTTGTCTGTACAAACCCTAATGTCCCACACAAAGGGCCCCGTCCGACCTTCTGTAAAAATTATCAGTACAAAGTTAACATTATTGCTTGTTACCAATCAATCTTCCAAGATATTGAGTTGCGTGCCAGTGTTTAACTAGTTTTACGGACCCTTAAATTAACTTTACATGAATTGACTTGGTTTGAAAAACTAGAGAGTTGTTATTATCTATTTAATACACTAGTTAACATACTATGAAAAGATTTTTAAAGATATTTATTTTATACATGGAAGACTTACAGCTAAAACAAACTCACACATAAAAACAAAATCGACTGTAAGCCAATGACAAGTCTTCACGCATAATTACAGAGAATAAAATTGAATGTGAGCAAACGCTAGCCCACAGTTAAAACAAATGAATATTACGACATTGCTGTTACATACGATACAAACAATAATTTTATGACTAATAAGCATTCGCAACCAACAGTAAAGCCAAATTCCGATGAAGAAATACTCATTTATCATCTAATTCCCATGTCGGCTCCTACTGACCAACCTAGAAACTTACCATGCATGACGAGTCCATTACCTCTAATATTAAATATTCATATTTCTTCATAAAACATGAAAATTCACCGAAAACATTCATACCTAATCACTTTTTTCTATTCTATGAACCGTCGATTCTGTTAACGATAGGTACTGGTAATGATACACCTTTTTCCACATGCCGTCTACGAGTATTTCTGTATTATGGCAGTACGACACGGTTCAACCAAATTGGTTGAATGCACAAATCATCTGCCTAGCCTTTCCCAAATACGTTGGGGTCAGCTTCTAGTCTCACCGGATGCAGCTGAATACCAGAATGTTACATGGAGCGACTGCTTATCTGACCTCCACAACCCAGTTACTGGGCAACACGATACCCCTTAGTAAGACTGCTCGTCAGATTATAAGACTTATGACTACCCGTAAGATAGGTTGTCAGATGTTTAGGGCTTCTGACTACCCGTCAAAGATCTACAAATGACAGCCGGGACCAACGGCTTAACGTGCTTTCCGAGGCACGGAGGAGTCTCGATATGTAACAAACGGTCACCTGTCCACAGACTGACCTCGGCAAACGTAGTTTAACCTTCGATCAAACCGTGCAGCTGTTTTTATTTAGCCACGAACTCCTCCTTGAATGCACAAATGCAATATCTTATGTCTAGCGTGCGTAATCTAATGGTTAAAAGACTAAGGACTAGCATTAAAAAGGGAACAAAGAACTTTGGTTGAATAAAAAGTTTAGACGACATTTACACTCATGCGCAGCAGTGCACTCAATCACATGAGGTATAGAAAACTAATTTTTAAACTACACTTGAGAAGCGAACGGTACTATGCGTACTTTATAATAAATGAGCAGATATAGAAGCTACCTAGATTACGCTCCGCATTTAAACCCAACAAATCACCTTGACAACCAAGTAACCATGTTTTTTTTTTTTCCTTTTTGGCAACTGAGCCGATGTCGACAATTCTGCCAGTGTCAATAGGTAGCCATGTTAGTCTCGGATAGTAAGTAAAACATTTTGACGTTTAGTGGTCTGACATCTGTCAGTTGTTCAGCCAAAGTGAACATGCAATAATATTTATGCACTATATATTTTGTTTGTTTCAGTTCCGTACTAATCTGATCAAGATCTACATACATACAAATTTTTGTTTGTGCCTTCTAATAATTTATTTTCGTTTTTCCAATATACACACTTCCTTTCTCAATTCACTTTTGACATTGGCAGGATGGTCGACATTGGCTTTGTTTGCCATTCTAAGAAATATAAAAGAATAAATTATAACGGAGATTTACCAATTACACTGCGAAATTCACTGCAAGCAAAAAGTCTTATTAATAAGCTAAATAATATAAATTGGCATATAAGCTGGCAGCATTGCCATTCAACGTGGCAATGCTGCCAGCCTTCTGGGCACTTTTCCCGTTGACAACGATGCGGATGAATTTTTAGATGCCCTATGATTATTTATTTTATTTCTTCATATATTAATAATTGTATAGTTTTAATGAAATAAAAAGTTTAGTATAAATAAAAAATAAAAAAATGTAAATTGTGTAATAAATTGATGACTAATAAATTATGATATAACTTACTTATCTTATCATAGCGTTGCGTCTATACTTAGATAAGTGTTAGTCTTGAATCCGGGTTTGAATGTTTCACTTCTATGTTTACACGATTCAGTTTGGTTGTTTCAACCAAATTGTAAGGTATGGGGTGAACTGTATACGATCACCATTACGACATTATCATTAATCATTCACACATGACTGTAACGAATGACGCAGTAAGTTTGTATGTTACCCATTTACAAGAGAACAAAAACGTAATTTGGGAACGGTAATGCAAAAGTGGTGTAACCATACTTTTGGTTATTTTCAGAATGTTCTAATGTTTCACATAATTCACTGTGCAAAAAGGGCTGCTAAAGCATAATTTAACACGTAAAATGATAAAATATTTGTGAAGACGATTTAACTATTGGTAATTATAAATCGAGAAAAAAAATATTTATACCTCTTTTCTAATTACAATATACCTACTTCCATTTCCTCTTTTTATATGAAAATATGTAAATATAAATTAAGACCAGAGTATGTAACAATCATTCAAGTAAGCTTTAGTTTCATAAAACCCCAATACCAGAAAAAGGGAAAAAGTGAGATTGATCATTTTGCTTCAACACCAACAACAGTTTGATACTTCGAAGACTATGCTGTAATTATCTTTGAAACTAGTTATTGGTTGTGCGGAGTTTTTCTGTTTGTTTACTTTCGTATTACGGGTATTAAGAATGATGACAGCTCCAAGTATGTTTTCATCGGCACCAACGTTATTATAAATCTGGATATTGTTTTGAAAAAGTTGACGACACTATGGCGTGTATACATTAGAACCTGTTTTACTTGAGTATTTATTTGCTATAGTAACTTAAGTACTAATGAAGCCATGAGTTAAGGCTAGTAAGCCATATGATTCACAGTCGTATGTCAAATTTAAATAGTAGCGTTCGATTTGTGAGCAGTGATAGTATTTAATTCTAGGCTGCCAGTATTTTTCACTGGCTAATCATCATGACACGTGCCAATTAGTGTCAAGATTACTGAAACAACAAGAGGTTCTTAAAACATTCTCTGACTGCCTTCTGTTTGTGTGCATTAAATGGAACCATGACCTCGCGAAGTGCTCCAGTTCAGTCCACTTGCGTGCTCTATGCCACCAAGTTTTAAAAATCCCACAAAAATATTTCTCCAAAATATTGCGTACCTAAATTCCCAGTTTTCAACCGCTGAAAAGTCACACTTGGTAATAAATTCTTAGCATAGAGGTACGTAAATGGGTCGTATATGTAGGTAGTCCCATTCGTCACGTGGGGCATAAAGTACAGCAACATCGAGTGCCAAGCGGTCATCGCGGCTGACCCGTGGCTCCGGTTCGAAATTCAAATTACATTGGTTCGAAATTCAAATTGTAACTTAAATTTTGTGTTAGTAGGTTAGAGTTTGCGTTTCGACTAGATTTGTGATAATTATCAGCGTAATATAAGGAAGGAATCTCAATTATTATGGAATGTTAATTAGTAAGTGAAATCATGATCATAGAAAATAATTTAATACTAACTAATTTTAGGTGCTTTATTACACTTTGGACGACAAGTTAGTGAGTTCAGAAAAATGATTCAAACCATGTTTAAAAATGATTTGTATGTAGTGTAGTCGTGTGTTTTGAGGGCATCCTGTTGCCTCGATACAAAAACTTTTGCACTAGCAAGACTTAAAGCTAAGCTGTAAACAAGTGAAGTTCTCCTATGGCTGTAGCAAACTTCTAGAGAAAGATTTTATACAATGTAGGTATGAGTAAGCGAAGAAAATAAATATTAAAACCAACCAACTAACCAACTTTCTCAACTGCCTCGTTCGTCTAGTGGTCCAAAGCGGGACTGCTTAGCGTGAGGTCCTGGGTTCGATTCCTAGGTCAGGCGAAATGTAAATTTTAACTGGCAAAATGCGGGGGTGATACTATAATTACAACTCTGATTGAGCCTGTGGGGAACAGGGGAATACAGTCGTGATCTTATGTTATGTCTTGTTATTTTTTTTGCACTTAACAATGAACAACCTCTGTTAGCTCACTCAGACTTCTTTCAAGCTGAAGAAGATGCTCATTACAGACACAAACACGTAATTTACATGAACATTGTTATATTCGAGATAAAAAAACATCCAATCATTAAATTCAATAGTTGAATAAAGCCATAATACCATCGACATTCTCTCATGTAACAAAGGCCTTTGAAGTGTTTGGAGGCATTTCCAAATCAATACCATCACACAAAGGGCTACATCTTCACGAAATAAAACGGATCACAATATTATTGTAAGGTAAAGTAAACAAATTGCGAGATATGTTTGTTCATCCATATTGGATGGTATAGCTTTTGGGGTAATAATAAGATAAGGTCAAAATGGAAAAGGTCATATACATCACGTTAAAATATGGCCAAGTATTTTAAATTTTGTGTTATTTCCAGCAGAAGATTACCAATAATTAGGTCAGTTAGGGTCTTCGAAGCATGGACCTACCACGTACCGTTTCTGAGCTACGAGATTTACTCCTTGCCCATGGGCCACGCTTCTTAGACCCTAAATGGTTTCTATTGGCAAGGTTAACTCGATACTGCAAAAAAATTGGCAAATTTCCAAAAATAATTAAATAAAATGAAAATATTTCCAAGTCTTTCGGTCCAAAAGGTACACACCAACCAATAATTATGTAATATAAACTTTAAAAAATCAACTTGCACTAAAATTAAACTACTTAACTATTTACATACAAAGCATTTGCTTGCAAAGTTAACCTGCATTGTTTTAGTAGTATCGTATCATCACATTGTAACTATACACATACAAAGTTATACCTTATACAATTGCAAAAACAGCCTCGTTGGTCTAGTGGGTGCAAACGCGACTACTAAGCATGAGGTTCTGGGTTCGATTGTTCTGGGTCGAGCAATGTCTTATTGGGATTTTTCATTTATAATTTCTCAGACTCAGTCCGGAGTCTAGATATGTGCCCGATTGACGGCAAAAGGCTCACCCCCTATTACATGGAAATGAAAAATATTAATGCTGAAATGTGATTGTACTGTCGGTATACCTCTGCTTAACCCTTCCGGGAATATAGACGTTATGTTATGTAACAACAACAAAGCATAAGTACATCATGTGTATCATCCAATTGATAGCACAGAAGACCAACCGGCCTACTTTTAACCAACGTTAATTCTATTTTTAGGTTTTGCTCGACCTCCTAGGAAATGAAAAAAATCTCTGTGGGTCGGACCTTATCTTTAGTCTTCAACTTCAGGCTTACTCAAGCGATAACAAGTTTTACTTTGATGTTTCAGGAAGCGGCTTCACCCTTGATTGTGTCAAGAGAGTGGTTTCAATCCAGGATGTATACAAAGCGTTAAAATGAAAGTACTGACTAATCTTAACAATTCATTTTTTGTTATGGAACTATATTAAACAATATACTTATTAAATTACTCAAATGTGCGAAATCTATTTAATCCGTCTGTTAGAATAACAAAAAATATTGGACAGGTACTTTTTGTTTACTCAAATCAATAAAAAGTGACGAAGATATAACACATCAAAGTTCAGGAGAAGGGGCTTGTGACGTCACTTTTACATGAAAAATGTGGTACAGCGTGACGTCACGCGCAATTTCAACGCACTATATCGTCGTCATTTTTGGTTTACGTGACAAAAGAAAAAATACGTGTCCAGTATTTTTGACTAATCCAACTTTTGGACCAATCAGATTTTTTAAGGACACTACCCTATTGTTACAAAGAGGTTATTTCACACATTCAACAGTACATTGGTCGCCATCAATGTACAAGTAGCTTGTCATATTCATACTCAATGAGAAAAACCTTTTTACTCACATACGATCCAAAATTACTGATGCCCATTATGGTAATTGGGTGTGAGTGTTTCAGACTGATGGTATTGGATTATTGTTAGTAATATTTAATATGTTATTTTTCATTTACCTACCTTATTCGAGTGTTTGAACTAGGTATTATTCAATGAAAGCAGCGCTAAAAAAGGTACTTCACGGACAAAAACGATGTAGGCATGATTGTTAAGAAACGTGTAGAAAAAAGCTATCACAGATTGCTTTGTAATATCGATAGTCAATTTATTTTGCGTCGCACATGTCTAGCAATTCTTGATAGATTCTTAGTATGACTATCAAACAATTTGTTGTAAGAAAGACGTAAATGTGCTAGATATCATCATCATCTGCCTAGCCATTTCCCAACTATATTGGGGTCCGCTTCCAGTCTCACTGCATGCAGCTGAATACCAGTATTTAACATGGAGCGACTGCCTATCTGACCTCCACAACACAGTTATTGGGCAACACGATACCTCTTGGTAAGATTGGTTGTCAGACTTCTAAGGCTTCTGACTACCCGTAACGACTGTCAAAGATCTACAAATGACAGCCGGGACCATCGGCTCTCGGTCTCGATACGTGCTAGATATTTAAAAAGAATATCTTCATAACTAAAAAGCGCATAAGTTAATATTTTCTCGTTGACTGACACATTTATTACATATGAATTTTATGTTATTAAATAACTACATAGCATAACATCAGGGGTGAGACAGTGGCGTGCCTATGTCTCACCCTTTGGGTAACACAAGCGTAGTACCTACTTAACATAATTGGCGCAATGTGGGTGTATCAAGAGGTACACCTCTATTATATAGTACACCCACATTTCACCTGTTATGTTATGTCCCATGTAATGTTGTAATAGGGGGAGAGCCTATTGCCATGAGCCAGGCACTAGTCCAGGCTAAGGGCTACTGCTGAGAAATTCCAGCTGGCCCAATAACACTGCCTGGCCCGGATATTGAACTCAGGGCCTCATGCTGATTATGGATGCCTGCTCAGTGGCAGTGTTTGCGATTACTAGACTAACAAGGCGATTTGTTTTATGTTTTGTAAAACTTGCAAAAATGACAGAAATCATCATTTGTGTGTCAATGTCAATTTAAGAATAGTTGAATATTTTTATATATTTTTTTTTTATATTTTTTACTGTTAATATTTGCTAACTATTTATTTGAAAATATGGATAAGCGTTTGCAAGTAGATACAGTTTACACAGATTTCAAAAAGGCTTTTGACAAGGTCGACCATGAAATCCTGCTAAATAAAATTGCATTTAATGGAATACGCGGAAATTTATTGCGTTGGTTTATGTCTTACATCGAAAACCGGTCACAAAGGGTTGCGGTTAATGGTCACCTATCTTCTTCTGTTGGCATTACTTCTGGAGTCCCACAGGGCTCGATTCTGGGTCCTCTCTTATTCATCATCTACATCAATGATATTAAAAATGTTTTAAAAAAACCAGTATTTTGTTGTACGCTGATGATTTAAAGATTTTCAAGTCTTTGCGTAATGTAAATGACTGCCTTTCATTTCAAGAGGATTTAGATAGACTGACTGACTATTGTATTATCAATAAGTTGCATCTCAGTATCCCCAAATGTAATTACGTACGCTTTACCAAGAATAAATTCCTTATAAATTACTGTTACCGCCTTAATAATATTTCCCTGAATAACATCTCCGTAGTTAAAGATTTAGGTGTGCTCTTTGATGACAAGCTATCCTTAAACCAGCATGTCGAAGACATAGTCAATAGAGCGTTTAAATTGTACGGCTTTGTAATGAGGTCTTCAACGGAGTTCAAGCGTACCTCAACCTATCTCTATCTATACAAAACGCTCATCCGCTCTCAGCTGGAGTATGCAGTCACTATTTGGAATCCCTTCTATCAAAAGTATATTGCCTTGATAGAGAAGGTTCAGCGCAAGTTCCTCCGTACTATGTATTACAGGTGTCATAGGATAAAAGCTTCCTTGTCGTACCCTCAGTTACTTAACGAGTACAAACTTGTGAGCTTTGAGAAACGACGTAAGTATCTGGAAGCCAGTGTACTATATGATATTGTTCACAACAATTTTGATGCCATAGATCTCACGAGTAGGCTGTGTTATTCGGTCCCCCGAACTATTAATGTGCGCAGAGTCCGTGCTGGTACCCTGTTTGCAGTAAATGCTTGTCAGACGAAATCTGGCCTACGCTGCCCTATTCATAGAATGTTGGAATCATACAATGCAGATTTTATGGATATTGATATATTTGCATGCACAAAATCTAAATTTAAATCAAATGTTATTAAATTATTATTGTAATTAAATTTAATTATAAATTATGTTTGTAATCAAGTTGTATAATTATTTTAAATGAATTGAATTGTATTTTATTATTGTATTGTTAATGTAATTAAATTGTAACGAATGTTTAAATGAATTAGTATTAAATTGTTATTGTTATGGTTATTGTATTTAATGAAATTGCGATTAATGATAAGTCAATTAATTTTTTCTTAAGCTCTAATTGAACTGTGTTATTGTTCTTTAGTGGCTCACTGTGTCTATAAAATAGTTTATATGTGGATAATGTAGTGGGCTGCAGCATTGTTTTATAGTTTTATATATTTTATGAATGCTATATGTATGTTGTAGCTGTTTGTTATCCCTTTAATAAATAAAAATAAAATAAAATAAAATAAAATATTGGCCATTCTACAACCGTATCTCCGAAACTGTTGGGCCTAAAATTTTGAAAACAAAACAGTGAATAGATGTATCATTACAAACTACATGAAAATCTAAAAAAAGATATGGTTTTTAAATAAAATGGGTAAGATCTCAATATTGTGCGCACATACTTACATTTGCAGTTGGAATGTATGGGAGAACATGTTTTTCAACTACATCGTTAAGTTTGTTCTTGTTTGAAATTTTATACCGTCTTATAAGATTAATATCGTACGGAACATAAAGTCTGTTATGAGTTAAGCTTATTTGCTATAGTTAGCTTATTAATTGCGGATTATGGGATTATTTATAATTCTATACCCCGGCTTGGGAACTGGCGCATCTCTGTCTATATTTACTTACAAGTCATTATGACGCAAGAAAATTTGAACCCATTATGAACACTTCAGCTTCGATATTTATTTGTAAATCATTCAACCATTCGTGGCGAAATATGTTTAACAAAACACTTTACCAAACATTGTCTTATTATTTGTCTTCAGGGTGCGCCTTGACATTGATTTTTATTATTTATTTATCTTTAACTCAGGTAGAACCTATAAATTTGTTAGTATCCCTTAACCTATGTTAGTATAAAGGACTAAAACACACAATAACTGATAATACTTAATTACGCCACCTCAATGAGACACCTGGCACTGAGGCAGCAGTACCTGCATTGCGCACAGATGCCCCGTAAGGCGGCCTTCAGTCTACTAGCAACAATGCTCAGAAGACCAGTGCCTGTTCTGACATTTTATTTTAATGATTGACTTGGCTTGATTTGTTAATCTACTACAAATATTTGTACGCCCTCTGGCATAAAGTGTTACTACACCATTATTATTTTTACCTATGTTAAACGAATCAATAAATGCCTCATGACTTAAATCATCCATTGTCTTCTCCAGTTTTGGCTTGAACGGAAAGGCGTGTCAGACTTTTATCAACGAAAAACCATCCTTGTTTCGTCTTTGCCCTTTACATTCCAGGGTCACGGTACTTTATCGCTCATCTCGGAACCATGGACTTATAAGCCTGTATTGTGTTTCAACCAAAAATCTAAACGCAACACGCCAAATTGTCCCATAACATCATCGTATAAGTGAATTATTTAATCAATACATAATTCCCCTTCATCCAACAACGAGAAAGTACTTAACGCGCTAAGACCTCAGTTACTACAGCCATATAATCCCGGGAGGCGAGAGGCCGACCTAATATGAAGGGACAGGCCATTGTAAGAGGTGTTACGTACATTTTGCCCTAGCGAGATTACGTGCGAGTTTAAAGGTAAGGATACACGACGATGCTTGACACAAAATAATGTCGATAGGGCGGTACGACGTGCAATTTTTTCGTGTCGATGTCGATATATCGCGCCAAAATCCCAGCTTGGAGAGAACTCAATCGTATTGGCTGTCTACATTGACACTTGCGATACTAGATTCTGATTGAATTCTGTGTCGTATAAACGAATCGCAGGTTGCTGCGATTGCAATTTTTGTGTTTTAATTTAGGAGCGTAAATTTTTTGGACACTTGAGCTGACTCAAGTGTTCAAAAAATGTTCGCTCCTCGTACGGTGTCTGAACACTGAATGTCCCCTAAGTGTCTAGACAAGCATTTGACAGAGCAGTGACGAGATGACATCTATAAAGCCGTGATGTAACTGTACTTTTCTCTTTGACAACATATAAGTGTGTCGTGCAAGAAGTATCGTCGTGTAACCTCACCTTAACATTAATTTTGGAATTTCCATCTCAACTCTGCTAGAAACCTCTGTAGATCAATTTTCGTCAACGACACTGGGTTCTTAAGCCTTTAAGAGGGTAAGTAGGTAGTTATCTCGTGATTTTAGAGTAAAAATATTGCAGATTAGGTGCTTATTTTTGGTAATCTTGCTGGAGTTTAATAAGGGAGACAAATGGTTTCCTATTTGAAGCTCGGTGTAGATATTATAGCTTATGCATGTTGGAGTGCCTATCGACAAAGATGATGAAGATATGTTTAGCAGGATTAATATGCTGGGTCATTTTTTCTTAAATTGCATCTGTTTTGTATCGAAGAACACATTTACGAACCTTATAACTGAAGGACCGGTCAAGAAAATGGGACATAGGTTCTTCCTCATCTCTGTCGTTTAGCTCTTGACAGAGCAGTCCTGGTCACGGTGAGGCCTCCACGTCGGTTGCAGAAGCGGACTCAGCTCTCCGCACGATCTCCCGCCATCTCTTTTTGTTGGCTAACTGTCTAGCGCAGTAAGATATGCGGATTCCTACCTGCAGATTTTACTTTGTCTGTCCAGTACATAGGTAATTCCCACCACCGGGCCTTAGATAACGGTGATAATAAGATCACCGCTTTTCTGTTAACCGTTACCATTTTTTTCTGCTGTTTTAACTGATCCTGAGTTAGTCATCATCTAGCTGCCATCACCTAACCTTTACCCATCAGCTTCTAGACTGATCGGATGTAGCTGAATACCAATATTTTACAGGAACATACTACCATCTGACCTTCATAACCACACCACTCGTTGCCAGACCTTCGGACTTCTGACTACCCGTAACGGCTGGCACGAACCGGTCCGGGACGAATTGGATAGCGTGCCTTCCAAAGCATGAAGGGGTCTCAGTATGTAATAGATGAACATGGCTTGGTACTGCTCTAAAGTTATTAATACTAACTTTAAGTGAAGTGTGAAGTTCGTGAAATATGTTTCACGAGCTACATACACACTTCACTTTTCTTTCTTTCGTCACGATATGCAATTGCCAAACACTGTCTGTGTTATACTTTTAGTTTATGGTTTGTCTTTTCTAACATAATTTAAGCAAAATTGGTTTACAAACACCATTACTAGAATCACCTTTTTTAAGTTTATTTTTTATGTAATTGTTTAAATATCCATGTTCTTTGTGGCAAATAAACAGGTTCTATTTCTTTCTTACTTATAATCCTTTTTATTTATCACGGTTAACATGTGTTGTTCTAACTCTCAGAATAAAAGTCACTTTATGACGAAAATATGCATTAAATTATTAAACTCTCTTCACAGTCGTAGGTGAAGTAGCAGAAATATTCCCTGAACATAGATACGTGTCTAAGTTTCCTTTACTACCACCTTTCAATATTCACTTAAAAAATTCACAGATTCCAGACGTTTCCTACGTAACACGGAAAGGATATTTTTATCGAGTTGAATTTCTGTATTCAAAGCGTTCGAAATTCAAAGTCTATTTTCGTTTTTAGTGCTGTTCGGACTAAAGCTGGTGCATTTTTTTTCTTGATGGCCATTGTGGAGAGGAGTGGTGGCTTAGCTAGTGGTAAGAGTAGTAGTGGCACAGTGATGACGGTCCCGACTTACGAGTTGAACGTGGGTTCGAACCCGGACAGGCACTTAACTTGGTTATTTTTTTACTATTGGTCTCGAAACGGTGAAGACATGTCCTAGAACCAATAAATCAAAGACATGTGAAAAAGCTGTGTTTGGTTCCAAATATCGTGAGTCAAATATTTTACAGCCTGAATAATATAATTTAATATGCATTAAAAAATATTTTGGCCGAATTCACACCTGTAAAGTACCATCCGCATATTATGAATACATCACATAACACCTGTAGATAAGGAATTCCTGTATAATTGAAAAATACCTAACGTGACCCCTTTAACAATTTATCGTTGCGTTCTTTGTCAACTTTGGCGAGGATGCAAAAATAAAATCCGCGATAAATTTTGCAAGTCACCTGTAAATCGTTTGTCAAATAATGAAGTACAATTTTAACATTAGCAGTCAACACAACTTCTTAAAGGTTTAAGATAAGGTTGATTTTCATTTGGCTGGGTGTTGAAATAACTTTGCGTTGAAGCAGGAACCTTGTGTCACTGTGGCTAGGAAATACGGCGCTGAATACAAGATCGAAATTTAGTGTCGGAGTAATGCATAGTTGTGCCATTCCGATTTTTGCTCCGTCATAGACCACTTCTAGGAGCGATTAAGTACATTCTTTAGCGTGATCCACACGAGACATGTGACCTTTAGTCTTAAACAAAAAATCACCTACCGTCCACTCGTGGTATCTTAATAACCAACAAAAGCTTGATAGTTGATAATTGGAATATCTACCTATCTATCTACGAGATATATCCATACTAATATTATAAATGGGAAAATGTGTGTGTCTGTTTGTCCGGCTTTCACGGCAAAACGGAGCGACGAATTGACGTATTTTTTTTATGGAGATAGTTGAAGGAATGGGGCGTGACATAGGCCCCCCACATCCTAACGCGAGCGAAGCCACGGGCAATAACTAGTATTTTATAATAAAAATCAATTGCTGCACTCGAGAATAACTTGACCAATGTGGCTATTTTTTTTTTGTTTTCGTAATTATTGTCAGGACAAGGTTTGTCAAATTTTCATTTTGATTAATGTTCATATTAAGTATAAAACATTGTTTATTCCCATTTTTACAATAAAAAATTATATAGACCAGCTTGTCGTGGTACATTTTCCATGCAATTTTATTCAGGCATTCAAATAAATATGTATTTAAATTATACTCCAAATATGCTTTTGATTGCGATACTGAATGAAAGGTAGTTAAGTTTCACGCTTGCACGATTGGTACTCGTATAATATATATCATCCAGGTTATACAAAGATAATAATATCATCCAGGTTATACAAAGATAATAATATCATCCAGGTTATACAAAGATAATAATATGATTATGCAATACCTACAAATATGATTATGTCGTTACGGGTAGTCAGAACTCTTATAATCTGACAACCAGTCTTACCAAGGGGTATCGTGTTGCACAGTAAGTGGGCTTTGGAGGTCAGATAGGCAGTCGCTCCATGAAAATACTGGTGTTTAGCTGCATCCCGTTAGACTGGAAGCCGACCAAAAACTAGTTGGGATAAGGCTAGGCAGGTGGTGATGAACGTATTATATAACTTTACTAACACAAAAAGTTTGGTGAAGCCAACGGACAGATCAGATAAACGGATAAATTCTGATGTATATATATTTTTTTTTACCGTTGCCCCACACTAGGTGTTTCCCGTATTGTGGGTGGGTTTACATTTAAAAATCCAGCCAGGCTATTCAAATATTTGTTCCATGTAGGAATCGAACCTGCGACACGCAGCGCAGCAGCCAATCGCTCAGCCACTAGGTACGCCAACCTTGCAGTCATGACTCATTTACTATTTACAAATGTTTCATTTATTCTTCGGTTTTCCTTTATAAGAAGTTTCTTAGTAGTGTCAGTCATTAAATTTGTCATTTTTAGAGGGAAGATTACTTTTCAGATGACGGCTAATATATTGGGATAAATCCGGAGTATGATAAAGATATGATGATGATATTTGGTAGATTATCAAGCAGACATAAACTCGATTTAATTCTCGACACGATGCACAATCGGGAAAATTTAACAGTTTGGGATAGCTTGATATGCTGGCATACAACATGACATGGAACGTAAACCTTATTTTTTTGGTAATAAAGTTAAAAATCTATCCAAGAAATTTGACAGATTAAGGTAGCTTGGTGTGCTAGCCTCTGTACCCTGTCATCAATCACCAATGGGTACATAGGAAGCATCAATTTCAGAGAACCCAAAATATCCTCATTACAGCCATCTCAACATCTCATTCAATACTCTATCCTAAAGAACAATACTCTTAAGAATTCATTATTTCGAAATACCAATAAAGATTGGAATCAAAGTACCCAGTTCAGAAGCGTGATTAGTGAAGATCCTCATTTCTATTGAAATTAGAGAGAGCCGAAGATGGTAAACAGTCTTTAAACTTTGTACATTTTATTGGAGCTTACAAAAGGAATATTTAAGATACAACATTGCTTTTATGAAGTGTTACAAATAACGCTATTTTGAAACGGAATGGGATTCTAATTGGGACGTGTTTTGAATTTTGTTTTCGTCATGGGTTATGTTAGCTTCGATATGGATAAGAGTATCTAATTACACATTACATACTCTGTGAAATGACGGGGCGATTTTGCTCAAAATATTTTTTACATGCGTGTAAAAGAGGTCTTGTCACTTACTTTATTCTTATAAATAAATTAATTAAATAATGCTGGACAATCCACACAACATCATCTAGCCCCAAGCGAGGCTGAGCTTATGTTATGGGTACTAGATAACTGATATACTTAATACAAAACATTACATAGATAGATATTTTTATTATACGAGTACATAGCAAATACCCAGATCACTCGGAACAAATGTTTGTAGATCGTACAAACATTTGTCCCAGGGCGGGAATCGAACCCGCAATTTCCTCCGTCGCAGGCGCACCTTCGCCCGCCGCGCCACATCAGTTCTGTTTGTGTTTTTTTTTACGTTATATTTGTAAGTATAATAACTACGTATGGTATATAACAATGGTAAGACTTGCTGTTTTGTATGGATCAGAATGTTTGGCCGCAAAAGGGATGAATGAAAGGCAGTTACATGCAGCTGAGATTAGAATGCTGAGGGGAATGTGTGGTATTACGCGAATGGATAGAATAAGAAATGAGTATGTAAGAGGAAGTCTGAAAGTGGTGCCTGTGACCGAGAAGTTGTGTGGAAATCGGTTGTCATGGTATGGGCATGTAATGCGAAGGAATGAGGACCATGTTGTGAAGAAAGTTTTGAGTATGAATGTGCAGGATTACAAGAAGTAAGTGAGTAGAGGGAGACCAAAGAAGGATGGATTGTGTGAAAGATGATATGGCTAGAAAAGAGGTGACCTTTGAGATGACGGCAAGTAGAGATGTATGGAAGAAGAAAACATGCTGCGCCGACCCCAAATAAATTGGGATAAAGGCAGGAGTTTGATGAATTATGTATGGTATGTGTTATTTATTCGTCATCGTTCCTATAAGTTCATTAAAACACCAACGTCAGATAGCACACTGAAACATCATTTTATTTTTCAGTGCAGCCCTGTGACATTGCCACTTCTTTTTTATTTCATTATCTGTCTCATGCGTGTTTAAATCTGTTGCCAGTATTATTATTTTTCCTTTCTTTTTGAATTCAGTATTCTAACTATGACCCATAAGTTTATCGTGGCAATCTAGCATCTGGCACTATCTTCATTGTGATTAAGTACTAGTTTTATCTAGTGTTTGACTCTTAAAGTTCGTTGTCCTAGCAAAGAAGAACCAAGAGATTTTCCACGTTAGAGTGCTCTTTAAACTGGGTACTTGTTATAACGACCACCGGGTGCGAATATGCCAAAAAAACTTTTTACCTGATGTCATCCTGTTTTTTTTTTTTTTTTTTGGAATGGGCATCTCGCAGTTTATCCTTTAGGGATATTTACTGCTCAACCGAACTTTCCTGTGGGGGGCTTAATTAAAATTAAGGCCTCCAGCCAGGCATAAAAACTTATAAGCTAAGCGACTATCGCTAAGGGCACCCCCTGCGGGGTACGAACCTCGGCTTAGGACGTCGCTGAAGAGGACAGCAAGGGACAGGCTGGATCTGATTGTTCCATTATTTAGGGACATTTTAAACATTAATCGGCTCAGCTTCGCGGGCTGGCTCTAGCAAAGGGTCGGGAGGGGAGCATCGACGGGGTCGTCGCGACGGGCCTCGGCGGCGAGGACGGAATGTCCGTTTTTGTTTGCGAACAGTGCTGGTGGCCTTATCGCTCTCCTGGAGGAGAGTGATAGGATCATCTGGCTCTGTGAGTGTGTGTTTCGGTCTTCGAACTGTACTTATTCGCGAGGGAGTGTATCGGACGGCCGATGCCACTAAGGGGTTAGGATGAGCGGTAGAACAGTCCATGAAGCGCTGGGTGAGTCGCTTCATGAACTGTTTCACCGTAAGTATTTTGAGATCTACATGGAGAGTCTCATTTCAGACGTAGAAGGGGGCTCCCGTGACTCTGCGCAGGAATCGGTTCTGGACGGTCTGAAGCCTATGAATATGATACGGCTTGGCGTGAGCGAACACTGCGCAAGCGTATATCATGATTGGTCGGATGACCGAGACGAAGAGCTGCAATTTGCACCTGAGTGACAACTTGCTTTTCTCGTTGGTCATACAATAGAGCCTGCCGGACGCGAAGACGGCGCGCGAACGCGCCGCCTTTATGTGTTCGGCGAACGAAAGTCTGTGATCGAGTATCACACCTAAGTATTTGGCTCGCTTATCCCAAGGGATAGGCTTGCCGTACATGGCTAACGGACTAGGCGTGGGGACATTGCGGCGTCCGGGTTTCCTAAAGAGAACCGCTTGACTTTTGTCGGGATTGACCTCGACTCTCCATTTCCGGAACCAAGCGCCTAAGACGTTTGCGGAAGTTTGGAGAGTGCGAGCTATGGTGGTAGGGTTGTGACCGGTATAGTAGATGGCCGTGTCGTCGGCGAAAAGCGCCAACTGGGCCTTTCTACCCCTAGGGACGTCGCTAGTGAACAGCGAGAACAAGAGAGGAGACAGCACGGATCCTTGAGGGACGCCCGCGCGGATAGGGTGAGGTGACGATAGCGTACCGTCTACGCGATATCTAAACGTAAGATTCGACAGAAAATCTCGCAAGATGAGCACGAGACGATCTGGCACATCGAGTTGGTATAGCTTGTATAACAACCCGTTGTGCCAGACCTTGTCGAAGGCTTTCGCAATGTCGAAGAAGAGGGCGCCGGTGAGCGCGCCTCTCTGAAAGCCCGCGCTGACGTGTTCGACTACGCGGTGCACCTGTTGAACACACGAGTGTCCCGACCGGAACCCGAACTGTTCGTTCGGTATCAGGCTCTTTGCCTCGACATAGTCCTTGAGTCGCTTATAAATAAGCTTCTCGTAGATTTTGCCGAAAACATTGAGCAGACTGATAGGTCGGTAGCTCGTGGGCTCAGACTTGGGCTTGCCAGGCTTGGGGATGCCAATAACCACGGCTTCTTTCCACGATTGAGGAAAGATATTGTTGCTCAGAGCGCCATTGAAGATGGCGGTCATGAGCATAACGAGTTGCGCGGGGAGGATTTGAAACACCCTATTGGTGATACCGTCCTTACCGGGGGCTTTGCGCGGTTTGAGCCCTTTAATGATGTCTTGCACTTCGTCCGGAGTGACGGGAGGCAGAGGATCATCAGGGTTGTCGACGGGAGGGAGCGAGGACCTACGTTCGACTTCGGCGTCTACCTTTAAGAGGTGAGCTTGGTCGAACGGCTGGGAGCTAAGCGAGCATTGAGTCTCTAAGCTTTCGGCTAGGCATTCGGATTTTTCCGAGACGCTCTTATCTGGACGAGTGAGGGGAGGCATGGTAGCCTCTACGGTGGACCGGAGTTTCCTCTGGAGGTTCCAGAAGGCATGGTGGTTGGGCTCTAGCTCACTGATCATCTTGTCCCAGCTCTCCGACCTATGCTCCGCCACGCGTTTGCTGACAGTACGCTGTAGCATTCGCATGTGGGCTTTGTTCGCAGAGCAGGGAAAAGCGCTATAGGCACGGACGGACGCGTTCTTCTCGGTTATCAGAGCCCGTACATCGTCCGGTAGGTTCCAGCGCTGGGCATTCAGCGCCGGAACCCGCCTTGAACAGTAGGGTGGAGCGATAATGTATGGAGATTTAAAAAAATCTTTTTTTTTCAATGGCATATCGCTTAAAAGTTGCCTTATAATAATATAAAACTAAAGAACAAAAATTCACCCACCTATTTTAATGTTTTGAGGTGCCCCAGCACAGTTGAAATTTTTTTTTTATAAAAATTAGCCAGAACCATTAAAAATACAAATTTAAATATCGAATTGCTTTTTTGTATTAAAACTAGGCATTCATTGACGCGAAACTAGTCTTGCCCTAATGAAACCATCTCGATTTTTCCCACAAACTGCACTTGATGCTTCTGTCACCAACTTGATGCAGCGCTCTACCGCTTGGGTGTAGCATGGAAAAACAATAATATTATGACATATGCCAAGACCGTTTTTGACTATGTCTTTCAAGGTTTCATCAGACATATTTAAAGTAAGAGGGTGGCTGTTATCTCGCAGTCTCGCCACGTAATAATGTCAGTATAATCTTTGGCATCTAAATTTAACGGAGGCACCTTAAATGTTCGAAGTGCTGGAGCATTCTCTGATCTTGCTTTTATAATTCTTCGGTATGCAAGATCACGAATAGCATCTCTGTCATCACCAAGCATGGCAATGAGAAGATTTTCTGGGTGACCGAAATATCCATTTCGTTGGATTACCCTGTCAATTATTGTCTTCATATTGGATTCAAATAGCGACTAAGACTAATGGTTTTCCAGAGATGCTTGGCTCCATTAATTCACGAGGAATTACATTTTATTGTAAACCACATCGGACCATAAACTCTCATCACGTACGTAGCTAATACCACTAAATTTTCTTCTGGGTCAGTTTTAGTGGCATACAATCTAAGAATACGATTAGCTGTTCCAGCTCCAGGTTCCATATTAGCTAAATCAGAAGCAAAAATACCAGTGCTGATAGCAGTCATTATATTTTGAAGATATTTTTGGTCGGTACTCAGCTCTTTCTTAGTAATTTCAGGCAATATTGTGGGTATAACGGTGAATTTAATAAAAATAAAAAGATATTTGTTTGACAATTTTGTAATTGAGATCCGATGGCACCCGAAAAGCATTTGGGCCCGGTAGTTTTTCCATCTAAATGTAATAATAAATGTCGCAGTGGTAATTCATTACAATGTAACTGACAGATAAACCACTGTAATGGTATTTTCAGCTCTTCTTCCATCAAACGAATAACACCCCCTTTGAAACCTGTATTCACTACTGTTCCATCGCAGCCAACAACAGCTATGTCACTCAGTTTTACGGTCTTAGATTTCAAGTGATTTATTATAGTATCTTTAATACCTTTAGCAGTACCCGACTCACATGCGACGTGCCCGTGATTGTTACCTCCTGGTTCCGATAAAATCACATAATGATCTTCTATTACCCGTTTTCTGTAAAATTTCCCTTTTTTCTCAATACGAACCATAGTTTTATCCTTTCTTCCATCAAAATTTAAACCGTGAAGTATTTTGTTGCAATCAGCTTCTTGCAAAATTGATCTGACTTTAGTTCTTTCACGGCGCAACTTTGAACGATCAATGACAAAACTGTCACTCCGCTGGTGTGTGAGAGCGAAATATGAAATACCCTTCCCCCGCACCCCGTTACCTAAGGATCTGAACCAGGTACGTTTCAACTTCAATCTTGATAATTTTACTCTAATAATGGCATCGCTCAGGACGTCTTTCAGTAGTTATAAAATGTTTGTAATTTCACGAGATTTGCCAAAATTTTTCAAAACTTCATAATGATGGGGGCACCTCTAAACATAGCATGAGCTAACTGATTTTTCTTGTGTTTAGTGATGACCTAAAATGGCAACTTTTAACAGGTATGCTGAAGCAATAATGAAAAAATAAAAAAATCGCTCCACCCTATTGAACAGTCGTTCAGGACTGTCTGTACGTGCTCCGTAAACGAGTCGACTGCGCCCGTGGTGTCAGCGACTGAGGTGATTAGATCGGGGATGGAGTCGAGTAGAGGCGACGAGGAGGATTTCAGCTTTTCGCTTACCTTCCTCCAGTCGGTAACTAATTGAGTCGGGGGTGGCTGAACAGGGTCAAGCGGACCCGTACGGGGAACTAGCGTCATCATCACCGGACGATAGGATAGAATAGAATAATTTAATAGAATAATTTATTTATAAAAGTATTACAAAAATGTACATTTATGTGCAGTAGTGTTATTTCTAAAACAATGGTATAATTAACTAAAACTAAAATATGTTTATTACAGGTGCAAGTCGGTAATGATGGTTCGAGATTACAATGTTAGATAGCGACCCGCCCGATCTAGGTTAATTCAAACCTGTGTTTCAGGCCATCACTTTACATTTAATTTAAAGAAAGCACTAAAATTTAAAGTTAAACTGAAATAAAATAATCTATAGAAAAAACTATGAGAAAAAACCTAATTATTAGTACATTAATATCTAAAACTAAACCTATGTAAATTTACAAAAGTAAAATACTTACGAGGGAATAATATATCATCATGACAAAATTTCTAGAAGTTTTTCTGTGTCTGTGTAATTGAGTATCGCTAAATATTCTGTTAACAATATACTACATTTCTTATAGCTTACACTATAGAAGCCTAGTAACTTGTTGAGCCTATTATACAGAAAAGGTCCTAAAAACACAAAAAATCGATTAGCAAACGCATGACTAGTTTGAGGATTTCTACAAACCAAGTCCTTCCTTCTCTTGTCGGTAGGTACTGGGTCAAAAGGAAGTGCCGTGTGCTGGTGTAGTACTGTACTTAGTATAAATAATTGCCGTACTGTTAGTACATTACATGATTGGTAGAGCTCGTGCGTAGGAAATCTAAAAGGGCGAAAGGTAGCAACCTTTAGAATTGCTCTTTGAGCACGCTCTAGAGGGAGTAGAATTGTTTTTGCAGCCCCACCCCAAGAAGTTATGCAATATGTAAGAATGGATTGACACAAAGCTAAATAAACCTGTTTAATGAGTTTATAGTCTGCTATGTTCCGTAAATTCTTAAAGACATATATTAATTTGCGCACTCTAGTACATAGTAACTCGATATGTTTACGGAAATTTAGATTAGTATCAATAGTGACACCTAGGTATTTTAAGTGGTCAGCTTTTGCTAAAGTGGAGCAGGAACATGCGGTGTCAGCGTACGTGCCGCAATTATGCGCGTAAATTTTTAGATTAGTAAGCGGTATGTTAGTATTTCTCATTGTAAATAAAATGTATTTTGTTTTATCTGCATTTAATGTCAGTAGATTATTATGAAGCCAATTAGACACAATATTAAAACCATTCTGAGCATGTTCATAGACCTCAACTCTTGATTTAGCTGAAAACAATAGAGCGGTGTCATCCGCATAAGACATTATGACACCATTTTGGAGTGACAGGCGGCACAGTGCATCTATATAGATAAAAAATAACGTAGGGCCCAAAATGCTACCTTGTGGAATTCCAAAACCACTATTTTTAAGTTCAGAACTTGTATAATGATCTATTTTTACACATTGCTGACGATCGCTAAGATAATCAGATAATAGTTGAAGTTGGACTCCTCTTATCCCAAGTGTTTCAAGCTTGTGCAAAAGTAAAGTACATGAAATAGTGTCGAAGGCCTTGGCAAGATCTAGAAAGATCCCTATTGTGTGCATGCCCTTATCTAGATTGGTAGTAACATAGTTAGTCAATTTGTGTACCGCTTGGCTGGTTGATCTTTTGGGCCTAAAACCAAATTGACTATCTGAAAGTAGTTTGTTATCTTCCAGATATTTTATCAATCTGCTGTTAATGATTTTTTCTATAATTTTAGAGAGGCCTGTTAACACTGAAATAGGTCTATAGTTATTCACACAGCTTTTGTCTCCAGACTTGAAGACAGGTGTGACCACCGCTTTTTTAAGTAATTTGGGGAATACTCCTTTAGATAAACATAGCCGGAAAATATGTGTTAGTGGAGGTGCAAGTATGAATTTAAATCTTTTTAGTATATTATTAGGTATGTTATCCCACCCAGTAGCACAAACATCCTTTAACCCATTTATCATGCTTACTACCTCGTCAACGTCGGTATCTAATAAAACAAAAGAATTTAGTGCAGAGGATGACATAGTCGGGTTTTGACGGCAAAAATTACTAGAATTTAAAGATTTTTCAGCCAAGCTTTTACCAACGTTAGCAAAAAACTTGTTTACGTTATTCATTGCTTCGGATGGGTTTGATTCTGTTGATAGTAAATCATACGGAGGTTCGTGATTTTTTGATCTAAATGTATTAGTTTTGATAAATTTCCACACAAGTTTACTATTTTTCCCCGCCTTCTGTAATTCATTTTTATCATACTGATTTTTTAGTTTTTTCAAAAGATTATTACAGAAGTTTCGATACCTTTTATATATAACAGAAAGTATTTCATTATCAGGTGCGAGTTTCAATTTTAGGTGAAGTTTGTCTCTATGTCTTATGCAACGAACGAGTCCGGGTGTGATCCAGGGCTTAATACAACTATACTTTCTAGGTATTGTCTTAGTGAATGTGTTTTTCGATATTGCATATTGTAGAGAATCTATGAAATACTTCAAAGATATATTTGCATCGTTTGAGTTATAAACCGGGTCAAAATTAATACCGCGTAAGTCATTTTCCAGGTTTGTCATATTGACTTTAGTGTAGCTACGCATGCAGTTTTTTCTAGGTGAACGTATATTTTGTAATGTTAGTAAAACGGCTTGATGATCGGTAAGCGAAGAATTAGTAACCAATGTTTTGGATGGATTTTTTGATTTTAAAATAATATGGTCTAAACATGAGCCACTCTGATGCGTGGGGTGAAAGTGAGCTGGCAAAAGTCCATGAAATGAGCAAATATTCAGATAATTATGTACATGTGTATCAGTTTTTCCCGAAGCAATGTTAATATTTATATCGCCCAAAAGTATTATGTTTTTAAACGATGTTATGTTTTTTAGGTTAGTGTCAAGCGAGTCTAAAAATCTGTCCATATTTTGAGATGGAGGCCTGTAAATAGCCATGACTACCGAATCGGGGATAATTTTGATTAGTAAGCAATTACTATCTTGGAATATAGGTTCTTCTTTTGTTGTCCGTAAATTATTTTTGATATAAACTACTAATCCATCGTTTTGGTTTATGTTTCTGTCAGTTTTATAAGAATAATAACCGTCAAGTGGTGGTAAATTGACTGTCTGTTTTGACAACCAACATTCTGTTAGGACGATAATATCACAGCTTATGTCAAGATTCTGTAGTAACACTTCAAATCCGTTCATGTTTCGATTTATGCTGCGGATATTCTGTGTGAGTACGGTTAACGTTTTTCCACCAGACGGAAGAAGGTGCTTACAGTCCTCAACATTACACATTTTAGATTCAGACACAGAAAAACAATCTAAATCACAAAAAAGCTGCTTTGTCATGGTAGTTACAAACTAAGTGGAAATATAAATAGAGTATAAACTACCTGTTTATGTGCTAGCTAAATAAAGAATTCGGTGGCGCTCTTAGACGCCGTCATAATCTATTGAGTTGATGTAGTTCATCTCTGCATATTTGCGCGCCGGGCAACTTACATCACCAGTTGGATGGTCACATTTCCTCTTGAAGCGATTGCACGTCGCACATTGAGCGGGAGAGGATTTGTTGCTGCATTCCTTGAAGGAGTGTCCAGTCACTCCACAGTGGTTGCAAGTAGGACTAGTTTCCCGGCAAAACTTGGCTGCATGTCCGAACTGCTGGCAATTGAAGCACCTGGTGACTATCGTGAAATCTCTCACAGGGCATGATGTCCAATTTATAAAAATTCGGCTTTGATTTATCATAATTTTTCTTATGCTAGCAGGTAGTTCCAGGATGTAGTTACAGGTAGGAAGGTCTTTCTTACCCGATTTATGGCTTAATTTGATGCTCTCAAGGAAGGACTCACGAGTTACATTCGGCAACTTATCTGAGAGGTTCTGCTCGTAAATACATTCAAATACCTCCTTCTCGGTAAGGGTGACGGGAACACCAATGATGGCGACCCTAGAGCGGCGTTTAGAAGGTTCTTCTATTGTAAGGCCCGATGACACTAATTTTTCCGAATTCATTAGCTTGTCAATATCGCCTTTGTTTTCGGTGCTAATCAGAACGCCCCCATTTTTTACTTTTCGCAGGCCACGAACATGAAGCTTAAGTTGTTCGGGGGAGATTATCTTTTGAACCAGCGACTTGGTGTCGTCACTCGTTCTGGTCTTATCGCTGGGATAGATGGCGACTGATCTCAAATTTGCAGGACGGACGAAGTTAAAACGAGCGCTATGTCCAGTATGTCAGGTCTATGGTCAGGATCGTGGGGAAAATGGGTATGAGTCATCGGGGCGATGACGTCATAGTTAAGGGAGGCGCCCAGATTGAGGACAGCCCTCCCTCTGGCGTTAGTTATATTGCTATTCCACGCGGGGTGCTTGGCGTTGAGATCGCCCGCTATGATAACGGAGTCACTCAAGCCGAGGAGAACCGAGAGATCGTGGGATAACGCTGGGATGTCATCCCTCCCACGAGCGGGAGGGCAGTACGCGGATACAATAGTAATTGGCTGATGGCCAGTCATGCCGAGCCGACAGATAGAGTACTCAAGGAGCGAGGTCGGGGGAGGAGAAGTTAAAGGGACACAGTGCAATGAGTTTTTATAATAAATCATTGTACCGCCCTTATGACAGCGGGATCTATCATTGCGCACCATACGGTAGTTTGCAATTTTGGGGTCGCGGTTGTGCGGTTTGAGGAACGTCTCCTGTATGAGGAGGACGTCCGGTTGGTGATCGCGGAGGAAGTTGGCAAACTCAGCCCGTTGCTGGAGTAAGCCATTTATATTAACGTATCCTAACTTTAGGGATCGCGGTTTCAAGGTTCTAGCGTTAACGTACCTATCCATTACGGTTATTAAAATGGGCTTCTAGGTCACGGAGCACCGAGGGGGCCTCCATGAGCGCTTCGATGCGCTTCTTAGGGTCTGTGGTAGCTTCTAAGCGATCGGCTAGGCGATCGGCTTCGCGGTTGCAAAAGATTAAGTACACTGGCAATATGACGTTCATATTGCGCTGTGTACGGATCTTGGTGTCATAAAGAGCCTCCGTAGGCTGAGCACGGAAGGCGGAAACCTCAGCCTCTGCGGTCTGGGTAGCCTGAACTGCAGGGGCTGGGGTCGGCGCCGGGATGGGTGAATCCATCAGCGCCGGTGGGTAGCTGCGTTTAGCCGCCAGGGCCGGGAAGGCCTTCTGGTGGTTCAGCTTGTTCCACGGAGATGACCTCTGTGGGCTAAGGCGCTCAAGGAGCGCAGACGATGGCGGGGGTGGTGCCCTAGTAGAGGGGCATTCCCTTTGTTGACGAGTGTTTGCACGTCTCATCAACCTTTGGGAAGATGACTTTGGGGCTCGCGGGCACCCTCGGAAGTTCGCGGTATGACCGGACTGTCCGCACAGAACACAACTCGGTGGTTCAGTGCAGCGAGTGCGGTCCTTAGGTCGGTCACATTTGCCCGTGGCGTGGTCGCCCAGACACTTGACGCATCTGGGCCTGGCGAAGCAGTTTCGCTGAGAGTGGCCGTACAATTGGCAGCGATGACACTGGCCAATTAGATGGGGACGGTTTGGTTTCTCTATCTTAATACCGGACAGGGCACACACCGTTTTGATGTTGAATATTGGGTGGTGCCCTTCTGTGGGGTCGCAAATAACTAGGACCATATCATAAACTAGCCCACCCCGGGCCTTATGAAGGCGGTGGACGGCGGACGCGGGGACACCTTGGGCGCGGATGTCGGCCAGGATGTCCTCCGTTCGGATCTCCCTGGGGATACGCCTGATAACCACACGGGTTGGCGTCTCCTCAGGGAGGGAATAGGTGTGGAAGGAGATGGCCTTCCCACGTAAAAGGGATACTATTTCCCTGTAGTCATTTGCTGACGGCAGGGTTACCTTGATACCCAGAGGGGTAGCTCGGGCGTTGGTGTAGTTGATCCTGCGATCAACACACATTTTGGAGACGGCCGTCCACTTCGCCTTGTCTTGGATGAAGACAGGGGGAGGTGGCTTCGCCTTACGGGTGGCGGTGCCGTTAGGGCCCGTACCGGAGGCCTGTGCCAGGGGTACGGGGGAGCGGGGGGGAGAGGGCGCGGATTCGTCAACTGAGGACGGGGCGCCGATTTTTTTGGCCTTGGTGGCCTGTGAGGGAGCTTTAGAGGGCTTCCTCTTTCCTCCTTTTCCTACGACTTGGTAGTCGTCGTCGGACGAGGAGGAAGGAGACTCCTCTGCCTCTGAGCAGCTGCGTGAGCGAGGGACAGTCGTGTCCATCCTATCAAGAGATTCATCGGAATCGTCATGCGCGGGGGCTGGCATTCCGAGAATCGGACTATTGTTGCACCTGGCGGTAACAGGCACAAAAGCCGAGGCCGGGCGGGTCGCGGGTTCCGGGTATTTCGGTGCCTTTGTCTTTTTGGACAAAGGCGCCGGACTACCTGCGTTCGTGGAAGAGGTCGGCGATAAGGGGCTATCGACCGTTGGACGGGGCGCGGGTTCCGGGTATACCGGTGCCATTGTCTTTTTGGACAATGGGAGACTACCTACATTCGTGGACAGGGACGGCGACGAGTTACTATCGACGCGAATAATTCGCTCCGGTTGAGCGGCCAGCCTGTCGAAGGCGGCATTTTTCCCGCAATATTTTGCGCGAAAGTCCGGGTCCTTTAAGAGGACCACTCTGACGAACGCTGCTAAGTCAGCGTCCGTCATGGCTGAACTAAGAGTCCCGTTAGGGAGCAATTTTGGGGCCTACGCCTAAACCTATCTCTAACTCCCCGGGTGGGTACGCCCGGGGATGTGTGACCAAACCCTCCCTGCCGGGTGTAGGCAGGGAGGTGAGTACCTCGGGTGAGCCCTAAGCTTGTGATCCCGTCGCAAATCTTATTGTGCGAACGGGGCCCTGACCAGTCTGGTGCGAAGGGGTAGACACACCCAACCGACACCAGGTGAGTTGCTGGGGAAGGAAAATAGAGACTAGAGCTGACTAGGAGATCCCTCAAGGCCAAGCTTCTAGCTACCTGCCGACTTGACTGCCTCACCCTGAAGGGGCTCGGCCGGTGTATCGGGTCAACACCGCACTCGGCTTCGTTGGCACCGTAAGGTATCCACCGAGAGACCACGAAACTGTGGTTTTAGCCCTGAAGGGGCCAAAGACGTTAGACGCACGTTTCCGTTAACGAAATAGCGAAATCAGTAACCCACTGTCTTGAAAAAGACGGCTCTGATGCACGGGATTCTTCGTAGTCGGCGACTACGGCGGAGTTGCGCGGAGGCGCAACAATGGCGGAGCGTGAAGAGTCACGCAGCGAGCGAGGAGCGGGAGCAGCGAGAGTGGCACGTCCGTTCGGGTCGAGCGCGTATAGCGAAGTATGTCATCCTGAAATGAGTAGTGTAATAAAAAAGGCAGTCCTGGTGACTGGCCAACAGAAGTGAAAACTTAAAAACATCGTAAAATATTCGTCATTTGCATGTCGGTGACGCGGTCATATTCGCATGTGGGTGACGCATAAGTTTTGCCCCTACCAAATATCACTCAACGCGACTAAAAAAATTTTTACTTCAAAAACCCATGACGCAACATTTTTATATTTAAATCATCGTTCATTAGACAAGGAAACAAAAGAAAGGTAATAACACAGATACCGAATTGTGTCCCAAGCCGGGACGCCGCCGCGGAGTATGAAATAGGAAATTTTCTTAAAACACTCGTTTTAAGAAAGAATTTCTTACAAAGACTGCAGAAATATGAATTACGGACGGTGACTTTGAAAAGTCGAGCGCGCCAGAGCAGATTTGAATGGTCCCCGGTTCAAGTTTTATAAATTGTTTCCCGTTTATTATAACTAGCTTATTGTTTTTTGATTTCGCTCACTTAGCATGGAAGTAGTTTTTGATGGGAATCTTTTAACAGTTTGCGAAGTGAATTTGTAACTGACTGGTTTTTCTTTTGTGGATTGTAAATGAAGCTTCGGAGGGAATATAGTTATTTTGATGTTGTTTTTGATGTTCAGACAGTGATATCTTTGATAGGTACAGACGCCAGCATATCGAGCTATCCCAAACTGTCAAAATCTCCCAATAGAACATGAACCTTTTGCTTTTGGAATAAAGTTGAAAACTATAAAGAAAATTGTCAGATTGGGGTAGCTTGACGTGCTGGTTTCTGTACTGTATTTTTCTAAACTTCCCACATAACGATTGCAAGTAAATGTTTAGTTCTTTGTACTTCATCCTATACTAGGTTTTTCTCGCGATTTCGCCCGCATGGAGTTCTATAATTATCCCACGGGAACGTTCTGGGATAACGAGTCTATGTCTTAACCCAGGTCTTGGTAAAATTTTATCTAAATACGTGAAAGCATAAGAAACAACATTTATAACATTAGTTAGGATTACCAGTCTTGCTTATGTGTATGTAGTTTCATTATCTGTAAAAATAGCTATCTGCCTATATTAATCATTAGTAGGTACATATCAAAATCCTTTTAAAGCACCATGTAAGTTATATAATGTATTCCACATAATCAACTCCTTTCATATACGTACTCGAAAAATCTCTCAAGCACATTCAAGTCAAATGTACAAGAAAATGACTTGAGAAGTTCGTTGTTAACAGAAAATGATTTACTCTTTTCATACGAATTTTCTCCTAAATTTCCTATACATAAACAGGTACTCAAAGTATTTCTGAACGCCCATAAATTACCCTAACCCCATTACAGTGTCGCTAACATTTAAAAATCCATCATTGGTTATAGCAAGTCACCTTCAGTTCATTTATAAGGCGTCACAAGGAATGACAGTTCGGTTATGCGAACTCAAAATAAAATTACGTAAATGGATTACCTTGCTTTGTGCTAACCCCATTTTAATATTCAGCTTAAAAGCGACAATGTTTTTTTTTTTTTTTTTCGTCGCTTTTGTGTTTTTTTTTATCCCGTGTCGTGCTTTTTAATGTTTGAGCCGAGTGTTTCTTTTTAATATTGGAGCTGTAATTGCTTACATTTACGTCGTTCGAATTAAAATAAGCAATATTTAATTTATATTCCTACCTACTCGTACTACTCGTAAAGTGGGTGATATTCGGCCGCGTATGCAAATACCACGAAACGAATTTCCAGTTGTGGTTATAATATTGAATGTATCGCAATGCGGTCTGGCAATCGATGTCAGTATGTCCATATAATCCGTCGCAATATTATCCATTTGGCCTTATATGTAAACTCAAAAAAGCGTCAAGCAATGGCGGCTTTTCACTTGATGGATAAAACATATAAAGTTATCGTTCTTTTTTGGTTTGTTCCTAATTTGAAACAATCCAAAATTAATTCCATTGAATTAGAGCAACACAAAGCTTGCTTGAAATAAACATGTGAACCAGAGATTTTAATAAATTAAACGCAGAATTAAATTCCCTTGTCAGTTTCCCAAACACCCACGGGAGACAGCAGTAAATACCTAAGAATCCAACGTTATGATAAATAAGCAAAGAAGCTCTTAGAAGTTTGATCCCTTTATAATCAGTACACAAACAAATAGAAACAACGCCAGTACAATCCCATACATATTCAGTAAAGGTTTCAACTTCGGTATTAGAACTTTGATCACGTACTTTAAACCGGTATAATTTCTATATAGTATTAACATAAAAGTACCTATTCCCTAACCAAGTTCTTAATTACTCGTCAAGTGAAATAAATTATTCAAAACAATTACCGGATCAAACAACAAGTATTGAATATGGACGCAGATGTGAAGTTTAAAATGTTGTCTTCGAATGTTGTCGAAGAAGTGGCGAAAGTTAAGTCAAGCGAAATTCTGGGAACTTAGTTCTTATGTTTTGATCAAAGAGAATTATTGTGATTCACGAGATTATATTCGAGATCCGTCCTCGAGATTAGCGCTGTACACTTTGTTTGTTATCCCTTACAAGGTGACTTTACAAGTACCCAACTGTCTCACTTAATGTACATCATTACGTGTTTCATCAGGTATTTGTGTCAAGAAATTTGGCCAAAGTAAAGCAACCAACAACGACGGCACGGTTGGCGCAGTGGCTGAGCGATCGACTGCTGCGCCGCGTGTCGTAGGTTCGATTCCCGCACGGAACAAATATTTGTATGACCTACAGGTAGTTGTTTCGGGTCTGGCTGTTTGTGTATGTGAGTTTGTATGTTTGTAAACGCACCCACGATACAGGAGAAATTCCTAGTGTGGGGCAAGGTGTTTAAAAAAAAAAAAAAAAACACTTATTTCGTATTTACTTATAAATAAACTATTGCAGACAGGTAAGTATCTGTAACTTACTACCATAAGTATAAGAACGTAACTGATAAAACAATTGGCCATTTATTCTACAAAGGCTATAGGCTTTTTTTGGCGTCCAAAGAGGGGAATTGTCACCAAGTTAGTGACACAGCCGACAGAGCCGCAAAAAGATTACAAGATTTAGCAATCCGGTAAGTTCATTGACATCTAAAATCTGGTTTAAATAAGGAGATTAAGAGTTACATAAATAATTTGTGGAGAAGTATTGAATATGTATATTAAAGGAAAAAAAGTACTTTCAACACATTAAATGCCAAATAACGAGACACAATATAAAATTATTGTTTCTTTATAAAATTATTGCAAATATTGTTTAACTCTTTGGACGAAGCCTATCGTATAAAATAAATAAATAAATAAATAAATATTGCTGGACAATCCACACAGCATCATCTAGCCCCAAGCTAAGCAGAGCTTGTGTTATGGGTACTAGATGACTTATAATTATGAAAGAACTTCACACACATGTACGTAAGTTGTAAAAAACAGTCCTCTTTAAAAATATTTGAAAAAAAGTACCAAGATAATCCTCAATTAACAAGACAAGAGCTACATGACAAAATGAAATGACCACGAACATAAAACCCACACCGAAATACCAACTAAACCTGTTAGAGTCGAAAAATCAAAAATGTACCTAAACACCAGCAACAACAAAAAGTATTACGTACAACGCGAAATTGAAAATCCACGTGTCAAAACTTACCACTCCAGAACTTTCAGAGCACCTAAAAATGTAATTTAAAACGAAACACAAAGTGTCAAACATTCACTTCAACTCTTACTGCAAACTACCCTCAAAACCAATTACAAAGACGGATTACGCTAACTGCCTACAGAATTGAAGCCCAATTTGTGGACCGATATATTTTAATCCCGATTTACGCATGTCCAATGAATGGACGGTTAAAATTTTTGGACCTATCACGATAAACGTAAGCCAATTTGGCTGTTGGTCTGAAGATTTTCAGTTGTCATGATATTGGTTTCAATGTTTTGTGCTTGTTTATACATACAAATAAATAGAATTGAAGTATTGTGTGTTTGTTTGTAAATATAACAGGTTTTTACTAAATGCAGATGAAAGTATGTTATATACGATAGTTATACCAAAACAACGTTTTATTTTGACGAAGGGATTTCTATAGGCTGCTGATATTATACCGAGTAATTTAGGCTACTTTAGGTATAAAAAATACTAGTGCCGCGATGGAAATCCACCCTTTCCATGGTGGTATATCTTCGTTAAGCGACAAAATGTCGTTTTCCGACATATGTACACGCGAGTAAAAGTCAGATAGCACAGCTAGTGCGACATAAAACCCATATGGTTGTGAAACAGTTTTGTAAATATATTCTTTTCATTGCGGGGTCCGCAAACATGACGACGGCCCACTTTAAGAAAAGATGTTACTGAAAAAATAGTCTCGTCGTGACTTTCATTACATTTTGTCTAGGTTATTACTGGTGTAACTAAAAATAATATTCATCAAGTTTCAAAGCTTACTTCACTGAAACAATGATCGATCTACCTCACCGTTCTATAATTTTGAAATCTCCGAGTCTCTCTAGTAACTGAGCTAGCAGTTTCTTCCCAAAGAATTTTATCCTTAAGAATTTATAAGAGGGATAGGACGGTATAAGATGCAATTTATCCTAGATTTAAACAAAGCCCGTAACGAGGGGAAAGTATTAAAAAGTGCTTTAACTCCTTCAACGGATAATAAACTACATTAAGCAACAAATTGAGTTAAAGCAAAATGGAGGACCGTTGCCCTGAATTCCTTCAAATCCATCATCGCACACGTTTCGCTCTTTGCGTAGATGTAATTAAATCAAGTGTCTAATGTCTATCACACTGGGTGGCAAATAGGACATTTCTGACTTCACAGTAGAATTGCTAACTGTTGTCATTCCGAGAACAAATGATGATGCTTTACAGGGTGGAATACATCGACGCATAAACTGGTCGTGAAGTTTTATTTTATTTAAACTATACAAAATCATAGGTGTAGAACCTATGATTTTGTATAGTGTACTAGCAAAATGAGATCTTAAATGAGAAAGTATTAACTTTTTAATTTAAAATCTCACTGGGTAAGGTAGAAGTGATGATTTTCTCATGACTTTTTACTGTTTTAAGTAAAAAACATAATTATTACACAAAACATTATAATGAGGAAAAAGCCGACGAATCATTTCTATGCTATGGGGTCCAAAATCATGTACTGAGCTCACGGAGTCTATCTCTGCATCGATGTCCTTTTCACCTTGTATACTCACAATTCATTTACTTCATTTCATTTCTACCTTCGCCCCTTCAGTTTACTTCTGCTCTATCAAAATGCTTACTTCACAAAAATAGGAAGAACAATCAGCTGCAGCAAACCCACTTACCAATATGTCAAAGCTTCTTATTGAAAACCAAACCAGCTTACAGAAGGTATTCCCATTATTAGACTACTTGCCAGTCCGCCGTACTGCGGGCAATATGTGACTCGTTTGCAAAAACATACCGTGTAGCCGCATGCAGAAAAAGTAGTATTGGAACCATGCGCTATGCAGCCACGGAACCCAAGTCTTGTATCCGACCCGCCGGAAACTTGGAACTAACGAGAAAAGTTTTGTTATAAAATCTTCGTATTGAATATTAACATGTCCTTTATTGGCCATAAAAAAGACGCTGAACCGTTATGGGCATAATAATCGAGTTTGGGAAATGTTTTGCGGCTTTTAATGAAGTTATGGATATTGTGTCCGCACTTGATTAGTTGGGAAACTATTTAATGGGCAGGGAAGACATCCTGTCGTGGAAAGTTTTATTAGTGTTGGCGTGTAAGTGGAAACGGATCATTAACGTTTTGAGTGCTTTTTTCTGTTTTGACTAGCACCGTAATGGCGTTACTGTGACTTCTGAAAATTAGGTAGATTTGGTAATTACCTACCATTTACCAGACTAATATTCTCAGAGTGCCTTCGTGTGGCCCTTTATGATGACACACTATATACATATTTGACGTCACACATTTGTTTATTTATTTGATGAATGGAAGACATAATACACACAATAAATAATCGACTGTCACTCAATGAAAAGTCTTCACATCTAGTGACAGACTCATCAGATAATTTTATGCATTGGTACACAGTGTCAATGCTTGCTTTGACAGTCCCATAGATTTATTTTGCCCAAAAGTAATGTTCCTCAAACCACAATGTTGAAATAACTAAAACAATGAATCATATCCAGACAGAATCACATCCAGAATTCCAATAGTCTTTATGAATATAAAACACGACACTGGATGTCGCAATGATGGTTGATATCGGAAAAACATCGAGCAATTTTTTTGTTGTACGAGAATACAAGAAAGATTCAACGTAGAAAAAATGTAAGAAATATTTTGTATTGCTAAGGTTCCATTTCTTCAGGGAGAATTGAATAGCTCTGAGGAAATGGTTTCGTTGTTATAGATGGAAGCAGTTCTTCCCTTTCTTGCTAGATTAATTCTATGTCACTAAGATTTATGAACGTTAGCTTCAATCCGGGCGGGTACCAATGTGACTTTTAAAATCATAATAATGTACTTTTTAAGTCATCTCTGACACCGGTGAACCGGTGAAATAATAATATTTTATTTCAATACTATTTATAAATTGCTAAACCGCCTGGAGCTAGTGTGGTGAGCACTTTTTGTATGAGAGGCCTCTGCCCTTCAGTGGGACAGTTACAGGGTGGTATTACGAATATTCAATTTAAGAGAAAGGCGAGTTTGTGTAACCAATATTTTTGTGCCTATATTTAAATTAATTTAGCCATCTACCTACCTTACTCTTAAAGATATTTTTTGTAGTGACTGACGTCATCATGGTCATAATAATGTTTAGTATCAACGTAGGTACTTCTCAAATGAATTAAATAATTAAATCACTCTTACTTAGTTTTCCAGTCATCTAACAAAAGGTTTTAACTCCATTGCGACTTTTAACCGCACATTACTTATACGAAACTTTAAGTCATCCATAATTTAGTACCAATTCTAAAGATACAGTCTGCACACTAAAGTGCCTTTCTTTGTAAACTATCGAGTTTATACCGAAAATACACTACTTATACTCTAGTTTCTTCTTCATAGTGAGATTCCACACTGTTGACTAATTTAATTCATCTATATTAATACTATTTCCATAGTAGCTAATGCACCTACTATGTTATTCGAAATTGGAGCTGATACAATTGGACTAACCTACAAATTGTAAGACATGTTACGGTGAATAAATATATTCGTTTGACGAAATTTGGTTAAAGTTTGATGATGAATTAAAATAAGATTTTGGACTTGTTAATGGTAGAAAGGATGACGGCAAATAGAGATGCATGGCAGAAGAAGATATGCTGCACTGTCCCCTGATGAACTGGGATAAGGGCAGGATGATGATGAATAATATTAATATTGATTTTGTAGTAGTTTCATTATGTTGCTGAAAATAAATAAATTATATACGTATACACATCATGTATGTACGTAGCCCCACACTAGGAAATTCTCCTGTGTCGTGGGTGCGTTTACAAACATTTAAAGTCACATACACAAACAGCCAGACCCGGAACGACGGTAGTGGCGGTGGTACGGTAGTGCGCTGCGTGTAGTGGGTTCGATTCCCGTAAGGAACAGAATTTTGTACGGCCAACAGCCAGACCCGGAATAACTTTCCGGGTCTGGCTGTTTGTGTATGTGAAATTCCTAAAGTGGGGCATCGTATTTAAAAAAAATGGCATCGACACGCTAAGAAGTCCGAACCATCGCATACTTAATAATACGTACTTTTTCTGAAGTTCATAACTTTTATGTTAACGTTATTAAAACAGAAGCGATACAGAGTAAATCTGTGATACTGATTATCCGTCACATAACTCGTAGGGGTCTCATTAGTCTATTTGCCAAACGGGCTTCCCACTTAAACAACACAGAACCGAGCCAAATTCGGATCATACTCACGTAATTAGTAGGTACTAACGTTTTAGTATTATATTATTTATGTACTTTATTTTCCATTTATTTTATGTAAAATAAGGCCAAAATTGGGTGATGACGCTTCAGTTTGTGGTAAACGCCTGCTTGTAATGATGTAGCAAAGTTTGTTATTACGTGAACGCATAGCGCCTACAGTTTTACTATGAGCGATGCTTTCGTTTAAAAGCTTTGCAAGTTGCATTGATTGACGACACTATGACGACCTATGTGGCGCGGTGGGCGAAGGTCCGCCTGCGACGCAGGAGGTTGCGGGTTCGATTCCCGCCTTGGGACAAATGTTTGTACGATCTACAAAGATTTGTTCCGGGTGTTCTGGGTATTTGCTATGTATAATAAAAAATATCTATCTATGTAATGTATTGTATTAAGTATATCAGTCATCTAGTACCCATAACACAAGCTCTGCTTAGCTTGGGGCTAGATGATGCTGTGTGGATTGTCCAGCATTATTTATTTATTTTATTATTATTTATTGGTGGGTTTTGCGGGACAACTTACTATTATATATGTGAAGGACTTTCTCATGCTAGTAAGATAAGTAAATTCCATTTTACTAATTTCGTTAATACAAAAATACCCTACCGTTAATACTAAAACTATTAAAGTAATATTGCTCGACATTTGACCACCACCGTCCAAATAATCAAACTTTAGAAAAAACCCTAAAACTACCGACAAACAGTGACTTAAATTTGCACACCGCGGGTTCCATACCTTACTAGTAAAATACTTTTAATTTTCACTGTTTGCTACCGAATAAACTCTCTTTGTAGGGTTGTTGTCGATTTCGACAAAATCAATGCTAGTTAGAGACATATTTTTATTTTACTTGTCACATAATTATACATGAAACTCCATTCACTAGATTTATTTAGATTTTTCTCTCTGCAAATATCAAATCTGCGATTTTTTTTTTTTGGATGTATTTGGTGATGTGTTCTAAGGTGATTTGTAATGGGAAAAATAAGCTCTTCCATGATGATACCTCACTTGACCAAGTAATACTACATATCAAATCTGCGATAATTTTTTTTTGTAAAATTCGGATGTATTTGGTGATGTAGGTATTTTAATGTGATTTTTAATGAGCAAAATAAGCTCTTCCACGATGATACCTCACTTGACCAAGTAATACTACTTTTCAGCATTCCTTTTGGGTTCATTTGCATTAAAAAAAAAACTTTTTTTTTTCAATAATGGCATTTTCTGTAATAATAGTTATCAAGCTCGTTAGTTTCTTTCGGTGTAGTCTCAGAGTAGTCAGGTAGCGAAACACCAACCTACTTTAATAAATAAAAAAATACTTGTTGCTGTGGAAAAGTGTTTGTAAAACCTATAAATACAGAAATAAATATCATTTATCATTTAAGCATTATTTAAACTATTCCAAAACTTTAAGTCTGAAGTTCCTGAAATAAGCAGCGGTGATAGATAGACAGAGCCACAGCGTAATGGTTTCATTTTTACCACTTTAGTACAGAACTCTAAAAGGACAGGATATACCAATCCTGTTCCGAAAGATTGTAAGTCCCCAAGAGTAACACATTTTCGAAGTACCGCCAAGGAAACTAAGCTTGGATCTTTACGACACCGCAGGGTTTTCACCTAAGCAATTTGTTCCACTTTCTTGTCCTAGAAAATGTTCAAAGCTATAAAGTTTATTGTTCCTGTCAGTGTTTTAAGGATTTATGGGATTATAACTTGTTGAACAGGAGTTTTGGAAGATGACAGATTGTTTTACGTCACGATATTAAAACAGAACGGAGAGTTCCATGTCATAATTTGTTGTTCGTAAAGATGTATTGATGAACTGCTTTGTTGGTGTAGTGGTTGGGAGCGCTACTGCTGAACATGAGGTCTTGGGTTTTATTCCTGGGTCAGAAACAGTGTTATTGGATTTATCCAAAGGGGGATGTTATATCCCCGAAACTGTTCACAAGCGCGTTGGAAGATATGTTTAAGATGCTGGACTGGAAAGGAAAGGGCATAAACATAAACGGCGACTACATCTCACACCTACGATTCGCAGATGACATAGTCTTAATGGCGGAGTCGCTAGAGGAGCTGAACCAGATGCTGGACGGCCTAGCTTCAGCCTCGCGACGTATCGGTCTTGGCATGAATTTGGATAAAACCAAAGTCATGATCAATGGCCACATTGATCCAATACCGGTCGTCGTACATGGCCACCTTCTCGAAATCGTTTCCGAATACACTTACCTCGGGCAGATTCTGCAGTTAGGTAAAAACAATTTCGAGAAGGAGGCCAAGAGGAGGATCCAGCTGGGCTGGGCAGCGTTTGGGAAACTGCGCCGAGTCTTCTCGTCATCCATACCGCAATGCTTGAAAACGAAAGTTTTTAATCAGTGCGTCATACCCGTCATGACCTACGGCGCCGAGACATGGACACTTACGGTAAGGTTGGTCCACCAATTTAAAGTCGCTCAGCGAGCTATGGAGAGAGCTATGCTCGGAGTTTCTCTGAAGGATAGGATTCGAAACGAATACATCCGACATAGAACCAAAGTCACCGACATAGCTCAAAGAATTAGCAAGTTGAAGTGGCAGTGGGCTGGCCATATCTCGCGAAGAACCGACAACCGCTGGGGTAAACGTGTTCTTGAGTGGAGACCGCGACTCGGCAAACGTAGTGTAGGACGCCCTCTGACCAGGTGGGATGACGATCTGCGAAAGACTGCAGGCAGATGCTGGATGCGGCAAGCTGAAGACAGGGCGCTATGGCGCTCATTAGGAGAGGGCTATGTCCAGCAGTGGACTAGTATAGCCTGATGATGATGATGATGATGATGGATTTATCCATCTAGATTTTCGAATTAATGGCATTGGATTATCCCCTTAAGTCCCATGTAAATGGGACTTAAACATAAGTTGAAAAATGTGCGCCTACTGAAGGTATACCTCTGCCTAATCCTTCAGGGACTACTGGCGTAATATTATGTTATGTATTTAAGAAAAAAAATGAGAATCAGTAGAAAGAGTTGGGTAATCTTGTACAGACCGGCACATCAAGCTATCCCAAACTGTCGAATTTTTCCAATTGAACATGAACTATTCCTTTGGAATAAAGTTGAAAAACTACCAAAGAAATGTGATAGTTTGGGGTGGCTTGTTATGCTGGCTTCTGTACATTCTTCAGGGAACTGTTTGAGGAGATTAGTTTGGGAATAATTTTTCGGTTTATTATAGCATCTTAGGGGAATAGTTTTATTTAAATTAATTATTGGAATTATTAATTTCCATGAACGGAAAACCTTAATAAATGTTTTTATTCTTAAGGTAAGATATTTTTAGTTCAGTTTGTAATCTTTTTGACTACAAATACATATGGCGTTCTTTAACTTTATGTTGGTAAGTAAATTCATCGCTTCTTCTGAGGTTCATATTCGTACTCGTTGTTTTTTTTGTTTGGACAAGCCCGCCACACTATTCCCAAACCACTGCAAATCCTGAAAACCAGAATCAACACTGGTGACCACCAGAACAGTGTCAAACAATGAAGCCCAACGAGTCCCAGAGAAACGATTGAACTGTCTTGGATCCCGCAACGAAATTAATCAGAAAAGAACAGCGGAGGAATAAAAAAATACATAATATCCACTTACGTATTCATTGCTTAAACAAACTTAACATGGCTACCTGTGCCCTCAAGTTTTACCCACTTCTAAGTGTAGTAGCGTGTTTTTCGATAGGCTATATAACCTTCCTGAAGAATTGAGCCATCAAATACAAAAAGGATTTTTCCAATCCGAATGATAGTTCCAGAGATGAGCTAAATCAAACAAATAAACAAGAAAAGTCTACAAATTTATTAAATTCAGATAGATAGTACATATTTGAAATTCAATTAAATTCGTTTATTTTAGAACTAGTAAATACATTGTTAAATTAAAAAATATTTCGAATTTATAAAATTACACAATCACAAAAATATATACTATTATCTAAGTCTAAATTTAGGTTTGGATCCAGAGTAGTCAATATGCAGCTTGGCTCAGTACTGCATTATTGGGCAATCTAGATCCAGATCGATCCTTCATGCAAATAGCTGAAGGTAGCTGTCGGAACTGCATGTATGCGGCGCATCATTTGGCTATGCAAAAGACTTATATGCGTTTAAAAAGCCATTCTTATTTAACAAAGTCAAAGTACGATCTATGTATCTTGCCTTAAGAGAATAGTTCAAAACTGTACGCAGAAATGAACTGTTGACGCCGACAGAAATACCTTAGTGCCTGCGAAACATTAATACACCTTAATGAGGTCATAAATAACTATTTACCCCAAAAGCCATTCACTTTAAATTGGGCCAGCGAACATGCCACACAACTTTTGTAATGAATTAATTAAGTTCATCAGAAAACGTGGACATTGGCGTAAATTTGGTGCCTACTTTATTAAAATTTTTGGACAAACTTATATAAAAGGGCGTTAGTAGACATGCTACCAAACCAAACCAAACCAAAGGGAAGATCATACTTTGAATTATACTTTTGGATTGTCTGATAGATGATATGGCTAGAAAGGAGGTGACTTTTATATAGACATGTATGGAAGAAGAAGACATGCTGCGCCGGGCAGGACTGTAGCCATAGGTACTACTTTTTGTGGTCGGAGATTTTACGACTGCGTCAACGTTGCAACGCGATATTCTTCCTTGAGGCATCGTATTCGACTGCTTGAACGTTCGTCTAGTGGTCGCAAGCACTACAGCTGAGCATGCGATCGTGGATTTCATTTTCGAGGAAAATGTTTTTTTTTTTTTTTTTTTAAACGTTGCCACGTTGTTATTGAGGTATTCTATCTGTATTTTCTACGTAGCGCACCGGAGTCTGGATTCGTGCCCGGTTGATGGCAATAAACTCACCTCTTATTACATGGGACTAAAACATAACTGATATACTGTGGGTGTACTATAGCGGCACACCTCTGTCTAACCTTGCAAGGAAAACAGTTGTGATGTTATGGCACCGCCTTTTTGCCGACTAGCTCTAGTATAAGGAGGCTGTATCAATTTAAAAAAAGTGACTAAATCACTCATTGGTGATGCAATGAGCATGCGAGATTAAGAATGAGCTCTCAGTGATAGTCGCTGTACAGCGCTTCTGAAAAGCGATTAAATCACTGTTCACCGTCAGTACTAAAAGTAGCACGTCTGCTTAGGTCCTAATGGTAAATTTTGATCGGTTATTGGCCAAAAATTCGGGTAAATTTCCTAATTTAGGTGTGTCATTTGTGCTAATGTTGTCATTACTGGCCGGTAGACGTTGTGACGTTATTGCCAAAGTTTGGCCATGAGAAATTTATAACAACACTTGTTCGGAATTGGCCGTTAATTATTTGTTCAGGTTGTGGTGAGCAAGGCCCAAGATTAAATTGTTATCTTCAGATTTAATTGCAGTTGAAAATGACAAACTTTTAAGTTTTATTTAGTGCTAACTTTTGATCAAGGCTTAGCTCTCGAGCATGTCGGCAATCACTCCCGGGAAAGTATTACGGGACTAAAAAATAGGTAGGTATGTATGAGATAGGTTTCATGGTCTATCCGTGTGCCAAATTTTATCCAAATTCGTTCAGTCTTTAATGAGTTAAAAGGAGACAAACATACCGACAGTTACTTTCGTCTGTCATCATGTCTGTTTACATCGTAGGTCATCATCATCTGCTAGTCTTTACCCAACTATGTTAGGATTGGCTCTCGCAGCTGATTACTTGTATCTTACACGGAGTAACCGGAGTGCCTATGTAACCTCACGAACCCAATAGGGATGTGTCCTAGGTTAAAATATAATAAGTCTATTTGGTCTGTCAGTTAGATTACCAAAAAATATTAGACACGTATTTTTTGCTTACTTAAATAAATAAAAAGTGACAAAGATATAGCACATCAAAGTTCAGGAGAAGGGTCTTGTGACGTCACTTTTTCATGAAAAATCTGGCACGGCGTGACGTCACGCGCAATTTCAACGCACTATATCGTCGTTACGTGACAAAAGAAAACATACGTGTCCAGTATTTTTGAGTAATCCAAATATCGTAGCTAACAGAATGTTAAAGGACACTACCCTATTATTGGGTAATATCATGGCTGTCAGACTTTTGGGGCTTCTGATTACCCAAACGACTGTCAAAGATCAAAAAACGTTAACGACAGCTGGTACCAACGCTTTAACGTGATTTCTAAGTCACAGAGGGTTCCCAAAATGTAGTGGATCCACGCACTTTCCTCGGTGATCGTTGTTTAACCTTAAATGGCTCTCTAAATTCACATACTAAAATATTAGGTCTTTACCTATGAAATTGCCGTTCTGCAGTACTGGCCATTTCAAATCAAAATATTTTTTGTTTGGCTAAGAATTCTAATTTCAAATTAATTTTATTTTAAAAACATGGATTTTTTTTTCCAAAAGTAGTCATTTGTTTATTGATTAGTGTTACATTTTCATCGCATTTAAATCTTTTTCGTCATCATGGATACGTTAAAAATTCGAGTAATTATGGAATATGAGTACCGTCGTGGCAGCAACGCGGCACAAGCGGCACGCAACATCAACGACGTTTACGGAGCTAACACTACAAACCAACGCACTACCTGTTATTGGTTTGCTCGCTTCCGTTCTGGAAATTTCGACCTGAAAAATGAACCTCGCGGTCGTCCGAAGACTTTGGTCGACAATGACGAATTAAAGGCGATTGTGGAAGCTGATGATACACAATCTACGGCTGAATTAGCAGCAGCTTTCGACGTTAGCGTCAAAACAATATTGGTCCATTTGCGTCAAATTGGCAAGGTAAAAAAGCTTGACAAATGGGTGCCCCACGAACTCAATGATCGCCAGCGCGAAGTACGCGTCGAGACGTGCCTTGCACTGCTCAACAGACACACAAATGAAGGAATTTTGAACCGCATTGTTACCTGCGATGAAAAATTGATTCTGTTTGATAACCGCAAGCGCTCAGCAAGTTGGTTGGATCCTGGTTCAGCACCTAAACAATGCCCTAAAACAAAACTTACCCCAAGAAAAGTGATGGTCACTGTTTGGTGGTCTAGCGCCGGTGTGATTCAACACAGCTTCTTACCAAACGGGGTGAGCATTACTGCAGATGTGTACTGTGAAGAATTGTACACAATGATGGAGAAGCTGGCACATCTCCAACCAGCATTGGTCAATCGCTCGTCTCCGCTGCTCCTGCACGACAACGCGCGAGCTCATACTGCACAGCAGACGGTCTCCAAGTTGCAAGAACTGGGGTTGGAAGCTCTCCGTCATCCGCCCTACTCACCAGACCTTGCGCCTACAGACTACTACTTTTTCCAGAATTTGGATAACTTCTTGGCGGGAAAAAAATTCAATACCCGAGAGGCAGTACAAAATGCCTTTGAAGAATTTGTTGCCTCCCGTCCAGCTGATTTCTTTAAGAAGGGCATCAATAAACTGCCACTGCGTTGGCAAAGATGCATTGATTGCATGGGTGATTACTTCGATTAATACAAATAAAAAATACATGAAAAAAATTCATTTCAATTTTTTCATACAAAACGGCAATTTCATAGGTAAAGACCTTTATATATAAGATTTAAATTGGTTCACAATAAAATTGGCAAAGATATCGCGGAAACACAAAAAAAAAACATTTGAATTACGAAACTCGTCCTTTTATTTTAAATCTGTTAACAATACATATAAATGGTGAACAAAGATGATGCACTCACATGTAATCCAAAAATGGCCAATCAAAATCCGATTGTTACTTCCCAGTTTACGTATAGAAAAACATCCAACTTCGATGACACTTCCTTACCCTCCTAACACAAGTCTCAAACAACATTTTTACGCGAAACAAATAAGTGTTTCTTTTTTCTCTCACGTCCAAAACATAAATTCAGGCCGTTTTTTGTTTGACATTTTCACCTTTCGTATACGGAAACATCGTTATGGAATCGAGTATCCTCAAGTAACACGAGTCTTTGATATTTTATCGATTTACCATGTCTCTGTTTTAGTTAGGGAAGCCGATAACACGTTCTTTTGATCAAGCGTATCGAAGTTATTTTTGGAAATATGAAGAATTCTTTGAACTTACCTTTTTTTAGTATGTGTTAGTTCTTTGACTCCAGGTCTCCCTATAAATTATTTTAAGAAAAAAGCTACCTAAGTACCAATAATATAACTATTTTGTTGATTTTTTATGCAAATTTAATTATTCAGTTTTCATATACTGACGACCTATGTGCCGCAGCGGGCGAAGGTCCGCCTGCGGTGCAGGAGGTTGCGGGTTCGATTCCCGCCTTGGGACAAATGTTTGTACGATCTAAAAATATTTGTTCCGGGTGTTCTGGGTATTTGCTATGTATAATAAAAAATATCTATGTATGTAATGTATTGTATTAAGTATATCAGTCATCTAGTACCTACAACACAAGCTCTGCTTAGTTTGGGGCTAGATGATGCTGTGTGGATAGTCCAGCATTATTTATTATTTATTTATATACGAGTATAATAAGTTTACGAGTAAAATTTCCACGACTTACATTTTTAACTCTTTTACTGTGATTTGACTGGGTCTACAACGGCTCTTAGCTCTAAGCGTTTAGTTAACATCTTGTTTTACCTTGTACAACAAACAAATGAATATGAATATTTAAAAAATAAAAAGACGGAAACAGAACAATTTGTTTAAGTTACGGCTACTAGAAGACAGTTTTTTATGCGTGCACACATCCATTCACACTGACACACAATCAAACGAGTCCACTTTTTGGAAAATAGCAATTTTGCTGTCGTGCAACACAAAAGAGTTCTCAAATCGTTTTAAACTCTCGTAAAAGAATCTAAGGGGAAATCTCACAACGCTTAAACGCTTATTCAATTGAAGAATGTTCCAAATCAACCTCTCAGTGTTTGGAATTGACTGTTAATTGTGCAAGTTTGACGATTAGCCAAAGACAGATTAAAATTAATCGCTCCCACTGCCCTCCTTTGGGGAGTCGTTGATTATCCATAGGGTTAGCAGTGCGGTTTCGTAAAACCCTCTTCCCTGTTTGTAGACGAATACATGTTTCTTTATTTATTTTTATGGCACCTTAACAACTTACTCACTAAAACATATATAAACAGAAATCACAAATAGTTCTAGGTATAGTGAACTCATCACTAATAGAAGTGCACAGCACTTGCAGAATAATAAAATAACAAATCAGATACAATCACAGAATTTAAGTTTTACAATAAATATGTTGAAATACTTATTTGCTGTTGAATTTGTGTCCCTGAAATTCTTATTATATAAAATTTAGCCTTGATGAAATAGAGATAACAATTAAAACTGGTCACTCAGTAGTCGAAATTCAACTGTTTTAAGTTTCTGCAGTTCTTCTGCATTTGAACTTTAACTATGCCAAATCTCACACTTTTCCGTGCGCGCAATATTCTTAAAAAGAGGATCCGCAGTTAGATAAATCCAACCTATTACTGTAATACTGCAGGGCAAAGGCCTCTTCTCATACAGAGAAGCTACGAGAATAAATCAGTTGAGTTGGCGATTTCATATTTAAATTAATTATAAGTCCAAATTTCCTCACGATGATTTTTTTTACACCGATCTCATGGATAGCCACTTGGTGCCAATCATGAAATCAGCATAGTTTTGAGACATTCAAATAGTCTGTATTTGTTTATTGAAGCTTACATTTCAATTCAGTTATTAGGTAGAGTATTAAATTCAGTATTTAGTTGTTTTTATTACTCCAACATCTATTTTTCGTGCCTGACATATGAAATACTCGGAAGTTTTATCAACCCAGCTAACTCAACCCTTGAAGAACCTTACTTTTGACATAAAAGGCATTTAACTGCTAAAATTCTCTTCTAATTGCCTTTTTGAGCAAAACCGCGATCCAACAAAACCACGGCCTGTCGCTACTGACGTAAATAAAGCCACGTTCACATAACTGCCACTTGACGCTATCACACGTGCAAAATGTCCTAACAAAACGCGCTACGTCTCGTGAACGCTTTATGAACCAGATGTCTTGTTATAAACGCGTGTCTCACCCCTAATCTGAACTTTAACAGCCCAGAACTGCCACTGAATGAAGAACGAGCGAGCGGAAGAAAATGGCCTTACTCCACCATTATCAAAAATATTACCCAGCAATGTACCTTCGGAGGAACCTGCAACTCTCCGCAAAGATGCCTTTTGGGAACAAAGATTTTCCAAGTAAGAGCTTGGCTCTGTCGCACGTGACTTTTAATTACTAATTTCACGCTCGTTGTGGTTCCCTCGAGGGGCATTCGTATGGTTCCCTTCGGAGCCAGGAGTTACGATATCATGACGTCACGGAACATAAATCATATTTAATCGTTGGGTTTATATGGGCTATGTAAATGCGAGCTCGCGCCGAAATGATAAAGTTATGGTGTTTTTGCAAGTGTAATGATGACGGATTGGTGGATCTGGTGATATTGTGGTAGTGGTTCTGATTTAGTGGTTGGTTTAATTGACAGAAAAATGGGACTAGGATTTAAGAGCTAGATAGAATACTATAAACAATTTTAAGGTCGTGACCTCGTGGAAGCCCGGTGTGTACTTTTGTATTTTAGAAAAACATGTTTGATAAATTAATAAAGTAAAATATATGTTTTTATACTAGATCCGTGTTTTCCTATCTTACTACTCTGAGAAAAAACACCCAAATAAACTCGATCCTGCGATCGAGTTGGTTTGGGTATTTTTTCTCAAAGTGACTTCTCTTTTAAAGTCCAGACATCGTCATGATCAGATCACGTGTGGACTATGCAGAAAAGTGTCTGAGATGGTCTTTTGAGGAAAGATCCACACAGATTTGAGTGGATAGATGTTGATATTGTTGCAGGGTATAAGCGTTCAATTCTTATTTGAGTTCCGATCCAGTTTGCAAGTTGAGGATGCAGAGACGGTAAGTACGTACTCACTTTGTCCTGTTTGACGAAAGATGGCTAGCTGGATGAAATATACAAACGTCTTTGAGAAGGCATCCTTGACAAGCAAACAAAGCGCATGACATGTCCTTATCAGATGGGCCGACTGCCAACGAGAGCCAGGAGGTTCAGACTAGAAGCTTTTGTAGAAAAATGCACAATTTTGAGTTAAATAACCTTAAATTTCCTGCCTAAATTGTGACTGTGCAGTCTATTTTTACACTCTAAGAAAAAAAGATATGGCAAAATTCAATCAATTAGGGGATTGATTTTACTGGATAGATTCAACCCCCTGATCCGTGATCGTTAATGTGGTTGGTGCGACGGTAGAATGGTTTGTTGGTTGGTGGGTTGGTGGTTGGTTGGTCTTGGTTCGTTGGTTGGTCATTTGGTCGGTTAGTTGATCGATTGGTTAGTCAGTTGGTTGGTTCGTTGGTTGGTTAGTTGATCAGTTGGGTAATCGGTTCGATGGTTAGTTGTTTGGTCGATTAGTTGGTTGGATGTTTGCTTAGTTACTTAGTTGGTTAATTGGTTGGTATGAACATACCATTGGTACAAGACAAAAGTAGTACCAATGGTATCGGATACCTATCTATGTTGCCTTTAAATCTTGCAATGACACCTAGCAATCATGATTTTAATTTGAACACAAATCTCAACAGTGACACCATTTATAGCTCGTTCTTACATTTAATCGATTTGCAACACAATATTATTTACCAGCGACACCGTCTATATTTCCTTAGAAGTTACTTAATGCAATACATTTCAAACACTTAAACGTTACCTATATTATGATTTACGTTCACTTCGATTTGACATTTTAAATCAACACTACCTCTTAAGTGTGAGGCAATCCCGTCCACAGTTAAACTTAACTGGCATTACCAATCATTTCATTCTAAAAGACCTACAAAGTGGGTCAAGTTGTCTTAAAGATTGACTGGAAACTGCGGATTAATTTGGTATATGTCTAGTTGAGTGGTTGAATTCTGCAAATTATCTGAGTACGAAATTAATCAATATTAGTAATGCCAACTTGATCTTTATCATCGTTAAAACTAGAAGCACGATACACGAACACGTTTGGATAAATCAGCTTCACACTTCTGGTCAAGTGTTGGATATAACCACTTTTAAGATGTCAGGCAATCTACTTAGATATTTCGTACGTCTCAAAAAGTAGTATTCACTGTCATAATTATGAATATAGACGATTGATAATAAGATACTAGTGTTACTGGTTATAACAGTCACATTTATAAAATAACTGACCAGCGATACAGAGGATTATTCTAGTTATAGGATTCTCGCTCTTAAGCGGTCTTACTTATCTGCAATTACCCTTATAATACGAAACTATTACAGCTGTTACTCTTTTTATACAGAGAGAGGTACGATCATTGACCTCCACGCTTGCTCAAAGCGGGTTGCCAATTTCTAAAAAAAAAATCAATCAACAACAAATTTCGTAAGCAAAACTGAACTTCGAGTTGAAATAACTATACTAAAAATATTATTAAACGGATTTACAACATTTTAAATTGATAATAATTAAACAAAAAAAAAACAACTCAAAGGACTAATTAAATCTTTATTCTAAAAAACAATTAACTAAAACAGTTCATAACTTTTAGCTTTGTTTAAGAAAACACACAGCTAAAGCTGTCAACTGCATAATAATATCTATTAACAAAAAATCTCTTTTGAGTTTTCGTGTTTACATCAAAGAAAACAATTAATTTGTGGTAAACAGAACTTTTGCGAAATCTAATTAGCGTGTCTAGCATTCTCGTGGCATTTCGTACTTATCTCTAATCTTTTTTTTCTTTTAAAGGTAAACGAAATGCTTAGCGATGCCAGAGCTATATACCTTGCCTTGCTATGTACCTAAATGAACGCGACGGTATTATTTGCAAGTACAATCTTTTGGTCGTTTTTGTAGAAATGCTCCGCGATGTTAAGCACCATTAAGGTACCTAACCGCTCGACAGAATTATAAGAACTAGTATTCACTCGCGACTTCGTCTGCGTATGTCTTGGTGTTTTGGGCATTTTTATCACGTGTTTCTTTTTAAATAGCGGCTTTTTTTGTCAAAGTCATACTCACGAATCTCTTCTGCTTGGTTACTGTGTTTTATACATCCCTACCTATTCATCACATCACTACCTATTACTTGCTGCACCGATAACTGATTATAATTTTAGATAATTTACTCTAAAAATATACTCATGTTAGAATTATTTCACTAGGTATTTTTCTTTATTCAAATTTACACAGGTTATACAGCATTTACATGTAGTTCTTGTCATCATTTATACCGACAAATTATAATAAATTAACTAATTACAAGCTAAAATTCATATTTTATTTTTAATAAATTGAAGACGAACTAGTTTAAGCATAGTTACTGGCGTAGTAAAAGGTATACTTTTTTTAGAATTGCCGATTTGCGATATAGTTTCCAAGATTGTGCAGCAACAAAAAATGTTCCGTCTTCCTTCACTCTTATAAACCGATGCGGTTCCTTCGAAATTTCAGAGATGGAATGTCTTTCAGCATTAATAGACAAATTATTATCTTTTATTTTTCTTTTTTTTATAAACGTTGCCCTACACTAGGAATTTCTCCTGTGTCGTGGGTGTGCTTACCAACATTCAAACTCACATACATAAATAGCCAGACTCGGAACAACTATCTGTAGGCCATACAACATTTTTTGCGGGAATCGAACCCACAACACGCGGCGCAGCAGTCAATCACTCAGTATATGCGGTAACCGTGCTGTCAAATTATTATAAAATGTGTGGCAGTTCGAGACGCATTCTTTTGCGATTTTTTTACTTGATTGGTTGACTGGGTTTATCGAACATTTTGGGTTGCTGAACATGTTGTTACAATGTGTGAGATGTGGTAACCTCGGAAACACCAAAAAATTAGTGTACTTAGTATTCACAGGCTTTCCATATTTTAATAAGATTGAATCAACATAGCTTACACACATTTAAGATTTACGTAACGGTATTTTCCAAGTGTTTAATTAATGAAACGTGAACGTTGTTTGCGAGTGTTTAATTAATAGAGTAGTTAAAACGATTTCTTGCGTAAATTTTAAAGTACCAAATTCTCCCGAGTTTACCAAGAAATGTGAAAAACCAAATACAATTTAATCAATGTTTCCTATGCACAATATTGGCTTTTAGTGACAAAACTAACGCAAGCTCAAAGTTTAAATTTGTTTTATAATTACGTATAGAGAAGCGGTTGCTTTGATCAATGTAATAATCCCAAGTAACTAGTAACTCCTAGATACAAGATAATGTAGGAAATGTGAAGATGAGTGTGTGTGTGTGTGTGTGTGTGTGTGTGTGTGTGTGTGTGTGTGTGTGATGTGTGTGTATCTGTGTGTGTGTGTGTGAAAAAGTGTGGGGTATTCTCTATCATCACAATTGTTTATGGTGGTTTTTTTTTAAACGTTTCCTCACTGGGTGCGTTTAAAAACATTCAAACTCACATACACAAACAGCCCGAACTGATAACCCTGCAGATATTTGTTCCGTGTAGGAATGGAACCCACGACACGCAGCGCAGCAGTCAATCGCTCAACCAATGCGCCAGCCGTGCCGTAATACTTTAATTTTATACTTAAACATATAAACCTGAAGAGGTGTGGTGGGCCGAACGTGAGTGATAACAGAACTAGTATAAACTGGCCTCGCATTTTGTTAAAGCTCTGTACTACGGTAGGCCATCTGAATGCCAGTCTGACAAGTGACGTGACCTCGGTATGACAGTTAAGAACTTGATATCATGAAAATTTTTTGATGAATTCTTAAATTAATTTAGTACAAATACAATACTGCCTCGTAGTTCTAGTTTTAGTAAGCGTAAGGTCTAGGGTTTAATTACCGGGTAGAGCAAACTGTAATAAATCCAAAGCTGGACATGTGCCCTATTTGATGGCAATAGGCTGGCCCCTTTTTACATGGGCCTTGAACCTAACTAGCGGAATGTGGGTGTATTATAGACTGATACATCTCTGCCTAATCCTTTGGAAAATACAGGCGCGATGTTCTATATGTTATGTTCTGTAAATATTTCTATGTTTCGTTTTACAAAGCTCTCTTTAGAAAATTCCGGTAATAGGCTCAGTTTAGGCCCTTAATAAATGCGGCCTAATTTCGTACACACATAGCTGCTGCCTATAGAAGCGAAAAAAGGTTATTCATACAAGTTTTCCAATACACCCTAACTCATTTATTTATTTATATATGTCAGGCGTGGGGGTAAATGTCACACTTTAGTATAGAGAAATCATTTTCCCAGTTCTGGGAACAATCCACTTAAATGTTTTAACTTATTATGAATTTCTGCCTAGTATAGCTTCGTCTTTATTATATAAGTAGTGATCGAATTTTTTAGGTCTTACTTGAAATGGCTTAGTATCATAACTCATTTTGTGACATCGAAAAACCAAAAAATAATAAATAAACGCGAAGTTGTCGACATTTGGGTAGTGGGGTAGTGGACTCAGCTATCATTGTACTGATAGTCGTTTCGGCCAACGGCTTAATAGCCAAGAGCCTCGACCAACACCTGAGGAAGCTCTCGTTAGGCAGCTGGATCAAGGGCTTGATTCAGAAAGCAATATTGGATACGGTTCGTATTGTTAGGCGATTCCTCTCTCTGGAGCCCTGACCACCAGTAGCTTGGACCCTGTTCCCGATAACGATGGGCTACTATTTTTTTATATTTATAAGGAATGTACTGAATAAAGGAGATAATAATAAAAAAAATTTTGTGCTAACACACCAATCAACTAAGCATAGCTTGTACTATGGCGACTAGTAAATGGATAGACATACTTATATATACAAATAAATATCCAGGGCTCGGGAACAAATGCTCGTGCTCATCACATAAACATTTGCCTCTTACGGGATTCTAACCCGCGTCCCCTAGCTTCGTAGTCCGGAGAGCGAACCACTCGACCAAGGAGGCTGCCAATACAATTAAAATTCATTACGTATCGAACCCCCTCTTTACCCCAGAACGCATATTAAGCCATCGTGCAGACTATAATACGATGATCTTTGACAGTCGTTACGGGGAGTCAGACGGCAGTACAATCAATCTTACCAAAGGGTATCGTCTTACCCAGTAATTGGGTTGTGGCGGTTAGATAGGTTGCCGCTCCAGGTAAAGTACCGGAATTTAGATGCATCTGGTTAGACTAGAAGCCGTCTCACTTTTTGTGTTTTTTTTTTAAAGTCGTTTGTGTTTTTTTATTAAAAAGTTTCTTAACAGTTTTTATTTCTCGCTTTTCAGTGGGTGATTAACATTGAGGTATACCATATCCAATATAAAAAGAAACGTCTAAATCGAACTACAATGCAAATCCGTTACGCGTGGACCAACGTTAAAAAAAAGTATCGAATTAAGATCTTCCTTTTTTCATCGCTTAAATAGGATAAGTAAGCGATTATTCGAAAAAGGAACGTTTGCTTATTTCCTTTGCCTCCCTTTCCACAATGTTACTATCTAAAAATCCAACAACTGATCCATTAAATAATTATGTAGATCGCAATAAAATTAATATTAAACATTTCTAAGTAAACCGTAATAGAAACCTTTACAAATATTATGAATACTGAAAATTGAGATACATATGTTAATACAGGCATATTATACAGATATATTAATAATACGAGTAGTGTCAAATTCCTTTGATAATTTTTCACAAACAAAAAAGGTTCATGTTAAATTGGGAAAATTTGACAGTTTGGGATATCTTGATGTGCTATCGTGGGTACATAGAGAAATCCTTCATTATGCAAAATTACATAAAATTGTTATCATACCATACAAGTATAAGTTAACCAATTCTCAGAACTTGATTCAAATATCAGAGTAAGTTATTACAAATCATGCTCCAATGATTTTACTATAGGAAATCTATTTACAGCCAAACAATTAAATATCATGAACAAGTAATAGCTTGTATTAATGTTTCTATAAATAAAATAGTATCTGGCGCGCTGTGTAAGAAGTATTGTTATTGTGTGCCAAAGCTTTAATTGAAACCGTATTTGGCACAATATTGTGAGCATTAAAATTAATAAAACTGCATTATCTGAGGGCATATTGCCAGCGCTAAGCCTAACTGGCTACGGACTAAACAAGGAAATAATATCTATAATGTAGGTATTATGACAGGAACATAATGAGTGATTGTTTACCACTGTAAGGGTATTGGTTCCCTGTAAAACTACAAATATTTCTAGTGAGATTCGAATCTGTTAACAATACCAGAGGAATCGTATAGAATAAGGAATCACTTTAATTAATAAATTCACTAACAAAACCAGTGTTTTCACAACATTTATTACGAAACGACGATCCCATACTTTAGAGCGCCATCTATTGTAAACTCAAGGAACTTATACACGTCGCGTTGTCCCGCGAAAGCTTGTGTCGTATTCATTGCTGACAATTTCAGGCGGCGTAAAATATTTGTAAATATTTCGTTTCCTTGAAAGGTAGGGAACGGTGAGGTACGGGGTTCGATCCCGGGTTCACATAGATAACAAAGATACTATAATATTATTAAAAACAAAAGTGGTTTTTGAAAATATAAGCTGACAATCACACGGAATGAGTATTATTAGTTTGAGCTTCGATACTCACAATATAATTATGATTTTTTCAGAAGTACTTGTCATCGTAAAATCGACTTTATCAATTATATCTTCTAGGTGGAAATACTGTTAATTAAAATTATGGAATTGTTTTTTTTTATGGGTTTCAAAGTATAGTACGTACTCAGTTAAGTCTTATTTCAAGTACGTAGCTGGTACGGAAGTTACATGGTGGAAACAAGTATTTTTCCAAACAAATCGAATGGATGAAATTTTCTGTATTTCAAACGATTTAGGTCAGATATCTTCGTTGAAAACTTAAGTGAAAAGCAATCGACTAAAATAATTTATCGCTTGTGTAAGTGTCGAAGTGCCTCAAGGCAAAACCCTAAGTTTAATGACGTGGGGACAGGGTAGTAATATTATAGATATCCTCAACAAAGCACTTAAGTAGGCATGTTAATATACTACTAACTATACATCCGATACGTATACTCAAGATTTGCCATAAACTTATTCAAAGCACATCAGCTCAGGTTGACCGTTCGAAAGCTGTAGAGAATAAATATCATAAGCCATAAAGCCGATAATGAAAAAGACTTTAAAAGCTCAAAAAAAAAGAAAACCAGTTTTGTTTTTCAAAATTGTCGAAGATGAGACTATCGACTGTAAAACGTCATCCCAGTGAAAAAACTATGGTTATTGATAAACTAATACACTTTCGAAATTTCCAATATAATTGACAACATAACCTGTCAAATAATTTCTTAAACAAATTGAAGCGTGCTTACAAAATTCCTTAACACGCAGATATGATCATATGGGTAAGCGAATCGTGTGTAATTTTAGCACGAGCTTCCATAAATAACCGTTCTCTATTATTACATGCGCCTTAATCAAAAGATTATAATCTCAACATTGTCGGATGCGACTTAATCGGGCCCTTACGACACAGAATAAACTGTAACAGAAGGCCAGCTCCGTGAAATGGGCGAGAAACTATTGCATACACACATGGACGTACGAATGTACGATGTACTAAACGAGCGAAGGCACGTTCTTTACTCTCATTCTCTCAAATTATCTTTGAGTTAACAGTTCTACCTTTATATGTATGTATTTCTTCTGTACGTGTGTATGTATCTGCACTTTTTAAAATCAACTGGACCAATTTTAATGGTTTTTTTTTGTAGGTTTGACGGTCCCTGGATGGTTTGTTTTCTCAATTCGACCTTGGGACCGTGTTCGGGTAGGACAACGACTGTTGGGTTCACCAGTCTATACTAAAATATAAAGAAAATCGAGAAAAAGACCCTATATTTCGTCCGGTTCTTAGTTTGTTTGGTCAAGATCGACCTTCAAACAAATGTAGTTAGCGAAGCGCTTGCTTGCAGCCACGGTACGCAGATACGTGTCTATGTCTAGGTGTGCGTGCATACTCGCTGTTGTATGATACGAAGCCGGACTTCTGTACGCTATTATGCCCTAACCATTGGCTTACGATCACTTTTCACGCGAACTGATTCGAGATTTCACGCGATTGCGCGCAGTCATGATGAATTCGTTGAGAATAGCCGAACAAAGTTATTTGTCGTGATTGTAACGTATTAATCAGCGGTTCAAAATAGGTAGTGAAATACTGAGCGTTTAAAATAATGAAGAACTAAATAAGGTTGTTCACTGAAAATATTGTGAAAAAATATTTTTTGCTGGAAGGTAAATGACGGAGTATAAAAAGGTCGTGGCAGTTTTTAATCAAAAAGGAAAATAATAAATTGCAGTATTGTATCTTTTTTCCAAGTTAACAATAGTCTGGTCAATGTATTAATTTTTTATTTCATTAAAATTATACAATTATTAATATATGAAGAAATAAAATAAATAATCATAGGGCATCAAAAAATTCATCCGCATCGTTGTCAACGGGAAAAGTGCCCAGAAGGCTGGCAGCATTGCCACGTTGAATGGCAATGCTGATTCTTTGGCCAAAAAAGGCCAGCCCTCTGGTCACGTGAAGAGTGGACCAAACGTTTCGCGATGTATTAATGTATTAATTAAATCAATAGTTTTTTGATATAAATTGTACCATTTTCTAATAGAATCAAATATAGATAATCAAATATAAATATATGCCACACCACCTTTACCTATCACTCGACTATTAACTATTATTAACTCTAATCTGTCGAATTAGTACAGCTTTGCGCTCGCATTACACCCTGACGAAATCTACGTGCGCTAAATAAATAACATAGTATGGGGCGCTTATTATTTCAGGTATATGGATAGCAAGCGTTGGGAATAGTAAAGATTCTTTAAAGAGGTCATTTAATTATTATTATTTATTTATTTCTAAAACACTTACAATCAATTTTTCACTATGTTTTTAACATTTAACCTGATGGACCAAACAATATTTTTTAGTTATTTATTCATTTATTTATGATAAGGTTTTTACATGAACTTAAAACAAGGCACACAAATAGACCCCTGGGATCTGGCCTGAGATTTGATCAACGCGCTGTTACCTAATTAAGGTTTGAATCAAAATGATGTAAAATTGAGTGAGCATCTCCATTATAAAAAGGATAGATAGACTGAAAGCGACTAACCAAAAAACTGCTTAGACTGCTTAAAAAGGGCACATTTTTTTTGCCACACTTATTAAAATAACATAACATTACACCTATCTTCCCCTATGGGTTGGACATAGGTATACCTGCAGTGGTTACCACACTTATTAAAATAACATAACATTACACCTGTCTTCCCCTATAGGTTGGACATAGGTATACCTGCAGTGGTTACTATACATTCACCAGTTATGTTTAAGTCCAATGTAATAGGTAGCCTATTACCACTAACCGGGCACACATCCCGACTCCGGGCTGCTGTTGAGAAATTCGTAATGAAAAATCCTATCATTGCTCGACCCGGAAATCCAACCCAAGATCTCATGCTTGGCAGTCGCGTTTGTGACCACTAGATGCAGTCCACGCAGAGTTATTTAAATCTAGATAATTGTATTATAATTTTAACAATAACACAATGATGGACACTTCATCATCATCATCTGCCTAGCCTTTTCCAAACTATGTTGGGGTCGGCTACCAGTCTAACCGGGTGCAGCTGAATGCCAGTGTTTTACATTGAGCGACTGCCTATCTGACCTCCACAACCTAGATACTGGGCAACACGATACCCCTTAGTAAGACTGGTTGTCACCCTTTCGGGCTTCTGACTACCCGTAACGACTGTCAAAGATCTACAAATGACAGCCGGGACCAACGGCTTAACGTGCTTTCCGAGGGACGGAGGAGTCTCGATATGTTACGAACGGTCACCCATCCACAGTCTGACCTCGGCAAGCGTAGTTTAACCTTCGATCAACCCCTGAGGCTGTTTTTATTTAGCCACGAGCTCCTTCAATAATGACTACTTATTGGCAGTAAATCGTACTTTCACTTTTTAACCCTATTGAAATTTTGGACCTTCCTTCATGTGTCTTGAAAAGCATGATAATAATATTATGTATTAAGATCATATTCTCGCTAAACAAACGAAAACTTTTATTTAATTAAAATGATACAATTATTAATATATGAAGAAATAAAATAAAATAAATAATCACAGGGCATCGAAAAATTCATCCGCATCGTTGTCAATGGGAAAAGTGCCCAGAAGGCTGGCAGCATTGCCACGTTGAATGGCAATGATGATTCTTTGGCTAAAAAAAGGCCAGCCCCCATATTCTCGCTCATGTCAGTAAAGCCAGACAAACATGTAATAACCTAATAAAAAGTCATAAACAAATGGTACGGGCCAGCTGTCATTTAAAAATAGAACGAACACGACCATAAGAAGTACCTACAACATTATCGATGATTTCAGTAAAGCACAATAGGTACACGATAAAGCGGTCTTGGAAAGTTATCAGTTTTAATCGTAAAGTTGATGTAAATAGAATATTTGATGCGTGAGAGTTCAATGAACTCTGGGAACAGTAAATATTTTCAATAATATGATACTGGGAATTTTGCTCATGGAAGAATTCTCAAAAATTCTCGTGACGTCAGTGTAAAGTCTGCGGTTGAAAATAAGTTTTATTAACAGACTCAATATTTTAATTAAATATGATATTTTAAACATCATCGACTGGTCATCGTGTGTGTATTACCTAAATGATTATAGTGGATGAATTTTTTGTCATTTCTAGTAACTATTCTTCTAGTTAATAGACGAGAGATAATTTCCAGTATTATACTTTTTAACTCTTTTAAAGGAAACCTAACTAAATAGTTGTTTATTTTAAGTGTTATACTAATTTGTAAAACACACATGCATACAAATTACTGAAGACTTTTTTATGCAGTCATTGTACAGAGGCCAGCACATCAAGCTACCCCGATGTGTCAATTTTTTTATAGTTTTTCAACTTTCGCAAAAGAAATAAGGTTCATGTTCAATAGGGAAAATTTGAGGTAGCTTGATGTGCTATCGTAACGAACCATTCTAGCTCTCTTCTTAAAACTCCTGACTTCTAACTTGAAATTAAGAATAATTCAAAACGATTTAAGCTCTATTCCCTATTTAATAATAAATAAATAAATAATGCTGGACAATCCACACAGCATCATTTAGCCCCAAGCTAAGCAGTGAGTTGTGTTATGGGTACTAGATGACTGATATACTTAATACAATACATTACATACATAGATATTTTTTATTTTACATAGCAAATACCCAGAACACCCGGAACAAATCTTTGTAAATCGTACAAACATTTTTCCCATGGCGGGAATCGATCCCGCAACCACCTGCGTCGCAGGCGGACCTTCGCCCGCTGCGCCACATAGGAAATGAAATGAAAAACGTTGTTTTCCTATCGAGGAAGAAAATGAAAAACAATTTTTGCCTACCGAGGACCGTGCCCTCATTGTGCAAGTCACAAGAGCGTGTGCTCTTGCCTGGTTTCTTTAACACAGTACAAAAAAAAAGGTTTCGAATAAATTAATACGTTACAGTTAACGATTAACATCGCCCATTCAACAGATTCTAATCAAAATTAATTACTGTAATCTCGACTACTTTATCTACTACATGCACGTGTACACCAATTAAATGGCTTGTTTGTGAGCACGATAGCATTAATCAATGTTATAACCAAATCATTGAGCACGTTGAAATAACAATAGTAACTGTGAGCGACAGTTTTCAGATAATAACAGTGAAATAGATTATCATCTATTTCAGATAAAGTCTCACAGATCATCAAAGTCGAAGTCAAATTATTTATTTATATTAGACTACTAGCTGACCCGGCAAACGTAGTTTTGATATTTTAAGCCAAAAAAAAACAAAAAAAAAATGTTGATGGATGGACCATCCTTATCACTTAGGGATATGAAAAATAGATGTTGGCCGATTCTCAGACATACAAAATTTCATACAAATCGTTCCAGTCGTTTTGGCGGAGTTAACAAACCTTGCGACACGAGTTTTTTTTTCAGATACATTAAGATTAAAAAGGCCCTTTAGAACGCCTTATTTAAAATAAAAAATTAAATACTAAAATTATTCAGATGAAGTATGGGCAAGAAACTCCACAATTACCTACTCTTTTTAAATATTTTTTTTTAGAACAATTTGTAAACATTACACAGTCTAGTCTAAAATATTAACCAGTCATCTGCCTAGCCTTATCCCAACTATGTTTGGATCGGCTTACAAACTAATCAGATGCAGCTAAATGCCAATGTTTTTCATGGACCGACTATCTATCTGACCTCCACAACCCAGTAACTAGGTTACAGGATACCCCTTGGCAAGTCTTGTTGTCAGACTTTTGTGATTCAGACTGTCAAAGATCTGCAACGAGAAGAATATTCACCAATATCTTGAACGTATTTTCAATCTGTTTTATATAACTGTAGTGGTTTTTAGTTAGCTAAAGTAAACTCCACGTTAGCGGTAGCAAAACAGCAAATTATAAGCTGGTCTCGCATTCTATCGCTTCTCAGTCCTACACTAGGTCAGTTTCCTGTATATCAAACACATTCCTCTGCCAATTTGTTTCCACTGGCACAACTGGCTCGGTCACGGATGCTCCTCGATATTATATTGTGTCAAAGTTCTATCTCGTGTACACACGGCTACATATCAAGCTATACCATTCCAGTATAAGCTGGATGTTAATTGTTTGTTACATTTATTTTTTGTTTTACAAATTCATAAAGACCATGGGAAAATTTGAATGATGAAAAAATTTGATGTTAGCATCATTTTGTGGGAATGTAAAATGTAAGCGTTTTTTTTTTTTAAGAAACTTTGCCCCACACTAGGAATTTCTCCTGTATCGTTTTTTATTTCAGTGCAAGCTTGAGCTTACCCAACGTTAACGGTAAAAAATATAAACAAAAGAAAACGAATACGCAAGTTCAGAAAATAAACAAAATGTCACAAAAAGTAAATTACAGTAATTACATGAACGTGCATGTTAGGTATCTCGTTTTACGTATTGACAATGTAATTATGTATGATTTATGTATTCCGAACTACCTACTTAGGATTTGACTTGAGCGACCCAATTATTTTTAGAGCCATTAGAGGTCCATTTGGACGGTGTTACAACTGTTAGTATAATAATGATGTATGTTTTGAAAAATGATCAAAACACTTATTGTGATTACAACGAAAATTACTTTTATTGCATTCAGAATTAAGTGATCAGTAAGTTTTAGTGATTTCATTTGAAATAACACTTAAAAACCAAAGAAGAAATAAAAATTTGATAGGCATATAAGAGGCTATACAATTATTTTTGTGCTTTTAAGTTCAAACAAGCGCACAATAGTGTTGCCAACGATCAACGAACTAAGCGTTTGAAAATATAGCAACGAATTTTAAAGTTTAAGCGGATTACTCTTAACTTTATTTGTTTTTTGAGATATCTAGTAATTCGATTGCTAAAATATAAAGAGATTTGATTTAGATAAAATCACAGCATTTTTTTATGTTGAACACAAAATGTCAAAGGTTTGAGGTGTATGTCTTTTGTGAATAAAGGATATTAAATGTTATTTTACCATAAACGCGGTTGTAAAAAATTCATAATTAGGTAACCTCCTCCAATCCTCTTGCCCTTTTCCCAATTTATTTGGGGTCGGCGCAGCATGTCTTCTTCTTCCATACATCTCTATTTGCCGTCATCTCAGAATTCACGTCCTTCTTAGCAATATCATCTTTCACACAATACATCCATCGTTGCCTGAGTCTCCCTCTACTCTTGTAACCCTCTACATTCATACTCAAAATTTTCCTCACAACAGGATCCTCATTCCTTATAAATAGGTAACTAGTTTTTAGAAAAAATCGGGTTTGTAGAACGTATTTTTGTCACTCATATATTCATGAGAGTTTCTTTCTAAAAGTGGATGTGTTATTTTATCTACGGGTAACGTTTAGCAAAAGCCACCCGTTACGGCCATTTAATAACAACCTATAATATTGTATTTATTATTTGCCAACTCTTCGTCCTGCTGCTCTTCTGCCAATTTATTTGGAGTCGGTGCACGCCTTCCTCTTCCAAACATCTTAATTGCCGTCCTGTCAATTGTTACTTCCTTTCTAGCCTCATCCTTCACTCATTCCATCTTTCGTTTCTTTGGTCTTCCTCTAATCTTATAACCGTCCACATACGTACTCAAAACTTTTTCCTCCCCTTTACGGGTCAAGCTAGCCCGCCTACCTGAGCCAGTAGTTGCTTAGATTAGTCCCTAAATAATATACCTATTATATCCGGCCCGTCCCTTGCTTTCCTCTCTCAGCGACGTCCTAAACCGAGGCTGTACGGCGAGGAAGTACCCCGCAGTGGGTGCCCTTGAGATTGGTGGCTTAGCTTTTTAGTTTTTTTACGCTCTGGCTGGATGCCTTAATTTCTAATTAAGTCTCCATAGGAAAGTTCGTTTAAGCAGTAGCCCTGTAGCCCCAATATCCCTGAAGGAAAAACAGCGAGATGCCAATTCTAAAAAAAAAAGAAATCAAAACTTTCCTCACGACATGTTCCTCTTTATCGCATGATCATACCATGACAAGCGGTATCCACGCTACTTCTCGGTCACCGGTGCCAATTTCAGATTTCTTCATGTACTCGTATCTTTCACACTTTAATCAAACTAATAACTCAATCAACTCAAACATTAAACAAAATATATTTACACCAAGTCAAAGTTACAGGATTGTAACTACAGGGAGGTACCTGCACCCGTTGCCAAGGCAACAATATAATTTAATTTATAGAACAAGTGGCCACGTTTAAATTACTATTCCTGAGTGCTTTTCAGAGTTTAATATAACTCTGTGCAGAAGCGATTTTGGATTTGCTCGATGACATAATACTCAGGCGGAAGTAATAAAAGTCGCACCGCACTGAATTCTCTCCCGAATTCTTTAAAACTGGCCGTGAAGAGCAAGTTGAATACGGTTTGAGGTTCCGTACGTTTTAATTATTTAACCTCCACTGCATACTCAGAAAGCAGTCGTGCTGATGTATTTTTCTAGCTCCTCCGCTGTTTTTTTCTTATTTATTTCGTTGCAGGATTTTCTAATACTCATTGAGCTTCATATAGTAGACGCTTTTCTGGTGGTCGCCACTGTTGTTTTTATCTTACAAGAGTAGCTGTGGTTGGGAATAGTGTGTCGGGGTTTGTCCCAAAGTAAATTCGTAGGTCGTGGATTGAACCTAATCACGCACTTTAGTTTTAGTAAAGTTCACCACTGCTGAAAAACGGTTAGGCAAAACCGGTGTAACCTAGAATGAAAAAATCGAAAGCAAGATAAATTCACCAACACGCTTTGGGCCTGCGTCACAGAGACCTTACACACAATCCAACTACCAGGTAGGTAGGTACCAGGTAGTTGGACCGTTATAGACAAATACTCTAATACCTCCATTGGATAACTAAATATAAGATATGAATAAACTACAACCTCATTCATGAAAATTAATCCGATCCTAAAATTACATTGAAACCTAGACTATAAATAGCCATTTACAATAAAAACAAATGACTATATCAATATCAAAAGGTTATTGAATGAAAGTAAAGACTGAAATGTCAAACAAAATAGAGACAGCTAAGAATCTTTGAGATAATTAATTGGTTAGTTCAATCGAGCTAAATATAGCACGGTATTTAGATTATTTTCAGGTATAATAAGAGTAGCCTACTGAATTTACACTACTTTTGACGTTATTTTTCCACGGATCCCTGATTCTGTTTCTAAAATAAAAGTAGCCTAAGTTACTCTCTATCATCAACAACAAAAATGTTCAAATTGTTTTTTTTTTTGGTATAACTGCCATATACTTAGTAAACTGCATTTAACCAAAAGCTATTATTTTGACATGCATACAGATACTTCAATTTCACTTATCTGTATAGATTCATTTTGACATATTTACATGGTTTATTGTATTAATATAATTTACATAATTAGTTCATCTATTCCATCTTCTAAATATATTTATTATGTATATACATATATAAATATGAATCCCTATTTCCCTTGGTCACAGCATCACGCGTGAACGGCTGGACCAATTCCGCTAATTGTTTTTTTGTTGTGTTTTATATTGTAAAGAGAATATTCTTATGGAAAGGAACATTAAGAAAATTGCTCAGAAATCTAAATATATGAATGAGTCCCTATTTCACTTAGTCACGGCATCACCCGTGTACAGCTGGACCAATTCCGCTTGGAAATTATTTTTTTACTGTGTTTGTTATTGTTAAGAGGAGGTTCATACGAAAGAAAAAATAAGAAAATTGCGCAGAAAATTGGAAAAAATCAAGAAACTTAACAACTATTTTAACTTCGCACGTTTGACAGTTCGCGCCATTATTGACTGGACAACGTCTGTCAGGTCAGATTGTTCATGATAATTTTATACCTTTAAATGTGTGCATGTCTAATTAAAGCTAGTATGTACAAGGATCACATGTGTTTTTAAATATCTTATGTCATCTACTACTATTCAAATTAAAACTATTCTATGATAGTTGCCATAAACAATGGAATCGAAAATCTAAGATGTACGAAGAGACTAATAATATCTTAAGTATGATTGATATTGCGGAACCCTAGAACGAATATTTAACTATTCAACGGGCAGAATTAATTTATAAGGGCGTAGGCGTAGGCTAGTAATAAAAAGCAATATTTCATCATTATAATCAATGAAGCTAGCTTTTATTACTGGCCTGTGTTTGTTTTTGATAGTTTCATAGAGTTTTGTGTGTAGGGCGGTCATTTTTAAAACGTTTACGTATTGTATAATTATTACAAACGACTCGCCCCTTATAACTGGCGAAATGTGGATATACAGACGCCAGACAGACGTCTATCCCAAACTGTCAAAAGTTCGTAATTGTACATAAACATTATTCTTTTGCTATAAAGTTGAAGAACTATCAATGAAATTTGACTTGTTGTGAGTGGGTTGGTTTGATGTGCTGCCCTCTGTACTTTGGTTATATTTGTGTCTTAGCCTTCGGGTAATAGGTACAGGCGTGATTTTATGTGTGTCTAAAATAATTTCCACTTTAATAATTTTACTGAAAATTATTATAAAATTAAAAACGGAGTAATTTTAAATAAAACACTGAATAAAAAATATAACAGCGAGCAGTTTAAGTAATTGCTAAATTAAATTATTGTCTTTTTTAATCATTTCAGTCAAATGGCATAAATATTTTTTACAAATGATTGATTATTAGATTTGTCTTGACCCCTTAAGCAAAAAACACATTTTTAACACCGGTTTGAGCCACGATTGACTTAAACAGAGCAGAAGAATAGTCTTGTAGATTATTACAAAATTATAATGATGCAAAAAAAGGAAGAAGACAATACTAGTTGTATTGTAAAACGCACATACCTAGTGTTTTACATAAAAAAACCACTTGTGCCTGTATAATCTATTCCTACTTCGACATTGAAAATTACAAGTTTTTTATTACATAATAATTCACAAACCACAGGCTAATAAAGAACGCACGTCTATTCATCGGAACAGTCAGTAAATAACATCATAAATTGGTTATTTCGGATGGCAACATCTACATCAGGAGTGGTTTGAATACTTTGAACAAGTTTCTAACAATTTTTACGCTTTCCTATCGGAATTTTGTTAAACTTTTTTATTGCAAAATATTTTTACGGCAGACACTAGGTATTTTTTATGATCAAACTTCTTAGACATGACCGTTTTAGTTGGATACAGCGTCCCGCCCGGGGCACTGAAATGTCGAAAACATTTTTATGTGTTTTTCGCCTATTTTCAGTAACACTACGCGACACCTAAATTTAATCTATACTTATGGTAATGTAATAATGCTGAGGAGTTTATTTGTATTTTTGTTTGAACGCGCTATATTTCTGGAACTGACAGTTTGATTTGATTTAATATTTTTGCATTTGATCGCCCAATTCTGGAGGTAGGTTACACTACGACTCTTAGGAGCGGGTAATACCGCGGACTTCAGCTTGTGCTAAAATAAAAGCGCACTGTTTATTGTACTATACTTATTGTTTAGGCGTTGTTTATTTAGGTTTTTTGGGGGGATTCATTTTGTGGTTCGTTTGCAGATCTATGTCTAGACACCAAGCAGAAGCAAGTCTTGTACAAAAACTGGAAAACTAAACCAATATGTATGCATTTATAATATGTGTAGGTAGGCCGCCTTTGCCCTGCAGTAGGAAAATCAGGCAGGCAGGTACCTAATGATAACAAAACGACTTTAGAGGACCTATGTGGCGCAGCGGGCGAAGGTCCGCCTACGACGAAGGGGGTTGCGGGTTCGATTCCCGCCTTGGCAGCATGGTTTGTACGATCTACAAAGATTTGTTCCGGGTGTTCTGGGTATTTGCTATGTATAATAAAAAAATGTATATCTATGTTATGTATTTTATTAAATATATCAGTCATCTAGTACCCATAACTCAAGCTGTGCTTAGCTTGGTTCTAGATGATGCTGTGTGGATTGACCAGCATTATTATTATTATCTTAATATACATAAATTACATGTCACGTTGTTTGTCCGCTATGGAATCCTAAACTACTGAACCGATTTTAACAAAATTTTGCACATAGTGTGTGTTTTGGTCAAACTTAAAAGATAGGTATGTTTTTATTTCGATTATTGACCTCAATATTTTTTTATTCCAAATTAAATGATTTCCTATAATAAGTTTCATACATTTCCAACAGATGGCAGTGTAACTTAACTTTTGAGGCGGTGCGAAGTTCGCCAGGACAGCTAGTTATATTATAAAACAGAAAAAAATGGCTTCCATGAAAACGATATTCATGGATTGGCTTTTAGCCCACCCACACTCACCATAGCATTCTATCAGATAATAATATTTATTAAATCCGCACTCTATTGGTTCCATAGGTGAGCAGAGTCGGATTAGGTCACTGCATTTTAATATTTTATTTCCCGGCACAGCGATTGATGCACATTCAATGCATAAAAATGTTCACGCTAGAATTTCCGATAGGCAATCTATCTAAAATTCACACGAAAAAATGCTACATTCATCATTTTTAGCAACACGTTGTCAACCCGTCAACGTTCGCTAGTCGTGTGCGGCCAAAAATAAATATTTATTAAAATATGCGAATAATTATTGGCGATGCAGCCAATCACGAGGCGCGATTTATAACCCGCCACTGCTCTTGTTTATTTTTGTACTGACAGGGAAATTGAGCTTACTCTGGATTTATCAACGGGCAATACCGTAGTAAATATTGTTGCCTCACAACAGGGGTGCTCAAACAGTCGGTCGCAAACGACTGTCCGACCGATTGCGCAGAAAAATAAAATCTAAAAACGACGTTGATTTCACAGACATGATACACGTTTGTTTTCATTTTGCCTGAACGCTTTAGTAATAGTAATTACTCGTTTTTAAGTACACACATGAACTTTGCCTCCATTTCCAAGGAGTTCTTTGGCAGTCAATCTTTAAATGTCCAAATATTTTTTGGTAGATCGCCGATACTGTAGGTCTGAGCGGCCCTGCCTCACAGCCTCGGGTTTAACAGTTCAATGGTACTGAAATTGCTTTATGATTTAATCTGGTCATAAATTGTATGTCAATTATGGGCTTCTCTGTCCAGACTGTGGACGTTAAACCGCGGATGCTGCCAACATTACAGGGTTGCGCAGTTGTCAGTAAAATTGCTCTGACGACTTTATTTTTAAAGCAACTACATAGCTGGGCCCGCGATTTTGTCCGCGTGGATTTAACAAACCATGGTTTTCATATTTTGCAAGGAACCCTTATTATTTTCCTAAAATAAAAGTAACCTCAGATACTCTTCATCTCATCAGATATCTGCCAGCGAAATTCCTGTCGAAATCGGTTCAGCCGTTTCGGAGATTACCTCAAACAAACAGACAGACAAAAAATGTAAAAGTTTTTTGCCATAACTACCGTATAAACTTTCATATGCTTTTAGTAATAGACTGTTCTTTTGACATTACAAACTGACATTTCAATTTTATGAATTTGTATGGATTATGCTAAAGCCTGCTTACGTCAGGATACAGCGTGCTTTACTGTTCTATAATGATAGGTTTTCTATTTGTCGAAGTTGTTCCAATTATGTAAATTTAGTTAATAAATACTTCTCCAGAGTACATTACGGTACTACATTATTTACATAAAGGCAATAAACATGTTTCTAGACGTCCTGTGGTGTGCTTTAGCTACCTTCTACGGAATCCAATGTTCCAATTTAATCGAGACTGCTCTAAAACATAGGTATATCTTATAACAGATATTTAATCCACCGCATAAAATCTGACTGCCGCGGATGTACAGTCAAACAAACAATTTACAGGCAAAAGTATTTATCTGCCCACTACATTACCAATATTAATTTAAGTAAAAGTCTTTAGGCTTATGGTAAACTTGGGAGAGGGTTTAAAAGTTGAGTACTCGGTATACTCACACTATTGTTTGAAAGTACATAGTTGCAAGTAATAAAATAGTTAGTTCGACTATACCCGCTCTATAATAGAGATCACAATAAGACCTGCCCAGTCAAACACTTTAGGTACACATGTGTAGACCAACGAACACCAACCTGTTTTACACTCTATTTGTATTACTTCATAGTTTAATTTCACTTGTGATATTTTAATATCCGCTTTAAGGTGGTTAAGAAATATATTAATAATAAGTTTAGGTTAAGATAAATAAACTAAAATAAATAACGCTGGACAATCCACAAAGCATCATCTAGCCCCAAGCTTAGCAGAGATTGCGTTATGGGTACTAGATGACTGATATACTTAATACAGTACATTACATAGATAGATATTTTTATTTTACATAGCAAATACCCAGAACACCTGGAACAAATATTTGTAGATCGTACAAAAATTTGTCCCAAGGCGGGAATCGAACCCGCAACCTCCTGCATCGCAGGCGGACCTTCGCCCACTGCGCCACATAGGTCGTCATATCGATGGTAAGGGAGAGAAGCTATCTATGTTACAAGGGTAAGAGATTGAAAGAGAAACAGAGAGAAATATAGCTTATGACTGCCATATTATACCGCATTCTGCAACTCATTTACAAATACCACTACCTCTCTCCTTTCCATACAAAACAATATTTACGAAGACGCAACTACATTGAATACTTCTTACTTCTTCTACTTCTTTTTATCGACTGCATGGTTGGTCTTGTGGTCGCAAGCAATACTGCAGAGTATGAGGTCCTGGGTTTGTAGCCCGGATCAGGCAAAGTGTTACAAGGTATTTCCATCTAGAATTTCTCAGTAGCAGCCTTTGAAATTGTGCCCGGTTGATGACAGTAAAATCGCCCCCTATTACGTGGAACTTAAACATAGCTAGCAAAATACGGGTGTACTGAAAGGTACACTTCATAACGCCATTCAGGTATTGAAGTAATGACTTCAATACCTGAATGGCGTTATGAAGTGTGAAATTACAAGAATTCCAAAAATTCATAGAAATCATAATGATGATTTCTATGAATTTTTGGAATTCTTGTAATTTCACTCTAGGAATTTCTCCTGTATCGTAGATGCGTTTACAAACATTCAAATTCACATACACAAATATCTAATCCCGAAACAACTACCTGTTGGCCTTACAAATTTCCGTTCCGTGGGGGAATCGAACCCACGATACGCAGCTCAGCCACTGCGCCAACGATGCCGTCTTATATTCCTGTTATGACATTCAAATGTGCCTTCTATTGGTTTAATTGAAACAAACGATTCGGCTTTGACTTCACTTCGACTCCCCAAAACGTCCTTTCGGCTTCACAAACGAAACCAATCCATCAAATAATTAATTAACATCAATTCGAGCGATCATCGCAAGCAACCAAGTAATTAGAGAGTTTCCGCTGTTGAATAATAGAAGGTGCGCCAGAGACAACGCATGCATTAGTCCTGTAATGGATGCAGTTACGTCCTGTTTGCGATGCAATTGGAACAACGAGGCAGACGACGGCAGACAAATAATGCGAAGAGCTGGCTGAACACTCCACGTATTATTTTAGTCATAAAGGTTTTGGCAGAAGGTGGTTCAAAGCGTAATGCTAGTGGAAATGGGTCACACATTTTAAACTGAAGTGTCTTAGAAAAGCAATAGCCGTTGGGTACTGAAAAGTGACTTCAACCGGTTTAAATATATTCTAATTCCGAGCCAATACGATTCCAATATTATTTTTTCAAACACCTGATTATATTATACACACTGTCAAAATCAACTCAGGAGTAGCGTCTAGCGCGCACAAAGCCCGATCCCGAATTTGGCACTAGCGTCGAACTCAAAAGTACGAAACGTCTAAGTCCAATGTTGATCGATCGGAATGAAAATCAAGAGTAAGCGCGCAGTTCTGTTGAAATCTTCCCTCGAAAAGTTAGGTGAGGTGGGCGTGAAGTGAACTGTCAATCCCTAGAATTATAATGGGATGGCACCTCACTTCACCTAACTTTTTGTGGGTACATTTTTATGAATAGAATAAATTATTAAGAAGAATTATATATTAAGTATGCACTCGAAGAATGTGAACGATTTTTCTTATTTTTACATTAATCATAATAATTATACTGTATGCACGGCAGGTAGCTATATGGCGCTGGTGGTGAGGTCGGCTTTCGATAGCTTTCATTGGTAAGTTTTATGTAAAGATCTTTTCACACTAAGACGCCAGATAGTATCTACGTGCTATTTAATTCCATTGGTGATTATATCATCGTGTAGAGATTGATTCATGAAGGATCTATTAAGTTTTAAGGCACGGCTAGACTATCGGTGTTTCAACCTATAACAGCGCGAGTCGGGACTTGATGGCAATAGGCCCCCTATTATATAAAACACAAAAAAATAAATATATATTTAAGGGATTCCCTTACCTACCTACTTTGGAGAAAAGTGGCGCAAAATTACTGTGAAATTAACCATCGACGCAATTTAAAAGTGTTGGGGTTTCAATATTCCAACCTTGTGTACCGAAGGTTAAAAAAATGGTAGTTAAGTAATTGCTTTCTTATCAATTAAACATGTTAAGGTGAGAATAATTTCTAAAAGTAACTACTACTCTTTCTTTTCTTTCTCTTTTTTGAAAAACGTTGCCCCACACTAGGAATTTCTCCTGTATCGTGGGTGCGTTTACAAACATTTAAACTCACATACACAAACAGCCAGACCCGGAACAACTACCTGTAGGTCATACAAATATTTGTTCCGTGCGGGGATCGAACCCACAACACGCGGCGCAGCAGCCGATGGCTCAACCACTGCGCCAACCGTGTCGTCAAACTATAAAACTACTAATAATACATACTCAAAATAATCTTAGTTAGCAACATTTTCATTACAATCCCTAAGGCTAGCGCTACACCTGAGCCAAAATCCTAACAGTGCATTAAAACTTACCCCTTAATTAATTTAGTTGCAAATTTCGCGAGCGCGAACGTTCAAACTATTGTGCACCCAGCCTAACCCACAGGTCATTGAATATGTAAATACTTAAACTTAAGTACTAACTTATGTATAGATGCGAGCGATGGCGTCTAACCAAATAAGCACTAAGTAATTAATAGCTTGTAATTAAATTAATGGAGTAATACCTTCATGATGACTAGATGTTGCACGACTTAAATTAAGTGTGTAACATTTTTGGTATAATTATATTTATTTATGACGCCGATAATAATTATCGTGAGGTATTTTAATTAAGTGCATGTGTAATTATGCAGTCGTTATAATTATATGGTTGGCACTTAGGATTTAGTAGAGAAGCTTTAATTACAGTTAATTTATTCTGTAACTGGCATTAAAGTTTCATGTTTTTGTGCGTTTTAACAGTTACAGTGACTATAGATTACTATAGAGTATTTTATACTCAGTTTTTCCTAAATGAGAATATATGCTGTTTATAGTTGCTTTATATGATACATTTACTTTTGTTTTACTATTTAACACAAGAAACGTATCCTTAACTTAAATCACTGTAGTTTGTAGGTTTTAGTTTATATAGCATGGTTTGTAAAGATTTTAATTTTTTATCTATTCCGTGGAAAATGTTTGGCCGTATTTTATAGTAGTTCTTTCTACAAAATGTAATGTTACGCTGTTTGTTTTCCCTAATAAATAAAACAAAATAAAAATAGAACATAACATCACGAATGTGACGACCGATGTGGCGCGGCAGGCGAAGGTCCGCCTGCGACGCAAGAGGTTGCGGGTTCGATTCCCGCCTTGGGACAAATGTTTGTACGATCTACAAATATTTGTTCCGGGTGTTCTGGGTATTTGCTATATTTAATAAAAAATATCTATCTATGTAATGTATTGTATTAAGTATATCAGTCATCTAGTACCCATAACACAAGCTCTGCTTAGCTTGGGGCTAGGTGATGTTGTGTGGATTGTCCAGCAATATTTATTTATTTATTTAATGTACTTCTCGAAGGGTTGGGCAGCGGAGCACCATATTACTAGGTATGAGTAGCAACCACATTTTTCGCCAATAATGTTTAAGTCCTATGTAATAGGGAATGAGCCTATTGCCATCAACCGTGCACACACCCAGACTCCGGGCAACTATTGTAACCGATATAAGACTAACACTAACACTTTAACTAATATCACATTTTAATTTTATATCGGTCACAGTAAACCGCCATTTTGGAAATACTTCATTTCAAATGTTGGTGTTCAAATAGGTACGCCTCTGCCTCACCCTTCGGGGATTACAGGCGTGATGATGTATGATACTTTGCTATTTGCTATTACGAGGGCAGTCTTGGTCATATCATCACAGTGGTTTGAGGATAGGGTGGCGGGCTAGTCCCAATAAAATATATATATATATATATATCAAAACGGTTACCCACAAAGCCCTAAAAAAAAAGAAAAGTAAAGTACCAGCCTATTACTGTCCCACTGCAGGGCAAAGGCCTCTTCTCACACAGAGAAGTGCTCAAGACGGGTTGGCGATTTCAAACTTATATTAATTATATAAGTCAAGGTTTCCTCACGATGTTTTTCTTTACCGATGTCCGTGATGTCCAAGATAAACTTAGAAAGTACATATGAATTGAAAAACTCGCATTGGTACTTGCCCAAGTTTGAACCCACAACCTCGTGCCTAAGAGGCGAGGCCTTAACCACTGGGCCATCATGACACACAAAGCCCTATTCGTGTATAAAATAAAAACACTAGAAAATACACGAGCCGCATTTATTCCCGTGGCAGACTAAAATCCCTAGTGATAAGAAACAAGCCTCGCATACTGAGTGTTATCAAATCATAATTCATAACGTTTAAATGTATGCACACGAGGGGCCTAATGTTATTTTAATGCGAAAATTTATACCCGAGGAGGTAGATTCCTAAAGCACTCGCAATCGTAAAATCCGAGAGTGATTTTGCAGAATAGAGATTGTAGAATTAAATCGGTATATCGAAGATCACGAATTTTAAGAGAAGCTCTTTATAACTTCAAGCGAAGTTTACGTATGCATAACATCGAAATCACTTTAAGTTATGATCTAAAAATGTGATGGTATTCCAAAATTTTCCGTGATCAAAAGATTCAGATAAAACATGTCTTTTAGGTAGATTAAATTATCATGGTTATGAGTAATTTACTTTTACAACTACTTTATTAAAGTGGGGTACCTGGGCGTCAATTATAATAATAAATCGAGCATCAGAAAGAGACAAACTGTGACACATATATGACTGACGATGCTCTGTCGATGGGCAACAACTCCCGGCTGTTGTATTTTAGTATTTTTTTCAACAATTGCATAAAATCACTACTATTTTATCTGTAGGGCTACGTACCATAGTACACACATTTCGCCTATCATGTTTTGTCTCAAGTCATAGGTCGCATGCCACTAACTGGAATGCAAATCCGACTCCAGGCTGGTACTGAAAAGAACGTAATAGAAAAATCCAATAACACTCTGTCTGACCTCAAAATTGACCTCAAAATTGAACAAAAGACCTTAGCAGTATCGCTTGACCAAAGCAGCAGTCAAATTTTTACGGCTAAAATTGTATGTGAGCTTTACGTATGCGTTCGAAAGTAACGTGCAATTTGAGAATCGAACACTCTGTCAACTTAATAGACGTATTGTGATGTATAACAAGCTTGCTCACTGTTGCATAATAATAGTTACATGTCAGGACATGTGCACAGTGTCTAGCCATCGTTTTGTTCCTTTTACACTTCCGTAGACAATAGAACTTCGCGTGGGTTCACCGTTTGCGTCTGTTTTGATGCTGAACGTGTTATCTATTCATTTTATTCGAATCTCCTTTGGTTCTTGCTACATTCTTCTTTCTAGCGTGTCGATGGTTGACTGGTAGAAAATGCCTATGTCATTAAATCCACCTCACTGTACATTTTTGTCCTTAAAGTATAGGGATGTATCGTAGGTAAAAATATATAAAGTCTATTTGGCCCGCACAAAAAACATTGGACATGTATTTTTTGCTTACTCAAATCAATAAAAAGTGACAAGGATATAGCAGATCAAAGTTCACGAGAAGGGGCTAGTGACGTCACTTTTACCTTAAAAGTGTAGCACGGCGTGACGTCACGCGTAATTTTAACACATTATACCGTCGTAATTTTTGGTTTACGTGAAAAAAGAAAAAATACGTGTCTAGAATTTTTGAGTAATCCAATTTATCGGACTAATCAGAAGTTTTAAGGACACTACCGTATTAAATAAATAAATAATAAAGTTTTATCAAGTTATTTTCTTGTCCAGTCCAGCTGCAGTGCTATTCTACGAATAATTTTCTCGAGAAAATGTAGCTGATTTGAAGGTGAAGTGAGCTGTAGGTAATCCTGTATTAATCAAATCAAATCAAATCAAATCATTTATTATCAGGTAACAAAAGACCCATAGATAAATACCTTAGAATAGAATAGAATAGAATAATTTATTTCAGATAATTTAAATCCATATCTTGTTAGTATATATATAATAGGTCTTTACCTATGAAATTGCCGTTTTGTATGAAAAAAATTAAATGAATTTTTTTCATGTATTTTTTATTTGTATTAATCGAAGTAATCACCCATGCAATCAATGCATCTTTGCCAACGCAGTGGCAGTTTATTGATGCCCTTCTTAAAGAAATCAGCTGGACGGGAGGCAACAAATTCTTCAAAGGCATTTTGTACTGCCTCTCGGGTATTGAATTTTTTTCCCGCCAAGAAGTTATCCAAATTCTGGAAAAAGTAGTAGTCTGTAGGCGCAAGGTCTGGTGAGTAGGGCGGATGACGGAGAGCTTCCAACCCCAGTTCTTGCAACTTGGAGACCGTCTGCTGTGCAGTATGAGGTCGCGCGTTGTCGTGCAGGAGCAGCGGAGACGAGCGATTGACCAATGCTGGTTGGAGATGTGCCAGCTTCTCCATCATTGTGTTCAATTCTTCACAGTACACATCTGCAGTAATGCTCACCCCGTTTGGTAAGAAGCTGTGTTGAATCACACCGGCGCTAGACCACCAAACAGTGACCATCACTTTTCTTGGGGTAAGTTTTCGTTTAGGGCATTGTTTAGGTGCTGAACCAGGATCCAACCAACTTGCTGAGCGCTTGCGGTTATCAAACAGAATCCATTTTTCATCGCAGGTAACAATGCGGTTCAAAATTCCTTCATTTGTGTGTCTGTTGAGCAGTGCAAGGCACGTCTCGACGCGTACTTCGCGCTGGCGATCATTGAGTTCGTGGGGCACCCATTTGTCAAGCTTTTTTACCTTGCCAATTTGACGCAAATGGACCAATATTGTTTTGACGCTAACGTCGAAAGCTGCTGCTAATTCAGCCGTAGATTGTGTATCATCAGCTTCCACAATCGCCTTTAATTCGTCATTGTCGACCAAAGTCTTCGGACGACCGCGAGGTTCATTTTTCAGGTCGAAATTTCCAGAACGGAAGCGAGCAAACCAATAACAGGTAGTGCGTTGGTTTGTAGTGTTAGCTCCGTAAACGTCGTTGATGTTGCGTGCCGCTTGTGCCGCGTTGCTGCCACGACGGTACTCATATTCCATAATTACTCGAATTTTTAACGTATCCATGATGACGAAAAAGATTTAAATGCGATGAAAATGTAACACTAATCAATAAACAAATGACTACTTTTGGAAAAAAAAATCCATGTTTTTAAAATAAAATTAATTTGAAATTAGAATTCTTAGCCAAACAAAAAATATTTTGATTTGAAATGGCCAGTACTGCAGAACGGCAATTTCATAGGTAAAGACCTAATATATACTAACAAGATAGTATATAGTATATAGTATATACCTTAACCTAAGTATACATATTTATAACCGTACTAAAACTACTGCACACGAAGAGCCGGTGTCGTGTTACGCTGCGAGGTGTCGCGTAGCTGGCCGCGAAAACGCCGATACAGCACACCTTTCGGCCAAAACTCTTCCTTGAGGAAGGTCATCAAATGGTGAGTCGGAACGCGCACCATGAATGACTTGAAATTGGTGCTATGGCGCGCTTCCAACTTCTCCACCCTCAAGGTCCAGTTGGTCTTCACCCGTAAGTACTCTACGATGTCCTCCGTCTTCGTAGAATGATGCAAACGGGAAACGTACAACTGTGTCGTCGGTACTGCAGGACGTAGCAGCGTGTTCGGTCCAGCCAGCGCCGTCCCACACTGGTTGCGATAAGTAGGCTTCCTCTTCTTCCTCTCCACCTTAATGAATTAATAATAATAGGGGTTAACAATTTACCTCACGCACACTTCACCCAAGTTTTCAGATATTTTTGCAGAATCAAACAGCAGTATTTAGCTACGAAACACATCATTTGGTGACACAGTCTTTAGGTCCTCACGTGTTGGAAGTAGTGAGAGTATGCCTCGGTCGGTAAGTTTTATTGACGCAGTAAGAAGTGCATCGGGCAGCCGACGGGGTCTTGTTGCTTTACATCAGACTTAAAGAAACGTTTGGAGAGGCATCTGGACTGTCAGCATTCTGAGATCGAGATTATTCTCATTGTAGTTCCCGTAAATTTTCTTAAGAGTCGGCTTTAGTGGGATTACATCCTATAGATTTTATTATGGTTACGGAGATAGGCTGCATAGACACTGAAGAGCGAAACCTGCAACAGATATACCCTGTACAGACCTTGTACTGAAAGGTTGAACTCGTAAGATTCGAATTCGTAGAGCTGCTTTTAAATATCATGCTAGGAGTGATCAGGAAAAGGGGTGGTTGACGATTATCACAACAACAGCCAATCACACTGCAAAAAATAATGAGATAAAAATCGGGAAGCAGGGCACAAGTGGTGTCAGATAATTCCTCAAAAAAAAAATACCTAGCAGCTGAATATTTTTCAAACTGGATATTTCAGCCAAAACGTTGGTTTCACCTAACAGCACTCTAGACCAGAATGTAGGCAACTAGACACTGTTCAATTTTACGAACAAAACCTGACGCCGCTGAAATATTTTTTATTTTAACACTGGCTGGAAAAATATTTTAAAGATGCGTGCAACCACAACACGCATGCGCCTTTTTACCTTTAAACCGCTTTTTGGGCTTCATAAAAATGTAATAAGGTTTTTACGTAACATTTATTATTCAACATAATTTAGTTAAGTCTAGGTAAGCTCCTTAAATATACACTAGCCAAGTCTGAAGAAAACTTTTTAGTCTTACCAGAATACGTAAGTTTTCACGACACACGTCTTATTGAATATGTTTTGACGACCGATGTGGCGCGGCGGGCGAAGGTCCGCCTGCGACGCAAGAGGTTGCGGGTTCGATTCCCGCCTTGGGACAAATGTTTGTACGATCTACAAATATTTGTTCCGGGTGTTCTGGGTATTTGCTATATATAATAAAAATATCTATCTATGTAATGTATTGTATTAAGTATATCAGTCATCTAGTACCCATAACACAAGCTCTGCTTAGCTTGGGGCTAGATGATGCTGTGTGGATTGTCCAGCAATATTTATTTATTTATTTATAGGCCGTCCTACACTTAGGACGTAGCGTATATCTAACGATCGGCCAAACATAGATAAGTCGTTCTTCGATGTCATGAATAACATTCTCATGATATTCACAATTTCCATAAAACAAGTGTTCTTATAAAGTCATGTTCAGACTTGCTAAATTGACCTCATTTTGATTATTCTACCCTGTGTGAGTAATATCTTGATGAATGTAATTTCATTGTATGTTATCCATTGCCGAATTTCTTACAACCTTATAATATTCTTACGAACTTTCTTATCAATGTATCTCGTTTTCAAGAAATGATCGCGTTTGCAGGCCACATAACAGGAGTCCGTCCACTATCCATATTAAGCTGAATAAAACAGCTTTAAAGTATAATCTGACATGAGTTTCAATATTTATGGGTTAACAGACGCCTAATGTTGCCATAAAAGAGAATGTGCAATGATTGTCGTTTAAAATTACACATTACGCGTTGCATTACCAACTCCGGTCACAAATCGTCGATTAAATGGTACACAATAATGCAAAGAACGTGACGTATTACGCATTTTGTATGGGATAGCAAAATGATTTTAATTTGCAACTAGGAGGTGACCGCGAGTGTGATTAATATTAACATTAATGTTGCTACTTCGATTTGGGTTGAAGTTATTTTTTTTTATCTATATAATTAAAACTTATACACAAGTGAAAATATACCACACTGCCTAAGACATTTTCTTCCAGTCTTAGGGTGGTGCAGAGACAGAACATGGCGTATGCAACATGGTAAAAACTATTAATTAACTAGAGAATAAAATCTTGATAAAATTCAAGAACAAATACATATAAATATACACGAAAAAATACGAATTCAAAGTATATAAATATACGTTGATGGAAAAAAAACTAATCCAAAAAATCAACTCTGAGATGAATCGACCAACTTCTTGGGAGTGAGTTCAGGTGCCTTCAATTTGAATATAAACCAACTGGCTGTCTCCCTGATGTTCAGTAGGAGAGCATTCTAGAGGAGGACCGCCCGGACGAAGAAGGAAGAGTGAATGAAACCAGAGCGACGAGGAGTACCTTGTAGAAATTTATGCTAATGTCATATATCCTGCTTAAGTTTTTGACAATACCATCACCCATAAATATCATATCCATATCGAACATGCCTTGAGGCTTATCACAATAGTATTAGACGATTTTAAAGCTATGGACGTCAATGAATCATCTTCCTTGCTGATATTCTTCGCTACTGTGGCTCGTGATTCCCCACAAAATCCTCTTTTCTCTGTCAACATTGAGTCACTGGTGTCCGTCTTTGAAATCGTGGTATGCTGTGTAAAGCTTGATTTCAAAAGATAAGATTTTATCAGATTTAATAGGATCACGAACATTATTACTAAAGTTCAAAACATGATTTATTCAACAAAAAGACTGATATTAGGTCTTTACCTATGAAATTGCCGTTCTGCAGTACTGGCCATTTCAAATCAAAATATTTTTTGTTTGGCTAAGAATTCTAATTTCAAATTAATTTTATTTTAAAAACATGGATAATTTTTTTCCAAAAGTAGTCATTTGTTTATTGATTAGTCTTACATTTTCATCGCATTTAAATCTTTTTCGTCATCATGGATACGTTAAAAATTCGAGTAATTATGGAATATGAGTACCGTCGTGGCAGCAACGCGGCACAAGCGGCACGCAACATCAACGACGTTTACGGAGCTAACACTACAAACCAACGCACTACCTGTTATTGGTTTGCTCGCTTCCGTTCTGGAAATTTCGACCTGAAAAATGAACCTCGCGGTCGTCCGAAGACTTTGGTCAACAATGACGAATTAAAGGCGATTGTGGAAGCTGATGATACACAATCTACGGCTGAATTAGCAGCAGCTTTCGACGTTAGCGTCAAAACAATATTGGTCCATTTGCGTCAAATTGGCAAGGTAAAAAAGCTTGACAAATGGGTGCCCCACGAACTCAATGATCGCCAGCGCGAAGTACGCGTCGAGACGTGCCTTGCACTGCTCAACAGACACACAAATGAAGGAATTTTGAACCGCATTGTTACCTGCGATGAAAAATGGATTCTGTTTGATAACCGCAAGCGCTCAGCAAGTTGGTTGGATCCTGGTTCAGCACCTAAACAATGCCCTAAACGAAAACTTACCCCAAGAAAAGTGATGGTCACTGTTTGGTGGTCTAGCGCCGGTGTGATTCAACACAGCTTCTTACCAAACGGGGTGAGCATTACTGCAGATGTGTACTGTGAAGAATTGAACACAATGATGGAGAAGCTGGCACATCTCCAACCAGCATTGGTCAATCGCTCGTCTCCGCTGCTCCTGCACGACAACGCGCGACCTCATACTGCACAGCAGACGGTCTCCAAGTTGCAAGAACTGGGGTTGGAAGCTCTCCGTCATCCGCCCTACTCACCAGACCTTGCGCCTACAGACTACTACTTTTTCCAGAATTTGGATAACTTCTTGGCGGGTAAAAAATTCAATACCCGAGAGGCAGTACAAAATGCCTTTGAAGAATTTGTTGCCTCCCGTCCAGCTGATTTCTTTAAGAAGGGCATCAATAAACTGCCACTGCAAAGATGTTGGCAAAGATGCATTGATTGCATGGGTGATTACTTCGATTAATACAAATAAAAATACATGAAAAAAATTCATTTAAATTTTTTCATACAAAACGGCAATTTCATAGGTAAAGACCTATTACATATCAAATTGTAATAGAAGCTGAGTTGATGTTAAATGTTAAATATTAGTAAGTTATATTTGTTTTGGTTAATTGGCAACATTCCACAAGCCAAAACAGCAAAAAAAACTATGTGAGGTTGGTTATATTAAGTTACTAGCCTGGATTTTTCCACTGCAGTACAAAAGCCTCCCTACTAAGCCACCTACCACTTTATTCTGCCCTGGGTTATTTAGGACCAAGTTTGTACCGAAGGAGTACAGCTCATCTTGCCATCTTCGCCTGGGCTAGCCACGATGCTGTTTGCCATGTGAAAAAAAGAAAATCATAACTTATATTCAAAGGTCAACGCACAGACAAGACTCCTAAACAGTTATACAGTATTTAAATGTCAGCCTCGGTCCACTAATTTCATTATTCTTCATTGACATGAGACAATAAATGCATAAGCAATAACATGGATAAGACCATGGGAATAAAGTTGTTTTGATAAAGCGAATTTCAATTCAAGAAGGCATTATGTTTTATTTATGTTGCACCTTCGATGCATTCTAGTTAAATGCAGGTGTTTGTATGACGTCACATATTTTGTGTTCGATCTTGCTTATAAATGCAAGGAAATTATTGTAAGTTAACGTAAATGACAGTAACAACATTCATACCAGAACTGTCATTCTTTAACAGTCGTATGAAATAGCAAACTGACGTACTGTGTTCATCCCCCACAGGGAGCGCCCTTAGCGAGTGGTTGTTTAAATGTAACTTGTAGTTAGCCTTGGTTAGGGGCCTTCATTGTAAGGTCACCAAAGGATCGTCCGGTTGAGCAGTAAACAGCCGTGTAGTGCTGAACTGCGAGTGGCCCTACCTAAAAAAAAAAAACAGTGTTAATCATGTCGTTAACATCGAAGTTTAACAAAAATCCGCTATACATAGTGGAAGGGATAGCATAAAGTGATGACCCCCAGCGTTTTCGTTGGTTTTTTTTCTAACTTTAACTTTTTTTTTACTTTAATCTGTAAAAAATATTGAGAAAACCATCATGTATGTGTTTAAACCAGATTCGAAAGATGAGAAGACATCTCATTAGGTTAACCAGAAATCATGAATATAACAGCTTGAAGGTAAAAAAAAACTTGAAGAGAAAATTGACAGCTCCGACGCGCGATTGGAGTTTACTGTATAAAAACGATCATCTGTTGGCGGCCAACATTAGCTTTGCCAATATTGGCGCAAAACATAACTCTTTGAAGTTAATTCTTGGGGTTTTTTCACTCCTTATAAAATTTCCATACCGTGGGCCTTATATGAAAATCAATTCTTAAGGAGTAACCTCTAAAAACATCAGAAAATAATGTACAAATTTGGAAACAACGTTGGGGTTTCCAGAAAAGAGTGTGCATAGAGTTTATAGAGTGTCACCTCTTTTAGTCATACCTGAGTGACAGCCTTTTTATAAAACTTATTAGATACGTTAAAAACATTTTTGATTTTTTTATTTACACTAAAAATAAATGAGTAGTTATAACGTTTTCATGTTTTGCTATATGTTTGATATTCAATGTATACAGACAACTTGATTGACGCAGTGGTGTAACGAAAGGCTTTGTGGGCCGAAACTGTATTCATTAAAATGTTCAGTACGTTATTCTATTTGTTTAAGCGTGTATATTGTGATACATGATATGAGGCATCCGTTGAATAGGAGAAATCATTGCGAAAATGTTGTCAATTTTCACAAAGCACAAGAGTTTTAAAATAATCATAGCATTAAGGGTGGGCAAGAAGAACAAAATCCCCATGGGTTGCTGTTGTTATTGACGACCATTTTTAAGGCAAGAACAACAAAACCCCATGGGTTGCTGTTGTTATTGACGACCACTTTTAAGGCAAGAACAACAAAACCCCATGGGTTGCTGTTGTTATTGACGACCACTTTTAAGGCAAGAACAACAAAACCCCATGGGTTGCTGTTGTTATTGACGACCACTTTTAAGGCAAGAACAACAAAACCCCATGGGTTGCTGTTGTTATTGACGACCACTTATAAGGCAAGAACAAAAAAACCCCATGGGTTGCTGTTGTTATTGACTACCACTTTTAAGGCAAGAACAACAAAACCCCATGGGTTGCTGTTGTTATTGACGACCACTTTTAAGGCATGAACAACAAAACCTCATGGGGTGCTGTGGTGTTTGCCAACCAGTTTAAAGGGTAAAACTGGAAATTATTGTACAGTACGGCTAACAAACAGAGAGAAAGATATTTATTCAATTACGACATGTACCGTCATTTCTTCGAGGAACCAAAGATTTTCCCGCGCGTGCGTAGTTACTATTACCATAAAATAAAGAGAATGACATCACTTTACAAGTAGCCGACAGTAGCTAAGGTCCTGGTATTTGGCGCAATACGTGATTTTGATTTTGTATACAAATCTTATTAATAGTAATGAGGAATGCAATACTATGCATTCGTTGGTATGGGACTCTGAGATCCGGGTGACATAGAATAATATTAAGTAATTATGATGTTATTTATTACCAGGGCTCTCTACGCTGAATGTCAGGTTCTTACTGTGAGACAGCTCTTTGTCCTTGGTACTATTCTGCGCAAACATCCTTTTGTGGTATGCGATCCAAATGCTACCAAAAAGCGTAGACACCTCGAAGTATGCTCAACTCACGGATCTAGAACGGCACTTGCTCAGCGTCATTTCGGAGTACTGTCTAACCATTTGTATAATAAAATAAAAAAGCTCTGCTCCATTGCTCCCATGTACTCTTCAATTAATGCAAAATCAAGGTCACGAAGTGTCTCTTGTCAATGAGCTATAATAAGACTGAGGAATGACTACAGATATCGATAGCTTAACCCAATGTAGTCAATAAAGTAATATGTTTGTAATATATTTATTTCTGTAAATAAGATATTCATATATATATACAATTATACCATAAAACTAAATATATACATATATAAAAATAAAAAAAAAGCCAACCAGGACACTCAGGCGTCAAAGTATTCCTCCGCATCGCTGTCATCTGGAAACGTGCCCAAAAGACTGGCAGCATTGCCACGTTGGATGGCAATACTAATTCTTTGGGCAAAGAATGAGCCAGCCCTCTGGTCACGTGAAGTGTCGATCAGACGTTGAGAAATTTCTTTATAAAGATGACGTGCACCCGGACCCCATGACCCGAGCGTTTCAACCCCAAACGGCTCAAAACTGTAGTTACCAATAAGGTATTTGCGCCGTTTGAGGGTCTCAGCACCTGCCGCGGCAGCGCCAGCACAGCCTGCCGTACTTGAAACATGAGATGGCGCAAGGGTATCGACACAGGTTGCGTCCCACACCAAAGGCCTACCCATCTTCCAAGGCAACAACGTCATGCCGTCTGGTCTCTTACCATCGTCTCGTACCAAGCCGTTAGGTTCTAATACCGCTGCTACGCCGCGCCGGCGGTACCAAGAGTTTATAATTATATTTATACACACACCCGTACATAGTTACAGAAATATGCCGCATCGTAGTTGCATTAGGTAAAATATGATATTATAATTTAAAATTGATATACTGTGCTCGTTTTACAACTACTGCTAATGTTCAACTCATAGGCGAGGACGCTGGCACCCTAAACACAAGTTAAATCTTACATTGGGTGCCAGAGCTCATCGAAAACACTATTTTCTCTAGTTGTTACGCTGCCGAGTGTATAGATAAGTGTTTCTTGTACAATTATTGAAGGTAATAAAATAATTTAGTATTTTTTTTATTTGAATACTCGAATAGACGTTGTTTCGTTGTCCTAGTGGTCGCTGGCTGCCACTGAGAAATTCATAATGAGGTCCTGGATTTGATTCCCGGGTCGAGCAATGTGTTATTGGGATTTTCATTAGGGATTTCTCAGTAGCAGCCTGGAGTCTAGATGTCTGCCCAGTTGATGGGAATAGGCTCACATGGGGCTGCAGGTACTACTCTGCCTAACCCTTAGGGGAATATAGGCGTGATATTATGTTATGTTGAATGGACAAAACCCTTTGCGGCGTCTTGCTGACAATTACAACAAGTATGTCCGTGACATTTACTTGCTTTGTGAAGTTCCCGGTAAATTTCTAACTTCTGCCCTCAAAGCAATCAAGGTATCAGCCGTATATTCTGCAAAAATATTAAGGTTTCAGTAGTTACTCACTTTTACTTGTACATTTCGGTTATTATAAAATACTGGCACATTTTTATTTCTCTTTGTATTTGTATACTTATATTTTGCTTCATGTAGTCTGTGAATAAGGCTGCTGATTACGTTATTGTTATTCTAAAGCCCTATGTTTTACTGAATTCTTATTTTTTTTCTTACTTTCTTTATATTCTTGTAATCCTTCTTATGTGATTGTTTGCTGTTTCAAATAAAATAAAATAAATACTTGTAAAGACACTGTTTCGTCTGGAGGAGTATTTGAGTATAAAAATATTAATGATTAATTATTAATTAAGGTAATAGGTATTATGGCTGTATAGAAATATTCCCCATATTTCTATACAGCCATTATATTACCAGTGTATTACTGCCCGTCTGCTGGGCAAAGGCCTGTTCTCATACAGATAGGGCATGAACGTTGAACACCACGCTTGCTCCATTCGGATTGGTGTTTTTAAACTCTTAGGTTGTACATTCGAACTACCTGCACATATTTTCGTGTTCACCCATAAAATTTTGTGATAGGTCTCAGTCACAGGCAAAATTACAAGATTATGATTAATGTTACAAGAGTAAAAACTAGCTTGCTATTGCATATTAGGTCTTTACCTATGAAATTGCCGTTCTGCAGTACTGGCCATTTCAAATGAAAATATTTTTTGTTTGGCTAAGAATTCTAATTTCAAATTAATTTTATTTTAAAAACATGGATTTTTTTTCCAAAAGTAGTCATTTGTTTATTGATTAGTGTTACATTTTCATCGCATTTAAATCTTTTTCGTCATCATGGATACGTTAAAAATTCGAGTAATTATGGAATATGAGTACCGTCGTGGCAGCAACGCGGCACAAGCGGCACGCAACATCAACGACGTTTACGGAGCTAACACTACAAACCAACGCACTACCTGTTATTGGTTTGCTCGCTTCCGTTCTGGAAATTTCGACCTGAAAAATGAAACTCGCGGTCGTCCGAAGACTTTGGTCGACAATGACGAATTAAAGGCGATTGTGGAAGCTGATGTTACACAATCTACGGCTGAATTAGCAGCAGCTTTCGACGTTAGCGTCAAAACAATATTGGTCCATTTGCGTCAAATTGGCAAGGTAAAAAAGCTTGACAAATGGGTGCCCCACGAACTCAATGGTCGCCAGCGCGAAGTACGCGTCGAGACGTGCCTTGCACTGCTCAACAGACACACAAATGAAGGAATTTTGAACCGCATTGTTACCTGCGATGAAAAATGGATTCTGTTTGATAACCGCAAGCGCTCAGCAAGTTGGTTGGATCCTGGTTCAGCACCTAAACAATGCCCTAAACGAAAACTTACCCCAAGAAAAGTGATGGTCACTGTTGGGTGGTCTAGCGCCGGTGTGATTCAACACAGCTTCTTACCAAACGGGGTGAGCATTACTGCAGATGTGTACTGTGAAGAATTGAACACAATGATGGAGAAGCTGGCACATCTCCAACCAGCATTGGTCAATCGCTCGTCTCCGCTGCTCCTGCACGACAACGCGCGACCTCATACTGCACAGCAGACGGTCTCCAAGTTGCAAGAACCGGGGTTGGAAGCTCTCCGTCATCCGCCCTACTCACCAGACCTTGCGCCTACAGACTACTACTTTTTCCAGAATTTGGATAACTTCTTGGCGGGAAAAAAATTCAATACCCGAGAGGCAGTACAAAATGCCTTTGAAGAATTTGTTGCCTCCCGTCCAGCTGATTTCTTTAAGAAGGGCATCAATAAACTGCCACTGCGTTGGCAAAGATGCATTGATTGCATGGGTGATTACTTCGATTAATACAAATAAAAAATACATGAAAAAAATTCATTTAAATTTTTTCATACAAAACGGCAATTTCATAGGTAAAGACCTATTATTTTGAAGCTACTATCAAATCCGAAAAGCTAGGCTGGCTAAGGTCGATCTGTGGGCTATTGATCACATAATAAAACCCCTCTGTTCCTCAAAAAGCCCTCGGAGATATACTTGTCCCTCGAACTCTACGCAACTGCCTCAGCTGGTGTCACAGCACCCACGATGGAGATGGATAACGACGGCGACGAGGTGGAGCTGAGCGACGAGGCCGGAGGTTGTGTGCGTGCTCGGCGTGCTGCTGATCTTGTCAACATTTAATCATTTCTTCAGTCTTGTGTTCGTCCCGGCTCAAAAGTCAAAGCATTTATTTCAAATAAACCAATTACAGGTACTTTTGAATTGTCAAAGAATCGGAAAAATGAAGCTAGTTGCCTATAACAAAGCGTAGGTACCTATGGAGAAGAACGGGCAAGAAACTCCATGACCATTCTTTTTAGGTCATGATTTTGTTACAGATATTTGGTTACATCATCAGGCTGTTATTTGAAGATCTTCGGCAGTCAATACGGGTAGTCAGAAGTCAGAAATTCTGAGAACAAGTATCGTGCTACTCAGTAATTGGATTGTGGAAGTGAAATCGGCAGTTGTTTCATGTTAAATACTGGTATTCCGCTGTATCCGATTAGACTGGAAGCCGAGCCCAACACAGTGAGTAAAGGGTAGGCAGATGATGACACTAGAAGTCATATCCATACACATCTTCACTCCATTTTTTACACTCACAATAAAATGCCCAGAGTCATTCACACATAACATCAATCAATCTTTTAAACGGTCCATTGACGCTGCGAGAAATAATAAATTAACTTTAATAGACAACTCCTTCATAATGTGCCCTAAATAGGAGTAAACTGAATTAATTTTTATGTTGATTCGCTGAGAAAGTTAGTAAACAATAACAAGACGTGGGAGCTACAGCTGTTGATGTTGCCTTCAGTGTATTGTTTGATGATTTTGTGCCGAACAATAACGAAGTAAACTATGTTGGTCATATTTGTTTTTGTGTTGAATCGTTTCCGATTCAAGTAACTTGGTGTGTCAATATTGTAACACGTGTAGCAGGTATATTGGGGCTATGACAAAGGTTAAGTGGTAAACAGAAGCGACGAGATGAACCATACAATGATGAATAGAGAATCTGATATTTATACGTAATATTATAAATAGGAAAGTGTGTGTGTCTGTTTGTCCGTCTTTCACGGAAAAACCAGTGAACGGATTTAGATAAAATTTGGCAGGGAGAAAGATGATTCCTGAGGAAGAAGATAGGCTACTTTTTATCAGCAAATCATGCGGGCAAAAACGCGGGCGGAAACTAGTGTGTAAAAAAATATCATTTAAATCCTCATATTGGACTCGAATTGGAGTTAATACTATTCGACTATATAATTCTAGATGTAGTCGTATAGTATCATAGTCCTGGTAAATAATTAAACCATTTCTCAAAACTTATTATTTGAGACACGTTCGTCTGTTTATCTTCGTAAGATATTAAAAATATTAAGTTAATAAAATATGGTAGCACAACATCTTCAAGTTTACTATGAAGAGATTTTGGGAATTTGCTGCGTGGAATTCAAATGAGGGAACAAATTATTTACATGCTTTCATCTAAAGAGGTATGTTATTTTACTCAGATGTGTTTGGGCAAATAATCTTATTAAATTCTAAATGAAATCTTATAAAGTGTTAAGCAAATATGATGAATAGAAAAATACATAGATTTGATCAATGGTAATAAGCTGATTGATTTTGTAAGAATTTAAAGAAAAATGCAAGAGAAACCGGCTTATGGTCACTAGTGTTAAGGCCTGCCTCCTCATTAAAAAAAAGGTAGTTTGCATGAAGTCAACCGTTTTAAATAAAGTAGTTTATCAATTAGAACTTAATACTAAAGACGACTGGCGCAGTGGCTGAGCGGCTGACTGTTGCGCAGCGTGTCGTGCCTTCAATTCCCACTCGGAATAAATATTTGTATGGCCTGCGGGTAGATGTTCCGGGTCTGGCTGTTTGTTTATGTTATTTTAAATGTTTGTGACCCACGATGTAGGAGGAATTCCTAGTATGGGGCAAGGTTTTTTTTTTAATTATTATTAATATAGTTTATCACGACCGGATGGGTTAAAATTCGGCCAAGTACCAATGTAACTTTTTATATTCAAATGTACTTTATAAGTAACTTAGTTTACCTTGAACATTGCTGACATCGGTGAAGGAAGAAACCGTAAGGAAACCTGGACTTATAATTAAATACTAGTCTGAAATCGGTATCCATCGCATACGTGGTGATCAATGCTTACACCTTCTCTGTATGAGAAGAGGCCTTTGTCCAGCAGTGGGACTGCAACGGGCTGATAATTTTACTAAAAAATTATTTATTTACTTTAAAAATACAAATATCCTTACAGGCTAGATCCAATGCGATATTGTGGCATACTTAAAAAATAAAATAAAAATACATAGTTCCGCTATTTACCATAACAAATTCTAAAGATATTCAAAAGATTCATTTAAATATTGTATTGTATCTTGATAATCACGACCGACACAGTCATAAACATCATGGTAGATCATATGGTGTAAATATAAGAGTATTTTCAAGCAGACCAAAGTAAACAACACCTAAATCCAATCGCGATCTCAATAACCAATCCCCAAAATAACCATAAACAAATATCGTGCAGTTAATAGGCATCCCTTACGGTCGTCACCCATTCGTATGTAATACGGAACGGACGGGCTTAATGACGGCCATCGGCGGATCGGGCGCCGCATTACTTCCCACCTACTAATCATTTGGGGCGTCATTAATAACTGGATTTCACTAAAACGTAGCTGTAATTGTCGAGGGGATATATGTAGATGTAATTGTATACCGACCATTCGACATTTATATGGGTGCCTTCTGTTTAACTGTTCTTCTAAAAAAAAAAAAAAACGTTGCCCCACACTACGAATTTCTCCTGTATCGTGGGTGCGTTTACAAACATTTAAACTCACATACACAAACAGCCAGACCCGGAACAACCACCTGTAGGTCATACAAATATTTGTTCCGTGCGGGGATCGAACCCACAACACGCGGCGCATCAGCCGATGGCTCAACCAATGCGCCAACCGTGTCGTCAGAATTGAAATAATTGATTTTAATTTGTCTTTGACTTGGTCATTAATTTTAGGTTTTTGTGTTTAAAGAGTCCCGTCTGTATCCCAATGGTCGATATCTGTTTTGAATTTGGAACCTACACTAAAAGTTTGTTTAAAACATCTAAGTACTTTCCAAAAAAAACTCATTTAAAAATCGAATAGCTTTTTTTATTATCTCACAGAGGGTGTGAAATATACATATTCTCCTTGGGGATAAAACTGTTTTTGTCTTGGGCTACCTTGAATCCGGCGGTGCATTTAGGATTCTAGTCTTAAGGCCTTGGTTATACTCGGGATCCAATATGGCGCCCGTAACAGAGATAAGACTGCTTATTCCATCTGGAACTTCTTAGTAGCAGCCCGCAGTCTGGTCACACGGGACTAAAATATAACTGGCGGAATGAAGTTGTCCTACCAACCTAGTGCACCTTTTTTTTTGTTGCGAGGTGGAAATCTTCATGGATGGCGGCGGATGGGTCAGTCAGACTCTTACTGACTAAAAACCACCCCGGTGTTCCATCTCACACCTACGCCGGCGGTCGCGGGAACGTATGATCCTTCCGCAACCCCCAGCTAATACCTACTGCACCTTGCCTAACCTTACGGAAAATAAAGGCGTGATGATAAGTCTATCCGTAGCGTCGTAATTCCCAAACGACCAACCAATGAATACATAAAGTATTGTAAAAGCAAAAAATATATGTTAAAAATTTCACATCAACGAAAATATATATGTAAATATATATCGTGGATAATGATATCATTATTAATTAAAGCTGCTCGATAATAAATCTAGTAGTGGGGCAAACGCCGTGACGTTATTTTCTAATGGCGGCACGTGGATAGAGTCGTTTTGCAAGATGAGATTCTCGACCGGACACTTCGCATCCAGACGCGGTCTAAGTCACTTGTCCAAAACGAAACTGTCAGTTTGCCTAGTAAAAAGATTAGCTGTCATTTTGTTTATAAAAGTGTGGTTATATTTGCACTTTATGTTTTAAATACAACGCCCCTATGAAATGGACCCTTTACCACCGAACCGAGATTGTAACTACCCCATCGCTCCGCCATCGTTGACGTCGTCATATAATAGGTCTTTACCTATGAAATTGCCGTTTTGTATGAAAAAAATTAAATGAATTTTTTTCATGTATTTTTTATTTGTATTAATCGAAGTAATCACCCATGCAATCAATGCATCTTTGCCAACGCAGTGGCAGTTTATTGATGCCCTTCTTAAAGAAATCAGCTGGACGGGAGGCAACAAATTCTTCAAAGGCATTTTGTACTGCCTCTCGGGTATTGAATTTTTTTCCCGCCAAGAAGTTATCCAAATTCTGGAAAAAGTAGTAGTCTGTAGGCGCAAGGTCTGGTGAGTAGGGCGGATGACGGAGAGCTTCCAACCCCAGTTCTTGCAACTTGGAGACCGTCTGCTGTGCAGTATGAGGTCGCGCGTTGTCGTGCAGGAGCAGCGGAGACGAGCGATTGACCAATGCTGGTTGGAGATGTGCCAGCTTCTCCATCATTGTGTTCAATTCTTCACAGTACACATCTGCAGTAATGCTCACCCCGTTTGGTAAGAAGCTGTGTTGAATCACACCGGCGCTAGACCACCAAACAGTGACCATCACTTTTCTTGGGGTAAGTTTTCGTTTAGGGCATTGTTTAGGTGCTGAACCAGGATCCAACCAACTTGCTGAGCGCTTGCGGTTATCAAACAGAATCCATTTTTCATCGCAGGTAACAATGCGGTTCAAAATTCCTTCATTTGTGTGTCTGTTGAGCAGTGCAAGGCACGTCTCGACGCGTACTTCGCGCTGGCGATCATTGAGTTCGTGGGGCACCCATTTGTCAAGCTTTTTTACCTTGCCAATTTGACGCAAATGGACCAATATTGTTTTGACGCTAACGTCGAAAGCTGCTGCTAATTCAGCCGTAGATTGTGTATCATCAGCTTCCACAATCGCCTTTAATTCGTCATTGTCGACCAAAGTCTTCGGACGACCGCGAGGTTCATTTTTCAGGTCGAAATTTCCAGAACGGAAGCGAGCAAACCAATAACAGGTAGTGCGTTGGTTTGTAGTGTTAGCTCCGTAAACGTCGTTGATGTTGCGTGCCGCTTGTGCCGCGTTGCTGCCACGAAGGTACTCATATTCCATAATTACTCGAATTTTTAACGTATCCATGATGACGAAAAAGATTTAAATGCGATGAAAATGTAACACTAATCAATAAACAAATGACTACTTTTGGAAAAAAAAAACCATGTTTTTAAAATAAAATTAATTTGAAATTAGAATTCTTAGCCAAACAAAAAATATTTTGATTTGAAATGGCCAGTACTGCAGAACGGCAATTTCATAGGTAAAGACCTAATATATAAATATGTAGACAAAAGCAATCCTAATACCTATTACCTACTTAATTACAGGAGTAACACTTTGACTTTGACCTGGCCTAGCGTAGTACGAAGTTTCGATAGAGGGCGAGGTCACCTTAAACTGGTTAGTTAACTGACGTGTGGCTTGCTGTACCCGCTCGAAATACACGCATTAAATTATTTAGTAGCGTTTCGAATAAGTTGTCACTGACTAGTCAAAACCAGATTGCTACTACACCAATATTGCCCTGATATTGATTACCTTTGGATTATCTATTTAGAATTCACCTCCAGGCCACATGCAATTTGTGTCGGGTTATTTTAAGCAAATAGGATTGCTAAATTTCTATCATGTAATTGCAGAAACATGGAATTTAAACGTTATCATATATCATCGTAATTATCATAGATGTCACAGTATATGGGGGGCTCGTGTGGCTATTTATAAAAGTCGCATGGATTGCTCAAGGATCCCGATGGTGGTCGGTACGAGAATTACGAAGATTTTCAAAGAAGAAAGAAGATTTGAAAGAATTCATTTATGTACTTGATACTGAAAACTTTCTTAAGTTTTTCTATGTATTTATTTGTCGAAGAGAAATAAATGTAATTTTTTGGCATTCGTTACGGTTTTCAGTAGCCTGAAAACGGTAAACGTACGATAGGACACTCTCAGTGTAGGTTGAGCGAAGGTCTTCGCAAATCCATATTATGTCCAAATTCTTCGTCCAGTAGTGGTTGTATATCTGCTGATAATTATATCTTTAAGTGCAAGTGTGCACTTCGTTTTTGTAGATATTGAATCGGTCTGTGCACAGCCTTAACCAAACCAATGACACGTTTAATTTAAACTTTATACTGTCACTTTCAATCAGTAAGCTACCTATGGCTTATTTCAACAGAGTGGAACAAATCGTACACGGATTACTTACTTGGCATATACTGGTTTTGAGTTAATAGTAAGACATTTTGTCAAACACTGTTGCAATCTAGTGGCTTAAGCCCCGTACACAATCGCGGGCGATGCGACTTGCGACGCGATTCGCGACAAAAGACGCTCGTGTCTGACTGAAGTGTCAAACCGTCGAAGTCGCTGGTTCCCAGTATATTTAAATAACTTCCCAAGTTCTGTCGCAGGAGTAATGTGCGGCCAACCATCGCTCCGCAAGTGGCTCGAGCCACGCTCTGAATCGCTTCTTTCATTAAAAGAAATGGGACAAGCCCGCCACACTATTCCCAAACCACTGCAACTCTTGAAAACCGGAATCAACTGTGACGATCACCAGAAAAGCGTCTTCATCGTTTTCGTCACCTTTCATTTCTTTACGCCACTGTTGCTGATGCTAGTTACTTGAGTGTTCAAACGATATCCAAGGGATAGAATGTCATAATTTACACACGAAACCTCTAGATTACTTCCTTACACAACCGCACCCTCATATTTTTTAATGCAAAGTTATTAATCATCGTTTCCTAATACTTCTTGGACGGTAAATTCTTGTCTTGATGAGATACCAGATATGCATTGGGACACAAGCTAGTTAATATATTATCCATACCAATAATTTTGTTTGTTTGTTTGTTACCTTTTTACGACTAAGCCGCTGATCGTGATCGTGATGGATTTTGGCTAGGAGATTGTTTTTAATCCGTGACTTCGTCTCCATCCGCGATATCCGACAATGACGCCGACGAAATCACGGGCAAGAGCTTTATACGAACTAAATTAGGTACCAAACTACATACCCACCCAGAATATTCAACATGAAAAATCCGTAAAACCTATCACAAAATAAGACAACGAACATTAAGATTCCCAGAGATGTCACTAGATTTATTTATGCATTGTCAACCACACGTTGACTATCAGACACTAAGCAAGAACTCCGCTTACACAGTTTTCTCATTCCACCAGATTATATCCTCGGGTATCATAAGGGTCAGTTCACACAGAGACGCGACGCGACGCAACGATGCTTGAAGAGGCCAGTGTTACAGAGCGACGCCGCAATTCATATCCAAATTATGTCGATATAAACTGTATCTTACTGTGTAGTAAATAAAGTTAAATTTGGTATAACTATCTTAAAAGTGCGCGCCAAGTCTGATCGCGTCGCATCTCGGTGTGAACTGACCCTAATGCTTGGTATTATTCCGATGTTTTCATGAAATAAGGCCTGAAATAATCTAGGCAAACAATACGGGAGCTGAGGTAATATCCTACATCATTTATAACTCGGGTTTCTGGCGTTGTGAGAGAACGAAGCAATTTATTTCGCGATTACAGCTCGTCGGTCTGTTGAATTGTCAGTTTTTAAGGTCGTTATTAGCTACTCGTACAAACCTAATTCCAGATCCAAGTATTAGTTCTTGGATCTGGATTTAGGTTTGTCTGTATTCAAAACAGGATCATGATCAGAAGTATTATAATTTTTAGTACCTACTTACTAGTACTTTTTTCAAATATCGTTTTAATATTTTTTTAAGAACAAGTATCGATCACTGTGTTTATACACGAATGGAAACATCTTCATCACCAACCTTTGACATGTTTATAAGATGACCGATATCACATGTAGATATTATACGTCATTTTTCTCAAAATAACACGAAAGCTACAACATAATAGCCTATATTTCTTCATCTTATTGTTAAATTTACCATGTTATGGATCAATCATAGTAAAGTTGCTCCTTGGGGTAGAATACAAGATGGCCGCCAAGGGAATATGAAAATATTATTGTAGAACTTCTAAGTTTATCTGAAATTCGCAACATTCGAAATTTAAATTTTATTGGTATTGTATTATAAGGTACCTACCTACATTCCGTTTAATTGAATATGACTGTGTTTAGTAACGCTTTTTTGGGTGACAACAAACTTTACTTACCTCCTTGCAAAACAAGGACACATTTGTTCCACATGTATAAGTCCTAAAATGTGAGAAGAAAATGAGTGTAACTTTACATACTTATTATAACATCACGCCCATATTCCGAGAAGGGTAAGTGTACGTATAGCCTTACAACATAATAAATTGGGTGAGCTATCTCGCTATCTATTGAGCACGTATCAAGAATTTGGGCTTTTGGCACTTTGCCCAACCTGGGCATCGAACGTAGAACTCGATGCTCATCAGTAGCGATAGCAACTACTAGACCAACGAGGTAGTCAAACGACCAGGCAATTATACGAGTACATACTTATTTATTTAATACTTAACATCTTAACTGCCAAACAATGAGACACAATAGATAACATATTGTTTGTCGGTCATTTGGCGTTCAACCTGTTAAAGCATAAAAATCTACAGAGGACTTACTTTATACTTATTTTGCACTTTGCGATGCAGGACTGTCTTAAGAAGATTTTTATTGTTTCGTTTCAGTAAAAGCCCTAAAACGCAGACCACTAAACCGTAGTCTTTAATGTTGCTCTCGACACGAGTTAAAATTTCATTGGCCTAGATTATTTCAAAGATAAACTAATGAAAGCATTCGAGACTCGGCGCAAGTTTTAACAACAGACCTCTAAAATGAAATTAGTTCTTAGGATCGTTAATCAACGTTATTGTTGTCTTTTTCAGTCAGTTTAGCGACAGTTATTAGAATTTAGCTACTGTTAATGACTTTCATTTTAATTACAATTCGCAGTTCTATTTGAATTTTTTACACCAGTTAACTTGGATGTGTCTTTTTGTAGTAAGGCGATTGGCAGACTGCACCGTATCACGCAGCGGGGTGCGTGGCGATGAATGACGAATACTTCGCGTGAATGCGTTTTCTGAGTGTTGCACTACGCGTGTTTTCTAAACAAACACAGATTCTCGCTCTGACCTCCACAATCCAGTCACTGAGTAAAACTGGTTGTCAGTCTTTCGGGCTTCCGACTACACGTTACGACTGTCAAAAATCTATAAATGGCCGGGACAGGTTTTAGGCGTGGGCGGGTCTCGATATGTAATCGACGGTCACCCATCCACTGATCGGCAAACATAGCTTAACCTTTTTAAAGGTTTATGTTATTTATGGGTGTTTGTCATTTGTCTGTATTTAAACATATTTTTTTATTGTATTTTTCTGCACTATTCTATCGGACAGTTGTAAAGATAGCTGTATGTATACGGAAGTCACGGGAAGAATCTTAGTTTTCCTGGAGCTTAAATGTAGAGGAAAGCCTAAGAAACTATACATGGGTTCTGTCGATGGATTTTTTAAACGACGGAAAAAAGCGATAATCTTAAAAAAAATGATGTGCGACCGCAAATAAATTGGGGTAAGTGCAAGGACACTTTCTCAAAAGAATCTTTGATAAGAAAATCTGTCAAGGAAAAGTGACACTTATCCGAAAGCTATTATGTCGTTGTTTCTTTGATTATCAAATCAGCCAAACTGTGACAGAGAAAGTGGCGCTTGTGACAGAGAAGTTGTGTGGAATTCGGCTGTCATGGTTTGGACACGTGATTCAAAGGAATGAGGATCATGTTGTGAGGAAAGTTTTGAGTATGAATGTAGAGGGTTACAAGAGTAGAGGGAGACCCAGGAAATGATGGATGGTTTGCGTGAAAGTTGATATGGCTAAGAAAGAAGTGACTTTTGAGATGACGGGAAATAGAGATGTATGGAAGAAGAAGACATGCTGCGCCGACCCCAAATAAATTGGGATAAGGGCAAGAGTATGATGATCAGCCAAACTCAGTTTACTGCTGGGCAGTATAACTGGGCATAGGCTACTCCTAAATTTCACAACTGCTCTGTTCACCGCCTTCTGCATCCCGTCGGTCCACGCCTTCTTTCCCAAGTTGCTCTTGTATATATTACTACTGTATTTTTTAATGATCCACCTGAAGATAATTTCCATTAATTACACATTAACAATTAGTCATGTTTCTTAACCACACCCACGGGAAGTGATTATTTATTTAGATGCTGTTTAGCCCACATAAGATCTGTAATCATTTATCAACCTTATGAATAGCCTCCATTAATTAGGAATAGAGAACTTCTATAATTAATAGTCTTCTTGTTTCATCTATTTATCGTCTCGATGTCATTGATCTGTAGCGTTGTCTTCTCATAGTTTAGATCTAATAGGATTACTACTTTATTCACACTCATACCAATTTTTTACGCTTACTACGCTTGCTGAGGTCAGTCTGTGGATGGGTGACCGTTCGTAATATATTGAGACTCCTCCGTGCCTTGGAAAGTACGCTAAGCCGTAGGTCCCTGCTGTCATTTGTAGATCTTTCACAGTCGTTACGGGTAGCCAGAAGCCTGAAAGTCAGACAACCAGTCTTACCAAGGGGTATTGTGTTGTCCGGTAACTGAGGTGTAGGCAGTCGCTCCAGTAAAAAACTGGTATTCAGTTGCATCCGGTTTGACTGGAAGCCGACTCCAACATAGTTGGGAAAAGGCTAGGTACATGATGATGACTCATAACAATTTTGTACCTAATTTATCAGCCTGTATCTATTTGTATATAAAATGTTTTACCTAATACTTTTTCTAACCAAACAATGCTTTTAAATATAGAGATTCTGTTTGAAATTTTACAATGATATTAATGTTATACATATGTAGTGGTGGCTGCAGCCGCAGTAGAGCGTACCCCTGCAGGTGAATGTTGGAATAGAGCACTATATTCAAGTAATGATTTTTATTGTGCTACTGATGCCACTGCATGTGTTTAAATAAAGTAGTCTACAAAACTGCACATAACTAGGTACACATCACACAACACACGACCACCAACACAACACTAGTGAAATGGGATATAAACCAAACCATTAGTAATAATAAATAATATAAATAAATAAATAACACTGTACAATCCACACATCATTCACAATTGAGAAAAAAAAAACCACCTCTTCTTGACAGCACTTTTTGTCTTGTAGACATGTCTTTTGACGTCAGCATTATTATATTCTTTTAAACTCATTTTCAATTATTAAAAACGTTTCTTACACCGTTTTCTGCAAAAAAAATAATTACGTGATATTTGCCAAGACCCCCCCTCCCTAAGTGCGATTTAAATAAATAAATAAATAAATATTGCTGGACTATCCACACAGCATCATCTAGCCCCAAGCTAAGCAGAGCTTGTGTTATGGGTACTACATGACTGATATACTTAATACAATACATTACGTAGATAGATATTTTTTATTATACAAAGCAAATACCCAAAGCACCCGGAACAGACCTTTTTAGATCGTACAAACATTTGTGCCTAGGCGTGAATCGAACCCGCAAACTTCGCCTGCTGCGCCATATAGTTGTCAAATATTAATGGTCAGTTTTAATGGTAATATTAGTGGTTTAATAACCCTTGTTATGTAACAGTTTCATAAGCCACTATTCTTCAACTGCAATTCATGGAAATAATTTCAAGAGATGCGGCCTATAGATTTCACTTTGAAGTTTTCGTAGTTTTCATTAGTCAAAACAAATATTGAGTAGCATGTTCTGCGCTCAGAACGATGATGTTTTGGTTATGTTATGTTTGTAGCTCGGACTAACTCGATGTAAGGCAAAGACCTCTCTAGTTTCTTTCCACTTCTCTCTCTGCCTAGAGCTATTAGGACCAGTTTTAATCGGAGTAATCCAGTTCATCCCGCAATCTTCACTCTGTCTTGCCATGTAAGAGGATTCCACTTAACCGTGGCAGCTTTACAGCTGACATCAGCAATTTCTGTGATGGAACAATAATTTTGTAACAAAAAAAACATACATGAGTCAATCTAATGCTCAAACCAACACGAAAATATTCGAATTATTATAAAGTACCCAGTGATATAAGTGGAGCATTCCACTCTGTAGTGTTCGGGAAGAGTTCAATTACTCCCACAGTACATAAGCGGTAGAATTCTCCGGAAAGGAATAGACATGGGTAATATGTGGCCAATATGTAAATAGCCTCTTTGACAATATTAATTGCAGATACGGATGGTACGGTTACGGTAAGTGAGAGACCATTTAGACATGTATGATTCAAGGACCTCCCATTTTGTATTCAAGCAGCAACATAGCAATTCCAAGTGACGCGAATTTAAAAACGATTCGGGTTAATAATAAAAATATAAACTCACGCCCTTTTCCCGAACAGAATAATAAACTTGAGATACTTAGTTGCTAAGTTGCAAAGGATTTTAAAACGTAAGCAATAAACCAGCGATGAACCGGAAATAATAAAACGATAATAATACGTGACACTGTTCGCAATTGTATCGTATCACTATAATGTAACGGTTGATAGCACAGTTCAATTTTCACTACGACAACAATGTTTAAAGTTTACTTCACGTACTGTGTTGGGATTTGGACGAAGTTCTTAATAGCTACCGCGTAAAGTGCTTGCTGGTATTTTTGTCTGCTGGGCACCTGGGTCCTGGGTTTGATTTCCGGGTCGGGCAGAGTGTTATTGCTGCTTTTCCATCTTGTATTTCTCAGTAACGGTGGATGAACTGGGCACAAATCCCAACTCCGGGCTGCCATCGCAATAGGTTCGACCCCTATTACATGGGACTTTTATATAACAGGTGAAATGTGGGTGCCACCACCTCACTTCACCTCAGCCTAACCCTTCGGGGATGACAGTCTTACTGCTAAAAAAATTGATTACATAAAGATATAAATAAATAAATAATGCTGGACAATCCGCACAGTATCATCCAGCCCCAAGCTAAGCAGAGCATGTGTTATGGGTACTAGATGACTGATATACTTAATACAATACATTACATAGATAAATATTTTTTGTATTATACATAGCTAATACCCAGAACACCCGGAACAAATGTACCTACGTAGATCGTACAAACATTTCTCCCAAGGCGGGAATCGAACTCGCAAGCTCCAAGGATATATGATATAGTCAAGGAAGCCAATGAAAAATTGTCACTAAAAGTGCTGGTTATTGAAAACTTTCACCACCAGGTTTTAGTTTAAGAGCAGGTTAATTACAGGTACAAAGCACATACACTTTAACGTGATAACGTTACGGATACGTTGAGGATACTCAAGATTGGCAACGCTCTGGCAGTTGCTGCCAAAGCCATGCCAATTTTGAAGACAAAGGACTGTATTCCGTTGCATGTCCACAAAGCCAGTGGTAGCCAACAGACAGTCAAGCATTTTGACCTTTGTAGCAACTTTGGACGACAACAATAGCCTAGAACGACGACGAAGGTCTTAGTTCACCAGAGTTTTCCAAACTATCTAGTCTCATTCGAGTAGTTGTAGTCAAAGTTGATGGAAACAATTGTTGATGGATAACATGCGTAGCTTCATCATTGCTTCTTAGAAAGAAGCTTATGTCTAGCATATGTGATGGGCAGGCTTACTCATGTTCAAATCTCAAGAAATAACCGAAACGAACACATCCAATATTTATAGCCAGTTACCTACAATTTCCATATAGCTATGCAAAACACATAGCAAACAGTACAATACGTAGCGTCATCGCGACAAAACGATGCTTAATAAGCACAGTCCACAGTATAAATTTTACGAGCAGAATTAATCCGTTGGCACGAATGAACGTCTGTCAGTAATTGTGTCAACCATTCGCTTCTCATGATAATAAATTAATTTCGTCATCTGAACAGATTCCGGGAATTCAGTTTTCGTTTCATATTTTTTGGCTGGCTGTTATCTGGGTAGTAAGGAATCCGTCACAAAGAAAAAAAAAAGAATTTTGCAATATAGCTATTGGTACTGGTACGAGGAACTGTAGGCAGACTTATATGTAAAACCTCTTTTAAGATATATGATTGAACGAAGAACCTCAGAATAATTGGCCTGTACTAGTAAAATATCCTTGTTTGTCTTTTATTATAATTATCTATTTGGGTGTTCAAATTCTATGTCGTCCGTCCATTTATTAAACAGGTAGGTGTTTCCAGGTACTATATATTGTAGAGTCATTCTTTACTAAATGCGCAGTCCAACAATCAGGTGTATTGCATTGTAATGTGTATAGACATTACAATGCAATACTTCGTATTCAGTAACTAGGCTACCTCATAACTGGCTTTCAACTCAATGGATCACTAACTCACTTGTCACACACAACTTCGAAAGCTTACGCAGTATTTACAGTAACAACACAATTCGTCACATCCGCGTAACAGTTTTCACCGCAACAAGCACTTTTAACAATAGTTTGTTCTGAATCAGCCATTGAAAGTCAACAAAGAAGGCACAAAATCATTACTTTATTTACGTAGTTCCAACACAACTCGCGTTGACAGCCGACTGTGAAAGCGTAATAAGTGCGAAAATGTCAGTTATTCTCTTCAGACGATGCGGCTACATTGTCAGCGTTAACTCGGATATCTTCGTGTCAATTTGGGTGACATCAGCTGAATATGAAGTGTAGAGAATTCGCGTCATTAAAGTTTACGGGCTTGTTCAGTTTCATTTCTATTAATTATTCATAACTTTTTAAATTTAGAACTGTGCTTTGTTCCAATTATGAGACGGAATTAAATTATTGTGTCAATGTCACGCAAATTTTTAGGTTAGGTTATGGGAGAATTAAAGAGCAATATTTTATAAATATGCAAATCTACATTCTTTTATTACTTTTTCTACGAGTTTTGTTAAGTCGATATGCTGCTGGGCGAGTTCCTGAGTTCGATTCCAGGATCGGGCAAAGTGTTAATGGGTTTTTCCATCTGGAATTTCTCAGTAGTAGTCTGGAGTCAGGATTTGTGCCCGGTTAGTGGCAATAGTCCAATCTCGCCCCCTATTACACACTTGGACTTAAACATAACTGGCGAAATGTGGGTGTTCAATAGGTACAACTTTGCCCAACCCTTCGGGGATAATACATCTCCTGATACCTTAAACCAGAGCTGCAGGATACCTCATACCATGCACTTGTACGACAGCTACTAAAACCCCACTTATACTTGGGATATATCCCAAGTATGAGTGATGTTTTGGTAGATACCAACAGATTAATATGGTCTCTATCTTCTACCATTAATAAATCAGCTTCACCACAATTATTTGTTCATTTTAATCCTAGATTAGTAGAAACAGACTGTGCATTAGTTACGTCCTCGTAATTAAAATAATAAATGTGCTGGCAACTAGCGTCGTGGCATTTAATAACGTGATCTTATAACCGAGCACATGACTGCGTATTTATTTAGAAATTAAGTCTATATTTCAAGTCTGGGCTGGGTTGCCTAGTGCGTGATTGCTGTTGAAACAAGCCAATATTTCTTGTTATGTGCTACTCTGGAAACTTTACGTATGAAGTAAAATAAAATATGCTGGAGTAAGGTTGCGTTTATGTCAAACTAAATAAGGTCCACTATCAGAGTGAATTTTCATTTGAAGTGTCTTATTTTTTCAATACCACGACCACGCTGCTCTTGAAAGTAAAATACAATATTCCATTACTATAGAGCCAATGGTACTTGAAAACTTGCCTTCTCAATTCGAAACAGACAAGCCCTACAACTAGTACAATTGTCAATTTTGGATTTTTTTTCTCCACACGTTTCAGCTTCAGTGAACTTGCTTATATGAATCACTTCTGTTATTTGAAACAATATTAACTAACTGCTGCTTCTCCACAAAAACATTAAAAATACTTAATATACTCAAATTTCTTCAACAATAATGAAACTATTAATACATGAAAAGAAAATAAATAAATAAATAATCACGGGGCATAGAAAAATTCATCCGCGGGAAAAGTACCCAGAAGGCTGTCAGCAATGTCACTTTGAATGGTAATGCTGATTATTTGGCCAACAAAAGTCCAGCCCTCTGGTCTCGTGAAGAGAAGTTGCTTCGCAATGTCTCGAAAAACTAAATGGGCACATGGACCTCATAGCCCTAGTGTTTCAACCCCGAACAGCTCGAACATATAACTCCCAATTAGGTTGTTATATTGTCATAAAATGCTTAATCTCACACTCCACTTTGCGTGCAATATACTTAAATGTACAAAGTTTTCTCTAAACGTATTAATAAAATATGGAGCAAAATAATCAACTTCCATGTTAAACATTTTATGCTGCGCAGCTTATTGTAATTGTGTTAAACGGATTATCGATAACATTCAATTTCAATACTCGCTCGGCGTGAATGTCTGTCGCTGTCATTATTTCCATTTAACCATAGTTTATTATCTTGTGTTTTTGGAACTACTAAACTAAGATATATAATCAATATTTTTATAATAAAATAAATTGGCTCGCGAGGTTGTCAAAATGTGGGATGTGGACTCAGCAGTCGTTGTACCGATAGTCGTGTCAGCCAATGGCTTAATAGCTAAGAGTCTCGACCAACATCTAAAGAGGCTCTAGTTAGGCAGCTGGATCAAGGGCTTGATTCAGAAAGCAGTTCTTCTGGACACGGCGCGCATGATAAGGCGATTCCTTTCTCTGAAGCCCTGACCGCCGGTAGCTTGGACCCTGTTCCCGGTACTGGTGGGCAACTATTTTTTCATATTTTAAATGTTTTGTTGTTTCTAATGAAATTATTCTACAGCACAAAATTGAGGCAGCCCTGGTAAGTTATAACAATACTTATGATGGGGTTACCTTGCAACTTCCCATGGGTTACAATTTCTCTTTAAAAATCTTTTCTATGTTATTGCTTTGTGTGTACCGGTATCATTATGTCTATCTATTGATAAGTTGATACTAAACAGAGCAAAGTCGTCTGACTTCAGCACTCCTTAGGGAAATTTGAGTTATGTTGCATATGTAATATGTTAGTAGTGTTTGTATCGATATAGCTGTCTTCATGTCCATCCTACATGTGACTAAAGTAACGCATTCGGAAAGAGCAAACTTATTATGTACCTTAACGGGAACTTACAAGAAACAAGAACAAACAACTATCAGTAGATCCCCTACAACATTCAACCGCTCACCTATTTAGAAGCTAAAGTGAGAAGATCCCCTTATAAACGCATCGCAAGTAAATTAATAGCTTACAAAGTCGGGTGTTGTGTAAAATCAGGCAACGACGATGCGGTCACAGTGGGTGCCATAAAGCTACGCTTCCTTAGCACGAGCCACCCACCAGCCAAATTAAGATGACCTACAATTAGTGGCAATATCAACCTTGTGACTCTCGGAATAAGGGAGGTTTTACTTTGGAGGTGGACCGAAATTTTCTGGTAGGAATACCATGTAGTGTTTGGTAACAGCGTGCGAAATAAACTACGATAACACTAAGGTATGTGGTCTTTGGTGTTAAATTTCCTCTTGCTTGTTCGCAGTATGAGGCTGCAGTGGACATGGATTGTGGCAGCACAATGGATTGGTTTCCGATGCCGAGGCTCATAGATTCAGATCAGGACCAATTTTCTTGGGTTTAGCTTAACTGTTTTATAAATTGTCGCCAATTGTATATCTTGGGCTTTGATTAATCAATTTATGGATGCCGTTATAATTGTGTAAAATATTTGTCTGGGAATTGAATATATATGGTCGGGCCGTAATGTGAGGGTTTATAGTTTAGTTTTGCTCAAAAACAAATTATTATTAAGAAACGTACGAATTGTCTTAGCAGCATAAAAATGTCTGTCAATACTGTAGGAGAAAATTAATTTAAATTGTTGCGGGAATATTAGGAAGTCTCGTGTCTATACCTATTTAGATTCACTATCACATTTTGTCAATTTTTGTAAAACTATTTCAATAGAGAACTGCCCTAAGTCATTTTTGTCGGATGCAAGGATCCTCTCTTGCAATCGACTTTCTACGAAAGGTAAATTGTTTTATACGGCGTGTTCTCTGTTTTCCTTCCATTACAAGACCCGGTTGTTTCAACCTCGGTAGGTTGGGACTGGTTTTCCAATTTACAGAAAAAATATAGGTATACGAGTACCTAACTATCTCAATAAAATTACATCACCTGCTCCCCGTATCGTATTGAAAAATTTTTCACGCAAACATAGGAGAAATATCTAATTATAGAACGTAATATCTACTTATTCAAAAAATCCACTGACATACAACACATGGTCTAAACTACTGGGTCTGGAACTATTCAACTTTACACAAGATTTTCTAAAATGACTAAACTGAGCACTAAGAATTTTGTTTTTAAGTATTTCCTAAATGGAATAAATGGGGGTGAAAGTTTATATGATATATATTTACTATATGTATATGATGAAATTCCATCGGATAGACGGCTGGTATAGTAATAAAAGTATTTTATCTGAACAAAGGCTCTTCAATCATTTAATTGTAGTTAAAAATAAAACAACGTGAATAGACGAAACATATTCAATCAAGTTGATTGGTTTTTATTTTGTTGGAGCGAAAATGTAAATACAATCCCACTTACACACGCACACAAACGTGAAACAAGGGTAAACAGGAACAAAGGAAGGCAAGTACATTACATTCCATCATCATCGGGTTAAAAGAAAGAAATATCTCATAAAGCTCGAATCATCCAGCAGCTGTTGTTTGATAAAACGACGTGTTACGTAAAAGTGACGCGAAATTGCGTTGTTTCGCACAAGGAACTTGTGTACCTACTACGAGTTTCGCACTCGTACATATGTTATCGTGATGTGGTTTGGTGCAAGATAAAGGTTAGAACGGGCTATAATATGAAGAACTCTTCGAAATAAAGAAATAAAATTGTAACTAAAATCATACAAAACGTTTAGTAGTAATTATAACATCTGACATATCACTCACAACAAACATTCACCACACACCGCACATTCACCACACACACACATTACGCATAAACATAATACTCATCACACAACACATACACTGCCACAATGTTCACTCACTCTTTCACTCTTCATTTATGCACTTCATACTGAACACTTTCATGTCGGGGTCCTGGTGTCCTAAAATACAGGCTCCGGCATAGTTTAGGCACCAGTCTGTCACAAATAAATAATTAATAATATTTTCAAGTATTAAGTTTTCTTTGTGTTTATTCGTGGAAGAGAAATAAATTTTTTTTTATTTATTTTATTTTTATAACTGCAACTGTTTCATCAGCTTCAAGGTCCATATAATCAGCGGATTTGGCTTAGGCTTTCGTCGATAGATCAAAAATCCTGCAACCAAATATGAGTCACTAGGAAAAAAGAAAGAAGAAATCAATTTCTAGTGAAAGTGTTAGTCAATTTCTAATGATAGTGTTAGTTGAAATTATTTTTATTAATTTACTTTAACTCAGCACTGTAATAGAAAAGGAAACAGAAAGCCATCTGGAATAAATAGCATATGGTTTTACGAAATTACAAGCTAAGCAGAAGTCTAAGTCAAAACGTTGTATACTTAGTTCGCTACAAACGAACTAAGTGTACAATGTTGGTGTTATCTTATGTTAGTACTTATGACTTAGCAGCTTTTTACAAGCAAAGAGATCGATGGAAAGAGATAAGACTGCGCAACTATTTCTCTTAACTTGTACCTTGTCACCGTCTTACGCGCTGTTTCCATTACACTGCGACATGCCATTTTAGATGCATCTTTATAATAAAAATAAAATGTCGTTGATGTGACAATTTGCTGGTGTTTCCTGACGAAATGGCTAACTTTCACGTTGTACCTAACAACTCGTCTTAGAGTTTACCAGAGTAACTTTTATTTGACTTGGGTGCTCAAGTTGTTACGACAGTGTTCGAATTGAAAGGAATTGAATTCGTGACGTGTAAGTCCTGGGGAAGCGAGTGTTGACTGGCTTTATCCAGATATAACCAGAAGCTCTGCATTAGTAAAATGAAGTGGATTTATGAAGTAAAGCAGTCGAAATAAATTGCTCCGGCATGTGACTTGGCATAATATCGTTAAGTCATTATAAAAATGTGTCGTGCATAATGCTTCGTGTACAGTATAATTACGCATTCCGGGCCATGTTTAACCTGCCCTGGCGATGTAGTGTGTCTGACATGGTTGCTGAGAACAGAAGGCCAATTCCCGTTATTAAAAACGATCAAAACGTAGTAGGACAGTCAATCTCAGAGACAATCAGTGTCAAAAATTTAAGTAAAAACGTCTATATTTCTGACTGATTGAGACGTCAGTCTCATTGGAATGCGAACGTTCTTCAAAATACGGGAATTACCCCTCTGAGCTATTTCCTTCTTTGAGCTCATGATGAAGCTCAGAGCTTCGTTTTAATCTAAACACAAGTGGGAGTAATAATGGTCTCGTATCTGCTGTATCTCGTGCTGTAAATCTACCAAGGGAGTCAAAATAAATGAATTGTACCAACCAAATGAAGGGGTGCGAATGTCTGAAATAAAGGATTATTATTACTATAGACTCAGAGAATAATTATGTTGTAAGTTAATATAACCTTCCATTGAGAAGAATCTTACAGTTGAATCATATTTAATAATGGTCCATAAAAATATGTTTGAGTCCTACAATGTTCAAGAGAAAGACAGTCAAACAAAAGAATAAGAATTAATTGTTGAATGCTGAATTGAATCCGTCCCGATCTACGTAAATATATTATAATCAAGCCAAGTATAAACCTATAACGATACGCTAAATTATAAAGGATCCTTCGAACAAAAATCAAATTCATCGTAATTGAAACATGAAGAAGATTAAATCTGGAATCATTGGTTTTGATTTAACATAGGAACATTTTATTGAGTTATTTGAAAGGAAAGGTCGGTGCAAAAATGAAAAGAGATATGCTCCAGTGGTTCGGATATTATGTGGATAGAATGTCGAAGGAAATTATTATGGAAACGGTATTTTTCAAGTGAGAGTAGAAACAGAAAAAGGAAATTCAATAAAGCATGCTCAAGTTATTGTTGATCGACGCATCACAGGTGGATTGGAAAAGAATCAATGCATTGATATAGTATATTTGCAAATTCTTTGTCTAGTTTTTTTTTTGTTTTTCCAAGAACTAAATATCACAATCAGAATTTTAATACTATCTAATATTATAAGTGCGAATGTCAGTTTGTTCGTTTATTTGTTTGTTGCGCTTTCACGCTTTACTACTGAACCAATACGGTAAGTTTCATCCAAAAACAAGAGTACTGTTCTCGAGGGATATAAAAGCTCATTAACACGAGCGAATCTGCGGACAAAAGCTAGTGTTTAGTAACGCTGTGTTTTAAACCGAACGTGTTGTATTTCCACGAAACACTTTGTTGTACATACATGGCGTCTGATTCAAATGAAATAAATCCTGACCAACCGACACACATCGTCTTTTTCAGAATCTATATTTCTATATTTTATAAAGAGAAAAGATTTTTTGTTTGTTTGTAATGGATAAAATCAAAAAATACTTATCCGTTTTCAAAAATTCGTTCACCTAACTAAGCTACATTATGAACGAGTTACAAGAACTATTTTATTAAAATAAATATAGGGATCCTTAAGAAAGTAAAAGAGCAATAATGTAAACCATAATTTCAAAAATTTGCATTTTAAAATCATTATGAATAAAAAATATATTAGGGGCCGTCCATTAATTACGTGAGGCGCTTTTGAGAATTTTTCAACCCCCCCCTCCCCTAATCTCACGCGTGATTCTTCAAAACTTCTATTTGAACTGAAAACGTGTTGGATTATTGAGAAAAAAAAACCACCTCTTCTTGACAGCACTTTTGTCTTGTAGAGACGCCTTTCGACCTCAGCATTATTATATTCTTTTAAACTCATTTTCAATTATTACAAACGTGTTTTACACCGTTTTCTGCAAAAAATAATAATTATGTGATATTTGCCAAGACCCCCTCCCCCTAAGTGCGATTTTAATACATAAATAAATAAATATTGCTGGACTATCCACACAGCATCATCTTGCCCCAAGCTAAGCAGAGCTTGTGTTATGGGTACTAGATGACTGATATACTTAATACAATACATTACATATATAGATATTTTTTATTATACATAGGTAATACCCAGAACACCCGGAACAAATATTTGTAGATCGTACAAACATTTGTCCCAAGGCGGGAATCGAACCCGCAACCTCTTGCGTCGCAGGCGGACCTTCGCCCGCCGCGCCACATCGGTCGTCAAATTTCTGAGAATTTATGTCGTGAGATTTGGAAAGGATTTAGCTTGATCCCCTCCCCCCCTAGAACACCTCACGTAATTAATGGACGCCCTCTTATCAATAAATGTACCAAATCTTATTTTGAGATTTTTGAGACATTTGCTGCATTTGCACCTGTTTTTGATTTCTTACGATTAAATACTAACGTTGCTTGCACTCAGTACTCACTTTCATGTTGAGCATAAAATTGTGCAAACGACGGTAGCAATAAGAGTATATTTTATTATCTTATTTAAACGCACTTACGTTGATATGAGGTGGGGTTACGAAAGTTTAAGGTCGCGCAATTTATTTCACGGTCTTATGGTGAATTCTTTGCTATTTCACATACTTTCATTAAGAATGACCAACTGGACTGCCAACCAACGTGCTTTTTTAATTCGTCTTGGTTTAAAAAGAGGACATTAAATTTTTTCACTCGCTATTCTCTTCTGAGAGTCGAAGGAAATAATTACAATGTTAGAGTATTGCAACGTCCGAACAAATTTAATAACTTATTTTTTTTTATTTTACACATAGACCATAGCGACTGTTAAGTGTAAATGAAAATGATAAAAAATGTGAAAGTTATCTTTTATTAAGAACCCACAAAGAACATATTAAGATTAATTAATACATACATACATAAACTTACGTCTTATTCCTATGGGGGTAGGCAGGAACCACAGAACGCCACCCGATACGATTCTTACATACTCCTTTCGCTTGGCTCACGTTCATACATATTCTGGTCATACACGCACGAAGAATGCGAGTACTACGCACCTGAACTTTTTGAAGAACATTACCAATAACGTCAGTGTATGTCCTTCTAGGGCGTCCCAGCGTTTCCACCTACACCTGCCATACAAATACCTTTTGTTAGTTGCCTTTCATTCATCGTCTTAACGTGACCAAACCATCTGAGCATACTCTCTTCAATCTTTGTTACTACATCTTCATTTAAACCACAACGTTGTAAGTTTTGAAAAAAAAAAAAAAATAATAATTGAAAAATACTCTTAACTACAATAACAATAGCTTTTCTTATCACAGGAACTTTAACAAGTCATACAATCACTGTCTTAAACAAAGCCATCAAAAGACACGAAACTAAAATGCCTCGAGTACGCACGACGTCATAGGAAGCTATACAAAACCAGCATAAGCTGACCTCGCATTGTATAGGCATTCCGTACAATCAGATGTCAACTTATACACGAAATGTGCAGCTCGATATGCGGTAGTGCGTACTGAAGAAGTTTAAAGTATTAGATAATAGTGTTTACTCAAACAAACGTTTGCTTTGAGTGCAGTAAAAGAAACTTATCTTAAGATAAACGTATCAGTTAATAAAACATGGCGTCAGGCGTGATAGCCCACACTTCACGACTCGAGTGCTTCTTGATTAAGCTTCCATGTTGGATAAAGAACGTAAATAGTGACATATGAATATATTGTTATTTGAAGAAGGAAAACTATTTGAGGAACTAGTTTAAAGTGTAATTTAATGTTCCAGCTATGAATACGTATTTATTTTAATCGATTAAGGCTATCTTTAGTCTGGTTGTATATATCTACTAGTGGACGTCTTTCAGCTGACATGATGACAATAGAAGCAAATAAAATTATAAATCTCATTACTTAAAACTTATTCTGAGAGAAAAGTATGAAGGTATATTTTGATATAGCTTCTTACTTTTCTTTCAGATTAAGTTTATTTAAAATTAAGTTCATTATAAGATATTATATTAATGTTTTTGTCAGTGCTTCCTCCATTTCTTGGGAAAAATATTAAATTCCAGCTACCGACGGAGATACACGTGCAACGTCTTAGTTTATTATCATCCTCCTGTCCTTATCCTAATGTATTTGGGGCCAGCGCAGCATCTCTTCTTTCCAGTCATATCATCTTTCAAACAATGTACCCATTGGTTCTGTGATCCTTCTATGCTCTTATAAGCATCCACTATACTCAAAACTTTCATCACGACATCTTACTTACTCCTCTGCACGACATGCCTATAACATGACAAACTATTTCCACACAATATTTCAGACGACGCTACTTTCAAATTTTGTGTTACATATTATATATACTCATTTCTTATTATATCCACTCTCATAACACTACACATCCTTCTTAGCAATTTCATTAATTCTTTTGTGGTCCAATTAATCGCTTGTGTGGTCCAGCATTCTGATCCATTCAAGACAGCAAGCTCTTTATATTGTTTTATAGATTTTCTCCTAAAATTTAAGGAGATTGCGGAATCGAAATTTTTTCTCGTTACCGACCACCATTTCATCCACCCTGTGTTAATACTATGCTTGACAGTCCGATCTATTTTGCTCTTACTTTGCGCGAGTAAACCCAGATTTATATCTGACTTGTATAACAAGCTAATGTATTTTTTTTTATGAAAACAAGTGAACGAAGTCTGGAAATAAAATCTTAAAGTAAAGTATTTTTTGTGTTCTCTAAACTATCCAAATGATAGTTTAGACAAACTAATAAAAATAATAGGCGGTTATCTGAACAGAAGGTAGATTATTCAAATTATATCTAGGAACGTGAAAATAATAACAATAAACAAAGGAATTTTACAAAGGGGAATTATAAAACGAGCGATTAAAAAAAAGCTTTGCGACTGATGATGACATACTGTATTAATAACTTGAGCTGTATGAACATTTCATATATTAAAATTTTATCCGAGCGACTACATTACTAAGTGAGCGACTAGAAATACAGAGATATTAAGATAGAATCGATTTTTCTGAGGTTAGGTTAGGTTAGTACATTTTGTATTTTAAGTAATTCAAATTAATGTTTGTAAGATACTATTCTGTTGATTTTTCGCCACTTAGAGTCAGTCGCTCACTTAGTAATTATATAACCCAAATTAATTAATTTTGACACTTACAATTGTAATTTACAGTCACTCGTTTTATTGCTACCCTTTTACAAATAACGAAGGAGAGAAAAATCAGCCCTTTTGTGAACTTTTTTGTTTACGTCGCTTTTATCACACTTTGAAATTATTTCAAAATTGGACTTCTTCTTCAGAGTTTAGTCATCATCAGTGACGAACAAAGGTTATTATGTGAAATATGCTCGCTAATAATGATGTACAAACAGTATATCTGTATGTCAGTAGCGTAATTCTCGGTTTACGCAGCTTTCATTATGCGCTGTTGCCAGCAAGCTTTTTATTAACATGTTTTGTTCAACTATTTTTATGTCAACGGTCATTGCACGCGAGTTTATATTTTCGTAGATTATAATTGCTTGCGGTTTTAATTCAGAAATTTTAATGGTAACTACTGAGGTTGATGTTTCTCGAGCCAAAATGTAATGTAACACTACATGAAATATCAAAATCAGAAGATTTCGTTTGTGATTCACTTCTTACACATAATAAATATCTAAGGTCACCAGAAAACTTGGTACTTATACATTCCACTAGCGATAAATCGATCTCAGTGGAAGCAGTACGGCTATGGATGATTTGCTAGTGCTCGATAAGACTCAAACTCACTATCTTCTTTTAAAATTATGATCATGTATCTCTCTCTTCTATCCCTCTCTCCTAAAATGTCATTATAACCGTCCGTTGCTTTTCATGAAAATGTGAAAATGTTCTTATTTAATTTTCATATTAATATTTATAGTTATCTTAGTAACTATCAACATATCTTCCCCCCCTCTATCACATCGATCCAATGATTGTCTGCAAGAGATCGCTTTTACTCTCTAGCTCTTAAACTCATTATTTGTAAGTTTTCATGGAGTACGTGAAGTATTCTATTCTATTCTACTCTTACCTCTCTATTCTATTCTCTCTACCTAATTCATGATAATAATGCACACCTCTTCAAAACTTATGTGACTTCTTTAACAGTGTCTAAAGAAGCACAGAATTGATATTAAACTATGTGAATGGAAGATGTTCCTCGATCTTACTACCGGCGGGAGGGGACGCCCTATAAGGACATCTACTGACCTCATTGGTGATGTTCTTCCGAAAGATCAGGTGCGTATTATTGTCTTGCAACTGGCGTGCGTGCAAGACCATATGTATGAACGTAAACGAAGCAAAAGGAGTTGCCACCTGCTACGATCCTTACAAACTTTTTGCTTCGTTTACGTGAAAAACTACCAAAAGCGGTGGCTTTTGGTAGTTTTTTGCCATAGGAAAAAGGCGTGATTTTAATTATGTATACCTAAAAATGTTACTTAACATAATAAATATGCACGTCATTGTGATCAAAAATAGATCAACAAATAGTTTAACTTGTCCGAAATTCGGTCCATAAATATAGGAAAATGTACAAAGCATGGCAAAGCGCCAGATTGACGAATCAATAAAAAGTAATTGCATCTAAAGATACCATGTACAGCGATTAATCGCTTCCGCACATCGATATATTCGATCATAAAATCGTTTACATAAATTGCTACAAAATAAATTTCAATCGAATGAGAGTATAGTATTTATTTTCATATTACCTACTTTAGTGGCTTTGAGTTGAAGTCAATCACTAAAGAGTTCTTTTCGATTTTTTTTGTTGCAGGTTCTGCATTTGATTTTCCATGTCCTTTTTATCGATTTTAAGTTGCAATTTGACATCAAGTGCCGAATTTATGAATAAGTGGAATGTGATGAATTAGAGATGACTAACAAAAGATATTTTATACCTTATAAATGAGGCAGATGTAAGAGGAAACGCCGGTATGGGACCCCCTAGCAGGACCCACACTTACCTTATTGGTAATGTTCTTAAGTAAGGTCAGATGAGTAATACTCGCAAACAGTATGAGCCTAAACGAAGCAAAAAGAGTATGAAAGGATCGTAGTAGGTGGCGTAGGAAAAGGCATAATTTTATATATGTATGTATATTTGTCTGATTTGTTTATCCTAATTGCCTAGTTAGGCTTAGTTTTAAAACCCAAGGTGTCAAGTGGCATGAGAAAAGCCACCCCGAGATCTTATCATAGCTTGGGTATATCCAATAGTACAGAGAATTCATGCCTTCTGCGCTTTTCTATATTCATTGCAAAAACAAAAGACTGCATTTACCTCTAACGACCTATCTGGGGATCGCAGGATTTATTTACAAACGGAATTCCATTGAATTTATCACAAACCAAAGAGGACAGCGTAATTGCAAGAAATACTCATTTACTTGGCGTCGACTCGGTAACTCTGAGAGGAGATATCTATATCTGAGATCTTTGAAACTCGATCGGTATCGTCTATTTACAAGGAAAGTGTTTCTTAATTTCTTTATGAGGTCGTTATAACTATTTAAAATAATTGCTTGCAATTAATATTTCCTTCCGTTTGCTATATTTCTACCAGGAACTTGTAGTAGATTAAAAGCCAGTGCTGTTATATTAACTTTGTTTTTTGAACCGTTAGTGTCAATCTGTTTTATTTTATATTCGTTATCTTTTTAAATTATTAGCACCTCATCTACTACTTAATTCGCTTGGATTTCGTGTAATTTTTAAAACAAAATATAGTTCATGTTATATATATCTTTTCAGTTCTATCTGTGAAATAATTTTTAAAATCGGTTAAGGAGTTTTTGAGTTTATCAATTACAAATAAACAATCAAATATTTTTTTTATATTTATATTTTACTTATTTTAATTTTAAATAAATATTTATTTATTTACGTAATGATAACGATAACACCTTATTATTTACATTACTGAACTACACACATATGAATTTATTTTATTTATATTTATTTCAGATGTTGTTTCATCTGCTCGATAGACTCACAGTACTGATGTCAACCGAACGGTTTCTAAAGCACAGCTATTTATTAATAATCCCTTAAAAAAACTACATCAACAAACGATCAATATCCTATTTCAGACCATAACAAAACACCCTAACAACAAAACACAGAGGATCCTAATGACTACCCCTGAAACAGACGTTGATATAGGAAAGCTAATCAAAATTTCGTCCACAAAAGACGCATCAGTCGATTCACAGAGCGGCCCGAACTGTCCGTGACACGTTTCACTATGACCACGGCAATCAAAGTTGTAATTAGCAACTAGTGAAACAGTAAATTAAACGTCCTTTCATGTGACAAATTTACGTGAGCCGATCGAAGGCAGTATTTTCAGGGAATATGGGATGAGCGGAATGTATTTTTTGTTCGGGTTTTTTTTGTTGATCGGTGTTTAGTTTTGTATGGAGAGTAATATTGTAAGGAGAAGTAGTTTTGTTTTTTGATTTAGTAAATTAATGATTTGGTGTACTAATAATAATGATTAATGAAGTCGGTGAAGGAGCTACTGTAGGTCCCGGTAGCCCCGTGGTTTGACCTGTTCCTAAGGGTCTTAGCGTAAATATATATTTTTTTAATCTGACTGATAGTCCTAGAGACGATCAAATAAAAATCAGTTAAACCGTTCAGTTTTATTGTGTTAGTATAATATGTAGATATAATCATGTTGCTCTTACGACTAATAACAAAATTATCGCGCTTGTATTGCTCGAAGGGTTAATCAAAGTTACACCCACATTTAGCCAGTTTATGGTTTAAGTCCCACGTATTAGCGGTCGAGCCAATTGCCATCAACTCTTACGAGTAATTTTATGAACAAAGAAAAGCTTTATTCCTAGCAACCGTGTTAAATCTAATAACTGGGTATGATAAAATGATAAATGATATTTGTTCCTTAAAGTAGGTTTTTACGAACACTTTTACACGTCAACAAGTAAAGTATTTTTTTAGACTACGTTGGTGTTTCGCTATTTGACTACACTGAGATGATACTCAGAGATCACAGTCTATTTTAAAGTCCAGACATTATCTTAGTTAGGTCATGTGGGGATCATGAAGATTAGTGTCCGAGATGGTCTTTTGAGGAAAGAACCACACAGATATGATGTTCAGTCAGTTCAAACCGCTTACACAATAACTATTCACACCAATAATATTAATCTCTATCAACATTTGATATTATGATTGACGGTTGAATATGACGGTCCAATTATTTATCATCATGAACTACACAAAATTATCATTCGTCAGATCAATTTTCAAAATGGAATTCTGATTATTTGACACTCGATAAAAATGAAATTGCCTTTTGATCCACGTAAAATTAAACAGTTTTTTTTTTAAACGGCTGGGTTTTGTTACACTGTCCATGCAAGAATCGAGAACGTTTGGGCTAATAGGTTCTTTGATAACGTGTCACTCCTCATTTTGTGAAAGTGGAACGAAAATAAAAATGTGTTTTACGGTGAGTTTGGATCTTACGACTACTTAGAGTCGGCTATTTTTAGTCTTCACTTAAAAAGGTACATGCCTTTCGTTTTAAGACTGTGATCTCAATAAAAACAATAGTAAAAAGACGAATATAAAACGAGCTATCATTATAACCACCTAGTGCATGAATGTTCAAAATCTGCTATCTCTTTTTCTCTTTACATATTTTCTCTTCCATCAATTAACGCGTCATTATCAACATCTTGATCACCATCTCTTAAACAAATCAGTACTAATTATGACAGATATTAATGACGTCACGGCTTCCGTTTGAACTCCACAGGCCCAAAGGAGACAGCACAGCTGTAGTACATTAATAAAGGCCCAGAACTAGAGCAATGTAAAACGATTTCAACCTATTTATCTGATTCCCACGACATGCTTGATTAGACGACATACGATGGCTATCGTCACTAAGACAAGGAGTTAAAAGTACACCATTGTAAGGATATTGGATTGTCAATAAAAAATGGAGCTGGCCTTTCTCAGTTGTTAATTGATGTAAAAAGTAATTCATTGGATGCAGTCCAGCGCATACAAGGAGACAAAAAAGTTGATAAGTATGTTGCAATTACTATAAATTACAATTATATAGGGCCGTTGATTACACCTATATTTAATTTAATTGCAGATAGCTCGCATGGTTCTAAATATGATTTTATTTCAGTAATGTCAATGAAAGTCTTATAAAATTCGTAAGCTATTACTTAATATATCGGACCATAATAGGGATGTGTCCTAGGTAAAAATATATTAAGTCAATTTAGTACGTCAGTAAGATTACCAAAAAATATTGGACACGTAGTTTTTGCTTACTCAAATCAATTAAAAGTGACAATGATTTAGCATATGAAAGTCCAGAAGGGGCGACGTAACGTCACTGTTACTTTAAAAGTGTAACACGGCGTGACGTCACACGCAATTTCTATTTTTAATCTAACTTTCGGACCGATCTGAATTTTAAAGGACAATACCCTATTGTTCAGAACGATTTAATATAGACTCAATTGTAACAATTTATTGCGAATAAATTAAATGTTGGTCGTTATAGCTAGTTACAGATTGACATCGTCCTATTGATTGCCAACAAGCATTACACAAGTCAAGTTACGGAAGTCACGATGTTATGGGTTCAAACCTGGCCAAGTACCAATGTGACTTTTTCAATTCATATGTACTTTCTAAGTTTATCTTGGACATCACTGACATCGGTGAAGGAAAACATCATGAGGGAACCTGGACTTATAGTTAATATAAGTCTGAAATCGCCAACCCATCTTGAGCAAGCGTGGTGATAAATGCTCGTGCCTTCTCTATAAAAGAAGAGGCCTTTGCCCTGCAGTGGGACGTGGAGTGAGAGACTGGTATTAAGCATTACACATGCAAATGTCTCAAATGAAATTGTCTAAAGACAGTTCGCATGCTACCCAAGTAGTTTCTCGGCATTCAGCGCTTCTAAACTACTAACTATAACTAATAACTACATCTCTCCAACATCATGACGTCTTCAGCAGTTTGGTTGCCTGCAATTAGACTACAATTGACTTACAGTTGGATTGCGTGATTTCACCGCTTCCTCGCTTCTAGCATTTACAGTTGTGCCAACTTGAAGTAACGACATTTTTTTCTTGTATGTTGGCAGTGGAATGCAGTGCTGCCTAGGGCTTGGCAAATTACATATTGAGATGCAAGATGTATGAGTTTTCATCTCTATCATCTGTTTAAGTCTGGAGAAGGAAATTGAGGTTGTTTGCTTGGTTTAAAAATAACTTTCTATTAGTCTGGTTCTTCACCTACAGTTTGTAAGTGTCCCATAGCAGGGCAATGACTCTTACTCGGAACACTATCAAAGTTTAACTTTTAATTGTAGAAATTATTGCGTTTGGTAGTTCCAATCCAACAATGGCTTCCCACAATTTTATTCGGTCTTCTAAAATTAAGACAATACTTTTAATAAAGAATTATTAAGAGTTTTGTCTTGTTTCTCAAACAGCTTTTTCACAGATAAGGCCGCCGCAAATTAAAGCAATTAACGCTTTTGAAGTGGAATTTGGCGCCGGCGATTACATCTAGAGCCCTTGAACCTATATAGCGAAAGATGATAGATTCAGAAGTAGTATATTGGCTATCCTATAGCATTCTTGCTGCACAACACGACATAACTACTATCATTGTATTTTTATTTTTGTTTTTATTCAATTAGTTCCATTCATATCGTATCGTATTTCGTTCTATCTTACCGATTTCATTTTTTTTTAATCTAGATGCAATAATGAGGATGCTAATTAATAAATAAATAAAATAAATAATGCTGGACAATCCACACAGCATCATCGAGCCCCAAGCTAAGCAGAGCTTGTGTTATGGGTACTAGATGACTGATATACTTAATACAATACATTACATAGATAGATATTTTTTATTATACATAGCAAATACCCAGAACACCCGAAACAAATATTTGTAGATCGTACAAACATTTGTCCCAGGGCGGGAATCGAACCCGCAACCTCCTGCGTCGCAGGCGGACCAACGCCCGCCGCGCCACATCGGTCGTCAAGCAATTAGCAATCATTCCTATCAATTTCTTTTTTAATGATGTTATTATTCTGTCACATCACGCCTGCATTTCCCCGAAGGTTTGGGCAGAAGTGTGTCTAAGTACACCCACATTTCACCAGTTATGTTTTAAAGTCCCATTTAATAAGGTGTGAGCCTATTTCCACCAACCAGACACGCATGCAGACTCTGGGTTGCTACTGAGAAATTCCTAATTAATATACCCAATAACACATTGCTTGACCCGGGAATCGAACCAAGGACCTCAAGCTTAATAGACGCGTTTGCGACCAATAGACCAACCGCATAAATGAAACTAAAACGCATAACTCATTAAACTGTGAACTCAATAATGTTTTCACTAAAATATATCCTGTTCACCAAAATACTGGCCGCGGTCAGTCGGTGGTCAAAAAGCAATTTTAGATCCGAATTTCGGAAATTAGAGTTACCATCCTATTTCATAGTGTGACCCGTTGTTGGTTATTGGGTCCGAGTTCTCTTTTGTGGCTTCCTATTTAACGGTTCATTGAGCTCCAAACATTAATTGGTTCACAATAATTCTGTGTGTTTTAGCTGGATTACTAATTAGCTCCATGTTTTGCCGATATAAATTGTATTCGGTTTGGTGATCGCCTTGTAGTCCGTATTGGTGGTCGGTGGTTTAATATACTGTTTCGGAAAACACTTGTGAGGTATTCGATTTCATGTTTAATCTAGATATGAAATCGAATACTTCACCACCCAAAGGTTGAGGTGGTAGAAAATGCCTATAGCATTAAGTTCGACTTCGTGTGCTTAAAGTATTAAATAAATGAATACTTTAGAAGGAAAATGAAAACGATCAAAAGGAAAAAAAAGCCCTAAATGAATGAGTGACTGTATTTTTTTCGTTCCATTCACGACCTTTTTTGTTAATAAAACGAACGAAGTCGACGAACCAGAATATGGTAACGATATAAAAGAATAATTACTAGTATTCACTCACTGGTCAAAACAATACCAAATCTCACAATATCACAAAATAATCCAAAGTTATCGCGTCACGTATTATATAATGCAAAATGTATTGTTTTATATGTGATGTCACTTTTGTTTTAATTTATTTTTCACTAACAATATTATGTTAAGGCAATACTAACACACTATGGATCTTGTCATCCGAAATAAATAGTTATTATTATTATTATCTCCTTTATTTCATTTCTTTTCTTACTAATTATATTTTTAAATATTTTAAACAATTATAATAAATAAATAAATATTGCTGGACAATCCACACAGCATCATCTAGCCCCAAGCTAAGCAGAGCTTGTGTTATGGGTACTAGATGACTGATATACTTAATACAATACATTACATAGATAAACATTTTATATTATACATAGCAAACACCCAGAACACCTGGAACAAATCTTTGTAGATCGTACAAACATTTGTCCCAAGGCGGGAATCGATCCCGCAACCTCCTGCGTCGCAGGCGGACCTTCACCCGCTGCGCCACATCGGTCGACAACAAATATAAGTCTGAAATTGTCATTCCGCCTTTAGCTGATGATTAATGCTCGTGCCTTCTTTGTATAAAAAGAGGAATTATAATAAATAAATCGTTATAATAATTATTATATCCTCTCGATCGATTAGCCAAGTACGCTGCAGGTAGATATCAAAGTGCACAAGTGAGTGCGTCAACACAGGTGTACACCTACTCTCTGTTACTTAACTCTAAGTAATAGTACGATGAGATTGCAATCTAATACGACCGGAAAGATATCAGGCGAAAGACGGCTTTACGTACTTTTCGAAGCACTCGGTACTAAGATATTCCTAATGAAAAGACCCAATAACACTTCGTCCGACCTGGAAATCGAACTCTTACCAAACGCTCAGCAGAGGCGCTTGCAGTCACTAGACCAACAGGGCCAGTTTTGGTTTGTTATTGTGCGTGTATATTGTAGATCAATTTAACCGTATCCAGATGGATACGGTTAAATTGATCTACAATTATAAATAAATAAATTTCAAGAATTGATTCAGTATTTAGTATTAGTAGAGAGATTCAGTAATAAACATAAAGAATATTTTTTATAGTAATTATTGTTCAGTTACATAGAAATAAATGTGCTATTGTCTTGTTATATCCTTGTTATTGTATCATTTCTCTAGAAATCAATAAATTCCGTATCATTATCAGTATTGAACTACAACTCAAGATGGCGTTAATTAAATATCCCGTATGATTCATTGTGTCACTGTTTTATGTATCAATTGTGCACTAGTGACCCGCCTCTACCTCGATCGGATACAACGATGATATGGAGATTTCTATACTATATCATTCATCCGCAGTCTGAATGTGCAGGGTTACTAGAGTAGAGGGAGACCAAAAAAAAAGATGGATGGATTGTGTGAAAGATGATACGGCTAGAAAGGAGGTGACTTTTGAGATGACGAAGAAAAAGACATGCTGCGCCGACCCCAAATAAATTGGGATAAGGGCAGGAGAATGATGATGATTTCAGTTCATCTGTCTAGCCTTATAGCAGGTAAGCTTGCAGTGTGACTGGAAATAACTTAATTGTACATGAAGCAATGCATATCTAACCTCCACAACCCAATGACTGGGTAAAACAATACTCTCTAGTAAGACTGGTCTGTCAGACTTTCAGGTTCCTAAGTAATGTCAAAGATCTACAAATGACGGTGGGAACGATGTGCTGTATCTAAAGTAATTTACATGAGCGCATACGCATAGAGTAAATAAATGCTCGAAGTAGGTAAATGATGGTGAAAACCACAACAAATTATATTATGTACGATCAGCTGCGTTGTTTGTCTAGTGGTCGCCAGCAAGTGGTCCTGTACTGGAGTCGGGCAGTGGTATTTGGTTTTCCCATTAAGTATTCCTCTGTAGCAGTTCGTAGTTTGTATCTGTGTCCAGTTGAAGGCAATAGGCTTGCCGTGACTTAAACATATCCGGCAAACTGTAGGTGTACCTGGGTGCCTCAGGGATGTGCCCTGACAGGCGTTGCACAGAGGGGGCACCGGGGTGGTCTTATAAGAGGACACGGTGCCTCCTTCCGTGTGCTGATGGTGACCACCGGGGTGGTTTTAGTGGGGTAAGAATCCCTCACTCCCCGGTCTTGTCCCCAAAGGACGGTCACCTTTTGAAGGTTTCCCCCCGATATAAAAAGGTGTACAATTACCTATAGGTACACCGCTGCCTGTATACAGGCGTGAATATAGACATGTCAAAGTCTCTGAAAAATCTGCTTACAGAAATAAATATTATATATATTATAATAAATATTTCATCATTTAATTTTATTTCGATGTTATATTATGTTCCCAACTGATCGACACTTCACGTGACCAGAGGGCTGGCCCATTCTCATTGCCCAAAGAATTAGTATGCTGCAAGCCTTTTGAGCACATTTCCAGATGACAGCGATGCGGAGGAGTACTTTGACGCCTGAGTGACTGTGTGTCTGCTTGCCTGAGTGACTGGACTGACTGGTCGGCTTTTTATTTTTTTTTGTTTTTGTATATATGTAAGTAGTTAGTTTTATATAATGTATTATAAATTATAGTAACAATAAATTATTACTGATTTAAAAATGTTCCCAACAATGTACAATCAATAACATACTAAAATATAAATCTCGAACTCACTTTCAAAACCGATATCAACCAATAATAATTATGACCGTATCCTTAAACATTATGCATCAAATAACCAAATATTACCTAGCAATGCGACATTTAAGTAATTAACTAAAGTGATCTATTAATTTTAACGGAATTAGAAAATGTCGATAAATATAGGAACTGTAGGGAAACTGTCACAAGAACGAGTTATGAGGGAAATTATGGTGGTAGTCATTTTCAAAGTAAATACAGTGTAACAGTGTGGCCTTGCATTCAGCGGGAAATGTTTATTGTTTGCTGTTATATTTCGCCGAATTTACAATTGAACGAACATGAAATTGTTAATTCGTAGTTGGTGTAACACGAATTTACGAGTACCTAGGTATGTTTTTTTGTAAATCATTTTATAAGTATATGATGCGAAACCTTTCAAACCTTTTTAAGAATATTGCGTGTATTTATGCGTATGCGCGATATTCTTAAAAATGAGTCTGAAGGTATATGCTAAATCTAACAATCTGAGGATTGTGAGAATATTCTGTAAATTCTTTTATCAATATGTGATGCGGTACCTTTAAACTCATTTTAAGAATATTGCGTATACCTGCATGTGCATTCTTAAAAAAAAGAGTCTGAAAGTCTTTGACTATGCCAAATGTCACAATCGGAGAATTGTGGAAAAGTTCTGATGAAATGAATTTCAATTTGATTTTTTTTATTGATTGTTTTGGTTTTGTGTATGATTGTGTGTAATTTTTATATGGAGAACTACGCAGAAAGCTTGAATTTCGACTCTTGAGCGAGCACTAGTAAATATTTTCAGACTACACTAGTACTAGTAGACACTACACACCACACACATCCCCCACACTCAAGTATAGGTTTTGCCGGCATGTGAGTTTTGCTGTATCTAGACTATTGCTAACTTAGTATGTAAACATTCCTTAATACAAGCCAATAGGGTTTTAAATGAGTAAGAATGTAAGTGAAGTATTATATATTGATTGTACTAATTTGTCTGTTAAAAAATAGTGTTGTGATATCCCATTATATATAAGATAAGATATATGTATGTACCTACTTTTTTGTATTTACATTTTTAAAGATTTATTTAAGCTATTTAACATTAAAAAGAGGTAGATTGATTCTTTGTTTGTAAGAGGTACGAGTAAATTATTTTACTGATAGAAAGCTACCATAGAATAATATTTCTTCGAGCGGACGAAGTCGCGGGCAGAAGCTAGTTATTTGAATAAGTTGACGTGTAATGTTCGACGTTTGTTTATCAATGTGTGACCAATTTTACGACCAATAAAATGTATTTGTTCAAATAATCACTTGCCCAGGTGATAAATATACATCTTAACGAAGTGTTATCTTAACATAAGACGACCGTTAAAATGGTCAAAAGCTTAATTTAATAAGAAGTTTATGCTAATTTTAGTTATAAATCTGGGAGAGACTAATTTACAACCTCTTTTTGACATACCTACATAGGCATGTGAAATAGCCTTATCGCTACCGGTTTAAGATATCTGGTAATCGCTCCGCGCTACTTATGGCTCCACGCTGTGACGTCACGTGCTACCTGCTACAAACTCAAGTAAATATTTAAACACCTTTCAATCCGCAGAACCCGATTGTTACTATCTAGTAAATCCGGAAGTACCAGAGGGCCGATTAAGTAACGCGTTAAAAGTACCAAAGATAAGATTGATGATAGCATCAAACATGTTATTTTATTTATAAACGACAATGGCCTGTATTGACAGGCAAGACCGCTTGGCTTACTAACCCACGGGTCACACATACGCTTAATATTATTCGTATGTTTTCCAAACCATTCACACTTTGACGAGTTACGTCAATATTTACTTTAAAACTTTTCTATTCGCCGGTACTTGCATATTATAAAAGATCGAAAGCGAAAAGAAACTCGAATAACAAAACACGGTATCGTTTAAAAAGATCAAGTCATGTCTCAACAAAAGGGGAAGATTAAACGGACTGCCCACTAAGTATCGAATAATCCTTTAAAAACAACACAAAAGGAAGCTATCCTTATTCGTTACACCAACTAGAAACATTTTCAATATCAAACTCGATAACAATGGCCGGAGCTTTTGTTTTTTTATCTCCACTAGCGGAATAAATTCCGTATCAAATTTCTCCCCGGATAACCGTAACGATTTATCTGCCGGCTTATACCCAATCGAATTATTCACAAAAGAATACCCACGATTCGGGGGTTTGCGAAAATACATACAAAAAAAACAATGCACTTTTCTCTTCCGTTGTACATACAATACGCAACGTACGCACACTGTTAACGATAGTACGGAAATACTCTGTGTGTAACGTTCCATATTCTGGCTCATCTCGTCGGCTCGTGCCGTTTTTGGGCGAAATGGTGCCGTCTACCGTTCGAGCGAAAGTCGATTTTCGTAGTGTGTGGACGCCGCTTTGGAAGGGCGGCCGTCGCGTAAGCTACGGACCACGTGCACCTCGACTGCTTGCGCTTAGTTCTTCACGAACTGTGTGGGAGGTTAGTCCGCTACATGAATATAATGTTCCTTGAATGTCATGCGCTAAGCGTTCGCCGCGAAAAAGCGTATTCCGCTTGCGCCCAGCAGCGTGTGTGAGTGTGGCCTCTCCACGTGATTTTGACAGTCGAATCGTTTACAAAAGCCGGCTTGCTTTTATTTTTTTATCAACAGTGCGATGTGCGTGAACTGAAGCGACAGAGAAAGTGTTTTTGATAACAGTTTACGTGAATGAACCGCCGATACATAGAGATGTTGTAAAATCAAGGAACCACATCAAGGATGATTATAAAATATTACTTGGCCCAATTTCCGCCGGCTATGGAGTGTTTTGGGTAAGTTGCTAATGAGATTTTTGATTGAGGATCGGTATCTTGAATTAATTTAATTTCGAAGTTGGTTCACAAATATTTGATTCATATTATTTTGTTGGAAATTTGAGTAAATAGGTTCAATCGAAGTTGGGTGTAAATATAGTCTTTGTGAGAGAATGATTGATGAGAGAGGGTACTGACTCGCCCTTATTTGAGTAAGTAACGACCCGTATCGGTCATCCCTCTCGATACTGGTGGTATCAATATTTGGAGGACCCTTGTAGGGTGTCATCAAAATTCATAATATCATTATAACCTACATACCCATATATCGCGGGGGAAGGGACTGGAAGTTTAATTGCTTTTAGTGAAGGGGTTCTAGCACGGAGTTTCAAATTCAGTTTCCAGATTAATTGTCCTGTCGTGTCCTTAGGTAAGGCTCCGCATAGGTCGGCCTGCGACAAATTAAATTCATTGTTTATGTATAACGTCACTTCTGCGCATGCTCGTCACTATGTCAACAAACTATGTACATATACAAGGAGTGTCTATGTATGTGTGTACTTGAATATTAATGGGTCTGCAGAATCGTGTTGCTAATAGATATTTTGTAGAAGAGTTAAGTTTTTCTGTTACTTGTTCTACGTCAACTATTTTTGTAGGCATGGTTCAGCTAGCAAAGCTGGTGCATTCAACTGTGACATCATCTTTTGTTATATTAAGACCAAAGTCTTTGAACCTAATTGTTAGTTCTTGATTTTATTGGCGTTGATTTTTGTCTTGCATTTTTCGTTTAAACTTGGTTAGCAACAAAAGGTATTATGTTGCTTCAAACATTATCTGTATAGATATTAGGTAAGTAACTTCAGCTTACCGTATGTATATATGTACATATAGGTTTGTGCGTATACTTAAGTAACAGTTAAGCCTTTATAATCCTCAAAGGATTTGGCAGTGGTTTAGTATCCCACAGTTGGTATATATTCCTTTTCGTTTAATATATGTAGTACGTGTCGCTAGTATTCCGTATTATGAAACGGTCTATAAATATGAAGATAAGAAGATACACATTTTTTTTATAATACTGCAAAACAAGGTCTGGAAAATTCAAATTCGATAGCTTACGTCGGTAGGAGCTTTTTTTTAAATCGTTGAATCTTGCATGCTTTACTTGCATGCTTGCTTCCTTGCATATATATATATCCACATATACACAGATATATATATATATATATATATATATATATATATATATATATATATATATATATATATATATGCAAGCAAGCAAGCATGCGTATATATACATATATATATACACATATATGCTTGCTTTCTTACATGCTATTATAAAAAGGACAGTTACTCAGATTACATCTGAAAATATGGGAATAAATTGTGTTACAAAAAAACGAGCATACAATATTGGAAACAATAACAACAACATTCAGAGTCAAAAAGTTTTAAAAGTATGATACGTAGTAAAAGATGCAATGAATATCTAATAATAAACAGTAAAACAATTAAGCATGTGTCATATATTAAATGACTTAAAGTATTAAGTTTTTGTAAGGTTATCAATATATCAAGACGAACAGAATATAATTACCTCTTATTCTTATTGCTCTTTGAAAACGATCAATCATTGTTTTTAAACGGAAAGAAATTAACCAAAATTTAAAAAAAAACATTGAGAGAAAGATGGAGCATTCCATAACGTTAATTATTTGAATTTATTTGTTCGTTACTGTTGATAACATCTCACTTATTTATCACTTTTAATTTATGCACACACTATTTTTGTTAAAAGTAAAACTCATTTACGTTAAAGTCTTGATGGCTTAGTAGCTGGAGCCTTACCTCTCATTCTGGTTGTAGGTTCAAATCCAGACAAAGACCAAAGTGACTTTTTTAATTCTTATGTATTTTCTATGCAAGATATCATGGACATTTCTAAAATAGGGGAAAGAAATAGCGTGAGGAAACCAGCTCTTATTCATTGGTATGAAGTCTGAAGTTACCAACCCGCCTTGAACAAACGTGGTGACTAATACTCGTACCTTCTCTGTATGAGAAGAGGCCTTTGCCCTGCAGTGGGACAGGGACCACCTAGCATTATGATAAATAGAAGCGTGATTAATTTGGCTTATCAAAAAATCTGTATCAAGACTAAATAAACAGACTTATATTCTTCCCAGCAAAAACACTAGGAAGTGGTGAAGAGTGGGCGTTTTGGGGGACTGTCTTATGTAAACGTTTTTGACGTTCAAAAAGTGCTGATTCTCAGCTTAATTTGAATAAATGAATTTTGATTTTGATTTTTGACGACCTATGTGGCGCGGTGGGCGAAGGTCCGCCTGCGACGCAGGAGGTTGCGGGTTCGATTCCCGCCTTGGGATAAATGTTTGTACGATCTACAAAGATTTGTTCCGAGTGTTCTGGGTATTTGCTATGTATAATAAAAAATATCTATCTATGTAATGTATTGTATTAAGTATATCAGTCATCTAGTACCCATAACACAAGCTCTGCTTAGCTTGGGGCTAGATGATGCTGTGTGGATTGTCCAGCAATATTTATTTATTTATTTATTTTATCAGGATATTTTCACACATGACGTCATATAAAAACAAAATCCATTTTTAGTTTCAATGCCAATCTATGAATCAATAAACTTGGTGTCCTATTAAACTTAATTGAACTTTATATAAGATCAGATAATTCCTTAAACAACAATATTGTAATTATAATAGGACTATTACGCGACATTCCATTCGTATCAGATTTTGACGATCTACGTACTGGAATGTAGCAAAATAACTATGTATTGAGTTTATAGTGATAGTTAAGTGAGTTTGTAGATAATTGAATGATTCAAGTTCTTCTTACTTATCAGACGGATGTGTGGCTGGGGAGTTTGTAGAGCTATTTCTTTTTCCCAGTTGGAATACTAGGAAGTGGTGAAGGGCGGGCGTTTAAGGGGACTGCCTTATATTATTTCTATTATATATTTATTTTATTAAAAATTAAAAACATTTATTTGGGACACACAGGACATATTTAATAAACAATAAAAATCAAAACTAAACAAATAAACAAAAAGGACCTGTGCGAAGCTAAAAGGGCACATTTAAACATTATTATCAAATTGGTATTAAAACATTATGCACAAGCAAAAGAAGCTGGCTTGCTTTCTATGAGAGAGAGGGACAGACAGTGTTCTTATAGCAAAAAGTGTCGTTACAACTTTTCGTCTTAATTTTTTCCGTCTAGCCCCCTTTCGCAAGGCGCGCAAAAAATAAGCCTATTCAAACATAAATCATATGAAATGATTATATCAATACTAGAAACACTGGCTGGATATTTGCAACAGAGCACTATAGTTTCTGTAGATCCATTGTACTTGGCATACATTGCCACGTACCTTGCTTGGCTAACACTGATGGTTCCAGAGCCTATCTATAATACTACTGATAACTGTAATCATAAATTGATAAGTCATTAAGTTTATGCACCAAACAGCGCAGGTTGTTTATCCATACTTAACTGGGTGCGTATGCGCAGAACTCGTAGCCGAGGGTAAGTCATCAACGTATAATGCCCATTACGAGCGCAAATTATAGTTAGTGAAGAGTATTTATTATTTACAATTCAAATAATGAGTTATTCTATATTAATACAAGCCTGTTACTGTGTCACTGCAGGGCGAATACCTCTTTTTATACAAAGAAAGCACGAGCATTAATCATCAGCTAAAGGCGGAATGACAATTTCAGACTTATATTTGTTGTCGACCGATGTGGCGCGGCGGGCGAGGGTCCGCCTGCGACGCAAGAGGTTGCGGGTTCGATTCCCGCCTTGGGACAAATGTTTGTACGATCTACAAAGATTTGTTCCGGGTATTCTGGGTATTTGCTATGGATAATAAAAAATATCTATCTATGTAATGTATTGTATTAAGTATATCAGTCATCTAGTACCCATAACACAAGCTCTGCTTAGCTTGGGGCTACATGATGGTGTGTGGGTTGTCCAGCATTATTAAAAAAATAAATAAAAAAAATTGTAAGTCCAGGTTTCCTCAAGATGTTTTCCTTCCACCAGAAATTCACCCCTACTTGTAGAAAATAGTATATATAATATTTTACATATTTATATTATATACTTACTAAATTAAAAGTAATAAAAGGGCTCTTAGGTGAGATTAAAGAATATCGTTCAGAGGCCAGCACATCAAGCTACCCCAATGTGTCAGATTTCTTTATTATTTATTTATTTATTTACATAACATGACATTTCGCCTATAATCCTCGAAGGCTTATATAGACATTATCATCATCATCATCTTCTTGCCCTTATCCTAATTTATTTGGGGTCGGCGCACCATGCCTTCTTCTTCCATACATCTCTATTTGCTGTCATCTCAGCAGTCACCTCCTTCTTAGCCATATCTTTCACACAATCCATCCTATATTTAGTAAATATAGACAGATGTACTTTATACACTGAACACCCACAATTCGCCAGTTATGTTGAAATCAGCATGTCAATAGCGGTTATTGCCAGTTTCCTTATATCTTTTCGTAGGAAAACTAAATTCACTACGTATTTGTCTATTGTTTTCGACTTGAATCTGAATATCAACGTAGGTGGGTGAACTGTCATGGCACCGCTAGTGTTGTACTAAAATGCACTAACTATAATAGTAAGTTGAGGATAATAGTTTCCGTGGACGAATAATATACACTTGGGAATAATTGTAATAAAGTAAGTATTAAGCACATGTAAAAAAGAAAAGAAAGAATAATAGGGTATCTCAAATTTTATCCGTGTCGCTTTCAATGGAAAAAGGGCCCAAAAGGCTGGCAGCATTCATGTAAGACTAGGTACAACGTGAGAATAGAAGTGTGTGAGTTATTGCAACTTATATTTTAATAAAATAATTCTCCGAAGGGTCGGTATGAGGAAGCGCGGGAAATTAATACTTGGAAGGACTTGGAAGAGGCCTTTGCCTAGCAATAGGACAGTAAAGTAAAGTAAAAGTAAAAGTTTATTTCGGAAAAACAGAAGACTTGGTACAACAAGTAAAAGGATGGTAGCCGCAAAAGTATAAACTGTAGCGCGGTATATGTTAATGAAAACAAAAAATGTGTGCTGGGTCTACTCGATATATCGTCTACTCCCTCCATGCGGCCGTAACGCTTTTTCGTGACAGAAAAAATCCTAATAGGACCCCATTAGGATTTTTATAAATAGAAGTTTTACTTCAAAAAATCTAATCGATCAAGTACTAATAAGCAGACACAATAGAAAAATAATTGTTACATGTGACTAATGTCCCTTTTAAACACCAAGCGGCTACTATAATAAAAATATTATGAACTATTTGCAGTCTAGACGGTAACTATAGTAGACGCCAACGTGTATTCGAGTACCACTAGTACCAATTATTTTTCACCTGCTATAATTCTCACGATAACTATTTATTCGTATCACAATTCACAAAGCGAGCAGTCGGTAGATACTGAAATAATGGAGTGCTTTACTTCCCTTTGTTTTCAAAATGGTGGCGTTTGTCGGTGGTGAAAAAATATGGCGGCTATTGTAGAGTTTTTTACCAGCTCAGCTTCAATTTTCGGCACTTACTGTCATTCATGGACTTTCCTTTTATAATTTAGTTAAGAGAGTAGACTTTAACGTTTGTTTAATTTTTCTTTTTAACTTGCAACACTGAATGTATGGGGGGTCTTTCAAATTATTCCAAAGTGGGTATCAATTACGTGCAAAAATCTCTCAATCAAGTTGGCCGGACTGGTTGGTAATCGATATGACTTTTGCGCGTGCGTGAATTTATTCGAATCATGTTGCGCGTGAGCATCGTATTGACTCGGGATTATATTAATTAGATTCTTGGATTTAATGTCGTGTAAATGACCTTGCTCACCACACTTGGGAATGGTAACAGACAACGTAACAACTTATGAATGTATTATAAGTTACCCAAATAAGTGATTTATGTCGTAATGGTCCCGTGGTTAAGGCAAACTCATGCACGAGGTCGTTAGTTCAATTCTGGGCAAGCATCAATGTGAATTTCAATTGATATTTACTTTCAAAGATATAATATCTTAGTCATCACTGACATTGGTAAAGGAAAATATTATGAATGCATAAATAACTGTTTGTTAGTTTGTTACTATTGTACAACTAAACGGCTCATCAGATCGTAATGAAATTTGGTATTGAGACATTTATGTTCAGACCTCGTAAGGAACATAGGATTTCAATCCACGACAGCGTCTGCATCCGCCATGACTGTCATTTGCGCGAAATCGCGGGGAATAGCTAGTTATTATTGTAAGTCTGAAATCGCCAACACGCCATGAGGAAGCGTGATAATGCTTGTGTCTTCGCTTTATGAGAAGATGCCTTTGACCTACAGTGGGACAGACTAGAAATATAACTTGTAATTTCCATCACCACCTATAATACTCGTATAAAAGCCAAGCTTGCAAATATAATTTCGTTTGTATACGAAACATTATTGCTTTTTCCATGCTTTTAATGTCACATAGCAAAATGGAATACACTTTAAGCTGAACATTTACGAACGTTGTCATTTTACACAAAAGACAGTAAAATAGCTCGTGGAACGAGCGAGTAAGTTTGGCGTAGTTAAATAAGCCCCGCGCGGCTTCTTCGCGAAATCGATACTCGCCTTTGTGGCTCCTTAGGGAGTAACTAACTCAACCACTAATAACCTTACCGGTAGTCGGTATTAGATACCATGAGGACGATACGTATAGCTTATAGTTAGATAAGGGTAGTCAAGTTGTTCACTGAGTTTCAATAAGTATGACTGTTTTAGCTATGGAGAATGAAGCTGACGAAATAAAAGATGGATGATGGTGATAGGGGATGAAAACTGATAGTGATTGTGAAGAGCATAAAAAGACGTACGTTGGCTGACCATCAAAACAGAGATAAAGGCCTGCCCTTATCTCAGTTTTGAAAAAGAATAATAGTAACTAATACGCAATAAAGAATTGAGAACTACTAATAGTAATTTATTTTAAGTATTTTTCAGCTGGATCCACGATAGCAGAATTTTACTCCACTTTCAAATAGCAGCTTAAATTTTTAGAGGTGTGTCACAGCGTATAAGCTCTGTGCTAATAGCGTGACAACGCGTGTAAACGTTTTATCCTGCAACGTCACGCCAAGCTTAGCGTGCTACGGCTCCCGCATATTCCGAAATATCTCTCTTTGGTGTATCTTCCTGTTTGCATTTGGATACAAAATACTAAAATTTAAATTACCTTGCTCGGTAGGTCGTCGACAAATTCTATGTTGTTGGTGAAATAATGCATTGATAAGTAGTTTCATTGTTAAAAAAAAGATACTTTATTGATTAAAAGTAAATAAACTTATGGGGCTAATATTTGTACAGACGCCAGCACATCAAGCTATCCCAAACTATCAAATTTTCTCAATTGAACATAAGCCTTATTCTTTTGTAATAAAGTTGAAAACACTATCAGAGAATTTAAACAGATTGGGGTACCTTGATGTGTTGGCCTCTGGACAGTACAAAAATTAATGTGTACCAGTATACATATGTAGACTAGAATTAGGTAGTTTTTACCAGAACCTTTGAATGAGATCTTCACATGATTTTTTAGAAATTCTTTACTGATGATATTGATTTCCCAGATGACCCAAATCAAAGACAGATACAATAGATATGTAAACTAGAGTCGGCAAAACAATTCCAGATATTCAAGAATGTGCATCAGACCGCGTAGTCAGGGCACATTAAGCGATGTTTGTCGATACGTCAAAATTTGTTTAGACTGCGTTCTAAGATGTTTGACTTCCCACTCCCAATTTGCCAAGAATGCTAACAATGCAACTATGTGACCATGAGTTTCATGGGTTAAAGGAATACCTACTAATAATGACCCACCCGAATTACTGGAAGGTAGGTTTGCTACAATATATTCTTATTCACAGTATTTGATGTCAGTATTACTGTAAAACTGGGTGCAGGGGAAGCTTTATAGATTGGGAAATATTTATTGCTTTATTGCTGTTTATCCAAAATATAACTGATGTCTGTGATACCCGCTATAAATAATAATAATACCAGCCTTTTACTGTCCCACTGCAGGGCAAAGGTCTCTTCTCATACAGAGAAGGCACGAGCACCAATCACCACGCTTGCTCAAGGCGGGTTGGCGATTTCACACTTAAATTAATCATAAGTCCAGGTTTCCTCACGATGTTTTCCTTCACCTATGTCGCTATGGTAAAATTAATAATATTTATACTGATGTTCTACTTGATATTGATATTAGCCCTTATGTCGATATAAGTATGCAATCTCAAGAGCATTCCAAATATGAATATTCAAGTGCAACAAACATCAAACATCGAACGTGCAAATCAGACGATACCAAAATAAGCTAACCAGTGAATGACCTCGTGACCTTAGTGAACCTTGATTTCTTACCATTCATGATTTAACCATCGTTTATATCAATGGACGATGATGAACTCCAAGAAATTACGAAGGAAAGGATTGATTTCATATGATATGGTAAAAAGAAAGCCTCGGTTGATTGAACAGAAGGGGAATTCCCGCATTTTAAAGAACGTTCTCATTCTAGTGTCAGTCTGCATCTGTCAAAATACGTCTTAATTATTTACATTTTTGACAAGATCGATATTGATTGTCGCTGAGTTAACGACTAGGTTTTTTTACGTTTTTAATGACGGGAATCGGTCTTCTGATTTGTTGAGGATTAATAATAAAAAATAAACTTGCAAATCAGTACATTTTGATCATGGAGGTATTAAACTGTACTAGGGAACAGTCATTTTTTGCCTATAACGGGGTTGGTCCCATAGTGAAAGTATTTCGTATTCATGAGTGCAATGTCCTCTAAAATACACCTTAAATTAAACATAATTAAAACGAGGAACTTAGGAATACAAACATTGAAAAGGACGACAAATCATTAATAGCTGCGTGTAATTTTGACGGCTGCGCCGCGTGATGTGGGTTCGATTCCCGCACGGAACAAATATTTCTATGGCCTACAGGTAGTTGGTCTGGGTCTGGCTGTTTGTGTATGTGAGTTTCATGTTTGTAAACGCACCCATACAAGAGAAATTTGTAGTATGGGGAAAAGTTAAAAAAAAATAAAGGTCACTGTCAACGTAAGTAATATTGAGGATGTAGAAGAACTTATCGAAGTTGATAATCATGTTACGTGGTCAATTGATTTGCTACCAACTAAATTGAAAACTGACCCGATTGGCGGTCTTTCAATATTATGCATTTTGTATCATAAAACTTTGACATTTCGCTAAAGTCACGCATTTGTTGCGCAAACGCCATTACTCAGACCGTTTCCATTGCGTCGTGCCAATATATCGTATATTTAATTTATCACCGTGTCTAATTGGTCGTATTATACTGTGAAATACGTGTTTTGCTTCCTATAGAAATTATCAGAGTTTTATGGGCACCCACTGTCTCTTTATATGTTATCTTAACGGTTTCGGATTTCACATTTTACTACGGTTTAGACGTGTATATAATCGGGTTAGTAAAATTTAGAGTCGGTTAACAGTCGGTAAATTTTGGAATAACATTAATTATAAGCGTCGCCTTAAGCGTAAATCTGTCAGTGTTAAGGTAAGAAAAAGAATTAAATAATTTGTAGTAGCAAGTTCATGATAAGGAATCATGTATTAACATGAACAATTGTAATTAGCAAAGTTTTATAGAATAATAAAATTATAATGACTGGACAAGTGTAGACCCACCTTTCACCAAAAAAGTCTTTACAAAACAGAAATAAATTACACGCTTTATCGGTCTCCTACTAATTAGGGAGCCCTTATAAATTAAAGTGTGAAATTAACGTTCCCTTGTCACATTTGATGCACCTAATTAAGTGACAATATATCAACTGCATAGTTTAGGGACAGCTGATAGTGTAAAACTGGGTTTTACAGTATCAACTCAGCTGCTTATCGTCGCTAGTGAAATGCATCTTAAACACGTTACCTAATTATGAATGAGGGCAATGTGCTAGCGACCGATGTGATATAAGGAGTGACAATAATAGCCGCGCTCGGTGCAATGTTTAGATTGATTTTCAGTAGGACGACAATAATAGATGTCGTCTCGTCGTCTATTATCCGGTCTATGGTTCGTCTAACAGTGATTTTGAGTGATGTTTATTAATAAAATACGAAAAAAGGAAGAAGTTATAATTCGACGCGTTTATTTTTTTTTTTTTTTTGGCCACTTATATATTTTTACGGTGTAGTATCGTACGATATCCGTGATATTTTATTTATCGGATAGGACATGCCTAAAAGTTGGTCCCACTCAATTTCAAAATAAAAATTGATTTTTCATCTACCTACTGAGTTTGTAAAAGGGTGATGAGCATTTGTAATTAGGCTATTGTAACTAACATAAATTACAAACCGCAATACACACTAAAAAGCGAGAAATGAACTCAGTCTTATAAAAAAATTCAATCGACTTAAAATAAACAGTGACAGGCGTAAAATAAATTCAAATCATCGGAAGTCTGTGAATTTGGTGGTTTTGATTGATTCAGTTTGTGCCAACGACTCCCGAAATTAAGTTATTTTATAAAAAAATCGGATTTTTTATTTTTTTTTATAAAGTCGTTTGTATTTTTTATTAGAAACGTATTTTCTATTCACAGTAGGGATTGTTCACGTGTTTGATACAACATTTTCTGGCTCGAGCTGCTCTACTTTTCAAGGGTTCTGCATGAGGCAAATTCAAAAGCAGAAGTATTCAATTTATGAACGTCATTCACATAAATTTAAAAACTAAAAAAAATAGTGCTTCTATTATTGTCTCTCTTGTCAGTTTCCACATTAACCCAGACAATTAATGGATGATTTCACGGTATATTTAACTCTTCATAATTACGTCACGTTCTTTTGAATACTTTGTAGAACTCGTATCAGGAAACGGGGACGCGTCACAGACGGGAAACGTCGTCTCCCGGTGTGTATCCATGGAACTATTTTCAATTTTTTCTTTATACAATTAACAATGATGGTTGAAATCACATTGATACCTAGTTAAAAGATATGTTTCATAATATTTTAGTATCAATATGAGAAATTACATTTAAGAAATTTATTTCTCAAAAAGAATTACATTCACTTACTTGAGAAACAACTTATTTTCTATTTGGTTACCTTAGGCGGAGCGACAGTAACACAACAAAAACATGATAACATAATATAATATGTAGGTACCTACAGCACCCAAAAATAACAAATTTATATTTTTGTTTCCTCCAGAATATGGTACTTTAGACTCTTTTTGAAACAATACATGGAATTTTGATCTTCGAGGATTGAGATTGCTATTTTGAGGCAATCTGTTGTAAAGCTGTGCTTTTTGGATGGTATTAGAAGTCTAGTAAGTTTGTCGATAAAGGTGGTGTTATAGGCAGAATATGTAAGATTCTATAGCCATGTTGAGTTCCATAATTATTTATTTCAATCTAGTAGAGGCGAAAATAAAGGCAATGAATGAAGATATTTTGATCCATCCGTATAAACTTCAAATAATAGATATGTCTCCACTTAGTAGTCGTTAACGTTGTTTAAAAATGAGGGCGCTTATTATAATAAAAATGAAATAAAAATATATTATCTAATTAAGGACTATTGTCTGTGCTAAGTCTATGACTTCTCGCAACGTCCTTCAGAAGGACATTCCAGGCTAGTTCTAACAATACCTTCTCACACAATTACAATTCATAAAAAGCTGCGCACTGTCATAACTAAACTATATCAGTCCCATACAAATCAGTGCGTGTGACGCATGCTGCATAAAACTTGCGCTTGCACATAGCCAGACTATGACATTAAGTACGGCGTTGGAATAAATGAAGTGCAGTAGCAGTTTAATTTAGCAATATTGTCAAAGACAGTTCTGAGTATGATACTTTGGTTAACTGACTATAAAATGGTTGACGGAGAAGTCATGTCATGTCAACTACAAAGTTTGTAGTAGACATCGCTACAGAGTTGCGTCTGTGATGTTTTATAAAGCACAGTAATAAATAAAATAAATTAAATAATAAATGCTGGGCAACCCACACAGCATCATGTAGTCCCAAGCTAAGCAGAGCTTGTGTTATGAGTACTAGGTGACTGATATACTTCATTCAATAAATTACATAGATAGATATTTTTTATTATACATAGCAAATACCCAGAACACCCGGAACAAATCTTTGTAGATCGTACAAACATTTGTCCCAAAGTGGGAATGGAACCTGCAACCTCCTGCGTCCCAGGCGGACCTTTGCCCGCCGCGCCACATCGGTGGTCAAAAAATATAGTACGTATTAGGTTAGAAAAAATATCATCACAGATTAAACCATGCGTAGTTATTCGAATAAAACTGATAATGTTTGGGAATGTTGATGAGTTGATATTCCGAGTTTATCACCTCAAACGCCAAGTGACCGACAAAAAATACATTTTCTGTCTCGTTTTCTGGCAGATAAGTTGTTAAAAGGCATTTTTAAGAAAATAAGTTTGTCAACTAAGTACCACAACACCTTCGACCAATTATTATTATTCTAAAAAAATGGGTGTAATCACACTATTCACAATTTTCAATATTCACAATAACCACACTATGTACGTGCGCACTGAGCTTACTTTATAATTTACTTTTATTTAAATTTCCCTTCTTTATTTTGTTTCTTCTTTTGTATTTACCTAAACCAACTTGAGAACACTGTAAGAATCTAGTAATTATGTAAACCCGAAGGGAACTGTCTCCTGAGATACAGGCTAACAACCTAGTTCGGGAGGCAGTGCGCTTATGTGACTGTGTACTTACTTTGTTTTGAATAAAGCATTATTATTATTACTATTAAGTAACCCCATTATATTTTTTATTAAAAACCCATTTTAAACAACACCATAGACAAAATGAATAAACACTCGTTTAAACTTTAACGGTGTTCCTGCGCTTGCGCAGTTCCGATAAAAGCTTCGCTAATGATTTACGCCCACAATACGTATGTGACAACACGTGCGAACGAGTTATTAACAGAAATGGAGGCGAGGAAACTATCGATTAGATGTTAGAACAAGCAAAATATTGGAAAAGCAATTTATTATGATTCTCAAAAGTAAGTTATGACTTTTATTAACTTAACAAGAACTTTCAACAAAAAATTTCAACATAAAGAAAAGAACTTTCACTTTCAAAGTAACTTGAGATTTATTGACTTACAATCAAATTCAAAAGCAGCCCTACCCACCAATAAATAATATGAAGCAATATAGCCGTGAAAACGGTAAATCACTAATCCATTGATATTCAATATATCACCAACCAGTTAAAAAATATGAATCAAACGGCGGAAGTATCATCAAATATAATATATGAACTTTTTTAAGCAAAGAGGTCAAATCGAACATAAAACGAAAGAGATTGAACGCACAAAAATTCAAAATTACTATTGGACATGACTTTTTTCCTGAGGTTGGCTTAAACTTTTACTGTTACCAACTTAACATTCTTGTTACACCATTTTATAAAAGCGTGATTGGGTAAACGTGGGTCGTATTATAAAGAGCTTTTCTTACGTCTCTATACTCGTACCAAATCTTGTTATACTGAGTAAATAGAACAATGTCATTTTTATTCAAAGGTATTTTTATTGAGTTATTGTTGGTTGAGGCTGCATTTGAAATTTCAACGAGACAGCCGACCGTTTTATGCTTTGCCACGATGGTATACATATTTATTACATTACAAGCCGTGGGATTTTTTACCGCAAAAATGACGAACTTCCACACAAACTCTCCTGTAGGGGACTAACTTTCATAAATGCTACCTTAACGATCACTTTCGTCATATCTGGAACCCTCTTTTTTATGTTTCTAGACATTGTTTAGGGCGTGTGTTATCAGTCACGTGTCGTTTGACGACACGGTTGGCGCAGTGGTTGAGCCATCAGCTGCTGCGCCGCGTGTTGTGGGTTCAATCCCCGCATGGAACAAATATTTGTATGACCTACAGGTAGTTGTTCCGGGTCTGGCTGTTTGTGTATGTGAGTTTAAATGTTTGTAAACGCACCCACGATACAGGAAGAAATTCCTAGTGTGGGGCAACGTTTTTTTAAAAGAAAGAGAAAGAAAGAGAAAGAGTCAATAAATTAATTAATTAATTTAATAGTTTATTAAGCACAACAACTTAAATTTTATGAGGTTTTTATAGTTTCCGGGTTTGTTTTATTTTAAAATTATGTTTTTAATGCTTTATTTGACATGGTCAAGCTAACATTCACCACTATCTTATCTATATATAAACAATGGTGTGGGCGACACTATGATTGCTTTTCTTGCCACAACAACATTCGGTTGACGTTAAAAGGTCTTAAAATAAATGTTACTAGTGCATATACATATATCGGATTTTCTCTCTTCATAGTGCAAAGATATTAACATAATATCACGCTTGTATTCCCCATGGGATAGAAAGAGGTGTACCTATTCTAGGAACTGCCTTATTTCAACAGCTATGGTTAAGTCTCATGTAATAGGGGGCGAGCCTATTGCCACCAAACGGGCAGCAATCCTGACTCCGGGCTGCTAATGAGATGGACAAACCTAATAACTCTTTGACCGACCCAGGAATGGAAATCAGGACCTCATGTTTAGCAGTAGCGTTTGTGACCACAAGAGTACCGAGGAAGTCTTAAGAGAGAGAGAGAGAGAGACAATAGAGAATCTTTAAGTTATTGTTTAATAAAACATATTTGATGCTAACCACTGTTTTACAACATTTCGTTCTTCCAATTAATTCTTAGTTTTGACAACTTATGAGTCTTCCTGTTATTAATTTTATTGTGACTCAAACCTATTAAAATAACACTCGGCACGTCGCAAATATCATATATTATCATTTGCTTTATAGGTTATGTCCCAACTTTGCTATGTAACTGACGTCTATTGATTTTCAATATCCAAACACTTAAATAATCTAAAAATGTTTGTAACTAAGCTTAGCTTTGTATTATAAATATTTCCTTTATTTGTATTCGTATGTATAAGTTACATTTTTTATTTATTTGAATCATGAAAAAAATAAAAAAGTAAAAGCCCACTGGCATGGCAAACAGGGTCCAAGCTACTGGCGATCAGGTCCAGAGAGAGCTAGAAGTATCGTTATCTGAATTCATCCAGATTCAGCTGCAATAAAAGATATTGTACTCGCATCTTTGTGATTTGAAGAAAAAAACCTACCAGCGTATTCTGAACGACACAACTCTCTATATTTACCCGAAAATCTCGATAGTTCCCCAAACAATTTAAGGTAGGTAGCTACTAGCTTACCTACCTAGATTTAAGGATTACCTGGATCCGTGACAGGCAAGAGACACCTCCGAACTAAATCCTAGGTTTACCTTCACGGTGTCTTCCCGGGTGATCTATGCGAAAACAACTAATCTCCTCCCCCTACGTATGAAGTATATACTACCTTCATTTTGCAGAAAATGTCGTCTTAAGAATTCAAATTTATCTTAGAACGTTGGATCCCTGGATGAGTCAAGCGGTTTGGCGGTTCCGTGACAAGAATGCCTTTTATCCCACGGATAACTTTCGAGAATTTGATGTACCTCCCTCATAGGGTGAACGCGGAAGTTTTTAAGTGTATAACAAAGAGCAAGGCTAAATGCCCGTTTATCAATTTGTTTTCATTGTTGGAATATCTTTGTGGTGTTTGAGTGATAATTTACGAGTATATTCTCGTTCCTGTTACTTTTACATTTGAGTAATGTGGTATTTTGTTTGTGTTTTTGGCATCATCTTATAAGATATGCTTTCAGGTTTCAATCTTGATTTATTTACACGCATTTTTTTTGTATGCCTTTGCACATGAGTGCAATAAAATATTTTTGTTTCAAAGACCTTTTTCGTTTCGAAACTTCGTTAAGTTACCAACTTGGTACACTCACAGGTAAAAAGTGGACGTGGACTTTAATTTGAAGTATGTTTAAACTTACCACAGAAGGTTGGCGTTGTCTTAGTAGTCGTTTCTTGAAACTGGCATTGAGTGATGATCGGGGCGGAGAATTCGCTTTGTATTTCAACTGCACAGGCTTCGCATTGCACATTGAACTTGATAGTGAAGTTGATCCTGATATTTATTCAATATCTTCATTGTGAACGCAAAGTAATACAAGACTACATTTTTATATACAACTTAATGAACCATGACAAATCTGTGATTACGTATTAAAATAACTTCTACAGTTTGACATAATTATTCTTTGACACAAAACTCAACGTTTTCACTTAACGAGATCTCAAATAAATTCCTCACGCATGATTACACACTATCTCGGCGATATTCAGATATTCATATCTCAAGTAATATTCATCCCTTAGTAATTCTATTGAGTTAATTTAAATTCTGTGCACCCAGGAGACACGTAAAGTTATAACAAGCAAAGTTAACGATGTGAATCGGTTCGCTTACAAACGACGCATCGCGTCACCGAGCACGTGCCTAGAGGGTGACTAATCAACATAAAGCTATGCTGCGCTGTGCTGCGCTATGCTGTGCGATGCTCTATTTTCTTATTTAATAGTAATCCACTGCTGGTCATAGGGCTTGCGGAGTTGCATTCGCCACAACGACCAGTCCTTCCGCGTCCAGTCGGTCCCGTCCGCCTTTTTTTTTTTAAAACGTTGCCCCACACTAGGAATTTCTCCTGTATCGTGGGTGCGTTTACAAACATTTAAACTCACATACACAAACAGCCAGACCCGGAACAACTACCTGTAGGCCATACAAATATTTGTTCCGTGCGGGGATCGAACCCACAACACGCGTTTTTAATTAAGGTCATCAGTATTATATCTATTTTCAAGGTGGGCGGCAGCCTAGGCTACTCTAGGTCTTCACTCCAGGGTCTGTTTGCTGTAACGGCTACCGGTCTCTTGACAGACACGTCTAGTCCGCTGCCACATCAGTTTGCTGACTCTGAAAGCTTTGAAGATAAGTCCTGTTGTTTTCCAGAAGATTCGATCCTTGTAGATTATAATGATATAACAATGAATTAATTGTAGAAAAGTACGATTAAAATACGTGAGGAGTCTCACGACATAAGCTTTCTCGCCCTTTAATGCGTGCCCCCCGTTTAAACGTCCCATCTATTTCATTCGCACACGTCACATTGACACGATACGCGGTGATAGTGGCAGAAAACACCTCTTGTAACATAGCATAGCTTGATGTTGATTGCTCACCCTTAAGATGGGCCTCCACTAGTCCCTTCACTGACAGGAAGTAATAAGTCCTTGATATGAATCGGATTTCTCATTAAAATTATCGCGATTTGCATAATTTTCCACTGTGTGTTTTCTTTCCCGTTTGATAAGGGATAAGGGTCACTTTGTTTAATTAGAGGTCTCTATAAATAGGCTCATTAATGGACTCAGGTCTATTTTTGAATTGCAAATTATCCTTTCTTTCATTCAAATAATGTAGTCGAAGGCAACTTGAGACGGGGCAAAAACAAATTGACCTACCAATTTGTTTTCATCTCTAAGTCTTAATGTTATTACTGGACGAAATGAAGATATTTGATAGATTAATAAATTGAACAGGATTTGGAATACAAGAATGTAATGTTTATTCAGAGAAATGGGGTTATTAAACGTATTACTGATTATAAAGGAATTAGGTCTCAGATTAGATACAGTAATGTTTGTTTTAATAAGGTATAACTGAAAATAGCAATAGATAGTAAACAAAAAGAGATCCTAGACACAACAAGAGCTATGGTTTGTTAATAATTAAAAAAAATCACGAGTTTAATCTTACTTATGATTACTTAAGACGACACGGTTGGCGCCGTGGCGGAGCGATTGACTGCTGCGCCGCGTGTCGTGGTTTCGATTCCCGCACGGAACAAGTATTTTTATGGCCTACAGATAGTGTTTCGTGTATGTGTGTTTTAATGTTTGTAAACGCGCCCACGATACAGGAGAAATTCCTAGACTGAGTCCACGTTTTTTTTTAAAGAAAAAAAGTTTATGTTACAGTAGAAAGCTACGAGAAAGAGAAGCCTTGCGATTGTGCTACCGAAGGAGGTGCCGGGAACTTCCTAGACACATTTCCTGCTCATCCTTTACGGACATTATAGTACATTGTTACGAAGAACAGGATAATACAGGAACTCAAGTAAAATATCAACAGACAAACAAGAATACTGTGGAGCTAGATTTGTGACGCAACCTTTGTGTATTCATATTATTTATTTATACGATTCAAATACGAATTTAGCCTCACATAACCTCAAAATAATAATACCAACAAAATGGAAGTACCATCAGACCCTTTTTTCTATTCACTGTTTTTTTTTAAAACGCAGTGGTGCTTTAAACTTATCGTGAATTTAATGCAAGTAATTAACGGGTATCGTGTTGCCCAGTAACTGGGTTGTGGAGGTCAGATAGGCAGTCGCTCTATGTAAAACATTGGCATTCAAATAAAATAAATAAATAATGCTGGACAATCCACACAGCATCATCTAGTCCCAAGCTAAGCAGAGCTTGTGTTATGGGTACTAGACGACTGATATACTTAATACAATACATTACGTAGATAGATATTTTTATTATACATAGGAAATACCCAGAACACCCGGAACAAATATTTGTGGATCGTACAAACATTTGTCCCAAGGCGGGAATCGAACCCGCAACCTCTTGCGTCGCAGGCGGACCTTCGCCCACCGCGCCACAACGGTCGTCAATTCAGCTGCAGCCGGTTTGACTGAAAGCTGATCCCAACATAGTAGGCTAATAAAAGGCTAGGCAAACGATGTGTATTGAATGCAAGTTACTGAAGATCTAAGTCATAATTTAGTTGTCAATGAAAAACAGGATGGAAAGCAACTTATTACTGAATATTAATACATCAATAATAATACCAACAAAATGGAAGTACCATCAGACCCTTTTTTCTATTCACTGTTTTTTTTTAAAACGCAGTGGTGCTTTAAACTTATCGTGAATTTAATGCAAGTAATTAACGGGTATCGTGTTGCCCAGTAACTGGGTTGTGGAGGTCAGATAGGCAGTCGCTCTATGTAAAACATTGGCATTCAAATAAAATAAATAAATAATGCTGGACAATCCACACAGCATCATCTAGTCCCAAGCTAAGCAGAGCTTGTGTTATGGGTACTAGACGACTGATATACTTAATACAATACATTACGTAGATAGATATTTTTATTATACATAGGAAATACCCAGAACACCCGGAACAAATATTTGTGGATCGTACAAACATTTGTCCCAAGGCGGGAATCGAACCCGCAACCTCTTGCGTCGCAGGCGGACCTTCGCCCACCGCGCCACAACGGTCGTCAATTCAGCTGCAGCCGGTTTGACTGAAAGCTGATCCCAACATAGTAGGCTAATAAAAGGCTAGGCAAACGATGTGTATTGAATGCAAGTTACTGAAGATCTAAGTCATAATTTAGTTGTCAATGAAAAACAGGATGGAAAGCAACTTATTACTGAATATTAATACATCACCTTTGTTAAATCTATTGCTTTGATAAGCTGGAATGTAGCGGGATACTAATAATAATTATTTAATAAATAATTATTAAGTATTTAGGAGTAAAAGTTAAGACGTTAGCTAGATCAAAAGTAGGCTCTTCGAGAAGTCCCTATACATTTCCTTTTATAAAGGGCGTATCTACTTTAATATTGCACAGAATAATCAATCAAAAAACAATCAAAAACAACGTTTAGCTGTGTGATTTATATTTTGTATGTCCGAAACTACTATTTGTTTACTTAACACTTTTTCAGCGATCATCAATTTCGTTTTTTACAAACAAAATCCGTGGACGAACAAACATTGCGAAATAGTTTTATAGCGGCCATCAAAATGACCACCAGCAGACGGATGACGCAAATGCATTGATGACTTTTTAATTACTAAACTGGGTTCAATGACATGTTAAATTTCAAACATATATACTTTTCGTGATTCTGTGACATCATCTCTGTTTGAGCGTATAGTTACATCGGCAATGAATGAGTGATATTATTTCTCATTGCAGCAAATGATGAAATATTTTTAAATGGCACCAAATGATTAAACATGTTGTATAATGCCGCTGTTTTGATGAAACTAAGTCTCGCATTTTATCACTTCAAGAAAGTTACGTTCCAAATAAAATAGTGATAAGAAAAGTTTTAATGAAATACCTGAAGACTACGGCGGCAGCACCAACCTTGTCCAAAGAATTCGTCTTAATTCAGACAAAAATTTTAATAAGGAGACTTTTTTGTAAAAGATTCTCTAGATTCTTAAGAAAATCTGTAAAATCAAGCAAGAGGTTAAAAAAATCTTTAATAAGTTTGTAAGTAAAAACCACAGAAAAGAACTTCGTTTAAAACTTAGATGGAAATATTCCAAGTGTGTCAAATGCGTTATCCCACGCGACTTATCGGGTCGAGTCGAATTTGATGACGGTAAATATAATCGAATGGTAGAATTAATACTTTCATCGTTACATCAGGTGCTTGAACGTGGGCGAGGTAAGAACGAAGATTTCTTTCTGATACACCCAAACAATGCATTTGTTGGAAATGGAAATATTTATACATTCCTGCATATTTTATTGTAAGCAAATCCCCTCACTTTTACTTTTAGACTTCGCTTCTGAAGAAATGCAAAATATAAATGGTATCAGTATTGATTTTAGTTAAGTGAATAACAAGAGTCAAAAAGCTGATTCATTACATTATGAAAACATTTTTGTTGAAGTATTCGATATTGTTTTAGCACTGTTGCGTAATCCTAACCTCAACGTAGTCTTTGCTATTCCTAACATTCTACGATGCCTCATTTCACAGCCAAAACGTGTCGTTCTAAATCAAATGCAGACGACGTCGTGAGCAAAAACTAGTACATTAATATAATGAGGAGAACGATATTACCGTCGTCTTTGATCTTCTTCACAGGCTCCTATTTTATTCTCTGATTCAGATCTACATCATCTTTTTTGTTTAATATAATGATATTTATGAGCTGTTTCATATCTTTTCTTATTATTGTTCTAGTTATGTTTTGTGTGACTATAAAGACTGAATTGTTGATATATGTTCAAACATTATTTGCCTACTGTTTCACCATTGTCAGTTACTGTTAATAATTTTCACTTATCTTGTCAAAATTGGTTTCGGATTCCATTAGTGCTACTAATTATAAACTTCCTTTATCTAGTGAAGATCATAAGCGTGCGATGTAGGCTGATACGGCTTTTTTCATTCAATAATCAAACTAACGTTTGAATCTCAAAGTTCAAGGCAATTCCAAAATGATTGTAATTTCATCAGTTGGTACTAACCGGTCGAAAAATTTACAATAGCTGTAGAATGCACATGGTAAATAAGAAGTTGCAATTAAAATACGTACTGTAGTTGCAAGGAAAATAGGTGTACACGAATTAGGTAGTATTTTTGTGATAGATCACACAGTAGACTGGATTGGAGGGTTGAAATACAAAAAGATAGTGTCACTGTGAAGAAAGGAAATCCCAAAAAAAGGTAAACAAAAAAAGGTGAAAGTATTCTTAAACGCAAAAACTGTAAAACACCAAAAGTTTTCTGAATCACCAATTCTGAAGTCTATTGTCTTTTACCAATAGAAGAACAAAACAGTTTCTTTGACAATCAACAGCAAACTCATTGAAAGTTCACGAAATAATTTCGCGAGAAACTTTAACAAAAGCGATATATTCGAAAATTTCAACCAAACATTGTCACCATTTGCCAAGCAATATCAAACACCACACATTAGCAACTTTGAGCGCACAAAACTTGCTAATAGGGCCGACAGAACGAGATTTTCAAGATCGTACCATACTCACTGCTTACCAACATAATTAGCGAGGGAAAGCGCTCCTAGATAATAATGCATAGGACGACATTTTATCTTCTATTTGATAATGCACTTAATTAAGTCCATGTTACTTAAATGACCATCTTGCTGCCTTATTCCTCGCTTCTGTTTCTTCAATGCTGAGGGTCGTGACCATGGAAAGAGTTTGTTGCGGATCACTTGACTTTAGTATCTTTATGGTGAAGTATGTCACCACGAAACTATTAATAATGAATATCCATCATTTTTGTTGGGCGGGACGAACTGGACAAAACCAAAGATCACCCTGGATCAACTGGAAGTCATGGGGAGAGCCTTTGCCCATCAGTGGGACGCAGGCTAAAAATATATGAATCTGCATATATAGGTATATCATCTTTGTTTATCTGAGAGTATTGTATTGTATTGTTTGACGGGCCGATATCCGCAACTCCACGTCTCTGCGCGTTATCTGAGAGTAACAAGTTATTCAAACTAAACGCACATTAAAAAGCCTTTAGGATATCAAGTGTCTGATTTAAACTCTTCAAATCATTTACAAAGGTTCCGCGTAGCGTTAACCACAGCATACAGTCCAACAGAGTTTCTCTTTGAAAATTCTGCATCTAATTACGCGGGACTCGGTTACTCTGTTAGTTTAGTTTGTCTGTTCGTGTGTTTGTTACGTAACGTAACCTTTGCGATTTACATAGGGACCCCACTGGCACAGATTTGCCCTTTAGTGATATTGAAGATTTGAGCAAATAATTCACACGTATTATGAGAGAATTTAGGACCGTTGTAAAGGTCAAAGCACTTGTCAATGGCACTGATGGCACGTAACAGACTACAAGGCACTCAAAAAAGGGAAAACCAGAAATGTGGGAATTGGCTGGAAACAAAAACAATATCTACGTTTACACTAATATTATAAAGACGAAAAATTTGGGATTTTTATGTGTGTGTATGTTTGTAATGAATAAACTCAAAAAGTACTGTGCCGATTTCAAAAATTCTTTCTTCATTGGAAAGCTGCATTCACCCTGAGTTGAAGCTAATATTTATGGCTAGAAAAGGTAAGGGATCTTTACTAAAACTTAAGTAACGTAACTGATGGTGTAAAAAAGTATTTTTACATGCGCTGGGGAAACTATTGATTATAGAACTAAAGTATGTTCTATAATTATTAATAAAGACAATTAAGGTATGAGAAATCTAATTCAGAAAACGTATAAACTGCAAGTGAATGCTGAAGCTCTGAAAACTATATAAAGAGGTATGTCGACCAACCATATGGGTTGGATCACTCCGACAACAGACAAGCAAAATATGTAGTCAGGAATTTTATTTACACAATAAATGTAGGCAGTGTACTAATTATACTTTTTTTAAGAACAAAGCCACAATGCCCTAAAACCCGTGATAGATAACGTCTGTTTTGTTGACAGTTAGAAGCTCAGAACAAGATATTAATTACAAAGAACGCAATAAAAAATGTACTGTAAATAAGATTTTTTTTATTCTTTATTAGTCATGTCGTATGACATCCGATGGCATGTTTGTGTAATTTGTGAAATTTATTACAGAGCCAATGTTTTTTCTTTCGTCCATTAATAATCTTCATAATCAGTGATGGTTGCAATCTCATTGCCAACATTTCTTCTCTTTCTTCTTGACGACCGATGTGGCGCGGCGGACGATGGTCCGCCTGCGACGCATGAGGTTGCGGGTTCGATTCCCGCCCTGGGACAAATGTTTGTACGATCTACAAAGATTTGTTCTGGGTGTTCTGGGTATTTGCTATGTATAATAAAAAATATCTATCTATGTAATGTATTGTATTAAGTATATCAGTCATCTAGTAACCATAACACAAGCTCTGCTTAGCTTGGGGCTACATGATGCTGTGTGGGTTGCCCAGCATTTATTATTTAATTTATTTTATTTATTACTGTGCTTTATAAAACATCACAGACGCAACTCTGTAGCGACGTCTACTACAAACTTTGTAGTTGACATGACATGACTTCTCCGTCAACCATTTTATAGTCAGTTAACCAAAGTATCATACTCAGAACTGTCTTGCTGTGTGGATTGTCCAGCATTATTTATTTATTTATTTATTTCGGATATACAGGCGCCAGCACATTAAGCTACCCCAAAGTATCAAATTTTCCCAATTGGACATGAATATTTCTTTTGCGATAAAGTGGAAAAACTATAAAAGAAATTTAACACATTGGGGTAGCTTGATGTGCTGGCCTCTGTACCTGAACAGACACATCATTTCTCATATTTTACAGAAAATCGTGATTGTGGTTTCATTACAAATTCAAATTAGTTCTCAAGATGATGACCGCTCGGATGAGAAGACAAATCGTCTGTCTGTCTTTCGAGCTACGCTTAATGAAATTTCGCTTACTGTTTTAATGCTGGACACGTCTTGTATTGCCGAATGTTTAATGTTATTGGGTGGGGTATTAGTTTTCGAAACAGGTACTGTGACACCCTTTGTGGCTACTTTAATATCCGGACCTCCACTATTAGATGGCGGAATAGCCAAAAGCTTCGCAAACCGTTTGTAGTGTAAATCATTCTACAAGGATATCTACAGATTACATAAACAGCACTGTGGCTAAAGTTGCATAATAATGGAGTATTTTCAACTTAAATCTGTGCGCCATGTTCAAAAATATAGAGCAGTAATTCTAGACTTAATTTACATGAATAGCGAACGAGCGGTCGTTCTTTGTCTTTTAAGTTGCAATTAATTATTCCACTTTATGTAAATAAGCCTAGAGACGCGTCAGAGTCGGACCTTCCTACCCTTTTTGCGGGCGACTAAAGCATGTGCCAACTAAAAACTTAATATTTTATGTTAAGCGAAGAGAGTAAATAAAACATGGGCGAGCTTCAGTAAGCTCAGCTCAATTTAATCTTGCAGCAAGATGGCGCCTATATATACACTTTAGATTATATCAATGAATCTGACACCGAACGCGCGATGAATAGTGATGCACTCACTTATGGTTCATCGCCAATATTGATACTATCGATCCGCGCCACTGACATAATACGAAGGTCAGTGACTCCAACGATAAACTTCTCGACACCCACAAATTATGAATAACCGTAATAATTATTGAATTGTGATATCGGCTTGAGTTATTGCAGGAAACTGTTCAACGGATGCTGATTAGCGAAACAAGTTGTATCGACATTTAACACGGGCAAATCGATTATTATGATCGCACCAATGTATCGATGAATAATTCAGTGGCGACATCGATTAATCTTAATAACGGCGATAAAATTAAGTACGTAAGGTAGTTTATCTTAATCTGACGAAGACAATAAATTGAAGACCAGTTAAGTAGACCACCCGTAAGGCGATTTCGTAGAATAGAACCACGAATAATAAAACAACAGAGTGCGAGTGAAGTGTGTCATTAGGATTTCACCGATCTATTTTTGTTCAACTTCCTCGGCCGATGATGTTATTTTTGGATCATTGTGAGTTAGTGGACGGATTATCGTAGATCAAAGTTTATTACTCACTGAAGATAGTGCGTGTTTATACGGATATAAATGTAAAAAACCAAACAAGGGAGGCGATACTCGTTATGTTCCAAATGAATGAACTCGTAAAAATAAGAACGCCTCTATATCGACAACAACAAACTGTTATGTGCGAAGGGAATGTTAAGTATTACGATAACCAATTTTGGAATAGAACTAAAATAAAAATAAACCTTAGAGCATTATTAGTAAAAACAAGCCACACGTCTCTTCTGAATGAGAGTCATCAAAATAATGATCGTTTTCGAAGATTAAACAAATTAATTAGATTAAGCAGACAACGACCTGACACTGACCTTTTCATGTTATGTTCACAGAATTTAATAACGATATATTCAGTACATAGTTTGGAACAAATTAAACCTATAAAAAACTTTTGCTACCATAAAATCGCGTTATCAACTTTATTGCGTATACCAACAGTGAATAGTCCATACCAAGTACAGTGGGTGGTCGTGTAACCGACGCTAGATAAAAAGCTCTAAAAACAAAACACGATCGGCAACCGTGCGAAAGAGGCAAAGATGGCAAATGCATGAAAGATTAAAATTCTTTTCTTAGCGTATACCCTATAAAGGGAAGCCGCAAAAACTTGGCCAATTGCCAACAGGTTCTTTCTCTGAATCGAAGACGAGCGACCGACTTGAATTTATTTATTGGGGTTACCAGGGACACATGGAACGGAGCTAGTATTACGCTAATACCGTTTAAGGTTGTGTCTTGAGTCTTTCGCTGCTTGTCGTGTGCTGAAGAAATGACAGGGTTAACCTTATCTGCCAGTGCTGTGGCCCCTTATAAACAATACGTGGAATCCAGCTTGTTGATTTATAGGCTATCATGATTTATTGATGTCCAACTACATCTCCTTTTATATCGTCTAGACGCTTTTATTTTTGTGACATCATATGTTTATTTTATAATATTGATATTATAGCAATAAAATGAGCATCAGCTGTTTTGTAAAACATGACTTGGTCTTCTATAATTCCAGTGGGCAAACGGAATATTGTAAAAGAAAATACTGCGTCATAATTCATAAAGATTTCTTTTGTACCACTGAATACAATGTGAGCTTGGAGTCCGTATCGATGTTCCTTCTCAGAGTAGTTTGCTAGGAAACACCGACCTCATGTAGTTTTATTTACTGTAACTTATTTGTTTTTTTTTTGTTTATTTAATATTGTGTGCCTGAACCTCTACCTAATAAATGCGTTTCCTTTCAATTTCTTTTTTCAAATGATTAAAGTGTTTTTAAAACCATCATTTGCGTAGCCATTTCCCCTTTTGGTTGGTTTCGTCTTCTAGTCTAACCAGTATTTTATATGGAGCGACCTACACAACCCATTTACTGGTTAACACGATACCCCTTGGTAAGACTAGTTGTCTGACTTCGCTTCTGACTACCGTTAACAACTGTCAAAGATCTACAAATGACAGCCAGGACCATTGGCTTCCCGAAGCACGGAGAAGTCTCGATATGTAATGAACGGTCACCCATCGATTGACCAGTGAGGTTGAGGTTGTTTTTATATAGCCACGAGGCACTCAAAGAGCTCTTAAAGGTATTTATTTAATTTTTACGTATTGATATAAATACTACTTTGGCTTTATCTGTATATAGCCATTCCACCAGTACTATCCTCTGGTACAACCGAAATTAGTCCCCATGTAAGTGACAAATTCATACCCGTTTTCTACGTTACCGCTACATCAATCATTCGGTATAACGCCTTACCTTCATGACAGGGCGTACAAGTTTGCTGTTTGGAGCAGTATTTCACGAGAACCGGTTACGCAAGATGCTGTTAATCCAACAGCAGCCACATTAATGGTTTTATCGACGGCATCACGTTTGTTTATCGTATTGGTACACAAAGGAGCTACATTGTTGCAAATATTGGTACAAATAACTCATGATTTTGATGTTCTTATTATGAACAGCGACTCCACGTCTGACTTTTCCTCCATATGCCATTTATTAGGTAACACGATACTCTTTGGTAAGACTGGTTGTCAGGTTTTCGGGTTTCTGACTATCCAGAGAAAAATAAAAGAAAGAAAATAACTACGAATGACATCCAGAAACAACGGCTAAAAGTGTTTTTCGAGACACGGACGGGTAGATTTTTAATGGGTTGTCACCCATCGCTAATCGACCTCAGCAAGTGTTGCGTAATCTTAAAGACCGACCTGCGCGGCTGTTATTATTTAGCCACGAGCCACTTAATTCCTAGTACTATTTATTTTAAATGGTAGAATACAAAGCAAAAGCTGAGGTAACTAATCACTACCAAGCCGCGGGCCACAGCTCACTAAACCACAAAAGGCCTTTAATACCGAACTCGTATATTGAAATCAGCAATTTTCTTCATTTTATCTTTTTTCATTGCTTCGATGCCTCTCTCCCACATTTTCATTATTCCGTACTTAGGCTAAAAAGCCAACAGAGCCTTTGTTCGAGCCGTCTTCCCAGCCGTTATGGGGGAGCTCCTCCATCCACATTTACATGAATAGTGTGCGTCCAAGGTTTATTTAACGCGCTATTTTATTAGTGGCAGAACTTAAATAACGGGTTTGTTTACTTTGTTATTTGTGAAAGTAGGTTTAACATGTGATTTAGGTGATAATTCTTTACAAAAAAGAAAATGGCCGTTCTAATTTAGTTAACACTTTATTAGTAAAATGAAAAGATTTCGGCCTTGAGAAACGTCGTCGTGATTTTTCGTAGTTGTCTCAGATATCAAAATCAAAATTCGTTTATTCAAATTAAGCTAAAAATCAGCACTTTTTGAACATCAAAATGTACAGAAGCTAGTCTCTCAAAACGCCCACCTTTCCTCACTTCCTAGTGTTTTTGCTGGGAAGCAGAAGTGGTGCAACAAACTGCTCAGCATATCGTACAAGCAATGCATCAAAGAAGATGATATCAATCAGACTGTCATCTTGTGGAGACAAAATTATATTTTATTTCTTTTCTAGAGACGAAAACAATCAATCAATCAATTTGAACTTTTTGATTAACTGAGAGACCTTTAACATAACACATTCGATCCTAATAATAATAATGCCATCGAAATTATCTCAAAAACTTTATTAATTAACGTAATAACATATTACGAGCAATTTACAGACGTACAGAACACTGAGCTTCCTCTACCTTTCAAATTATTTTGATAGTTTCTCAACTTTATTACTAAAGAATTGGGTTCATGTTCAATTGGGAAAATTTCACAGTTTGGGAAAGCTTGATGTGCTGGCGTCTGTGCATTAAATTGTTCACGTTAATCCTTCGTACTTGACATACAGAATATCGGCCTCAAAATTAATCGTCAGTATCACTTAAGTCTGTAACGTAATGGCACCAAAAACCACATAAAACATTAACCTTTACTCAAAAAACCATTACAGCTTTAACCCGAATCCGTTTTTAATTTCACTAACTGATATTTAATGTGAGAAAGCAATACGTTTCTTTTCCTCTTAAGACACCATTTTGTTTCGCCAATATCTTCATTATTTATCGCTCAAAGCCCGCTGAAGTTAACCTGATGTAATGAATCTACACTTTACCTTAATTTACATGAAGAGTGTTATAGTACTTGAGCAGTTTTCTTAAAAGAGGTTTAAATATTCCGCTTTATTTAAACTAGCTTCGTAGTTAGATGCTAAGTAATGCTCACTTTAGAATACAGTTTTATAATATAAGCAATTTTAAACGAGTTGCTTGTTATCTTTTTCCTTTTTCCTAGCATCTAAGTTGGTTTACTTTTGAAGAACCAGCGTAGTATATTAAATAAGGGGCAATTAGTTAGCTACGTTTTATAAGATTGTTTAAAATTAATCATAGTTGCGTAAGGTAATTTAAAGATATGTAATGACTATGAATAATAGCGACATTGTCTACTTTTATTAAAACGAAACAAATGTGGCTTAGATAAAAGATGGACAGTAAAGATATGCAAATGATCTTGATTCTATATTGGGTTCGACTTCCAGTCTAACGGGAAGCAGCTGAATACCCAGTATTTGACATGGAGAGACTGCCTATCCGACCTGCATATCATAGGTACTGGGAAACACGATACCCCTTGGTGAGCTTGTCTGGCTTTCAGATTTCTTCACCTGAACCGATTGTCAAAGATCTACGAGTACAAAAGATAGCCGGAACTAACAGCGCAACGTGGTTATCCAGGTCACCCATCCACGGATCGAACTTAACGTAGGCTACCTTCGGATTACCCGATTTTTTTTTAATTATATTTCCACGAGTTCAACTTGTGACTGAAACTACCTAAGTTTCTTATTGAGCGTTATGTTCTAATGGAATTTATTTGACCAAAGATTTAAACATTGTTACAAAGATTAAATATTGTTACAAAACATTTACACCTGCACAACTTTATAATAATAAAAAAACCAGAACGCAGACGAAAATTCCAATAACCAGATGCACACAAAACCACACACAGTTTCAATCCAAATTAAATATGTACGACAACACTCAACGGTTCACCAGCTGTCATTTATGTAAGCCAGTTCGATTCCAGTTCATAACCGAACCATTAAAGATCAATCATTATCTATACACATACACAAATGCACTCACTACTCCTAGTGACATCAATTATTCAAGCTTCAGACTCGGGTCGATAACCCAGACATGGTGAACGTGGAAACACCATGACTTATTCAGAAACTCCGCTATATACAGCTACTGAAAACCTTAGTACCTCAGTCGCACAGGACACATGTTCAGTGTGTTAGAGAAGCGCCGTAGTATTGAACTGTACGATTTTGGATAACCCTCGGCATTGACCCCGAGCGTTGAAATCCAATAGTGCGCGGCGAACGCTACGTTTAAAAAGCGCTTTCATGCGAGTAAATCTACCGTACCTATCCCATTTATTTAAAGGGCGTTTTTAAAGCGCGTTGGAAAAGCGCCCGTGCGAATAGAAGCTCATTTTAGTAGATCAAACTTACCAAGATTGGCGTAGAAATGCATAAATTTAGATTGTGTGAGCCCGTTTTAAAAATCTAAAAGCTTTTGGAATATCTGAGTGAGATAAGAACCCGGTCCCACTTGAGCTTCAACTATCGCGATAGTGATGCTAAGCGAATGGTTTTTTAGTTGAGTTCCTCGGTTGAGAATAGTCGATTATTCTGTGGAGGTAATTGAATGGGTATGTACGGTGAATTAAAATATATGTATTTTCATCCTTGAAAGCAATTTATGGAAAAGTCAAAAATAAATGCTAAAGATAAATAAGTTTAAACAACGATTATGCTTGTTTAGTAAACAGTGTGAAATTTTATTGTTGTGTTCTTGTGACAGAAAATGTTGCCCTCAATAACAGTATCAAAACGTAGTTTTAAACTAAAAAAAACTACACAGTTAATTGTTAAAAAAACAAAAATAATTAAAAAAAAAACAATTAATCTGCCGTTTCGCGAGTCCAACAAAAAAAAACATCACTATCGATTGTGCTACCAATATAAAATCGGTTCGATGATAATTCTTATTACTAAATTAGTTTAATAGAAAACAGAATAGTGACGCCAGTACCAAGAATTCCCCTATCCAAGAAAATCAATACCATGGCTGTTAGCTATAAACCTTTTACCGATTCAACCACTCCATCTATTTTAAATATATTATTATCTTCGAATCCTGATTCAATTTTACATTCGGTAGGAACATTGAAAACCAATCAGAGGCCGTTATCGCAGTAGTATCGATCTATTTTAAAGTAGGAGGTAAGGCAGGACAATATGCTAATGAGATTGACATTGATGAACAGGATAATTGAGTGTGCTGATTTATTCCCGCTTTATTTTACATACGACGATCTATTTCAGAGGGGATTATCAGTAAAACAGATTGTTATTCAGAGCGGACGTTAGTTAGAAGCTGGAGTTAGTAAAAATATGTGTACTAATTCGATTTTGAGTTATTTATTTGGAAATATATAACAATGATAGAAAATACGATATTTAGTCCTCCATGCACGTTGCATTTCACGTGCCACCTTCTTCATTAATTTCAACTTATCACTAAAATTCGTTTAGATGTTAGGCAATATGGTAGCGCATTCCTAGGCAAGCATAGTAGCATAGAAGAGTTTTTCATCATCTCGGATCATTCGTAGGTACATAAGAATATCATCATTATCTAGCCTAGCTTCCTTCCCAAATATGTTACGGTTAGCTTCCAGTCTAACTGGATACAGCTGAATACTAGAATTTCATATGGAGCGACTGTCTATCTGATCTATATAATGATATTATGTAATGACCATGAATAATAGCGACATTGTTTACTTTTATTAAAACGAAACAAATGCGGTTTAGATAAAGATGGACAGTAAATATTAGGTCTTTACCTATGAAATTGCCGTTCTGCAGTACTGGCCATTTCAAATCAAAATATTTTTTGTTTGGCTAAGAATTCTAATTTCAAATTAATTTTATTTTAAAAACATGGATTTTTTTTTCCAAAAGTAGTCATTTGTTTATTGATTAGTGTTACATTTTCATCGCATTTAAATCTTTTTCGTCATCATGGATACGTTAAAAATTCGAGTAATTATGGAATATGAGTACCGTCGTGGCAGCAACGCGGCACAAGCGGCACGCAACATCAACGACGTTTACGGAGCTAACACTACAAACCATCGCACTACCTGTTATTGGTTTGCTCGCTTCCGTTCTGGAAATTTCGACCTGAAAAATGAACCTCGCGGTCGTCCGAAGACTTTGGTCGACAATGACGAATTAAAGGCGATTGTGGAAGCTGATGATACACAATCTACGGCTGAATTAGCAGCAGCTTTCGACGTTAGCGTCAAAACAATATTGGTCCATTTGCGTCAAATTGGCAAGGTAAAAAAGCTTGACAAATGGGTGCCCCACGAACTCAATGATCGCCAGCGCGAAGTACGCGTCGAGACGTGCCTTGCACTGCTCAACAGACACACAAATGAAGGAATTTTGAACCGCATTGTTACCTGCGATGAAAAATGGATTCTGTTTGATAACCGCAAGCGCTCAGCAAGTTGGTTGGATCCTGGTTCAGCACCTAAACAATGCCCTAAACGAAAACTTACCCCAAGAAAAGTGATGGTCACTGTTTGGTGGTCTAGCGCTGGTGTGATTCAACACAGCTTCTTACCAAACGGGGTGAGCATTACTGCAGATGTGTACTGTGAAGAATTGAACACAATGATGGAGAAGCTGGCACATCTCCAACCAGCATTGGTCAATCGCTCGTCTCCGCTGCTCCTGCACGACAACGCGCGACCTCATACTGCACAGCAGACGGTCTCCAAGTTGCAAGAACTGGGGTTGGAAGCTCTCCGTCATCCGCCCTACTCACCAGACCTTGCGCCTACAGACTACTACTTTTTCCAGAATTTGGATAACTTCTTGGCGGGAAAAAAATTCAATACCCGAGAGGCAGTACAAAATGCCTTTGAAGAATTTGTTGCCTCCCGTCCAGCTGATTTCTTTAAGAAGGGCATCAATAAACTGCCACTGCGTTGGCAAAGATGCATTGATTGCATGGGTGATTACTTCGATTAATACAAATAAAAAATACATGAAAAAAATTCATTTAATTTTTTTCATACAAAACGGCAATTTCATAGGTAAAGACCTATTATATAGACCATTAACTGAATAGCCATTTCCTTACTATAATGGGTCGGCTTCTCTAATTTTACGTAGAGCGGCTGCCTATCTCATCTCCACAACCCAGTAGCACGATATCCCTAGGTATCCTGGTGGTCAGATTTTTAGACTTCTGACAACTGTACGGTAGTTACGATTACTTTACTATAAAAAAAAAAAAACATGGCTATATCCAACTGATTGTAACCGAAGTAACTGTTAGTGGTCCGTTTATAAATGTGATACAAATAATATTCAACATTTTTAAGCTTAAGTCTTCAGAACTTAAGATAAAAGATAAAATAAATATCTGCGTGGGTATGACTATTTAATTTAAATACTTCACAATATAACAAGCAGATATGATAGAAATTCATTCATTCAATCGACTATTGATCCTATCGTCTATACAGATTTTACTTCGCCGTGTATCACGTAATCATAATGTACCAGTTGAATTCCATTTGTGTTGTTTATTAAGTAGAATATGATAAGAAAACATGGCTTTGCTATTTGGTTCCCGTAAGCTCAACACTTGAACCTACGTTTAACATTAAAATAATTATTCAAGCTTCACTAAACTAGCTGTTAATTTGAATAAATGATCTGTGGTTATTGATTTTGACAAGAGAAGCTTACAGTCGCTGATCGGTAACTTTACACAGAACATATATGCTCATACATCCAAAATACTATAAATAAAATTGACCATAGTTCAATATCATGGATACAAGATTTCTTAACCACTTAAACAGAACCCTTGTTTCAACTGTTTTCCACTTTGACTGCCACTTGGTCCCAATGGTCGCTATAACGACTGTTAAGCATGAGGCCCTGGGTTCGATTCCCGGGTCGAGCAATAGGTTATAAAGATTTCTCATTAGGAATTTCTCAGTAGCAGCTCGGATTCTGAATGTGTTCCCGGCTGATGGCAATAGGCTCACCCCCTATTACATGGTACCTAAAAATATAACTAGTGGAATGTGGGTTTGCTGTTGGTACACTACTGCCCAACCCTTGGACGAAATACAGGCATGATGTATGTCTATTTTCCATTCTTACGACCGACCATTAACTGAGTTGTTATTTACTCACACTTATCTCTTTTTCCGCTATCCATTAGTTAACATCGCTTCCTTATGTCACTATAATTGGCGTTTTAAAAATATAAGCTTCCATGCATGTACGTTGACAATTTTAGGGAAGAGAAAAAGATTTTCCGCGACGCGGTAAATACTGGCGGGATTACATTTTCCGAACAGAACAGGCAGTTTGTAAATAAGCTATTTAATTATATTCGGAAAAGCTTGGTAATTGAACTGTTTTACACATCATTTGTAGACCGGGACATTTAACTATTATAAAAAATAGGGCTTTGCTGATTTTATACCATTTATTAAATACTGCACTTCATTACAATTAAGAATGTTCCCTGAGACGGGCGAAATATTCCATATTCAAAAGTATTCTAAAGTATTCTAGAAACAAGGCTCTACCAGCCTGTATGCAATATGGTTTGTTATAACATTAAACCTCTTCATCAGCTCATGTTTATTTAATTAATTATTTGTTGCGGTAAACATCGTGAGGAAAGCTTGACTGTATAGTTAGGTGATTCAGATAAAAAGATTTTTTTTTTGTTTGTACGCGCTAAGTCTTTGAAAGTTTCATTTTGATTTGAAAAAAATCTTATTGCTTTTGATAGCCCAATTTAATAATCGTGCCTTCTCTGTATGAGAAGAGGTATTTGTTCAGAGAAACAGTAACAGGTTGGTATCATTTCGGTAATTAATTGATAATGGTATTTACGAGATTTTGAGATATCTCGATCGAGACTCCTTTCTAATTTTGTTTTGAAATAACTTGAATAGTTAGACTAAAATGAAGCCGCTAATCACGGATAGATCCAGTAAATCATTATCGTTAATAAATACAAACGTATTAATTTCAAATAAATTGGAAACACAATCAATCATCGGAAACGTGATATTCAAAGCAGTCTCGTTAGTCTATCATTTTGAACCAGACCACAAAGTCCTCGATATCATAACAAAGCCTAACTCAACAGAATGAACGTTCTATTCGCAAACACCAGTCGTGCCATAGTTTAGTTCAATATTATCTATCCTATAGCGATACAAAACAGGACAATGCATTACAAGTAGCCGGAATGACTCGAAGTCGATAGGTCTAATCTTTACTATCGACCCCGATCGAGACAGCGTGTTAGCATTGTCATAGAATAAGAATTTATAGAAGCGATATTGTCGCATCAGAAAAAAAATGCCTACAGTTTTAAATTATTTACGTCATCGTATCGTGGTTCGCAAACTCGTCTTTGCATTGACGGGCATTTAAAGTGCGTTATGTTTCACACTTGAACAAAGCCGACGCGCGTACTGTAGGTAAACGCACTTATGTCCGCGTGTTGACACAAACCAATGGGTTAGTAGTTCAAGACTGATTGATGCACTTATAGGCTTGTATGAGATGCCCATTTATGAATGGAAAAGGCGTACATTTACCAGCGAACCAAAAAATATAGTTACCATTACCATTCGGATGTCGTATAGTATACTCCATTCGGATATAGTATACTGTGGAGTAGTATACTCCATAATCGACAAAATTTGCTGTGCATGTGTCGCTTCTATACAATTTTCTTTTTCTTTGACTTCGTTTATGTTTTGTCTCGCGTGAATCAAACCTTTATTTATGTTGAAGTCGGTCGATTGACTTGTTTCGGAAGATATAAACTTTAGGTTTTACGATTAACTTATTTATACTTTCTTTAGAAGTAGTTTTCGGTCAGCGTTACTCAATGTAATGGCGACTTTGTGGGCTTGTTAAAAGATGTTGCAATGTTTGTTTTTAGTATAGAACATTATTCTGAAACATGGTATACGCTCATGTTTACGGAAGCTGTTGTACGGAAGATGTTTAGCTTGATTTCAATATCCATACAATGAAGTCATTTATATTTTGTTCTTGGAATGGATCTGAACAGCTTATTTGAGGGATTACCAGTGGTTGTTAGATTCCAGTCAGCACATAATCCCGATCGTGGTTTCAGCCAGGTTTTATGATAAAAACTTAAGCAGACATACAAACAAACATAAACACACAACTTTCGCCATTTTTCCATAGAGCTTTTCATTTATACATCTGTGTACCCCCGCTCCCGCTCCATTTGTTCCGATCTGTACTACCCTTAAACTATGACAAATAAACATTCAGAAACATAAATGGCGACATGTACGAGTATTCTAGTTGTGCACCCCAGCCTAGCCCCATGAGAAATATAGGCGTAATGCCATTAATTACAAGTCCTGGTTTCCTGACGATTTCTTCCTTTACCGATGTTTTAGATTACCTTTGAATGGACATAATTGAATTGAAAATATCTAATTTGAAACTGAACCATTCTCATGCATGGGAGCCGAAGCAATTATGCAAAAAGTTGACAGAAAGTTTGGCAAAAAAGATGACGAAATTATCTTAAAAATACACAAAGCTTAACGTCATGTTAGATTAAAAATATGTCAAAAGAAGTTTAAAAGCCGCTGTCCAAAAGTAATTACTTCGTTGAATAAAACGTTTACTCGCAATACGTATTCGAAACACATGCTACAGTAATAATAATAGTTAACATGTAAATGAACTGAGTTCTACTTAAAGTGACCCTTACGTCCTCATCTATGCATTCAATTGTAATACAAATAATGAGATTATAAAGGGTTTTCATTTTATTACGATTTTGAGCTATCATTCTGGGGTTAAGTGTTATTTTATTATTGTGGTAGTAGATAAAATGTATGATTTCTAGAAAGTTTGTGATAATGAGAGAACTTTGTCACTAAAAGAGAAATTTTGTAGCCAAATAATAATTAAAAACAAAGGTTAGTTGGTGGATAATCAATTATGTCTGTTGATTTGACTATGAATCTGAATGATGAATATATAATAACCCGAATGGTCCCACTGCTGGGAACAGTGCTCCCTCCTTTGCCTCCATCGGTCACTTCTAATAATGAGCTTATTTCTCATGGTTTTGGTTTCAAATTTTAGCTTATTTATTTTTGGTGCATTGGTTGCAAACACTACTGCTGAACATGAGGTCTTGTGTTAGATTCCCGGGTCGGGTACAGTATTATTGGACTTTCTATCTGAAATTTCTTGGTAGTTTGGATTCGTGCCCAGTTGATGGCAATAGAGGTATAAGTACTGTATGTACACCTGTGCCTAAATCTTCAAGAACTATAGGCGCGATGTTATTTTTTATAATAATGTACACGAGAAGTTATACAGGTAATGCTTTGTACAATCCATTTGGGACAACCATCATGTTTCCTTTAGAATTCCTAAACTAATCGAAAACTTAAATGTTTAACGGTTTTGCGTCTTTATATGAAGTACTGGACAATCATTTCCTTCGCTAACTAAAAGAAAACATTCCTTTGCCAATAGTCAAACGACAACATAAAATATGCAATTCAAATTCAATTTGAAAACAAACGTTATCTTGTTTAGACATTTGCATAATCTCGACCGTGTTAATACACAATCTTGTTACTCCTTTGAGATTTATTTCCTGTACAACATTAATAAAAAGCCCGGAGAATTGGATGTCATAACCGCATTACGAAATCATCAAAAGAACATCTTCTTTTGTAATACAATACTTAACCTTCCATCCATTAAAAAGCTACATGATACCCTAAAGCTGAATGCAGACCGGTTCTTAAAGAAAATCCATGCATTTTCGTAGTTTACAAGTCTCGTGATCCGGTCGTAAATTATATTCAGAGCAGCTTATTAAAAATTAAACATATAATCCTTTTTGGTATTTTTAAATTTTACACAGCGGAGTTCTTAATTGAAACCGACGGTTTTAGTGCAGTAAAATTAAAATTTCCTCTTGTCTCCGTTGAACTTTTAATTTTATGTTTTTCTTGGCGATTCTTTTGTCTTTTATTAGGCTGAACTTTCAGTTGCAACACGTACAGTTTTAAGATTTTAAAGGACTTTTATTTTTAGTTTCTTTCTATATTTAGTGAGTAAAATGGTTAACTGACTGCTGATATATGAACGCACAGCTCAAACCCGGACCCGGAGACTTGAAATTATGCACACAGATATATCATTTTGACGACCGATGTGGCGCGGCGGGCGAACGTCAGCCTGCGATGCAGGAGGTTGCGGGTTGGATTCCCGCCTTGGGACATATATATTTGTAAGATCCACAAAGATTTGTTCCGGGTGTTACGGGTGTTTGCTATGTACAATAAAAATATCTATGTCTGTCATGTATTGTATTAAGTATATCAGTCATCTAGTACCCATAACACAAGCTCTGATAAGCTTGGGTCTAGATAATGCTGTGTGGGTTGTCCAGCATTAATATTATTATTTAAATTTTTTGACCACAATTTATTTATTTATTTATTTTATATAGTCTAGGCATCATCATAGCATTAAGGAAGTATTTTTGGAAATTCTACCCTAAAGGGGGTAAAATAGGGGACGGAAGTTTGTATAAAAGTCGGTCAGTTTCGATGTTAGGATTTTTAAACTTGGTGTAACTCTAACCTTTAAGGGCGTAAAAAGGGGGATAATTTTTGTATTTAGAGTGTTGATTTACAAAACTTTGTGTTACAGGAAAAATAATGTACCTACACATGTTCCGTGCTATTACTATCTCTCAATAACGTCCGAAAGGATGAAGTCACTGGCAAAAGCTAGTGTTCTATAGAAAAAATATTAAAAGAAGGATGGTAATAATCTATTTGTTAGTCCCGAAAATATCTTCACTTCTAACGAAACCGTTTGTTTAACTTTCCTCAGATACAAACATCTTTGATAGCCACTTTTATCACTTTTTTTCGATGGCCATGTTCTAGAAGCTTGCTCTTAAAGCACAACATTCTAAACAGGACTGTACAGTGATGGTATTAATACGTCAAGCAATAATTAAACACATCGTAGCAACATATTAACAGTTAAAACAAAAGATGTTAACGCAAAAGACATTAATATTCGTGTAATTTATTTATTTCTAGCATTATTTTCCCATTTTGCCACTGGAAATGATATTCTTATAATATCAATTATGAATTATGATTGGCGGCAAGGTTGGCGCAGTGGCTGGGCGTTTGGCTGCTCCGCTGCGAGTCGCGGGTTCGATTCCCGCACGGGACAAATATTTCTGGTCTGGCTGTTTGTGTATGTGAGTTTGAATGCTTGTAAACGCACCTACGACACAGGAGAAATTCCTAGTGAGGGGGCAAGGTTTAAAAAAAAAAAGAAATGAAAATGTTAAGTTATTGTTATATATTTTTTTACATGTACCTAATTATCTCCATTCCCATTAAAACAAACTTTCAAACACATTTTTCATTCACAAAGTTAACAAAGCGTCTCTAGTTTAAAATAATTGCAAACAAATACATTACTTAAGGTGCCTGACCTTATATTTCTTTGACTTACATCAGACTGCAGTCCCAGCAAAAAGGTAAGGCTCCTCGCGACACCTAGCTAAATATAAACCTGGTTGGTATATTACACTATCAATTTTTATTGGTTTATTTCTGTCGACCACTTTCTCGGGACCTGTTATAAGGTATGTTCACCATCATTCAATGTTAAAATGAGTAGTAAAAATGCTATGAATTATTGAGTAGAGCGGCATGATAGGACATGGAGGTGACATGATTTTAATTAACAATTTTCTTTTGTTTTTTATGGATGCACACTATTTTCTAAATTATTGATCAGGGAGTGGTTTAAAACAAAATGTTTTTCCAACCACACCATGAAAAAGTCTATGTTTAGAATTTGCCTCGGAAAACACGTTAAGCCGTTGGTCCCGGCTGTCACTCGTAGATTTTTGACAGTCGTTACAGGTAGTCAGAGGCCCGAAAGTCTGATAACCAGTCTCACCAAGGGGTATTTTGTTGCCCAGTAACTGGGTTTTGTAGGTCAGATAGGCTCCGAGTAAAACTCTAGCTTACCAAGGAGTATCGTGTTGCCAGTTAATGGTGTAATACAGGTATTCAGCTGCATCTAGAAGACTGGAAGCCGACTCCAGCATAGGCAAAAGGTTAGGCAGATGATGATAATGGAAGTAGTATACAATGAACGTAAAAGGTACCTACTGCTTTAGTTAAGGTAATACCTACTACTTTAATAAAAATAATCATGTTACAAAATATCTACTTCAAAGACTATTACGTATATTGAAGGTCATAAGGAATAGGATCGTGTTTGGGCAACTACTTACTTGAATATACGAAACTAATCCCACAAGACTCAATACAAATCAGCTCGCACCTGGCCTGTTTTGTATTACAGCTAGTGAATTTTTGAAAATAGTTAGTTAAAAAAATGACAAACGAATTCTGCGTGCGTGGCACAAATTCTTGGCGCAAAGGTAGAACAAACCCCTTACCTCATATTAAGCAGTAGCGCTCGCAACCACTAGACCAACAAGGCATTTGAAGTATTAATATGCTTGGAGTCTGAGAATCCATTTTTATATAAGGCCTCGGTAAGGAAATTTTATGAGAAGTGAAATTAATCCAAGCGTTAACTCAAATACTTTATTATATAGTCAATGTTGGCTGCCAATGTTGGCTGCAATGGCTGCCAATGTTGGCGCCAACAGACGGTCGCTCTTAAATAGTAAACTCCAGTTGTGACAGCATGTGTGCTGGGGATGACACGCCCAATTTTATATTGTTTCTAACGCAACAACACAAAAAAACCCAAATCCTTGCCTCAACCAACGTTCCTAAGTACAATTTTCCCCGTCTCTGCTGCCTTTCTCACGATATTTCGCCATATAAAACTAACTATTCCTCTTTAATCAAACAACACGTCGTGCAGAAATCGAATATCTCTCGAACTTTCTGCAATAATAACATGCAATCCATATCAGTCACCCCAATCGCTTTAAATACAAAGTATGTGGGTGGTTTTCGATGGCCAAGTGTCATGGCTAGAAATTGTTTTATCGCGACAATCGGTCTGCGAGGAGATTTATGTCTGGCCCGTCTGCAAATAGCGAAATAAATGGGACCAAATCGTTTGTTTCATTGGTCAAGGTCTGTTTTGGATTGCTTTGGAAGCTTTGAAGGTATTGTTTTAAAACCAAAGGTAAATTTTAGAGTGAGCAGGTTTTAAATCCATTTTTACATACCAGAAATATTAATTCATCATCCTCTTGCCCTTATCCCAATTTATTTGGGGTCGACGCAGCATGTCTTCTTCTTCCATACATCTCTATTTGCCATCATCTCAGAAGTCACCTCCTTCTTAGCCATATCATCTTTCACACTATCCATCCAGAAATATTAATTGACATTTAAATAATTATTGAGCGCCCTTTCGTGAGCGTCTTATAATCTAAATTTGCTTTTACGGCGACCAAAATATCGGTAAACTACACACCTGTAGTTTACCGATATTTTGGACTAGTCAAGACAAGTTACAAGATAGTTACAAAACAAGTTTTGAGTTTAGCAAATAAAAGATCGTTTTTGAGTATATGAAGGATGGTGATCCTTCATATACTCAAAAACGATCTTTTATGAAATTTGCTAAACTCATAACTTGTTTTGTAACTATCTTGTAACTTGTCTTGACTAGTCCACTGTAAACATGTGTGTTATATAGCGAATCAAAATAAGATGGCAGACTAGATTTAAAAAATGCTTAAAAGAAGCGTACCTACGCAGTTTATTACAATTTTAATAGGAAATCAGAAACATCAATTATTAATAATAATTATTTATATATTAATAGCGACCCATAATAATAACATCACAAACTGAATTACTGACTAAATATTAAAGGCACAGATACTTTAAACAATGTTAATTTAAAATTATTCATTACTCATTAAATATTTCCCTTAAAAATATAAATGTCGATGGAATGTAATTAATCTTCAACAACAGCTAAAGAGTATGTTTTTGCTGTGTACACTTAAAAACATAAAAAAAATGTTGCTATCTTAATTAAGCCGTAATTGGGTATAATTTTCTTCCTTGGCAAGACTTCGTTTATTGAACAACAACCCTTTCTCGGAATAGCCATTGAGTTAATCTTTACGGCTCTTTTTCATGGAATTTTACTTATTTATACTCGTCCACGTACGAGTCCTATTAAACTAAGGTAACATTTCCTTGGTAGCGTTGGTTTTCACAGAACATAGTACATTAAGTATGTAGGTACCTTGAATTGCAGAGACTTGTAAAATATAAATAAAAAAAAAAAACATTATATTTCATAAACATATTTTATAACTGGCAACAAATGAATATTAGCAGGTAAAAGTGTAAATAATACTGTTAGGCAGGTTCGAATGACTGCCTCTGTCAAAGTGCGAAGATATTAATCGTAAGATTTGCTTTTAAACATAATTAAAATGACACATAACTGGCATCAGCCATTTTTTCTGATTTCAAATATAAAATACTAGTATTTGGCCCGCGACTTAGTCCGCGTGGATTTCGTTCTGTTCCCTGTGAACTTTAACATCCCCTTTTGCAAGGTGAGGTACCCACAGACCTTACCTGTTATAATGTGTGTTGTTCTAAAAATACCTGTATCGAAAGAGTTTTGTAAATATTCATAGCACATCAACATTGCGAGTACCTACATCACAAAGGTTTTATATTAATCCGGTCTACACTGTCCCACATTTTTTGTTTTGCAACTTCATTCCGATGTTTAAGTAATTTTTAGGGGATACTAAAGCATTATGTAGCCACATCAGACGTATGTATATCTCGTGAAAATGTTTATTCTGTACAGCTAAAAGTTTTTAAGAGTAAGACGAAAATAACTATTTTTTAATTGTAATTTTTTACCATGTTGTACCTTCTGTCTTTGCATCACCCTAAGGTAGACTGATATAAAATTCTTAAGCCATTAATTCCGCCTTAGTATGGTTATTTTTAATTGTGCACAAAGTTTTAAGAAACAAAAAAATGAAATACTTTAAAAAGTAACATATTAACCAAATATAAATAAACTTCCCTCGACTATTGTCGTAATATCGTCTATTGGTCCCAAGTGCGACTGCTGAGCGTGAAGTCCTAAGTTAGACTTCCAGGTCGGGCAAAGTGTCATTGAATTTTCCAATAGGAACTTTCTCAGTAGCAGCCCAGAGTCTCTGTGCCTAGTTGCTGGCAAAAGGCTCGCCCCCTATTACGTGGAACTTAAACATAACGTGCAAAATGTGTGTGTTGCTATAGATGCACCTCTATTCAACCTTCTGGGAATGCAGGGTTGATAATAATATTATGTTTATACTCGTATTATAAATAAACCGTCCAGTTACTACTTTATATCTAAACAAGCTGACCCAGCAAACGTTGTTTTGCTATATAAAATGTTTGGGGGTGGACCACCCTTAAAATTTAGGGGGGTGAAAAATAGATGTTGGCCGATTCTCAGACCTACCCGATTTTCACACAAAATTTCATACAAATCGGTCCAGCCGTTTCGGAGGAGTATGGTAACTAACATTGTGACACGAGAATTTTATATATAAGATAAATCAGTCTGAAATTCAAGAACCATTTATAATGAAGGGCTCTTGAATTCACACGTTGGGAGCCAATTCGGCCAACACCAGTGACTTGAAGTCTTAACTCAATGTATAGTATACTAACTGCGCCCGCGGTATTGTCCGCGGTTATTTATTTATTTATTTATTATTTATTTATTATTTATTTATTATTTATTTATTATTTATTTATTATTTATTTATTATTTATTTATTATTTATTTATTATTTATTTATTATTTATTTATTATTTATTTATTATTTATTTATTATTTATTTATTATTTATTTATTATTTATTTATTATTTATTTATTATTTATTTATTTATTATTTATTTATTATTTATTTATTATTTATTTATTATTTATTTATTATTTATTTATTATTTATTTATTATTTATTTATTATTTATTTATTATTTATTTATTTATTATTTATTTATTATTTATTTATTATTTATTTATTATTTATTTATTATATTTGGGAAAACAAACAGTAGTACATTAAGGGTAAACAGTGTTGTCTTAACATTAACTTAACAAATATTTTACCCACAACATTTTCCACAGATTACTGTAAGACATAATAAAAACAAACTAAAGAGTCACATGAGACGCTGTTGACAACCCACGGGATTTCTAGACTTTTTCTGGATATAAAGGAGCCTATGTGCTAATCCAATATGAGCGACGTTGATAACTAATTTCATAGAATAGAAAAGAATACTCTTTATTGTCACCATCTGCCTAGCCCTTTCCCTACTTTGTTGGGATCGGCTTCCAGTCTAACCGGATGCAGTTGACTATTTTACATGGAGCGACTGCCTATCTGACCTCCACAACCCAGTTTACTGGGCAACACGATACCCCTTGGTAAGACTGGTTGTCAGACTTTCGGGCCTCTGACTACCCGTAACGACTGCCAAAGATCTACAAATGACTGCCGGGGCCAACGGCTTAGCGTGCTTTCAGAGGCACGGAGGAATCTTTAAACTTTTTTTTGAAATGTAACATTGGTAGTAATTGAAACATAATAGTTTTAACATAATAACTTTAACTCAATTATATTAACATAATTATGTAATAATTTTAACAATAATTTTGACACATAAAAAACAAAAGTACATAATACTCGTAAGTTTAACACATTCATTTTAACACAATAATTTTAGCATCATAATTTAAGCTTCATCATCATCATATCAGCCAAAACATTTATGTACACTGCTGGACAAACACAGCGATTGGTCCAGTATTATTATGTACTGAGGTGTAGTAAACTGAAAACCAGACAAATATCAGAACACATTATCCTTACGCCGCAAAAACTAGTTCACCACCAAGAAAACAGACGCCATTATAAGTACCATAGTTTATAACCAACCATAATTCCGATACCATGGAATTACCTATATCCAGTAAAAAATCCCACCCATCGTGTACTTCGCAAGTTACGTTTATTACGGAACACCCTGTGGTTTTCGCAGTCCGCCATTAAAACCGGCCAACGAATTAAAATCGGAAGTTTGCGGTTTTGCCACGAAGGGAACGGCAGTTATCAGACTTCTGGATAACTGGCTCGGATTTCAATCCCTCAAAAAAGTACTTTTGCAAAGTTTATTATATCCAAGGTAAATGAGGAGGAAGGGTTGTGTTTTGTTTTTTTTTTAATAAGATGTTCTTTTGTTTTATTCAAGTTATTAGCCATATTTTGGTTTTATTCAATAAATGTTTAAGTTCCTTTGTATAAGTATGATAGAGTACCCCTTTTTTTTTTTGATGAGGGAAATCATTCAATGACTTCTGTTCTAGGTGGAACAGGGGCGTTTGTAAGACTTTTACTGACTAAAACCCATCCGTGTTCCTTCCTTGCTCTATACGTTCCGGGGTTACGGTAACTCTTACGAACACCCCGCAATATCGGTAGGATGATAGTATAGATACTCCTTTAATGAACATAGGGAACTCAGTGACTTGTAAATGTGAAAAATGTTTATTTACATATCGCAGCACTGTGCTGAGATAAGAGCATTTTTGGCCTCGAACAAGTACGGATCCAAGGTGTTTTATAAGTTTCAGCTTTTGTTTTTCGTTTGTTTTTGTGTGTGTGTCGTTTCATTCTTTAATTCTATATTGGTCGGTATTTAATTATCAGTACAATTGCAGGATGTGTGAACTCGACACATCTTTTATCACATCACAAGTAATGTCTTAGCAATATACAACTGAAAACAAGGAAATGAAGACATAATAAACCGCAAAACACATAATTTAACGTATGTTTTCACTAAAACTTCCCTAGTTCTAGATATTTTGACGTATATTCGCATCAATAAATAAAGGTATTAGATACTAATAATATTCGGAATTCCAGTTAAGGGTAAGCTTTCTATTCCTGAAATATTAAGTTAACAGATGAGGCAAGGTACTTACCTACCATTTACTAGCTAATTACATGGGTTGGTCGAAACTATAGAACGCTAACCAAGGTTAGTCTGCGGTGAGGTGACCGTCCATTACAAATGTAGACCCTGAACTTCTGAAATACCGTTAAACCATGGTCTCGGCTGATATTTCGGAAGAAGAGGAAGAATCGGAAGACTTGACAGTCGTTGTTGGTAGTCAGATGCCCGAAAATCGAGCAAACAGTCTTACTAAGGGCTATAATTACCTAGTAACTGGATTGTGAAGGTCAGTCATGGCTTGTAAAAACTGGTATTCAGCTGCATCCAGTAAGACTGGAAGCCGACCCCAAAACACATAATTTAGAAAAGGCTAAAAGTATTTTTAGGCTGAACTTTTTTAAAAGCTAAAACAATGATGTTAATCATCACGTCTTAATATCAAAAGTAGATAGGTAAATGATTTATCTGTCAACATAATATTTATGGTGTGTCTTTTCATACACCAAATATTTTAGAACATCATTGTACTCATTAATACAGTCTTCACTATGGGATCAATCCTGAAATATGACAGAAAAATCAGCTGTTCCCTAGTAAAGTTTAATAACGACACTATCAAAATGTACTAACACCTTAGCTGCCAGAAAACGAGACACAATAGAAAATGTATTGTTTGTCGGTCACTTGGCGTTTAACGTGATAAAGAGATTTTTGTTTCGTATTTAATAATCACACAAGAGTAGAGGGAGACCAAAGAAAAGATGGATGGATTATGTGAAAGATGATATGGCTAGAAAAGAGGTGACTCTTGAGATTATGGCAAATAGAGAGGTATGGAAGAAGAAAACATGCTGCGCCGACTCCAATTAGTTGGGATCAGGGCAGGAGGGTGATAATTTAATAATCACACATTGACGCATTGGCGCAAAACGCATTGACGCAAAACGCATTGATACCATGAGTTCAGTACACGATGCTGTACTTCCCAGCATTAAAATGTATCACCGGATTTTCCTGATGTCTACTTTATTTTCTGATATTTTTCTTTACTTGTTGAAACTGCAAAAAAATCATGACTTCTATCTTACCATGGTTCTATCAAATCACACTTCTATTTAATCACTTCTGGTATTCCTTCCATTCGGCATAAAATTCAAGATGATACTATTATATCTTCAATTGATCTACGTTGGTCTCCAATAAACCCATTTTTAGAACTGTCCGTATTTATAAAGCTCGTAAATTTCCCAATTACGCTGCAACAAATTTGGCGGTGTAAAAATAAAATGTCAGAAGGCAGGAAAGAGACGCTAGTAGTAATTGGTCACATCCGGCGGATAGTGCGGTTGTAACTAGCGCATACGCAGAGAATTAACAAATAGACAATAATTTGTAGGCGGAGTGCAAAGTCAACACGATAGAGGTATTGTCAAATACATACCTATAGGTTTTCTTGACTTGAGAAGTTGGCCAAACATAGTTGTGGCTACTGTGTTTTGTTAAACGTATGATCGAGTATCGGTTATTATTTATCTGTGTACCCACATAATCTGTGCGCTCTAATTATACATTTTAATTTTAGTCTGTTTCTCAGTAAGTGAATTAACTATGTAATTCTTATGAGAAATAAAGTTGTTCTTAAACCTAAAAAACCTATAAAAAAATAAGATAAAAAACTTGCACTGGCACAAAATACTAAACAAAGAAATAAAAAATATGTAAAAGGAAACTTATTGTTAACTTATAATTACTCCACGTTAAATTAGAACATATTATTCGTAAAATGTTCTAATTTGAAAATATTTAAATATTCGTTTTTATATCATTTCTCACGTTCCATTTGCATAGATTGTTCAATAAAGACCGTTGCTCCAAAAATAGAAGTAAATTCCAGAAACGTGATGCGAAATACTCTTAGCAAAAGTGTTAATCGAATTACAGGGCCTTAAATAAAATATAAGCCAGACTGGCGGAAACGTATGAAATTCTAATTGCCCCACGCCGATGATTCACATGCCAAATCCAATCTAATTTTGGTTCTAAATCGGATGGAGGATGGTTAACATCAGAGCTCTGGAGTTTGTTAGGAGTTCTGGTCAAACTGTGCTCTGATTTCAGGTAAATATATATATTATCTTTTGCCGTATATGTTTGCAGGTAGCCTGTATCTTGAAACTATCTGAGAGTATTTCGAATATAAGGAATCTATTTTACTTTGGTATGCGCTTTCCATTTATATATTTTCAATAAAACAAAAAATAATCGCCTAATATTTTCCTGCCAATTTATTTTTAAAACGAAACCTCAAATCCGCCATTTGAACGTTTAACAAAAGAAAATCGTCCTTCATATTAGACAAAGAATTCCACTCTTTCATCTGGCTAAAACAAAACGATTGCCAAACAAAAACAAAAGAGAGCTATAAAATCAAACTTCAGTATAAATAAAGCTTATTCCGTTTAAACCCGAACGAACAAATAGTGCCCTTGTGAGTATTTTATAGGCCGTTAAATGTCAGTAAAAGGTTTTAATGAGATTATTAAACCACGTCTTTTGTTGTTACGTTATCAGTTCTTGAAGTTCATTTGCTCTCTTTATGATTGATCACTGCATTGTTTATTGAATGTGGATTTGTTTAGGTCGTTAATTTTAATGTTTATAGGCGTGTCCTGCCTTGCGAAATAAAGGATGTGGTGCTTCACAACTCATTAAAAATAAATGACGCAATGAGAACTGTGCTTTACAGGAAATCATATTTCGTAGTTTAGTGTTTGAATCTTAAACGCACTGGAAGGAAAGAGCAAACTTCCTTGGGGATTACGTTAAAAACACAAGTCATCATCTGCCTAGCCATTTCCCAACTGTGTTGGGGTCAGCTGCAGCTGTGTTGCAGTCTAACTGGCATTCAGTTAGACTGGGAGCTGACACAGTTGCTGAATACCAATACCATAATTTTGTAACATGGAGCGACTGCCTATCTGGCCTCTACAACCCAGTTACTGGGCAACACGATACCCCTTTGTAATACTGGTTGTCAGACTGTCACGCTTCTGACTACCCGTAACGACTGTCAAAGATCTACTCATTTATTTATTTATTTAACTGACCGCCGGAACTAACGGCTTAACGTGCTTACCGAGGCACGGAGAAGTCTCGATATGAAATGAACGGTCACCCATCCACAGACTGACTTCAGCAACGTTCGATTGAGCAGTGCGGCTGTTTAATTAGCCACAATCTCAGTTTAGTCAATAAACATGTACAGATGAAAATGTATACGAGTACAACACAACACGTCGCCTTTAATAAAATAGTGACCTATATTTTCACTCCGAAAAATTACCTATAACCCGCGAGCAGGATGCTAGCTTATACAAAGTTGTATACCCATAGCTGTAATATAGTAATACCACCTGATACAAACAGTATACACGTACTATTCATTAATCAAGGTGTCCCATATCAAACTAAGGAACTGGAGCATCTCCCACATCCCAACTGTGACACGACGGAGATAACCCGAATAACTTTCCGAGATTGTTAACGCGCACATATAATTTATTGCCGGAATTGTGAGGAAATCTTCGCAGATTAGCATTTTACTGAGGATGTTAAGATTATGTTTCGTTCTTATTTTTGAATGAATTGGCGGCTTGTTGATTCTTAATTTAAATTTTCTAGTCTTTTATTATTAGTTTCTTTGTGTGTTTACTACTAAGATGTAGCGTCAAAGCGGTAAAGTACTTTCAACATAACTTTATTTTTGGTAATTCATCTTTTGCGGCGTTTTACTTGAAATTAATAATATTATAATAATAAAAGTTTATTTGGAACAAGAAAGAGGACACAAATTTACAAAATGGAACAAAGATAGCTACAAAAAATAAAACTGTGGGGCAGCTATCAACGCCCAAGTTAGAAACAAGGTGCAAATTGATAATGTACTCATTTGATAGTCTATTTATAAGATGATTATCTTCGTATATCCAAATGCTTCACTTCTATAAAAGGTCGTACACATTCTAGTGCTACATATTATTACGTATACACACACCACCTCCTTCTTTTTCTTCGCCTTCAATATCTCCCTGTAAGTATACTTAATCTCGTCATAATTTCTTGTCTTCTATTCTCTATTATCAGATCAAACTAGAAACCACATATCCTGTTTAATCGTCATCACAAAGTGCGGACACTTTAACACAATGATTCAAAATAGTAATCTATTTACCATATATGGACAAATTATTCCCATAACACAAATTGGACATGATTGGCAAAGTCTTGAACTAACTGATCGTTATTAACTGATTAACTACCAGTTCAGACCAAACAAGGTTGTATGTGAGTCTAGTAATAAACTACGTGACTATATTCTTTAATGGTTTTAATGGAAAATTTGCTCGCTTTTTTATTTTTTTAAAGCAGAATATGTGTGGCGCCTACATAACTCACACTTTAGATATGGCCGCAAAAAATATCTCAATCTGCTGTCGTAAATGTACTGGTGGTTAATGAAGCGTTTATTTATACATTATTGCAATAAAGTCTGTTGAACACAACATTAAAATAATGGAATAAGATTATACAGATCATCCAGGAGATCATTCCTCGAAAGGTAGACAGTGGTGTTTAAGATACATGAATGGAAGGTTGACCTAATAATATGGCACAATTTCCAAATCAAAGTGGCTTCTTAGAATTTCTGTACTGAAAAATAAGACCAAAGACTGATACAACCCGTTTGGTGTAAGGAAAAGTATAAGAAGTTATTTTCAGAATTTAAACACTTGGCCCAGGATGTGACTATCTGCCATTTGAAGATTTTACTGAATAGAAGTTAAAGTCAGTTTAACACAAATTGAATTCAAAACAAATTGCGCGCTGATTGAACTAGCAAAATGAGTATACTACGAGTCCACGCCAGGTTACTTTCAGGTCGCACATGAAAGGAAATGGCTACAGCCGCTATTATATACTTAGTCGCAGTAAATATACATAAGCACCGAAAAACAAAATACACGTGAAAGCAAAAGTACGAGTGAAAAGGCCATCGCAAATTCAACTTGCACAGTTTCGCTTCAAGTAGTTTGAACGAGCGTTGTAAACGGTGTAAATATTTGTTTTGTTCGTTCGAACGCAACGAAAGTAGGTATCGGTCTATAGGAGATGCTCGGCCACTTTCGGGTGTTGTCGGGACGTAATCGGAAGTGGCAGCGCTACTTTGTTTTTATAGCACGCCATGTTTGATTGGGTATATGGTTTCATATTAAATAAGTAATGCTGGACAAACCACACAACATCATCTGGCCCCAAGCTAAGCAGAGCTTGTGTTATGGGTACTAGATGAATGATACACTTAATACAATACATTACATAGATAATTTTTATTATACATAGCAAACATCCAGAACACCCGGAACAAATATTTGTAGATCGTACAAACATTTGTCCCAAGGCGGGAATCGAACTCGCAACCCCCTATGTCGCAGGCGGGCCTTCGCCCGCCGCGCCACATCGGTCGTCAAATTGAAGTTAGGCAATCCGAAAAATATTTCATATACGTAAGTTTGACAAGATGTTAATTTGTTTGCAGAAGCAGTTTGGTTGTGACCGTTTTAAATTGTTCCCAAATACCTAGCTAATTTGGTGTTGTGAACAAATATTTCCTATGTAATTAGAGAGCTTGGCTAGGCTTGCGACTACGTAATAACAGTCCCATGGGTCGACCTTCTAGGTAAAGCAACGCTTTCCAAAGTTGGTTCTTAGGAGTGTGAACATCTATTATATACCAATACTGCTGCTATTCCTGCCTCATGAAGCACGAATAGCAGTTGGTGCCAGCCTAATCTTTGGCAGTCGTTACGTGTAGACAGAAGCTTGAAAGTATGATAACAATTCTTGCATAAGGGATTCTGCACGTCAGATAGGAAGTCAGTCTATGTATAATACTAGTATTGAGCTGCTTCTGGTCAGATTGGAAGTGCACTTCAACACACTTCGTCATCGACAGTTGTCATAGGGTAGACAGGTGACGACATGAAACTGTTAGAAATGAGGTCACCTGAACTTACATGTATTTTAATATTTTTTGCAATCTCTACTGTAAACAAAAGAATTTTCTCGATCAGTTCCCAGTCGAATTACACTTCCTTGCAATATACAAGACCCACAGCACTGATAGCAATCTAAGATTCAATGCATTGCTGCTAGAAGTGCATTAATAAACTACAAGGCTACTTTATTGGCTACGTTCGAACGTTTACACCTTTGGGGTTTTATACGTAGGTACTTATCCAGTGGACTGCAAGCGAACGAGAGGTATAGCATCCATCGATCACAATCCTTGGAGAATAAGGTTTTCTTCGAAGTTGAATTTCATCAATACTACTAGAATGCAGTATTCTTTCTTTGCTGGGGAGTTTGTTCCTCCACTTCTTATTCCCAGCAAAAACACTAGGAAGTGGTGAAGTGTGGGCGTTTTGGGGGACTGTCTTATGTAAACGTTTTTTACGTTCAAAAAGTGCTGATTCTCAGCCTAATTTGAATAAATGAATTTTGATTTTGATTTTTTAAGATTCTTTTGTTTTGGGGCAAACGAACTCGTGCATGTGTTTTGTATTCTTACAGTCATACTGGGCAGCATCTTCAGACATAGAATAGGTACTTAATTGTCAATGATGGAACTTATTACAAAAAATAGGGCTTCTTGTCATAAACTTAGGGCAAGCCCAATCTCAGATCGATGATATAGCTACTGCAAGTGTTCCAATTTAATTTAATTTATTTATAAGTTATCTGTTTGTTTGCTGGCATGATAGGCCCATAGATATGAGAAACGTACCTTAACATACATTTTTATATACTTACAATTTGTGTAAGTATATAGACACTAGCTTTATATTAGTAACACTTAAGCACTACACTTCACTTAAGCACTAAGTCAAAGTGCGTTCATGTGGCACCTGAACGGTGGCACAATACGCCCTTCAGCTAAAAGTATTTCTCCAAGATGAATTGCAGAAAACACGTTGGTATTCGTGCCACGAATGCTTTGAAGATGACGAGCTCAGATGCCTTTGAGAATACATGTTCTAGTAGTAGAAACAGTCGTTCCTACTAGACTAAATCTAATTGAGTACTAATGACTCATACACGCGCTTACAACCCTCCACCCCCCGAATTATCGCAGAAGTAAATGCGATCACGTTGATTGCAGATGAGGTGTACAATGACGTACAAACAGTATATAGCGCTTTGCAAATATTTGCTTACGTTGCTCATTTTCAATCACATTTGGAGTGTAACGAGCTATTTGCAAGTACCCGTTTATTGCTCATACGCTCTGTACCGTTAGCTTTTGCAGGGTTAGCGCAGGTTGAATATTATTTTAATGGCTTCAAGTGCTCGTTTATGTACCGTGTTTTATAACGTTGGAGCTTGTTTATGTTATCGTATCGACGGGTATGCGAATTTGTGGCAAGTTATACTTTTCAATTAGAGTCATTAAGATATATTTGTCATCATCATCAGTGCGTTTTCCTAACTATGTTGGGGTGGGCTTACAGTGTGACTGACTACAGTTGAATCCAGTATTTTACATGGATCGATTACATGTCTGAGTTCCACAGCCTAGTTACTAAGTAACATGAAACCTTTAGTGAGACTAGTAGACTATAGTAACTTTAATGATTGTTAACACATCGTTTTTTCTTGAATCTGTGTATCCATTTCTTTTGACTGTGTATTATGCAAAGGACAAGGAAATTTTACCACATAACTCTTTTATCATTTTTGCCACATCTGTTGATATCACTAACTGATCTTTGAACAGGAAGTTTCCCTTATTATTTTTATTAAATATTTAAAAAAAAAATATTTTTTTGCAGAATGTCGAGAACTTCTAGCTGCAATACTTATCTGTAAGTACTTTTATATCTTTGACTTTGAACGTGAGTTCATTTAAAGAGAGTACACATTTTATTCTTATAAATCATAACATATTTTGGTATTTGGTATCTTTTTAACAATCTCCTGCCAACTTATGAATGTAAAGCTGTTACATAAAGGTCTCCTATCAAATGTAGGTAGGACGTGGCTAAATAAATACAGCCGCACGGGCGGATTGAAGGTTAAGCTACGCTTGCCGAGGTCAGTCAGTAGATGGGTGACCGATCGTAACATATCGAGACTCCTCCGTGCCTCGGAAAGCACGCTAAGCCGTTCACAGTATACCAGTCTTACCAAGGAGTATCGTGTTGCCCAGTAACTGGGTTGTGGAGGTCAGACGGGCAGTCGCTCCATGTAAAATACTGGTATTCAGCTGCATCCGGTTGGACCGAAAGCCGACCCCAACATAGTTGGGAAAAGGCTGATGATATCAACTCTAGGGAAGACTAGACCACTTTTCATGTTCAATGTGTTTGGCTATAAAATGTTAGTTCTGAAGTAGCCTGACGATGGAGTTGAATTTTAAGCAGTTCATATACCTACAAAGAATTTAGAATGCCGCGGGTAGAATGGTTTGTGATTGGATATTGTGCTCTATTACAAAGAAGATACATATATTGTTATTATTTGAACTCTTGGTATAAACGGTGTTAAACATGGCATTTGATATCGATCACTTGTAGATACTAAAGTACTAAATAGAACAGTCGATACAAAATAGATCAAAGCAAGAAAAGGTTTGTTTAATCTCATGGTATTAATTCTACATGTAAAAGAATGGCAACGCTGCCAGTCTTCTGGACACTTTTCCCGTTAACAGCGATGCTGATGAGTTTTTCGATGTCCTGTGTTTCCTCCTTTTTCTTTATCACTTCCTGGATATTAAATATCTAGTTGATAAATAAGATGTTGACTTAACTATTTCATAAATTAATATTGAATGGAAATTGAGCACCTTGATATCGATACCGGGAAAATAGAAGCGAAAAAGCAAATAGATAGGCAATGTAGTAGTAACGGTGAAATACAAACTTGAATTAATTTGAAACTAAGTCCACCAGTTCCTGAGAAAATCGGTGGTGACACATGGACAGACGGACAAGAGAATGATCTTATAAGGGTTCCTTATTTTACCTATTGAATTACGGAACCCTAGAAGGACTACAAGTAACTAATAACAGACAATACAGCATGAAACTCGTTTCATGTTTCCACTCTAAATCTTCAATTTAAACCAATACTTAACGATATTGTGTACGATGCCAAGCGACATTCTACTAGATCGTAGTGGAAAGAAAGTTTTTCAATAACAATATCGTTATGTGGAACTCTTGAAACTGCGTTTTTTGCAACAAGGAGCAATACAATCGAGTTGAGAGGTATCCCTGCTACGTTTGTTATAACCTTGCGATAGAAATTGTGTCGAGAATTTTTAAGAAAGTCAGTAGAGTGTTTTGTTGTACAGTGTCTCTGCTTGGGGATTTGTTCCAACTTCATAGCTAAGTCCAAACGTGGAGTGGAGGTATAAAGTATTGAGGTTATTCGATTACTGTAGTGTTGTGACTGTTATTGCGAAAATGTCTGTGCTTGACCGTTTAGGGATTTCAACAAGTAAGTGAAAAGTATTTCTTGCAAATTAATATTAGGTCTTTACCTATGAAATTGCCGTTCTGCAGTACTGGCCATTTCAAATCAAAATATTTTTTGTTTGGCTAAGAATTCTAATTTCAAATTAATTTTATTTTAAAAACATGGATTTTTTTTCCAAAAGTAGTCATTTGTTTATTGATTAGTGTTACATTTTCATCGCATTTAAATCTTTTTCGTCATCATGGATACGTTAAAAATTCGAGTAATTATGGAATATGAGTACCGTCGTGGCAGCAACGCGGCACAAGCGGCACGCAACATCAACGACGTTTACGGAGCTAACACTACAAACCAACGCACTACCTGTTATTGGTTTGCTCGCTTCCGTTCTGGAAATTTCGACCTGAAAAATGAACCTCGCGGTCGTCCGAAGACTTTGGTCGACAATGACGAATTAAAGGCGATTGTGGAAGCTGATGATACACAATCTACGGCTGAATTAGCAGCAGCTTTCGACGTTAGCGTCAAAACAATATTGGTCCATTTGCGTCAAATTGGGAAGGTAAAAAAGCTTGACAAATGGGTGCCCCACGAACTCAATGATCGCCAGCGCGAAGTACGCGTCGAGACGTGCCTTGCACTGCTCAACAGACACACAAATGAAGGAATTTTGAACCGCATTGTTACCTGCGATGAAAAATGGATTCTGTGTGATAACCGCAAGCGCTCAGCAAGTTGGTTGGATCCTGGTTCAGCACCTAAACAATGCCCTAAACGAAAACTTACCCCAAGAAAAGTGATGGTCACTGTTTGGTGGTCTAGCGCCGCCGCGCCGGTGTGATTCAACACAGCTTCTTACCAAACGGGGTGAGCATTACTGCAGATGTGTACTGTGAAGAATTGAACACAATGATGGAGAAGCTGGCACATCTCCAACCAGCATTGGTCAATCGCTCGTCTCCGCTGCTCCTGCACGACAACGCGCGACCTCATACTGCACAGCAGACGGTCTCCAAGTTGCAAGAACTGGGGTTGGAAGCTCTCCGTCATCCGCCCTACTCACCAGACCTTGCGCCTACAGACTACTACTTTTTCCAGAATTTGGATAACTTCTTGGCGGGAAAAAAATTCAATACCCGAGAGGCAGTACAAAATGCCTTTGAAGAATTTGTTGCCTCCCGTCCAGCTGATTTCTTTAAGAAGGGCATCAATAAACTGCCACTGCGTTGGCAAAGATGCATTGATTGCATGGGTGATTACTTCGATTAATACAAATAAAAAATACATGAAAAAAATTCATTTAAATTTTTTCATACAAAACGGCAATTTCATAGGTAAAGACCTATTATTATATACAAATGTTACATTTACCTTGGATACAACGTTTTCCTTGTTATCATTCACAGGTAGTTCCACCTGTTCTATACTTAGTACCACTTAATTTACTTACAGGATTTTATCTTACTAACCATTTAGAGTCTAGAGTCGTGGGATTTTTAAATGGCTCATTCAAACTACCAACTTACTAACTAAAGAAATATTTTACAGTATCTATAATAGGCAAATCCTTTCTCGTAACTCGATAATGTTTATATGTTGTAACTTTGTATAAATAAAACGAAGATAATCTGCGTCTTATAAGAAGTTGAATAGCCAATCGTTATATATTACCAAATTGATAACAAAAATTAAAGAAAACGATCTCTGTTTAGGAAAACACTAAGCTTCAGATACTCCATTCGGAAGACGGGGTATCCAAACAAAAATATAAAACGTTAAGACCCATTTGTAAACATCAAGCGCACTAAAATCTAGTGTTAAGAATCAGGAACACGAAGAAAATACTAAAGGATTCCAGGAATTGCTTTCAAAATTTACTGTTGCCAATATATCCGGGGATTCGATCCGCTGGCCTGCATTCAATAGCGCTGAAGGCCGGATCACAAGTTGCTCTACTCTTCCTGCTTTCGATCTCACAAAAGCTTTTAAACACTCTCCACATGGATTCACACACAGCCGATACGTTTAACCTCCACGAAGGAGTACCATAATTTTCGCTAACAGTTTCCTTACTGCAGAATATAATATAAATTGTTTGAAAACGCCTTCCCCTTGATTCTGAAGGACGCATCGTAAAGGCCGTTCTTGATGTAAAGCGCTTTTTCACAGAATGCTGCTTAACGCGTGCTTCAGTGACCCACTTTTGGTTTTAAAGAGAAGCAAACAATGGTTGGTGTGCACAATGACAAACAATTGACAAACGTGTTATACTGTGAAGAGTGAATTTAAGGTTGACGAATTATGTCAACCAATTAACTCGTTGTTTTGTAGTTGAGTTTAGCTTGCAGCTGTAGAGATGAGTGTACATGTTCCATGGTCTTGTCCTATTGCCCACTTCGACGCATATCTAATTTTTGCTGATAATAATTGACTTTTGGGCTTCTGACTACTTACTACTTCTGATAGTCGCTACTGGTGTAGCGACTATCAAATATCTACAAATGATACCCGGACCAACGGTTAGTCTCGATAATTGATGGTCACCAATCCACGGATTGTCCTCGGCGAACTTAGGTTAACGATCGACCACGTGTCTGTGTTTATTCTTCAGCCACATGCCTCTCTTATAAACAAAACGCTATCAGGCAGAAAATATTAAAACCTTTTTATATAGCAAAAAGTAGGTTCCATCGATATCTAGTTGGATGGGTTTTTAATACATCTGAATGAAGCTTAACATCTCGAGTCCCACAGGAGAGCATCGTTCGAAGCTCCATTCTCGTTTAGCAAACTTTTTCTATACCATCCGGTAGATAGCTAGATATATAAGTACCTACTGGAGTTTCTCAGTAGATTCTTTAGTGAAACAGGTGTAGAATGTTGATGTTATTTTTCTGAGTATATGTAAGGACCTTTGTTCATCAGGAAATCGAATCAAAATATTGTGTAGCTCACAGCAATTGTAAAATTCTCAGATATTTTTGTTCTATCATATGTTTTTGACAACATGTTGTTACTTCTTGCATTTGTAAAAGCAAGCTAAACACGGCACGAAGTCACGGCACGGTTGGTACAGTGGCTGAGCGATTGACTGCTGTGCTGCGTGTCGCGGGTTCGATTCCCGCACGGAACAAATATTTGTATGGCCTACAGGTATGGCTGTTTGTGTATGTGAGTTTGAATGTTTGTAAATGCATCCACGATACAGGAGAAATTCCTAGTGTGGGGCAACGTTTTTATTAAAAGAAGAAAGAAGAAGAAACACTGAAGTTACATTTTAAATTGACGTCCCTTATTGATCCAGCTCTAGAAAAGCCGATAGCAAATAACAATGACAGATAAGAACCAAATCAAAGATACCAAAATTTGCTTATACCTTAAACTTTGCCATGCTTTAGGTTGATGCCGCGTCAAATTGACAGCTTTTATTAATTTCATCCGTCCCTCTCTTGTTTATCAGAAAGAGAAAGACGGAAATAGCCGCTATTAAAGTTTAATTTTTGAGGGAATCGGTACCATTTTTCCAAAGAATCTAGTTTTTTCAAGTCTTTACTTAGTAATGAGATAAGAGAACTAAGTAGATTTAGCCGTAGCTTGTTAATTAGGGCATTACTAGTAACTTTCTTATCTGCTTACAAGATATTATTTTGTTTTTGCGAATTGTTACAAAAAATTAAGTTTTATTCTAAATTATATTTTGTATTATTACTGACACGCAACCACATCACGCCTGTATTCATCAAAGGGTAAGGCAGAGGTGTTCCAATAGTACACCCACATTTCGCTGGTTATGTTTCGGTCTCGTAAAATAGGGGGCCAGCCATTTCATTAAATTAGGTACGTTATTTCCTAATAATGTTCCGTATATATTAGTCCACTTTGCGCTGTTAATTGAGTCTTTAAAGCATCGCGTATGGCTCGCTAACATTACGGGAGTAAACCGTGTGGACTTGGTCATAATTATTTATATCGGTATCAGAAATTTATGTGGTATAAAACTTGTCAAGAAAAGCCTGTTTTACGTGTTTATTTGATACAGTTCCTTTATATTAATGCATAACATGCATATTAATTAAAAAATGTAATATTTCAATACAAAAATAAAACATTTAAAAATACATAAAATATTGGCACGCCGGCATTGGAACAGGGTCCAAGCTGCCGGTGGTCAGGGCTCTTGAGAAAGGAACCTCCTAACGATACGCCGTGTCCAGGACTACCGCTTTCTGGATCAAACCCCTGCCCCAGCAGCCTAACGAGAGCCTCCTTAGATGTTGATCGAGGCTCTTGGCTACGATGCCATTGGACGTCACGACTATCGGCACAATGACATACAGTTCCTTATTATTAGGAGTCGCATATTTTACAAGGGAGTATTGCGCAGATTATAACGAAATAAACCCATGCACTCTATTTTCAATATCCTACTACCTAATCATTACATGCTTAGCGTTTTCCCAACCACGTTGGAGTCGGCTTCCAGTCTATCAGGAAGCAGCTGAATACCAGTATTAAATGGTGGGATTATTTTCTGACCTTCGCAACCCAGTTACTGGATAACATGATATCCTTCCTCAGGTATTCTCATTTCAAGTAAGACTGGTGTTCAGACTTTCGGGCTTCTGACTACCCGTTACATCTTCAAATGACAACCGGAAGGAACGGCTTCAACATGCAATTTGGAAACACGCAGGAGTCTCGGTATGTAATAAAATGTCACCCATCCACGGATCGACCTCAGCAGGCGTTGCTTAACCTTGAAGATCGCTCCCCTCGGCTGTTTTAACGTAGCTACGAGCTCCTAATAATCAATATTATACAATGATGTACTTTAAACACGGTGGTCCTGAGTCGACTAAGTTCTTAAAGGTTTTCCGGTAGCTGACTGTGTTCATAATAAACAGTTCTTATTCACTCAACTTCTACAAGTTGAATAATTAGAACCACTTATTTTGAACTGAATAGAGAGAGACTATCTTTTTTTATAATTTAGATGCAGCTACCTAGGTGTCAATGTATTTTACTTAAAATCTTATCTCGAATGGGATACTCACATTTAATTTTAGGAGATTAAAGTTTTAACATGACGTAAAATAGAATAAAGTAGAATACTCTTTATTGTACATCATAAAAACTTGGTTTTAAGAGAAACAAATAATGACTTTAAGTGCTTCATAGGGTGTTACAATGTACTACTTTATCGCTAAGAGCAATTTCTTACATACAACCTTTAGATGGCCTTGATAGAAAAGGAGAAAAGATATGTGGGTAGTTCGTCACCACAAACCACCACCTAATATTTAAATATACAAATATCTAACAAACATACATTACGTATACAAATAACTATTTGAACACCCGAAAGTACGATGTAAATGGCTAATAATGAACATGTTGATTGCAACTCCAAAACGTTATCCAGAAAAAGCACTTAATCAACGGTAGGTACTTAAATAAAATATACAATCAGCTCCGAACATTACCAACTGGTTGATTAAAGCAAAATATTACATACTTAATACATTCATAAAGAAAAAACGCAATATTTTTCATCTGTATCTACGATTAAATACAAAATCGTATGTTTTAAATGGCTCGTAGAGTATTTCGCCACCATGTTCATTTAAAAAGCTATTAAAACTGATGAGTTCAATACCTGATGGATATTTAAATATTGATGATATATTTAGAGTTGCGATGTATTTATGTTCAAGCTATATTTTGTTAGTAGACCAACAGAATTAATAGATTTTTTTTTGGGATTCGCACGTCACTCATTTCCTCATCGTGCATCTCCTGAAAGCCAGAATCAAAAGTGGCGACCACACACCAAGAGTCATCTAGAGTAGAGTCGAGTTCGACGAGTCCAAGATAAACTATTTACCTACCTTACACTCCAAAACAATATTTACCAGATTTCACAATTAGCACTTCCCTATATATCAAACAGTAGACAGAGCAGAGCTAGGGTAAAAGGAAAAAGGAAAGTGTGCAAGTACGAAAAGCCCAACTGCCTAGCAAGGCTTATCCAGGGATTAAAATTAACATTAAAACTTGTGGGTCATAAATTGTGAACTTGTTACATTTGATTAAAAGAGTGGCAAAAACGCTTGAATGCACGTAAATTATAATTATTATAGATATGCGTAGGATTGATATAATTATCTGCTTAGATATCTACACCTTTTGAACAGCCATCAGACTAACTGGAATCAGGCGAGTGCCACAAATAAAATTTATTTGGAGTCGCTTTGGTACCTAAAAAGTATTAAAGAATCCGAAAATTCAGCACTCGGCAGATGTGCAGACGTTCATATTTCAACCTCAGATAACGAAGCCCAAGAATAATAATTGCTGCTTGTTCTTTTTTGTGTTGATAATTTTTCAGTAGTTGGCTATTAATATTCCAGTCGAGAACAAAGTACAAAATATTTTACTATCTACAATATCATCTAGATTTATCATCATCCTATCTACAATATCTGTACTGAAAATTTAAATTACGAATAGAAATAGTTTTATGACTAATATTTTCGTCTAACATGATAAACCGGGCTCTATAATTATTGATTACACGAAATGAGTCTTGTTACCTATACATGAGGGTTTATTTATGCCTAAACGATAAACTTAAACCAAGAATCCAATCAGTGGCCTCAGTGCGAGCTTTTTACATTTATTCAATCGCGGTACCGTAAACCTCATTCTTTGCTGAAACAGTAAAAGCGCCTTCTGGTGACAGTAATACGAAACTAAATTCCGTACAAGCTGAAGTTAGCGTTAATGCGATTGAGTACAAAAACTCACACAAGTATAATCACTCAGTACAGTTATAGGCATGACATGACAGGGACATACACAGTTTAAAATAGTGATGTGCTATGGAAAACTGTACAACCTATTACAAAAATATCCTCACCCAAAAAACGTATGTAAATAAATAAATAATAAATAATGCTGGACAATCCACACAGTATCATCTAGCCCCAAGCTAAGCAGAGCTTGTGTTATGGGTACTAGATGACTGATATACTTAATACATACATAGATAGATATTTTTTATTAAACATAGCAAATACCCAGAACACCCGGAACAAATCTTTATAGATCGTACAAAAGTTGCAAATAAACTGCTTTCATTCATTAGTTAACCCAACTGCGTATCTATTTATATGGAATAAAAATAGCTGACACGATTTCATGTAACGCTATGATTGTTTTAGTGTGCAATGAAATCGGATACAGCGACTTCACACGACAGAGTGATGCTTCTCGTTATTTCTTAAAAAAAATAATTAAACAGTAGCCGCGGTTTGGAGATTTTAGAAGTCGATTTTGTAACCAATGACCTGTTTCATAATTGTACGTATCATTTTACGGCTGGTTTAGTTTGTGTGACAAGAAGTGTAAATAGGTTGTTAGCTCGTTTTGCATCCGAGTTGTCACGATGTTAGGCGTGACGTCATTGGTGATTAAGAAGTGCGAAATACATTATTTGGGAGCTTTTTCCGAGTTTTGCAGTCACTTGTTTGTCTATCCATGGCATGAAATGACGCGGTATTTTTAAGGCCTGTATTAATAAGCAATATTATATATACGTGATCATCCTACTGCCCTTGTCCTAATTTATTTGGTTCCGCATAGCATTCTTTGTCGTCGTTTCATAAGTCACCTCCTCTTTTGTTACTGTCATGTATTTTCTGTAACACATGTAATCCTTCCACCCTTTTCTGGTCTTCTTCTACTCTTATAATCATCCAAATTTCAATTACTCATACTCCAAAATTTCTTAACAGCATGTTCCTCATTCCTCAGTAAAATCTTACGTGCGTACAAAGTCTTATCAAGAGAAACATCGTCCAATACCCGAAATAAGACAATTTCGAAAGTATTTGATAGATTTTTACCCATACCATCGCTGCAATCTTTTCCTCAACCGGCGAAAGAATTTTCAGTACCGGCACCAGCACTAGGTGTATCGCAGATTCCACGAAGTCACATAGATTTCAATGGAATTTTTATTTAAAGGACGTTGTATAGAGCAAACCGTTTCGCGATATCGGTTCGAGACTTCACTACATTGCGTTTCGTTCATTGCTTTTGGCTTGCTTAATGGAGTATACGAAACATAGAGCCACCGTTAGGGTTTAGAAATAAACTGCCGCATGCAATGGTAGTTCGATATTTAGTGTTCCTTTAACCATTTCATACACGGTTAGTTGCTTGTTTTGTAGCGACTTTGCGGTGCTTGTTTGCATTGAAGAGCCATGTCTGATATTTATTTTCGTCAGATTCTACCAATATTTTGTAGTTACAAGACTTTTATAGTGGCTCCTCAATTTAAACATCTTGGAACTTTTTGAGCGTACTACAAATTGCGGAATTGGAACCACAAAATTGGCTAGTTAACTTTTAGTAACCACCTTGAAGTAACAGACATGACTCGTCAATGCTTACTCTTTACATAATAATAATATCAAGATGGCTAAGTTTGGCTCATTTCCTTTTATTTTATCACTACTTTGACTTGTGTGAATAGTTGTTATACTATAACTCGCCTTACGAATCAATCCTTACCGACTTCTTCTATGTTTCCATGTATTTTGTATTCTAGAGTGATATTACGGCGCTCTAAAACTTGATAAGCTAAAGTTAAATTCTCTAAACCACTTCAGCCATCAATTCTTATGCTAACATTACTAATACAAGCCTCGTCAATCCGGAGATCACTGATTAGCTTATTAGAGCCACTTCCCGCAGAGATATTAATTATTATCTTAGAAATCTTATCACGCTTGCATATCAAGTAGCTCACTAACTCTATCACTTTATCTTTCTCACTTAAAATTCCTTGTTTTTCATTACACTCATTACGTATTGCGTAATCTATAAGAATTCCGATGTCATTAGAAAGCTAACAAAATCGATTGATCAGTTACAATCGATAAAAAGCTCGGTTACAATCGGATGATTTAATGCGCACTCCTCGATAATCGTGTCGGTAATTTTTCAATCAGCGCCTCTTTGCTGCGCGCGCGATTATAATCGATAATCGATTCTACGCCGTTGTGTTAAGAATATATCGTAGAGATAGTGTTTGTTTGTATACACATTCGTCTGATTTATCGGTACTAACTGTGTAATCGATACAATCGATAATGATGAGCATGAGCCTAAATAAATACAGACACGATAAAAATCATTGAACGAGAAAGATTTAGGAAGGTGTGGGTGTCTTTATTTGTTGTGTAAGTTTTAAAGTGTTTTCTTTGCCGACGGGTATATCAACAAACAGTTCAATTTAATGTCCAACTAGAGGTCAGGATCAAATAAAAACTGATAGAAACTTTAGAATTTCTTGTACATAAATTAGTAATTTCTCTGTGGATGATCGGCTTAGAATATTCAACTTGAAAAATAACTAAACATTGATGGTCATCTACATATTATTATTAAGTAATGAGATTATCTTTTTTCAAAAATGGAATGAGCTGATGAATGAGCCATCGGTGGTAGTGCGACTCGAATTTTGGAAGAAGTTTATCAACCTAAAAAGTTCACATTTCATTTGATTATATAACTTGGTAATTTGACGTTTACTGTAGGAAAAGTTATCAAAAAAATGTTACTCTTCCTATGATTTTGCTCGTCTTGGGCATACAGTTATGAACCATTACCATAAACATGACTATATTGAACATATATATGTCAACATACCGTAAAACGGGGTGAATAGAAACGCAGGGGTGAGTAGAAACAAAAATTTGAAGGGCATTTTCGTGTTAGGTTAATAATTAGTACTCTTATTTACTTATACAGGGACTCTTATTTTTTTTAAGGAATTGAAATGATTAATTTCAACACTTTGTTAGTAATTAATCATGTTGAATCAACGATTAAATCTCATTTAAAGTTTTGTTTCGCACCGACTTTTCGATTCACCTCGTTTTACTACTGTACTCAATATAATCACAAAAAAGACTAGAAACTATGATACCGTGACCCGTTTTGTTTAATCGTTAAAACTAAGCCCATGACTATCTAGCGAGATCCACCACGGGTCACTGACATAGCAATGATATATTGCCATCCTCGAACCACACAGAAAAAGACCAGAAAATACGATGCAGTGATGTCTCGACACATTATTCAAGTTCTAAGTACGTGACTATTTAGTGAACACCACCGCGAGACACTGACATAGAATGATTCATTCAAGCGTTCATTTGTTAGACAGGCGCCACCGTAAAGTAGTGGATACTTGGCAACGGTTGGTGTATGACAAATCACTATAGTTGATCTAGTACGGAGGACGTTCCGAGACATTGTTTGCGACAATAGTAAGCTGTTCTTTCAGAACTTTCGTAAAAAGTGTTTATGATTGTTTGTAGTTGTAGTAGAACGGAGACTCGTCTCTGTCCTTGCAAATGCGGAACTTTTGCAAGATTTTGTACGTTTGCATTCGCCTCTGCAAGTTTTTATCGGAGTTGACACAGAGGATACAGCTTGGTCCTTCTAATCTTTTCTTTAATAACTGTTAAATAAAATAAATAAATAATGCTGGACAATCCACACATCATCATCTAGTCCCAAGCTAAGCAGAGCTTGTTTTATGGGTACTAGATGAGTGATATACTTAATACAATACATTACAGAGATAGATATTTTTATTATACCTAGCAAATACCCAGAACACCTGGATCAAATCATTGTAGATCGTACAAACATTTGTCCCAAGGGGGGAATCGAACCCGCAACCTCCTGCGTCACAGGCGGACATTCGCCCGCTGCGCCACATAGGTCGTCAATTAAAGTATCAAGCCTGTATTCCCGAAGGGTCGGGCAGAGGTGCATCTATGGTAACACCCACATTTCGCCAGCTAGGTCCTATGTAATAGAGGGTGATTATATCACCTATTGACATCAACCGGGAACAAATCCAGACTCCGGGCAACTAATAAAAAAAATCCTATTGGAAAAACACAATAACACTGCCCGACCTGGGCGCTATGGCGCTCATTAGGAGAGGGCTATGTCCAGCAGTGGACCACCATATATTATTTATTAAGCAATCTAATTATCTATTAAATTATGTATTTATCTAATGTTATTACGAGAATCAGCGAGTTATCTATCGGAAGAAGTGTTCGGGTTATTAACCTTTGTGTATACTGACTGCGCTCTCCATCTATTGAAATTAATTAAACCTTGTCAATGTGTGTCAATAGCTGACAATATATCTATACAGATGTTCGCCTTGAAAATGGGATGTCATGGGAATTATTCACAGAACAGTAATTACTGTTCTGTGGATTTTGATGTGAAGCTCCTGAAATATAGTTGATAGTGATGACAAACAGGATGAAAAGCGGCAAATGTTTGTTTATAATGAGCATTTGTTCCTGAGCTATGGATATTTATTTTCTTGAATGTTGCCCCACACTAGTAATTTCTCCTGTGTCGTTGGTGCGATTACAAACATTTATAGTCACATACACAAATAGCCAGACCCGGAACAATTTTACCTGTAGGCCATACAAATATTTGTTCCGTGCGGGAATCGAAACCATGACACGCGACGCGGCAGTCGATCGCTCAGCTACTGTGCCAACCGTGCCGTCATAAATGTGATAAATTTATATGTTTATATTCATAAGTATGTCTATCCGTTAACTAGTCGCCATAGTACAAGCTATGCTTAGTTTGGAGCTAGTTGATTGGTGTGTTAGTCCAAACAATTTATTATTATAAAAGCTTTTTTCACACACTAGGAATGTCTTCAGTGTATTATGAAAATATGCAACACTAACCAAATCGAATGGCATATTTTGCAAACACCCTGGTTAACCATTTACGGGCCGGAATAGACCGTTATCTCAGAAACCAGTCACTTGTCATCGTACTGTCTGGAGTTAAACTTACCTAATGTAAGAAACTTGACCGATTGGGGTAGTTTGATGTGCTGCCCTCTGTACTAGAATAATATATAATACTCTACGCAGACGTAGCTTATGAAGCTGCGAGACGAAAATGGGACTGGGCAGGCCATGACTGCCGGATACCAGCACAGCTGTGGGTCCATATATCGCAAGACTGGACCCCTGAGACAGCTAGACGGGGTCGCTGCGGACCGTGGAGAAGATGGTGGGACACCTTGCATAACTTCCCCGCGAATTAATGAGAAGAAGTAAACCATTAAGAGAAGTGGAAGTCATGGAGAGGCCATTGCCAAGAAGTGGGACCACACAAGCACAACTAAAAAACAATAACTTACAAGAATTTTTTTGAAAAGTGTGCCTATCACGTGCGCACCCATATACGTACAACATAGGAATATTTAGCCCAAAGAATATTTACGATGACGTTTCGGCCTCAGTGAACGATTCTAAGGCTCCCGACACATTAATGTCCAATAAAATTTCCGAATGAGTCGTCCCCATAATTGATACTACACACAATAAAGGTGTTGCCACACGCAATGATTTATGCGTCGCGCGTTTCCGGCCGAGTACGACAAAACGTGCCGCGCTTTGGTTACCAAAAGTGTATTGTTACAGATTAAAAAGGATTGTTTTTTTTTTCTTCGAACGGTTTTTTTTTAGAACTCGAAGTGGACATGTGTTTTTAGAAGCTTATATGGTGTGGGGTTACTTGAAATGTATTTGTAATCTGTATCTTCCTTTGGCGGGCAAAGAACAAACAATTTGTCGAACGTACACTCTCCTATCTTCCATACAAAATAAATAAAATTCAAGTGTCTGTTTGTAATGTCAGAATAACAGCTAGGTACATGCATAATATGAAAGTTCATACGGTAGATTACGAAATAAACAATTTTAAACATTTCTGACGGTCTGTCTGTTTGCCTGTTTGTTCTGGCTAATCTCTGAAACGGCTGTACTGATTTGGACGGGACTTTTGCTATAGAATTAGGGTTCCGTTCAAATAAAAATGAAACTTGAAACTGTAAGGGCGCAAAGTTGCGGGTAACAGCCAGTCTCTAAGCAAAATCACTATAGGGATTAGTGAAATTAAAAAATAGTTTCTACTTGAAATCTGTCGTGGAATCTACGGTCAGGTATTTACTAGATTCATAGCTAAAAAAAACATTAAATCGATTGAAGGTCATGGTTAACGTACCGTCTAAACGCCCATTGCATTTCGAGACCCCGTCGTGGCTCGAAAAGTACGTCAAGCCGTTGGTCCAGGCTATCATTTATTCATATATTACAGTCAGAAACCCGAAAAACGACAACCTGCCTTGCTAATATGTACCCAATAACTGGATTATGGAGGTCAGATAATCGTAAATCGATCAAATATAGATGCACAAAGACTAGGCAGATGACCATTTACTTCCAATTCTGATGTTTCCCTTGAAAAAAACAGTATAGTTTCCACTGTCTAATCAAACAATTATAATCACACCATTCTTCAACCTAAAACAAAGGCCTGTTCAGTATACTGTAGAACGAGTAGAAACATATTTCTGTTCACATTCTTCTTCTTTAAGTGCCTCTCCAAATTCCGAAGGTTGGCAGTCAGCTCTGCATACTTCTCTTTCTCCCTTGCGATATAGGATAGTTCCGTAGCGCCAGAGATTCCCACGCATGCATGCATGAATGCATATATTACGTAGGTACCTCAATAACCGAACCTCCAATAGACCTGTCGAAATACATGTCCATTGAAACTACTACCGATACTTCAATACATGAACACGGAGAGCACTGCAATTCAACGGAAACTAAGCATAAATTGATGAGGCGGCCCTCAATAGCTACAAACAGAGAGTGTCCCCAAAATCTATAGGTAGGTTTACATTGAGCTTCACTCCTTGTTACGTTTGACTCGTTATCGTTCATCAAAAGCGACCGATTCATTTAGGAAGGACGCTAGGCAATCCGGAAATTGGTGGCCGATTTTTGTTGACGAACAGTGTGTGTTACAATGTAAACTTATAAAGCTAATTAAGAATGAATAACATTTAGCTAGGCAACTGGGTTTATTCCAGTTGTAAACGTACCTTTGTGGGTACTTTACTGGCTTAACTCTGTTCTGTCTCCTGTATGATATGGAAGGAAGTTTTTCCCATTTCATGATAATCTCATTAATGAAAACAAACTCAAAGCCAAACAACACCATTTTGTGTATAAGTGAGTCACATTGCATCAATATTTAATATTACGCTATCATACTTTCATAACACACAATATATTTTCGTAGTAATAAAATGAGGTCAAGTGTGACCTCATTTTATTACTACGAAATATCCACAGACTATTCTTATTTATGTTTTAGTTTTCGCTCTGTACAGGCAATCGCGCGATTTCAAAGCTTACTTTTGAGCATGTAACTCAGTACAATGAAACCTAAGATTTAATTGTACGAGTATGATGTGGGTAGCTGTATAATTTTCAGTAAATAACACGGGTAACTTCGGACTTTCACATCAACTATAAGTTACTTCTATCTATTCTTCGTATATATATTCGTTTATTTATTAGTTATTCTATTCTATTCTATTCTATTCTATTCTATTCTATTCTATTCTATTCTATTCTATTCTATTCTATTCTATTCTATTCTATTCTATTCTATTCTATTCTATTCTATTCTATTCTATTCTATTCTATTCTATTCTATTCTATTCTATTCTATTCTATTCTATTCTATTCTATTCTATTCTATTCTATTCTATTCTATTCTATTCTATTCTATTCTATTCTATTCTATTCTATTCTATTCTATTCTATTCTATTCTATTCTATTCTATTCTATTCTATTCTATTCTATTCTATTCTATTCTATTCTATTCTATTCTATTCTATTCTATTCTATTCTATTCTATTCTATTCTATTCTATTCTATTCTATTCTATTCTATTCTATTCTATTCTATTCTATTCTATTCTATTCTATTCTATTCTATTCTATTCTATTCTATTCTATTCTATTCTATTCTATTCTATTCTATTCTATTCTATTCTATTCTATTCTATTCTATTCTATTCTATTCTATTCTATTCTATTCTATTCTATTCTATTCTATTCTATTCTATTCTATTCTATTCTATTCTATTCTATTCTATTCTATTCTATTCTATTCTATTCTATTCTATAAGTTACTTCTAACAACTTATGCGTGCTATACATAAAATGGTGTGTGGATTGGTGATATCTATTATACTCGTATCAATACTTCTTCGTGAGTAAGAAAGAACGTTAGATTGTAGGTTCCGTCTTTAATAAGAAGATCTTTGACTGTTATTACAGCTAGTCAATAGCCAAAATTCTGACACGATACCCTTTTATCGTGTTACCTAGTAACTTGGTTGTATAGGTCAGAGAGCCTGTGCGTTTATGTAAAATACTTGTATTCAGCTGTATTTCGTTAGACCAAAAGCCGAACCCAGCATAAGTGAGAAATACCTAGGGAGATGATGATGATACATACTGTAGATGCAAAGATAAAATGTTTTCGTATCAAATGAATAAAGAGAAAAAACAAAATGTCGAAAGAGGTCCCCAATCAATTAGGTAGATAATTGATGTTTTTAGACAAACAAGAACCACAGATAAACGCAATACATAATCGCATAAAACAGGAAATCAAAACCACCAATGAACCGATCCTTTTAAATAAATCGCTACAGGATTCACAACCGCAAATAGACGACGCAAACTAACAATGTATAATTAATACAATTCCCTGATGATATCAACGAGAATTTCCGAACTGGTCCGGGTAAGACTTATTAATTCAACAGAAATGTTAGGCTGTATGCCCATTGGAACGGAGTGAAAATAGCAGAGCAACAAAGCGAAAAGAAGAAAATAATGTCTCTCGAACTACACACATTAGTGCTAATATGTACTTCAATAATAATAATAATGCTGGACAATCCACACAGCATCATCTAGCCCCAAGCTAAGCAGGGCTTGTGTTATGGGTACTTGATGACTGGTATACTTAATACAATACATCACATAGATAGATATTTTTTTATTATACATAGCAAATACCCAAAACACCCGGAACAATTGTACCGAGGCGGGAATCGAACCCTCAACCTCCTGCATCGCAGGCGGATCTTCGCCCGCCGCACCACATCAGTCGTCAATGAAGCTGAGTGATGATGCCAACTGCTGCTTATTGGTTGTATGAGAGCTGCTTTGGTATCAATCAAAGCGTACTGGAGATTGTACAACCATTACAATTCTACTAAATTCACGTATCTTCTTTTCGCTTCACTGGACATGAATATAATGGACTGACAACGTTTGACATTCCACATTTCAATGGCGAAATGTAAGCAAAGTTGGGTCACGTGTTTCGCTTCCATCGCCATTTTGGTTCTGTACCACAACAACATGCCGCACTTGTACCTTTCAATGGATGCTGATATATTGCTCTCTCGCTCTTCTCTGCTTAGCCGCTCTAATGGACAAGCAGCTTTAAATAGTACTATGTGACGAACCTGACGCCTGGGGCACGCTGGTGGTAATTATTAATTAGCGGTACATGGATAATGTTGAATCAGCTTGGGACAAAGAAAGTACTCTATAATCTACAATCGATAATATCCCCTACAGCGATACGGTTGATTGATTTAATTCAATTAGTTGGTGAATAAAATTGTAATGCGTAGGACGTGAGTAGATAATTTTAGCTATTCATGTAACTTAAAAGCTTTACCATCATAGTTTTTGACTTGAATTAGATTCAATAAATAACTCCATACACAGACAGAGACAGAGTTAATTTAGCATTAATTGTAATGCTAAAGTAACTCTGTCTCTGTCTAACATAACATCATGCCTGTATTCCCCAAAGGGTTGGTACCTATTAACACCTACATTTCGCCAGTTATTTTTAGGTCCCATATAATAGAGGGCGACCCCATTGCCATCAACCGACCACAAATCCAGACTTCGGGCTGCTAATGAGAAAGAACCTATTGGAAAAACTCTTTAACAGTCTGGTCGACCAGGGAATCGAACCCAGGACCAAACGCTCTGTCGCACTTAGTACCACTAGACCAACGAGCAGGTATCTCTCTGCCTGTCTGTTTGTTACCTTGTAACGCAATGACGCCTGAACAAATTTGGATAAACTTTGGCACACGGATAGACTGTGACCTGGGTTAGGCCATAGAATACTTTTTGTTAAATTAGTACGGCCCCGACCTTCAGGCGGGCGAAGCCGTGGGGAATAGCTATTTAGCAGGTAATATATGTAAAAAGGAACATGTTTTATGATGTATTTATGCTAATCTGATACGAAGTACCTAACCAGTAATAACGTGTAGGTACGTCTGTCTTTAACTAGATCATGAATTTAATTTTAAAAACAAAATATATTATGTTGTACTGATAAGGTACCTATAAATAGTTAATTGAATCGTTTCAATGTAATGATAACTTGGCCACCCATTGCCTTTATATCAAAACAATCATACCCCTTTCTTACTATTGAATTGATTAATGTGAATCAATCAATCAGTTCTATTAATCTTAGTTTTGAAAAGTAAGTGAATATGTTGATTCATGCACAGCTCGCAGCTATAATCAGATAAAGTATGGTAACCGGTAGGGATATTGAGCGTTGACCTTGACTTGCGCAGTAGTAAGAGCACACAAAGCATTTTCTCCTTGCTTGCAGACAGAGAAAAAGAAAAAAATATATATTTCATACTTTTTCCAGTATGATTGAGTATGAATAATTTCTTTTTCTTCTTTTTCTTTAAAATTTATTACATTTTTTGTTTAAAATTTTGTTTACAGTGAAAGATCTTTGGAAAATACCTAAATAAAAGCCTTACCAGTCTTAGCAAAGGGTATCGTGTTGCCCAGTAACTGGGTTGTGTATTTAGCTGCATCTGGTTAGACTGGAAGTCGACCCTAACAAAGTTGGAAAAATGCTAGGCACACGATGAACCGATCTAAATAAACTTAAAAATAATGACTTATCTAAATCGTAACATTACACAACAATTCCAAAGAACACCGAACTTAAAGGTGAAACAGTCGTGAGTCCAAATTACACCAATCCAAAACATAAAATTGGAAATAAAAATAAAACGAAATAATACGATCATTACTAAAGGTTGAACTGTAAATCGCTAACAAATAGCAGGAAACGATTCTCATTTACAACTTTACGACCGTAACGTTACTATTCGGATTAGAATTAAGTTGAACTTTATCATTTGCTTTAGATCGGGGCGCTTGGGATAATATTTGTGTGATATTTTATAACTTGGGATTGTTTTTTTTTCTTATTTTATATGTTATGTTGTGGCGTGTGTTGTAGTTGTGTATCGTTATGTTGTTGTTTCATAGTATGTAGTTTCAAATGTTCTTTTTTTACCTTGCAGACTGGTAGCAGTGCCATTTATCTGTGTTTTTTATATGTCTGTGTTTGTGTGTACATAATCGGATCAGATTTGAGCCGGCATGGGATGAATATGATATCTGCGTAAATAATTAGTTTGTGCTAACATCAAAATATACAGTCAATTTGGTTAATGTGAATTAATATTCGTAATCAACGAACATTAATATCCTATGTTTGAATCAAACTAAATATCAATTTCATAAACTGACCAAAACTGTTCAAAGCAAACAATAACAATAAACAAACTAAGAAAGTACAAATAGACGATCAAATTACAAAATTAACAGTGGATCATTTAATTTTATAATATAATACATTAAAGAGAAAAGATTGAAAGCAATTAATTATTGGTACCCTTAGAAATAATAGTGGCGATAAAATGTCTGCCTACACGGTGCGCCTACGCCAAACAATAGAATGACTATAACGTCCGAACGAAGAATAGGAATGCAATAAATGTTACATTTATGAGGTTACTAAAGGTTTGTGATCTCTGATGATTGGGCCGGCGTGTGTTAAGGGGAGCAGAGGTCGTGAGATTTTACGTGTAGTGGCGCTTATGGGTCGTAAGGGATCTCCAATGTATATGGATTAACTGTGGAGGGTGATAGTGGAAGTTACTAGCTGAGTTATACCTGAATTTTTGGAGACAAGACTCTTTTATAATGTTCTATAATTGTACTAGATCAAAAGCCTCTTTATAGTGGGTTGTAGATCAACAAAAGATGTAAGATGCTAAATCGACTTTTGGAGTTTTTAGACAACAGAGAGGAAGCGAAATAGAAACTTACGATGCAGATCTTTGTCCAGTAGTGGGATAGGATAGTTGAAAAAAAATCAATAGACGAACCACAACTGAACAAAGGCGTTGGTTACAAATGCAGGATAATAGCTGTAAAGGACCTTAACGCGGCAAATGCAAGCTCTCAAGAACTCACCAATTATAATATTAATTCGCCTTTCCTCAAGATAAGATAAGATAGATTTTATCTGTTAAAAACATGTGTAGGTTAAGAATCAGTTGGAACGATTACAAAAATAAAAAAGTTTCAACATGTTTTGCCTAGAAAGGAGTAAAAATACACAATCAAATAATATAAAATTAAAAGTACAGAAATCAAAATAATAATTGTATTGTACCAGCCTATTACTGTCCCACTGCATGGCTAAGGCCTCTTCTCATACAGAGAAGGCATGAGCATTAATCACCACGCTTGCTCAAGACGGGTTGGTGATTTCCGATTTATATTAATTATGTAAGTCCAGGTTTCCTCACGATGTTTTTCCTTCACCAATGTCAGTGATATCCAAGATAAACTTAGAAAGTACATATGAATTATTAAAAAACTCACATTGGTACTTGCCCAGGTTTGAACTCACAACCTCGTGCACAGACACTAAACCACTGGGCCATCATGACTCATAAAAATACAATTGTCTAAATTACATCATTTAAATATTCATCAACATTATAGTAGCACTTAATAAAATTAAAATAGCACAATATACACTGGCTGATAAACTACACATTGAACTCCCAAATGAACGTGGGAGCTTAATCAAAGCAATATTATGGTTCGCGAACTGATCTGCCTGAGCTAGTTGAGAAAGACAAACAGGGTTATGGGTCATTAAGGTGCCTGCGGGCAAGACGAGCAGTCCCATAACTTGCACTACAGTCTAGCATTGCAAGCTGTATGTGATTTTACGTACAGACGTTATTTACTTTTCATTCAACTTAAAACTTCTTCGGCACTACGACGTGAGATATGGAAAATAAATAAGACTGCTTTTTATTTATTAGTGTTGGATCTCGCATGCTAGTCGCGGATCAAAAACTATCTTATGTCCTTTCCAGGGTCTCAAATTATCTCCATACCAAATTGCATATGAATTTGTTCAGCGAATTAATCGTGAAAAGGTAACAGAAAGACAAAAAGACAGACAGATATTTTCAAATTATTAGTATTAGTCTGATTTATTAATACATGACAAAATAAAATAATGTAAATAATCACAGGGCATCGAAAAATTCATCAGCATAGTGATGCTGACAGTGACAGTGTTGACAGTGGTCAACGGGAAAAATACCCAGAAGGCTGGCAGCATTGCGATGTTCAATGGCATTGCTGATTTTTTGGCCAAAAAAAAGGCCAGCCCAATGGTTACGTGAAGAGCCGACCAAACGTTTCGCAATGTGATGTATGATTATGGTTCATAACACCTAAAGGAGCGCGATTATCTATTGAGATAATTTAGAAGCTTCCAGAGCGCGAGTGATCTATTTTATTACCTAGAGCCATTTTCTAACAAACTTTCGAAGTACAGTAATCCACATGTCAGTGCCAACACTATGACCTTGAGCTGGCCTAGCGTAGTACGAAGTTTCAAAAGAATGCAAAGCCAACTTATACTGGTCTAGTTAACACTGCTGTGCGGAATACCGTACCAATTAACCTTGATTTTATAATTTACTACCACACAAATATTTTGTCTAAACATAAATCTTACAATACATCGGAAAAGGCGATGAAAACATAAAGATAAGTAAAAAGTCTCTCAGAGTCAACAGTTAGATTATCAACCATGCAATTTGTCCAACACAAGATCGTTTACCTACCGCATACATAAATAATAAATTATCTAAAAGTTTTTTTGTTAAGTAAAAACGATGACTTGGTCTTTATGTAGGTCTATTTACAGTTACATATCATCTGCTTAACTTTTTTAAACTTCTTTGGGATCGGTTTGAAGTGCATCTGAATACCAGTATTGTACTTCACAACCCAGGTTAGGTAACACAATACCCCTTGGTATGTCAGGTTGTCAGATTTTCGGGCTTTGGACTACCTGTAACGATTATTATCTATTAATGTTAGCCAGGACCAACGGCTTGGTGTGCTTTCTGAGGCATGGAAGTCAGTCTCAGTATCCGTCAGTTCATCTATCTGTCTGTTTGTCTGTCTATCTGTCCGTCAGTTTCTCTGTTCGTCCGTCTAATCGTCTGTTCGTCCGTCTGATCATCTGTTCGTCCGTCTGATCGTCTGTCTGTATGTCTGTCGGTCCCTATGAGCGTCTGTCCGTCTGATGATGTTTTAAAAAGCTTTCAGATAATTCCCATCCTTTTATTTTTTCTTTTAACATATTATTTTTTTTTTTCATGAGTTGTCTGGAGCAAATTTTGCCAAATAATTTTACTCAAGGCATACTTTAAGCGAATATAATGAATAAGATTAAATGATTAATAATTCAAAAAATATATTTATATTAAAAGGTGAACAGGTGAGAATAAATGAAGGCGTCTAGCTCATAAACTATAAATACTCATTGAAGGTTTTAGAGGGTTTTTTTTGAGAAAGTCATTAGAAGGGGACTCATTTGGATGTCCTGTAATGTGCCACTCTGTATACGTATACGCTAGCGTGATTGCAAACATAGTTGGACACCCACAGTCACCGCAAAAACATTTAAAGTCAATTTGTTTTCAACGAAAAACATTCACGATAAAACGTTGCAATCCTTTGCTGTAGTGTTAATAGTCTACTCAAACCTCAACAGTATTATAACAGCTTATAATCTTAAACTAAGTGTCCATTACAGCGTAACAATAAGTCGCAAGTAAGAGTCAATTATAGCAGAGAGGTTAATAGAGGTACTGAAACACGATCCGTCATTATTGTAGATGTATAATGTAACTTGACACGTTGGAAGCGGGCGGTAGCGTGTACGTAACGTAAGAACAAAAATCAATCGTTTTTGACTATGGTTACACTTTCAACAACATTTGAGCTATTTTCAAGTATGAGGGGAAATACAGAACCACTCATTAATAACATTCTAGATTTTCTATTCTGCCATGAATTAACTTAGACCCTTTTCCAAAGACAATTTGGAGGGAAGAAGAAATTGAGTAGGTCCTACTTCTTTTAGCAGTATTTTACTTTTACTTTGGGTACACCAGATTTTACCTGTTTGAACTCTAAAGTATCTAGGGTGAGTTTGCTTGTTATAATATTCATAAAGGTAATTTTATAAAACTGTTTGAAAAAATATTGGCCGAGCTAACCCTGACCCAAGTGTAGTGTATCTAATATTTCAAAATATAATTTGCATAGTAATCCTCCCTTCCATGAAAATTCTAGGTAGAAATAAAAACTAATCTTCGGTCGTATATCAAGGTGTTTTTGCATCATAACTTTTAAAAATAAAAATAGATGTTTCAGGATTACCTGAGCTTATATAAACTGGAGTTAAAATAATCTTAAAGAAACACTAGTTAGCGACTTAACGGGCTATTAACCTATATACCTATTTACCTTACTGCACGTACCTGTCATTATAGCTATAGTTTAACGATCAGTTAAACAAACAATAAAACAAAGTTAACACCGGTGGCTCAGCCGTCGAACTTTACCAGTTGTCATCCATTAATTCAAGCGCTCGTGACGAAGTTGTCACTTTATATAAACGTCTGCGGGCCATTTATCTTGGTGTGACAACGTAACCAATGTCGGCAGCCAAGTAAGCGTATTAAAACTAAGCCTGCATCGTTATATGTTGTATTAACTTAATTTATTAGCGCGATATTGAACTTTATTTGAACGTAATAAGGACTAGGGATGGGTCTGTATTATGTAGTTTGTACAAGGCATAAATCTTCGCGGATGTCTTAAGTAGTGTACTTGGAATGTTTGTTACAAGTGTACAATATCGCGAATAAATCTTTATAAAGGATCTCTTGCGTGCTACTTCAAATGAATCACTCATTTGTAGGACTTGTTTAGTTTCTGCTAGTAATTTGTTAACAGTTGATTGGAGCCCTTAAAAGGTCTCCATACCGTGACCGCATTTTATACTTTATAACTCAATCAAATACAAGGTGACTAACTTAATTTAATGTTATTAGAAGAAAAACCCTGTTATGGTCATTGAAATAAACGCACATGACAGGTTCCTTTGAGATTGTAGGAACCGCATAAAGTACTCAGTGAATTATCTTTATAAGTGACAGAATAACGTAGTTATTTTGTTTCTTGAATAATGTTATTTGTCTGACTGATTTAGAAGTGGCTCGGTAATAAGGCTGCCGTATGGTTCAATATTATTATAGTGACACAGCTCTAATTGGGAAGCTTATTGGCAGCTTTAGTACCAGTGTAGGCAAAAACAAGCCAACCAGCTTAATATTTAATACTGCACCCAATAGTCCCACTACTTGCAAACGTGAGTATTAAGTACTAGTACGTGAGTATTAAGTACTAGTATACCTGGTCTTGTATGTACTTGTTTCTGCCATGTCTGGTACTAAAATTGGAATAGAAACACCACATACATGAGATGATTATTTTATAGCTGACTTTCTTATCGCGACTCAGCAAAATTTAATTATATTTAATCATCGTAATTTGTCTGCACTTATCCCAATTTATTTCAAGTAGGCACAGCTTGTTTTATTCTTCTTCAATACCTAATGTCGTAATATCTACCGTAATTTGATTGCTCTTCTTATCTACTTTTATTTATGAGTATAATCTACAATATAGTCATTTCCACCACGTTTGACAACATGGAAAGTACCGAGTTTAACTTGCGACTCCGCCAGATTCAAAAAGTAATTGGACAATCCCGAAACCATGCAATAAAACCCATACACAATCAAAGATAAAAAAAACAACAAAGATCCATAATTATAGGCATACTTTCCACCGTAACCGAACTAAACCAAGCTTTAGAAGAAACAGATGGAAGTGAGATAATATCGTTAACAACCCTAACATACCAATCATTTCAATACACGGTAAACACAAACAATTGAACGCAACAGAAATGTCAGAAACGAAATAAAAACTTCAACGAGGTTATTATTAGAACACGTAAGAACTTTACGCATTGAATGTACCGGCGCCGGCGCCGTGGTGAGTGAACTATTTCATGCGGCGACTGCGCCTAACATTTGGTGTGGTTAAACATACATTTATTTTAGAGTTGCAATGACGAAGTAGTTAGAAGGCGTTATAGGATTAGTCGATGATATGTGGAAGGAAAGCGTGGGTCATTAACGTTAGATTGGAGATAGAGGCAAACATTCAAAGGTTTAACAGTAGTTAATTCATTCAAAGAAGTATATGTAGAGTATGTGAGTCCAGTGGGTAGGTTTAACTTCCAGATAATGACAAAAATGTTTAAAATCAGAAATAATACTAAGAACTCTTAGCCAGTCATATACGAGTATTTACGTTTGAGTATGACTTCTATCTTGTAAAATAAATGCTCTATTTTTCTTTGATAAAATAAAGATTCACACTTTGATAAATAGAGCAAATTTCAACCATAGGATTGTCGTTTTAGACTATCACATTTAGCTGGAAACGGTAACTTTTTATCAGTGAGCTTTTATCAGTTTACATAATTATCCTTATACAGAGTGACTGAGATACTCGCCCTATTCTTTGATAGGGGTTATACTAGACGTCCTTAACAATATTTTAAGTCCAGTTAACTAGGGATCAAAATGTTACTGTTGTTTAGCTCCATATTAACTGCTAAAGACGTTTATTTCTGAGATTATGTTAGTATTGAGCAAGTTTTTTTTAAATAATCATCAATCAATCTTTCTTCAGCTTTCAGAGGAGTATAAATTCAATGATTAGAATGGGATAGTTAGTTTTGGTAACAAGCCAGAAAAAAAAACAAAAATATCGAAGAAGCGACACAGTTCAAAAACCATATAGTTTTGATAATAATACCCCAGTAACTGAACTTAATTGGTTGCTTATGACTTAGTCCCGGTCTTAGTCTTGACGACACGGTTGGCGCAGTGGTTGAGCCATCGGCTGCTGCGCCGCGTGTTGTGGGTTCGATCCCCGCACGGAACAAATATTTGTATGACCTACAGGTAGTTGTTCCGGGTCTGGCTGTTTGTGTATGTGAGTTTAATGTTTGTAAACGCACCCACGATACAGGAGAAATTCCTAGTGTGGGGCAAAGTTTAAAAAAAAAAAAAAAAAAAAATTGTCCCTTTTAAGGAACAGGTAAAATTTCCCTGTCATCCTGTATAGACGATCCTACTACGAGTACTATACCTACTTGACCGACTCAATACCAAATGCGACGAAACAAAGCCCCTTACAATTGAGCCCGCATTGGCAATATCTACAGCCGCAGGTCACTCCCTGACGGCAGTTGTCTTGGCCCTCCTGTCAACATTTCCGTTTCGTGTTCCCGTATCACGAGTTCTTTACGTGCTGTCATTGTTTTCATGGTGGACTGGTTTGGAATGAAGCCAATTTTAGTGTTTTGATTGACCTGCATGTAAGACTGCATAGCTAGAACGCGAGTGATTTGTTAAGGATTTTAAAATAAATAAACTTGATGTAGGCATAATCCAATCCATCTTGTCCGTACCATCTTCGGAGATTATCAAAAAGTTAAAGTAAACTATTACTGATTAAGATAGCCAACGAATGTAAACGGGTACGATGGGGCTGACATATCTTTGAGAAAAAAAAAGACTGTATAGTCACGGTCATGTTTTCTCTCTTTCTTTTCTTTATTGTCTTTTTAAATTGATCTTGGTCATCACTGATATCGGTGATAGAAAACATAGTGAGAAGTCCTGAACTTATAGAAGATATACTTTTGGAATCGCCAATCCTTCTTAAGCGAGCGTCGTGATTAATGCTCGCTCCTTCTCCGTTTGAGATGAGTCCTTTACGTTGCAGTGGGACAGTAACAGGCTGGTATTATTTATTATTATTGACCAGACCTTACTTTATCTATTGATACACTTGGTTGAGTTTGCACAGACCAGGACAGCATGGCACAATAGTTCAATGGAGCTTATAGGTACTTAGCTCAGTGGGTGGAGTCAGTCCAATGATAGTAATGAATCCTTAAAAATACTCATCTTTTTTGTATTTGTAAAAAGACCAAGTTTCTTTGCTTTCAAGTATACAAAACGGATTTAAAATAAAAAATAAAATAAAAATAAAATAAAATTTATTGCAATAAAAGTTTCACACAGTTTTGATCATTGGTCCCAAACTAGGCAAGCCTGTATCTTGGGTACCAATATGGAGGGTTTGCCATTATACAATTTTACATCACATAAAATAACAAAAGATAAAATGAAAAAATGTAAAGTATAAAGTATAAATAAAAATATAATAATAATAATAAAACAGTATACGCTTGACTGTGTGTATGGGTATGGGAGTGTCTACTCGTATATTATAGAAAAACTAGTGTTTTCCTTGTATGTGTGAGTAAGTGTGAATGTGTGGTGTGGGTAGGTATGTGTTTCAGAGTGTGTAAGAACGAGACAAGAGAGTGGCAGATTTATGCAAAAACTTATTTTACCACTTTAATGACATTTTCTGCTTCATCATATGAGAGATTTAGTAGCCAGGATGTTAGTCTATTCTTAATTTGCGTTCGAGTGAGGTTTCTTATTTTGCACTGTTTGATCACCGCATTATAGACGTGGAGGTGTAGAAAATATGGGAGTCTTTGCGCGTAAGCAGATTTAACTGCGGGAGTTGGAACTCTGAAATTTCGTTTTGCCTGCAAACTACTTAAGTCACTTCTTTTCGAAGCTTCAATGTGGGACTTCATTGTTGCCTTCAGTAGAAACAATTTCCTGACACTCAGCAGAGAGGCCTCTGCGTACAGAATTTCTGTAGAAAAATGGTAAGGCTTACGAAATAGTGTTTTCAGGACTGCGCGTTGAGCTCTTTCAAGATTAATTAAATGAGATTTGGCCACTCCTCCCCAAATTACAATGCAATATTGTATCAGCGACTGACATAAAGCTATATAAACTAGTTTTTTAATATCCACAGATGCGCTATCTCGTATCAATTTCATAACATAAATTTGCTTCCGAACACGTTTCGCAAGTTCCCTGATTTGTGTTTTGAATGATAGGTGCTGGTCAATGATAACTCCTAAGTACCTTATTTCATCTACTCTGTCGATATTGCTGCATAAGCATTGAGCGTGGATGTTAAATGAGTTATGGCATAAGTTCCCATGATTTTTCAATTTCCATAAAGGTAGTGTGGAGGCCAGTGTCTTCCTAAAAGCAATATATTTGGTCTTATTAACATTAAGTGTTAGCAGATTCGTGTCTAGCCAAGTAGAGATCCTGACCATTCCTGATTCTGCTTTTTTATAGGCATCTTTCCAATCGGTTCCATGGAATAGTATAACAGTGTCATCGGCGTAGCAAATTAGGTCAGCGTTTGGGATAGTTAATTTGAGAATGTCATCCATGTATATTGTAAATAATGTTGGGCCAAGTATACTGCCCTGCGGAACTCCAAAGCTGATTTCGTGTTCATCGCTGATCAAATTATCCACTCTGGTATATTGCCGTCTGTTGCTCAAATAACTACGAAACCAGTTGAGTGTTGTTCCTCTTACACCTAACTTTTCGAGTTTTTTAAGGAGTATAGGAGTAGAAATGGTGTCGAACGCCTTAGCAAGGTCTAAGAATATTCCAAGACAACGTTTTCCACCATCTGTATGCTTAGATATGATGTTCGTTAGCAGTTCAACTGCCTCAGCTGTCGATTTTCCCTTCCTAAATCCAAATTGTCTGTCTGACAGGAGTGAGTGGTTTTCTAGGTAATTTACAATGCGGATATTCATTAATTTTTCCAGTACTTTAGAAAAAATGCAAAGTAGAGATATAGGTCTATAATTGTCCGGAGAGTTCTTAGGTCCGGCTTTATGAATTGGCGACACGACTGCCAGTTTCCAATACTCTGGGAAAATTCCTGATGACTTTGATTTATCTCTTAATTGCTTGTCTGAGATTGTAAATAAAACCGGCCAGGTTCGTGAGGGACCACGAGAAGAAGACGAACGAAGACACGAAGAGTTCCGTAATCGGCATGAATTAATATTCACACTTGCACAATATTAATATTTCAACACCAAAAATAAGTTCGTTCTCCATAGTAGAATGAAACAGATTCTTTTTATTTTTTTTGTTGAATAACCAAAAATATCACAAAGATTACTTACCGACTTAAGCACAAAAAAACATCTTTTCTATCTTTATTATGGTCTCCTATAATACCCTACACGCGTATCGTATATGCACAGCTTATCCTTTGGTTACATGTAGGTATGGGATGGAATATTATTACGAGTGATTTCTTAATTTCGGTAGGTATTCCATTATTTAGCGGTTCATAGAGTTTACTTTCCCTCCTCTCATCGATATAGTGCCAACGGTTTCGTAGTAAAATGCCTGTGTATCATTTGGACGCACCGCTGACGGAACGGCCAGATGGACAAAATATACTAAGGGTTCCGCTTTCGCCACTTGACTACGGAACCCTTAAAAACGAATATTAAAAATCACTCGGCGCTCGTGGTCAGCTGCTCATTCTTTACACAGAGCTCAGTAAATTAGTGGAACTAACTGGAAAGGAAGCACGCATTGGTAATGAAATTAAACGCCCTAGTAAAAGTAAAGCTCTGAGAATAGAAAGCGTCACCTGGAACTGTGTCCGACAATTATAGCGAACGTGAATATACGGAGCGTTTGAAGAATTATTTTTTCACAATTTGGATCATCTCGTTGGTGTACGTGCTCTAAATGTGCCTTCTGCGTAACCCTTCGGGGAAAACAGGCGTAATGTTATGAAGATAATCATCTACTAAGCCATCATCTGTCTAAGAAAATGCAGCTGATGAGAAGTATTTTGGAGTAACATACATAGAGCGAAAATGCCTAACAAATGTCCACAGCCGGGTACAAAAGCTTAGCGGTCTTTCCGAGGCACGGCGGAGTTTTGGTATGTATTTGATGGTCACCCATTCACTGACTTCTACAATCGTAGCTTAACCTTCAATCGACCCGTGCGGCTATTATTTTATAATAATAACTTAATATAGGCTTGCCGCTTTATAGCCGCAAGCCTCTGTCCAGTTGGCTGATTAGTTATGAGAATATTTCAGGACATTTGCTAAGGTGATTGTGTTGTAACTTTCTACTTTTTGATTACTTTAATATACTTAATCTTTAATCATGATTGACACGTAGGATAGATTGTTTCATAATATTCTCACTGGCATAAAACGTAGACTTCTCCAGACCTCAATTTTGTTGTGTCAAATTTAGTACACATGATTTAGTTTTATGATCAAAATAAATCTTAAATTCCTGATTACCATTACCATTTAAAGAGAAATTTTATTTGCAAGGAAACGTACTTCAGTGATAAACACCTAAGAATCGTTAGAGATTAAAACCTAATATATTAGAAAAGGTGTTCGTTTTAATCACTAGAAGTTAGCATATCAATTACAAAATGCCAGATGTCCTCAAACACAAGTTTGTTCCACAGAGTTTTAGAAAATACGTGACCATTATGCTTCCAAACTTCGCTTCTCTGCAGAATTACGTAATTTCCTGACTGAGATAGTTTTATTCCTAGACATAGTAGAGGTAGCTATGTTGTTTAGCAATGTGAGAGATATCTTTGGGGCATCTTATTATTCCAGGTTCAATTTATATTGTTAATAGGCATTTTCAAAATACCAGTTTTTTTTCCTGAATGTCATGATGGCCCAGTGGTTTAGGCCGCGCCTTATGTGCACGATGTTGTGGGTTCACACCTGGGCAAGTACCAATGTGAGTTTTTCATATGTACTTTCTAAGTTTATCTTGGACATCACTGACATCGGTGAAGGAAATCATCGTGAGGAAACCTGGACTTATATAATTAATATAATCTGAAATTGCCAACCCGTCTTGAGCAAGCGTGGTGATTAATGCTCGTGCCTTCTCTGTGTGAGAAGAGGCCTTTGCCCTGCAGTGGGATAGTTATAGGCTGGTACTTTATTTTTACTTTACAGTTTTTTTTCCTATGAGAATAAAGAAACAAAAATGTACTACTCTGCCAGTCAGAATCGAGCTTAACGTACCTACTAATTACATAGTCGTCTCTATTAACCTAGTCCTGTACTTGATAGGGAAATTAAATTAAATGCCACTAACAAAGACTAACCTTTGCTTAACCCTCAAAAGGTCGTTCAGATAATAGTAATGTTTACGACCAGCCTATCTTAATGTTGTTACATAACAAAAGCCGACAGTCGCGTGCTTAGGTGACATAACTTAGGATCAAAGGTGAGTAAACCTAGACCTACTGTATAAATACAAACGAAAACAATTTATGGTATTCTCATTTAATTGGCGATGTAGCTGTTATTCTAATTAGCACTGAAGAACGAGTCTGTTAAGGAGATTTCAAGAACTAATTAACGGGCATCCAATTAGTCTGCATGGGAACACAAAATAGGTACGATACAGAAGGTTGACTCCTCACAACGAGTGATAACGTAGGCATACATAGATACGCTTCTGCTTTGTCTCCTGTTTGATATAGAGGGAAGTGGAAATTGTATTTTTTTTAATTCTCCGCTGTTGTTTTCTGTTTGATTCGGTCAGGATCCTAGATAGACGAATCAGTTCACAAGGACTCGTCGAGCTTCATTGAGTCGCCGCTCCTCTGGTAGTTGCTAATGCTTCTTCTGGCTTTCAGTAATTGTAGTGGCCGAGGATAGTGTGGCGGGCTTGTGCCAAAAAGCCATGCTTTACGTACAGAGCACGCAAAAGGCTATTTGTGAGTGAGGCACAAATAGCCTTTGCGTCAGACAATTTTAAATCCCCGTGCCTATGTGTGTTTGGGCGTATTTTTACTCGTTGTATGGATCTGGCCTTCTGTAAGTATCGGCCGTGTGACTAGAATCAGCAGTAAGGAACGTCTAAGTAATTAGGACCGTTTCCGAATGGAACGTATCGGCCGAAAATGTTTTTAATGTAGTAAGACCATCTTTTTCATTGATAATGTCTTCAGTAGCTTTTGAGGTATTTGAGAAATTCCTTTTTATTTTGGTTATATAAGGGTATTAATGGTTATTAAAGGAATGGATGCTAGAGATAGTAGTATCAGTAAAGTGGTTTTTATAATTTTATGCAAGACTCTGACCAAAGGTCAAATTAATGTTATAACATAATATCACGCCCGTATTCCCCGCAGGGTTGGGCAGAGGTACACTTATAGTAACACCCACATTTCGTCAGTTATGTTTAAGTCTCATATAATAAGGGCAGCCCGAAGTCTGGAATTGTGCCCAGTTGATGGCAATCGAGCCTATTGTCATCAACTGGGGACTCCGGGCTGCTAATGATAAAATTTCTATTGGAAAAACTTAATAACACTTTGTCAGACATGGGAATTCAACCCAGTACCTCACGCTTAACAGTCGCGCTTGTGACCAACAAGGCATTCAAAGTAATTTTATTCGGCCTAAATAAGTTCCCATTGAACAGACCATTTGGTTATTCCTTAACATGGTTACATAATGTAAAAGATAAAATAGACACAACACTAAACTTCCCAGAAAAGCATGGTATGAGCTATCTATGAAAAATGACGATGATCGACTATCCCGGATAACAGAGCAATTTATTAAAGATATTTCTAGGCTCCTAAACTTTCTAACAAAGAAACGAAAAATACAGCTTCAGAAAAACTGTTCAGAATACTTCTCACTCATTGAGCAAATGATAAAAACTCTTACAAAGAATTCGGCACACATACGAAACCTAATCAATATGTACGACTTTAATGAACCGCTGAAAGTGGTTCCGAGATACTTCTACCGAAGTCTATTTGCACCGAAATTAACTAAGAACTCCATTCAGGAGTTTGGGAACTTTCAAAATGTAACGTAATAGACTAAGGCCTGCCCTTCAGAGACAAAGAGCTATTGTGTTAGGATCTTTTCAGAGCAATCCTATTGATATTAGGAATGTTTAATTGACTATTGTTCTGTAAATGTATTCCAAAAATAACAATTTCATTAGTTGTTATTGAAGGATTGTACTGTATTGTTAAATTCGGTCCAAATTGCCCCGAATTTCATAAAACATTTATGATTCATTACAATCAATTTGAGTTATTAAATTGATTGTGTCTTATAGAAACGTTTCCAAATTGTAATATTATTGTTTCGATATTATGGGTTCTATTCCCGCCTTGGGACAAATGTTTGTACGATCTACAGAGATTTGTTCCGGGTGTTCTGGGTATTTGCTATGTATAATAAAAATATATATCTATATAATGTATTGTATTAAGTATATCAGTCATCAGTACCCATAACTCAAGCTCTGCTTGGCTTGGGGCTAGATGATGCGGTGTGGATTGTCCAACATTATTTATTTTTTATTAAAATAGAGCGTCACTATAAAGACATTATACATACTTAATTAATATGTAAAACAAAACATTACTTATGAATCTGAGGTGTCAAATTACTTATGTACATAAATACCGTACTTCGGTACAACGAGATAGTTAAACACAAACGCACCTTTATAACAAAAACTATTGACACATCTATAACAATTATATTCCTACATTTAGTTTTTAATACGGCTAGTCTGTATTACAATAATATCCAAATTTCACATGATCTTCTTGTACTAAGACATCCATTATAAAATACTTTACTTTTATTCTGCTTGACTTTGTTCTATGTTACTAGGAGAGTTTAGTTTTTCCTATAATAAATATTTCTTTCTTAAAATATCAGGTCACATAGCTTGTAAATTTGCTGATTCAAATCGGATCAAAACCTTCATGGTAGCTCACGCAAGTGATGGTACTACAACCGTTATTTTTATCTACCATAAAATTTCGCTTTACGTTGCATCATACCAAAATATGATGGCTATTAATGCAACATAGCCCAACGAGCATTGCACTGTGATGAAATTTTAAGACAATAGATGATCATATCAGCTGGCGCCCAAGCAATAGAAATATCTAGATTCACTGATACTGACAATGGACTAGAAACCTAGTTTTGGGGACTTTGTAGCCTATATGATGAAGAATGCGATTAATTTGTGTCTCATTTGAGTGTTTCGGATCATGACCATTAATAAGCATATCCTAACTAATATTATAAATGCGAAAGTAAGTTTGTTTGTTACCTTTTCACGCCTATATCACGCCTGAACGGATTTCGATAAAATTTGGCAGAGAGATGGATAGCATCCCGGGGAAGGACATAAGCTACTTTTTACCAACAAACCACGCAGGCGAACCCGCGAGCGTAAGCTAGTAAGTATATAATGTGTAGCAGGAAGACTGGAATCTAAGAAAGATTTTTCTAATTATATGAGATTTTTATAAGAGTTTTCCCCAAGGGCGCATCTTAGGTCCCAAGGTGCTAAGTCTTTCCTGAACTTAGATCATCGACCATTTTAACATGGTTAAGAGTTTCTTCATTAATTACATTTCAACAAAGACACTTCTATTGATAAAGCTTTGCACATAAAACACATTCTGATCGAAAATTCCAAAGCATGTCCACCTATCTAAGTGACATGATTTATAAATACTAATGCGGCGTTAGTGACCGTTGCAGAATCCGATAACCCTCCATTCGCAATACCCACTTCGATCGTCCATGTTTTATTGTCTTAAGTTGATGTATGACCTGCCACGGGTTTGCGGCGACAATTCTGACTGGCCCCTTCGTGCACACGTACGGTATCAATACATCATGATGTACTGTGTCAATACATATATCATGGTGCTTATTTCATTGCGATTTCTGTCTATTGTCCGTCGGGTGTATCGTTGTAAAATTGGATTGTGCAATGTCATTTTGTTGGTATTAGTAGAATTCTCGATTTTAGCTTCGGTTTAAAGAAGTTTATTTCTCAAAAAGAACATACATAGTTCACTTAGATATGAGAAACTTAACAAAAATAAAATATTATTACTATGAACATAGTTGTCGTTCGATCTATCGTAGGTACATACACTATATCGTAGCTTTGATTGTGTTTCTATAGTCAACGTATGTACGTACGATATTTCCTGAAAATTACGTATTATACAGGGTGCTGATGTAATCACCTGCAGGATTTAAGGAGGTGAATCAGACCACGGTACTCTTTGCCTGGCTGGAGGCCTTAATTTTAATTAAGCCCCCCACCGGAAAGTTCGGTTGAGCAGTAAATATCCCTAAAGGATAAACTGCGAGATGCCCATTCCAAAAAAAAAAAAAACCACGGTACTCTATTCGAATCAATAAAAAAATAGTATCTTAATTTTTTATCAATATATCGATTACGTTTTCTAATGCAGAGTCAAACCTGGAGCAAATCCCGGGCGTTGATCTCATGTGCCGATCGTATGATGCGCGCACGTTTAAGTCAAAAACACCTCAAGGACGCGCCGGGCGGGTCAACATACACAGGGCTGCGTTTACAAACTGCCGTTGTTTGGGAGAAATACTAATTACAAAAACAGCGTTAATGTTCAAACGTACAAGTTTAAAAACCTTTTCATATTTTATTTAAGTCGTGCAGGTGACTAAATCTCCACTCTGTATGTGTATATAAAAATGATTCCATCTTCCAAAGTAATTTTAATGATTTTGGATACATAACGCTGGAGTACTGGAAAGGTGTAATGCAATTAACTGAATTAATTAGAGATTTTGGGTCAGCTTACTCGTATGTCGGCAGAGCCGAGTCTAGTTTTTCCTACGTTTCTTTAAGAATATAATTTCAACTTAAGTAAGGTGCTTTTGGAACATAATAAAGCAAGTAAAATTTATTCCGATCGGAATACAACCACGATTATTTATGAGGCACAATTTAATAATTAGGTACGGGTGTACCAAATTATTAAATTGTTCCTCATATAACTCATAAAATCCATAATAAAATTCTACGAAAAGACTATAAAACTACCCAGTAACCATTTATGGTACAACAAGCTCGAAATGAGCAGTCAATTTAAAATAGTGCACCCATCTCTCATAACATTATAACCAGATTACTGTTCATAATATCGTTATTCATAGCATAAACTCGGGCAGTTGTGCGGTTTTATTACAACACAAAACTTTACAGACTAAACGAGTAAACAGAAATACTGTAATTTATATTAAAAATAAATGTCTACAGCCGGTACGTTCAATACATCGCTCGGTTTTCATTAAAATGTTTACTAAAAATAGTTTTATTAATATCGCCAGTAAGCTATTAGGCTTGAACATTAGCGTTTTGATCTTATCGCTGGGAGATATGCGGACCTTATGATTTATTATTTTTTAATAGCCTTACATCATTTACAGATGCATTTGCTGCCGGTACAAAAAAGGAATGAGCTTTAACATTTGAACTAGTGGTCAGTTAGAAATGGCCCAGGTAATTTCTTTCACTTAGAGTAGAATTGTGGTGTTGGTCCAGTGCTTATGGCTGCGCCTCGCATGCTCCAGGTTGTAGGTTCGAATACGGGCAAATACCATTGTGACCAGAGGTATGAACGTGAGTGAAACAAAAGGAGTATGTAAAGATTGAAGACGGTGGCGCTCTGTGGTTTCTGCCCCTCCCCATGGGAAAAGGGCCTGAGTTTAATGTACCAATGTGACTTTTTCAATTCAAATGTATTTTCATTCCTTTTTTATCATCGGTGAAGGAAGACATCATGCACCTATGCCTTGAACAGGCGTGCTAAATAATGATCATGTCTTCTTTATAACAGAAGATACCTTTCCCCTACAGTAGCATAGTAACAAGGTAATATCATTTATAACTATAATTATATTATTTTAACAGCCATGACAGTATTTGTAAAAAACTCATGTCAGATACGAATAATGGCAGTCAAAACTGTCAGCTGTGTCTGGAATTCTAGATAGATTCTCCTTGGTATAGTCATAAAAAAGTTATGACGTTAATGAAGATATCTATAATTGTTAAACACTCCGATCTTGATTATTGTGCAAAACAAAGGGATTAGTAAACGGTTAGATCCCAGCAATAACAATGAAAGAGCAATGGGGCGCGTGGGCACAAATATAGTTGACATTTCATGAAACCACAAACCCTTCAACACCAAATACGGTTACAATGATTTCTCGCATTCAGTAAAAGGGAATTTCACATAAGATTAGAAGATTTACAACGGTGTACAGTCCTGTGGATTCTAAGAGTTGATAAATCGGCGTCAGCTGCGTTTGCGCAATGTCTCCAAATCTGCATGGCAAAGGGAAAGACATGATTTTAAAGGACAGCACGATATTAATGGATATTGTAACGCTTCAGTAAAAATGACTGGGAGTTAAATTAAGCGTAAGATTTATGTCTGTTGCAAGTGCGACAGAAAAATAAAATTAAAGGGGGACAAGATTTAAAGCGACCTTTACATTATGCAAAATTCAGTTCCCTTTATAGCAAAACTTGGAATAAACTGCTTGGACGAATTACGTTAGTGTTCTTATTTTTACTGTTAAGGAATAAGTACTACGTAAATTTTCATATGCATTTAGAATACACCGTTACTTTGACATTCCAAACTGTCACTTCAACAAATATATTCATGATGTTATATAATTAATTTTCGATGCCCTGTGAGTCTTTATTTTTTTCTTTCTTTTCATGTTTTAATAGTTTTATTGCTTCATTGAATAGTTTAAAAAAAAACGTTGCTTCGCGCTAGGTTGTTCTCCTATGTCGCGGGTGCGTTTACAAACATTTGAAGTCACATACACGAACAGCCAGACCCGGAACAACTATCTGTAGGCCACAAAAATATTTGTTCCGTGCGGGAATAGAACCCACGACACGCGGCGCAACAGTCGATCGCCCAGCCACTGCGCCAACCCACGCCGCCGCGCCGTCTTGAAAAGGCTAGCTAAGTATTATTGTGATGATGGGTGTCCCATGAATCTACATATGTTATATAAGGAGTTATTTAGGCTACTTTTATTTTAGACAAAGAGTTAGGGCTTCGCGAAAGAAAAGTGGGAAGTGCACAATATTCCATACGGACGAAGTTACCGGTCTTACACCAGTAATATAATTTTAGTCGGTAGGTACTAATATAATTAAGCTGAAAAAAATTGTTTGTTCTAATCTTCGGAAGTACCAGTATTATTTGAAATAATATTTTATGCATTTGATAACCCATCCCATTCCATTACGATACGACCCTTACTAAACAGCTAGCATTATAGATATAGTAGTGTAAACTATTCTGCCACTAAACATATTTTATTAACTACAAACAAACCTTTACAATTTGCTCATTCAATATGTAGTTTGAACTCGAACTCAACACCAAATTCATTATGTATGTCTACGAGAACATTCAAAATTACACTATCTCGATGCGCCAAGACATCAATTCAGAATAGCAAAGTTGAACAACTCAGCATATTTTCACGAATATTTCAACAATACACACATAAATCTAGAATATATTGCTCCCAACTTTCACAAAAGGGTAAAACACAACTATTTACGGCGATATCTTTCATCTTAACTAGAGTTGAAGTGTCTTTTGAAATCGCACCTAATTGGTATGCCCTCTCTGCGCGAAACAACTGCAATTTATTTTCATACTCTATGACTCAAGTGTGATTCATGTAGTACTATTGACGGTGGAGTGCAGAGTAAAACAAAGGGACGTGTACCAAGCATTTCCATTTTAAGAGAATCAGTTAAGTAGTGTTACAAATCAGTGTCGCTTCTGATCTTTGTTATTGAAAATTGTTTTCAGATTTTCCTGTTGTGTTCTCTTACACGGTTGTTTTGGTATTGTGTTTATGACTAAGTGTTACGAAATTACGTTACAACTTGCTCTTTGTGCGACAAATTGGTCTAGTTACAGCCAGTTTGTTTGTAACCACCGCAGTGTGTTGATGGTAATTTAAAATTGGCTAACGTTTTATAAATCACGTCACTCAGACCTTCTACTGCATACTTTTGGTTCTCAATCATGCATGGAAATCTCACGAGATCAAAGCTTACGATAGTTCTGAGATAGAGAGACATATAGATAGAGAATAAATTGATGATCATACTTTGCAGTGGGATGCCTAAGCCCCATACCTCTTCTTTGAATCAAATATCAAAAAAAAAGTCTTTACATCCTAATGTAGTATATTTGAAAGAACTGTCTCTGATGTTATAGTGGGTTTCTGTTTTCAGTGCTACGTATAATGTATCTACCTGCTAAAGTAGACGTTGCCACTTCCATTTGCAATAATCCCTTAGAGCAGCCACTACAGCGAGTGATGGAGTATACTGTCTGCAACTATTTCATGTGGCCAAGGAGTGAATGTCTTTTACTAAAGCATTTTGTAACGTTAACTGTAGTCTTTTACTAAAGCATGTTGCCATTGACGGGCATCGCATTTAATTTAAAAAACCACGGATATGAGTCTAAAATGGAGAAATGTCAAGACAAATAGTATTTAAAAACATATAATGAAATACCTGTTGGTGTAATTAACAATTACACAACATTGATCTGACATTGACCCAAATTGCTGGACAAAAGCCTCCCCCAAGTCCTTCCAAGTCTTCTTTTCTCGCGCCACCTCATAATACGCATCCAGGCCATTTCATCCACCTCTTTCTGGACCGGCCTCGGCGGCGCGGCGCCGTCCATCTTGCTTTTTTGAGAACTGCTCTTACTTTTATAATATAATTATACTTTTCTCAATATATAAGCAAAATGTAATGTTCTATTTTTGAGAAACAAAGTATTTAATCTTTAAGTCGGAACGAATGTTAAAACGGGAGTAGTTGCTTAGGAAACTGCGTGACGTCAGTGAAAACATTAGCGGTTTTTTAGAAGTCTAGCATGAATGAGGAGGGTTACAAGAGTAGAGGGAGAATAAAGAAACGATGGATGGATTTGTAAAATATTTCTAGGAAGGAGGTGACTTTTGAGATGACAGCAAATAGAGATGTATGGAAGAAGAAGACATACTACGCCGACCCCAAATAGACCCCGGGCAGGAGGATGACGATATAATTACAACCAACGGCACGGTTGGCGCAGCGGCTGAGCGATTGACTGCTGCACCGCGTGTCGTGGGTTCGATTCCCGCACGGAACAAATATTTGTATAGCCTACATGTAGTTGTTCCAGTTCTAGCTGTTTGTGTATGTGACAGGAGATATTCCTAGTAGTAACTAGGAATATCTCCTATATATAGAATTCTGGTTATACGAGAACAAAATGAATTGTATTATTGTGAGTTAACTATGATTAATGCTTCTATGTCACATTAAACTAACCCACCCACTGACATAAGCAAACAAAATAATTCCCCGCGTAATTGTAAACATCAAAATCAAAGGGAACCACAGACGTCAGTCTGGTTACCCACAGTACAAAATTCAGAGCCCTTTATGACATAACCATTGTTTTCGCGTAATTTATAATATGTCACAGTACTTCGTATGAAAGACAGGTAATTTCATGTGCCGCTGTTATCCTGAAACAATAGGGGAGTGTGTGTGACAGTCCATTAGGGCGGGCCATCACACCGACAATAGAGGGTCTGTATACATCACTGTATTAATGATTAATATCGAAAAACATTGATAGTGATTGATAGTGTTGGGTTTCGATATTAATTGTCGGTGCCATTTGTTTTTTGGTGATGCTGTATTGTTTTGTTTGGTAATTGAGTTTATTGATGATATCATAGGGACAACACACCTTTTTTTGGGAAACATGTACAAAAAATGTATGTTAAAATTTATTCATTGTCATGGTATGGACACGTGATGCGAAGGAATGAGGATCATCTTGTGAGGAAAGTTTTGAGTATGAATGTAGAGGGTTACAAAATTAGAGGGAGGTATGTCTCCCTCTACCCTTGTAACCGTTTTCTATGGGAAACGATGGATGGATTGTGTGAAAGATGATATGGCTAAGAAGGAGGTGACTTCCGAGATGACGGCAAATAGAGATGTATGGAAGAAGAACACATGCTGCGCCGACCCCAAATAAATTGGAATTAGGGCAAGAAGATGATGATGATTTTCAAAAAATGTCGTAATGGCCTATTGGTTACGGGCTTCCCTCTCATGCACTACATTTAAATTGGATTATTACCATGTCACTTTTTCAATTCATAATAATAAACAGATATGTACTTTCTCAGCTGGACTTGGACATTACTGATATAAGTGAATTATAAAATCGTGAAGATAATAAAAATCCTAAAACCTATAAGAGCGAGCGTGGTGAATAATGCTCGTGCCTTCTCTGTATCAGAATAAGCTTGAATCCTACAGTGGGGCAATAATAGGCTGGTACTACTTTTACGATAATTAATATTAAATGATTACAATACTGTGACATAATTGAATGAATGAATAATGATAATTTTTTAATTTAAATCAGGTAACTCATGAAATGTGTATTTTTATTTAGGTATGACTTTAATAATTTATAATTAATATGATGTAAATGATAAAATTATATAATGTAATTAAAACGATGTCCTGTATAAATTTTAATACTTATAACTTTTTCCTTTTTAATTAATAAATGTAAATAATGCATGTTCAACTGTTACTGCTACAATTGTAAGCATTTATGCATGATGAAATTGCAACGCCCTAACAGTGCCACTATGTTCTAAGAACTGGTATCCTCTGTTAAGAACTTTATTTATGTACACATAGTTAGCAATAAAGAATTTGAATTTGAATGATATCATGTCTTTTATCATATATTTTACAATTAATAGCCTATTTTTATTAGGACTGGTTTCTGTATTTAATTAACTAATTATTAACCTTTTTGGGAAACAGTGCGATCAACTCAACGATATTGACCAAAACCCTTTGTAGAATTAGAACATATTCTCCTTGTGTGATAAATGGATCAAATAGTGTTAATTGGTACGGATTGAGTGTGATCATGCATTAATAAGGAATGCTCAAATCTCATTATGCGGGCAGAGTACTGCGGCTTGAGCTCAGGAATTGGGATGCTTTACTTAATATTGCCTCCTTCTCTTAGAATATTTTATACTCTGTGCCTTTCAGATTGTAATTAAAACCAAATAAAATATACTTATTTTATTTGGTTGACGTTGACGTTCAATTACTATTGAACGTCAAAAAGTATATAAAACGCACCACTTCCTAGTATTTTTTTTTTCTTGAAATGAATTCTTCAGTAACTCATCTGTCAGAACTTGACTCTTTACAGTAAAAAAATAAGAAGAATAGAAAAACGATAGGCAGAGGATACTAGATAACTTATATTAATCAATACATTTTATTGTTTGCCCAATGTCAGCTATACACCAATGTACCTTAAATTATAAAAAACGACAACTGCCTTGTTAGTCGCATGCGCTACTGCTGAGCATGAGGTCCTAGGTTGGATTTCCGGATCAGGTAAATTGTAATGGGTTTGTCTATCTGGAATATCTAAGCAGCATCCGGAGTCTGGATTTGAAACCGGTTAGAGGCTATCGGATCGCACTCTGTTACGTGAGACTCAAATATAACTGGTGAAATATAGGCGGATCTACTATTGGTACACCTCTGCTTAACCCATCGAGGAATACATGCGTGATGCTATATGTGTGTTACATCTAATGAAAAGAGGTACTATCTAAATTCTAAGAGATTGATATTCATGTTAGGTAACCAAATAAAGATTCAGTATGTAAAATGTATCTAAAAGCAAAACCTATTTACGCCAATGAATGTATTATAGGTAAGTTTCAAAGCTTTCAACATAAGCCTATACGGGTGGATAGGCATTCACGGTCCAATTTAAATCTATAGAACAAAATCCATTCAAATCCGACACTATTCAAAACGGGAAACAAATGCGATTTGCTTAGAAAACATGTTCTTAACAACATGGATGTTACTACGGTACGCAACGTCTCTTGAGGAAAAGATGGAAATACTGATAGATGCTAAAGGGCTTAAGATTCAAACAGAAAAAATATCCTTGCGTCCTTCTGTCAAACACTACAACTTTCATCAGTCTCAAATCAAAAGGTATTTTCAACCAATAACCCAAATCCAAGACGCAACTATTCTCTATAAAGCATTTAAGTTCGAAATTGCTGTTCACCCGGATAGTCTTATGTGGACATACGCCCTTTTAGATCACATAGCCTGAATAGTGCTGTTAGAATTGAAACACGGTGACGGGCGTTACAAAGGAACATTGATTTACATCTCAATCCGCTGCTTTCTTAGAATTTTTGCATGTGTTTTCTTTTCCCTAATTCGGTTTATGCACAGTATTACTGGAATATGTTGGAGAATACTGATTCTGTGTAAAATATAGTGAGGTCTAGTTGGATTGATTACACATGTTTATCAATCGATTGATCTGTTACAAATGTAAGGTTCTGAGAAATCACTGCAAGCGCGTTTATTAAGAAAGGAATATATACGAGTAGAGCAACATCATCTGCCTAGCCTTTCCCAACTATGTTCGGGTCGTCTTTCAGTCTAACCGGATGCAGCGGAATATCAGTATTTTACATGGAGCGACTGCCTATCTGACATCCACAACCCAGGAGCTATATATTCCGTGAAAGGGATATATATAGATATATCAACTTATTGGTAATGTTCTTCAGAGAGATCTGGTGCGTAGGACTCGCAGCCGGCATGCGTGTATGACAATATTATGAACGTAAACGAAGCAAAATGAATATGTAAGGATTGTAGTAGGTGGCGTTCTTTAGTTTCTACCTACTTCCATGCGAAAAAGGCGTGAGTTTAAACTCACGCCTTTTATATAATACATAAGTATTTATGAATATAATTCATAAATACTTATGTATTACATTGTCAAAGCACCTTTAAGTAATTTTTCCCGTTTTTTTTTAGAATGCTCTGGATATTATTTTAGATCTAATTACATGTCTAAGTAAATTTATTTTGTCAAAATTAATAAAATGTGATTTCCGATAACAATCTTACTTATGCAGCTGTACTAGTACAACGTGCACTGATCACGAATGAAACACAAAACAGTCTAACAGAAGCCTTAAAGAAAAACAAAAAACTATTTAATAAAAGATCATCTAAAGTAAGCTTCAGACCATATTACTCACAGACTTTAATCATAAATCTAAATGTGCACTCGCCAATCACGCAGGCACTTTGCAGCTGCCTTTAATTTGTCTCGACATTTCACACTGCATACGTACAGTGTTCTCTTTGTAAAGGCCCTTACAGATCTAATCGGGAATCGCTGCGAAAAAAGATCAAATGAGTTTATGGTTGGCCTGTACACAGATGTTTGTATTCTGTTATTCGTTTTTATTCTTTTAATTATAATTTACTTAGAAGTGCTTTTATAATGGACTTCTGTGATGAATTTGAAGAAAGTTCAAGCATTAAATGTATGTTCTTGATCTTCGTGTCGTTGGCATGACAGTTTTTCAAATTACATTGGTCCAAAACTTTCACACAAACATGGCGTCGTTTATATAAGCACAAAGGTCACTGCTGCAAAATTTCAGTTAAAAAAAATGACATTGTCCATGACATGACATTGACATGACATGTCCTGCAGTGAGTTGACAAAAAAATATTTAAAAATCGCAAATTTTTTTACCTTTTGGATTCATGTTTTTTGAGACACATCCATTGAGAATGAAATATAAACTGATAAGGATCTTCGCTGTCTCGGATTTTTACGTCTTTATAGCGCAGCAGTTTTCCAGCGCTAAATAAAACCAGTTCACATGATCCTTAACAATTTCTCTGTGGCGTCTCTCCCCATGCTTGTTCCTTTTGCTAATCAACAAGTGTGGATTGTTCCCTTGAAGATTTTTCATTGAGTCTATTATTTAAAGCAAGACGACTCATTGTTTATGGAGATAAAAATAAATGTGCCTGTGGATTTAGCAGTTTAATTAGTGTGTAGATAGATTAATGGGGACCATTAATTACTATGGATAATTGCAACGATGCGATCTTTAAATGGGACGTTGAACTACATATAACTTCAAATAGGATGGACACACCTGGCGTGGGTACATGACGTGGAGAGGAGCTCGTGGCTAAATATAAACAGCCGCACGAGTTGATCGAAGGTTAAGCTAATCTTGCCGAGGTCAGTCTGTGGATGGCTGACCGTTCGTAACATATAGAGACACCTCCGTGCCTCGGAAAGCACGGTTAGTACCGGTTGTCATTTGTAGATCTTTGACTATCGTTAGGGGTATTCAGAAACCTGAAAGTCTGACAACCAGTCTTACCAAGGGGTATCGTATTGCCCAATAACTGGGTTTTGGAGGTCAGATAGGCTTTTAGGATAGGATAGATTCATGTAAAACACTGGCATTCAGCTGCATCCGGTTAGACTGGAAGCCGATACCCCAAAATAGTTGGGAAAAGGCACCTACACCTGGCGTGGGTACAGATCTAAAGTGCAATTATTTATGCAGTCAGTAACTAAAAGTGCAGAAAGGTGTTACATTTTTCGTGGAGTGCAAGTAGAACTATGTTAAGATAAAGAGGCTGATATTAAGCAGTAGGTAAAGTAGGTTCAGCCATGTCGAGATTGATGGTCGAAGATCCCTTGGAGATGATGACAATCTACTGACTGATTTCCACACCATGACATCAGTTAAAATCACTGGACGTAGACACGGAGAGATGCTGTTTCTTAGAATTAATAAATAATAATGCTGGACAATCCACACAGCATCATCTATCTCGAAGCTAAGCAGAGCTTGTGTTATGGGTACTATATGACTGATATACTTAATAGAATCCATTACATAGATATTATTATGATACATAGCAAATACCCGGAACGCTCGAAACAAATATTTGTAGATCGTACAAACTTTTGCATATTTAATAATATTGATATGATGACAAAATTCTAGGTATCTGCATTACTGTAATTGCAACCCTACTTAAACCACCAAATCACGTACGTTACTCAGTCTAAATTCATAATATTCCATGCATTCAGAGCTCAGTGCGATTTACACCCACTTAGCTTATAATTACAGATGTTATATCCAGCTAACAATGGACTCGGTTGAGCCGCACGACAGTCTGTAGGCCGATGACCTACGAATCGTAGGTGGTTATGTGTTACGAATTACTGTTGGTACAAATTATGAGGCGCCAACAAATCATTCTGTGTTTATATGGTAAATATTGGATAGTTGATTAATTAAACTTTTGTACTCTTCATTGATGTATTGATGTATATATTCCAAAAGATATAAGATTAACTGAAGCAACCCCGTGAATCTTTGAATCTAAATTGTATGAAAGGCTCAAAGGTATTTACAGTCTAAAAGATTTTTTTTAATTAAAAGAAAATTATACATTTTGTTATTTAATGAGATACAGAGTAGATTTAAAACTTATTTATATTTGACGGCACCGTTGGTGCAGTGGCTGAGCGATCGACTGCTGCGCCGCGTGTCGTGGGTTCGATTCCCGCACGGAACAAATATTTGTATGGACTACAGATAGTTGTTCCGGATCTGGCTGTCCGTGTATGTGACTTTAAATTTTTGTAAACGCACCCACAACACAGGAGAAATTCCTAGTGAGGGGCAACGTTTAAAAAACAAAAAAAAAACAAAATTTGAACAAAAAGGAATCAGCCAAACCTCTGTTGGCTGACAGGCGGTTTGATGGAATAAATAAGTACCTAATTCTATATTGGAATAAATCCTACAGTTAATACATAAATACCCCTCTAATTGTAAACCCGGTACCTCAGGAAAGTTTGAATAGTAACTACGAATGTTTATTTTCGTTTAGCAGTAGCCTAGTTGATATGATAATTACGCCAATACTGGTTCACATAACCGTACTATGCAATCAAAATCAGGACCAACGACAAAATCACCACTCAAATTTCTAATGCACCAAGGCTCAACCAATATTGGTCGCTTGGGACCACATAGAATCACGTATTAATGTTGTCTCACCAAATGTTTGACCAGGTGTTGGTATCATACCTAATTTTCGATGCATTATTTGATATTTAAGGTACAGACAGCTGCGTTAATTGGGTAGGTACCTCCCACGCTCTATGCGTATTGAACACCTTTCACAAGGGTAAATAAATAACGCAGCTGTCTTTACATATTCGAACTTTGATATTATGGATAATAGTTCGGGAGGATAGTGTAACCATCGACGCAAAAACTGATGCAATGATTAATTAAATATATTTTTTTTATAACAATTTAAATTTTTGTAAACGCACCCACAACACAGGAGAAATTCCTAGTGAGGGACTAGGAATTTCTCCTGTGTTGTGGGTGCGTTTACAAAAATTTAAAGTCACATACACGGACAGCCAGACCCGGAACAACTATCTGTAGTCCATACAAATATTTGTTTCGTGCGGGAATCGAACCCACGACGCGCAGCGCGGCAGTCGATCGCTCAGCCACTGCGCCAACCGTGCCGTCAATATGAATAAGAATTTATCTTTTAACATGTAGTGAGGGTGAGAGGTCAAAAGACGAGGAGAGGAGAGGAGGAGGGGTCCATTTCGTAATAACAATCACCACTACCACGTAAAGAACTGAAAGTAAATTATAAAAAAAATATAACAAACCCCGTTGAAAATAAATTTCCCAAAAAAATATCATCAACACATTTTATACAAAAGCTTCCGCGAAAACATACACACACACAATCCTCTTCATAGTTCATGTTGGTTAACATTTAAAGCGATTTCCAGTAATACGCCTGTGTACAAATACTTTTTGATTAAAAGGCCTCTTTTATCTCTATGGTTTTTTTTTAACCTCATTGCTGGCACTTTATTAAACGCGGAAGAGTTTTCATAAAAAGAAGAGCGGGAAAATAAATTCAAGGAAAAGTACAGTCTTTTAATCAAGTGACTAAACACGTTAGTTGGTAAAATATAATTACTCTTAGAAACTAGCTTTGTGGGAATAATTTTAAGAAGAGATTACACGTTACATTAATTTTACAGCTACGAGAAATAAACTGTTAAGCACTTTGTGTCCGAGATGCTTATTTTATTGAAGTAGTTGGATGTTCTGGAAATAGATAGTGTTGCTCTGTTTCCAAGGAGATTTTATACCGCTTAACATTTACAAATATATCGCACTAGCTTCCACCAGCGGCGTCGCCCGCGTGGTTTGTTGATAAAAAAAGTAGCTTATGTCCTATCCCGGGGTGCAATTTATCTCTCTGCATAATTTTATCGAAATCCGTTCATTGGTTCACAGACACACACACTTTCCGGGCTTATTAGTTCCACTTAAAAGGTTGTATAGGGCTCTTTAGGTGGTCCCATTATCGCCAAATTAGGATCTGGTGATGGGATCCTGAAGAAATCGAGGGAACTCTTTAAAAATTATAGGCACACTCTTGAATATATATATTATTTTTTTACCTTTCCCCCACTTTGGGAATTTCTCCTGTATTGTGGGTGAATTTAAAAAGATTTAAACTCACATACACAAACGACCAGACCTGGAACAACGACCTGTAGGTCATACAAATATTAGTTCCGTGAGGGGATCGAACCCGCGACACGCAGTGCATCAGCCAATCGCTCAGCCACTACGCCAACCGTACCGTCAGATATATATAGTAACCCGTACATTTTGCAAACATTCAGTATACATATTATGTACTTAAATTAAATTCCAAAATGAACAATGAACATGATCGGACAACATTCCACATCTGAAAATACTTCGACCAATAAACTAAAGCATATCGTTAATAAAACAAGTGAATTATTTCAATGAAGACTGAAGGCTCCATTTAAATTGGTCATGACAACCTGATGTGCCATCACAATGGAACGATTATGCTTTCAAGTTACAGTCATGAATCTGATACAGTTTTTGTTTTAGAAGTTCAATGACTTCTTTTATGGGACTTGTTTTCCGGGGGAACATTATAATCATCTGCCTAGCCTTTTCCCAATTTTGATGGGCTTGGCTTCTCGTCTAAACGGAGGCAGCTGAATACCAGTATTCAAAATGGAGTGATTGCCAATGGGACCTCCACCACCAGTTCCTGATTAACTGGAAATCCTTTGGTAAGACCGCCTGTCAGACTTTCTGACTACCCGTAATGACTGTCAATGATTTTCGTATTACACATGGGATCAACGGGATATACCTATTGGTCATATATACTGCTCGTAAGTAATAATAAATATTGATTATCCCCAGGACATAACTATCAGAAAATATTCAATTTTCAAGCACTCTCTTCTCTGCCTTACCCTTCGGGAATTATGGCCGTGACTAGAATTCGAATTGACAAGTCTGAAGCCTTAATAATATTCTGTGTCATTGTTTAATTGATTTAAAGCTAGACGCATGTACTTACCTCAGGCCCCTCGCCAACGGCGACTTTTTGTAGCGATGCATCGCTACTATAGCGCCTTAGTCGCGTTTGCAACGAGCTACAGAAAAAGCGCGGCTATATTGATGCAAACGCGTGACCGCTCGTGATGACATCTAGGGAACGTAGGGAGAGGTTCTGGGGAACGTGCCGTGTTAGTCAGTGCGACACCAACAGGCAGACAGGCGCCGTTGTCCGTTACATGCACGAAATGGAGTCTTTCAATACAGAAACGTTCATTATGGCTATTCAAAACGTGCATCACAGCGATACAGAATCTGGGAGAAATAATGGCGAACACAGAGCTTCGCGGCTGTATCGATACACATGCAAGACAGAATCGCTACTGCATCGCAACAAAAAGTCGCCGTGGGAGAGGGCCCTCAGACGACCCAATAATGAAAATGCAACACAACCTCATTAGAAAACGCATTAAAATTTGTAAAACAATCCGCGTCCGAAGTCTACCCATTGACTTACATTATGCTCCAAACCGCTACTTATTACCGTTGCCTACCTAATTTACATCGTAATTTGTTGTAAATCACTCATAGGAAACAACAGACGAATAACTGTTACTTTCTTCCTAAGCAAATGTCGGGAACGTGCTTCGGACTGCATTTCTAAGTCTTACTTTGCGTTTAAAATAAACCTATTGTACAGTCATGAGCATAAATATGTATACACTTTGCAAAGTTCAATTTTATAGTAATATTTCCATCAGAAAAATTTAATGTGTGTGGTGTTTGTTTCTGTCTAAGTTTACCTAAGACATCACTGACATCTGTGAAGGAAAATATTGTGTGTAAACCTGAAAGCCAATTCCTGTAATTAAAATGTTCAAAATCTATTCGCAATGTCATCTCAGTGACCGTCAATGTCAAAAACTTGTCAAAAATTCATGTAAATTAGACGAAATTTTGACAGATTGAGACTGAGATTAGAATGAACACGTTCTTAAAAATACGTGTAAGACTAAAATTGTTCTATAGGGTTGAAATTGCCAAACCGCTTTGAGCAACCTTGGTGATAATGCATCTGTCCTGCTATGTACAGAGGCCAGCACATCCAGCTACCGCAATGTGTCAAATTTCTTTGATAGTTTTTCAACTTTATCGCACAAGAAATAAGGTTCATGTTCAATTGGGAAAAATTGACACTTTGGGGTAGCTTGTTGTGCGGCGGTTGTACGAGAAGAAGCGTTATCCACAGGCTGATATTATTATAATAATGATTTAATATGGTTGTTTGAATATTATAATATAGGTCTTATTATATTTATAACAAAAAATCACGTCTGAATACCCTAAAACGTTAGACAGTAGTGTGCCTATAATACACCCATATTTTGCCTATTAAGTTTAAGTCCCATGAAATAAGAGGCGAGCCCATTACCATTGAACGGGCGCAAAATTCAGGCTCCAGGATGCAATTAAGAAAATGCATCCAAAAACCCAATAACACCTAACCTCATGCTCATCAGTAGCGTTTGACCATCGACCACTTTTCTCTAACTTGTAATCGTCATTTTTCAAGAAAATCTCTTCTGAATTTTCCTTAGTGTTTCTACAAAGATGCACGTGACAGTACTGCTAGGTGAACGGTAATTAAATTTTAACTAGCTTTCACATATCTACTCTTGCGGAATTTTAATTGATTTTGATCTGAGTCGATTGGTATAACTCAATTTCGTTAAGTGTCCGCCTGTGACAGAAATGGGTTGATTTGATTTAATTATAGACGTACATACAGTTTTTAATAGGCATTGCATAATATGGTCAGAAACAATTGCTATCACATCGACAGCGCTGATTTAACCATTTTGCTGCCCAGTTCAAAAATACGATTTAACTTATAACGTATGTCATAATGTTTGGCAAATTACATAATGCGTAGGTATATGGTAAGGGGTGATGGGCCTGTTCACATCTCATCTATAGCTTTTTACAAGTACGACTCGGGAAGCGAGTTCTGGATACATGAACAAACTATTATTCGACCCGGAAGCCGGGTGCTGGCACTAAAAGTGTTAAAGTTACGGAACGCGTTGGTGATAACTTAAAGCTTTGTTTCTATGAAATAAAACGGATCAAAAATTTTCGACTAATGGAGGAGGCCTGCGTGTAGGTTTATTTCTTAAACTAAAACTGTAAGAGAGTGAGTTCTAAAAATAAGTTTATTTCACGGATAATCTTTCTTCAATAATACCAGCCTGTTACTGTCTCACTGCAAGGCTAAGGCCTCTTCTCATACAGAGATGGTACGAGCAGTTATATAACCATTCTTGCTCATGGTGGGTTGGTGATTGCAGAGTTATGAGTTGAGTGCTTGACGACCTATGTGGCGTAGCGGGTTCGATTCCCGCTTTGGGACAAATGTTTGTACGATCTACAAAGGTTTGTTTTGGGTGCTCTGGGTATTTGCTATGTATAATAAAACAAATGTATCTATGTAATGTATTGTATTAAGTATATCAGTAATCTAGTACACAAGCTCTGCTTAGCTTGGGGCTTGATGATGCTGTGTGGATTGTCCAGTGTTTTATTTGAATGTAAAAAAATTGTATCCGATTTTTTATGAAATATATATGTTATTTAATACACAAACTACACAATTCAAATCGGTGAAGATCAATCAGTATTCTCCTTTTTGTCAAAAAAAAAGTGGCTACCCACAAAAATATATAAATATTAAGTAACAATACATTCTGGAGTAACGAACTCATTTTTAATGCAAACTGCACTTGCATACAGATGCTAAAAAAGAAACAAAAATCAAAAAAAGTCGTGTTCTCCATTGTTCATTCACCGTCGCCTTGTCTTGATTTCGTGATGGTTGACGCGTCGGGTACAAATACGGACGTGCTTAAAACTACTAATTGCTTCGTTTATGGGTGACTTGTAGTCTAAAGGTACCTAATTAGTTGGTGACTTTTGCTGATAAATTACTTCAAAGGCCACTGAAGAGCTTCTACTCGACCTGAAGTATACGTCCAGTAAAAATAGGTAAGCTAAAGTAATCTTTTGCATAGCAAAACTTAGGGCAATGTTCATAGAATGTGGTTTGAGTTTGATTTGCTAAGAAAAGTTAGATTTTCATGCCATCAAAAACCTTACTATTACTTAAGTACAATATTTGTATTTTGTATTAGGCGATTGCTCAGGTTCATATAAATATGAATATGAGAAATATTTGCATTCGAAAAATAATAATAATGCTGGACAATCCACACATCATCATCTAACCCCAAGCTAAGAAGAGCTTGTGTTATGGGTACTAGATGACTGATATACTTAAGACAATACATTTCATATATAGATATTTTTATTATACATATCAAATACCCAGAACACCCGGAACAAATCTTTGTAGATCGTACAGACATTTGTCCCAAGGCTCCTGCATCGCAGGCGGACCTTCGCCCGCAGTGGCACATCGGTCGTCGAAGGTTTTTATTCGTTTGTAACATCTACATTACTGAGCAAAGCAAAGCCAAAATGAAGAATTTTGAGGTTAAGCGCAAATAAGGCGTCATCCTACAGGATAAAACTTTATTCAAGAACTAGGGTTTAATTCAGATCTCCGTACTGACAAAGAGTTATAGTTTTGAAATATGAACTGATACCCAAACAACACACATACTCACTTGTTCTTACTCAATGTTAGTGATTCTCTAATTCGAAAACTAATCATAACTCGCTATTTCCGTCTGCTTTGCTTTTAAAATCTACAAAAAGGGACAGTCTTTTCTTATTTAATAGCTGCCAAATGAAGTTGAACTTAAGCTTTCATACAAACAAAGTTGACAATTGCAAGCATCGAACAAAAACATACGACGTTGGTATCTATTACGGTCATACACTGTCCTTTTCAAAAGATATATACGACAGTCAAAGATCTTAATTCCCTCATTTAAGTTTAGCTCAAGCACATAGGAATCGATTCCAATAACACTTTGCAATGCATTTATTTCTGTAGAAGTAAAGGAATAATTGAATGCTGGCAGTTTACATTTATTACCACCAATTTTTAAATGCACTTTTCACTTCGAAATCAAATTACTGAAAATTTTTGTGTGAAATTTATCATCAAAATTCATTCGTACCTTTGTGTTGAACGGAATAAAAATTAACATACAACTCAGACAATTTATTATACCAAAAGGGATTCGTTGAAAATGCTGTTTTACTCGTACTACTATCGATGCCTGAAATTTACCGCTTTATTGAATAGTGATAAAGGTATGTAGACATAATCATCATATTTGGTATTTAACTTCAAAAGGGTGGGGACCTTTTGACAATACCTAAGTGGATTCATGGGACATCCTTTACCCGACGGCACGGTTGGCACAGTGGCTAAGTGATTCAATGCTGCGCCGCGTGTCGTGGGATCGATTCCCGCACGGAACAAATATTTGTATAGCCTACAGATAGTTGTTCCGGGAATGGCTGTTTGTGTATGTAAGTTTTAATGTGTGTAAACGCACACAGCACACTGGAGAAATTCTTAGTGTGGGGCAAACTGGGGTCGGTTTCCAGTGCAACCGGATGCAGCTGAATACCAGTATTCTACAAGGGTTGAGGAGGTCCTACAGACAGTCCTATGAGACCTTCTCAATACAGTTCGTGGTTAACACGATACCCTTTGGTAAGATTGCTTGTCAAGAATGACCTGATGCTATGATAAATTAAATAAAAAATTAATGTTGCATTGATTGAACATGGAGCTTGTGTGTGCAAAACAGCCGCATGTGTTGATCGATGGTTAAGCTACGCTTCCCGAGGTCAGTCTGTGGATGGGTGACCGTTCGTAACATATAGAGACTCCTCTGTGCCTTGGAAAGCACGTTAAGCCTCTGTTGTAGATCTCTGACAGTCGTTAATGGTAGTCAGAAGCCCGAAAGTCTGACAACCAGTCTTACCAAGGGGTATCGTGTTTCTCACTAGCTGGATGTTGGAGGTCAGATAGGCAGCCCCGCTCCATGTAAAATATTGGAATTCAGCTGCATCCGGTTAGACTGGAAACCGACCCCGACATGATTGTAAAAAGTCTAGGCAGATGATGAATGAATGAACGGATTTAAGAGAAACAGTCGAATTTCCTGAGCACCAAACAGAATACAAATCAACGTAATCAGTACATACACTTTTATGTTTCATCAAAATTAACATGAAGAGACCTTCCACTCCACTCCCGTCAGAGGCTCATCAATTCACTGGCGCCGTAATTTAAAATCAGTAATAAACGCAATCAACTCCATCAATAAGCGTTCTGCGCAAAAATTAAACAGATTAAACTCTTCAGTATTTAAGTTAACAAAAGATTTCAATCAACGGTACAATGTTTCGTGCCGTATTTCGCGTCATTTACGCGGGAATTCGGTGCTAGTGTACCTCTCAGTGAAAGATGAGCGAGTAATGAACGAGGTGGGGATTTGTGTGAGAACTGGCGTTTGTATCTGATTCATGGATAAACACAATTATAAGAATAGTCACAAAGGAACATAACTGGTAGAGGCTCTTGTTCTGTAGATTTTTTTTATTACTATTCAAAATAAGAATAAGAATCCCTGTTGGACTCATGGCTAAGGGCACAGGTCAATCTTCAAGCATAATTCAAGCTTGCCAAGGTCGGTCCGTGGATTGGAATTATTTATCCAGGCCGCTACTTGGTTCAGAAAGCACGTTATCCCTGCTGTCATTTGTCATTCTTTGACAGTAGTTACGGGTATTCAGAAACCCGACAAATCTGACAACTAGTCTTTTCAAAGGGTGTCGTGTTACCCATTTTGTGGGCTGTGGAACTGATAGGCAGTCCCTTCATGTAAAATACTGGTATTCTTCTGTATTCGGATATACTGAAAGTCAACCCCGGTACAGTTAGGAAGAGGCTAGGCAGATGATAATGATGAATCAGAGGTTTTATTAATTGATAATAATCACTTTCTTTCTTTCTCTCCGTTGTTCATGAGTTATCAGAAAATCTCGTTTTCATTCATCAAAGATAGATTTGTCATTCTAGGTTAAGAGCCTAAGTGTCATTATGGAACAAAGGGTTTTACACGAAACCCTTTGTTGTATAATGACGATTTTAAATTAAATACAAATACAAATAAACATTACAATAAAGGCAGCATACCGCTCCGTTCATTCCTCACTGGCACCGCAGCCCATCGTGAAAATCGCGCAAATTATTGAGCTCATAGTGTGACCAGTCATCCGGTACAAGATTGCAGGTACACGTTGAAATTCCATTTTCTCTTTGTGAATTATTCCGCAGCTTCTCGGCACTGACAATTACACGCATAAGGACAATGACAGTGTCAAAATGTATTTTTTTTTAACGTTTCTTTGTCTTTTATTAACCGACTTCCAAAAAAGGAGGAGGTTCTCAATTCGGATGTTTGTACTTTTTTTTATGTATGTTCGGGCATAACTCCGTCAAATATAGACCATTTTGCAAAATTATTTTAATTTTATTCGAAAGGGGTTTATTCCGAAATGGTCCCATATAAATTTCATATAGATCTGATGATGGGTTTCGGAGACAGACAACGGAACTCTTCAAAAAATGACGGCAAATCAAACGCAATCGCTGCTTTCGCATAAATATGCATGGTCAATCACCCATAATAATACACTCGAAAGCGTTACGCAAAATGTTTTAGTATATCAGGGTACCACATTTCCTATCAAAGTTATGATTTTATGCTCAGATTGGAGATGCTTGGCACCGACTCCAAAAATTGATAAATTTTGTTATAGGTTAGGTTATGGCTTTATTTTTGAAGATTGATAATTGCATGAAATAAAATAATGAGTACAAAAGTATTTATTAGCAGCGAGTACTACCTACTCGACCTACTCGAGTACTACTAACATTACGTGCGGGAAGAATTTCATAGATTTTTTTCGATCTAAATGCAAGAAAAAAATGCAAGTCCCATGTAATAAGGAGTGACCCTATTGCCATCAAACATGCACACAGCTAGACTCCGGGCAGTATCAAATTATATTCGAAAAAACTGTGGTTCGTTTTAATGGGTGGTAAAAAAGAAAATCCATTTATTTGGGACAGGCACAGATAATAAAAAACCCAAAAGAAAAATGGAACTTTTTAGTTCCTTTTCCAAATCTAAAGAATAAAAAATGAAAAATAAAATAAAAAATTGAACTAAAAGGACCTGTGCGATTCTAAAAAGTCCTATCTCAGCATATGCTGCGATAATTTAACAAGGAGTAAGTGGTAGGAGCTTATATTGAACAAATTATTATTATTGTCAAACAGCGTAGTTTCCGATGAACACGTTTGCTACAACATCTTGGCTGGTTACTAAAAATGTTTGCAACTTATGAGTGTCATAGTTTTTAAGCCTTTTTACACGTCAGTCAGTCGTATCAGTGGGCGATTTGATAACTGAGGAAATAAACAATAAAAATATTCATTATTATTAATATTATTTTGCCATCAAAGGCAATTGGACGAGCTTTCTTCTTACGCCCAATATCAGTATTCAACCTTTACAAATTTAAAAGCACCACAAAAATCTGTACTTTGGATGCTAAATAACCAACAAAACAAACCTCAACACAGTTAATTTCAGTTCAATACACTTCCAAACACTTTACGACTCCCAACGAAAAAACCTCGTATTGAATTACTTCTTTTTTATGGATACAATGTACTTTACGCAAATGTCTCGAGACGGGTGGTAGCACAACATAGAAATCTCCAGAAGTTCGACTCTGTACAATGTGTCAAAATTCACGCACACGAAGACATGCTTCATGTACAGCCATTGCAGGTTCACTGACGACTTGTGTTTGTTTGAGATCTCCATATGTACGTTTGTATGTGTGCGTGTCTCTGTTTTCGCTCGGTGTATGGTTTTAAATTTCTGTATCTATCTTTCATGTGGTGATAGTGAGTACAGACCTTACTGCTCCCAAGGGCCTCACAAGGAGAGGTGACATTTTCCTTTTTTTGTTACCCAGCGGGGAAATGTCTTCTTTTTAATAATTCATGAAGGAGTCGATAGTTTGTTTTGACGTTGGGGTCTTAGCACGCGAGCCTTTTATTTTTTGACTTGGTGTCAATCGTTTTTTAATGAGGCTGGCTGATTTACATAAGACTGGGGGCTTTGGTGTTAATAGGTAGCTTTTTTTTTTATTTTAAAGTCTTTTGTTGCGGTTTATAAGGAGCGTTGCATTGTCTTTTAAGATGGATATTTATATCCATAACATAACAACATCACGGCTATATTCCCGAAGGGTTAGACAGACGGGGCAGTCACCTTCTTTAAAGATAAGTGGTTAATGATTTTGATTATTTATTTAAATAGAGTAGGTAATACGTCACCGGGGACGAAAAACGCACCTTCACCCGCTGGTCCGTATAAGTCGTCAAATGCTCAAACGCTGGTATTCAGCTGCATCCGGTTAGACTGGAAACCAACCCCAACATTGTTGGGACTTTTCCAATCTAGCCTTTGCTAGACAGATTATGATGACCCATATGGATACGAAATTCTTCCAAACGTGGGGCTTAGAAAATAAATAAATCTCAAATGGGTAATAAAATAATAACTATAAAATTCTATTATTGTTTAACAAAGATTGCTCTCTTCGTTCTCACGTGTCAACCTGTAGAAATAAAATAACGTCATTGCCACTCAATTATAGATACCATCAGATATTGGAAAGCGCTGACTCGACATCATCTGATTTTGAGATCGAGAAATGTAACAATGTGATCCAATATTGATTGAATCTTCAATCGTCGAAATATGATAGATATGCACTTTAATATTTCATAACTCGTCAATAACAAAAGATTTAGTTTAAGAACATTTAATTTGACGCCTCTATATTGGCTTTTTAAATGCGTTTTAACGTACAGTTGGCTGCACGTCTTAATACAAAACCAGTATGAGATGGACTCGCATTCTATTGAAACTCCGTACTTTTCTAGGCCAGCTCAAGATTAAAGTAATACTTACGACGTAATGTAACCCACAGTACCTACCGTCAGATCATTTTGTTTCATATAAACAAACAAAATGATATCAATTTTCTCTCATCATGGTCGTCTCGTACGAGTAGTTTAATAATAACTCCGCATTGGTCCATTGAAGGTTAAGCTAGATTTGCCAAGGTCGGTCCGTGGACGGGTGACCGAAAATTTTACTGAGACATCTTAGTAGTGTACCTAATATATACTTATAGTATTTTTAAGTTTTGTTAATATAGTATTGTATATGTTTATATGGGCCTAGATGCCTGAAATAAATGGATAAATAAATAAATAAAATAAATTAGTGTCTCGGAAAGCACACTGAACAATTAGTTGCGGAAACCCGAAAGTCCAACATCCAGTTTTACCCATGGGTTAATAATAGGTCTTTACCTATGAAATTGCCGTTTTGTATGAAAAAATTTAAATGATTTTTTTTCATGTATTTTTTATTTGTATTAATCGAAGTAATCACCCATGCAATCAATGCATCTTTGCCAACGCAGTGGCAGTTTATTGATGCCCTTCTTAAAGAAATCAGCTGGACGGGAGGCAACAAATTCTTCAAAGGCATTTTGTACTGCCTCTCGGGTATTGAATTTTTTTCCCGCCAAGAAGTTATCCAAATTCTGGAAAAAGTAGTAGTCTGTAGGCGCAAGGTCTGGTGAGTAGGGCGGATGACGGAGAGCTTCCAACCCCAGTTCTTGCAACTTGGAGACCGTCTGCTGTGCAGTATGAGGTCGCGCGTTGTCGTGCAGGAGCAGCGGAGACGAGCGATTGACCAATGCTGGTTGGAGATGTGCCAGCTTCTCCATCATTGTGTTCAATTCTTCACAGTACACATCTGCAGTAATGCTCACCCCGTTTGGTAAGAAGCTGTGTTGAATCACACCGGCGCTAGACCACCAAACAGTGACCATCACTTTTCTTGGGGTAAGTTTTCGTTTAGGGCATTGTTTAGGTGCTGAACCAGGATCCAACCAACTTGCTGAGCGCTTGCGGTTATCAAACAGAATCCATTTTTCATCGCAGGTAACAATGCGGTTCAAAATTCCTTCATTTGTGTGTCTGTTGAGCAGTGCAAGGCACGTCTCGACGCGTACTTCGCGCTGGCGATCATTGAGTTCGTGGGGCACCCATTTGTCAAGCTTTTTTACCTTGCCAATTTGACGCAAATGGACCAATATTGTTTTGACGCTAACGTCGAAAGCTGCTGCTAATTCAGCCGTAGATTGTGTATCATCAGCTTCCACAATCGCCTTTAATTCGTCATTGTCGACCAAAGTCTTCGGACGACCGCGAGGTTCATTTTTCAGGTCGAAATTTCCAGAACGGAAGCGAGCAAACCAATAACAGGTAGTGCGTTGGTTTGTAGTGTTAGCTCCGTAAACGTCGTTGATGTTGCGTGCCGCTTGTGCCGCGTTGCTGCCACGACGGTACTCATATTCCATAATTACTCGAATTTTTAACGTATCCATGATGACGAAAAAGATTTAAATGCGATGAAAATGTAACACTAATCAATAAACAAATGACTACTTTTGGAAAAAAAAATCCATGTTTTTAAAATAAAATTAATTTGAAATTAGAATTCTTAGCCAAACAAAAAATATTTTGATTTGAAATGGCCAGTACTGCAGAACGGCAATTTCATAGGTAAAGACCTAATATTACCCAATAGCTGGGTAGCTATCGCTCCATGAAAAATAATTTTATTCAGCTGCATTTTGTTAGACTGGAAGCCGACCTTAACATAGGTGGGAAAACCTAAACAATTGATGATAATCTCTGCTATGTTTTGGTACTATAAGTCTTAACCTACATATCTACCATCTCATGTAAAAGTTTCTTGTTGTCTTTAGACACAAGGCTCGCTCCACAGAAAACGAAAGTGACAACAGATTATACACACACTATTAATTTACGATAAGATATAAAAGCTGAGCACACACCGAAGTGATAATAGACCTCTTTTGTTATTCCCACGGCCTGCCAAGTTGAAGAACGAAAGTGAATTAACAAATCACCAAAGAAAAACATTGTGAAATGATCTCCAAAGCTCCTTAATGAAGAACTGAGAAATATAAACAAATGAGCGCTCTATTCGTACTTCTAATAACAAAACTAGCTTCAATTATTTAAGTAAACGAAACACTCAATGAAGACTTTTCAAGCCTCGGAAAAATTATTTTATAATGAGCACTATTCACCAGCCAATTAACTTCGATTCCTATTACGGCTTCCTTTCAATGTAAAATAAACTCTATTTCATAAACCTGAGGGTGGTATTGATATAAATATCGAGTAACGATCTGATTAGTACCTACAATGTTTAGTTATTGCAGTAACGCTTCGCTTTTATCAGTGTGGCCATAAAACCAACTGTAATGGAGATCCATTTATATAACTTGAGCATTTCCTCTTTTCGTCCATAAAATCGTACTATTTCTAATTGCCGGAAACAGTAGGGTTCTAGGAAAGAAACATGAAATTGGCGTTCCCTGCGATTTGTTACTATTTTTAGTAGGTAGTTAAGAGTTTAACATTTCTAGTTGATATATTTTTACCACGATCATTATAAGGCAGAATTTAATAAATAATTTAAGTATTTATAGTTTTGATGCTAGTGGATCCGGAATCCTTTTCTGAATATGGCATCAGATTGTGTGGCGATGTTCCTTCCACCCCATGTTCATCGTCATCATCATCTGCCTTTTCCTAACCATGTTGGGGTCGACTTCCAGTCTAACCGGATGCAGCTGAATACCAGTATTTTACATGGAGCGACTGCCTATATGACCTCCACAACCTAGTTATTTAGCAACACGATACCTCTTTGTACTGGCTGTCAGACTTTCGGGCTTCTGACTACCCGTAACAACCATATTTTATGAGCACAATATATAATAGTTTTTTTCAATATAATCAATAGTGGCGACCACCAAAAAATATCTTGGATCCCGCAACGATACAAAAGAACAGCGGAGGAGTTATAAAAAATATAATACTTGTCAAAAAACGACAATCACAACAATTAGAAAGAAAACTCCATACGATTAAATCTGCCGCTGACAACTCTACTGCGTGGCCCCACACCCAAATATGCACCGGTTGCATGTACCAATAATTCAATCAATCTGCCCAAATAGGCACTTGGAATGTCTGCAGTGAGTAGGCATTAGTAAGTACATCTTAGTGCACCAATCAATCGTTAGTAATTGACAACGGCACAGTGTTTATTGGCTAAAATACAAGCGAGTTGGTACGTTTAGTTTATGTTTATGACAGAAATGGTTATTCTGTTTTGTAATTGGTCAGTTTGCTGTGTGATTTAGGTATTCTTGATTGGCTGTTTAATAGCAAAATTTTATGCTACACAGGTTTTAATGTCTTGGAGTAGAAACGCCTTGGAAAATTTCGTAAGAGTGTGAAAAGTAACCGTACGAGTAACTATCTTGAAGTATCATGGCGCCCTTTATTCTAAGTGACATAAATAACATTATTGGCTGTAAAATTTAATACCACAGTGGGGTTTTTTTTTTAGGTAGTGCCACTCGCAGTTCTGCACTAGACGGCTGTTTACTGCTTAACCGGACGATCCTATGGTGTCCTTACAATGAAGGCCCCCTGCCAGGGCTAACTACTATATTTACATGGGATTTAAACACGCTCATATTAGTACGATACGAGTAAACTGCCTTGTTAGTCGCAAGCGTGACTACTGAGCGTGAGATCCTGGGTTAGATTTCCAAGTCGGGAAAAGAATTATTGAGTTTTACCAACGGAATTTTCTTATTAACAGCCTGGAGTCTGCATTTGTAACTGGTTACTGGCATTAGGCTCGTCCCGTATCACATGGGACTCTAGCCAGGGCTAAATACTATATTTACATTTAAACGGCCGCTCGCTAAGGGCGCCCTCTGTAGGGCTCGAACCAGATAAATAGACTGGCCGGTTTTACATAGGTATACACTACATCCCTGCCTACCCGTTTAGGGAATAGTGCAGGCGTGTTGTTATGTGTTTGTGTTTAAGAAAACTATCGTCCTACATCTTGTTGCTAATTAGAGCAGAGTTAAAATAAACTTCGCGCGTAGTATTCTAGTGTAACACAATATTTGCGTTCCCCGTGCTAACTTTCTCAGTTCCACTTCTGCAAGTTCTGTGAAATATTGAAACAAACATCAACGAGTGCCTCGTTGGTCTAGTGGTTGTAAGCATCACAGTTGGGTGTTGGCTACTGTGGTTCCTGGGTTCATTTCATGGGGCGATAGTTGTGTGTTATTAAAGTGTGTGTTATTTTATTTTTTTATCTGGAATTTCTCAGTAGCAGCCCGGAGTCTGGATGTATGTGAAATTGATGGCAATAGACTCACCCCCTATTACATGGGACTTAAACAAAACTAGTAAAATGTTGATGTACTATATGTATAGGTACGCCACTGCCTAGCTCTTTGTGTATTACAAGCGTGATGTTGTGTGTGTAGTAGATAAATTAATTGAATAAAATGAGCAGATCAACGCAATATCATAAGTAAAGAATTTCTTGAATGGAAATCCAAGTTATTGACATTAGTTGAACTATTTCAAAATTTTAACATAACTTGAATAACCTAATTTTTATGGGCACACGGACCTAGCTCAAGATAAAGGATACTTTTATCCCGGTAGTATGATTCTGTGGGATAATAGCAGACCTCCACGCGCCCAAAGCAGCGGGTAAATGCTAGTTACTTATCAAGACAAACGATACGTACGTTTTCTTAACCAAGTTTCAAATTGTTAACAACTTTATTTATATTGCCTATCAATAATTATCTTTTGTAAATCGAGCGTAAATTCAAGCGGCCTTAAAACAAAGTTTGTCTAAATTTAGTTTGGAGTTTATGAAGTTTTAGTTTTAGTGAGTTCTGTTGGTTTATGCTAAAACTGTTTACGCTAACTAAATTCTAGACTAAAGATATATTTTCATTAAGTTTGATTTGATATGTTTATCTTAAGGAGTCCTTAATTCATTTTGACTCGATTTTGAACACACGTAAGAAAATTACACTGAAGTGCGTATTTGAATAACAAGAATATTCAACAAAAAGACGCCACGAGGTCTCCGCCACATTACACATACAAAATAATAATAATAAAAAAAACAAAATCTCACAGACTGTAAAAAGGTAAACAAATCAAATCAAATCTCTTTTTTTATTGCATTCATGTGTATATTTAGTTGTTAAAAGTAGGTTATTACCAACTAGTACCTACTAACTAACTACCAATTTCAGTAACGTATCTCAATCCGAGATTTAAAACTGCTGCTTCTGATTCGCCCTCACAAGATTGCAAACTCGCCCATTGATTGGTTTCAAACAAAGACCAATCCCTACATTCATGTCGAGATACGTTTTTAAATTAGCGTTAAAAGATGTAAACAGGACAACATACTGATGTACTTAGGTCTGGTCAATGTTCGTAATAAACTGACAAAATGTATACTTTGATTTTAACTAATAAAAAAACTTTGAGATTATTTTTTTTATTATAACCTTATATAACTTAACCTAACAGGCTACACAGACTAAAAAAAGCCGAAATTAGTTATTATAATAATTTTGATATGTACAGTGTGACTCTCACAATTAAGACCAATCTAACGACACATCTCAAGCTAAAATCCTACAAGCCGTTTAGGCTACAAAGCGTGCCAAATATATATACATGCTTCTGTGTGACTCTGGTAAAAATATAGCTTTCCATAGGTGTGTCCAACAAAATTCCGAAATGCCGAAATATGGCTAATAAATCGTTCAGATTTAGTATAGCCAGTTAGTTCAATGAATGATAGTGTTGTGTTGAGTTTAGCCTGGTAAGTCTAAACTGAACACAACACTATCTAGAACACCCTTTGTTATTACATACAAATCACACATACGTAAGTACACAAATATTCCGATTGGGAATACATTTACATGCACGAACATCTAGACCCGGAAGTAATGGCGGTCAGCCCATGCAAATATTTGTTTTAACGAGAAAATTGAACACAGAGCTCACACAGAAACCAGGAGTTTAATATATATATATCAACAATCAAGTGTCGGTCCGACTGATATACTCGTGCTACTATTGAATTTTCTGGATGTATGTTGAAAACAGTACTGTTTCTATAGTAATTCCGGACAGTACAGGCTTTGGTACCTCCACGGCCATTTTAAGTGCGGTACTGGTGCTTCTAGTATTGCTGAATGTAGAGTACATTTTCAGATTAAAATGGTGTTATTAAATAAAATGAAATAAATAAATCTTGCAAGACAATCCACACAGCATCATCTAGACCCAAGCTAAGCAGAACTTGTGTTATGGGTACTAGATGACTGATATACTTAATACAATATATTACATAGATAGATATTTTTTTTATTAGAGAACACCCGGAACAAATCTTCGGTGATCATACAAACATTTGTCCCAAGGCGGTAACCAAACCCGCAACCTCATGCGTCGCAGCACCTTTTCTTCGGGAAAAGGTTGCACACAGTGCAAGCAAAATGAAAAATAACAAAGAACGAACCCGAATTCGCTAATGTGTTACTGTCATTGCTTACGTGACAAGTGATGTCAAAGTGATGTTTACATGTCAAGCTATATTTTAATTTTGACGTCCCGTTCACACGGCTATGGTCAAAAGTTACGATGTTTTACTTACCACATTTTTTTTTTTAAAACTTTTTTTGTTTCTTATCTAAACTTTTTACGTAAGAATCGTACTTCTCCGTATATTAAAATTAAAAAAAAAAAAAATAGTACCTGAACATTTTAATTTATAAACAATACTTTGTAACAAGTAGATTTACTTTTCTTAGGTTCTACTTATCATTGAAATATGTTTTTGTTCTTTTGAGATGCACTTAATAAGTTATTCATTATTATCAACTACATAGACAATACGAAACTAAGAGTGATGATACTAAGGCTTGGATAAAGAGACGTTACTCAGCACCAAGCACCTGCCAAGTGGTATCCATGTCACTGTCGCACAACTATCAAAGTACATGTGCAAGATAGAGACAGGTTAGGTACCCGTCTCTAAGCCAAAGCACGTACTAAGTGCGTTTATGAATCTCGGTCTAAGCGTTCATCCGGCATTCGGTGCAGTCGACCGTGCTATTGGAAGCTGACTGGTAAGATCTTACCACGACATGAGCCAATATACTCGCAAAGTAACATGACTTGACTTTGACGGCACGGTTGGCGCAGTGGCTGAGCGATTGACTGCTGCACTGCGTGTCGCGGGTTTGATTCACGCACGGAAAAAATATTACCGCTCATGTTTCCCATCTCCTAGCTGTCGGTGCTTATTTACCGCTACCCTATAAATCGGGGTGAATATTAACACAAGGATGAATTTTGCTGGACCTGGACCATCAAGTGCAAGGATGGAACACGGATCGGTTTAAGTCAGTAAAAGTCTCAGACGTTTCGTTCAACCTAGAACGGGAGAAGTCATTGGATGATTTCCCATGCTTATTTTTTTTCCTTTTCCACGTTGCCACCCACAAAGCCTCACTGGGAATTTCTCCTGTATCGTGGGTGCGTTCACAAATATTCATACTCACATACACAGACAGCCACAAATGGATGAATTTTGCAGTGCCTATTTTTGGAGTGTAAACTCAGACAGTAACCTGAGGCTATTTTTGCCTATATACCAAAAGCAAAACAAAAGAGGGGTAAATTCGCACTACTCGTGTGAGTTTATCAACGGTGCGAATGTAAGAGATCGCCATAAGTATGTATGCGTAAGTAATTGTTCTTGCGCCTAACGCAAGCCAGCTGTATTGTGCGCGAGTTTTTATTCTTCGAACCGAAGTCAAATACATTCATGATCAGTATAAAGCCGACCTGTTGCTGCTGCCTCAGTGTTTTGTATTCAATGTATTCAATACAAACCGACGATCATACTGTCGACACATAATTTGAACGAATTTACTTTTATTGGAAATACGATAAGTTACTAATATTGTGTATGATCGATGATACTTATCTTTTTATTCATACATTTATACAAAGATATATTAATAAAGAAAATTGACAGCCTGTCAACCGTTTTTAATTTTTTGTCTCAACTTTTTTAGAAGGAAGAGCATAATATGTTAAACGTTTTAGAAGCAAAATAATATCTAGCACAAACATTAACGGATCGAGTGTATTTTATTGAATTTCCAAGAAAAACTTAAGTTTGTGAATGATTAAATATGATTAAGGCCTCGCCTCCCATGCATAAGGGTGTGGGATCAAATTCGGGCTATACATTAATGTGTTTGTTTCAATTCGCATGAACTTTCTAAGCCTGATCTTCACTGATGTCAGTAAAGAAAAATAACGTGAGGAAACCTGGATTTCAATTATAAATATAAGTCTGAAACCGCCAACCCACCTTGAGCAAGCGTAGTAATTAATGCAAGTGCATTCTTTGTATAAAAAGAGACCTATGCTCTGCAATTGGACAGTACTAGGCTAGTATTTGTACTACAATCACAATGTAAAACAGGCCTCACTAATGAAACAGGATGCAGCTACAATTTCACTTATACAACAAATTATACTCCTGTAACTTTAAACAAGCTTCTACTGCCACATTACTCACAATGAGTGCATCGTGTGGGGTTAAGATATTATTCCGACTTAGCTGTCAACAGTTTTCACTTCCACATTCTTCTAAGGACAGGAATTCCCACACGTATCCCTCCCTGTTTTACATCAAAACGCATGTATTCTGAGGACATGTGAATGCAAAGCAGACATTGTCTTATGTCAAACGTTCGCAATAATGGGACCACTCTCTTAGGGTTGAACGGAGGGAGAAAAATTTACTAATGGTATATACATATTAGGTATATCCGCCTTGGGACAAATGTTTGTATGATCTACAAATATTGGTTCCGGGTGTTCTAGGTAATTGCTATGTATAATAAAAAATAACTATCTATGTAATGTATTGTATTAAGTATATTAGTCATCTAGTACCCATAACACAAGCGCTGCTTAGCTTGGAGCGGGATGATGCTGTGTGGATTGTCCGGTATTATTTATTTATTATTTATATTCTAAGATACAGGCGTGACAATGTAATATTATTATGTAATTAGAAACATCATCCTCCTGCCCTTATCCCAATTTATTTGGGGTCGGCGCAGCATGTTTTCTTCTTCCATACATCTCTATTTGCCGTCATCTCATGGGTCACCTCTTTTCTTGCCATATCCTCTTTCACACAATCCATCCATCTTTTCTTTGGTCTTCCTCTACTCATGTAACCCTGCACATTCAGACTCAAAACTTTCCTCACAACATGGTCCTCATTCCTTCGCATCACATGCCCATACCATGACAACCGATTTCCACACAACTTCTCGGTCACAGGCGCAACTTTAAGACTTCCTCTTACATACTCATTTCTTATTCTATCCATTCGCGTAACACCACACATCCCCCTCAGCATTTTCATCTCAGCTGCATGTAACTGCCTTTCATTCATGTATGTAATTAGAAACATAAATTTTAATTTTGCCGTAGGTAGGAAGTTACAGCCATGCTTATTCCCACATTGTTAAGTCACCCGGCGCGACATAGGTATGATGGCATGCCAGTGAAACAGAATGACGACAAGACTTTTCAATTTAATATCTAGGTTGTCGCCCTCAATGCATAGACACGTATCGCATCTTCGTTGCACGTGACCTACGTGGTATTGCAGCTATAAAATATATAGGTTAACGCATAACATCTTAAGAGCTGTAAAAACAAAGGTTGTCTATTTAAAGCTTTTATGAAAAGTCATTTTTCGAGCGCGAATATCTTTGGAATTCTCGTTGATACAAAAATCCAAGCATCAATGTACTAATCATTATAACAGAACTCCAATTATTGTGCATCTTAATTAAATTTAAAAGTCCGGTAACTAATCGATGATTGATTTCGTGGCACAGGTTTTGTGTTGAATCCGGACAAGTACCTACCGATGTGACTTTTTCATTTCATATGTACTACGTTCTAAGTATATCTTAGACATCACTGACATCAGTGAAGGCAATATTAATAAAAGTCAGAAATCGTCAAAACATCTTGAGGAAGCGTGCTGATTAATGCTCGTGCCTTCTCTGTATGAGATTAGGCCTTTGTCCTGCAGTGGGACAGTACCAGGCATGGAATTATTAACTACGACGACCGATGTGGCGCGGCGGGCGAAGGTCCGCCTGCGACGCAAGAGGTTGCGGGTTCGATTCCCGCCTTGGGACAAATGTTTGTACGATCTGCAAATATTTGTGCCGAGTGTTCTGGGTATTTCCTATGTATAATAAAAATATCTATCTATGTAATGTATAGTATTAAGTATATCAGTCATCTAGTACCCATAACACAAGCTCTGCTTAGCTTGGGGCTAGATGATGCTGTGTGGCAATATTTATCTATTTATAACTAATCAATACTAGATTTTAAACTTGCGTAACGGATTGATTGGCCCTGTTCTACAGTTCATTATTTTCCCAAAATATCAAGAAAAAATTCCGAGAAAGAAAAGAGAAATTTCTTCAATGTTATATGTCATGCAGTGCTATATAGCTATAAAACTAACAACAACTATATAACTAAAAACTAAGTGAAAAAAGAATAATATTTTGTTGGAACGTGACACGCACAGGAACTATTAACGACAATTTTTATATAAAATTTAATACTTTAAGCATACAAATGCCTATGGTAGTGTTATTTTATTTTATTAGTGTTTTTATATTTATGTTATGTTATTTTTATTTTGTTAGTTGCAATTACTTAAAAGAAAAGGGAACAGATAAATAATAATCTATATAGGTATATTATAAACTATAAATATAATACCTACATAGAATATATACACAAATAAACATACATACACGACTATACATAAACAACTAAAACATTTAATGGGAAAACATTAGAACATTAATATAATAAAGAACATTCTTCTTTTTTTGTTGTCTGTTAAAAGAACTTCACACAACATCCGAGCACCAACTACATCCGAAAATATTACTTATTTGTCATATTTTTGACATTAATTTGCCCATAATTTCAGTTTTTATTCCATTAACCCAAGATAATATAATGGCCACTTAAAAATAATGGTTCGTTAGTTGATTCTTGATTGCAAGTGCGGGCATAAAGACTATTATAAGAAAATTTTCACACGATTCATCACAGAGACACCCACTCAAGTATTGAAACACGAATATCTCTTGCGTGACTGCTCTGCATGCAAAGTAGGTGTAGTGTGTCTTGTCGCTGGCAATGATGCGACGGCTGGTAGGGATGGGTATTATGTCCTCTTATTTTTTTAGGTAGGGCCACTCGCAGTTCAGCACTAGAAGGCTGTTTACTGCTTAACCGAACGATCCTGTAGGAAGACCTGCAACATTTTTTTATGGAATGTGTCAAGAATAGCCAGGAACGAGAGCTGCTGAGGGGAGCACTTAAGATAAACAAGTATGATGTAGGAGTCGCGCAAACTATTTTATCATCCTCAACATCTGATAAAGCGAGGATTCTTTGTAGTTTATTTACAGTGCTTCCACAGTAGCTTTCTTCTTGATGCCTTTCTTATCTTATGAGATTGTTATCTCTAATGATGGACACAATGGGGTTGTCATATCCAAATAAGGATAAAAATCCCAACAAAAAAAAACTGAGTAAAAAAAAAAGAAAACGATCCTGTGGTGACCTTACAAGAAGGCCCCCAGCCAGGTCTAACTAAAAGTTACATTTAAACGACCGCTCGCTAAGGGCGCCCCCTGTGGGGCTCGAACCTCGGCTTAGGGCGTCGTTGAAGTGATAACAAAACAAAGGCTGGGTCTCGTTATTATTGTATCGGGGGTTCCTAAATGCAGTGACGGATTAACCCTGAAGCAAATTAAGTAATTGCCTAGGGCACCTGGGGGGTGACCAGAAGAAGCACAAAAAAAAATCCGTCCAGGGCATAAAATAAAAACCACTCCAAAAAACGTTCTAGGACTAATTTGAAAATTCGCGCGTTTTGTACAACATATGAGTTTAGGCAGTAAAGGTTTAAAGACCGATGCTAGTTGACATACGGGTAGGGGGGCTCACAGGCGTGGATTGCTTAGGACATCAAGTAGTATTAATCCGTCACTGCCTATTTAATAAATAAATAAATATTGCTAGACAATCCTCACAGCATCATCTAGCCCCAAGCTACTAGATGACTGATATACTTAATACAATACATTACATAGATAGATATTTTTTTATTATACATAGAAAATACCCAGAACACCCGGAACAAATATTTGTAGATCGTACAAACATTTGTCCCAAGGCGGGAATCGAACCCGCAACCTCTTGCGTCGCAGGGGGACCTTCGCCCGCCGAGCCTCATCGGTCGTCTCCAATGTATCCTCATATGTATCCAAAGTGCCTCATGACGATATTTATAAACGTTCAATGCACCTTTGGCAGGCAATTCTCGGTCAATCTTACTTACTGAGCTTGAGTATGAGTTGTCCCAAGAAGTAAAGAAGGGGTTTTAAATTGGATTGTGTGTATTAGCATCACCGCCTGCAGTTTTTTTGTAGCTTAAACTTGTAGCAGCTTCTAGTAGAGTAGGCACAGTTAGACGGATGTGTGTGGTAACAGAACCAGCATAAGCTGATCTTGTATCTATTGAAAATGCGTACTAAGCTAAGTCCGCTCAAGGTCAAAGAGTTGACACAGACATGAGTACCACCTTAGTAAAACTACGCCCATCACTTCTACCATGTAATGAAACATAATTATAATAATAAAATAAGCAGCCCTTTCCGATTTCAGATCCCCATTAAAATACTCTATACCTTCTTGCAAGCACAAAGCACCTTATTATTTCCATATTCATAGCCTAGAAAAGCACAGCTAGTAAAACTACTAACTCCTCCATTCACCACCCACTCCTTTTTCATTCATCCGTTACTTCATTTCAATGGGCTCTGTGAATCAAGCTTTCGATAAAATCAATGCGTGACTATGAATACGATTGGAGGTAGTGGCCTGACTCGAGTTAATTTATAGCTGACGTGTGTACGCAAATGATCAGTTAAATAGTTGTAAATCAATCGGATAAGTTTATTCTGTATTGCTATGTTAATTGGGTGTTCTGTCTTCTTCTTCGATTTGATATGTCGCGGCGTTTAATGATCTAAGACTGTGGGAGATTTTGGGTCGTATCTGAGTGTAATGAGAACTTACTACTCAGTATAAAATTCTCGCTCTCATAACGGTGAAGAAAAACGTTGTGAGAGAACCTTATGTGATCAACGTGTCTTCAAACCATAAAATGTGGAGACATGTGGCATTCTCCACACTCACCTTATAAAGAAAGAAGTCTATATAGATATACATTTAGACACTACCTCTCCGAAACCAATAAGCCAATGCAAGTGTTATCTGAGCCCATTGAGTGCCACGCCATAAACAATATGAAAAAAAAACTATTTCCAACACGAGTCAACTCGTAATCTGGCACTACTGTCTTGCCTTGTTGAAGCTAAACTACTCGTACATTTAGACTACTTTCATCTCTTTGTCTCCTATAAAACAAGAATGGGACGGACATTTATAAGAGCTGTCAAATTTTAATTGAACTGAAACTTCACCAAATCAAACATGTTGAAATTATTTTTTTTTTCGTAAACCTTGCCCCACACTAAGGATCTCTCCTGTATCGTGGGTGCCTTTACAAACATTAAAACTCACATACACAAACAGCCAGACCCGGAACAACTACCTGTAGGCGATACAAATATTTGTTCCGTGCGGGAATCAAACCCACGACACGCAGCGCAGCAGTCAATCACCCAGATACTGTGCCAACCGTGCCGTCAAAATTTAAAAGTCATGGACCAAAAACATGGTTCAAGAAATAGACGAATTTGACATTTTTAACTTAGTAAAAACTGTTTCCGTCCTTTTCTCTAGCAATCTGTAATATAATCCTTGTCTCTAGTGTTCTCTAATTCTAGTTTAGTTAGTAAACAAAGGAATCGGTGCCATTGTCTCTTAATGCACCCTCATCTCTATCATAGACGAAGGTAGTTCACACAAGGAAGATGGAAAGCAAATTATAGTCATGTGTAGTTACACCATTATCTATGTAAATTATTACATCACAACAACTAGGTGGCGATAACCCTGTCTAGATAATTAATAGTCCGATTGTTCTAGATATTCGACCCTTACTAATGCCTCTGTGATACCAAACTGTCTCCAATGTAAACCAAATGACATATTATCACGCAAGCCGTGACAAATTTGTCATTTTTGCTCATTCATTAGTACAAATAAGTCGTGTTAGCAAAGTGAATAAGAATAATAATTCGCCTCTCCGCAAGGCACACATTTTTTATAGCATTTAATATTATGTAAATATTAAGTTCATTCATAGTTTATTATAGTTTATTTATTTATAGTTTATTCGTTTTTTTCTTAATTTTATGTTGTGTCTGAACCTGTGCTAAATAAGTAATTTTTCCTTTCTTTCTTCTTTTAAATTTTCTGAATTATTAATAAATTGACTGGCGTTCAAAAGTGCCCTTCTTAATGGTGTGATTGAAATAAATTATTTGTCTTTTTATTCTGACTTCGAATCTAACGGTTGTCGAAATTAACCGTTTTAATTAACCTGCGTCACTTCTTCTCTATATGTACAAATGCTTAAAAATTAATGCCTTAAGACACAACGTCTTAAGGCATTAATATATGTATAGATTCTAGCCGATAGGCTTACTGGCTACATCGGTAGTTAAAGATGCAGGACAGTTTTGGGTTCTTGGTACTCAAACTATACAATAATCAGTAATCACTAGGTACTCAAAATATCCCAATGATAGATCAGAATAAAACCTACGAAGGCGACAATCAACCCAATTACACAACCATAACTTTATTTATTTCCACCGAACTTTCCATAATTACATGTCTGTCAAAGGCCAACATGAATTAGGTTCATAATCTACAATAGTAACGGTGAAGGGTTTAATAATAAATAATACAAAGGTACCGGCACAAATAAGATAAGTACAGAAGGCTGGCTTGATACCATAAGCGGTAACGTTCGCACACATAGTCAAGAATTACGTAGGTATGACGAGAGCATATTAATGTGTGATGCCATGCCATGTCGTGATGGCTACTTGGTTCAGGCCGCGCTTCTAATGCCACGTGCATTGTGAGTTAAAATCCGGGAAAATACCAATGTGGCTTCTTCGGCTCAATTCATATGAACAAACGCCAGCGCATCAAGCTACCTCAAACTGTCAAATTTTTCCAATTGAAAATTAACCTTATTACTTTGCAAATAAAGTTGTAAACTATCAATGAAATTTGACAGAGCCTCTGTACTTTCTAAGTTAATCACTTTTTATTATAATATAATATATTTATATATAATTTATTTATTTATTAAAGACATAACTGACATCGGTGACGGAAAAACATCGTGAGGAAACGTGGAAATATGATTTATACAAGTCAGAATCGTCAAACAACGTGATTAATGCTCGTGCTTTCTCTGTATTAGAAGACTTTGCCCTGTGGGCAGTGGGACACTGACAGTTTCAAACGCGATCGGTATTTGGTTGAGATTGCTGGATTGAGCTGACCGTCTGTCGTCCAACAGGCCGCACGTCGGTGGTGACACTTTGACTCTGAGCTGGACGGGGGTAGCACGGAATTTCAATGGAATAAGAAGCCATTTTATACTGGTTAAGTAACCATGTCGTACATGAGCGCCAATGCGCCACCGTTTCCACTCATTGTGTGGAGTTGGTTTTCTGTAAAATTCTGTGTTATCGCATTTAAAATGATGAACTTTCACCTTAAGAGCTATTAATAGTAATAATTCTTTGTTTGGGTGATTTGTTACGGAATTTATAACAATACATAAATGCGCTAATGATATTTTTTTATGCTTTCAAACGTCATGCTGTGATAAAAGAATGGGTGAAAGATTGCGTTATCTTTTTATGCGGTTTATTGAAGGCCAAGTTGTATTATTTAATGCCCATAGGTCAAGATGTCACAATTAATATATTGTGCCATGAATACCACAATATTTAAAGCCAGCTCCTCTATCTTGAATCGCTGTTAATAAATCAAGAACTTGCGTACTGTTCTATAGTTAATTTATGGCTGATTACATTTGAAATATTGAATATAATCAGCCATCGTCGTTTATGTATATATACTACGTATATAAAAAGAAAAAATAATGGAAAAGTGCCCAAAAAGGTCACATCATTGCCGCGTTGAAAGGGAATGCTAATCCTTTGGCCAAAAAGGTTTCAACCCCAAACGTCTCAAATATATAACAATGTTTTCTAAACCTGCAGCAGCTGCACCGGCACAGCCCAGGTAGATAGGATGGCGCAAGGGTGTCGACACATGTTGCATCCCACACCAAATGCCTTCGTAGATGGGTAGGCCCCATTTACCAAAGCATCATGGTGCACTCCTTCTAATCAGTTCCCAACATCGCGCGCCAAGCCATTGGATTGTAAAATAGCGGGCACCCTGGCGTGGCAAGAGAAAGACGAATTGGTGTCATTAATACTTAATAGCTACAATCCAATATGGATTTCACAGCAATGGGTACTTACTTGATCGAGGACATTGGAATTTGTAACAAAATCTCATTTATATGCAATCCACCTACCTTAAAAAAACGAGGGAACATGAAACCTACTACAAAAAACAAAATAGGACCACACGTAATACTAGTATTCGGCTAATACTAGTATTAGACTAAAAGCCGACCCAAAGGATGTTAGCTAAAGGTTATACAGGTGATGATGAAGACTAGACGATCCCAATCGTCTAAAATATAATAAAACTCTATCAAAAAACAATTGCAATATCTTCTAATAATCTCCCCTATTACAATTCATTAGCACTTGAAATCGTCCTAGTTAATCCAATGGAAACATTTAGAGCGGAACAAAAGACATTATTTTTATCAAGCAAACGCTTGTAACGACAATTTCAAACTATTAACCTACTATGAAGCGATATGCTCGTTTGAAATGTGTATCCTCTGGACCCCATGCGTCAATGTATCAATAAATTAATTAAAATGCTCTTATCTGTAGCAGCGGCAAAGGGTCTTGTGAAATTACTTTCATCAAATTATCACTACATGGGTTTTTTCGACAGATTGACGGTTTGAAACTGATTAACTGGCACTAGCTAGCACTAGCTAGCTAGCACTGGCTAGTACGGGTTTGGATACAAACGCGACCGTGTTAATTTTAGCGTTCACATTATACGTCAATATTGGTATGTAATAAATTGTCTACTGTCACCACACGGCGCTTATTCTGTTTTCCAGTAACTGGGTAATACTATACCTCTTGGTAAGACTGGTTGTCAGACTTCGGACTACTAATTACCCGTAACGACTGCCAAAGAACTGCAATCGAAACTTAACCTTTGATCGAATCCTGTGGCTGTTATTATTCAACCTTTTTAATTCCAAACTTAACCTTTGATCGAATCCTGTGGCTGTTATTATTCAGCCATGAGTCCCTTTACCCTTTAAAAGTCTTGTAACCCCTTTTAATTCATAGTATCAGTAAATTGGCGATCCTTAAAATAAATAAAATAATAAATAAATTAAGATTCTATTTTGAATGAGAAAAAAAAAAGTTTTTTTGTAAATGCCGTCCTCAAAATAACCTCTGCCATTTTACGACAGACAAAACGCTTAGGCTCACATGCACACAATAAATGCCTTAGTCGCCTCATTTGACGGCCACCACATGAATGATTGTGCGGCCCACATAAAGGCGGGGTCACAAGTGATAAGTTAATTAATTCTAATCACTGAACGCTAAGAATAGACGCAGCCATTCCGAATAATAAGAAAATAGCAAATGATGTGTTCACAATGCCTAGAAGTGATATTAGAGTAATACCAGCCTGTTACTGTCCCACTGTAGGGTAAATGCATCTTATCATACAGAGATGGTAACGCAAGGCGATCAATAATCACCACGCTTAGGAAAGATAGGTTGGCCGAAAAAAAATAAGTGAAAAAAAACAAAAATGTATGTTATTCAAAAAAAATCTTTATCACCCACTCATAAAGTTCATTTTGTGCTACAATTCCAATGAATTTTTCAATAGTCCTATTCATTACAAAATTCGCGGAAAAAGTAATTTACACTAGTATAGAGTCGATATTTGTTTCACTTGCAATAACAGTAATTGGAAATGTGAATTTAAAAATGGAATATGAAGGTACATAGTTTGCATGTAAACAAAATCACGGGAAAAAGTAATTCTTGAAATATTATATGTGAGTTTTTATTCGTTTGAAGCACCATAATATTGTTGAAAACATTTCAATACGTAAACTCCCACGGTTTACTAAAGGACCAATTTGTAAGCGATTTTATTACAATCAGAAACACATCAACTCAGTGGGTGGGTATAAGTCACCGACCTTTAAATATCTTGTCTTTAATTAATATTACATTTAACAGCATGGCGCAATGTCATCTTAAACTACAAGTACTTCATTATCTTTATCAATAGCATACGTTACCTTCAGCTGGTCAATTCAGAAGCCCGATACCGTGCCTCGGAAAGCACGTTAAGCCGTTGGTCCCGGCTGTCATTTGTAGATCTTTGGCAGTCGTTACGGGTAGTCAGAAGCCTGCAAGTCTGACAACCAGTCTTACCAAGTAAACTACCCAGTAAACTGGGTTGTGGAGGTCAGATAGGCAGTCGCTCCATGTAAAATACTGGTATCCAGCTTCATCCGGTTAGACTGGAAGCCGACCCGAACATAGTTGGGAAAAGGATAGGCAGATGATGAACTGAAGCCGAACAAAAATTGTCAAAAAGCGTGTAAAGCACTTATCATAGGCTTAGAAGGTTAGGTTCAGACTTTTGTCGGTACTAAAATACTATGTTGTAGAAAGTTTTATCTATCTATACCTTTTTGTAACATTTAGAACCAACTAAAGCAGAAAGGTTGTCGGTGGTCTAGTCGCTAGCACTACTGCTGAGCATGAGGTCCTGGGTTGGAATCCCAGTTTGCGCAGTGTTTTTGGAATTTTCCGTATAGAATATCACAGTAGTAGCCTTGAATCTAGATTGGTCCCCGGTTGATGGCGATCGTTTCAAATGGCGAAAGGTGTACTACTATACTATAGTATACTATAGTACTGTACTATACTATAGTATAGTACACCTACTTTTCGCCATTTATGTTCATTCATGTCTCTGCCTTACCCTTTGGGAAATATAACCGTAGTTTTATGTGTGTGTGTGTGTGTTAGTCGGAAAGTTTATGAAAAACGAGCATTCTCTTGTTTTAGTGATCATAATACAGGAGGCAGAAAGTAATTAGGCCGAATTTTATGTTACCGTATGATTTTTTGTCTTCTCTTTTTACATGTACAGAGGCCAGCACATCAAGCTACTCCAATGTGTCAGATTTTTTTGATAGTTTTACAACTTAAACTAATAGAAATAAGGTTCATGTTCTATTGGGAAAATCTGACACATTGGGGTACCTTGATGTGCTGGCCTCTGTACATGATATTATGTTGACTATGTATGACTCCATTATAAACTGTGTAAGTATTATCTCATCATATTTATCTTCTCTGTTTAATTACACCACAAAAGTACCAAATAAACCGTCCTATTCTGATCTCAAGTAGAAAATTCCACACACCATTCCATCACTTCGAATAGTGCACAAATTGGACCGTTGTCCGTCCTCCTTCAAGCCGTGATGGATTGGTCCTCGAGACTTTTGTTCCCCTTGTGATAATTAATTTGGACCGTTTCCGTAATTCAAGGTCCCTTCATGACAGAATAGTCCCGTATCTCAGATGTTAGGGTTGAACAATGCTATCATAACGAGATTATGGTGAATTGTGTTGTATTATAAACGTCTCGTCATTGTTTGTTAAAGGGGTTGTTTTGGGTATCCGTGACAACCCTCGGGCTGTTTTGGAAAATGATATTTATTATCATGCTGTATGGGCGTGGTCTGTGTGTAGGTATGATAATAACAATGGATCCTCTCGTTGGGTGAAGTCAATTATTTGCCTCAGTATTTTCAGTTTTTCTATAACCGGTAAATGATGTGGTTTCCTATAAGTGAAGGCGTACACCTACTTAATACCTGATATTGCCTTGTATTTATGTGTACATATTTTGTTGGAGATGATCCTAAATCAATAAATGAACAATTATATAAGTGAGGAACATGAGTACCTGTACCTATGTACCAACCTGTTACTGACCCACTGCAGAGTAAAAGCCAATCATCATCATCTCACACAGAGAAGGCACGATACGAGTATTAATCACTAAGCTTGCTCAAGGTAAATTGGCGATGGCTTTATATAAAACTCGCGTGATGACGCGACAAATCTCGAGTCACGATGTTTATCCGGGTTAAATTCCGAAACTACTTTTTCCCTGTCACATACACAAACAGCCAGACCCAATACAACTATCTGTAAGCCATACAAATATTTGTTCCGTGCGGGGATGGAACCCTCGACACGCAGCGCAGCAGCCAATCTACTAACTTAAAAGATAAATTTTAAAAGGTTTTAATCTCGTTTATTGACTTCTTTATTTTTTATTGCCAATTAAATGTTTTCCTATAGTTAGTTCCATAAGTTTCTAACAGATGGCAGTGACAGTTAACTTCTGAAGCGGTACAAAGTTCGCCGGTTTGAGATAGTATTCATTATAAGTCCAGGTTGCTTTCCGATCGTGCACGATCTTTCCCTTTATGTGTGTGATGTCAGTAATGTCTAAGACAGACTAAGATAGTACATATAATAAGATGACAAATTCACTTTGGTGTCCTGGTTTGAATCCACAACGAGAAGCATGAGAGCCCTAACTGCTGAGTCATCTCAACATATATGTACTTGCAACAAATAATATTGATTGAAATAGAAACCAACATTTTCCCATTCCGTTCAAAATCTACTTACCCTGCCATGTCATGCTTATCTTCCCACAAATACCAACATAAATGTGAGAAATTATTAAACATAGTGTTCTTTAATTTCAAACAAACCGGTTCAAAACTTCTAACAAATTAAACTTAATGAACATCAATTAGAATCTGTGTTAAATGCATTTAAGTGCAGCCATTAATACGGAACTTTACAGAAATCCAGATGTTCGAATTGATTTCCATATTCCACATGATAATTAAACATAATAAACTCGACCTTATAATTATCCCGTCGATACCAAATTATCAATTCCTATTAATAAATTGGAGATCAATAATCAACTGAAATTATAAAATTATAATTTATAATTACGAGAATGTGACGTCATAAATGTATTTTTAATTAAATTACAGTAATTTACGAGTCTTTCACGTCGTCTTTCTTTAGGTTTATGACGTCTATTAAAATTATAAGTTTATTACCATCATCAGTATTACGAAAGTGTCCAGGTAAAGGTTGCATTAGAGCGAGCGCACATTAGACGATAGAAATGTGGGAAAATTGCACGTTATTCATCCTGTCGCCACAGATGATAAATAGGACCACAATTCCATTCATTCAAGTAGCATGCATATTCATTCAATTAGTGAATGCAGAGAGGACCTACTCTCATGTACTTTGCAAGTAAATATTCACTGCCATTGTACGTGTGTCGTATAAAGTCTACCTCCGTTCTGTACTGACCGTTAATAGTCTACCGCAGGACGTTGACCAACTTTCGGACTAAGTTTTGTCTTAATTACCAAGATGCCCCGAGATTCCGGGTCTTTAATACGCAAAACACGTACAGAAAGCTGTATAAGTTGGCCTTGCATCATATTGAAAATGCATACGTTTGCAGGCCAGCTCAAGATCAAAGTTTTACCACCAACGTGTGGTCTTCTTTACATTAAGTATAGCAGTATTATATCCCGAAACGGTTCGGCAAGACAAAAAAATTGTCGGACAAAAACGGTCGGTAAACATGAGCTTACAATGTTCATGTTGTGTAATAACCTCAGCAGTGATCGCCTACGTACATCACAAATGACTTGTGAGTAATTACTTAGAGTGAGATTCACACGTTCCCTGTAATAATACACCTATATAATCAATCAACGCTTCCCACGCACCGGTTTGTTAATAGAACTAGTCAATATAAACACCTATTATATGAAAGTGAAGGTAAAAGTTTGCCTATTAAAGATCTTTCCTTTGAAGTTCATTTATAAAGGTAGCAGCACCTTCAGATGTTTTTGTTTTGTCTTCCACGTCTAAGGATAGAGATGTAATTAAACATTCTTTGATACAAGTACAATTGTTTTGATGTCGTCAAACGATTTCAGATACAAAGAATTTGTGTGTGTTTTTATTTTATTACATCTTTGTCGAATTTTCTTTTGAGTGTCTTTAGTTGTAAAACAACGCTTTTTTACGTAGAACGTTACATCATCATCATCTGACTAGCCTTTTCTCAAGTATGTTGGGGTTGGCTTTCTGTCTATCCGGATGCAGATGAATGCCAGTATTTTACATGGAGCGACTGCTTATCTAACCTTCACAATCCAGTTACTGGGCAACACGATATCCCTTAAGACTGGTTGTCAGACTTTTGGGCTTCTGACTACCCGTATTTAATGTCAAAGATTGACAAATGATAGCCGTGATCAACAGTTTAACGTGCTTTTAGATTCACTAAGAAGTCTGGATATGTTACGAACGGTCGCCAATCCACAGACTGACCTCGGCAAGCGATCAACCCGTGCGGCTGTATTTATTTAGCCACGAGCTCCTCCTACGTTGAACGTAACACCATATCTAATAACAAGAGTATATATAAAACTGCAATTTCAACAACAGAACTTTATGAATTAAATTTCAAGCGAGCGATGCAGCTTGCACGACGAATAAAATTTCGAGTTTATTAGGTAATACCGAGCTGAATCAAGGGACCGACTCCCGTTTATGAGAATAAACGCATAGTTGAATCTCGGTGCATACAGTCCCCGTTTGAAACTTTAGACTTAGTCCCCTTTCTTTTGTTTGTGCTTCTGATATGAGCATTGAAAATGCTTTGTCCGTTGAAAACGAAACAAGTTGGGCTACGCTTGAAGCTGAGTTTTATTTGATAATGTGAGCAAATTTTCAGAGGGGAGAAGTTTGATCAAATAATTCCTGTTGAGCAAAATATGTGTCTGTTTTGTTAAAATATAGTACGTGTGTGCGGATTTAGCAGACGGATTTGTTTCGTGTTTCGATTTTGTAATTTTTGGTACTTAATTTTAAATGGTTTTTTTTTCTTTTAAATTTCGTTTATTATTCATGTATATTCATCATTCTGCGATACAATATATGTAAAATCTAGGTAAAATTTATAAAGGCACACTATATATGTGATATAACGAGACTCTTATAAATAACCCTAGAAATATTTGGAACAATTAATACAAAAAAAGACACAAGAGAATCTCAGAACATCTTATTTATTAATCAACTCATTGTCATCATTTTCCTTTGGTCTAAGTGAAATTTTTATCAATTTTCAACATTGTTAAGTGTATTGAACTGAAGCGACCAACGTTGGATCCATAATTATAAATTGGTATTACAGTTTAAAAGCTGAACTTATAAATGTATTTATTGGCTTCTGTAAACTAAGTAGATAAACCGTCAATAGTCCAAGACAGAGAATTACCATAATCTTGCTCTCATACTAATTCGTCTAGATTCAGTCCATTGCGGAATTCCGAGTACCATATAAAGGGTGGACATAAAATAAGGACGTCTTGTTAAGCCGACCAACTGACCATTGAATTGAAGGTAGATCAAGGGTCGTAATAAGATTTACTATTGGTAATTGGCATACGACCAGTTGTGCTGAAGAATGGTTATCGTCGTAGTATTTAACATCTCGCTATGTCCTTAAGGAGCAGGTGAAACTGGAGGGCCCAACTAGAACAGACCTATATACATATATTCACGCTTTTTTTCCATGGAGATAGGCACAAATTACAGAAACCCACCTGCTACGATCCTTACATACTCGTACTCCTTTTGCTTCGTTTACGCTTATACATCTTATCATACAAGCCTCCTGTCGGTTGCGATTACTACGGTCCTAACATTTCTGAAGTTCTAGTATAATAAGGTCAGTATTTTACTTCACCCGTAAATTGACGCTAAGATGTTTACACAGTAAAGGATCGACAGATACAACAGGAGTATGGTACCATGCTCCTGTTGATTTACTTGAGAAACTCAAGGATTCCAGTTGTTAGCAGATAGGGATTGCCCTAAAAACCATTGAGGTTCTCGAGTATCGTCAATATATGTAACACAGGTATGTGTTAAGTTTTGAGTCAGTAATCCTTTAAACATTTTGCTTGACTTTGAGAATCGAACCAAGGACTTCAAGCTTATTATTCAAACTTAGCCAAAGCTGAGACACGTATTTCAAGCAATTGATTATTGTAAATGTCTTACGTTCACGACTTGATAACCGATTATTATAAAATTAAACGATAGGTTAAAGTTTACAATCGTGTAATTGAATTGCAAATCAACATCCATACAAATAAGTAAAATTGAAGTTTCTGTTTGTAATGTCAAAATAATAAATAAAATGCATATCTAATACCTTTAAACGAGCAATTTTTATATTTATGTATGTATCTGAATCTTGGAAACGGCTCCAACGATTTTCATGAAATTTAGTATGCACCCCTCGTATGTAATTTTGACGGCACGGTTGGCGCAGTGGCTGAGCGATTGACTGCTGCGCTGCGTGACGTGGGTTCGATTCCCGCACGGAACAAAGATTTGTATGGCCTACAGGTAATTTTTCCGGGTCTGGCTGTTTGTGTTTGTGAGTTTGAATGTTTGTAAACGCACCCACGATACAGGAGAAATTCCTAGCGTGGAGCAACGTTTTTTTTTTTAAAGTATTTCGGGGGATAGGTTTCAATTTTAGTAAACGTGTTTTTATCCGAGCAAAGCTCGGTCATCCAGGTATTGAAAGTATATACACGGTAGTCATGCCAAAAACTATTTTTATATTATTTTATTTTGTCTTCGTCTGTTTGTTACGGCTAATCTCTAAAACGGCTGGAGCGATTTTGACGGGAATCTTATTAGCTTACCTAATGTTAAAAGGAGTGACTTTAATTTTACAAAAATAATTAGGGTTCCACGCAACAAAAAAAAAACCCATGAGAGTCCAAGCGGACGAAGTCGCGGGAAACAGCTTGTCTTAAATAAATTGTTAGTTGCAAAATTTTGCGGGATTCAATTAAGAATAATATAATCATTACGGTGACATGTTTAGATTTGAAGTATTGAGTTACGATGATTGTTGCGCGGATCACATGAATCTTCCTACGCAATTTATAAGAACGGGCTTAGAAAATAGGTGAGGAGTCTTAGGCAATAATTTGGCCCGTAAATCACTATTTATTATATTATTATTGTGATCATTAAATTTTCTGAGATAAATCGAAGCTGGAAGGTGAATATTGATAAATCGTGTTGAAATTTTTCTTTCCCCTGCGTACATAACATCGCGCCTTTAGTCGCCAAAGGGTGTGGCAGAGGTGTAACTACAGTACAACCATAGTTCGCCAGTTATGTTTAAATCTTACGTACGTTACGTATCGTTACGATTACGTAGCGTACGTAATCGTACGTTACGTAATCTTACGTAATCGTACGTGTTGTAATCGGCAATTGCAATCCCTACTTCAAGCTTCTTCTGCTACTAAGAAATTCCAAATAGGAAACTCGATGCTACTTTGTTTTTTATTTCTGTTTCACTATTCGATACACATAATATGCTTAGTATGTAATTGGTGTAGCTATAACCTACTGACCGTCACATTAAATTATGTCTTTCATTTAATGTCGTTCAAGACAACACAAAGTATATGGTATACAGGGTTGAAGGGTTATGGAAGCACAACCTGACACCATGAGCTCAGTACTTGGGCCTGGCTTTTTGTAATTTCAACGTTTGGTTTTGTGATGTTTTTTTTTTTTAATTTTGGCCCATTCACTTAGTGTTAAGCTCATAAAGAACTCGCAATACATAAAAATCATGATTTTTATCGAATGATTCTTCCACACTGAAATTACTTTTTGGGGAGCAACGTTTGAAATTGTTAGTGAATAACAACAGATAACAAAAATATATACAAATTGCAAAAAGTAAGCGCAAAAGTAATTAAACTTATTTAATGTTATCATATTGCAAAATGTTGGTCTACAAAAAGTAACTTCGGTGTCACCCAATGAACTTCAGGTCCAGTTGAAAACCAGCGTGAGACACTAGATATCTGGCATTTTTGCTGAACTGGACCCATTTGATACAGCCGTAAGGCACATATTTTTTTATTGTAACTACTTCTGTCTTCATTATTAATAATTCTTTCTTTGTTTTCAATATTGTCCAGCAATATTTATTTATTTATTATTTATTTTATAATATTACGTATTGTCATTGTGTGCCTCAGTCTGTGCTAAACAAATGTTTTTTCTTCTTCCAATGAGATTATTAATGAAAGAAGTGAATTTTACTTCTTGGCGATATGTTCTTCCCTACCACCTTGTACTATTTATTCGTAGGTAAGTTCAGCAAAAGATGCTGGTCGTATTTTGACATGGTATCCTTCTGGTGCATGACGGGTAGACATGCTAGCTACATCAGCGTAACTTGTTAGTGTGTCTGTTATATTCGTATTTGTTTTGTTTTCATTAGTGTCGCAGCAAATGTCGTCAATTTATTTAGCCCAAAATAACGACAGCAATAAATTTTGAAAACGTAAGCTACATTCGACAGCGACGCCAATATTCGTATCAATTATTAAGCTCTCTTCAGCCGAACGGTTTCAAACACGATCTGAATTGCAAATACACACTTTTTCTTCTCATTCCCAATGTACGTCTAAATGGATCTAATTGGAAATTCAGCGCCTCTTAAATCGTCCAAGTTTGTTTCCAGTAGCGAATACGCTTCTGAGAACCAGTTCTTTTGACAGATTGCGTATTGAACTAACGCTTTGGATTTATCAAAGTGAACACAGATACCCCTTGATTTGAGATTCGGCCATTCATGCGAACTAATGACCGGTTTATGTTTCAAAAAATCACATAAACAAATGAAAAATATTGACTCTTTTATTTAGTCAGCTGAATGCTGGCTGAATAGAAAACTAGGCACGTATTGAAATGAATGTTAGCCATTTAAAATAACTAGCTTTGTGTAAAGTAAAATACGACTGGCCTCTATGAAGTGTTTTTTTTTTGTAACATTGACTATTAAAATAATATACTGAACTTTCGTACCTATTGAGTTATTCCATTTTCAAAAATATATCCTCCGTATTTCGTATTTTATAACCGACCTAGGGTAGGTATTGCGGTATTGCACAATTGAATATGACCAAAACCATATTGGTGCAGGGACTTTAAATGCTAAGATTATTTAAATATCGATTAATTGTAATAATCCTCTTTGTAATCCTAATGGCGATAGTTGTCACGGCCTATGGCTGAATAGCCAGGACTCTCGACCAAAATAATTTATAAGGATGAGAGCTCTTGTAGTGTGGGTAATGCCAAGAAAGTTAATTTTAATTCATACTTGAAGGTCATCTGCCTAGCCTTTTCCCAACTATGTTGGGGTCGGTTTCCAGTCTAACTGGATGCAGTTGAATACCAGCATTTTACATCGAGAGTCTGCCTATCTGACCTCCACAAACTGGTTACTGGGGAACACGATTCCCCTTGGTAAGACTGTCAGACTTTCGGGCTTCTGACTACCCGTAACAACTGTAAAAGAAAAACCAAATAATGACAGCTGGGACCAACGGCTCAACGCGCTTTCCGAGGCACGAAGGAATCTCGATATATTACAAACGATCACCCATCCACAGACTGGCCTCAGAAAGCGTAGCTTAACCTTCGATCAACCCGTGCGGCTGTGTTATTTAGTCATGATGAATTTCCTTAATAAAAATGTTTTCTTTTGTGTTTCAGGTATCATTGGTTCCTCATTCTTCTGCTGGCTCCACTATGTTTCGCTAACGACGGACTGTTTGGCTCCAAATTTCAGACCGGTAAACCTTTATTTTATGGTAATTTCTTTTTTTTTATTTGGCTTTTTATTCACTTATATTTTTATGTCCTACTGAAGATTTAATCTGATTTTTTTTTGTCCACGACCTACCTTCAAATCATACAGTTAAGCTTTCAACAATAACATAACATCACGCCTGTATTTTGAGAAGGGTTAGGCCGAGTTGTACCTGTAGTACGTTCCACCCATTTATCACCACTATTTTCAAATCACATAATTATAAGGGGTGAGCCTACCTACTGATTTTAATAAATTATTACTGCCACAAATCCGGAATCCGGGCTACTACTGAGAAATTCCCGATGGATTAACCTAAGAACAATTAACAAGTCCCGGGAATGCAACCCAATTTTTTTTTTTTTTTGTATGTACGTTAAGACAAAAAAACACATAAAATGACCGATATTGCACCACACTAACGGAGCCTGATGACCCTATGACTCTCCTCCAGGAGAGCAATAGGGCCACCGACACTGTTCGCAAACACAGACCGCCGTCATTCCGTCCTCGCCACCGAGGCACGTCGCGACCCAGGCAATGTCCTCCTCCCGACCCTTCGCTCGAGCGAGCCTACGTAGCTGAGCCAGTAGTTGTTTAAATTAGGCCCTAAATAATATATCTATTAGATCCAGCCCGTCCCTTGCTCTCCTCTCCCAGCGACGTCCTAAGCCGAGGCTCGTACCCCGCAGGGGCTGCCCTTGGCGATTGGCCTTAATTTCGAATTGAGTCCTCACAGGAAAGTTCGGTTAAGCAGTAGATATCCCTGAAGAATAAACTGCGAGATTACCGTCGCGACTGTACCTCTGTGTATCCACGTAGTCGCGAGTAATTTACGCCACAATAACGAATAATACCTTTCATCGTTTAAAAAACCTCATAAATACTTAATAGCAATTTCGTTCAAACGGCTAATTCGTCAATAAATCATAAAAGGCGATAACGCGCCTACAGTAAATACGTCGTAACACGAATTAACAACTTTATTACATCGTTTATTATTCATTAGGTTTGTAAATGTCGTTACTGAATCAAAACTTAAGATAAAGCCGACTTAAACCAATATTAGACATAACTCTTACTTTGATTGCGACATTTATAGACCTGACGCTTACTTGAAATTCTTGAGGTGATTTGGATTGAACTAAGCGTCTTAAGGCTTACTCCCCCTCGCAGAGAGATCGAGATGTTTTAGACTGATTAATACGCGTAGAAATCTTGACAAAAAGTGGGAACTGTGACCATCAATATCTCCGCAACTATCTATTATTTCTCAGGTATAAAGACATAAATAAATAATGCTGGACACTCCACACAGCATCATCTAGCCCCAAGCTAAGCAGAGCTTGTGTTATGGGTACTAGATGACTGATATACTTAATACAATACATTACATAGAGAGATATTTTTTATTATACATAGCAAATACCCAGAACACCCGAAACAAACCTTTGTAGATCGTACAAACATTTGTCCCAAGCCTGGAATCGAACCCGCAACCTCCTGCGTCGCAGGCGGACCTTCGCCCGCTGCGCCACATAGGTTGTCAAAAGGTCTGGTATGGTTACAGTATAAATAAATGAATACTATCATGGGAAACAAATGAGTCTCGGCTTCGTAAAGCCTCTTTCTGCACTTGTTATAAGCATATAATAGATGTTTGTATTAGTAATACAGGGTTATTAATGTCCATTATCATCTGCCTAGTCTTCGTCGGCTTCCAAGTTTAGTCTGATGTACCTGAATACTAGTGTAATACATGGAGCGATGGCCTATCTGACCTCCACAACCCAGGTACTGAGCAACATGATATCCTTTAGCTGTTAATGCCCATTGCATCTAATTCAGCTTCCCTGTCGTTCATAGATGGTACGTCTAGAAGGTTTATCACTATGGTAAGTTACCGTCTGATAACAAAGTACAATTTATTACAGACAAAAGGTTGAAAAGATGAACATTATAAACTTAGTAACATCATTTTCTATACCATGTCACTCTTCTTATTTATCTTACCGTTTCAATGGAATTCGATACCGAATCGACCCAGAAATCAGGCACGAGTTTGGCGCCTTTGGTAGCGTACATTTAATCCTGCAGCGTGCAGGGTTCAGGCATCAGGGCACGCAGAACATGTTAAAGCAGTGCCATACTTGCACACCAGGCTGGCGTTGACTATTAATTTCCCTGCTTCTGCCAAAGAGGTCAGTGTTTCCTACCCGACCACTCAGAGATGGAACACTGAAACAAACACAAATCACAGTGAACTCATATCAACACACTATCACAATTTTTTCTAATGTAGCATTTAAATTCATACTTACTAAAAGGGATTCGACGGCAACACAATTCCTACGACTAACTTAAATAATAATAAATTTAAAATATTCAGACCAGCTCTAGTGCCTAACCTATTTAATACTTATAGCTATCTAAGATCAAAAGGCTACCCAATAGGAATGTGTCCTAAAAATATATTAAGTAATTTAGTCCGTCAGTAAGATTACTAAATATTGGACACGCATTTTTTGCTTACTCAAATCAATAAAAGTGACAATGACATAACACATCAAACTTAAGAAGGGGCTTGTGACGTCACTGTTACTTTAATAGTATAGCACGGCGTGACGTCACGCGCAATTTCAACTATCACTATATCGTCGTCATTTATGGTTTACGTGACAAAAGAAAAAATACGTGTCCAGTATTTTTGAGTAATCCAACTTTCGGACCAATCAGAATTTTAAGGACACTATTGTGGTGGCAAACAAAATATTCCTCCACCTCCATCAGATAATACCACCATACTCTGTGAAACACGTTAAATTATTAAGATTACTCATTCCAAAACCATAGGTACATAGACGTACAAAATATAGAGACGCGCTCCACAATTACACGAAGATGATAAACCTATATTGCGTCGTTTGAAATGCTCATCCCTATTCCGAGAACCGCAATCGTTTTAACTACGCCATTTACTGTACAAAGCGGAGAAAACCGTGGGGCGTTAATTGTCTCAACGCTGCAAACAATCCGTATGAAAAGTGCCCAGTTTCGTGGAATACTGTAGAGTGTTTAATTTTATGTTTTAGTGTACACTATACGGCTGTTAAGGGAGTGCCCGTGTGGGCACGGTACTCACACCATCCCGTGTTCTGTTGACGGCTTTATTTGTTTTGCAGTTTCTGTTAATTGAAATCAAAGAGCTGGTAGTTACTAGGAAATCGTTTTGGTGTTGTAGTTCCAGGCTTGCTGCCAATATCATTGTTCTAATTAGGCATTATTATTATGCGTTATCGATTCCGAGTACTCCAATATTGGCCTTATTGAAATTAGTTCTCAAAGTCGCTGAAATGGTTGGAATAAAGCGGAGTTGGCCATATTGGGACAGAAATGTATAGAAAAGAAGGTATTTAGGTATTTATTTTTAGGAATCTACCTATAGTTGGCCTTATTGAAGTTCGTTATGAAATTCGGAGAATTTACTGTAATAAACCGGAGTTGGCCATAACAGGAATACAATTTTTAGTAATGACGATACGAGTATGTATGTATTTATAGGTATCTAGTTGGTTTATATTAACTTTAATTGAAAGAGTAATATTTTGCTTTTTTTAGAGTTTTCTTTGAAACGAAAGGTAGTCTATACGATGTATTGGCACAGTTTTGTTTGGAAATCATCTGCACTCTCCACTTCTTCTCTACTTTAGCTGTGCCTAATCTCACACAGGAGTGTGAGATTAGGCACAGCTAAAGTAGAGAAGAAGCATATTGCGCGCTCAGAGGACTGAGCGCGCAATATGCTTAAAATGAGGTACAAATTTTTCTCACGTATTAATGTTTGGAACAAAAGACTGCTATTAACCCCACTACGTCATGCCAAAGCTTTCTGATACAGAGAAGGGAAGTAAGAAGCTTAGTTCACCGCTCACTGCTATTGGCGTTTTCACTAAACATTTTAGTCCCAGCAGTGTCTGTATCGAGCTGAAATACAAAATACTTACGGTATTTCATGAAGGAGGTAATACTATCTCTAATAGAAATCGAAAGCATTTTACAAAGAAGCTCGAACGCTCACAGAACATTACCTAGAAGTTGTTCAGGAAATTAAATGGAAAAGTGTATTGGAAGCTTACTTTCTGGTACACGAGAAAATGGAGGATAGCATTTATTAAACACGATACAGCTGTAAGCTTCTTTCGTTTGACCTTGACTGAGAATTGCCAGTTCTCCGACCGAAGCTGCCATTTCCGAGGTGTGAGGTATATTAAATAAAATGTAGATACAATATTGTTGAAAAAACAGACTGAGAAAGTTGATGTTATACGCAAATAATAATTGGAGTAGATTCATTTTAATGAAATGGTTTGGGAGTACGTACCCAAAATAATCCAGCTCCTTGAAAACAAAATGAAAGTATTAATAACATTTTTGCTTACTAACAATTTCATAAGAAATAATAAAAACTATTTATATTAAAAAAAGAATAGGTATTCTAGAAAGACAAGACAGAAAATTGACGGTACGCGCAAATAATGAGGAGTAAATTTAATTATGACCGATAAAAAATTAGGTACTCTCGCTCGCTCCCTATTATATGGGACTTAAATATAACTGGAAAAATCTGGATGTGCTATAGAGGTACACTTCTGCCTAACACTCCGAGAAATACAGGGATGATGTTAAGTTACGTAGTTTCGTTTTTTTTTATTTTGCTTTTAATTTTTTGTTTTTGAGACTGGCTCTCGTTTCCCCAGAGATCACGAACCCCAGTTTCAGAAACACGGTCGTAATTGCATTGCCAACGATAACGGCAGCATTTTGCAATCACTAAACCCCTTTTAAAACATCTTGAACTGCCCGATTTCCCACAGCGACAGCTTCTGTTAGCCAATGAACAGTGTACCAGTTCACCCATGGGAGTTTAAAATCAATGTTACCAGTGCCCGTTTTGACCAACGATAAGCAAAGCAACGTCTAGTAACACAGTGTCAAACGAAAGCAGTTTCCTAAGAAAGAAAAAAAATAAAGAAAGATAGCATTTATTTGGGACGCGCTCAGGAAATATATACGCTATATAAAACTAACAATTGGTATGGAATTATAAAAATAAAAATAACATCCGTTTCAGGTCAAAAAAGCCTCCTATGTCAGCATAATGCTAAACAACCACTCACGTTTAGCCATTTCTTGCTCAGTGGAAAGCTCAACTCGTAAGCTTCAAAATCTCCATTGTTGACTTTAACATTGTCTGTAGTTCTTTTTAAGTCAAATTTTGTTTGCAAACAGCCAAACTGTAAGTACGCGTTCATCTGAAACGACATTTCATGGCGCGCAGATGGCGTTCGACCGGTCTTTGGAGGTGGTGTGGGCCCTGCACCATCACGGCGCATATTCCGCGCAGCCAAGACGTTTTTTTCATTCGGACACTGGGCGTACGTGGCTTGATCATAAATAATATGTACGTTATGACACTCTTGTCATAACGTACATTTTATTTATGACATACATATTACATATGATAATACAGTGTGACAATACAGTGTGAATTCCAAAGTTTCGACGGGAGTACAAAACGAGCGCGGTTTCGCGCCGAAACAATTCGCGCTTGTATGTAAGCGCCCTAAGTATTGCGTCAGCATTACGCAGTGTAGTATCGGCATCATAGCTTTAGACATGGCCCTATGGTTGACTGGTAATTTGGTAGACTTGTAGGTATCGTGTACATTTTGTGTAACTGGCACAACTCTCAGTTTGAAACTTGCGACCAAATCTAACGAGTGCACAGCGCTGGGAACAAGGTTATGTTCCCAGGGGAACCCAGTGCTGGAGCGGCAGGAAGCGGCTTGAGACATGCAAATATATGGGCTTATGTATGCGAGTTACGTGCATAGCATGCATTTGCGGCTCATTAATCGTGCCTTTTGTTGGTGGACTCCTGTAGGTACTTTAAATTATTTTTGTTTTATGATGTCCCTTTATTAGCTTGATAATCTACTGAGAACTGTTCTAAAACGTCACGTTTCCGATGTGGTAAAAAAATAACACACTATAGGTATAAAGGTTAAGCTATGTCTACGAAGCTGAGTCCGTGGATGGGTAGCCATCCATAACTCATCGAGACCCCTCTGTGCCTCGGAAAATACGTTTGGTCTGGGCTGTTATTTTTAGGTCTTTGACAGCCGTTACGGGAAACAGACAATTCTGTTTGTTATGTTGAAATAAGAGATTTTTACTTAACGCATATCTTTTCTTTTCTTTTTCTTTTAAAAAAAAAAACGTTGCCCCACACTAGGAATTTCTCCTGTATCGTGGGTGCGTTTACAAACATTTAAACTCACATACACAAACAGCCAGACCCGGAACAACTACCTGTAGGCCATACAAATATTTGTTCCGTGTGGGGATCGAACCCACAACACGCGGCGCAGCAGCCGATGGCTCAACCACCGCGCCAACCGTGTCGTCAAAAATATGAAAGTAAACAGGGCAGTTTGGTACACCAAATACCTTTTTTTTTGTCTGTCTGTTTGATTGGCAAATCTCTGAAACCACCACTATTTCGAAGAAAATTTCACAGGCAGATTGCTAATGGTATAAGGAGTAACTTGAGCTATATTTTGTTTGCTTTTATTTTAGAAAAATAATTATAATTATTACAATTATTATGGTTCTACGCAAAAAATGTTAGTATATATTATAATGTTATACCATATTTCGTAAAATTCTACGCGGACAAAGTCGGGGGCACGACTAGTACATAATAAATTTCCAAGCAAAAGGTTCTCCGTCCCAAATGGTTCCAAAACCATTTGGGACGGAGAACCTTTTGCAAGAACAGTGGACACTGGCCACTCTAAAACCATAGAGATACTAAAAACAGTCATATATTATGACCAGCGTTTACTTATCACGCTAACCATAAAGTCAGCCTGAGTATCTCTGTTGTGTCTTCTTAGAAATGTGTGGACATATATTATGTTGTTCTCAGTTTTGTGAAGTGGACATGAAAATACCGGAAAATATTTCGCATGCATGAAGAACACTACGACTCCGTTTGTGGAAGCATTTGAATTATTTAGGTCCACGTTCGTAAGGGCTTCATTATTCCCCTCGCAAGGAAAGGCATTTCAAACTTTGTTGTTTTGAAATACACAGAGAAATATGTAGAGTTTATTCGTAGAACAGATATACCAAACCAACACGTTTATTTATAATAATTTATGTGGCAGAAAGTGGTCACGCCATTTTCTCACACAATTAATTGCTATCTATTCTATAAATAAATAAATAATGCTGGACAATCCACACAGCATCATGCTATATATATATATATGCATAGCCCCAAGCTAAGCAGAGCTTGTGTTATGGGTACCAGAAGACTGATATGCTTAATACATTACATAGATAGATATTTTTTATTATACTTTGCACATACCTAGAACACCCGGGAAAAATCTTTGTAGATCGTACAAACATTTGTCCCAGGGTGGGAATCGAACCCGCAACCTCCTGCATCGCAGGCGGACCTTCGCCCGCCGCGCCACATCGGTCGTCAAATATAAGTATACAAATAAATAAAATTGAAGTGTCTGTTTATGTCAAAAGAAGCCCTTTTAAAATATGCATAAGAAAGTTTGTACGGTAGTTATATTTAATGTTTCATCCATCTATTATTTTGTCTACGTCTATTTGTTTTAGGTAATCTCGGAAACCGCAGAAGGATCGACGGGATTTTCAAATAAAAACATATCAGCTCTCTGATATGTTTTTATTTAAGAAAAATAATTGGCGTTCCACTAAAAAAAATGAGACCCGTGAAATCTTTTGTCAAATTCCACGTAGACAAAGTCCTGAGCACAGCTAGTTTAATATAAGCTAGTCAAACTGGTGCCCCAAATTCAAATATCCTACAAACAAAGAAAAATACACGTCATTCCCATTCCTCGTGTCAAAACTGACACTTATGGAGTTCCTAGAAATGAAACTGAAATCGTCTGACCTTTTCGAAGTATCTATTTCGCAAAGACAAGACGTCGAAGTAAATATTATATTTCGTTAGGGATGGAGATATAAAGGTTAAGGACGGAGGCGACAAGTAATAAAATAAAATAGCGATCTCGGACGTGCCGTTCACCTCTTCACGCGTCATTGTTTTAGTTTTTTGGTAACTGAAAAGTTTTAAAATATAGACATCAGGCTAAGTAATCAAAAAACCCAATTGCTAACGTCGCATTCATGCAGCATTTAGCATCATCATTTGCCCCGTCTTTTCTGACTGCTCATCTAACCTCACAGCCCAGTAACTGGATAATACGGTTACCTTTCGTTACACTGGTCGTCAGACTTTCGGGCTCCTGACTACTCGTAAAGACTATCAAAGATTTAGAAAAGACAACCGGGCCCCGCGGATTAACGTGCTTTCCGAGCCACGGAGGAGTCTTGACAGTAACAGATAGTTACGTATCCTTTCACTGACCCGGCTGTTATTATTAGGCACAAAGGGCTTGTGCTAAATAATTACATCTAGCTGAAAACTGCAAAAGGTTGCAGTATTATCATAAGAGAAATATGCAATCTGGAAGTAACGCCTGACCAAGAACTTGTGTGGAAATCGGATGTCATGGTATGGCCATGTGATGCGAAGGAATGAGGATCATGTTAAGAGGAAAGTTTGGAGAATAAATGTGGAGGCACAAAGTTAGTGTTGCAAAGTAGAGGGAGGTCATAGAAACGTTGGATGGATTGTGTGAAAGATGACATTTCTAGGAAGGGGGTGAGTTTTGAGATGACGACAAATAGAGACGTATGGAAGAAGGAACAAGCTGCACGGCCCAAAAATAAAATAAGGATAAGAGCAGGAGGATGATGATGATGATGAAGAATATGCAATAGCCTGATTACTCATGCTGGGCAAAAGAAAGAACGAACACACATAGGCACTAACTTATAGGAACTACAATTACTGTTCCAATCACAACGGGTGGCTATATAATAGTCTACACTCACCCCCCGGTTCTAAAAATAACCCACATTAAAGGAAGCCTGTTTCATCGATCGCCACCCGACTAAAACAATTTAAAAACCTAGATAGTTTCGTATTCAAGACATTTGCCATAGACTTTTTAAATGTTGCTAGGATAACGTTTATAGCCGGAGAGAACCGCGCTAATACCACTTAGACCGAGTGTCTACTTACCAAGTTGCATTTTCTGAACCGCCAGTTGAATTAAACAGTGGGAAAGGTATTTTATTTTAAAGAAAATTGTGGCGTATAATGGTTTGAAAGTCTAATTTTATACCCAGAGTTTTTAGTATATTTATCACGCTTGTATGTATTTCCAGAAGGGTTAATCAGAAATGTGCCTATAGCACACCTATTTTTTTTGTTTATTAGGGAAAACAAACAGTCACACATTACATTTTGTAGAAAAATTACATAAAGAAACGGCCAAATGTGTAACCAACAACATTTTCCACGGAATACACGTAACAAATTATAATCTTTACAAACTAATAATAATAAAACAAATAATTTAATTTTTGGTCATGTAATAGCGGGTGAGCCTATTTTCTGAGGATGAGGCAAGCCTTACGCCCCAGCAGCCTCATCCCCGGGGCATCGCGAATCGCAGGCAGAAGCCCAGCCACCGCAGGTGCGGGCCTGCGGGCGTCGAGCACTGGGTAGCTTGCCGTCCGATCAGACGCGACGCCTGAGTCAATGGATTGTCGTGTTCCGAGCGCGCCTTAAGGAGCCGTGTCAGTAGAATTGGCGGGGCCCTATAGGGGGCCTCACAAATATTTATTCCGTGCGGGAATCGAACCCACGACACGCGGCGCAGCAGTCAATCGCTCAGCCACTGCGCCAACCGTGCCGTGAAAATGTAACTAAAATACACATGTGATTGAAATAAATAGTCTACAGAAATTATTATGATCCTACACCAATTTTTAGTAGACACTTTCTGAGTGTAAATTATCTATTTTAAAACATGCTTTTCTATTTCCAGATATACCCGAATACGACCTTCTACACGCAATTGGAGTCCCATTCAGCAATCCTAAAACCCAGTACTTCGACGAAGGTCTCGATGGTTTCCCTGCTTACGGACTCATGCCAGGATCCGACATCAAGTCACCATACCGATTGTTTATGCCAGAGAAACTGTATTCAGAATACTCCATAACAGCAACCGTTAGACCGGCAAACAAAGATGGCGGCTTTTTGTTCTCAGTCGTTAACCCTTTAGAAACTGTGGTGCAATTGGGGGTCCAATTGATACCTTCTGGGCCTGGACTAACTAACATATCACTGCTGTACACAGATGCCAATATATACGCGTTATCTCAAACGATTGCGTCATTCGTGGTTCCGTCTTTTGCAAGGAAATGGAGTAGGTTCGCGTTGAGGGTTACGACAGAGAATGTAACCCTGTTCTTGAACTGTCACGAGTTTGATACTGTTGTGGTGAAGAGGAACCCTATGGAACTGGTCTTCGATTCTGCGTCTACGTTGTATGTTGGACAAGCTGGACCGCTGATAAGGGGCGCTTTTCACGTGAGTACCTTTCGTTTAATTAATAACTGAATTTTAACAATCTTTTTTTAGTACAATAAGAACTAATAAAGTTTATAGATTATTGTGTTCTTAGTTTTTAATTATGACGTATTGAATTGACAGTTTATCGACCGTTCTTTAGGTACTGACCGATTTTAAAGAATTTATATAAACATATCTACTGTACCACAACTTTAAGGCTCCTACAAACATACGCGATGGGACAGTGCGTCAACGATGCGACAACCCTTTTTTTATAGAAATTGTTCTACGAATAATTCGTAGATCGATGAATTTCTATAAAATCGCGTTGTCGCATAATCGCGTCACGCCTGCCTGCGGGGAGCCTTAATATTAAAAAAAATATAGTACTGGCACTTTATATCCAATGATAACTTTTAATACGTTTATGAACCGTTTGAAACAAGCTCCGCTCTGCAACAGTTGGTATAAAGATTCCCTGGTGGCAATGCCGGCAAACTTTTCTATTAAGTCGGACTAAATCGGAGTTGGGAAGTATCTAAGCCCAGTGTATCAACTTGTTTATGTAATTACCAATATTATGTGCAAGGTCGAGTTTGCTATTTGGACGCCAACTGGAAAATGATAGATTTATCAAATTTCTTAACTTCAATTCAGTGAAAAATAATGAAACCTTGTAGGGACCAAACAATATAAGGTGTTTCTATTCGTACACGAAATATATTAAGAGGTATAATCACCGGCAAATAAGATGGCAAAAGTCGTTAGATGCGCACAAGTCGTTTTTTAGGTCTCTTTGGTGGTCAAGCGGGACGCGGGGTATGAGGTAGCGTCGATCCGAGCGCGCGATTGGTGCATCAGTCGACCCTTGCCTCCCGCACCGCGCCTTCGTCCCGTTCGCTCCCGATTACATTTCAGTGCAGGAAAATAAAACCCTTTGTTTTTGTTGTGTTAAACTTAAGTGTTGTTATTGTTTTTAAATTTAGGATAGAGTTCCTGAAAAGGCATAGCATACGAGGAAAGTATGCTCAAACCAGAGTTATACAAATTTAATAAAATTGGAAAAAGAACAATTTAAAACATACAGCATTGACCAAACACTTGCAGAACACAACCATAGTGTTCTGCGATTGCGACTTTCAATATGATGCCAAGGGTAGTTTTATTAACGGATAGTGACGACGACTACTTAGTTAATTTTTTTTTTTATATTAACTTTTTTGAATTTTAAATGCACGTTATTTATAACTCCTAATAAACTTGAATTCCTCTCCCTTCTGTAACTTTGTTCTATACAGACATGATTAAATATAAATGATGGCAATAACAATAGAATAATGACGATCAATAAAAGTTACCACTTTTTTGTGCCACTAAGTGTACGATGCGCGAACTTACCCCCACTACGCCAAAATCTTGCCATCTTATTTGCCGGTGACTATAGTTGTGTATGTAGTGCTGTCAGTGCTGTTCATAGCCTCCTCTTAATGGCCTGTCTTTTGTAAGTGAAGATTTGTACGTAATTAGCTGACAGTCTCATTTACAATTGTTTAGTTCACTTTGTTAAGCTGTAAGTCTTTCAGAGTAAATGAATAAATGATTATTATCATTATTCTTAATTAATTTGTATTCCAATCATTGCTGAATATTATAAACGTTTAAGCCTCAGACAGACTTAAGTAAAACAAAACTAACACTAAATAAAATGATCTGAGACAAAGAACCTTTGAAAGCTTTACTATAATCTCAACAATTATTCATAAACGGAGACCTTTAAGGTTAATGAGAATGAAGTTTAACTGAGATTAAGACAACCGCACACACAAAGAAAATCTTTATACGTTTATAAGTCTTCTGTACGTTTGTATATCTCTGAATTCCTTCTAAACGGCTGTACCGATATTAATGAAAGTTTTTGTGTGTGTTTTAGTGGTTCTCCGGGTGAGTTCAGAGAGATTCAAAATCGGACCTGATTTTGTCAGGACCGCTAGTCTTATAACCAATATTATAAAGATAAAAGATTTGATGGCTCAAGTATGTTTTCCTTAATGGTAAACTCAAAAACATCTAAAGTTATTTAAAAAATAAAGCTGTAATTTATAGAAAGCTACATTATCAGCAAGTAATCTTAACTATATTTTATAATAAAAATTGAGATCCGTATGAAAATGTAACTCGGAGTTTTAAAAAAATGCTTTGGTAAAAATAATCTTTTAGTTACATTATCGAAACGTTGAAATTTTTCTTCAACAATCTTCGAGTGTTAAGGGTGAATAAACTTTGTGTTTGCACTTCTCTGGGTCAATAATAAATATCGTACTTATTTGATTTTCCAAAACTACGCTTTAAAGGAGAATAAAAATACGGAGGAAAAGTACGTTAACCCCGCAGACGAAGTCGCGGGCGATGTACTAGTGTTTAATAAGAGAAAAGTGCCAACCATTTCAATTTATGAGATAAACGAGCAATTTGATTAACAATAGAACTGCAAGTCTATAAACACACTATTTGACAAACAAAAGACGGTAAGAGACAGTCATTTGTCTGGACAACAATTGAAGCTCTAAATAATTACGAGGGCAAACTACTTAAAGGGATAACAAGACGTGTTTGGCCTTTGCATCTGCAAATAAAGGGCTATAAGGAATTAATATTCTTCCAAAACTCACGTAGCATAAAGCGGCGATGTTTTGATATTGATATTTAAGAATATCCCCGAATTACTCGACATTGATATATAAATGTAATTTCATTTTAAAAGGCACTTTAGAACATCAAATTTACAATTCAAATAAAATACAAAAAAATATTTCTGTTGCCACTTCTTAATTATAATTTTGATACTTGATATTTAATTTTTTGTACTTGATATTAATTTTAACTTGATATATAAATATACGTTCCTGGGGAAAAGCGTCCTGATACACGGGCGCTCGGGCAATGAAGTGATCTTGTAGGGGTTCGGTTTTGCCTTTTGGGGTAGGTACGGAATCCTCAAAATTCCAACTGTGCAGGACAATGCCATAACAGCTATAACTAAAAATCAAGAGAAATAATGAAACAATGTGAGTTAAAGTTATCATAGTTTGTCGATTTCATCGAACTTATTTGGGGTCGGCGCAGCATGTTTTCTTAATCCATACATCTCTATTTGCCGTCAACTCAAAAGTCACATCCTTTCTGGCCATATGATCTATCAGAAAAACCATCCGCCTTTTCTTTGGTCTCCCTCCACTCTTGTATAGTTTTTAGACTTAATTTCATGAAAGAACAAAAAACTAAAACAAGCACACCCCTAGTAGGTACGTAATGTTGTTTCAGAGGACAAGCCATGCCTCCCCGTCTGATCGCGTGCCTTCGTAAACAAAGCCGCTTTAACTGAAGACAGATAAACAAAATTTTGTCGCTTAGGTTTGGGTTAACAATGTTTGTGACACACTGTCATTTAGTTTAGACAACCAGGCTAGATTTTGAGCTGGTGTGCTTGACGATATGAAGAAGTATGGAAGTGGTGCCGGTCACCGAGAAGCGGTATGGAAATCGGTTGTCATGGCATGTATGTGATGCGATGGAATGAGGATCATGTGGTGTGGAAAGTTTTGAGAATAAATGTAGTGAGTTACAAGAATAGAGGAAGTTATGTGAAAGATGATTTGGCTAGAAAGGAAGTGACTGGTGACCTGTAACACAGGCTTTTTCAATAACCTACTTCAGGCACCAGTCTCTTCGAATAATGGAACATAACAGTAGACCGTATCTTTGTTATGTTTTAAGAAAACCATTATTGTAAAGAGAGAATAAATAAAAAAACAGAAATGAAAAAAAAATGAAATGAGATGACAGCAAATAGAGATGAGATAATATGAAGGAAGAAGCCATGCCACTCTGACTATTGTGATTGCGCTAGTGGCGAGAGAATGATGATGCCTGACATTTGTCTTTGCTGCTCTGGTCAGTCGTAATGTTCCGAAAATTGATGGTGTAAGTAACTGTTTAAAAATAAGCTAACAGATACTTAAAATAAAAATGTTCCTAGGTATTTGGTTTTTTAGTGACTAATAACGGCAAAAACCCGGTCGATCAAGAGTTCTGTCAATGGGTAGAAATTTATATTGTATGCAAACAAAATAACAGTTCAAGTAATTTAATATATTTAAATTAATATTTATTTAACATTTTCGAATACCATCAATTCAGAACGGTTAACCAAAAATATATTATTATTTCAATTCTGGTTGGCTGAACGCAAGAACACTGTGCGGCCTAGTTAAGCTATCGTATTTCGCCCGAAATACCGGTCCCGTTATGTTCCTGAATATTTCAGATCCCTTTCTGTACAATAGGATTATTTTTCAGCACAAATCATGCGTTACTGTACCTACGTCTCATATTTATTTAAAGGAATCAATATCATTTATTTTCTTGATATTTTTTCTTTTGTCTTTTGTTTTCAAGAAGGTTTTTCGCTATTTTGGCAAGGTACCAGTAGAAATCTAGGGAGCAACTTCTTTATTTTTAAATGTGGAGTAAAGTTACCAACAGTTCTTATAACCCTAATACCCTTTTAGACCTCATCACTTTTTGAGGATTAAGTTTGGATTAAGTTAATTCTTCAATTAACTTAATCCAAACTTCATTCTCAAAAAGTGTATAATTATAATGTTTGTATGTGAATATTTAACTCAAGCCTTTGATTAAGTTGAATATTCAATATTTTGTTCGTATAATTATATTGTTTTATGGATGATTTTGATAAAAAAAGCCAATTTCAAATCAGTATTTAATTCCCTCAATGGCTAAGTAGATATATTTTTCACATGATATTAAAATAGCATATAAAATAATACTATGCTTTCCTCGTACTACTCTATATTGTACACCATAGAAACTTAGGAATTGTAACTTTAGGGAGCCCCCTAAAGCCATATCTTTGGATGGTGTGATTTGAAGAGAAAAGATATGTTGGTAAACCGTGGTGTGCCTACTATTTACATATCTTAAACAATACATAACTATTTAAGTGTATTATACTATACATAAATAAGATATTATACTCGACAAAAACGATTCTACTCGTATGCATCTATGTATCTTAGACGAGTTTTATTTCACCTGTATTTTGCTATCAGTAACTTAATTATTGCTCAGAGCTCAAACATGCATTACTTAGAGTCACTTTCAGTATTCAATTTCCATAGAACCAGCACATGGCCCAATATTTGCTTTTAAAGATACTTCTCAAAAGTTATAATTAAAACTCTGAGTAGCATAAGCTATGCAAGTGCATGCGGTAAGTTTAGGTAAAACTTAAGAACGTGTTACCCAAACTTTTTGTTTTTCTTAAACTTCGTCTCGGCCATAATCGTCCAAGTTTAAGTCATATCAGGGTTGTCAGCGAAGAAGTTTGAAAGGTATTAAAAATTAAGTATTTAATTAGGAACATTTTTTTTTTTATTGGCAAGCAATCCTAATCCTAATGCTATTTGATGAGACATATCAAGTCTTATATTAAAATTGGTATTTTGTCATTCGGCATATTTTTGTCTCATATACTTTTCGCCAAGTAAATACAGCCAAACGGTTAGGCTATATTGACATCTCCAAGCTCTTTTTATTCGTCTATTCTCTACCCACTGCTATTTATCTAAATTCATTATGTATGGCCATCGCGCTTATAAAAACCGATCAGATTTTAAACATACAAGCAAAATTTCTCGTGACACATTAAAGCATCGGAAATATGACATGAGAAAAATTGACAAACTCAAAGAAAAGTCTCGAGAAGCAGCCCTGACTTCCGTTCAGGTAGCCAAAGTTTGTTCCAAAGTTTGGCGATGTGAGGCCACGTTTGCATATCAAATGTAGCAGTTAAGTTTACAGATGTCGCTTGCACCGTGCAAGTTTCATAACTTAGTACTTAACGTTTATAGTATGCAAGCAGATTTGTGAATTATCTCGGTAATATTTTGAAGAAAGTTTTAAACAAAGTATACATATGTTTTGATTAAATTGGTTGGAAGAAAAAAACGTTTAGTGCTCAATAAGACTTATAAATAATAATAGAAAAAAACAATCAGGGAAAATCTGCCTCAAAACGGCATCACTCAGAATTATGATTGCAACACATGTGCGATACAGAGCCTTAGCAACTAAAAGTTAGACAATACTGTATTTTTAACAAATGAATTGCAAAAACAATTGCATTCAAACTTTACCCATTGGTCACTCTATGTATATCATTTTCAAATATTCAAATCGGATTTCACGACATTTTTATTGAAGTTTCGACATTCAAAAAGTAAAAACTGGGTGACCAGTAAAATAATACTCTTTACACTATTGCATCAATTGTTTTAATTTTATTTTCACAGCTTGCAATATTAAAATATTCAAATCTTTATGTATTCAGGATATTAATTTTACAAAATGTATTCCGTAATGAATATTAAATTAGATGCAAATAAACGATATTCGGTGGTCGACCGTTTTCATACCAAAAATAACTTGTTCAGTATTCTATTAGAAGTTAGTAGACTGTTATAACTTTCTGTGTTTGTACAGTTGTTATCAACTGTGTAAATACACGGGCTATCCAGAATGTCAAAGTTCGACTGCTTTTGCTGCTGAGTTGTGGGTGTCACTACATGTAAAACACTGTTATTCAGCTGTTTTCAGACTAGAAGCTGATCCCAGCAGAGTTAGGTAAAGGCAAGGCAGATGATGAGAATTCTAAATACTGTTTTTACCAAGTTAAAATAAAATTGAACACGCCACATTTAATTAAGTCATGCGCTTCCATTTTCCGGTACTTATTATGCCAAAAATGTGACCAATGCGTAAAATTTAAATTGTATGAATTTTCGATAGTAAAATTTCCTTGATATAAAATCATTACGAATTTATCTGTTATTTCGATTAATATTTAATACTTTTAAAACTTTTATTATGAAAATGATATAGTTTTTTGTAAGAATAACATGCTAAAGTCCCGGAACATGCGACTGAAGATAACTTCAACTTCAAAAAGTGCTGTACGCTACTGAACGGATTCTGATGAAACTTTACAGTATCGTAGTTATACTTCAGAAAAACACATAGATCATAATGAATAAAGTTAGTTCACCCGGAGTATAAATAGTCGAGGTAAGCTCCTAGTTAATTATAAAGACTACAGAAAGTGTAAAGATAAAAGTCAACCTCTACCTGTAAATAAATGACCCAACACGCCTTAGCCATCAAAATCTCTCGCTACCTCTAAAATCTAGACTGAAAAGTTCCTTTTGAAATCCTCTTAAAGATTAATTCGGCGTACATAAGGCGGTACCTATGTACCTTTCAGCTACCGGGTGACTTTCGTACGCGCCAGCGCTTTTATTTCAGTTGAACGCTTCTGTAAAACCGCTTCGACTTATTTTTTAATATTTTCTTGGTCTAGTTTTGAAGATTTTGCAGATATATACGGATTTGGTGTATTGGAATTTATATGATTGAAAGATTTTGTGAATGGAAAGAAAATGTTCGTAGAATGTCTTAAAACACAACATCACGCCTGTATTCCTGGAAGGGGTAGGCAGATGGTGGATGGGGCAAGCTGAAGACAGGGTGCTATGGCGCTCATTAGGAGAGGGCTATGTCCAGCAGTGGACTAATATAGCCTGATGCTGATGATAGGCAGAGGTGAACTACATGATTTTTCGCATATTATGTTAAAGTCTTATGTAACTGTCCATGTCCATTGTCCAGTAACATGTCCTATGTGGCAAGCCTATTACCATAAACCGTACACAAATCCGGAGTCCAAGCTGCTACTAAGAAAATCCAGATTGAAAAACACTTAACCTGTAGTAACAGCCTATTACTGTCCCACTGCAGGGCAAAGGCCTCTTTTCATACAGAGAAGGCACTAGCATTAATCACCACGCTTGCTCAAGACGGGTTGGCGATTTCAGACTTATATTAATTAAATAAGTCTAGGTTTCCTCACGATGTTTTCCTTCACCGATGTCAGTGATGTCCAAGATAAACTTAGAAAGAAAATATGAATTGAAAAACTCACATTGGTACTTGCCCAGGTTTGAACCCACAACTTCGTGTTCAAGAGGCGAAGCCTAAACCGCTGGGCCATCATGACTCCACTTAACCAGAAAGGCTCTTATCTCAGCACAAGGATACGATATTTCAAGACAAAGAAGTTTGGTGGATGTACCTACAGTACCTACACCTCCTTTTCGACAGCATTGTTTAAGTCCCATGTAATAGGACAGATATTATATATTATAGGCATATTAATACTATTGGTGGTGAAGGAGTACATGATTATCATATTTTGATTTAAAAATCTTTTAGAACATATACAAAGGCGGCGGTAACATGAGAATGACGCATATCTAACTAAAACTAGGTCACTAACAAGACTAGTACGGCCCAATTATTAACGAGTTTCGGTAGTTTATTCCCACGTTAGTCTGAATTAAATAGACATCGAGTGCATTAGCTACTGGCTGGAGTCATAGAAGTCAATTGGGGATAGTAATTTACTATCGTTCTGACTTGAAGAGTTATTAGCTATCCGTCTGTTGATTTATTTAAACGTAGGTACTAGCATGAACGCTTGAAATAACGGTAACGGAAATTTGATCGATTTTTAAATTTTAAATATCTTATAGAATTATGGTTTAAATAAAGGGCAAGCACAATTTATAAGTATAAATAAAAAATATAAAATAAACATTGCTGGAAAATCCACACAGCATCATCTAGCCCCAAGCTAAGCAGAGCTTGTGTTATGGGTACTAGTTGACTGATATACTTAATATAATACATTACATTTATAGATATGTTTTTATTATACATAGGAAATGCCCAGAACACCCGGAACAAATATTTGTAGATCGTACAAACATTTGTCCCAAGGCGGGAATCGAACCCGCAACCTCTTGCGTCGCAGGCGGACCTTCGCCCGCCGCGCCACATCGGTCGTCAATCACCAAAATATATGGATAAATTCTTACGAGTCTGGATTTCTGTCCGGTTCATGGCAATAGGCTGGTTCCCTATTTATAACATGGAATTTAAACACTTACCTGGTGAAATGTGGGTGTACCATAGATACACCTCTGCCTCACCCATCGGTAGCCTCCTCGGTCTAGTGGTTTACGCTCCGGATTACGAAGCCAGGTCGCGGGTTCGAATCACTTGAGGGGCAAATGTGAGCCATGGATATTTGTGTCTATCCGTCAACTATACCGTATAGTGCAAGCTATGCTTAGTTCGGGGCTAGTTAATTGGTGTGTTTGTCCAAAGAATTTATTATTTATTATCGCGGAATACAGGCAAGTAATTCCAAATGGAAAAACTGTATAACAATTTGTCTGATTAGACTGACGAGGCAGTCAAAAAAAGCAGTTTGTCAGCAACAAACTGGGCTAATTATAACTGTATTCAACACATTATAATAAATCGTTTTAATGCATTATTTTCACTGAAAATAGAAGAAAGACGTGAGAGTACACGAAGAAAGTCATTCACGACATCTCAGTGGTTTGGCTAGTCAAATATGTACTGCAAGTGAATGTGGGAGAGGTGCCCGCTAACTGCCTGGAGCCAAGCCACTCAACAGTAACACAGAACAGACACAAACAGAAGACCAACTTAAATCTGAGCCTGGGAAAATAAATGTATAAAATATTAAATGTACAAACGTAACACCAATTAGATATACCAAATCTCATCACTCATCTGTGGAACTCAGTGGATTGCGCCAAGTAAAATATAGGGAAGACCCTTTGTAGATTGGAATGAGGAAAAGGGGATATGAAAAATCATATTCGAAATGTATAGAGTCCATGATTGACAGGTAAATCCTTTTACTAAGAGTACGTTAGGAGGTATTCTCGTATCGGTTTTGACAGATACCTATGAAAATAAATTCAGCTGCCCCACGGCTGTCATCTTAATAATCCCTGTCGAATATAGGATGGTGTTTTAATTTCTATTAAAAGCCACACCCGACTCTATTGAGCTGCAAGATTTACTACACATTGCGTATACCAGTAGTCGGTTAAATTTAAAATTGGAATGGTTGCAGAGCGTCTCAATGATATTCATCTTTTCATAGATTGTATAAAGTTGAACTTTTGTGTTTCAACTATTGTGTGGCCGTAGCCTGCATTTGGTGTAAAACTGAAAAGCTTTAGTCTTGTTACATAGTCATGAGGATAGTTTTAAGCGGGAATATATTTTTGAGAACATTATTAGCTCACTAGGGGATGTTGAGAAAAAATTGAGCAGGTTAAGAGATTTTACCTTTTGGTGGGGAAATGAGTAGCTTGGTTTTATTTTTTTTTATTCTTAGCAAACCGTTAAATATTAATAAGTATTTTGTCACCTGAATAGTGTAGCTTTGCAATTTAGTGGTATAATTTCTCAATTTTACATGTGTACGTACCTACCAAATAAGTTAATTTTAGTTTTTATTTGAATCTCTTTCAAGAACTATGTAACTGACGGATAATTGGGTTTTTCTGTAGTTATATATAATAAATTAAAGAAATCTTCATAAATAGCCCACTTTAACCATAAATCATTCTGGTAAATACATAAGAAATCGATAGTAAGGTCGATGGGGTGAAGACCGTTAGTAGGCTAAGACCGTCAGTAGCCTAAGATCGTCTGTGTCTGTGTGTCATAGGCTATGATCGTTAAGAAAGAAAGACTAAGAAACATTACATTTTTGTATCATAGGTCATGCTTTCTTTGTAGCTAATAAGTATTCGTCGTTTATTCTTACTGTACGATCTTAACCGACTGACGGTCTTCGCCCCATTGACGATACAGTCTTCTCTATAACTTTAAAATTTGCCTGCAAATAAATTTTGATGCCTTAAAATAAGAAACAGCCACTTGACTTCCCTCCTACTGGTTTGAACTCGTGGCTAAAAGATAAGCTGCCATAAAAAGATTATGCTAAAGTTAATTATAAAACTAAAACAATGTTGCACAGCTTTAGGTTTAAATTTTTAAACAAAAATTCCTTTTTGCCCGCTTTTTCAGACATTATAAATTCATGCATATTTTGTGTACCTGTTTTACCTACCGCTTTTACGAATTTATACTGTACTGGCTTGAATTTTTCATTGCTCTATGCAATTTCTAAACAGAAAATACTGCTCGCGTCCAAAACAATTTTCATGATAAATTTGAGTCTAGTAGCGCCATCTATTATTTAGTGTTAGCAACACCATCGTGTGTGGCGCCATCTCTTAGTTTCATAGTTAACTTTAACGGTAATCGATTTACAATAACGTTACGGGTTTATCAAAGACTACTTTTCCTTTCGAACTTTAAGATTTTACGTAGTTTTGAAAATAATACTAGCCTATAGCACTCAGGAATAATGAAACTTTCTAACAGTGAAATTTTCTTTAGAGTTGGACCATTACTTCCAGAGATTACCCCCTACATACAACAAATTGTATCTCTTTACTGTAGTATAGTATAGTATAGAAGAACAAAAAAGAAAAATGAAAATAACTAAAATAAAGATCGATCGTTAGGTTTATCATAAGAGATTTTAGTGTAAAGGTTATTGACATTATAATGCTGAAAGAATATGAATATTTTCCAGAAAGACTGCTCATTTTTATGCATGATCTATTAAATAAAGCACCCGACCACGGAACTAAAAATAATTCACAACAAAATCTCCCGTGTCAGCAGTCAAGGGCAATCACTCCCTGTGTTGTGGGTGATACGGGAAACCTTTTAACACCACACCAGCCCACTCGTTCCGCACTTAGTTATAACACCGGTCTGAATCAAACATTCGATACTGCGGTGTATCTTTCAAACGAAAGCCGGGAGTTCCCTCGACACGGCTGCTTAGACGTGCGATTAGTCGCAGGCTGTTCATTTAATTTTATTATTTGTATAGGTAGGCATTTTAATGACGAGTTGTGATACATTTTCTGACTGACTGATTAAACTAATGTTTCAATGGAGCAGACTTTGAATTAGGTTTAGCAAATCTTCTAAATCTATCTGGCGTATAATATATAAAAGTAGTGGTGATAAAAGATGGTTCCAAAAAATAAAGAACGGAAATAGCTAGATTACATTTCACAACACTTACAACTGTACTTTTGATGAAAAAGGAAGCTGTTGCCTAGCAGTGGGACAACGCAGGATATTTTTTTGTACTTCCAGACTATCGCAATTTTATATCCTCTGTTGCAACTAATCGCAAGTCTACACAACTGTCTCGCACACAGAACTAGAACTCAAACACTCAGACGCACTCAATACAACAGTAAATAACGACAACATACGCAGACGTATTGAATGCAGTTCTCAAATCACTTGTGAACCGAATTAGCACTTTAATCCGAGGAGTTAAGGATGGGATTCCTTTTTTTGGAAAGTTCAAATATATTTGTTGACTTTCAAAGAGCTGTTAACGTGTCGGGTAGAATGTTGCATAGAAGTTAGTAAATGGAAAGCTCATTAAATTAAAAGAACATTCTTCACTTGGTTTAGGAAAGAAGTTATTTTTTTATATTATTTCTTCATACAAAGATGCAAAAAAAAGAAAGTTCACCACGCTTCTCAAATGTGGGTTGGTGAGCACTCAGAAGCCTATCACCTTGAATAGGGTAGTGTCCTTAAAAATACTGGACACGTATTTTTTCTTTTGTCACTTAAACCAAAAATGACCACGAGTGCGTTTAAATTGTGCGTGAAGCCACGCCGTGCCACTCTTTTAACATAAAAGTGACGTCACAAGCCCCTTCTCTTGAACTTTAATGTGCTATAAAATTGACACTTTTTATTGATATGAGTTAGCAAAAAATACGTGTCTAATATTTTTTAGTAATCTTACTGACGGACCAAATAGACTTCATATATTTTTACTTCCCTATTGTCGATGTCATCGTTGATATAATTCTAAAAACTCATTCGCCGCTTCGTGAAGTCAACATTCTGCACTCATGTCAAATGTCCTGACCGGAGTCTCGTATATACTTCCAATTTCTTAAACCTGGTCGGAATATGAAATGAATGTATCGGTCATCAAGGCCTCTTTAGGTAGCCCGAGGTTGCACTGAGCGCATGTGGTGGCATTTGGACAGTTTGATTGTTATTATCAGCAATTTTGTAAACTCTGTTTATGTGTGATTAAGCCACTACACATATATACACTACATAAGTAGTAAATATCAAAATTAAACCCAAACTAATGGATCTGGTTGGTAAAAAAAATCCTTAGTTCTTTATAAATATCATAGCGTATTTCTCACTTGACATCAAGCCAATACAGCCTCGCATATCATACTCGCATTACAACCAAATAAACTCGCAGTGTTAGTCCTAACATAACACTCCATTTACTAACTCCTCTGTGGTCAACCGTTAAAGTTCGCCTGTAAAGTTTCCAAGCAGAGTGCGATGTTTGCTTTGTATCGTCAATCGTTTTTAGCCTCAATATCGACGCTGAACCGCAGATGCGTTCGGAATGCTTTTATTGATATTTAAACAGGTATTTGCAGGAATTTAGTTGAAGTGATTGTATTGAGACTTTTTTTAACAATGTTAGATAGTTGCAATGTCTTTTTATAGGTTTTTTTGTTGGGCCATTGTCAAAGTCAAATAATCTAATTAAATGGGACCATTTAAACGGCACTTTTGAACTACGTTATCATCATCATCAATCCTTCTCCACTTATCCCAATTTATATGGGGTCGGCGCAGCATGTCTTATTCCATACGTCTCTATTTATCATTATTTCTTGATGATACCGTGATGAAGGTAATTCATGTCATTATTATACACGGCATAATTACGTGTTAGTATCTATAAATTTACATAAGTAAATACCTAAAAAAAGAATGTTTAAAACAACAAAGTTAAATATTTTATTGAATCAAACTACTATCGCGTACAAAACATAACATGCTGGATCAAATTTATAATAATTTCTTATATCATATTTTATTAACTAGGTATTTAGTGTACTCACTAACAAAAAATTTTACAAAACACCCATTCATAAAACTTTTCGTAGCACGTAGAGTGATAGCCAATTGGCACGTAGCTCATAATTCGTAGCCGCTCGTAGGTCAGTCGTAGAAGTCACGTAGACATCACTCGCTTCATAACAGATCAAAATTCGTAGCAAAAACAATACACAAAATACGAATACTTATGTCCATACATAAAATTTTATGTACATATTTGGGTCTAACAACATTTTTTGGTCGTAGATATTTTTTGTTATTTTCGTTTGAGGTATAGTTAAAGATGTTTTATTTTGCCTCTTGCCGCTATTACCTAACATAACATCACTCCTGTAATTCTAGAAGGGTTAGTCAGAGGTGTACCTATAGTACACCCACATTTCGCCAGTTATGTTTAAGCTCCACGTGATAGCCGGCGATCCTATTGCCTTTTTGCTGTGGAGTTTGTTCCGCCACTTCTTCTTCCAAGCAAAAACACTAGGAAGTGGTTTTAGGGGACTGTCTTTTGTAAACGTTTTTTTTTTGACGTTCAAAAATTGCTGGTTCTCAGCCTAATTTGAATAAATGAATTTTGATTCCTCCAAAGAAAATGTATATGGAAAAACCCAATAACACTTTGCCCAACCTGGGAATTGAACCTAGGACTTCATGCTCAGAAGTAGAGCTTGCAACCGCAGTCTCAGACGTTTTATCCATGTACATACTTACATCGAATTATTAACTGTTACTAGTTAACCTATCCAAGACGTCAAAATTCGGTACTTCACACAACTACAGACGAAGTGAAACAGTTACACTTTATATGATTTTGATTAAAACACTCCCCCACTTCCCTCATACAAGTAACCAACTACCCTACGTTGCAAGTTGTTCTAGTTTGCGAACTTCGCTACAAACACCTTTAAGTTAGCCGGTGTCCATAGCAATGTAATAAACTTGCACAAGTTTCGAACACAATATGGCTCGCATGGCAAGTAAGTGTTTTAGTGTTGAGGCTCATTTGCGACTGATCGCCGAGCAGAGATCAGGAATGGGAGTTCCAAATCTCGCAGTGCCCGGTTCTCCTTAAAGGCGTAGATGAGTTTTACTTGACGGCATTTAACTTGAGCTCTCGGCTGTGCGGTGGGGGTTGGTGTGCGCGTCGTATTATCCCGGGATATTCGAGGTCCAAAATCGCTTAAATTAATTAAGGATCGTTCGTCTACCTTAGGAGGATAATTTTGATTTAACGTTATTCATAAAAGAAAATTCTTAAAAAAAGATACGATTCCAATATTTTTTTTATAATCTACCTGACCGACAAAAACATAATTTTTAGTCATCATCCATATTTTTGAGGAGGTTTATAGGCTATTCTACATTATGCTAAGACTTTTAGGAGCAAATGAAACCATGGGGCACAGCGGTGCTCAGTTTAAAGACTTGAACGGGAATGCCGTATGTCTGTGCTTATTATTTCAATGGTACCCTATAGTGGGTACTATAGGGTACCTTCGAAACGGGGCTCAGCATGCCTCATTCATAATACTTGGTGGTAGAAATACATGGTGACAAAACATCCTCTGGCAAATTCTATTACAGCAGATTCGCGCTCCGAGCACATGTTTTGTTGTAACCATGCAAAGTGCCTGCACATTAATCACGATGTGTCCACGCCCTAAGTGTGATAAGTTACATGGAATCGGTTACTCCTCTCGCAATAGTTCCCAATGACCGGTATCAAAATCACGATCGATCAAGCTGGAAGTATTTTTGGAATCGACCAAAATAGTTGGTGTGTGAAGAGCTGCACAGGTGAGATCAATAGGCGGTTTGTAAACTTCTGTATAAAACATTTTGTATGTAAATGATTGCTAGAAATGCCTTTCAAACATTGTATAATTGTGATTTCGAGACTCCAAAATATGCTGGGAAAACAGTGGTCTCTTGTATTCACGAGACAAAGAATCGTCTTTATCACGTGAATACCAATTAACATCACGGTGTCATATAAAAATACCATGTATTTCCCGAAGGGTTAAATACAGATGTATTTCATTGTTAAAAAAAAAGAAAAAAAAAGTCTATCTAAAATTAGATTATGTAAAATTTTAATTAAAAAATCTTAATGATAATTCATAAAGGGATTGGAAACGTTAGATGCGTGTACTATGTTGGATAAACCTTTGTCACAGGCGTCTGGGGCTCATTCAGCATGGTATTTGTAGCACAACAAAATTAAAGAAAAGAAAGAAGTAAGAAACTGAGAAATTCCTGATGGGAAGGCCCTAAAACACTTTTCCGAACCCGGGAAACAAACCCAGGACTTCAAGCTTACCTTACCCTTCTTGCGACTACTAGATCAAAGGGACAGATACTAAATCTTAAAGTAAGAAATACTATTACAATGAAAGAAAAGCCTGGCTCCCATAATACTGACGATGTTGCCATTTGTGATTATACCCGTAACATTTCACGGCTAAAAATATTATTTTGGCGTTTATTTTTCGTCAGTACACGTAACTACGCCATCTCAAACCGACATCTTCCCAAACAAACACCCACATTACCCTTATTACCGCGAAAAGAGGTCCAACTCAAACATTATAAAAATTTCAGGCTACAATCAGCGCGGTCCTTCACGGGGCGATGACGTGTTTACTTTAATCATTCGGGTTTGTCCCTCGTTGTGTATTCAATCCCATCTAGCCGGACGGCGGGAGATTGCTTCATACGCTTGGTAAAACATTACTGCAGGTTGTGAAAGGTTACATGAAAAAATCTAGCTGGCTCATTGGAAGATGACTTTAGAATCCTGAAGCGCGAATTTGAACTCAACGGTTGAATTTAGAATACGTTGGAGCATATTGTTTTTTTTTTTCAATTATTCGTTCAATTGTTTCGTGTGCTCTTTTCTATATCTTCATATGACATGAAGTTGTTGCTAAGAAATACTACTAATGGGCATTTAATAAAAAACTTCAAACATGGCTTCACAAACATTCACAACTTCTTCACATGGTTTTCTATACCCTTTACAAAACTTTTGTGGCGACATCTCCATCCTCATGCCTTTACACCAGTAACCAGTTCAGGCAGGAACAGTCAATTCCAAAAACAATAAGTGCAATATTTTTTATTAAATCAAAACTAACTTTTTTTATTCGATTCGATTATTCGCATGCTACAAGCATCAATCTATTTGAATGTTTGTTTGTAATGGATAAACCCAAAACTAACGATTTTTTTTTAAATATGTATTTTATTTTCAAGACTACGCTTTAAAGGCGCTGGAGGGGATATAAAAGTTAGAAAAGAGAAAAGTACGGCATCCACGCGGATGAAGTGCTAGTATCTCAATCATTGCTTATTATCTATATAAGCGAGGATGCTTTGTAGTTTATTTACAGTACTTCCACAGTAGCTTTCTTCTTGATGCCTTTCTTATCTTAAGAGATTGTTATCTCTAATGATGGACACAATGGGGTTGTCATATCCAAATAAGGATAAAAATCCCAAGAAAAAAAACTGAATAAAAAAAAAACTATATAAGTAAAAATGAATGTCTAAATGTGTTGCTAAGCGCAAAACTCGAGAACGGCTGGACCATTTCGACTAATTCTTTTTTTGTTGTGTATGTTATTGTAAGGGGAAGGTTCTTATGAAGGAACAACTAAGGAATTACGCCACAGGCCGCAGCTAGTTAAAAATAACCATAAGTTTATGGTTTGCTTCTCTTAGCACACTAGCCATAGGATGGAACCAATGTCTGCCGGCCGATGTGTCGCGGCGGGCGATGGTCCGCCTGCGACGCAAGAGGTTGCGGGTTCGATTCCCGCCTTGGGACAAATGTTTGTACGATCTACAAATATTTTTTCCGGGTGTTCTGGGTATTTCCTATGTATAATAAAAAAATATCTATATATGTAATGTATTGTATTAGGTATATCAGTCATCTATTACCCATAACAAAAGCTCTGCTTAGCTTGGGGCTAGATGATGCTGTGTGGATTGTCCAGCAATATTTATTTATTTATTTATTTAATGATGGAAGGAGATTCTCAAGAAGAATCATACCACCACAACTATTAAAGGGAACTAAAATAAGTTTTATATACATATTTATAATGCTTTATACATACAAAGTGTCTTTTCGACAGTGACTTTTCGAAATCGAGGGCCTGTACATACAGGCCCTCGATTTCGAAAAGTCACTGTCTACCTGAGCTGCGCTGTCCGCGGCTAAGAAAGTGATGTATCCCTATTGGTGGGTATCGCACACATCCTTCTCTACGCATCCTGACCTCTCTGGCGGAACCCACCCTAATCCAATGCTAATGACATGGGAAATCAGAGATCACCATTACGCGGTAATTGAGTTTGTTCGTTATTAGCTAATGGAGATTCTCTACAAACCACCGCCATTTTCTTCGAATAAGTTATTTAGAAAGGCTAACAATTGTTACTATGCAATTAATCTGTTATTTTTCTATGCATCACTTAGTTGATATTACTTGCAGTAAAGGAAATATTTCTCGGTTTTCTTAAGCAAAGAGCGCTGACGTGATTCTCCCACCACCATTATCTTCTTATGAATTATTTACAAAGGGTAATAATTATTGTTCTTATGTAATTATTCTGTTACTTTTTTCTGGTTTACACAGTCCGTGTTACTTGCAGAAGAGGAAATATTATTTGTTCTTTTTCTCGCAAAGCGCTGACGTGTAATTAATTTCCTTAGACATAACATCATGGCTGTATAAAACATTTAGTTGGGCAGAGGTGTACACACAGGATATTAACATTTCACCAGTTATGTTTTAAGTCAAATTGTACCTAATTGTGGCCAAGATTCTGCCATCTTCGATCCGGGAATCGAACCCAGGACCTCATGCTTAACAGGCGTTTGCGACCACTAGACAGAAATAAATAATACCTACAAAGCATGCTTTGAACTGTAAGAAAATATAACCTTTTATTTCCGCCAGGTACCTACCTAATTTTATTAATGTTATAGCTATATTAGTTACAAGATTAATATTATCTATCCGGTTCACGCCACTCGTCTCAAAAGTTGATATCATCAAAGTTTTTATAGGTCTCATCACCTCACATGATATCTGAGTCAGAAAGTTAAGTCATAACTCAATGCAATAACTAGAAAAGTTTGTCTATCCACTCTAGAATAAACTTTAGGTTTAGACGGTTGGGTTAGATCTCAACTTGATTTGGACTAGCACTAGACTAGACGAGACCGAACAACTTTCGGGCACAACTTTCGGATTCTGAATCAAGTCGCTATAAGCGTGAATCACAGGTATATCAAAATAATTAGCCGAGGGCTGAGATAACATGTGTTTACTTATTATAAAATTACTTTTTCAATTCACTTCAGACATTCACCGATTTGAATGAAATTTTGTGTGCATATCAGGTAGGTCTGAGAATCGGCCAACATCTATTTTTCATACCCCTGAATTATAAGGGTGGTTAACCACAAACATTTTATATGGCAAAACAACGTTTGCTGAGTCAGCTAGTAAGAAATAAAATAGAAAAGAAATTTCATTAACATACAATAAAATGCCAAAACAACAGAACTTCACATTCCGTTCTATGAATAAACCTAAACTAAGTTAACTCAAGAAAATGTTATCACAAAGTAGTTTGTTTACATAACAGAGTTTGGCAGAAGTATAAGATATACCTCCACCCAAAGATAGTTTATTCCATTATCGGACACACCAGAACCGCATCTTCGGCAGTTCGGCACATAATCAACCCAACTAGGTACTTATCCCGACAAAAATAGAGACAACGCACCAAAACTTGTTACCTTAACAAGTCCATCCTCGTTCGAACTTCGTCCTAATTTAATGTACCGTAGTTTGTGATACAATGGCGTTTTTATCCTTCTCGTATATTTTGGCAACTGTATAGCGAGAGAAGTGGATTACATCTCAGTCTAGATCGGTCGGTTGCGGGGCGCGCACGTAATATACATAGTTATAGTGTCATTGCCCACGTGTCATATTGACGTGAGAGTGACATGAAGTGACGTTAACCGAATGCGCGTGACACGCCGGTGCGATCCGCCATGACGGTCACGTGACTCGAGCGAAATGAAATGACAGTTACGAACGTATTTTGAATTTCAAATTAGGAGTGCATTAATTAGCCGCGTTTATGTAAGCCAGCATCCGAATTATGGACTTAATGGCTGCGAAGTTTTAATTTTGTTACTGTCAAGTGTTAAAACCTCGATAAAGTTTATGTCAGTTGTGAAAGTTGGGTATAAAACAAGTTTCAAATTAAAGTATTGAAGACAGACCATTAATTTAGGTAAAATATTATGTTTTTGATACATATTGGCCGTAAACTTTTAAGGGTGTCCTAGCACACTTTGAATCTCTGAATAATATATAGTAATGAACAACTCATTCGAAATGCAATCGCCTATCGATTTGTGCTTAAAATGGGTTCTTAGTATGTATGGGTTTATAGATTTAAAGGGTTGTCGTATTGATACCTCTTTTATGGAAACTTAATATGAATGTATGAAGTTACAACAACATACATGCAACAACGTGTTTTGAAATTAATATTTATATATAACTGTTGTTAACTTCTATATATGTATGAAAAAAACTTTGTGTCACTTTCTAGAAACAACAAAAGAGAACACGTGTTGAACACATTAACACCAGAAACTAAATTGAAACAAATAAAACTTTACAACGTTAACCTCCGTTACCAACATTTTATGGCAAAAAAGCAGTATCTCACTTTGAAACTTTTAATTTGCGGCAGATAAACAAACGCGAATGTACTCCGGGGGCGATGTAAAAACGCTGTTTAGCGGGTAGTCGGCACACTGCGGTATTCCGAGATAACTGGGTCAGTTCTGCAGACTGAGAGGCGCCTGGACTATTGACTAGTCGCCGTGGCGCGGGGAACACGAGAAAAATAACAATATACCACTGTTACAACACTAATATTGGAATTTAGTCTTGGGAAGATTTATGTGGCAGACTTTTTGGTTATCTATAATTAGACTTTGATTGAGTCTACATTAGTTTAGTTAAGCTATAAATAATAAGTTGAGATTAATCAATGCTGCAACAATAAACAAGACGATTTGTAAAAATCTTTAAATAAATCGAAACTGAAGATAACTAAAATAATTAAACACGGTAGATGGCGCTAGCTGTAGTTTCAAAGCCAGGTGCAAATATTTAATGATTTTAAAAGAAATTATCATCGGCACTTAAGACTCTTCTATCAAGGAGTTGAAACAAAATAATAAAAAATAATGTAAATAAATAATGCTGGACAATCCACACAGTATTATCTAGCCGCAAGCTAAGCAGAGCTTGTGTAATACAATACAATACATAGAAATATATTTTCTATTATACAAAGCAAATACCCAGAACACGCGGAACAAATCTTTGTAGATCGTACAAACATTTGTCCCAAGTCGGAATCGAACCCGCAACCTCCTGCGACGCAGGCGGACCTTCGCCCGCTGCGCTACATAGGTCGTATATAATAAGAGGACTTGTCATGAAATTTAGCAATCAGACTAGAAGGAGAGTCCTAAATAAAAAGACCTTTTCTCAATGTTATGATTAAAAGCAATACCGTATATGGGTTTATTATAAGGGCAGAACCAGTACAGCTAACAAGACATTTGAGTGATATTGACTCCGAAGACACAGCGGCGCCTCCATTATTGAGCGATACGCTTGATAGAACAACGATGAAAGCCGTACAGTTTCAAGATAATAACTGTTTCAAGATTTATATAGCTAGTTTTTTATTCTTTTTTGTATAAGTATTACTATTCGTATTCATCATCTTGTTGGTCGTGTATTATTTAAATAAAGCCTTGGGATAATAAGTCACTGTTGATGGAACAATATTAGACGTCGCTTCAAAGCTTAACTTGAAAATTGTTCTTACTTTTTTTTAATTTATTCCTGTTTCATTTTCTTTTTTTTATTTGTAATTTCGTCGTCTTAACAGTTGTAAATGTGTTCTTTTTTATTGTTTACTAGTTCTGCCAAGTATCATGGGATTGCCAAATCAGTCTTTGAAATGTCACATTTCTTTCAAAAGGTTTCCAAGAATTTCATTCTTGACATAGGTGCACGATACACATTTTTTTTTTTAGTAATCTTTTTTTGAATAACCTTCTCCATGTAATTAGCCTGTACCTAGTCTAGAATACAATCTTAAGCGAATAATGTCTATACTCACTACCAATAGGTGACATGGAAATTAATGACTAAAATGTTGTTTATAATCGTCAACAGCGACAAACATATTTTTATTTTATTTTTTGTTCTTACATGAATACGTTGCCCCACACTAGGAATTTCTCCTGTATCGTGGGTGCGTTTACAAACATTTAAACTCACATACACAAACAGCCAGACCCGAAACAACTACCTGTAGGCCAAACAAATATTTATTCCGTGCGGGAATCGAACCCGCGACACGCGCAACGCAGCTTAAAATTGCTCAGCTGCTGCGCCAATCGTGCCGTCGTTTGAACTCTATATCTTCTTTTCTGATCTTCTATTATATACTAATATAACAATTTAGTTTGTTTGTTTGAACACGCTAATCTCTGGAACAGACGGATATGACAAATTATTATTGCATTTGATAGCCTAATTTTTGAGGAAGGCTATTTTCACATCAGGCTACGACCTATTTTGTAAATATGTGAGCACCATGTTGTTCAACATTATCATGTTATCTTTTAATACTGGTACTACTATAACACTTTCTATCTATGTACCTTTTGTAGTATAGTAATTTTATTTTAGGCACATCATCATTACATTTGATTATCTAAAAACATTGTAAAATATTTGTTTTGGATAAAGTATGATGTTGTTTGCGCATTATTTTCCATACGATACTACCTTCTGGAAGAGACAACTAAGAAAATTAAATTCTTCTTTTCATGGTTCCGTACCCAAGGGGTAAAATGGGACCCTATTACTAAGACTCCGCTGTCCGTACGTCTGTCTGTCTGTCCGTCTGTCACCAACAAATACTAAAAAACAGAATAAAATAAATATTTTTTTCCAAACAACAAGCGTGATTTTTTTGCCGTTTTTATAGATAATGATACGGAACCCTTCGTGTGCGACTCCGACTCGCACATGGTCAGTTTTTTCTTTTTATATTTCGTCAATCAAAAGTGCCTTTTAATGTTCTTATATGATTTTGTGTGTAAACCGTTTATATAGTGTTGCACAGTAGGATTCTCATCCCTCGGCACTAGGCCAAGCGTTGAAAATCAAACAGCGCGATTCCATTTAAGGGTTTATTAAGGTGTCGCATAATGTTAGTGAAACGGGCATTAAGCTCCGTAGAGTTAGCAACCACCACTGTCACTGAGAGATAAGCTCTAGTTCTGTTCCAGGTATAATTTCTTAAGATTATACTTAGAAACATCGTCAACAATAGAAGTAAATCCCACCTGACTAATATAGAAAGAGGAGACAATGACTCAGAAGGTCACCTCTATTTGGAGAGGAAAAGTATAGTAAAGTCAGAGCCACGTCCTGTGAAATTTATTTGCCAAATAGAACCTTACAGAATACTGGTTGGAATAATATTAGTTCCGGCTGAATTCGAACACAAACGATTTTAGAATAATTTAAAATATAGAACGTGTCATTTGTTTTGGACCGAGCAGATTTGTTTTTAATACTCTTGTAAGACATACGCTTAGTTAAAATAAATTTAAATCAGCGGAGTCTTGTAAGGTCTCAACCGGAGCCTACTAGGCAACAAGTAACTATTAATAAACCTCATAAAAATGCTCGTCATGACCAGTTTCACTATCTCCCTGCTATAAGATTGAAGAATCAAATTTAATAGATGGAACATGACTTAATGAATAACTGTAGAGAGCACTCTAGACAGATAGGCGCCTCTGTTGTTGTTGTCCTGTGTCACGAAACAGAAAATGATATCATTATGGTGTGGCACATATACCATTAGAAGTTTAATAATAATAGCTTCGAGGGTCGATTGAAGGTTAAGGCTACGCTTGCAAAGGTTGGTCCACGGAGTGACCATCCATGGCACTCCGAGACTTCTTCGTGCTTCAGAAACGTAAAGCCATTGATCCCGGCAGAAAGATTTTTCCCGAAATTCAGAGATCCCGAATCTCTGACAATCAGTATTACAAAAAAGTGCGGTGTTACCCAGTAACTGGGTTCTGGAAGCCAAATAGGTAGACGCTCACTGCATGGTATGGGAACTGCATCCAGCTAGACTGGTAGCTGACTTGAACATAGCTTGGAAAAGGCTAGGTGGATGATGATCATGAAATACAAGTACCTACTGTTTCAAAAATCCTCACCAAAGTGGTACTGAAGAGAAGAAGACCAAAAATATGGCCCGCGGAAAGTACAACTACAACCTTTTTAAATAATTGAGTAATCTCCTTATAACCGCATTTATTTTTGTGACCAAAATCCGTAGATTTTACTGCTTTTGAGTCAAACGGATAATGTGTAAAAAAAAAAACTTAATTTCCCTTGAACCTTATGGTCCCTGAAATAACAAAGAAGTCAAAGCGATCCATGGTCAAACAAAGTTTGAGTGCCACTGGTCTAAGAAATAATCAGCTAGGTACTATAGTTTATTACATCACAAAAGCTTTAAAAGAAAAATTCCAAAGTAAAAATAACACTACCCAGACGCAGCCATAGATTTCTGAAAACTGCATCTATCTATCGACGGAACGCTAAAAGAGCATTATTACGAGGTGCTAACAAACTTTTGTAAACAATACCAAAACGGTTTTAATTTCAAATTCAGAACAAGAGCTACTCCACCAACTACTTCTAAAGCTTGTGCTTACACGGGCAATTTGTACTTATTTCGATTGTCCATCGACGACGCGAGCATTCTCGAGGATGCTTGGGAATTCTTTGGAAAATGCACTGCCTGTTTCTGTTTTCAGTCTAATTTTTACGTCTCACGACATAAGGGTTAAAATGCAAAAACAAATCGCTCCACGCACCTTTTGTTTCGCGGATATTGACCATAAATGGCGGTGTATTTACATCTTCGTATAATTAAAAAATCGAAGCCATAACCTATATCTAACAAGAACATGATCACATAACACTGCTATTATCAAATCGACTCCTTGCGTAACAGTGTAGCTGCGCCATGTAATTCTTCAGTTACGGAAACTAGGCTTCCAGACAACGAGGTCAGATTGGGAGACGAGACGACGCCAGCCGTATCGATGTGAACAGCTGATGTTCCAAGATTTTAGTAACAAGAGAGCGAAGCCGGGCCGCGTGCACGCGGATTCTGGACGGAGTTACGCGCTTCCGAATATCCGGGTATATTTTTGTGAAGTGTTAGAATTTTCGGCAGATTGTTCTGCTTCGGCAGATTTTTCAGTTTCGGCTCCTGTTTAATATCCTTTAGGTACAGTGTTGGTATCGGTTTCGTGAGTGTTATGTCCGTAAATAATTTTATTAATTTGGTTCGTACTTTGATTTGTGTTTCCAAGACCATGGTTACGGTTTAAAATATCATTGATTTGTCAAAGATTTACATAAGCACTTAATTAGAAACATAGTTTTAATAATAACGTGAAGGTGTTAATTAAGATAGTCCACAGCGATCGACGTGCAGTTAGCTGGGTCTCAATTTTTTTATTCTGTGTAACATCTTTCGGGGTAGTACTTGATGTTAAGTTAGTAAGGCTGTCTGATTTTCAGGTTAGTGTGGTTGAGCTAGACCATAGTCGTCTTTCTGTACTTTATAACTTTTTAAAACTTTTCCTTTATGTATGTTGTACATAATTTCCAATGAGACAATCCCAATTATATTCTTGGAAAGAAGAAAGTTATTTTTGTATACTTTTTTACAAACAAATGTAGTAAGTGTTAGCAACATCTTAGTAATATTGTCTTGATCTAGATAGAACATTGGACTTTTGTAGCTATTTTCTTTGTATCAGAATTCTGTATTTCCATTCATCCTTTTAAGGAAACACGCTCATTTTATTCTTTTTACAAAAAATAAAACCAATGTTTGATGTCTTTAATATGACGGCATTCTATATTAAAGTACATATTTTCCCTAAATATCAAACAGGTAAAATCCAATCTATTTGGGCTTAATCCGTCAACAACTTTGACATGTGGTGGTTGCGACTTAGTGATTTTCTCTTGATAAGAAGCCGTCAAACGTTAGGAAATTTGTCTTACAACGTATTTTTTACTTTATATGTAAGGCTTTTGGATCTAGTTTCGCTCAATATTTTGTTGTAAAAGTTACCGTAGTTCAAACGACACGTGTACCTACCCACTTCATTTTCGATTTCATATCACAGCAAATTTCTTTCCTTCGCGTCAAAGAGCGATGATAATTAATGATTCATAGTAGACTATGACAGTAGGTAGGTAATAATTATGTAATTTCTGTTCGAATTTAACTCATATTATTCTTATTGATTGCCTAAAATTCAGTCCCACTTCTTGTGATAGAAAAGACAGCGAGAGCAATAGAATCAAATCAAATTGATAATCAGCCAATGACATAAATAAAATCCTACCGTACCCATAAATAATTACAACCTTATTCACAAAAATCATGTCGCATGTATTCCCCGAAGGGTTAGACAGAGGTAATGGTAACAAATCTACCTCTGCAAAATGTGTGTCTACTACATTAGAGAGATACATTTCTATAGGACATCCACGCCATTTTTAAATTGCTTTAATAATGGGTGACCTGATTCCATTCATCATCATCATCATCTGCCTAGCTTTTTCCCAACTATGTTGGGGTCAGCTTCCCGTCTACCCGGGTGCAGCTGAATACCAGTATTTTACATGGAGCGACTGCCTATCTGCCCGTCGCAATCCAGTTACTGGGCAACACGATACCTTCGACCCCCGTAAGTCTGATAACCGGTCTTAACTGGATGTCAGACTTTCAAGCTTTTGACTTCCCCTAACGAATGTCAAAGATCTACAAATGACAGCCGGGACCAACGGCTAAACGTGCTCTCCGAGGCACGGAGGAGTCTCGATATGTTACCAACGGTCACCCATCCACAGACTGACCTCGGCAAGCGTAGTTTTACCTTCGATCAACCCTTGCGGCTGTTTTTATTTAGCCGCAACCTTTTTCTATCCAAAATCCTTAAATGTTTGTCTTGACCTTTGCAAACCACTCACTTTCTACAAAATTCACGATATTTACTTCAGTTAGTTCAAAAATAGTCATCCGAATGCGTCAATCGTTGAGTGCAGATCAATCACTTTGCCAAATCTCGGGAATTGGGGTCACGGTACTTTTAATGTATCGATACCTGCGTAATCAAACCATTGAACAGACCGAAATACCACTTACATATGTGAGTAGGGGGCAAGATGTAATTTAACGATAGCCCAACGAGGATCGATTTCTATGCAATTGGCGAAGATGAAAAGGAATTAGAAACTCCTTCGTTACAAAAATTGGAAAAATCACGCCTGTAAACCCCGAAAGGTTAGGCAGAGACGTAGTAGTACACCCACATTTCGCCAGATATGTTTAAGTCCCATATACTAGGGGGCGAGCCTATAACCATCAACCGGGCAAAAATCCAGTACGTTATTTTATCAAATAATTCCTTAATTTATCTTTCTTTTCTTGTCTGATACTATCTATTGTCTTTTTCTTGGAAGCCCGTAATACGTGAGTTGGTCAATTTGTCAATAATAATAGAATGTCAAGTTGACAGACTTCATGACGCTTTCCTAGAAGTAGTTAGATATCTGCCACAATGTGGAACGTTAAGCCCTTCATAAAATCTACGACCTTTATCCTTTGGCCTTCTCCAAGTCGATACCGTTGGCGCAGTGGCTGAACGATTGGCTGCCGCGCTGCGTGTCGCGGGTTCAATTCCCGTTCGGAACAAATATTTGTATGGCCTACAGGTAGTTGTTCTGGGTCTGGCTGTTTGTGTCTGTGAGTTTTAATGTTTTACACCCACGCGGCCACGATACGGGAGAAATTCCTCGTGTAGGACAACGTTTAAAAAAAAAACCACAATGATCGGTCCAGAGCAGCCCTCATCCATTAGCTTCCTGCGATCTTCATCACATCGTCGGTTCATGCAAAACTTCAACCTTAAAAGAAAATATACTTAATCTGCATTAGTCGACGGAAGATTTACTACTTGACCGATTTTTGAAAGATTTCTACCGTCTTAAAAGGATGTTAAAACTAAAGAGACGAAAGTTTTTTATTCTCTACAGTCTACGAGGCGCCCTGTGCTCGGGTAGAAGAGATGTCAACTTGACAGATCGTTGTCTATTCTTAGTAGAATATTTATATGTTTGTCATTTCACTTCGCGTTTAGGAATAAGGAGGTAAATGTATCAAAAGCAATAAACGAGAACCGTGCCGTTGTTAATTTCTTTCGATTCGATACCGCGTGGTACGATAAGGATTCGATTACTTACAGTCGCAGATCGTGAAGATTAAAGATTGGCACAGATTATAAAAATACAAGTACAAATATAACGTATCGAATCTAGTGCCAATAATCCTTTATTATTTGCTGGGAAGCGGTGCCATCTTATCTCTTAGTGGAACTTAGAAGTCGAACCAAAATCCTTAAAAAATATCGGATTACACATACATAAACTTGCGCCTTTTTCCTATGGGGGTAGGCAGAAACGCACAGAACGCCACCCGCTACTATCCTTGCATATACTTCTTTCGCTTCGCTCACATTCACACATCCGGTCATACACGCACGCCGGTTGCGAGTAGTACGCACCTGACCTTTTTGAAGAACATCACCAATAAGGTCAGTGTATGTCCCACTAGGACGTTTCCGCTTACATCTGCCTTACTGTCTTATTGTCTACATTTGTTAATCGTCTTTCATTTATCCGAAACTCATAAACTATAAATAATAGAACACTGGTTTTGAAACATTTTTTTTTAATGAAACGTGTCATTTCAGCATAATGTCCTTTCCAGAACAGATGTTAATTATATCTCAATTTTAACACGTTGAACGCCAAATGACCGACAAACAATACATTTTCTTTTGTGTCTCGTTTTCTGTCAGTTAAGGTGTTAAGGTTACTGTTACTTTTAAAACTGTACCGTTGCTCTCGTAGGCCCAAACGCGTTGGATCCTGGTTTCGATTCCTAGGTCTTGCGAAGGGTTATTGTGTTTTTCTTCACTTTCCTTTGCCTTGAAAACCATGTAAAGCCATCCTGCGCGTCTCCTTCCGGTCGTGTCGGATTACCGTCCCAAAATTATAAAAATATAGTACTTAGTTAGAAAACAAGGGTCAGACCATCGGTTGCAGATTTTTTTTTTTCCAATGATCTAAACCAATATTTTGTCACGTTTCGAGATACGACCAATTCTTGTTCCAGCGTTGTTTTGTAGGTTCATACTACGAGTATATAATTATGTCACCCAAAGTAGATTTATAGTTTGGGTACTGGCTCCAGTTTGGTCGGTCAGTTTTTCTTAAGGTTTGTTTGTTCATGAAATGATTTAACAAGAACCAAAAGATTTATCGGCATGTCTTGAGAACCAAGTACCTAGGTACTTAGTACTAGTTCTCTGACCCAATCCATTTATTTTGAACTCGAATGAAGTAATTGCCTAGTAGGTACTGAATCTGTTTTGTACTGAGACACTATAACAGGTTATCATTTACTAGGTATCATCTTGGGGTTGAGACAGCAAATTGAATATTAAACAACATTGTCAATTTGTTATGCAGCGTTAAAACAGCTAAGCGCCTTACACTTTATCTATGTAACACTGATGGAATACTAAATTGCCTTTCACATTTTAGTAGGCGCTTGGCGATTTGAAGCGATGTCGCCAGCGTCGAATATCCGTACTTAATTTAGAGCTAAATGGGCCATTATTACTGAAAAATGTTAATTGAATAATAAATTTAGATTCAGGTTGTTACTAAAATAGACTTGTTTTGTTTATAAATAATTTATGGGACAAAAACATACATAGCAACCTACTTTTTGTCCCTAATCTTTTTATTACTTCTTCAATAACTATAAATGGTTTTTTCATAAATATAATATATGTAGGAAGGTGTTTTTCTAACACATTAAGCTGGACATAAGTGTAATGGTAAATCCTATATTAGCCAATCACAGATATAACTGGCCACATAGTAAGTCCTTTCTGTAGCACCCTAATGATACCTGCTTTCACCCATGTCAAACATCTCCCACCTACCTTTTTCATTCATCTCCCCAGCATTGATTCCAGCTTTGACAGTGAAGTGCATTGGGACTGAATAGCTTTGTAGACCGCACTTTCTGAATAGCTGTCACAGACTAAGTCTGAAATAGGGCATAATTGTGTTCCCGCCGTTTGTATTATGTTGCCTTGATCAACTTTCTGCTCGCCTGAAGGACGCTAATACACAGACACTGGTGTCCGCTTTGAAAGAGAAATGCTGTGTCCGTTTTTGTATTATGTCTGTACAAAGTTTTTTGCGAGGTGCGTTTTGCCGGTCAAAAATCATGATGGCTCCGCAGCTAGAACGTCGCTTTTCGTGCATGAAGGTGTGGGTTTAAATCTTTCGAGTAGGTATCCATTGACTTTTTCAGTTCATATGTACAGACGCCAGCAACCTACCAAACTGTCAAATTTTCCCAATCAAACAAGAAACTAACGCGTATGTAATAAAGTTGAAAAACTATAAAAGTAAACCTGGACTTATTATTAATATCAGTCTGAAATTGCAAACCCGTTTTGGTGCTTAATGCTCGTGTTTTCTCTATACGAGAAGAGGCCTTTGTCCTTTGTCCCAGTGGGACAGTAACATGCTGGTATTAGGTAAATTTTGTAGTTCTGTTTTGATGTTTGGGTGATGATGATGGTAGCTTCCACTACAGGTAGCCATAGTTATCCAAACTTGTTACTTTTGCACTTATCTTTGATTGACAGCCCTGACTTTCTTTCATCTCCTTATTTTTTTATCTGGAAAGAAAAGACTGATCTCCTTATCTCATTTTTTTTGGGGTCAGCGTCTGCGTGTCTTCTTCTTCCATGCATCTCTAATTGCCGTCATCGCAACAGACATTTTCTTACCATATCGTCTTACACACAATCCATCCATCGTGTCTGTGGTCTTCCTCTACATTTGTTGATAACATTTGTTCATATTCAAAACTTAGCTCATTCCTCTGCATCACATGAACTGTATTTAACCGATTTCCATACAAAAGACTGATAAGCAGTTATCAAGTACGCATATCAGTTCAGAGGAGTATGTGCCTTACGTCTCATAGAATCGGACCCAGTATTTGATACAAGTCATTCTTCACTACCCCGCCCTTTGAAGGCTTTAATTAGAAGTTCGTCAGTTTGAAACATATTCTACCGGATTGCGGTCGTAATCCGATTCCTAGCACATCTAGCTTATGTAGTTTGAAGGGATTAACGAGAGAATTAGCGCGTTTGAACCAGGAATGTTAGTAATGCATTGATCTGACGCAATTAATCTATAGCACGCACATACTTGGGCTTTGGCACGTGGCTATAGCCACGTGCCAATCAGTACAGGGATGGATACTAGGTAAAAGTATATTCAGTCTATTTAGTCCGTCAGTAAGATTATTAAAAAATATTGGTCACGTATTTTTTTGCATTCTCAAATGAATAAAAAGTGACAATGATATTGTATGTATAACTTTAATGAAGTTTAGGGCTGTTATGTTAATAGTGTAGCACAGCGTGACGTCACGCGCAATTTCAACGCAGAAATTTCCAAGAATTTTAAAGGACACTACCCTGGTACATCGATTGTCATCGATTAATGTCTGAGGAAGGTGTTCTAAACAATCGCCTATCTAAGCAATAGAGAAAAATACTTTACCCGACTCAAGGATGTAACCCAGGTCGCTCTTCAGAATCCGCAGACAATCTTGTTATAGCAAAGATATGGTATGGTCAACATTGGCCTAGCAATTTCCCACCTTAGGTTAGGTTGGTCTTCTCTTCTCTGCTGGCCGAATACTAATCTTGGTTGTACTAGTTGTGACTTTCTGGGTTCTGATCCTCGTAGCGACTGTCTACGATCTACAGATGACTGGAACATCGGCATAGCGCACTTTCCGAGGATCAGTGGGGCCTCGATTTGTAATGGATGGCCACCCATCCACAGTTCGACCTTGGCAAGCTTGGCTCAACCTTCAAAGCCTGTCTCACACAGCACAATTGGTTATAATACCAACCTGTTACTATCCCACTGCAGGGCAAGGGCCTCTTTTCATACAGATAAGGCACGAACATTAAGGTCGGCGGTAGATTCAGAAAGTCAATTCATATTAATTGAAAATCTCGCGTTGGTACATGCCGAGATTTGAACCAGCTCATGCCTGGACCACTGAGCCATCACAACGTCGACGTAGCAATCGTTTAACATTGTTTTTAATAAACTACAAAATATATTGCTAACGTTCACTGAATTGTATCGTAAGCCTCTCTGCCATCTAATATTGGATTTTTTGTACTCTTAAAAGTTCTAATAAGCTTCGAAGAGCGAGGCTGAAGAAATTTGAAGTATCTTGGCGTTGTATCGGAAGGCGGAAAATGTTCAAGTCTTTAGGTCAAGTTTGACGGTTCCTACTTACAAATCGTTGCGACGATATTGATGTTGTAAACACTTGAGAAAATCTACTGGCTGTATAACACACAGTCGATACAAATACAAATATTGAATCAAATCTTGAAGCAGGGATAACCTGCTCAGGTAGAAATTAACCGATGACTGCAGCCTGGTGTGCAAGTGTGGCCTTGTTCCATAAACAACGGGACACCTGAAAACGTGTGCTGCGTGCCCTAATTCCTGCACGATGCACGATTTGATGGATGCTAATGATTGTGCCAAACTCGTAGCTAATTTTTAAAACTATTTAAAGATTGCCATTGACACGCTAAGAAAAGGAGACCGCAGTGCAAGTGATGAGGGACGAGTCTATAGTTAATCATGGATCTTTGGGACTTTATAGAAATAAATAAATAATAAAATAATGCTGGACAATCCACACAGTATCATCTAGCCAAGTTAAGCAGAGCTTGTGTTATGGGTGCTAGATGACTGATATACTTAATGCAATACATTACATAGATAGATATTTTTTTATTATACATATCAAATATTCTGAACACCCGGAACAAATATTTGTAGATCGTACAAATATTTATCCCAAGGCGGGAATCGAACCCGCAACCTCCTGCGTCGCAGGCGGACTTTTGACCGCCGCGAAACATTGGTCGTCAAAAATGAAACCTTACTCTTAGCTGTCGTAAGTCAGTGTCTATTACGAAATTTTAAACAAAACACTCTATTGCGACTGATCGTCATCGTCTAGCCTAGCTTTTTCCCAACTATGTCGGGGTTAGCTTCCAGTCTATCCGGATGCATCTGAATACCAGTATTTAATATGGAGTGACTGCCTATCTGACCTCCTATAGCGAATGATTATTCGAATGATGAAAAATTCAGAGAGACCTATGTCCAGCTTTGGACCTGGCTGAGTTGATAAATTGATTCACAAATTACATGTTCCACAGAGACTTACAAGTAGGTACAGGTTTGTTTTATTGGGAATCGGGAATACCTAGTATTCCCCGAAAGGTTGGGCGAAAGTGAACCTGTAGTACACCCACATTTCATGAGTTATGTTTAAGTCCTATTTAATAGAAGTTGAGCCTATCACCATCAACCAGCCACGAATACGGACTCCGAACCGCAAAAAATGTGATGGAATAACCCAATATGCTGCTAATACTCCGGGACCTCACGCTCAGCAGTAGCGCTTGTGACCACTTGACCAATGAGGCAGTCGAATTAGAAATAATGTAATCTCATAAGCCTGTTATATCCCACGGCTGGTCGGCTTCCGAAAAAGAAAAGAGGGTCTTCTTATTGTCCTTTGCCATTGCAGGCCAGCCTTTTTGGTAAGAGTCAAGTTTGTCCCTTCATCTTTATCTCTAGACTAAATAGAACCCAATCACTGGTTTATTCAGCCCACAGCTCATCTGCCCTGTTCGCCCTAATCCCTTTGAAGATTAACAGCTTTCCCGGTAACATTCGTAATTCTGATTTTCTCGCACAGATTATGGGAGGGAGTTAACCTAACAGAAGGTAGGATTTATCTAGGTAAATACTAAAGCACTAGAAACACACTGAAAATTGATTTACTGTTATTTATCCCGAGGGATGGAAATATAAAAATTGAAAATATAGTAAGGATAAGTGATGAAAACTGTTTTTAAACTTGTAACTTAGTACCCAAGGTTGCAAAGGTCAACTAGCTGAACCCAAATTAACCCGTAGAACTTTGAACCAAAATACTATTGTTAGTGCATTCTGGGGATGTCTTTGTTCGTACGTGTCTAAATCTGATTTATTCGGAGATCCTCTATTGATTGTAGTTATAGAATAAGCAGGAGTTCTTACTATGCATATTGACGCTAAGAGAGCGCGTTCGGTTTTTACCCGATTACGGCGGAGCCAAAAGAAAATTTTGACAACCTATGTGTGTAATGTATTGTATTAAGTATATCAGTCATCTAGTACCCATAACACAAGCTCTGCTTAGCTTGGGGCTAGATGATGCTGTGTGGATTGTCCAGCATTATTTATTTATTTATTTAAAATGACATGATTTTAGCAGTCCTTTTACTCGTCCGATTTTGATGGGTGAGATGTCAATCAATTCGTTATTATGGTTTGGGTGACATAGGCTACATTTATTCACTTCGTCGCTTTTCTAGAACGGCTGTGTGTAAAATAACTTTGTAATAAATAGTGCAACAAACTTTTAAAAAATGGCGATGGTTGTGTCGAGAAAATCGAAGTGTTGTTTATTTTCGCTGTTCTTATTAGTGACTATGGGCATAGTGTTGGCCGTGATATCGACACTGGGACTGTTAGATAAGAAGAAGGAACACCACTACGCTGTGGCTGAGAAGTTAAGTCAGACGTCGGCGCCCCAGATCGTGGAAATCGGTCATGTAAGTAGACAAGTTGGAAGATTATATTGGTAACTACTTATTGTTACCAATGTTTTCAAGAAAATTAATGTTATTGTATAAACCATATATTCCAAAATATTGCGCGTATGTAGCGCTACGGTAAATAGCTAAAAAGCCTGTTGAAGTTAGCTGAAGTGTTGGTGAAGAAAAAGGTATTTTAATAAGATTTATGTGTCAGATTCCAGTGACTTATGGTCATCAAACCTAATTATTTTTCCTATAAAATTAACTACAAAACATTTTTTCTCTTATATTAGAAATTAAGTCTAATTGTAGATTTATATTCGTACTTCTTTCAAACAACACTCATTGCTTTTTGAACCTTATTAATTTTAAAACCGCAACTACACGTAGGACTGAAGCCGTTAGTACCAAATCACCTACTAATAGTTCGCTCCTTCTAATAATAGTTAAGTACTATTAAACCGTAAAACGGCGATAGTTGCGATAAATCGGTACAATCCGGACCGGAAAAGCCTTCCGTAAAACCGGCTCTTACCGAAATGACCGTACTTTTACGTTACAACGTTATTACATTTCACCAAATTACTTTGACCCGTCTAAGTTTAGTGTTAAAAAAGATTTATGGCTCTGAATTTATTGGCTACCTGTGACGTGACACTCCTAAAGTGCCGACGAGGTATAAAATTAATGGCATTCGCATGTCTTCCGAATTGGTTGAGAAAAGATAGCCTATTCAATCTTGCCCTTTCTTTCGGTTATCCCTCACGTGCTGGATGCGGAGAGTTAATGGGATTTTAGATCCTTGAAATATTGACTGGGCACAACTACCTGCATTTGTTTAACTGTGGAGCTGAAGCCTGTGCCCTTTTGCTGGGAGATCAAAAAGCAATTTAGAAACACTTCTGTACCTCAGTTAAGAAGGAGAAAGCGAGATTTTAAATGTCAAAGAGTTAAATCCTTAAAAGATTAACCACCCACGCTTTGGGTCTTTGCACTTTGCGGATTAAAAGGAATAGGTTATAGTAATAATAAGACAAGGCTGTTATTGTCCCTCTGCAGGGCAATAGCCTCTTCTCATAAAGAGGAGGCACGTGTATTATTGCACTAGTCACCACTCTTGCTCAGGGCGGGTTCAAGATTTTTTATTAGAATTTTAAGTCTAAACAATATTATCATGAATTGAAAAAACAATATTGTTACTTAACCGTATTTGAACCCACAACCCCATGCATGCTTGAATAGGCTTCAACCACCACGTATTGAGGCTAATGCGTTATGGCAGCCCACGAAATTAAAATTTCTTTTGTATTTTTTTCCACTTTGCAGCTCAGTATTAGGTACCTGCTATGTTATTGAAAAAGTTATTCGCGGCCGCAACAAAACAAACTTTTCTCTAAATATAATCATTAAAATCACCATTACAATTCTCTAAATTAAAATTGTGCTCAAATGTCACGATTTTGTGAAATGGTCATTTAATCGCAGAATTTGAACATAAAAAGGTGTATAACCTTTTTGAAATACAAATTTCTAACGACCGCGGAAAACATTTTAAATAACATACAACCTATTACTGAGCTGCTAACTGCAAAAAACATAAAATCGCAGGCTGCCACAATCATCTTAATTTAAAATTCTTATCAATGAGGACTCAGAGAGAAACCTTCAACAAACAAACCTTCTCTAAAATAGACCTAAGACAACTTAATATGATGTCTATATCTATATTCCCCGAAGGCCTAGTCAGACGTGAAGAGCACGCCCAATTTTTGCCAATTATGTTCAAGTCTCATGTAATACCGGCCTTATTCAAGTCCTGACAATCCAAACTTATTCACTCTAACCTAAAGTACCACAGACATATCATTTTCTATGATTTGTAGGCCTATCTAAGGTCATTACTATACCTATTCCTAGCATTATCTAGGGGATATGAAGCGTTATTACTGGGAATTGTCTCGCAAACCCGAATTGCTTAAGAGTAACTACCACGTTATCGTGTAGCTACATTCAGGCAATAACAATTTGTAGCTATATGCGGTAGAAAAAGTCGGAGGCTGTTAACAAAAAGGGCTCTTGTGGGTATAGTTAGGTCTCCAAAGGCCTTCGGTTTGTCGGATACAGTGTAATAGTAGCCGTTCTTTCGATGTACTTGTTTGTATCGACATGCTTATAGGTCGATAGCGTTTATGTAGAAAAAAATGTGTTCGTAAAAATGGTTGTAGAGTACATAATTATGTAGTTATGGGTATATTATGTGGGTTGTTGTGTTTTGTTTTTGTTACTTTTTCGTGATACGTGCGATATTAAGCCATTGATCTAATAATAGCAGCTTCTTACAATCCCACTGCACCACAAATGCCTCTTCTGATACAGAGAAGGCACGAGCAGTAATCACCACGCACGGGTTGGAGATTTCAGAGTTATATTAAGTATAGGGAGTAAGTAGAAAGTAGGAGTACTTTGGAAGTAAGTACGTATGGATTAAAAAGATCACATTCGTACTTGCCCGGGATTTAACCCACATCCTAACGTATGAGAGGTGATCAGGCAAGGCTATAACGATAGTATAAACAAATGAATTATTTCATTTGTTTACCTACATTTCATTTGCCGTTCTATTCAATAATGTTTCTAAACCGAAACCTAAGTACCTACTTAACTCACATTTAAGTAGCGATTACTTTGTGAAATAAGAATTACATAGAAGTTTAACAAAAGATCGACATATTTCATAACAGTGGTTTCAAAACTACTATGTTCGTAAGTAACTATATAAAATTTCAGCCAAAACTTTAGAAGAAATCGCTTTTGAACTTTACGTATTAATGTTCGTGATTGTACAAAAACACATTTAGCGAGATTACTACCAGAGTCCATTATTTACTGAGAGTATTTGGGATGATATATGAACTAAAAGGCACCCTAATGTTCATTGCAGCCATAACACGCGCCAAAAGTAAGATTACATTTTCAACTTTTATTTTAGTACACTACTGTTAGAACTCCATAAATCAAAGGTGTATTTTTCTTTTACCAATTTTCACCTGTGTCATTCTTAGTTAACATCGTGTAGTAATGTGGCTGTGGCTCAGTAGTGAACATCGCCTTTCATGCACGAGGTTTTGGGTTCAAATCCGGGCAAGTACCAATGTGACTTTTTGAATTCATACATACATAAATATGGGGGTTGGCAGAAGATACGGAACGCCACCTGCTACGGCCATAAACCTTAATTAATTATTATGCGATTTCTAAGTTTTCATTACTGACATTAGTGAAGAAAAACAGCGTGAGAAAATATATATAATAAGCTGAGTAATCATCATGATCTGCCTAGTCTTTTCCCAACCATGTTGGGGTCGGCTTCTGGAAGCCGACCCCAACCCTAACCAGATGCAGCTGAATACCAGTATTTTACATTGAGTGACTGCCTATCTGACCGCCACAACCCAGTAACTGGGCATCACAAAGCCCCTTAGTAAGACTGGTTGTCAGACTTTTGGGCTTCTGACTCGAGATCTATGAATATCAGCCGGGACCAACGGCCGAACCCGACCTGAACATAGTTAGGAAAGGGCTAGGCAGATGATGACCTTTTTGGTATGAGAAGAGACCTTTGCCCTGCAGTGGGACAGTTACAGGCAGGTATAATATTCTAAGTTGAAAGTTCATATTTGTACTACAAAATGTAACACGTGAGGCTATCAATTTCATTTACACGCGCCGCCTATTGTGTGATTTTATACGGGGTGTCCTAAATCCGTTTAAGCTCTAATAAATCACGGTGTTGAAAAAATTTGCGTTATTTTTGCGTGACGGGGTCATTGGTCATTATTCGGGGCGTTCTATTATCGCCAGGGTTAGATCGACCAGCAGGGTCGTTTTTCATTAAAAGCCGAATACGCGATAAAAGGGTTAGCGTTTCGACCTTATGTAATAGAATGAGGGCTTGAAGGAACGGCTTGGTACCTGAAATCTTTACGGAAATTCAAATATGGATAAACTTATTTTATTTATTGTTCCTGCATAAATCTAAATTCAATTATAGAGTCACACAATTATGAACTTAAACATTATATTTAATGTTTAAAAAAAATATCGATACGGAATTCATTCTAAAAAGTCCTTATTAACTTTATTATACATCGGTTATATACTTTTATGTTAATCATTTAGCAAAAATGAATATATTCGGAATTAAAATTTAAAAAATAATCAGAATGGAACTTCAGCCCTCGTATTATTCAAAATTATCTTTCCATTTCGGCAATGAAGAATCGTAACTCGTATAAATTAGGTAAGGTTAGGTAACCTATTATTGAAGCTGAGCGTCATCGTTATCGCCTTCCATTTTCGAATGTGAACCGTTGAATAAAAATGGTTGCCCTACATTTATATAGAAAATAAAATAGCCGCAGTCGGGAATTACTTTCAGTCCAGCCTTTTGGGGTCATGAAAATGGAGGTGAGTCCGACAAACTCACTTTAGGCCCGCAGTATTTTTAATTAAAAACATTTTGGGATCGACATTTTTGTTTTTCCTTTTATTTTATAGGTTTTCCTGCACGGTTTAGTGGCGATGCGGTGCTTTGTTATATTTGTTGCCATACTATTTCGTTACTGGCAACTCTAAAAAGAGCAGCGCTATCTCAAAAACTTATTTTTATTTCACTATAGGTGCTTTTATTTAAGTGGTTTGTCATACGAATTTTCATCTGCGTCATTGTAAATTAACATCGTGTATTTATGTCGTAGTAGTTCAGTGGTTAGACTTTCGCCTTCCATGCACTTGTGTGGCTTTAAATCTAGGCACTTAACAATGTAACTACTTTAACTCATATGTAGGTACTTTCTAAGTTTCTACAAGTAATCTTAGACGTTACTGACATTTCACCCTTGTCAGTAATGGGAAACATAGTGAGAAAAACTGGACTGTAATATAAGTCTTAATCGCCTACCCGCCGTGAGCACCTGGCATTATAAACTCCAATTTCTATATATTCATGTTTTAACAGATAAATAATTTATTTTTACAAGCCTGGTGATTAATGATCGCGCTTTCTCTGTATGAGATTGCCTTTGCCATGCAATGGGAATTAATTTACAATTCCAAATAATTTTGACAGAAATTGCTTAAAAGTTAGAAATTCAAAATCTGTTTACGTACTTACACAAATATGATGACGTTAAATGACAATGATGATGAAATATGATGAGGTAATGTATAAAATATAGGTCGCAGCTAACTAACACAGTTTTCCCACAAAACAGAGTCACTTTTGATCGTCAGCAATTTCCGAGCATTTAATTAACGCCGACACAATATCTAGACAGAACTATTAGCACAAAGCTTTAATGTTCTATTAGCTAACGAATGCCCGGGAACTATTCTCAAAGTGGACGAGAAATGTGGCATAAAGTCATATGCGGTATTCAGAGTAAGAAATGTGCTGAACATTATACTCGCTTTATTGTGTGTTAAAGCCTAGTTTATTGCGAGTGCCGTCTTGCTGCGCTGCTTTGTGCCTATTTATTTTCTTTTATGAAAAATGTGACGTTAAGAAGTTAGGTTGTACATTCTTGTTGTATGCTCACTTAATAATATTTTCATGTAAAGCATTATTTGACACATATTGGTCTGCATCATGAACTTCATTTATAATTATAAAGTTACAACTCAATTTTAACAATTTTAAATCAAGCAATCAAGCTTATGAGAAACGAGTAACTATTACGTGAATTACGCTATAAAACGTCAAACAACGTAATACGATTGTGATTGCCATCGTTTTATAAAAGATTAACCTACCATTTCTGTTTACTACTTATTTTCCATATTATTAACAGATTGGGCCTCGGCCCTACACAGTTGCTAGTTACAAGTTAGCCGGCATTCTCAAAAATAAGTGATCACTCAGAAAACAGTAGTCAAACTCTAGTGCTTCAAAGAAAAGACTACTTATTTAAACTTAAGATAAAGAAAACAAGACAGTTATTAATCAATTACTTTGCAATGTTTAAACCGCAATAATTCAAAAACTATCCGAAAACATAGCATTAAAATGTAAGTTAAAGAATGACATCAAGAGTATACAAGAGTAATAGATTTATAACAATAGGCATAAGAATAAAAAAAAACGCAGTAAACTAAACTTAGATCTGTAACCCATCTGGATAAACGTCCCACTGTTTGACTTACCAAATAAGGACCTCATTACGGCAATGCACACACTCGATATTATATCGCTTGACATCAGAATCTAACCTTCACACTTCAATTCTGACAAGCAGCAGTAATTAGATCGCGCTACCCGTGAATAGAACTTAGCACTTTGACAAAGAGATGTGCAGATGAATAGAACTGGTGACTGTAGCTCCAGCGTAATGAATTTCGGCACCTAGATGGCGCTGGTGGCAAAGTGCCCTAGGTTTGCTATTCAGTTTTGTTTCAAATGAAGCTTTTCAATTTCAAAAGATGGTCTCCCCTATTAAAATTCAAGCCTTTTTATGTTCTAGTACAGCTATTTAATTGTAGTTACCTTCTTTTGAAGTAAGCAACAATTACTTAAATCGAAGCTGAATATAATTATACTTGTTTATATTAAAATATGAAGAAATAAAATCAAAATCAAAATTCATTTATTCAAATTAGGCTGAGAATCAGCACTTTTTGAACGTCAAAGACGTTTACATAAGACAGTCCCCCAAAACGCCCACCCTTCAATAAAATAAATAATCGCAATGCATCGAAAAATTCATCGGCTTCACTGTCAACGGGAAAAGAAGGCTGACAGCAATGCCAGATTTAATGGCAATGCTGATTCTTTGGCTAAGGCCAGCCCTCTGGTCACGTGAAGAGTCGACCAAACGCTTTGCGATTTCTCGAAAAAGTTTCTTTCTTATAAAAAATTGAAAACCACGTTCAATTTGTAAAATAAATTGTAATTTATAAAAATAGTAGAGAAGGTTTTAATATGTGGTTTGAAAGCTAATAAAATGATAAAAATTGTTGAAAATGCTATTTGAATCAAGTAAAAGCTAAGTAACGAAAAACGTTTGGAATGACTATTAATATTATTATTTTATTATATTATTTTTAATCAATAGTTCCTAATGTTGTTACTAGGTATTCCTAATGTTGTTATTGAATAATTTACGAAACTTGATAATACTTTACGATTAAAAAAAAATACCATAAAAAATTAAATTTATTCAACCATCCAAGCTTGGGCCGTCATTTTCAGGAATTTACGTAACAAACGTAGGAAGTTCAAGTGTCAAACTTAACTGGTCGTTTTACATAACCTTATGGGTTGCTCCGTTTTAAATTTAGTGCACCGTGGCGCACGCGGTCGTGTGCATGCGTCGACGCACCTTTAACGTACCGGTTTGCGTTTTTATTTTCGGTTTTCTTGCAAAGGTTAATGCTCTGTGAATTTTATAAAGTGTTTTAGTTACGTTAAATTTTATTTATACTAGATTTTTTTGTTAAAAAAAGAAGTTTTAATTGATATTCATAAATTATTTTAATTGCCAATTACTAAGTTGTTAAAGGAGATCTTATCAAACAGATCATTCGAAATTCCGAACTTTTTCTAAAATTTAAAGTAAAATAAATAAATTTTAAATTAGTAGTTAAAACTTTTCATAATTTGACATCTAAGTGCACACTAATTAACAATTAATTGGTTCGACTTTCAAATATTATTTATTCATGAACACTGAGAACATAATTTAAGTTGTAAGTTGTTTAGGAGCCGCGATATTTTTATAAAAAGACCTTGTTGTAAAGTTATTTCGTTCTTAAATTCCTTATTTTTTTTTAAATTAATGTTTTGCACATTAATTTGTTGAAGATATTACCAAAATATTTACCTGAAATAAGTAAGATACATAATACTACCTCAACTCAAATGTACGTATGTATACGTCTATCTTTACTTCCAGAAATAAAACAAATGAATTGACAGGAAACAATTTGATTCTTCGAATTCACTTGGTCCCGTTAACTCAGCTAAAAGGTTAGTCGTTCATTAGCGTCTCTGAATTCCGTTTTAATTCAATGGAATTAAGCTATTTAAAGGAAGTAACTACCTAAGCTATGAACAGACGTTTACATTTTGAACAAGAAATCTATTTTCAACTTAATATGTAACTTAATTGAAAGATCATTTAGAGAGATTTTGGATTTCCACAGTTTTATTTTGAATACTTACTGTGTCCCGCGGTTTCATCTGCTTTTAAAGGTAGGGTTAAAAAGCCTATTTGTATAACCTACTTCAAGAATTGGACTAATTAATGCATTTTTTTTTAATATTACTGGCCGTTCCGGAAATAAGCGCGTTAAGACAAATAAATTGAACAGACTCTTTAGTTTTATTAAGTATTGATTTGCTTTAAAAAATAAATATAATAATTTACGTTTTTGTCTACCTAAGTCAAAGAAACTCCGTAACAGTTGTTCAAACACTTTTCTATAAGTATCTGTTCCGGTCGATTCGAAAGACAATAACCCTTAGAAAGTGCCTGTATTACGATGTGTGTAGACGGTGAAACTGAACGGTCGATAAACTGTCACTCGATATGAGATCGACTTTGAGTCGATTGCTAACGATTCTCGTGGTACAGGGTGCGTTCCAAGAACTGAAGCTATACGGATCCCCGACACAGGCTGAAGTGCAGTGTGTCAACACCTTTGAGGTAAGCAGATTTTATTTTAATAATATTTTTTTTTTAAGCCCGTTTAAAGGAAACGAAAAATATATTTTTAAAAATGGTACTTTCTACTTTTTATGCATATCATTTGTCCCTCTCTATCAAGTCCATGAAAAGGTTGTCTATAATAGATCGCTTTTAGCCATAAGGCTTCCCATTGTAACGATATGTAACTTAACTTTTTTTTACTGTAAAGTTATCATTAATAAGTTTTTATAGTGTACATTAAAAAGTTACATTCTATTGAAGTATTAATGTCTTAGATGATCTCCAGTCAATGTCTTCAATTTCATTGAATCTTAAATATAGTTTCATGAAAGTAATTATCCTTAAATTCCATAGTAGGTTATCATTTAGGTATCTGTTACCTTTTTTTTTTGATCCGAGGTGGAAAATCCTCGGAGGGGTCTATCAGACTCTTACTGACTAAAAACTACCTCGGTGTTCCATCTCACACCTACACCGGGAGTCGCGGGAACGTAAGATCTTCCCGGCTGGAGGTATCTGCTTTACCTAGCGTAACTTAAAGTTCAAGCAATAATGCTAACTAGATCCCAATTCAATTCTATAAAATTGAATCCACAATCATAGTATCTGTTCCACAGAATTCACAGAAATGTACAATTTTCAACATTTTGACAGGAATCCGGCGATGGAGACGAGATTGACATAGACAATTACTTGGTGATTACAAAAACTATAATTGATCGCTTTTCACCAGAATGCTATCACTAACACGGTGTGAGTGTGGCGTCCTAATTCATTCACTGTTCATTGTCACCCTAATACATTATGTAACCACTAACAAAATGATAGCAGCACTACCCTTTAGGCATCATGTTCTACGATAAGTGCAAATTATTAATCAGTACCTATCAATCACTGAAAATTAAACGCTACCATTAAATTGTACAGGGATGCTGGTAGTATATCTATTCAGTAGCTAAGTATTCGATACGATTTATAGGCATGTATTATAATATTTGCACTACCCTCACAAAGCTTTTGTGTACTGTTTTAAGATAAAACTGCCATCCGCGCCGGTCGATATTTATAAAAATCTAGCCGTGAAATCTTCAGTGAATTAACGGTGAAGTGATCCGTTAGAGTTACCCAACTTCAGTGGTCCTGTTTAGAGACTTAAATACTAGCTTTAGATAAAATAACATGGCATAAAAAAGTGTGATTAGGTACGAGTATAATCTCAATTCTCGATAAATTGCGAAAATGTAATTATTTGTCGACCTCTGGTATCAATTCGGTGACACTAACAGCTTTCCTCATCGCTGACATCACCCCAAGTATTCGAGGGAGACTTATTTGAAGAACATGCTATAAAAAAAAATAGCTACAACATTTTTGGTGTTCGAGGCTATTAAGCTATGTCCTCAAAATAAATCAGCGGGTGGTGATGGCAACTTGGACCGGAGTCGATGGAGGCAGACTGTCCGCTTAGTCCTTGGTATGTAATTATCAATCTGGTTGTATTATACTACTAAATAACTTATCCCCATTCTTTAGTCAGTCCCTCATTACTGAGGATCGTGGAAACAGAGAAATATCTCCGTTTCTCCGCTACGCTGCCTCGCCCCGCTCCAGTGGACTGGCAGCCTAAATGGGTTCAGTGACCACGACGATGAGGAACCGATTAAAGACTGGGGATAAGTTATGCAGTAGTATCATGCAACCAGAGTGTTAATTACGCAGTCTGACACAGCTTTCCTGTGTATACTACAAAAAACCACTGTCCAATAGCGACTCTGTTTCAGGAATAACAAGTGAAGGCTGTCTGCATTCTAAAGAATTGACAGCGTCGCAAATAGCTAAAAATCCTTTCGCTGTTTAGAAAAAACTATCAGTACTACTATAACAAAGCTTCAAAATATCACTCGGTAGTGCACTAAAATATTGATGGTAAGGTAAGACATGCAATAATTACTATCGAAACACTAACTATTTACATTTACGTGACAAAACAGCTGTTTTACACATAAAATTCACACATGATTCAATGTGGTATTAGTGCACTCTGTTTTCAATATTAATGTACACTATAGAGCAAAATTTCATAATATATTTAAGAAAAATAAATCAATTCAACAAAATATTTGACATCTATTTGCGATGCTCCCAACTTTTAGAACGCTTAGCCCTAAATACGAAAAACAATAAAGGCGATAAATAAATAATAATAAAAATAATAATAAAAAAATAGGAATAAAGGATTCTATATATAAGAATATAAGTAGGTATCTTCTAAGAATAGCCTCATTATGCCACTTGTACTTAAATAGAAGAAAGTCTTCAACTCAATGATAATTATCTAAGTTAAAATAAAAAGAACAATATAATGGTATCTTCAAGTCATTGACATCGTTTAAGACAGAGGTGATCTTTATTGCAACGCGGAGATAACACCACTACTCCGCTAGCGTACTACGTGCTGTAATAAAACAAATTGCCAGCAAAATTGAACTTGTTTACTTAACTAAATGGGCACAAATAGATGCTCAAGGCATTATTTTATTGTTTCTTATATCCTTGACGCTTTACGTTGGTATTTCCGTCTAAATTGAATCTGGTCAGTGAGGAAATTGAGATCTCTGGTGGGTCAGTGGTGGCGGCCCCGACTTGCGAGTTTTTGGTCGTGCCTTAGACTCCAACCAGGGACTTTACTTAGTGTAATTTATTCCGTCAATGCCGCGCTTAAAATGGTGAAGAAAATATAGAACCATAAATTTAAAATCTGACTTCCACTAACCTGCACTTTGCCCACTCTCTCTCTCTCTCAGAGGATTTTGTCTCAGCAGTGGGAACGTTATCGGCAGTGAAGATAACATAGTGATAACATAGTGGCACGGTTGGCGCAGTGGCTAAACGATTGGCTGCTGAGCTGCGTGTGGCGGGTTCGATCCCCACACGGAACAAATATTTGTATGGCCTACAGTTTTTCCGGGTCTGGCCGTGTGTGTATGTAAGTTTAAATGTATGTAAACGCACCCATGATACATGAGAAATTGTGTCTTCGCAAGCGCTGCTGCTGAGCATGAGATTCTGGGTTCAATTCCCGGGTCGATCAAACTGTTACTAGGTCTTTCCATCAGGAACAGCCTGGAGTTTTGGATTTGTAACTGGTTGATGATAACAGGCTTGCCCCTTATTTAATGGGACGTTAAACATAACTGGCAAAATGTGGGTAATACCTACACCTCTGCCTACCTTTTTGGGGATTACTAAGGGCGAGCGTATTTCCATCAACTGTTAACAAATCCAGATTCCAGATAATTTTTCTCTAAAAAAATAAAACACTTAACAAGATGACTGTAAAGAGTTTTACGTTTTCAGAGAGAACAATGCATGTGGTTGTTTTATGTTGGTAGTTGACAGTAGGTAGATATGGACCAGCCTAATGTTATGTATCTATTGCCAATACGGACACAGACACAATCGGTATATCCACTTGACATGTGAGCGATCTAGATCAGATGATTCCTGACCTCAGTTGCACGTTGACACTGCCTACAACAAACAGTCATATCGTAAACAAACTCCGTACCAGAACATCGGATTGCAATCATATGGGTAGAGGACTTAGTGAGAGGAGCGGGGAAATAAAATACTGGGTGGGAGGACACAAACCTATACCATTAGTTAACTACACGATTCTAGATGATGATTGATTCCAGCGTTGAAATTTTTCGACGCCTTTTTCTTTTTTCTTGAAGTTAAAAAGTAATTTCTTTGTACCCCAATGAGATAATTAATTTAAAAGTTAATAATTTACGTCTCTCATTAAAAATCTCATTGGGTTAAGTAGAAATCATGATATTAAACAGTTTAAAAAAAAACAGAAAAATTCCTAGAAATTCGGAAAACCTGACGAAAAATTTAAAGGGTTCCAGAATTATGTGCTGAACTAATAGTATCAGTTTTTACGTCGATGACCCTACCAACCTTTATACAAGGCGACTTCCATTGGAAATAAATCCAATTTCATTTCATTGCAGAGGGCATTTTATCCTTGAGAAATATTAATAAATTCCCCTAGTCTTGAAGTATTTAGATTACCAGCTTCAAGAGCAAAAAAACATGATTAAAATAGTACATTAAAGTCTAGAAATTATATTCAACTAAAGTATTTATTCCCCACACGTAATATCAAAGCTTTTAATCTTGTCAAACATTTTTATTTAATCTCAAGAAGTTTAACGACTCAATTCAATTTTTCAACTCGTGTAATGAAAAAGTTTGTAACAAATTACTACTATTGTCCTTAATGTCATAAAAACTGTGTAGCGTGTCTTTTTAAGTCTTTCTAGACTTTTCAAATATTTCAAAGTTATTGTAGAATAGAGAAAAGATTAAGTGTCACCATTATGGTATTTGATTGTTAATTGGATTACTGATTTATACCCGACACATAGAGCTTGGAAACTAATACTGGAAAAGTATAAAAAAAAGGTTGTGGGTGAACCTGGGCAAGTACCAATGTGAATTTTCCAATTCATATGTACTTTCTAAGTTTATCTTGGACATCACTGACATTGGTGAAGGAAAACATCGTGAGGAAACCTGAACTTATATAATTAATATAAGGCTGAAATTGCCAACACGTCTTGAGCAAGCGTGATGATTAATGCTCATGCCTTCTCTGTATGAGAACAGGCTTTTGCCCTGCAATGGGCAATGGAAAATGCAAAATGCAATGTAATAGGCTGGTACTTTGATAAAAAAAAAAACCAACAGCAAGAGAATTCCAACAACGGGACTTACACATAATTGCCAAAATTTGGATGTACTATAGGTACACCATGAGTACACCCCTGCTTAACTCTACATGACTACAGGTGAGCTGTTATAATGTATGCTGTTATGTGAGTAAAAAAAAAACTACCACAGAGCTCTGAAACGCCGCGCCGCGAGTGATAGATTACTGATTATATTCAAGTCCACGCAAGTTGCGTTGTCACAGACACAATTACAATTGTCACATGCCATCACTTTATATGAGTAATGGCCAGTAATCGTTGACACTGACTGACACGATTAGTTTGTATGGAAACGGCGTTTCCGTTCTCTGTGGTTGCTCATCAAATAAAACATAACATCACACCCGTTTTCCCCAAAGGCTTAGGCAGGGGTGTATCTACAGTACACCCATATTTCGCATTAAGTTCTAGTTCTTTATAATAGCGGGTGAGCCTATTACCTTCAACCGGGCGTCCATCCAGACCCCGACCTTCTTCTGAGAAACCCCAGTTATAAAAACCCAGGACCTCATGCTGCAGAGCAGTAGGGCCTACAACCTCTACATCGACGAGGTAGTTAAAGGTTGAAATACTCTGATCAATATTCAAAATAATCGCAAGTCCAACAGCTCCCCACTCTTTCTGGTGCACTCAAACCGCACCCTTAGCGACTAGCGTACGTATCGGTGTCACATTGTCAAGTGAAAGTCTACATCATACTGTCGTGTTTACATTCGGCATTAGATTTCAACTTCGGATAAACCACGCCACAGATGCTGAGTGTGGTACTTGTGTTCTGTGTAAAAATAGTTTGCACATTTTCTGCACCATTGGTTCTATGGAAAGCTGATCAATGTTTCGAGAACTAGACCACGATTTAATTAGTAAAATAGACTAGAACTAGAAAAAATAACTAACGACTATTCTTAGACCAAAATAGCATGAATTTCTTACGAGAATTTTACCAACCGAAAACGTCAGCAAATAGTACTAAGATTGAAACAACGTTCATGAAACTAATTCCGTTTGACTAATATCTAGGTAGTTTAACGGTTTTTGTTGGTAAACTTCCCGTAAGAAGTTCGTGCTAGGTCTACTGATTTGCACCAGAATGGCCTTAGTTCATTTAAAAAATAATCTCATTCAGATTATTTAAATTAATTGGTTTTAACACCATCCAGGTACCCAAACAAACACACAAAAAAAATGAAGCGTGTCGACCATTTTCGAAAGCAACGCACGGCAATTGTTTATTTTTTATTTTTAAAGATAGAAGATCATATAGATTCAAGCGAATATAAGCCAAAAAGCACCAGCACAACATCCCGCTCCTCACCAAGATTCGGTAATCAAAGCCCAACATATCCAAACGTTGATAAGTACGAAGTTCCTCGGGACCTTTGTTCGTAACACTCGTGTGCCGCTATCGTGCGCTAACGACTCTCGAGTTTTCAGAGTAAGTAACTACGTAGGTACTCTGGAACACAATAGTCAAAGCGAAATTCGTGTAATTCGCGTAACAAGATGACTGTTGGATTGTATAGATTTTTTGCTGCAGGCTTCAGGGAGATGCTTTTTATAATAATTGCGCCTTCGAGCCTCGAATGTTATAATCTCGCGAATTAAATTGAACTGTAAAAAACAAACAGTTTGGGGCGCGCGGTATTTAGGGGTACTGTCGGCGTTTGACCGATACTAAATATGAGAGATATATCACAGAATACGTAGGTACTCATTCAATGGATGGATGGACCTGGATGTCGAAAACGTTTTCTACAAATGAAACCTAGCTAGATCGCCTTATCGCCCCCGAAAACCCCTGCACACTAAATGTCATGAAAATCGTTTTAGCCGTTTCCGAGAATCAGATTATATACATATATGTGTAGGTATGTACATACAAATATACAAGAATTGCTCGTTTAAAGGTATCAGGTTGTTGTCAAAAAAGAAAAACGAAATGTTGTATAGGATCAAATGATTTTGTAATCTCACGATAAAAAATCAAAATTACAAACAAATGAAATACTGTATTCTGTGATAATATTTATCCTATGATAATTTTCTCTTACACAAAAAAAAATGTGTAATTAACGAATTGATTTGTAATCTTACGATGAAAAACCAAAATTCTAACAAATAAATACATTCTATGTTATCTTTAAAGTATCAAATGAACATAAGTGTATGGTATACTGAGTACTGTACTCGACGGGTTAAAACTACTCGTATGATATTTTTTGTTTTGTGATGAAAAACGGAATATCTAACAAATGAAATTTGTTGTAAAGTTTAGCCAAACGCTACTACGTTCACTAATACATAATTGTGTGTGTATCACAACCACAATCACCTAACACTGGACCTAACGTCTCATCTTAACAATAACATCCAACAATAACACCTAATTCACAAGCTTTCCATTGTACAACAGAACACGCTTACCCAAGTGAACTGCATATTAATCATACGTACTATTATTTACTAATATCTTAACCCTGCGAAATCCCACTGCATTAATTCAAAGACAAATCTTCGTGTTTACACAGTACACCCAGCCACTAATTGCAGGGTTACATTGTGAATATTTGAACACGCAAAACACGCCCTGTCCTATGTAATCAGGAGATTAGTGAAAGTAGGTGTCCACAAATGTGTACAAACCTTTTGCTAAGCACGGAAATGCCTGCCCTGATTTTGATGAGATTTGAATTTAAAATTGTGGTTCGAAAATGTATATGCGAACCAAAAATCATGTAATGTATGTATATTCAGGTTCCATTAGAGGATTTTGCAAACCCTTACACCATTAGTTAACAAACCAAACAATCTTTAGGTAATAGAATTTAAATCACCACTGATGATAAAAACTTTTCACAAAAATCAACAACTGACTAGAGTTATTTTCACTTTGTGGTTGTTTTTAAGAAGTCGGTTATTTTTTGTTCAAATACGATATTTTATTTTTATTGATGGTTCTACTGCGGCCATTTTTTATAGATAGTTACTAGGAAAACACTACCATCAATATACTTAGATGTAGTGAAATAAAACCTATTATTGAAGATAACACAAAAACTACTGAAACAAAGTAAATAATTTTTCCACATGTCTGAGCTTTTACTGCCAAATAAGAAAAGAATCACGTCCAAACTCTCCTCTTTTTTTTTAATTGTCCGTTGCTACCACTGATATTCAAGTTTCTGTGGTAAAAAGCACTCAAGCAAATATCCAAATAATGCACTGTATGTTAGTAATATGTTCTTGAATACAGGTCGACCAAGAAGAAGGTGATTCTGAAGGATCTGGAAGGTATGGCACCATACCGCCTTTCCCACCACCACCGCCTGGATTGGATGGAGGTAACTTCATTAATTTGCTTTCGAGGGCTTCGTAGTCAAACGGCAAACGAACCCTTATAATCTTTGTCACCTTTTATTGATTTGAGTAAGTAAAAAATACGTGTCCAATATTGTTTGGTAATCTAACTGACGGACCAAATAGACTTATTATATTTTTATCTAGGACACATCCCAATTGTCATCAATCTACTACAATACTTATACAGTTAAATCGGGCACTAAAGCTAGCAAGAATTGGTAGTACTTATATCACGCGTTCGGCAGTAACTTTTTCAATAACATATTACCTAATAATGAGCTGCAAATTGTAGAATATCTAAGTTAATTTGCAAACGCATATTGATAACGCAATACCCAATCTTTAATCGGGAAATGTTCGATTACGAGATACATTAAGTGTCAATGAACATATTAATAACCCTTGTTAGACGCATTTCAATCACGTTGGCCAGATTGATATCTAACAATCGACCAATTGACCGGTCAATTGATTCCTTCGATGAAGAATGATTGTCAACGAGCAACAGGAAGGGATCCGTATTAAAAATCTTGTTAGAACTGTATACTTAGACAAAGTTTGAAATAATATCTTTTTTTTTATTCCAGGCTATTCGTTACGACTGAAAGGCGAGAAAGGAGAACGTGGACCAAGGGCAAGATGTTTAACTAATTAAAAATTTTAATGAACTAAAAAGATCTAGATTTAATTAGTTGGTAGACACTTTAGTTAGTGACTGCGAAATAATTTCGATAGCATACAATAGTTTTTAACAATGTTTACTCTTTCAGACACACAACATGCCTTTGGGTATTTAAGTCTTTTGACACAACATACCAAAGTTCCCAGCATACCTTTAAACATTACGAGTTCAGTATTAAATTACGCAATTTAACGCCGAAACGACATTTTTCAGAACGATTAACATTTTTTCAAACAATAGAGGTATAGATTTAAAACGCAATTTAAATTCCAAAATGCCTAACAGTATAACCATTTATTATAAACAAATATGTGATCGGTTACACATAGCAGGTCGTTCTCGTACAAAAGGCGGTCCATTGTATTGTCTTTCGATTTATTGCGTCCCGTCCTGCTATAGAAATTGTGTTTAGGTGCATTGGACATGCGTATGAATATGGCCAATGTTATGGCAAAAATCAAGGTTGGTAAATGCGCAAAAGTGTGAAATTGGTGGTTGATATATGCGCGAAAGTGTGAAATTGGTGATATACATATACAGTATATGAACAATATTTATTCTTATACAGTATTATTAGTATTTATTAATATAGGTACTGTATTTTTAAAGGAACATTATATTAAAGTTCTCCAGATTTAAGTTTAAATTATCATTACCATTTCAGTTGATCAGCAACTTAAACTATCTTCTGAGAAGGTTGTAATAATAGCAGTAGAAGAGATAGAGAGAATCCATCAAATATAAAATGTAGTTCCACCTCACACCGTTCCTGTTTCACAGCAACGAAGTCTCGTCACTACAGTGTGATGTAGAGACCATTACGTCGCACTTAACACTGTGTTTGCCTATCGTCACAACCCTACACACTGTGTTCCCACTCGAAACTGTTCCGCACCCCTAACTATCGTGTTAAGGGCGTATAAATACGTAATAACGTTGGTAGTGAGAATTTATACAGTGGAAAATTTTATTATCTTTCATAAAAACTCATACGGCCTGCTCCGTAAGAACTCAAGGCGCCTTTATAACAGAATGATATAAGGTTATTACGTCATACTTCACTATGTGTTTGCTGTTCACAACCCTAAGCTTTGTGTATGCAGTTGAAACTGTTGCTTACCCCTTAGGTATAGTGTTAAGGGTGATTATAGAAGGACGGTATAAATATTTTTGAAATTTTCGTTCTAGTTTTGATGTCATCACTCGTAATATTGTTAGTTGACAGCTACCCGTATCTGAAAATAATACAAATTTGACTTTAAAATACAAAAACTACTTAACATGAAATACCTTTTTCTTCAACATCCAATTTGTAATAAAAGATTATTAAATAAAACTGAATGTAAAATGTGAAACTGGAGAAAGAAATATTTTCTAAGTTAGTCAATCATATTTTTTAAGCAGTTGCTAATATTTTTTTTATGCAAATACACAGGGTGCTCCAGGGGAATCAATAAGAGGTCCACCGGGTCCACCCGGACCTCCTGGAACACCAGGTCTGTCCGGCTCTCCCGGTGTAGTCGCTGAAATATCTGGCTCTGGCGATGATGTAAGTATAACTTTGAACCCTAATAATCGTTTCATTCTAAACTAGAAACGAACGACTCCTTCTCGTTTTAACGTTACGACTGATAACATAAGAACTGGTACAGTTGAGAAACCAGCAAGAGTTTTAAAATTATATACCATTAATGTAGTGCATAACAATAGCACATTTTTTATGTTAGTGGCATTCATTTACTCCCACATCACTACACCGCGTCTCTTTCTCTCTCAACTTTTTCGAAATACTAAAGTGTTTCAAGTTAAGTACTCAGTTATATAAAAAACACGACAACCTTAAAACCTTGTCTAGTCCATTAAAGAGTACGTCATTTCTATCTGCAACACCACATTGTGAACATGAGCTTGAAAATTAATTCTAAAATACCATCATATTTCGGTGTGAATACGACTCATTTAGTTCGTTACGAGGACATATAAACAAGACCTCGTTACGGTCCAATATGAACAGGACACTGGCACAAACCAAAAATAGAACAGAAGGTTGACTTCATAGAGCAAGTGAAAGCAGGCGCTTGGAGTTACGAACGATGGGCAGACTAGTCTAACCAGCATTCGTCCAAAATGTCAAAAAAAAAATGGTTTAAAAAATAAAAAACAGAAATAAAAACAATGACATAATCTTCAACCTAAGCTGTAACTTCAAATGCCTTATCATTCTGAATCCAACTTAATTTATATTAACATAAAGTTGATGTTGGTTTATATGAAATAACGTCAATTGGAAATAATGTGTTTGAATATGGAAGGCATTCAGCGAGAGTAAGCAAGTAGCATTCGTTTAACGTACTTCTAGATCGCTGTTCGTGTATTCGCTCGTTGGAAGGAGCTGAACTTCTGTATTTATTCTATTTTGTGACAAAGCCCTGCCTCCTGCCCATATCAAAGTCTAGACCGCAGAGTTCTCATTTAGCCTGCGGACATCACCTGCCTCGCCCCGTAAGCAAGCGTACGAGTACCTTGCTTGTGGTAAAAGTAGTAGGTGATAGCGAAAAAAAAATCGCCCTAGTAGATATACCACCGCATATTTTAAAGCGCGCAGCGGCTGAGCGATTGATTGGTGCGCTGCGTGTCGTCGGTTCGATTCCCGCACGGAACAAATATTTGTATGGCCTACAGGCTACAGATAGTTGTTCCGGGTCTGGCTGTTTATGTATGTTAGTTTAAATGTTTGTGAAAACACCCACGATACAGGAGAAATTCATAGTGTGGGGCAACGTCATATTAAAAAAAAATGGGAATAGAGCATTGATTCTTTTGTATTTTTATTACTGCAAATTTATGAAGGAAACCTCATAGTTATTCAATTCAATATTGATGAAGTTACTGAATGATTCGTTGTTGGAAATGATTCGATTTCATGACCTGGACTGTCATTTGCTTGCGTTATAGTACTATACTTCTTGATTTCAATATTATGTAACTTTTAGACGCTACCATACCCGTAGCCGACTTACACAAGTTACATTAAAATCGATCCATTAAAAAGAAGACAATGTAATAATATAAGTGGAATTTTGTGAGTAAGTGGCGAGATAGATTTTGCTACAAACCAATACTCGGAAACTCGAAAAATCTGAATATCGGTTTATATTCAGATTTTTCTGCTATGTCACCTTTAGCTATTTTTTCACGTCTGGCCGAAACAAATGAATTTGACTTTCGATTTCGCGAACACACAAAAAGTAGAAACAACTATTTGAAAACAATATCGCAGCAAAATTTAATAAAATAAATAAACAATCCGTATTCATTACTTGTAGTATTTTAAGTTGGTTGCTCATGTTAGATGCAACTACGCACATTGTGATTAATGGAGTAAGCAGAGAAAATCCTATTATGTTATCTAGACATCCCAAATTTAAGCATAATTTATAATCATTTACACCATATCACTTTTCCAATGAATCCTTCTAATAAACATGTCGTCAAAAAAAAATAGTTTCCCTCACCTAATGTAGAGGCGCTGTTTCAATCGTAATACAAATTGCAGACGTTTTGGTTGGTAAACTTCTCGCAAGAAATTCGTCCTAAGGCTACTTTTGTACTGTCTTCATGGACTATGACAACGCCCGACGTCAAAACTGTTTGATTCAACAGTACCACAATTCCTAGTTTCCTATCACTTGCACCACACAACATAAACATATAATAGCACTATCTCTGCTTACTCCGGTGGTCACAATGTGCGTAGTTGTATCTAACATGAACTTGAATAGCCTATTGAAAACCAACTTTTACCATTATTCTCGGTCACTTGAGACTTACTGTGGAAAATGAATACGGATTTTGTTTCGTTTTGCTTTGATAGTGTTTTTAAATGGAATTGTTTTTGCTTGTTTAGCGTTCCAGTTAGATTTATCTGTTACTGCTTTGCACTTATTTACATTAGTAGTTTTTGGTCTATTTTGCTTAGTTTTCAAACAGATTTGTTCTTTTAACTCATCTGACAGATGTGTTGCAGGGGAGTTTGTTACACCACTTCTGCCGAGCATACAATTCAACACTAGGAAGTGGTGAAGGGTGGGCGTTTTGGGGGACTGTCGTATGTAAATGTTGTCGAACAAAAAGTGCTGATTCTCAGCCTTGTGCCCATCCAAATGATATTTGATTTGATTACTTTCTTCATTTTTTAGCGTATTTTTCGGCAATTTGTAAACATCAACCCCGTGCTTCAGATTGGTACAACATGTCTTCTTCTGCCAAAGGAACATTACCTCCAGCTGTTATCTTCATATTCACCACTAAATCGCTGATATGCAATACTGCTATTTCACTGGGGTTAATCTCACGATGTCTGGCGCATGTCTGACGCGTGTTGGGACAGACTTACCTAAATTGATTTTGGTACTTTCCATGGCATGGTTGTTTCATGAACTTTTATTTTAAATTTCTGGACTTTTATAGAAATCCCGACCCCAGAGTTTATTTTGGCATTCATTCCCAGAGGTTTGTTTTCAAAATGTGTGAAGAAAAAGTGATTATAGTATCCTCAGTATTTTACATGGAGTGACTACCTATCTGACGTCCACAATTGGGTTACTGATCAACATGATGCCCCTTGGTAAGACTGGTTCTCAGATATTCGGGCTTCTGACTACGGAAACGAATATCTAAAATTTACAAATGACAGGCGGGACCAACGGCTTCACGTGCTTTCTGAGACAAGGAGGTTTCCCGTATGATAATGAACGGTCACCCTTCCACAGACTGACCTCGGCAAGTTTAACCTTTGATCGACCCATGCGGCTATTTTCATTTAACTACGAGCTCCTCTAATAATAGTATCCTACTTGCGTAATAAACAATTTCATTTAATTTCACCAAAATAACTCACAAAAAATCTACCATAAATAGCCACTATGTTCTATTTTTTTGTAAGTAATATACTCGTAGGACCACTGACATCACCACTTAAACTCAATGACCCAATTATATTCTGTGTTCCCATAAAATAAGATATTCCTTATATTAAAGGAGCTAGTGGAACCATTCAATATTGGCGACTAAATTGGAACATTCTGCCTGTTACAGTCGTAACAAAGTTTATTATGCTCTTGGCGCCCGTCCTACATTCGATTTGACAATATCGATTCAATTGATTCGCTCTCCGAGAGGTTTCGAGTCGATTCGTCGGTGTAACGAAGTTAACTAATCGAGCTCGCCAATCATTCATTTATTTCTATGCTTTTAGTTTCTTGAGGACTAATTTTATTGTGCTGAAGTACTCTCAAGGCTCGAATCGTCTTTAATTAGTGTTCTGTACCAGAATGGTAAAAGAAACCCTTATGGTGCGACTCAGTCTGTCTGTCCGTATGTCACAGTTGGATATTTCAAGAACTACTAATGCTATCGCTCGTGCCTTCTCTGTATGAGTAGCGGCCTTTGTCCTGCAGGGGGACATTGGTATCTGTTTGTCCTTTACTCCTAATTACAATATTTGTTTTTGGTCTATTTTGGTTACTGTCTTAATTATGTGACGTTTTAATGACATCAAGAGTCCAGTCCGTAAAAGAGGACGGTAATATCGTGTTTAGCTCCGTCTCTCTCCCCAACTGGAATCATGATGGCGTCAAAACGTCATAATACGACACCAGGGATATACAGATAGCGAATGTAATTTTATTTTCTGATTGGCAATTTCCATACGAAAAAAACGTTCTGCAATCTTCAAACTTTTCGATTTCATATCGTACCTATGGAAAATAATTTTAATTTCACGCTTCAGAATTATACCAACTTTTCCGTATCATCTTACCTGTGTAGAGTATTTAATTCTAGATTGGTTGTCTGTAAAAGAGCGCTTTTAGCGATAAGGCCACCCATAGTAACACCCCATGTAGCTCTTATACTCATTATTTGCTAGTTTTCATGGTGTACAAACAACCAAAATAGAATTAAATACTCTATGTATTTAATTCTAGATTAGTTATCTGTAAGAGATAAGAGATCGCATTTAGCGATAAGGCCGCCCATTGTAACACCCCATGTAGCTCTTAAAGTCATTATTTGTAAGATTTCATGGTGTACAATAAAGAGTATTCTATTCAATTCTAACAAACTATGTATTATTTTTGTGTATTTATTTAAATTGTTATTTCTTTTTCTTGCACCCCTTTGGCATCATCACAGAGGAGTCCTGTGAAGGTTAGTATCAGCCTTTTTTTTTCATTTTAGTACTAACTAGGGTGTGACTAACTAAATTTTCCATAATTAATTCAGTTAACACAACAAACACTCACTTAAACACGAACATTAACAGCCCCAGTATTAATTAACAAGAAAAATAAAATCACCATAAGCTTCCAAATCCTACTTACAGCTAATGGAACAAAATCACCTAAGCAAACTACGCTGTAATATGAACCTCTGTTAAGTGAAAACGTTTCCGGCCGAATGTGTTTTGCATAACGAAAGATAATGCTTGACAACCCTAATGAGGGCCGGATCCTTTGCAAACCTGAACACACCAACTTGGGAAACAAACACAACACAATGGGCCAGGGTTGGTGCTCGATAAAAATAATCACAGTCATTATGGTCGGATTACACTGGGTCATTAGCTGCCTCATGTGTAAATGTAGCTATAGTTATTCAACTAATTCAATTGGAACCGCATTCCTACAGTGCAGAATTTGGCAGTGTGCCCCATTTGGCTGACCAACACATACGTAAGCCACATTACAGTCTGCCTTCATCAATACAAAAGCCTATTTGCTAATCGGTGTTTTGTTGATACCGTTGCCAAAATGGAGGACTGACAATTTCGTTCCAGCCTTGTGTATGGATAACTTTATACTCGTATTAATTAATTAGAATATTAAAAAGGTATTTTTGAACGTCAGAATTGCTATTGAAATTAAATACTAAAATGATTCTAGTTGCCTCGTCCAAAAGATAATCTTCGTGTGTAAAGGAATGGGCACAAACTTCACGCTTCCTCCTTTAAATTCAGATACTTAATGTATTACAATATTTAAGAAATCAAATGATTATAAGTAAGGACGATGTTCCTAAAATAGCTCATAGAAGAGCATTTTTAGGGACATCGTCATATCAAAACAGGTAGACATAAAATATTAGAAATTAAAAATTATACAAAATAAAATTGTGTCGTAGATGTCACATGGTGCTCAAATACTTACAAATATTGTAACCGTAGACACACACACACACATAAAATGGAAATGACGAATATTAAAAATATATATATTAAACCCATCATACGGCAAAAGAGATTTCTATTTTCCTTATACATATAGTACGAGTCTTTCTTAATTTAGTAAATTTTCCTCTCTGTCATCAAATCCTATCCAAGATTCGACTTTTTTATCTCCCAACCAAAGATCAAGACAAGTTTAACTCATCCCTTATCTTCATCTTCTGCTTTCATGCTTTGTTAACTTATTTTCGGTACTAGTATCATGATACTCCTGAAGTTTTCTCAACAGCATAGTGGGTTAAGAGTACTTGATCCAAAAATGTTTCATGGTGACTTATTTCTAAACAGGATCGTCGTTTTCCGCTTGACTTGCTTTACAAAACTAATCACTTAACGATCGATTCTCAATTTTCTTTGAGAACCCAATAAATCTTGGGCTGTACACTGTACAGTCAAGCGAAAAAAGTGCGTGGAATATACAGGTTAGAAGGAGACATCGACGCACCAACTTATATCAAAACATAATTCTGTACGCCCCAGCGTTTAATTTTTGGTCAGTTTGTTTTTATTACTAAGCTTTTTTGTGATGTTTTTTTCTTAAAACAGAAATAAGTCATGAAAAAATCATAATTTCCATCTAACTAAATGAGATTTTAATTTCAAATGTTAGAACTTTACATCTCTCATTAGTAATCTTTTTGGGTTAGGTAGAAATCAGGTTTTTTTTTTTTCAAAAAAAATATTACAGATACAACCGAAAAACGGATGAAAATTTCAACGCTGGGCGTCCCAGAATCATATACTGAACTGATCAAATCAGCTTCTTCATAGATGTTCCTTCTATCCTGTAAACTCAGTATCATTTTCCTCAGCAGCAGGTATTCGGTGAGAACTACGCGTCACTGGGACAATGTGGGTGCAATTCCAGTACTATTCTGGCTCTTCTGCAAACGGCTCCAGAACTGAAGGGACCTCCTGGGCCTCCAGGAATCACTGGTGCTGATGGACGGACGGGCTCATCTGGATTGCCTGTAAGTATCATAAATGTAGTAGATTCATTTGGAGATTAAGTTTTGGTTTTAACTACCACAACACAAGTAGGTACAAGTAGGTAATATATATTTATAGTATTTTTAAGTTTTATATTGTTAGTATAGTATTGTTTATATGGGCCTTGATGCCTGAAATAAATGGATAAATAAATAAATAATCATTGAAAGAACCGTCCAAGTGCGTGTTAGCCTTGGCACGGTTAATAGTTCTGTTGTTGAGATGAATATTTACTACCTATTTTACCAACAACAGAAATATTTTGATATTTTTAAAAGGTATTTCTCAGCGAAACAGTAACAATAATCGTTATTTATGTGGTTGAAACCGAAAATACCCAATATCTCGAACACAACACGACGTATCTTCTTCAGCAAAAAAATTCATTGGAAGTTTTTAAAAGTTCTCTTCCATATATTTTTTTTAATTGTCCACCACATAATTAGCCAGAAGTTGAAATTTAGTAGTCACGGGATACATTTTCTTGCGTCTTTAGAAGCGCATTACTCAAAAACTGTTGACTAAAATAAAAAAAGTCACTTACAAATATTACATTCATTTTAATTATGGGATTTATCGATTTCTTTTTCTTCAACCCCGATCTGAAATTAGTTAGAAGGAAAGGAACCTTTACCAATATTGTTATGGCACTAGAACTTATAGTAATTCTTTCTCTTCACTTTACAGGGTCAACCAGGATCACCAGGTGAACGTGGTCCTCTAGGCCCTAGAGGCGATAAAGGTGACAGAGGAGATAATGGTCCTAGAGGGCCTGAAGGACCATCAGGTGCTAAAGGAGAGGCTGGGGTAGATGGAAGACCAGGTATTGTTGGTCCACCGGGACCACCTGGACCTCCAGGGTCTTCGGATTATAGTAACTTCGATGTAAGTGGAAGATTTGAATTGATTTTTGCTTTTGGAAGCTATATGAGCTTGTTTTTTATAGCATACATGTTGCTGGTGCTTTTGAGTTAAGAAAATAAGATATTTTATGAAAATCGTAGTTATGAGATCATCAACTCGTATGGAACTCTTAATATTATTGATATAGAAATAAAACACGCAAAAATAAGTTAAATTATTTCATCACTTCCTATTAATTGTAATACATGGTGTTCCAAAATAAAACCTATTGATTATGACTATTTTCATCGTAATCAAATATAGTACATTTGCCTGAGAAGTGATGAAATAAAATAAAAGTTGAATAACCACAATATGTTTCTGAGCTAAACTGTATAAACTGTGATATTTTTTTTTGACGGCACGGTTGGCGCAGGGGCTGAGCAATTGACTGCTGCGCTGCGTGTCGTGGGTTCGATTCCCGCACGGAACAAATATTTGTTTGGCCGACAGGTAGTTGTTCCGGGTCTGGCTGTTTGTGTATGTGACTTTGAATGTTTGTAAACGCACCCACAACACAGGAGAAATTCCTAGTGTGGGGCAACGTTTAAAAAAATATATATTTATATATATATCTTTACTACATTTGCTATTGGTAAATTAGATTCATTGCCTAAGTTCTAATGCCAGTGTGATTTTTATCATTTTCATGCCATCCATTTCTATTAACTTAGTCAAATTGGAAGCCTAGACAAATATACAAGGTAAGTCTTAGGAAACGTATATATGCTAGTGTCATTATCGCTTTATCAAGCTAAAAATCTGTAAAAATAAGTAAACGTTATCGTTATTAGTAGCTTACATGCAAAAATGTATTAGTCTTCATAAGAATAAAGTTAAAAGTATCAAGAACCACAAAGATACCTACATAATTAATATTCTGGACCTTACGTTTTGTTTTTTTGGAGTTTTTCTTAGGCATATCCACGTAAGCTTATGCGTCATTGTCTAAAAGTGGTTTGCGATGTTATTCAAATTGAATTACAAAAAGACTAACGATTACACCTCAGCTGCCAAAACAGCAAACATGATTTACAAGACTATCAAAAAGAATCGATCTTCGGTTCGCGATTACCTTCATTGTCAAGTCACTTTGTTTGTGACTGAAACGAATTGCTTTTTGGAGCCAACGATTGTGCCCGCTTTAGCAAACAAACCACTCCGGATAACTTGGGCTCGAGTGTGAATGTAGCTTGTTCACTGTTGATTTATACCGACGACAGGCCCAGATAAGGGAATTTATTTGAAAACCCCTGGCAAAGTTTCGTCATGTGTATCTATCGTTTGTATAAAAAATAATTTGAATCTTCCCGGAGGCCTCTTTGTTGAAAGTTGTACTGTTTTTCCCGGTCTGTTTATACTTCCAAAATATTCGAGGAAAAAATGGAGTCGTTTTTTATCGGGCAAAGTTATCGGCAGTATTTTTTTTTCAATATTAATCCCAATTAAATCACGTTTTATTATAGTTGTAAACGTAAAATCTGGGCTATATCGAAGTTTTAGTGCTTGAATAAAAGCGAGCATAAAATTTTCCGAGTCAATAAACTTTTTGGGTACTATGTCTATTTGTATAATTTATTCTTCCTGTGTACGAGTTTCTTTTTGTTATTTTTAATTCGTATGTAAAATATGCGGTTTGTAAAACAGGAGTCCCTTCTTGGGTCGTATGGAGGTGCCATCGGTAGACCGGGAGCGCCTGGTCCCAAAGGTGATGTGGGCCAACCTGGACCAATAGGACCGCAGGGTGAGCGTGGCTTCTCAGGCCAAAAAGGAGAGAGAGGACAGTTGGGCATCAGTGGAGGTAAAGGAGACAGGGTAAGTCACACGGCAACAAAACTGTTTTAATATTTTCCAGTGATTTTACTAGGTCAGCCCTCATTAATATTTGTATGAACATTTTAAATGGTCGTTCTATTTTTTCATAAAATCGTTCCATATGAAGTTGTGCAAAATTTGACGTTTTTGTTTATTTATTCACATTGTAATAAACACAACAGATGATAATCCTTTCACCCGATTATTATGTACTAACTGGGATATTTAAATGGTTATGTAATTATACGCATTATTTTCGCCATTAGTAGCTAAATTATTCATAGATTATTGTTGCCCATTTATGAAAGATAATCTCTCACCAATTATGTACTGACCATCGATATTATTGATGTGATTTTATCTTCCATATTTGATTTGCTATATTATACAGGATGTCCGGTCCGGATCCAAATAAAATTGGTATTTGTTCCCAAAAGGGGAAACGTTGCTTTCTGACATTAAATGGTACCTGACCAATTAGGTATGATAAAACCATATTTGCCATTGTCACAAGTTTTTGTTTCATTCCGTTGATCACTATGTGCGTAAATCGGTTGTAATGGAATAGGCATATGACGCGGAGTCTTGGTGTTATTATTAATCTCCACCAATTGTGATAACTTCAAAATAGCCTATGATTCGAAGTCGTACTAAAGGCATATTCTGGCTTATGGGTTATGAAATGATTTTAAAGTGTTTAAAATTTTCAAAATAAGTATACCGCTATTTTTCATACGTCAACATAAACCATATCAAAATTTCAAAACAATATATCACAAAGTCAAACCTACACAGGGCTACCCAGGTCCTCAGGGAGAACGAGGATATAAAGGTGATCGTGGAGGCCCTGGATTAGATGGCAGGCCAGGAATACCTGGCGCTAGTGGCAGACCAGCTGACAAGGGAGAGAAAGGTAACACTTGTCACCTAAATATCGTAACACCTTAGCTGCCAGAAAACGAGACACAATAGAAAATGTATTGCTTGTCGGTCACCTGGCGTTCAAGGTGTTAAATTAAATCTAGAAAGTTTCACACCTAAATGAATTTAAAAGTTTTACCACAATTTAAAAAGGAAAGCCTTTTAAGATGACTCTTTTGGCACAGTAATGATAACCACATGTAATATCCGTAGGTGAACGCGGAGAGCCTGGCCCACCTGGTCCACCAACGGGCGCTGTCTTCAACCCTGATGATGCTGAATTCCTTGTTGCCGGTTTGAACATTTTTGATACGCTTTCTCTTAATATATTGTCAATATTCTATATGAAACTATCAGAAGAGAGAAAAGTGAATATTGTCGTTTTTAGGTTTAAAGTTCAACCATTTATTTAATGACATTGCATATTGGGAGCAAAAACAATATTTACTTTAAAAAAAGAACCAAAAACCAGTACCATTCGAACACGTAGTCGCCTGTTTTGCATAAAAATCTCACAGAGTGAAGTGAGCATAATGTGAACTATCAATCCATAGCTGGGATCACAGCTCACTTCACCTTCACTTCACCTAAGTTTTCACTGGGTGATTTTGAGAGAATAGCTCTGCTGTTAGAAAAAGCGTTTGGACAGTCCAAAATTATACCCGTATTACCATTGTGCGAACACAATTGATTTTCAATCAATCAAGCATAAGTTTGAATCCAAACACATACAGTTTCTTCATTTACAGAATCAGTGTCATTATCGAAAGATTTAATTAATATTAAACATGCAGACATTCTACTTGCTTTGTTATACAAAAGAGCTGCGAAAAAAATTCATTGCCAGCATGTTTAATAACAAATAAAAATTCATATTTAAAGGACCAAGGCAAGCTGCGGCTGGCTCGAAAGGAGACAAAGGTGAAAAGGTGAGGTTTTGTATGTATTATTCAAACACCAATTAGGTTGGGGCAAAATTGTGAAAGCTTGAGGATCCCTCAATCTTGTATTCATTGATGGCATTATTATGAGTTGCGAGTTGACTTTTAATTGGATGAGAAGTTTTGAAGTCTGTAGTTAGTTCCAATGAGGTTATGTATGTTTGTAACGAGGTTGTATTTAAATTGCAGTTCATTTAATCATTATTAAAAACAATTGTGTATATGGGTACAATATTTTTTTTTAAGTTTAAAAATAGAGTAAAAATACTGTAGTTCTAGATTAACGCTCCAAGCAAGCTGTTTTTTTTTCTTATTTCTGTGAGAAATATTCATTTACTTTATTCTAAAAAAAACTTTATGCAACAGGGCGAAAAAGGCGGTCGAGGTAACGATGGCCAACCTGGGTTCCCGGGGAAAGATGGTAAGGCGGGTGAACGCGGCGACATTGGACCTTCAGGCATGCCTGGCACATCTGGCCCGCCTGGCACAACTGGCCTCAAAGGAGAGAGGGGAGAAAGAGGACCACCTGGACCTATCAGCGTTACAATGGCTGGATCTGATATTGTGACTATCAAGGTATGATATTCTGGCATATTTGAAAGAAATTGTATTTTAAAATTATATTTCATGTTATTTGCTGATAATGGTGCTTTCTATGAATGGATTAATTTTAAATATTGATTTGGTTTTAAATTTATCCATTACAAGCCAATATACAAGCATACAAACATACAAACAATCAAATATTTTCATATTATAAACGTGAACTGGATTTTAATGATATATCAGGAATAACCCGTCTTCAAGGAAAAATAAAATAATGCAGTCTCGTTCAGTGCATGCAAAGCCTTTTGAGACATTTTATTTCTATTTTACTTCATTTTAAATAAAGAATACCCAATTTATAAACGGCTTTTCAAAATCAAGGTCATGACATTGACAATGAACTTTACAGTCTGCTTTTGTCTCGTTGCTATGTTACCTAACCTTATTTCCTCACAATTATTAGTATTCTCTATACGGATACTGATAATCAAATATTAGTAAGCATGATGTATCGTTTAGCTTATTAAATAATAATCGTACGATTAGATAAGTTAAAAATATGCGATGAACACGGCTAATGACTTTGATAATATAGTTAAGAAGTACAAAACATGATAACAGGGTGACAAGGGCGACGCTGGCTTGCGGGGGAGGAGAGGAAGACCTGGTCCTTCGGGACCTAAAGGAAGTTCAGGGAATCCTGGGCCCCCAGGACCACAGGGACGGGTTGGAGATAAAGGAGATATTGGACTACCAGGATGGATTGTAAGTAGTAAAAGAAATGCTTAGAGTAATTTTAGACTTTGGACGATCAATGACATTGTGATATATGTATACGCCTACATATCATAAGGTGATATATTATATATACATATCATATTATCGGTTGTGTGCCGTTGACCGTTGAGATGGCCGTTTATCTATGCAGTATCTCCTATGAGAGAAATACTGTAAATGACTGTACTAAATAATATAATAATTGTTTTTTTTTATTTTTTCCACTCGCTGCTAAGAATGCAAAGGTAAATGATGTTATATATTTAACTGCAGTGAATACATATCATCACGTCTGTATTCCACGTAGGGTTGGGCAGAGATGCACTACTTGTAGTACGTAACACCCACATTTCGCCAGTTATGTTTAAGTCTAATGTAATAGGGAGCGAGCCTATTACTATCAACCGAGCACAAATCCCTACTCCAGGATGCTAATGACAAAAAATCTTATGGGAAAAACACTATAATAACTAACAGTAAAACAAAAAAAAAGAATCGATGAAATGTAAACAAAAATATTATTATGATGAGTTTCTTATTATTATGTGCTTATCAGAGGTAATGTTTCCTGTCAGGATATGATGATACGATGTCTGATATTATTTTTGTAAACAGGGTCGTCCAGGAACGTTAGGACCACCAGGTCACCAAGGACCAGTTGGACCAAAAGGGGAAAAAGGCGACCCAGGAGTTTTGGACGTGGCAACGGTACGTAATTACACTTAACATCACAAAATTATAATACTGCTTGTATTTTATCATCTCGTGTATTTGTTATTAAAATGTCAATGAAAACATAAAGATAAAGTTTAAGTATAAATTTATTAAATTTCTTAACGTGCCATTTTATCCAGGTACTCGATTAGATTTATCATTCTTCTTCTTAAAATCCGACCAACTTTTTCATCACACTCAAGAATAGTTTAAACAACCTTTAATGTATTACAGTACTGTCGAAAAAAACTGTTTTTGTATCGACTTCTACGCACCGTCTTCCTAAACATTTCAAGTAATATAAATAAAATATTCAGTCTATAATTATAAAGTTCTCTTATCCTAATCACGATTTCTCACGTCTCGTTATTTTGAGAGGTAGCCCTCCTACAAAACCTTCGGAGACGATTCCTGTTGGTTCTGGTAGTGGTTCCTTCAGACTGCAAGCTGCTGGTTCTACTGAGTACTTCTGTAGAACTGCTGCAAGGCCTGCCATGGACTGCATCTGGCCTAATCTGGCACCTGTAATTAACATTAACGTTGTGATTAAGAATTCCCCTTTAAGACACCTCATAAATTTCAATTGTGATAAATAGAGGTGTGTCTGTATTTGGTTTTAAAATATTTTCTTTAGTGCTAATAAGTAAGTAAATAGTAGCTGTGGTTATGTTTACGAACATTCTGATGAAGTTTTTGTTTACAATATTAAATTTTATGAACTTATAATTAATAACACGAATAAAAGATTAGGACTTACCAACACAAGACCGAGGACCCTCTCCAAAAGGCAAATATACGAAGTTCTTGATATCTTCCTTTGTGCCGTCACTAAACCTCTCAGGGTCAAACGTGTTAGGATCTCTAAAATACTTCTCGTCTCTATGAATAGCTTGTATTGGTATCATCACTTTCACGTCTTGATCGATAGTTAGATTGATCTCTGGGAATGTATATTCCGGCACACAGCACATTCTTAATAAATACCCTACTGAAGGATACATCCTCATAGACTCGTAAAACGCCATCTCTAAATATTTCATCTCTTTGACAGCATCGTAAGTAATTTTATTATCATGTTTCGCTAAAACTGTGTCAATTTCTTGTTGTACTTTCCTCTGGTATTCAGGGTGGAATGCTAGTTGATGCAGAGCGTAACTAGAAGCGGTAGATGAGGTTTCAAAACCAGCTCCGAAGAAAACAAAAGCTTGAGCAGTCATTAGTAAATCATCCATTTCAAGATCGACTATTTTAGGAGATCCATCCGCATTCTTCTTTTCAATAGATTCTCCGATAATTTTACCTTTTTCTCTGAGCTCCAACATTAAATCTATAAAATCATTTCTACCCGATGGTTTGTAGTTTCTGTTCTTGAGTACGGATTGAACTAAAACTTTCATGTTCGCTTCTAACTCCGGTGCTAATAAATGCATGTTTTTACACAATTCTGGGAACATAATTTTTAGAGCTCCCGCAACCCCATCTCTAAATGTCCTTTCAAAGATTCTTTTGCCAAGTTTTCTAAAATGGGAATTTTCATCTGTCAACGAATCCATATCAATACCAAAAGCACATACTCCGATGAAGTCAGTTGTATATCTTGCCATAAGTTCTCTGACGTCATAAAATTCTTTATCAACTACTTCTTCAGTTATAACCTGCAACTTCGCGGCTCTGTCTGTGATGATATGGAACATTGCCTTCAACTTGCCTGTGCTAAACGCGGGGGTAAATCTCTGTCGAATCAATCGCCATAAATCACCGTCAGCAAAGAAAATGTTCTTTAATAAAGGTTCGATAACTGTCTTGTGGGGATTGAGACCTCTCGAGTGGAAACATTGAAAGTCTGTTGTAAGGATTCGTTTTATTATTTCCGGATCTCTTATTACTAATTCCGGAGCTGTCCCTCTGAAGAATCCAACAACTTTTTCCTCTGGGTATTTGTTGTATGTTTCTGTTGCCATCATACACATGCTGGCTCTTTGCATAAACTGTTTCAAATTTGTGCCAACAACGGGTAATGGTTTGTCATGTTTGATGCCTCTTTTCTTCCAATAATCGAATGTCCGGGTTCCATAGAAATAAAGTGTCACTAAAGCGACTAGCACCAATATCAGAAACATGCTGTCGGAGTCAATTCACATACACACGCGAGATCTGTCCACACAACGCGACAATCATATGTAAACTACCGCCAAAATGAGTTTGCGAACTTATTTAACGATATAAAGCCGAACTCGCATCAGAACCCACGTTACGGACACTTATACGCGTTATCTGTCTGTTTATCACAAAAACTGTTAATCATTCACGCTGATAATTTGCACAAAAAATATTGCGCAAAGTCCATTGGAGATATCGTATTGTGTTGAATATTTAAATTATTTTAAACTATACGAGTGTTTGCCAAACTGTCGTAAATCTGTTATAGCGTTCTGCACTCCTTCTTCATATTAATTTACGTTTTATTTTTCATTTTCAATAAAGGGTTCAAAGTTCTCTAGACGTATTACAGATACCAAAAAGTGAACAGTTCTACACTTCACAGCAACGCTCAGAAATGTTGGTCTGCAAGTCATTATTTTGTGATGCAAAAAAATACTGTACTATGTACATACTACTACTAATACGCTCAGGTATTTAACGTACAGCGTGAGTCTACTTTGCAAGGTCACCAAGTTATACAAAGATAATTGCCAGTTACTGTCGGTGTCATACTAAAATAGCATCATCATCATGCCTTCATTCCGAAGAGTTAGGCAGAGCTGCACGCACATTTTGCCAGTAATGTTTAATACTGTTCATTACATGTAATACGGGGCGATCCATGCTACTGAGTAATTCTTGATGGAATAACTCAATTTCGCTTTGCTTTCGCCGATCCGGTAATTGAACTCAAGACCTCACGTTCAGCAGTAGAGCTTGAGACCACGAGACACAAGGTGACAATGGACAAGGACTAGTGGTGTCATACTGCAAAAAGTTTATTCTTTAACACCTTAACTGCCAGAAAACGAGACACAATAGAAAATGTATTGTTGAACACTTGGCGTTTAAGGTGTTACTACAGCAAATAAAATAATACTGAATTAGTTTTTTTTTTTATTAATATAATTATATTACTATTACATGGAGGCAAGTAGAGAGGTTGTGGATTATAATAACAACCGCATGAGTCAGTACAAATTTAAGCTACGCTAGCCGAGGTCAGGCAGATAATATTTGAGTAGACCACATAAAGTACTCAAACTACCAGAAAAAAATCAAAACAGAACGAAAAACTAGTATTAAGATACCGATGAATCCACACAGTCCTGACATTCACAACAATTAAAAATATAATAATTGAATACTTTACAAAATTTCCTTGTAAGGAAGACGTGCACTCATACGGTCCCCATGACCCGAGCGTTTCAACCCCAAACGGCTTAAAACTGTAGTTACCAATAAGGTTACAGTATCTGCGCCGTTTGAGGGCCTCAGCACCCGCCGCGGCAGCGCCAGCACAGTCTGCCGTGCTTGAAACATGAGATGTCGCAAGGGTTTCGACACAGGTTGCGTTCCACACCAAAGGCCTACCCATCTTCCAAGGCAACAACGTCATACCGTCTGTTATCTTACCTTCGTCTCGTACCAAGCCGAGTATATTAATTTCTTTAAGGAGACATTTACAATTGAACTTTCCTATACACAAAAATACCTTTAGCAAACAGCAAAAGGTCGTGTTGGCTGATTTAAAATTCAGTACACGTACGTAACAGGGCTGTTATGTAAATATTATCACATACATAGGGACAGACGGGCTTAACGAACCCACTCGTATCTACTGAGACCCCAGAAACAGCTTCCCACTTAATAAAGAGAGGGATTTTAAAATTAAATAATTGAATAATGAAAACAGGGTTACAGTAAGTGTCTATTTCATATTGTCGGCCAAGTGCGAGTCAGATTCAAACGCAAAGGGTTCCGTTCAAGATAAGACATACAGCAATTACTAAGGTTGATCAAAAAACACGTTTCGTTTATAGGGGGCTTTTAAATTCGGAATGTTACTAATTGTTAGAGCGGCAAATTAAATACATTCTATAAATATTCAACTGGCTACCTATTACGGTTCATGAGATACCCCGCTGACAGACAGATGGACGGAAAGACAGCGTAAGTTTCTTAATAGGAGCCGTTGGCACCTTTCGGGTACGGAACCCTTAATAGTATTTTTAAATGATGACTATGGAGTTTCTTGCCCATTCTCCTCCATACGAAACTACTTTAAGAGGCGAAGGCTCAATTAGAATATTTTCGTGACTTTAAACAATGATGAATCATTTCTAACCAGTTAAATTTTATCTATGGTTTTATTAAAACATTGTATGTATTGTACATGTATTTTATGAAAGTTATACTGTTGTGTGTTACCCGGGAATCGAATACAGGATCTCATCGCTTGCCACCACTTCATCAATGATGCAAACACAGACAGTTTCTTAATAGTATGGTTTCGGAAAAGCAATGTTTCGACTTAGGAGAAAATTGCTTTAAATCTTTCTTCAATTTCATCATCTTCCAACCCATAACCCAATTCATTTAGGGTAAGGGCTGGAGGATGATGGAATATCTCTTTGTAACATTCATCACTTTTTACTGTCTTCTCAATTGTCACCTCCTTTCTAACCGCAGCATCGTTCACACAATCCATACATCGTTTCTTTGGTCTTCCTCAACTCTTGTAACCCTCCAGATTCACACTCAAAATCTTGCGTAAATATCAGGTACCTACGAGTATTTATGCTTGAACGTTGCGTACACGAGTACACGAAAAAGGGTAACTTCCTCTGTGACTCTAACCTCTTTATAGCAAAATTATCCCGGGGGGAGAACCCCATAAAACAAAGTTACCCGGCTGCCGTAAACTGAGATTTTCTATGTCATCCGTAAGCTTACCACTTTGGAGTTTATAGGGAACTCGCTTCGCCATGTTTATGCGGTTATGTCTTTGTACTTATGAATTATACAGAATGTTAGGTGGATTGACGTGACGTTGGTATTCGTGTTTTGAATACTTCTGTTTAGTTAGGTACTTGTGTGGTAACAAGGTTAGCGTATCGCACGTGATTCGTAGTAGGTGTCAATTTAAATTGACCAGTATTTTGTTATTTTATTTATTTACTAGCCGTCACTTGCGACTTCGTCTGCGTAATTGTATCTTTATACATTAAAGCCTACTAGCTGCGCCCCGTTGCTTATGAAATCATTATTAGACATGTACATAGATATTTCCAGGATAAGAAGTGGTTACTTTTCCGGGATAAAAAATGGCTACTTTATATCCCAAAAATAGCCGCAGCTTTCTTAGCATTTAGTATGTACTATTCTTCTAGAGGGCTTTTAATGTACGAGTATGTCCTTAGGTGTGCTGTGTGGTGCTATGAGAATAACTGCGCTGCGGAGTTTTTGTTTTAAATATCGCTGCATATGTTGAGATAGGCGCCTTTTTGGCCTCGCTCAGGTCTTTTTTTAATAATTTATAATTTTTTACTTGTTAGTTTTAGTTTTTGGGGTTTATATTTCCTGTCTGTGTCTAAAATAAATATTTTTATTTCTGTCTTCTTTTTTTCTTACTGGTATAAATCCAAATTATAATCTAACTATCTGTTATATCTATAATCTATCTAATTTACAATCAGTGAAGTTTAGTCATAATTTAGAACACAAGGTAGTTTTATTCAGCTGTCGCTGTGTAAGACGACAATGTATGGCTGCAATGCAATTTCCTTTAATCAATGGGGATTTTCGTAATTCCAATTATTTCATGAATTGTTTAAGGTTGAGTAATAATGCGGTTCAGAGATTCACCAACGATAAAATAAAAAGTAGGTAGCAATACTCATATCGTATTTCTGAACCATTGTATTTCGGCAATGACTATTGAGATAAGAAATCAGAATCCAGTAGGTATTAGAAAATTGCTTAGTAACAACGTCACTACGTTGTTGTTTACGTATAATATAATACACCATAGGTACTATAGGAACACAACGGGTTTCCAACAAAAGTTGTTAATAATTCAGGAATTATTCCGGTTTTAGTTTATTTCTTTATTTTTCACACCACCTGCCAAAGTAAGTCACTACAGCTGCACAGTGTAGCCAGGCAATAATTGAATTTGACAGCAGTGACTGAGCGATTGGCTGCTGCGCTGCGTGTCGCGGGTTCGATCCCCACACGGAACAAATATTTGTATGGCCTACAGGTAGTTGTTCCGGGTCTGGCTGTTTGTGTATGTGAGTTTAAATGTTTGTAAACGCACCCACCATATATAAACCCACTGGTCTGTAATATGTTTTAAATTTGGAACCTTAAGTAATTTATATTAAATGATAAAACTCATTCAAGTGAACTGTATCATGTTCTTATGAGAAATAAATTATCTTTAAACCTAATGTTTGTATAACTTTTAGGTACCGATGAGAAAACAATATAAAATTGTTTTTTTTATTATCTCACAGAAGGTGCGAAATTTATTTTATTACATGAAAACCGCCTGTCAGCCAAAGGCCTTACTTCTTCTTATTCTAAATATAAATTAGTATTTATCCCATGTTATGTCATCATTTATCACAACCTGCCATCAACTCATTAAATATCCATGCAGGTTCGGAATCTCCACAGTACCTCCTTTGATTTACTTTTTTCTTCACACAGTTTAAAGGCGAAAAAGGCGAGCGTGGCTTCGATGGATTGCCTGGCCTTCCCGGTGCGACAGGTCCGGGCGGGCCCCCGGGTCCATCTGGGTCTTTGTCCGAAGCCATTCAGTACCTGCCTGGACCCCCCGGGCCCCCGGGTCCACCAGGACCTCCAGGGCCCCCAGGGGTATCTATTGTCGGCCCTAAAGGGGAACCTGGATTCACCAGTCATTTCGAGGAGCATCCTGTTCATGGGAATACCAAATTCTATGGAAGACCGAGTAAGTCATCATCATCTCATGTATTCATTTTTTATTATCTAATAGACTTTTTCACCTCGTTGAACCTAAATTTAAAGATGACGCCAGTTTTTGTAGCCTTGATAATGAGGGGCGGGATCATAACTGCTGGGTCATCGACTACGTTACCATCATAAAAATAATCTGTTGGATAACCCTTGTTGGTGACATTTTTTCATTCTATAAGTATGTTCAATAATAATACTACAGGGATAATCGTCGGTTGATGCCTCATTTCATTTAAGGTCGTATAGCGGTATTACGCGAGATGGCTTCCTTGTTGTTAGGAGAGATAACACCTCATTAACTATTTTACCCGACGACGTGTCCTAACGTTGGCTCGTTTCCTAGAAGCCGATTGCAACCCCTTTTCAATTGTGAATTTAAACCATCCAGGGACGTACTAAAACACACAAAAAGTTAATTAAAAACGGTCCACCCGTTTTGGAGGACTTCAGTGACTTACACAGACACACACAAAGAGAATAATTATATATACGTAACCATTTATTTGCGTATAAATAGATAATAGACAAAAAAGAAACAGAAAAACAAAGCACAGAGGACCTTTGAACACACGAAACAAAAGCGTGTCAAAAAACAGAAAAAAAAAGAAGTTATTAAAACATATATTAACGGTTATTCCTAATTTATAAAAAAACAAAGCCTCATGGTATCAGGTTGTGCGTCGATATTCCTTCCACCTTTATAACCTTTTTTTTGTCAACTTTTTAATGAGTGAGGAATTCGGATCACGTCATGAGGAAAGTTTTGAGTATGTAGTGTATTCATACTCATACAGCATTGCAACGTTGAATGGCAATGCTAATTCTTTGGCCAAAAAAAGCCGGCCCTCTGGTCACGTGAAGTGTCGACGAAACGTTTCGCGATGTCTCAAAAAATTAAACGGGCACACGGACCCCTTGGCCCCAGTGTTTCAACCAAAATACATGCTTTATTATTTCAAATTGTATTTATTATGTATCACGTCTTTATCCGCATTTTCATTAAATTTACTTCCTTTACATTCACACTTTATTAATACTTGTTTATTAATATTATCTGTGTCTGTTCACGCTGCCTATGATAGTAATCAAGAGTCCCCTAGACGAGCTCAAGGCTCTTAAGGAACTCAAAGACTTGAAGGAGAGACATGGTAAGTAAGGTAGACTTGCAGCTTAGTTATATACTCGTAAGACTACAAAACATTACCTGATTGGTCACTGATTTTTGGCTGACCATAGACTGACTATCCAACAGAATTTGGTAAGAATTGATGAGCATGAGTGTCTCTTATTAGAAGAAAAATAAACGGTATTATACAGCCTAATACTATAGCGTTTTTAATGTAAGGAACCTCTATGGACCTAACTTCTGACAGAATGTATTTGTTTGGACATCGTCGCAGGTGTTCGTCCAGAATTAGGAGTCATATCTCTATTACAGTGGATGTGAAATATCAACACATACCTACTTAGATAAAATAAAAATAAATAAATATTGCTGGACAATCCACACAGCATCATCTAGCCCCAAGGTAAGCAGAGCTTGTGTTATGGGTACTAGATGACTGATATACATAATACAATACATTACATATATAGATATTTTTATTATAAATAGGAAATACCCAGAACACCCGGATAACAAGGTAGCAATTGAATTTGTAATATCTTCATAGCTTCTACATAATTGTAAAGTCAGGTCAAAATCAACATCCAAAACCCTTTTATTCTGATTAGGCTGAGAATCAGAACTTTTGAACTTTAAAAACAGTCCCCCAAAACGTTCAGCTTTCACCACTTCTTAGTGTTTTTGGTGGGAAGAAAAAGTGGCCCAATGATCTGCCCAGCAAGACACCTGTCTGATTAGTTAGTATATGTAGAATCAAGTTCTTCTGATTGGATGCATTATACATTGTAATTCTAAGTAGGTAACATATAAATCTACTGTATATGTATAATACAATAGAGTACTCTTTATTGCCCTTACGCCGTGAAAACTCGTAATCTTAAAAAAAAACGGATTTAAATTATATGCCATTTTTATCGCTAGTCGCGATAAGTCTTTCCCAAAGTCTACTATTGTTTAGTGCACTTATAAGAATTTGTTAGTAAGCTTCTGTACACGCGTAAGTAATCGTGTACCTGCATGCACAAAATCTGTCAATAATCTGACATAATTAACCAAATCCCTAATTATCTATAAAAACTTTAGATATGTTATCATGTAGGAAATTAATTTATTGACGTACATACATTATTTAAATAATTGTCAGCCTTATCAAGAGGATAATTACATACGACGTAAATGTAATATTGAAAAAGTAATTTACATTTCGCCAACAATTTATATTATTTATTAAATTAAATAATTATTGTCAATCCTTAAATATGTCCATTAAGAACATCTCACTTAAACTCATCACAAATCAAGTACTGCATGGTAAAAACACAATCCTTTGCGCGAGTTATTTAAACTTTATTCCGAGTTCTTAATTCAAAAACTGAATTTAGAGCCTAATTTGTCAATTTTGCAAAAAAGTGAAAGTTCAGAATACAATAAAAAGGTTTACTAAAGTTACAACAACTCGTTTTGTAATAAAACATGCGATAGTTACTGCCTTATCTGTTATTCATAATATCTTAGCAATAAAAATAAAAAATAAAAAATCTTTACAGATCTCAATAAGAGACAGCAGGTCCTTAAGGTACAATTGTAAAGCTGGTAAAGTTCACGATAGATAATTATATTAATTGAATACAGCCCTATAGCATGTTACTACTACCCATAGATTAAGTCTTAAAATCGTCAGAATTTACACAATGTTAACATAGCGCGTTCGTGCTACAGAGTCTTTCAAAAGATAAAACTGCGTACATGTGAAGGTGGTTCAGTCAACCAGTGCACGACCATCAGTCGCGTTGTTTCCCTATTAAGACTTCATCGTGATTTCAGGGCCAATTCAGTCGCACCCAGCTCCCCGCCACGCAGAAGAGACGAACAAAGCAGTACCAGGCGCGGCTGTGTTCCAAACTACAGAAGAAATGTTGAGAGTATGACACGCTTGTATATTTTCAATCGATCATCATTGGCTGATAACAATGACCACTGACAATCTGACGACACGGTTGGCGCAGTGGTTGAGCCATCGGCTGCTGCGCCGCGTGTTGTGGGTTCGATCCCCGCACGGAACAAATATTTGTATGACCTACAAGTAGTTGTTCCGGGTCTGGATGTTTGTTTCTGTGAGTTAAAATGTTTGTAAACGCACCCACGGTACCGGAGAAATTCCTAGTGTGGGGCAACGTTATTTTTTTTTTAATAAAAAAAATACCAGCCTAATAAATACCATACTATTTTTTTTTAAATAATAAAATTGTCTGACTACTTGTCGCCAAGATGAGCTTGCTGAAGGCGAGATGGCGATTTGAGACTTGTAGATAATAATTAAGAGTGTAGGTTTTGTTCACAAAGATTTATTCATTGACCAAGATAAACCTAAAAACATTCAAAAAAGCATATTGGTTGGTACTTGTCTGGATTTGACACCACAAACTCGTGGATGGATGGGCGTGGAAAGAAAAAAAACTAGCTAAAAGCGAGTCGGACTTGCCCACCGAGGAAAATTGAGTTAAATTGCAGTTATTCTCTTGCACGATAGGCACGTCAGTGGTAACAAAACCAGTCTATGCTGGCCTCGCATTCTATTGTAACTCCGCACTAAGAGAGGCCAGCTCATTGTTAAGTTCCACTGACGTGGGAACCCCTAATTGCGAAGAATAAATTAAAATTTATTTTCTGTCTTTACGTGTTATGGCCGTATTCAGGATTTTTTCATCAGTTTTTCACCTAACATATTAATTCTAGCTCGCATCGTCGAGTCCTGTCGGTGCCCTGGCTTACGTTGTCGAAGAGCAAGCTTTGTTCGTCAAAGTTAATTCCGGATGGCAATACGTACTGGTGAGTTTTATACGAACGGCTGAATAAGCTTCGGATTTTCACTTTTAACGGGAGGACGCTGTCAATTTTTTGAGTGGTAACAAAACCAGTGTAAGCTGGCCCCGCACTATATTTAAACTCCAAGGTCAAAGTGTTACCACTGTCGTGCGGCCTACTGTACCTACCTGTAAGATCTGGAAAATTTGAAAGCTATATTCAGTAAAATTATTATTCATTATCTGGAAATGTTCTGTATACAGTGTGGAAAGTTAACATCAATGCACAAACTGATACTGTAAGTTCAGTATATGATTCCTAACTTTGAGATCCCCCCGACCCTTTGCTTGAGCCAGCCAGCGTATCTGTTTAATTTTCCCGCAGAATACCCCCGCAGTGTGCCATTGGTCGCTTGGCTTTTAAGTTTTTACGCCCTGGCTGGAGGCCTTAATTTCTAATTAAGTCCCCACAGGAAAGTTCGGTTAAGCAGTAGATATTCCAAAAAAAAACGAATTTTGAGATTTGTTTCTTATGTTTTTTCACATAAAACGGTAAAAATAAACACAACATCATCGAAATCAAAATCTCATAAGAATTATGTCAATACTTTACGTCTTTCATTTTGACTTCCATGATTTTTAAAGTTTAAAAAAACATCAAAATAAAACGGAGATATTTCGAATAGTTGACGGGGTCCAGAATAATGTACTGAACTCATGGTATCAGTTTGTGTGTCGATGAACCCTGTATAGCAGAAGTTATTAACTCTCACGGACTGCATATTTTGCTAGAATTTTTAATCACTTAAAGTTTAGCACAATCTAGTTAGATTGGGCTTAACTGAATCAATCCAGTTAGAGTGTAACTCTTTAGCTACAATCAAAAACAAAATATTACAGACTTTTTCTAACTACATAAGCAGGAACTTTTTCCAATCGTATGTTTATCCCCTACAGCTCGGCTCCCTAGTAACGCAGTCTGCGCCCACACATCCAACGCATGCGCCCGCGTCAGCACCACCAATGCCGGCTGCTAGTTTAGTACACGTACCCTCGATCTCGAACCTCGTGGAAAATTCACCAGCTCCTGGCCCTAGTGTGAGTTTCTTTGTATATTACTATTTTGTTTCACGAATTATCTACATACTTGCAATCTTATGAGATTGGTGGGAAAAGATGTTATCATAATATAGTTTATTATTTATGTATTTCTTTTCAGCGAAATACAGATGTTGATTATATATCTAGGCAAAGGTTGCTTGTGTTTAGGGTTCCCAGCGGAACATTATTACCAAGCCTCCACTGTCCATCAGTTCTGTCATTTTTATTGGCTTTATAACAACAAATTAAAAAAATACAAAATATTAAACGGGAGAAGAATAAGGACCACACAAGAAATGGATTTTTCGGTGTTTATTGCTCCACATGGTACGGAACCTTTCAACTGGTGCTTCGCCGGTTTTTATGTAATGTTTGTAACTTAACTTTCTGAATAATATTAACTTAATTACTTTTATATACAGAAAAGCAATGAAAACGATTTATTTTGACTGTAACCATTGTAAACGTTTTGCATTGTTTTCATGTCTTGGTTCTAACTATAAAACTAACACGTCAGTGAAAAATATATAATAAATTATGTTTATTTCTGTAAATAGGTTTTTAGGAACACTTTTACACGTCAACAAGTTAAATATATTTTTAAACTAGGTTGGTGTATAGCTATGTGACTACTCTGAGAAGTACACCGAAAGAAACTCAGATATCACAGTCTCTTTCTAAAGTCTAGACATTATCTTGGTTAGATCATGTGAGGACCATGCAGATTAGTGTCTGAGTTAAATAAATAATGCTGGACAATCCACATAGCATCATCTAGCCCCAAGCTAATCAGAGCTTGTGTTATGGGTACTAGATGGCTGATATACTTAATATAATACATTACACAGATAGATAATTTGTATTATGCATAGCATATACCCAGAACACTTGGAACAAATCTTTGTAGATCGTACAAACATTTGTCCCAGGGCGGCAATCGAACCCGCTACCTTCTGCATCGCAGGCGGACCTTTGAGGAAAGAACAACACAGATATGAGTGGACCTGTTCAGTCAGTGCAAGCATTTGTCGGAAATTGTAGAGCTCAACTCAGAACCAAGGAGCTCAACGAGTTGACGAACAATACCATCATATTCATCTGCCTAGCCTTTCCCCAACTACATGTGTTGGGGTCGGCTACCAGTCTAACCGGATGCAGCTGAATACCAGTATTTTACAAGGAGCGACTTCCTATCTGAACTCCACAACCCAGTTACTGGGCAACACGATACCCCTTGGTTAGACTGGTTGTCAGGCTTCTGACTACCCGTAACGACTGTCAAAGATCTACAAATGACAGCCGGGACCAACGGTTTAACGTGCTTTCCGAGGCACGGGGGAATCTCGCTGTGTTACTAACGGTCACTCATCCATAGACTGACCTCAGCAAACGTAACTTAAACTTCAATCAAACCGTGTGGCTGTTTTGATTTGCACTTTAGCTCCTCGTATGCTGAAACAAACTCACTGTCAAATATTATGTACCATACTATAGCAACAAACATTTATGATTTGATTTAGTTTTTCTCATAAGTTTAAATACATTGACAGCTCCACCTAGCGGCCCTAAATGAACCGTTGCCAGGCAATATGCACGGTATACGCCGCGCTGACTACGCTTGTTACCGCCAGGGAAGGCGGGCAGGATTCAGAGGCACCTTCAGAGCTTTGCTAACCAGCAGGTACGTGATGCTATGACGGTGTACAACTATACTTATAAAGGTGTACAACAAAAGGTGTACACAACAAAAAGTTTGGTTAAACAAAACATGCGTTTAGTGGCGAAAGAACAAAAAAAACCTGTAAACTAATATGACACCAAAAAGAAACAATTTTTATGCCATAAACGACTGTTCATCTCAGCTTAATGTCAGATGAAAAATCTAGGGATAGTCGCTAGCACATCAAGCTATCGCAAACTGTTCAATTTTCCCAATTGAACATGAATCTTAAACTTTAGCAATAAAGTTGGAAAAATATCAAAGAAATTTGACAGATTGAGGTAGCTTGATGAGCTGGCCTCTGTACTACCGACTGAAGCTGATTTTCAGTTACTACTATCCAGCACCATCCGCTCGAATAATAATGTTAGGAAATAAAATTTGTTAGTAAAAACCTTCGGCCTCTATTTGAGATACTATTAACACCTTAAACGCCAGGTGACCGACAAACAATCCATTTTCTATTGTGTCCCGTTGTCTGGCAGTTAAGGTGTTATTATTTTTATGCGTTTGTTCTTTTTGACACTGATCCTCCTGTACAACAGCGGCGAAGTGTCCGCTGCGGAAGCGGAAAAGCAACTCTACCGCCATTGGAAATAAGCATAGTCAATAGTCTCTTGCGAAAATTAAAGCCTCGTCACTGCTGTACAAACATAATTAGTTTTCTATTGTTTTGATTTCATTGAAACTTACTCATGCAGCAGGATTAGTTGCAAATTTAACCACTCACTGACCATAAATTTGAAAACCACGTTGCTTGCAATATGGAACTTCAATATTATGTCCAAAAAGTACCATAATGTATCAAAAACTCTGTCTTAGGATCCAAAACTTGAAGTCGATTGTCCGTCACTCTGACCACCATCTACCAGTTGTGAATACTCAAGGCGAAGTCCTGTTCAAGACATTCTCGGACATGTTTGATGGCAATGGCGCATTGACAGCTGGAGCCAGGATATACAGCTTCAACGGCCGAAATATTCTAACGGACCCGCATTGGTAAGCAAATATTTACTACTACTTTTTATTTTCCACTATTTTCCACTAATCAATTCAACTGACGCATGTAAGATCATCACTTGAGAATGGCTACATCGATTTGGCTGTTTATTTTTTGTTGAGCTCGTCATTGTCAGGACAAGATTTGTATAGAGGAATTGATTTTGGAAAAGTTGGAAATTTGATTTTGGAAAATGATACTCTTGTATTATAATATAATCTATATATCTATCTAAAAACAAATGTTTAGGTATAGGTACCCATGCGAAGCCGGAGCGGGTCGCCAAGTCACTAGTTATTGACTATATGAAAGGGTCTATTCAAGGCATACACGAACTGTTATCAACATAAGTACATATTTTTATCATTAGATATCAGCTTTTCAAATAGTGGTATGCCGATAAGAATAACCCACGCTTAATACCTAAAACATATTAAATAATAAGTCCAGGTACTCGGAAACGTTGATCGCAATCGACCACCATGGTTATATACAGCAACAATGATTGCTATATTTTACTGTATACAGGGTGGGAATCGAAGCACAAACTGGTACATCCAATGACTTCAGAACATAATTAGGAATCCCTAGCGTTGATATTTATTGTCGGATTTTCCTTTATTTTTACGTTTATTCTCATGTGTTTTTATTTCATTTAATCATTTACTTTTTTCATTTCCAAATAAATTATTAATAATTATTAATTATCTTTTGCCATTTCTTTCTTTTTTTCTTTTCTTTTTTTTTCTTTGTATGTGTATTACTGACATGGTTTGTAAGTATGTGTACCTACTTACAAACAATCTTAGTAATAGAAAGCTCATAGTGAATGTGTTAGTAACAATGTTGTTACTAAGACTATGAGCCTTGTTCCTCGAATTAAACCATTAAAATTAAATTAAAAGCTTGTTTTAGAACAAAATCCTCCGACTGTTTGTTTCTGCATCACCCTAAGGTTAACTGGTAGACAAACCAGTATTTAATCAATTAATTAATTAACCCTTTATCGCTAGGCCACAAAAAATAATCTGGCATGGCTCCCGCGCGAACGGTGAGCGTGCTATGGACAGTTACTGCCAGGAGTGGCAGAACGGCGAGCCTGCCAGCCGAGGTCTCGGATCCTCACTCTACACACACAGACTACTCGCACAGGAGAGGTAAAGTATCCTATTTATTCAGATCTCACTCAAACCAGTTCAATAAAGATTACTTGACTACTCAATTACCACTTCCTCACATAATATCACTTCTGTTATTTAGAGAATATGGTTAGCTCTGATCATCATCCGCAAATCACGTCTAATAGGTACCGATATCATTAAGGATGAAGTTAACAAAAGGAACGGATAATCGATGATCCTCAAATGTATTCACAATACCATCAAAACATTTTACCTTCATCTGTAAGTACTTTAGAATCGACTGGGAAAATCCAATAACAAGCGAGGGTATAAAAAATGTTTGCATAACAGAAAGTCGCTCCAAATGTTGCTGTCCTCAGAGACTTGAAACGTAAAGCGTCATTCAAATGTATTAGAATTCCATTTAACTTGAAATCAAACCCTTAAATCGTTACTTTTATTATATTTATCAAAATACGACCTTAGTTGATCAACGCAGAGTTTAAAATTCTAAATCACGAACGAAATCTAGTGGCTTAAAACTTGGGGTCCTCCCGTCCATTTTGATAATTCAATTTAAAGCAGAAGTGTATTTTGTTAGAAGGGTTCAAGAAATTAGCAAAGTTTATTCGTTGCTAATTTGCTGCCGCTTGACAAAAAGTTGATGAAGTAACGGAATGGACGGTTTGTTAGACAGTATTTTTGTTTACAGATATCCTTGCAGCAATCAATTTGCCGTACTCTGCATAGAAGTTGCTTCCGAAATTAATTCTCGAAGAAAACGAGAGACACCAAGGTAAGACACAAAACAACATTAACAGCAACGGGAAACAGGAATAGTTTGTTACAAGATGCTGCCGAAACACAAAGAAAATTCAATTTTAAACATAGGATTAACTTAATACAATAGAATAAAAACCACTAACAACATCTATTGCAGATATAATGCAACCGGCATACTCGATGACGAAGACTATCTTTACAATGCGGAGGAATATCAACAGCTACTGAACGAAATATTTGCTCAACCGTTTAGAGAAAATTAGGCTATGACGTCATCGTCCATCTGTGTTACGTCAGAATGCACCAACGGCTCGTAACGTTCGAAATTCGTATGATTTGTATAGACGTTGTTTGCTATATGTAATGTGCATATGTCAAGGAGAATTCAAAATTATTTTAGATCTTCCTGAAGAGATGTTTAAATGTAATTTTTGGCATTAAAGATTGGCAATTTAAGAATAATCTCTTCTATGATGGTGTCAAAATATTCGTAGGCAATCAAATCAATTTTGCCATTGATAGCTAATTTAACAACAACTCTTTCATTGTACGATGGCTTCGAACACAGACCTTTTTGGTCTGGTCCTTTTGGTCTCTGGTCGTAGTTAACTGATTCGAAATTCGCGCCCAAAAAATATTTAGCCAAATTCAAAATTTTCGGGCGATTTCGTAATGAGATTAAAGTATCAAGTCTGAAAGCTTGTTCATATGAGATTCCTATTAAAGTAAGCGTATAAGCTAAAGCCAGTAAAAGCTAATAACGACCTACATTTGTTTTACAGTATGTATAGTGAAATGTGTAATTAGTTGGCGCTTCTTACTGTGCTTAGGACCTTTGTAAATAATTTTTGTAAAATGTATCGATTAAATTTTAAAATCGACAGGATTACGAGTCGTCTTACAGTACTAGAAAAATATTATTTATTATGTTCAATTGATTACTTGATGAGTTTTATTGGCAAGTTATTTTAAGTGAAGATATTGTGATGGGTAAGCGTTGGGACGCATGGTCTTACCCAGAATATTGTGTAACCCACCAAGTACAAGTATATTAAGGTTTAGTTAGAGGAGATTACGAACACAAAATTAATAATAATTCAGAAAACTTGTGATCAAAAGGAATTTATTGCTTTTTGACTTACAACCAAAGGGAACTGGTTTTCAAGATCAGAAGTAATTTTTCAAAAGTCATATTCTTAAGACGATTCGTAGTACTAATATTTAATTATTTCTAGTTTAAAACGCAATACCAATGTTTGTGATTTTTTCGAGATATTATTAATTCGAGAATGTACATACTATTATTATTATTCTAGAAGTCTTAACTGTCTTTGAGTTTGAGATGAATTAAGTATTTCAGCTTAGTAAATTTGAATGATTTAACATGTTTAGTAGCAAAATATGTTAGTACTGAAATGTAATTGACTGATTTTTAATTAAGCACGTATATAATTTGACTCTTGCAGACATGACAGTACTCTTACACAGTGGTCACTCTAATTATATTATTGGCCATTTTATTGTTCAGAGTCCAGCACATCAAGCTTCCCCAATCTGTCAAATTTCGTTGATAGTTTTTCAATTTTGTTACATAAGAATAAGATTCATGTTCGATTGGGAAAATTTGACAGCTTGGGATAGCTTGATGTGCTGGTGTCTGTACATGAAAATACGTTTATCCCACATGTGGTTCGAAAAAAGAACCGAAACCAAAATCTAAATGCCATTCAGCGATCGTCATTTTATTTATATTATAACGCTTTCAAATTCAAAAGTAAAGCAAAAAAAAAGAGCGATAGAAAAACAATCGTTTTAGTCGTGTTTGTCTGTCTATATCAAATACTCATTCGTTTTCACTACTTATCATAAAACAAAGTCCTCCGCCGCGTCTGTCTGTATGTCTGTTCGCGATTTACTCAAAAACTACTTCACCGATTTTCATGCTTTTGCATGCATTTCATGTTTTCACCAATGGATAGAGAGGTTCTTGAGGAAGGTAGGTGGAGGAGGAAGGTGTATAATTTGTCAACATTCAACGGTCTTGTATACATTGGCTGTAATATAATGATGTTTGATGGAGGTGTTGTTGAAAATTTCATTTAGATTACTGGTCGCGACAACCGAAATCCACGCAGGCGAAGCCGCGGGTATCAGTTAGTTAAAAATACGAACGAGTATTTTTATAATAAAATCTATCCCTTGTCATGTCTGCATTTATTTCCAAATTCGACAATAAAATATATTTTCCTGAATATACTTATTCGAAATATACATCTTGTATCACACGTTCTATACTACATTTAAATCTGTATTTAATGTTAAATTTATATAATAATTATTTAATGACCTACTCTTGTAAGTGAAACTTGGTCCATGTATTGGACTTCTAGAAAAAAAAACCTATGATATCTTTCTAACCACGTACCTAGTAAATATGCCTTTTTTGTAGTTATTTTTACCATACCATCGACACATACGAAAATAATGTACTGTAATATGATGGTTACGTCATGTGACTTGAAACAGCGCAAAACAAATGAATGTCGAAAGTCTATCCAATAGAATTTATCCAAATGACTGCTAGAGCTGCCATTAAATCTTGACTTCCCTGTTCGCGGTTCCGTATATTATTTTGTATCGGACTGATGACGATTTACAACCAAGTAACAAACTAAAAAGATCAAATAAATATTGGTCCTCCCATCCTTTAAAATCTCGTGCCATTCGATATGATACAATGAAAGTCTGATTTATTTGCTACATACTTTGTATTTATAGTAGATTTAGACGTAGTGACGTACCTACCTGTAATTTTTTTACCAGTAATTGTAATTTAATTGACTAGTCTCACGCTGTTTTACTGTTTTTGTCCGCAAGCGAAGCAAATGTAGACTTTGTAAAATGTAGGGAAAGTAATGTATTTAAATGAACACATGTATCATTTTTATCACTTACGGTACGTTAAGCACGCTTTTAAACCTAAGTATAAAAGTAAAAACTTGCCGACACCGAACGCTGACTAGACATTTTTTAGGAACCAATTGAAACTTCAAATTTTCGGAAATATTATACCTTTTTTATACGGCCTACTCTAAAAAGTGTTCTAATTTTAAATAGTCGAAATCGGAGTTCGAATGTTCTTAGAATCAGAGGCCCTAAAATAAAAGATAAAAAAATTGTCGTAATAAATACCATAGCGTAACTACAAATTTTTCAACTTTGTATCAATTATTGTGCTTCCCAAAAGACCAAAACTTTCTGAAGCAACACAAAAACAGTGAAACAGTTATAATGTAATTGAATACAACATGACATACCGAAAAGCATTTACGAAATATTCGTTATAGTTGTATCGCTTTACATCGATTTAATGTAACAATTCGTGTATTATATTACGAACGACTGTATTTATATTGATAAGTAAAAAAATAAATGTTTTCACGACACTGTAGAAAAGCTTGTTTCATTTATCTGTATTAATAAATAAAATGGTAATCGTGATGGCCCAGTGGTTTACGCCTCGCTTCTTGTGTACGAGGTTATGGGTTCAAACCCGGGCAAGTACCAATGTGACTTTTTCAAAACATATGTACTTTATTAGTTTATCTTGGACATCACTGACGTCGGTGAAGGAAAACATCGTTAGGTAACCTGAACTTACGAGTATAATTAATATAAGTCTGCAATCGCCAACCCGTCTTGAGCAAGCGTGGCGATTAGTGCTCGTGCCTTCTCTGTATGAGAAGAGGCCTTTGCCCTGCAGTGGGACAGTAACAGGCTGATATTATTATTATTTATATTTTAGTAAATAAAATTAAACTGTCTGTGTGTAATGTCAAAATCACAGCTTTTTACTATATGCATATGAAAGTCTATGAGACAGTTAAAAAATCAGCTAAGTACCAGTGACAAGTGCCATTAAAATCGGTCCAGCCGTTTTGGAGATAACCTCAACAAACACAGACAGACAAGAAATTTAAAATTTGTTTTATTTTTGTTTAAAGAGTAACTTAGGCTTTTGTTTTAGAAAAACGAATTAGAATGCCGCTCAAAAGCACGAAAACCTTTTTTTATACATTAATTTCACGCTGACAAAGTCACAGGCACAGTTAGTTCCTTTACAAGTGCAGAAACATCAAAAGCCAAGACAAGGTATCATACAACGTGACCGTTCGCAAAGCTCCCGTCAAGCGAAAACTCCAAAATCACAATTGAACGAGTAATTCCAGATACTATTGACGGTTCGTTCTATTGAAACGTTCTCTCCTTGATTTGTGGAGGTAGTTCTGTTAGCAACACGCCACGGGCCTGCAATTGGCAGACTAATTGATTTCAACTCAAAAGCAGTCAGGTGAGGCGAATTTTAGCTTCGAAATTGTAAGGATGGTGCAGTTAGAAACGGGTGCAGTGGAAATATATTTCATAGACAGATTAGGTTTTAGCTAACTGGGATGGAGAATTGGCAGCGATTTACTTGGTTACAAAGTAAGGCCCGTTTTACAGAAATTTACTCAACATTCATTTATTGAAACTATTTTCAACTAATCAAATGGTCGAGGCCCAGTTTAAGTTTGCAGTTTAGGAGAGCGCTGTTTGTCAAAGAAAAATGCATCATAGAGAAAAAAACTGTGCATGTTATTTTAGTTCTGCGTTTTCCCGTCTGCATAGTTATGTTGGTCGTACTATTAGGAATGCGTGAGTTGAGGCTTTTGTAATACAGACTTACGGAATCGTAATATTAGACAATCGACATCTCTTGCTGACATTTAGCTTCAGAAGAGAATGGCGACAGAACTAAGTCAAGAACTAAGTCAGAGATGTTTTATTATTTTATGTCTTGAACTTTGCTGTGTGTTTGGGTCGATATGTTCAGAAGTGGCGATTATGTTTGTATGGAAACTTTAGTGCCACTAAAGACGATGTGTCATTAATACTGAGTACTTGCCTTTTTCTCTTACAAAGTAATTATAAGAGAAAAAAGATGGAAATAGCCTAAATTTGGTTCAACTTGTCAACTTGGTAATCCGTCCATCAATAAAAACAACGCTAGTTTTTTTTTAATATTTGGAAACAAAAGAATTTTGTAAAGAATGTACGGAAAGAAAAATTCTCAAAAAGAAAACCATTCATCATCTACCTAGGATTTTTCTAACCGTGTTGGGATTGGCTTCCAGTCCAATCGCAGCTAAATAACAGCAGTTAACATGGAGTGACTGCTTACCTGATCTCCACGACCCAGTAACAGGGTACCACAATACACCTTGGTAAAACTGGTAAACAGATGCTGCTGCCTTTTAATATTTTACACAGCCTATTTCCACAACCCCGATCCTGGGTAAAACGGGTACCCTTTGATAAATGGTCATCAGACTAGTTCGTCTGACTACCCGTACCTACTGTCAAAGATCTACGAATGACAGCCACCAGTAACCAACGGCTTAACGTTCTTTACGAGACCTCGGTGATCGCTGCTGAACCTTGAATATCAAAATATCCGCGTGGCTGTTATTACTTAGCCAACTAGCCTAAAAGAAAACAACTAACTTAATGTAATCGTACCAATTTACAGAGGCCAGCATATCAAGCTACCCCAATCGGCCAGATTTCTTCGATAGTATTTCTACTTTATTACAAAAGAATAAGGTTCAAGTTCAGTTGGGAATATTTGTCAGTTCGGGATAGCTTGATGTGCTGGCGTCTGTACACGAGCAATGTACAAAAAAAATAAAAGAAAAATATATAAATATATGGCTTTAGGCGATATTATAGTAAACTTAGGCTACAAAGTGCAGCCAATCGCAAAACGCAGTACAAATGTAGTTAGAGTACAGTCGAGCAGACTGCAATATTTTTTAGAATTCTCTAACAACATTCGGGAGTGCATTTTTTTGGTTGACTTGTCGTATAGAACGTGGCAAGCCTAATCGCACTGTACAGATTTTTTTTTTTAGTGTTCGTAGGTACACAAATAATAACTACATACTTACATAGCTCGTGGCTAAATGAAAACAAACGCCAGGTTGATCGAAGGTTAAGCAACGCTTGCCGAAGTCAGTCTGTGGATGGGTGACCATAAGTAACTTACGGTCCCGGCTGTCATTTGTTGATCTTTTACAGTCGTTACGGGTAGTCAGTTTGACGTCCTATGTGGTGCAGCGGGCGGGGGTCCGCCTGTGATGCAGGAGGTTGCGGGTTCGATTCCCGCCTTGGGGCAAATGTTTGTACGATCAACAAAGATTTATTCCGGGTGTTCTGGGTATTTGCTATGTATAATAAAAAATATATATCCAAGTAATGTATTGTATTAAGTATATTAGTCATCTAGTACCCATAACACAAGCTCTGCTTAGCTTGAGGTTAGAAAATGCTGTGTGGATTGTCCAACAATATTTATTTATTTATTTCATTTATTTACACTGATATAGCTCGTGGTTAAATAAAAACAAATCGAAGGTTAAGCTACGCTTGCCGAGGTCAGTCCGAGAATGGGTGACCAGTAACATTAAGAAAGAAAATACGTTAAGCTGTTCGCCCCGGCTATCATTTGTTGATCTTTGACAGTCGTTACGGGTAGTGAGAAGACCAAAAGTCTGACATCCAGTCCTTATCCACGAGCCCACAATTTTCGTAATAAAGTAAAAAGACACCTGTTATCCCCGAAGGATTAGGCAAATGTGTACCCATTGTACACCCACATTTCACCAGTTATGTTAAGTCCCATGTTATAGGGGGCGAACCTATTGCACAAATTTGACGACCGATGTGGCGCGGCGGGCAAAGGTCCGCCTGCGACGCAGGAGGTTGCGGGTTCGATTCCCGCCTTGGGACAAATGTTTGTACGATCTACAAAGATTTGTTCCGGGTGTTCTGGGTATTTTCTATATATAATAAAAATATCTATCTATGTAATGTACTATTAGGATGATTGTAATTGTCGATGGTAGTAATTGTCGATGGTAAAAAACAAGTGACGACAACTGACACCACTTCTATAAATAGAGCGTTTTGAAGGAAAGGTTGTCAGGTGATCGGCGCAGTTTTGCTATCGTGCATATTTAGGGATTTATTTTGATTAACGGTTGTTTGTTGATGTGATTATTTCGTGATCTATTTATATTGAGAATATCAAAGTTTAAATGATTAGAGGTTAGAATAAAGTTAGTTTTTGTCCGTCCGTTGTTTCTCTCCTCCGGTCGCTAAAATCAGAAATGGGATTGGCTTGTGCCCATTTTCAAATAAAAACAGCCGTTAATTTTAATAATGCCGCGATCTTTTCGTTCGCGTAGCAGTTCTGAGGAAATATCACCTCGTAGAACGCATAAGAAGCATAGCAGATCGCGCAGACGCCATCGTGTTTCTGAGCAGCGTCGCTCTCGGTCCCGTAGTCGCAAAAGCTCCGTAAAACAAGCGTTAAGTGCAATTGTGTCGCGGTTGAACGCAATTGAGGAGAGTACCGCGAGTACGTTGCAGACGCCACTACCCCCAAATCGTGCCATCACGCCTCAACGCGATAACCTGGATAATGGTGTGCCAAGCGCAGCAAAATTGCTGGCCGACGCATTAGCTACCATCGGTAGTAAGCCGCATAAATTTGTCAGGTTTTCACCAAATCCCTATCGAGGACGGTTCGATACATAAAACAGGATTTGTGACACCTGAGGGGCATTACGAGTATTTAAAGATGCCATTCGGTTTCTGTAATGCCCCAACGGTATACCAACGCATCATCAACCAAACGCTTCGAAGGTTCATCGAATCTGGCAACGTGCTCGTGTACATTGATGACGTGCTCCTTATGAGCATGACAATTGCTGACGGGATTAAACTCTTACGTGAAGTTTTAGAAACTTTAACACAAGCCGGATTTTCGATCAATCTTCGAAAGTGTTCATTTCTCACGACCGAGGTGGAATATTTGGGGCGTATAATAAGCCATGGTCAGGTTAGGCCGAACCCTAATAAGATCGAAGCTTTGACTAATGCTCCGGTACCCATTAATGTTAAACAGGTTAGACAATTTTTAGGTCTAGCGGGATATTTTAGGCGTTACATCGAAGGATATGCCACAAAAACTGCGAGTATTTCACGATTAACAAAAAAGAACGTCAAATTCGAATGGGGACCTGAACAAGAACAGGTTCGCCTATACCTTATTGAACGGTTGACTAGTGAACCGATACTTGCAATTTTTGATCCTAAACTGACCACGGAATTACACACAGATGCTAGTAGTGCGGGTTATGGTGCCGTACTTATGCAAGTTCATAGTGGTAATAAGCGAGTAGTGGCCTATTTTAGTAAGGTCACCCAGGGCGCTGAAAGCAGGTACCACTCATACGAGCTGGAGACGCTGGCGGTAGTCAAGGCGTTGCAGCATTTCAGACACTATTTAATTGGCATAAACTTTAAGATTATAACCGACTGCAACGCCCTGAAAGCCACTGAGCGTAAGAAAGACCTGCTTCCACGCGTTGCGCGCTGGTGGATTTACTTACAGGATTTTGATTTCACAATTGAATACCGAAAAGGAGTCATGATGTCTCATGCTGACTACCTCAGTAGGAATCCACCAGTTGCGCAGGTGAACCACATCGATAGACCGTTAAACTGGGCCCAAATGGCGCAGGCTGCCGACAGTGAAACACAGGACCTCATAGAAAAATTAAGAGATGGTCGATTAGATTCACGGCGTTATGTTAGCCAAAACGATTTACTTTATTATCGTTACTCGCCAGTCGGCGAAGAGTCGAGATTGTTGTGTTATGTCCCCAAAGGACACCGACTTAGTTTGTTGCGACTATTTCATGACGAACATGAGCACATTGGTGCCGACAAAACATTAGGCCTAATACTGAAGCATTTCTGGTTCCCAGGTTTGAGAAACTTTGTTTCCAAATATACCTCACATTGCCTCATCTGTATCTCCAAGAAACGAGTGCCTAGGGCACCGCCCCAACCTATTACTTCATGGGTAAAATCTGAAGTTCCTTTTGACACTATTCACGCTGACGCATTAGGCCCTTTACCGGAATCAAACGGTTACAAATTTGTTTTTGTATTAGTAGATGCATTCACTAAATTTTGTTTACTTTATCCCATGTACCGGCAAGACACTAGTGAACTTAAGCGCGTTTTTAATAACGCGATTTCTTTGTTTGGGGTCCCTAAATTAATTGTTTGTGACCGAGGTCGTATGTTTGAAGCAGCTGGCTTCACCAGCTGGATATCTGGATTAGGTTGTGACATTCACCACATAACTCCCGAAATGCATCATGCAAACGGGCAGGCAGAGCGATATGTGCGAACTGTATTAAATCTAATTCGTGTAGAAAGTCGTAATAAAAGTGTAACTTGGTCAGATTCACTTTGGAAAATTCAGCTTGTATTAAATGTTACTAAACAAAAAACAACACAAATGTCAGCATTAAACTAACTAGTCGGTACTGATGCGACCACTCCTGTCATCCGTGCGCTGGTCCGCGACGTGGCAATTGAAAACGCAAACCCTAATCGTGAAGCATGGAGGGAAATCTGCAGGAGCCGGGCAAAGGCTTTGCTTGACAGGAACCAAAATAAACAGTATTCCTACACCAATCGTCAACGACACCCTCCTCGAGTTTCCAAGACTGACGACCTGGCGTTTGTTATTAAATACTCACAGTCAACTGGTAAACTGGACTCCGGAATGAGAGGTCCCTACCGAGTTATAAAGGTCCTCCCAAGCAATCGCTATGAGCTGAAGCTATTGGGTGGCGCTAGAGGTAAAACGACTCAGGCTGCCGCACAATATATGGTGCCTTGGAAAGGGGAGTGGTGTCCCGAGAGTTGTACAGCTTTCTTTGAAAGTAAGTGTGCCTTAATTACTTTTATGTTACAGAAATGGTGTGAACCAGCTATGGACGAGTATGCACGTGAGACGGATAACTACTGCTGAGCGGATAGAATCGCCAAGTGGTTGTGCACCTCGAGCTGGTTGAACAGACGCGCTGTTGTGTTCACACCTATTGGACTTAATGTCCTGCAGACACGTGTTTAACGTGTATTGGACTTAATGTCCTGCAGACAAGTGTTTAACGTGTATTGGACTTAATGTCCTGCAGACACGTGTTTAACGTGTATTGGACTTAATGTCCTGCAGACACGTGTTTAACGTGTATTGGACTTAATGTCCTGCAGACACGTGTTTAACGTGTATTGGACTTAATGTCCTGCAGACACGTGTTTAACGTGCGTGTATTGGACTTAATGTCCTGCAGACACGTGTTTAACGTGTATTGGACTTAATGTCCTGCAGACACGTGTTTAACGTGTATTGGACTTAATGTCCTGCAGACACGTGTTTAACGTGTGTTGGACTTAATGTCCTGCAGACACGTGTTTAACGTGTGTTGGACTTAATGTCCTGCAGACACGTGTTTAACGTGTATTGGACTTAATGTCCTGCAGACACATATGTTGGATATGTGTATGGGCACATTCGTAGCCTTGCAGACACGTTTGTTAACGTGTATTGAACTGAGTGTCCTCCAGACACATGTGCAATTACATCGCATCTTAGTGCGAGAGAATGTCACTGATGATGTGTGTTTTGATGATGAATGTTCTCGTTCAGGATTATTTTAAGAAGCGAGTGATTCTTTGATTGAGGGCCTTGAATGTGAGATGGATGGAAGAATAGTCGTTTTCTTAATGAAGTGTTTTTATGCGTGTATCACAATTAATATGTTTGCAACTCTATTTCTTTTAAGACACTGACGATGAATGCGGTAATGACGATGAAGCTGGCCCATCTTCTGTGGCCCCTGCAGCATCAAGAAGTGATCGCGTGGACAATGTGCCCGAGGGCGGCACACGGTCAGGAGAGGCCGTATTAGGATGATTGTAATTGTCGATGGTAGTAATTGTCGATGGTAAAAAACAAGTGACGACAACTGACACCACTTCTATAAATAGAGCGTTTTGAAGGAAAGGTTGTCAGGTGATCGGCGCAGTTTTGCTATCGTGCATATTTAGGGATTTATTTTGATTAACGGTTGTTTGTTGATGTGATTATTTCGTGATCTATTTATATTGAGAATATCAAAGTTTAAATGATTAGAGGTTAGAATAAAGTTAGTTTTTGTCCGTCCGTTGTTTCTCTCCTCCGGTCGCTAAAAGTACTGTATTAAGTATATCAGTCATCTAGTACCCATAACACAAGCTCTGCTTAGCTTGGGGCTAGATGATGCTGTGTGGATTGTCCAGCAATATTTATTATTATTATTATTAAATCTAGACTCTAGATGGAAAAAACTCAAAAAAACTGCCCGACTCGGGAATTGAATCCAGGACCTCGTGGCCAGCAGAACCGCTTCCAATCACTCGACCAACGAAGCAGTCTAATTGTCGTACTTAAATGTTAATATATTTTTTCTTATTTGCTCATCTCTATCTCCGCTAAAATAGCCCCCGTTACACCCCTACAGCGAACTTTAGCTTGAAATTTCTTCTAAGTCCATTACCTAGTTAACCCTGTTTAATAAACAACTCGGCCAGTGCTAACAACAAAGTTTAAGCTCCACTGCGGGTATCCCCTACTTTACCGCTACGTTATGCAGTTCATTGCTTCAAGTGTCCCGCCTCTGCTTACGCCGTAATAAGAAAGAGTGACTATGCATTAAGCGGTTTTAAGATCTTGAGTTTTTTTAATAAAGTGATTATACTTTTGAAATAATCTTGGTTTTTCAAACTTACGCCGTATATTCATCAAGCCTGTAATCCCCGAAGCGTAAGGCAGATGTGTAGCGAAAGTACACCCATATTTGAATAGTTATGTTAAATGTGTACGTAACAGGAGGGGAGCCTTTTAAACAAACCCAGACTCCAACCGTTGCTCAACAATCAGATGAAAAAACCCAATATCACTGGCCGACAGAAGAATCGAACCCAGGACCTCATGCTCAGCAGTAGCGCTTGCAACTTCTAGACCAACGAGGCAGTCTCTTACAGCATCTTGGTTTTTATAGATTAATTATTATAGTTTTTGGAGTACGGTATTCTGGCCTCACATTCTATCAAAATTTCGTACAACGCTAAGCCAGCGCAAATTCAGGCGCACCACTGTCGTGCACCCTATCGTACCTAAGAGAGAGATGAATTTTTTTGAAAGATTTGTACTTTTCTACAAAAGAAGTCGAAGTAATGAAACGATAAGTTTTGCCTGACAGCACTAGTGGCGCCATCTGTTGTCTACTTTAACAGTCAGTGCATAAAAAAGAAAATATCAATTCAGCCTACTGACTGAGTAATTCTGAATATTCATTTACATACATGTATGTTTTCATGTTATCACACTGCTATATAATTATTTCATTTTGTTCTAATTAGACCGGAGACTCCTAGATTAGTTAACTCTCATACTTTAAAGGAGTCTCCCTAGGGTAGGGTCGGGGGCCTTCTTTAAGATAAATGTAGAAATTACAAACATAAAATAATTCTATTAAAACTAACTACTAAAAATAAGTCTATTTCGACACGTGAGGACTTGTAATTGGCTCTCTGTCGTCTATGTGTATGTACCTTGCTATTTTGTTTTTTTAGCTGTAAGTCTTCCAAGTTTTATTAAATAAATAAATAATTTTATCTTTACAATTTATTAAATAAGTAAACTCTTTATTTTCGAAATGGCACATGTTCTGTCAGTGTCCCTTCATCACTAAAAAGGTAACTTATAGAATTGTCTACTAGACAACGTTGGGCATTGCATTGCTTTAGCTTGCCTTTGGCCATTAAGTACGTCTCTGTGCATTTGCATGCATAAAGTGTTAAAACATGTGTTTTGACACTAGCAAAGTATTGATCACTGACTTCCCCAGCAATTTACTTTTCAATTATCATTTCACATTTGAACTTCACACAAAAGAAAAGGCGAAACACAAATCAATACGTAATTACGGCATCGGTATTACAATCTGGCAAAATATTAGATTCCCTCAAAGAGAAAATTGAGACTGCGATACGGAATTTCGATTTCCGATTAATAGAAATTGTTTCGGAAACGCAATAACTACGCGAATGCTCCTGGTGTTTATGTGCGCCGTAATTTTTTATCTCGTTGACAAACTTCGTCAATCGAAGAGAGAAGTTTTCTTATTAAAGTAGCGAAGAGGCTGCGCAGTGAGGGATTCTATCTTGCGATTCCATTAATGTTGCAGCGACACTGAGGTAAGAAAATGGACTTTTTTTTTGTAATTCCAGAGAAGAAGCATAATAAAGGTGGAACTCATCTGAATCAATGGAGGGGAAAGCGTTTCCTTGGATTAAAATGTAGCTCCGCTGTGATTGAAGGGATCCCGAGATTTAAGGAAGTGTGTGCACAAGTTCGGTCTGTGTGACGTCAAATGGAATGGTTTTTCTTCTTGACGTTACGGGGATGGGATTCTATTCGTAGTTTTGCTTACAAAAAAAGAATCTTTATCTTCAAAGCAGATGAGTATGGGCCTATTATGGCGTCGACTGTTGTCTGTATATGGAACAGGAATGTTGTGTGTTGTTTGTTGTGTTGTATTTAATACTAGCTTCATTTCATCACAAGCGCAGAGACGTGGAATGCGGATATCGGCCAGTCAAACAATATACTACTAGCTTCATGCATTTAAGAAAAAGAAACGTAAAGGGCAAGTTAAGCAAATATGGTGATCAATGGTTGCACCTTCTCTGTATGGGAAGAGGCTTTTGTCGTGCAGTGAAACAGTAGTAGGCTGATCATCATCATCCGCCTACCCTTTTCCCAACTATGTTGGGGTCGGCTGCCAGTCTAATCGGATGCAGCTGAATACCAGTATTTTACATGGAGCGACTGCCTATCTGACCTCCACAACCACTGGGTTGTGAAGGTATCGTATTGCCTAGTAACTGTACTGGGCAATACGATACCTTGGGCACACTCTTGGTAAGACAAGTTGCCAGACTTGCGGGCTTCTAACTATAACGTAACGACTGTCAAAGATTTACAAATGACAGCCGGTAGCAATGGCTTAACGTGCTTTTCCGAGGCACGGAGGAGTTTCATATGTTACGAATGGTCACCCATCCACAGACTGACCTCGACAAGGCGTAGCTTAACCTTCAACTAACCCGTTCAGCTATTTTTATTTAACCACGAACTTCTCCTTAATTGTCTGATATTATATTATTATATAATAGGCACTTTTCACTAATGAAACAAAACGCAATCAGCACATCTACACTGCATTCAGAAGCTGTCAGTGAAAAAAATGGACAAATATTGACACTGACAGTTTTAAACGCGGCTCGGTAGCGTTCAGTTTCATTGGTGAAATACGACCTAATAATTATGAAGACTCAATTGCATTTTTAGATTGCTACCAAAGTTAATAATAAGCTGGAAATAAATATGTATGGCAGGTAGGTTGGCAGATAGGCACTTAGATATTAAAAATGCTAACAAAATAATACAACAAAACGTTATATAAAATGCTTACTTTTAGAAGTACAAGAGTTTGTTTTTATGAGGGAAACTACTGTTTTTAATTTCCTCGAAAGTAATCCCAGCTAAAATGTTTCCGTGCTCAAAGGTAGCTATTTAAAATTCTAGATGAAGTCCTCTTACATAAAACATTTTTACTCTGACACTGTATTTTCTATAATGCACTTCCTCTTGATTAATGAGACGGAAACTTAGAAAGAGGGCACTTGAACATATTTTTTTAAATTTCTAGTAAGAACTTAACTAGATTGTAAGTGCCTAATTTTATTATTTTACTTTATTTTTCCAGCATTGTTCCAAGACTAGCAAAGACCCCTAAATTCTTCGTGATAGTCTTTTCCTGAGTCACTTCAAACCAGCCACTGTTTATCTCAAAAAAAGAAAAAACAATGTTTTACTTTTCTACATGCCTGATTATCTAGAAAACAACTTATACGTTCGCAAAGTTACTGGCAGTTATGAAAGGGAGTGAACGAAAGTGACACAACGACAAAAGCATACCACGAAAAAGAAGTCACAAAACCTCCTCTTTATCCCGAGAGAGATACGGAATATACAGCTAGTTGTTTACACAAAGAACCATGTTTTAAATTCCTCAAAACTCAGGACACACAAAGCTGGCACTACACTGGGGATGCAAAAAATGGGGAAAATTGAAAACCAACAAAGTTACCGCGAACATCACTGTGCAGAATTTACTTCGTTAACCTATGAAATTCAATTGTAACGACAAAAAAGTGGAGAAAACCATTTTGGTGGGGGCAGGGTATTTTTGGCACATACACGTAACCAAAGACTCGACTTGGTTTTGTAACAGAATCCTCTTATGGAAGTTTGAACGGTTGTTGAAATTAAACCGCTTTGCCAACTTGTCACTGCTGACTTAGGGTGGACTATCTCCATTGTTAATTTAGGACATATTAATGTCACTCAATTATGGTATGGATAAGTAATGCGAAGGAATGAGTACCGCGCTGTGAGGAAAGTTTTGATAATGAATGTGGAGGGTTACAAGAGTGGAGGGAGACCAAAGAAAAGATGGATGGATTGCGTGAAAGATGATATGGCTAGAAAAGAGGTGACTATTGAGATGACGGCAAGTAGAGATGTATGGAAGAAGAAAACATGCTGCGCCGACCCCAAATAAATTGGGATAAGGGCAGGAGGATGATGGTAATGTCACTCAATGTTAAATATTTAGATGTATTTTTCACTGAACTAAATTAGTTTACGGCGTACATAAATACATAAACTCACGCCTTTTTCTAATAGGGGTAGGCGGACACTACAAAACGCCACCTGCTACGATCCTTGCACAGTAGTGAATAAATATATCAGTCAAAAAAGTTAATAGCGGGGCTTCTGCTCACGTCAATGTGAGCGCATTCATTTTCAGAGCCTCTAATGGGCAAAAGTCAAAATAATGTTAAAAAGAAGTTCGTCTATTAAGCTATACTATGCAATACTAAAACACGAAACTTCTTCGTGTATGCAAACATCTTTTTTTTTTAATATTTCCGCTGCAGATTCTGTCCCCGTTTTCGTAAAAGCTTGGCCAACCTAGTCCTCTAAAATCTGTTACAAAGTCGGTTTTCAACAAGAACCCTGGGGTACGTGAACGACTGACCACTTCAAAGATTTCTGAATGAATGATGGCAACAAAATATTAGTTCAGAACGATGTTCGACTCCAACTTTGCCTAACTTAAATTGAGTACCATTTGTACACGTTCCGTTTGGGCAGACTTTAAAATAGTTTGATAAACTTTATGGGGTTCTTAAATAAGATGTTTTGTGCGGTTATTGTAAAAAAATCACCACCTAATTTTATATCAGTTGCCGTGTCCCCAGCGCCCAGGTGGGCAACGATTGATTTATCAGTACATTTATCATCGTGTCTGAAAATCCCTATTATTTATTATTGGGTAGAATATAAAGTAGAACCAAGAAATCAAATTAGACTAACAAAGGTTTATTGAAATAAGGTTTATATGACTCAGGCGGCATAGACAAAAAATACTTGTCGAATAAATCCGACTTTTAAAGAAACGTTGCCCACATTAGGCACTTCTCCTGCGAACATTCAAACTCACACATACACAAACAGCCAGATCCGGAAATATTACCTGTAGGCCATAAAAATATTTGTTCCGTGCGGGAATCAAAGCCATCGCAGCAGTCAATCGCTCAGCCACTGCGCCAACCGTGCCGGTTAAAGCGTTAATTAATTAATTAAGTTATTTGTACCCGATAGGAAGAAGGTACAAGTTGCTCACAAGTAAGTCTTAAATCTAAGTTTGTATCTAGGTACATCGGGTCAGTGTTATTAGGTTTTTCCGTCTGGAATTTCTGAGTAGCAGTCTGGAGTCTGGATTTGTAGGGGATATTGTTGTTTGAAGGGTGGGCGTTTTGGGGGACTGTCTTATGTAAACGTCTTTGACGTTCAAAAAGTGCTGATTCTCAGCCTAATTTGAATAAATGAATTTTGATTTTGATTTTGTACCCGATTGATAGCTATAGGCTCGCCCCCTATTACACAGAACTTAAATAACATAACTGGCAAAATGTGGGTGTTTCTATAGGTGCACCTCTGCCCAAGCCTTCGGGGAATGCAACCGTGATGTTTATGTTATCATACGTCAACTTTTACTTACTTTCATAACATGGTTTCAGATAGAGCGATAAGTTTGACATTACCTTACGACTTTGTTCATTATTTACGTAATCAAAATTCCAGTTCAAAGCTCGCTCCACGCGGCTAAAAAACTTTCCACTTCCATAAAATCTATCGCACAAAATTCATTGCAATCTAAACCATATGCCCAACGTAATACAAAAACAACAGACAAATGTGTATCAATAATCCTACACAAGTTAGATCGTGTATTGGACTTCATAATTCGCCTGCAACAACAGAGAATTCTGTTAACTCAGGAACTTTGCCTTGTTATATAACGAACCGGCTTATGAACCATAGTTACCGTTCATGTATCGAGAACATTCGAGTGTAAATACTTACAGTTTACGGCATTTGTATTGAACTCTGATCCTTAATTACTTTGAGCGATTTTGGACCTTAATCTTGAGACGATACGACTCACACATAAACCCCACCTCTCCGTCGAGAGCTCAAGTGACTTTCCTTCAACTATACTACAGGGAAGCGCAATAGTTTAGTTGTATACTTGGTTGTTTTACTCACTTGATTTGAGAATCTATGTTCTGAAGTGTAGTTGAGTAACATGCTTGTAATCATGCTTTGGTTTATGGCTTTGAGCTAATGCATTTTTGGATGAAACTTCTTTTATAGGTATATTACCTGCCAAAATACCAAACAGCCAACGGCTGTCTGCCTAATCTCTTCGGTGATTACTATTTATCTCATAAACCAGTGGGAGAGTATTGAACGCGGTAGCAGAAACTCTCATATGCATTCCTTAAATCCAAAAAAACTTGAGCTAAAGGTTGTGGTGGAGTCTCCATACCGCATTGTAGTCAACCCTTGTTTTGTTGTACGGATTGTAAGTTTTTTTCATTATCAAGGCGTTTATCAAAAACCCGAAGTTTAAACGAAAAACCACCACAAATAAACCGCAACTTTTAACTGTAACTCCATTGTCATCCCGGACCTTGCCGATAACAATCGTGTCCAACGTACAAAATTATCCATTCATTGCAATATTAAAATATGCAGACGCATAAATCACGTAACACTGGACTGTAATACACTCGTTACAATACAATGTGCAATAAATTAATGCACAACCATTCTCATTCAGAAATTATGGCATAAAAAATGTGTTTAAAATGCTATTGAACGTTCCTATTGCTTCCAGAATTTGTCGGAGTGCATTTGTTTTTTGTTTTGAGATTATTGACTTATTGGATTATTGTTGTATATTTATGCATGGATTCTTTGGCTGGATTTAGGAAATTTGCACGTCATTTATCAGAAGGACTATTCATCTCTCTTACTTATATGTTCCCGAAGATTCGGTTCACATTCACAATCATCAATCAAAATATTCCTGTAACATTACCACCTAAGTTAGTTGGTGGAATGCTAACTAAAATAACCCTAAATTCATTTGGATAGGATTGGTATAATAATAATTTGTACCTTTTCTTTTTTTGTTAACGGGGGGAAACCTTCAAAAGGTGCCTGGACTTTTGGGGAAAAGACCAGGGAGTGTGGGATTCTTACCTCACTAAAACCACCGCGGTGATCACCATCAGCACATGGAAGGGGCCCCGTTACCTCTTAAGAGACCACTCCGGGACCCACTCTGTGCGACGCCTGTTAGGGCACATCCCTTAGGAGACGGTTAAGGTATTTCCCCTAATAATTTGTACCTAGGCCCTATTTTGGTGACAGTCTTTATTTCCATTATTTCCATAGCAACATTGCAAATAAAGTTTTCTCAAAAGCAAAAGCGTTACTAAAGTTATTGCTAGTATTTATGTCACAGGCGATTATTTGTAAAGTCTGCTCGACCTTTCTTAGTGTTCAAAGCAATCTGGCTTGAATTCTGTCTTACTGTCTGAGCATTTTAAAACATTACGCCGGACCTTTAGCCTGAGCTCGAATTTCTTGCGAGAAGTTTACCAACCGAAGAAGTCTAATTTCCTAGTTATTTATTTATTTATTATGGCACTCCAACGACAAAGTCACAAAAACATTCGTACATACAGGATTTCTTAAATAATACTATAGTGACTTTGTCACTTAAAGGTTAGTTATAAGTCAAACGAAATTAGTTTCACGTGTGTAATGTAGAGGCGCTGTTTCAATCTTAGTACAAATTGTTGACGTTTTCGGTTGGTAAACTGGCAGATAGCTGTGGTCACAAGGAGTACATTCAAAAACGAAAAAGAAAGTCTTGTCAAAATCGGTCTAGCCGTTTCAGAGACTTACGTTCAAAATTGTTTTTTGGAAATTCTGGACATTTTCACTTCAACGTAACGGCAAAAATTGTATAATATAAGCTGAGATATAATACACTTACAATTTCAACGTATTCATTGCGCTATTCACGTTGTCCAGCAGACCAACTTTCCAAACAAATGAAGCAATGGATTAGAAACATCCTTCTAAATGTGACTGAAACTGTGTGCCGCAGCTGGGATGCAGGTCGATACAAACAAGTACTTAGGTACTAAACGACAGGAGATGCTTCCTTCAGTAATTGGAAATGTAAGAGACGCTCTAGAAAAATATACGACTCTTTATTATTTTACAGTTTCCTTTCAGTGTTTTATTGTAAAAGGTTATATGTTTTGCGATAGATAATGGCGCTTTTATAAAGTGTATCTATGTAAATAATGTCCACATCAATAACTAAGCGTGATCTTCATTCCTTCGTTATAGTTTACAATTTAATCGTGAATATTTTTATTTTATATTATAGGAATAACAAACAGTATAGGTATATATTATGTATTACATATATACAAAATATATTACATAGTAGGCACACAATAGGTAAGAACTTAATAAAATAAAATTAAACTTTTATACTTTTCTGTATAAAAGTTACAAATATCTACTCAACACGTTATCCACAGATTATTATACAGAATAACTGTTAGCCGAACGAACTAAAAAGCACTTATTAACTAATTACTATGATTTCTTAAAATAGTCGTAATTTCACTCTTAAATATTCAGCTTTGCTGAGAAACATAATATCAGTAGAGCCAAACTGGTGTCAACCAATTTTATTTATTAATGTTACATGCACCCTTCGTTGGTCTAGTGATTGCAAGCATTACCGCTTAGTATAATGGTCATGGCCCTGGGTTCCTATCTCGGAAAAAAGTGTTATTGGGTTTTTCCATCTGGAATTTCTCAGTAGCAGCCCGGAGTCTAGATTTGTGCCCGGTTGATGACACTAGGTTCGTATCACATGGGACTTCAACATAACTAACAAACTCTGCCTAAAGCAGGCGTGAGGTTTTATTATTTATTTATTTAGTTGTTCATTACTACATATTTAGCAAATTATCCTTTAATGCGTACCATACATGCATTAAGTTAATCGTACTAATCCACGATTCTGTTTATCTGTAAAAGTTTCTTAGATAAAAAGGTTGAATTTTGGATTTGATCATTTATCCATTTTAGGTTTTTATTGGATTTTGTACTCCTCACAAAATCCTGAAAAACATTATTTTTAATATGTTGATATTAGATACGACGAACTTAATCAAAGGCATTAGAAGTGTAGCAAATCTTGATATTGAGAAGTTAATACAGGCGTGTGAAGACATTTTTCACCGTCATTAGTCGAACGATTCAAAAGTGAGTTTTAGACTTATTACCAACATCAACAAAATAAAACAAATGACAATTCAATACAAACCTCAAAACAAAATTCGAACATTTCAATCGAGTCAATTCTGCATTCAAACATGGGCTGCCGACAGAGATGTCAATTTATGAGACTTCCCTCACTTGTGTGGGATAACGTATTACAACGCGGCCTGTGGTTGATTTCCCGAGAGGATACACAATACCTACTACGTCCCGACAACCGTTTACTTTAATTGCGAAAGTATTTCACTGGGAGTGTTTTCATTAAGGTAATGCCAGGTAACATTAGCAAAGGAACTTTTGACATACGTAAAGCTTGATTCACATCGATAGCGCGTACGTGGGAGTCATTAAAATATTCCAGTTTAAACTTCCTTTCACAGTGAAAAGCAAAATAAAATGTTTCTCTATGAATCATGTCATTGAAATAATAGACCTTTTAAAGGGTCATGGTACTTATCATCATAGACAACTTTTAGTACGGGACCAATTCTGTTTGTTTAAGTATACTAAAATGTACATTTTAAATATGATTCTCGTATGGTTGTCAATTGTTTATGCAATAAAGTTATTATTATTGTTAGAATTAAAAAAAAAAAACTGTAATCACGTAATAAAAATCAGCTGCTCCGCTTCCATACATTTTTATTTGATGTGGTTGTGGTCCCGTAGAAGAGGCTTCAAATGATTATAAATATTGCTGGACAATCCACACAGCATCATCTAGCCCCAAGTTAAGCAGAGCTTGTGTTATGGGTACTAGATGACTGATATACTTAATACAATACATTACATAGGTAGATATTTTTATTATATATAGCAAATAACCAGAACACCCGGAACAAATATTTGTAGAGCGTACAAACATTTGTCCCAAGGCGGGAATCGAACCCGCAACCTCTTGCGTCGCAGGCGGACCTTCGCCCGCCGCGCCACATCGGTCGTCGAAATGATTGTAATAACTCCTTGCATAGTCATACTATCACCTTTAAAAGGCTTTAAATCAAAAGAGATGACGTGCCTACAAAATCAAGAAACATCCTATAATCATTTTTCTTTTAGCGTAGTCATCCATTGCGGGTGTGTGAAAACTATTTTTCTATTCAGGTATCTTTTTCCAAAAGATTAAGCTTTAAATTGCAAGTTTATGTTAGTGTCATTTCGGGAAAAAATCAAGCCAGGTGGTAGTATTTCTAACGAAGTTCAAAAAAAAGCTGTCACAGCTTAATATTCTATACAGGTCAATCTTTTTCACATATATATTGTGATTGTTACTTTGTTTTGTAAACTTGATAAGGTCGTTTATTTGAGAAGAGGTACTTGAGAGGTAATTTGAAGAAGCTAATAAAGTGTGTTATTTTAGACCACGGTCAACAAAGACTATTCAACAGAATTGAACTGATACGTCATTTTCTATTAACCTCCCTAAGAATGTCACAATGAAAACCAAATCGTTAAAGTTAACAAAAACGACACCCAATTGGGTTCCGTGTAGAGAATCCGATGGAATCGTCGGAACCCGTCCACTGGTTCAGAGGATTCGGCGATTCAATTACGGTAGAATCGACTGCGGTAGCCAGATTAAATGTGTTTGTTTAACCCTGTTGCGTGGTTCCCCAATGGAACTAAGATCTTCTGTATAAAGAAAGAAAAGAAAGAAAGAGAGAAAGAATAATATTTAATTGGGACATGCACAGAAAATATAAAAGACATATTATAAAACTATACTATTCAAATAGATTTTCTTTTTTTTTTAATTCTTTTTTTGTTTTTTTTTTTTTTTTTTATTCAACAAAAAAAGTACTAGGTAGTTGGTGAACAAGTTATTGTTTAAACGTTCACTTGCCTAACATAGGTTTCCGTAACAATTATTTGTTAAGAATTTTTTGGTAAGTAATAATTTGGCAAATGAAATTATGCGAAAATTTGTTTGGGAAGTGATAATTTGGCAATTTCTTTTCGGTAAAACAAGGGAGACCCCGTCGTGAATTGTGTAACTGTTTGTTTCCCCAAAGAAAGAAATTAATAATTTACGCAATAAAACATGCACGGAAAAATACACTGTAAGCTAAAATTATGTTTGCTGTTTTCTCGCTGGCTTTGTATACATACACGTAACAAGGAACTTATTGTTTTTAAAAATATGTTCTTATAATAAGCAGCTGTGCAGTGAAGGACCGACCTCTTGGGTAATTCAGCGATTTTTATAGCAAGAAAATGTCCTAGGTTTTAATGTATGTACCAACTGCTGTAACTGTTGGATGTTTATAGAATAAGTATTATATGGTAAGACTAAAATAATCGTTACGGGTAGTCAGAAGTCAGAAATTCTGACAACCAGTCTTATCAAGGGGTGTCGTGTTGCCCAGAAAATGGGTGGTGGAGGTCAGATAGGCAGTCACTACCTGTAAAACACTGGTATTCAGCTGCATCCGGTTAGACTGGAAGCTGACCCCAACATAGATGGGGAAAGGCTAGGCAGATAATGATGATGATGGTAAGACTAAAATAAGGACTATAATACTACTATACTATAGGACTATAATAAGAGTGTCTTCATTGTTACGAAGCAATATCTCACAATATGGCAATCTCAAAATATAGAATAGAATAGAGTATCTTTGTTGTACACCATAAAAACTTACAAATATGTTATAACTTTGAGAGTTACATAGGGTGTTACTATGGGCGTATAGAAATATAACTTGACTAAAAATTATCATTTGTAAAAACTGGTTGCGGAATAACGACTCTGGTCATGATCATGTTCCATACATCAATCTAAATTAATCACTGAAGGTACGAGTAGTGTCAATGTTATTCCTTTAAGAGAGAAAAGGTGCCTCCACCAATAAAAAAACTCTACCCAATCATGCAAAACTAACCAACGTCTACAAAAGAAAGTGTCTATCTACTTAATTCCGTATTTTATCCTATGAAATAATACTAATCCGGGTGGTGTCGCTACAAAATCGGATTACGAGAGGCGACGGAGGATGACGCTTCAGAATAGCAGAACAGACTAACTTTGAGCCACAGTCTACTGATTAACGACACAGTTGGCTAACTAAATCTTCTACCCTTCTTTTAGTTAATACATGTAGTTTTATTTAAGACTAGCTGTGCTCGCGACTTTGTCCGCGTGCAATTTACAAAACATGGGTTTTCATATTTTTCGCGAAACTCTGATTCTTTTTCTTAAATAATAATAGACTATGTTAATCCTTACCTCATGAGTTATCTGCCAGTGAAAGTTCCATCCAAAACAATTCGGAGATTACCTGAAACAAACAGACAGAATTCAATTTTAAAATTGTTTTTTTGGTACAACTACCGTATAAACTTTCATATATGCATTTAAAGAAAAGCTGCTATTTTGCTATTGCTAACATAAATTTTATTCATTTGTTTAGGAAATTTAGATGATTTGGATAGTATAGGAAAGTGGGTCATTAGATTTTAAATAAACAAAAACGAATCGGCAAGTGACGAACGCATTCGTCACTTGCCGATTTGTTTTTGTTTATTTATATGTCGATAACTTCAGTGAGGACCATGTCTAGCTGGATCCACTGACGATAAACTGAATATGTAAAGGAAATGAAAAAAGTAATAAGAAAAAACCATTTATTAGGGATGTCTGTATCAGGATAAACTGAATATTTAAAAAAAATACTTCTCTCATCGATATTCTCTGGTCAATATCTCCAAGCAATATTATCACAGATAAGTACATACTTATCCTACAGGTAACAAAATATATCAGTTCTGGATCTTGTCTTCCTATTTATTTAGAAGAAGTTATAGAAAGTGTCCCGCGATGCGTTCTTGGGTACACATTTCCCGGAAAAAGTGTTTTTTTTTTTTTAAACGTTGCCCCACACTATGAATTTCTCCTGTGTCGTGGGTGCGTTCACAAACATTTGCAGTCACATACACAAACAGCCAGACCCGAAACAACTATCTGTAGGTCATACAAATATTAGTTCCGTGCGGGAATCGAATCCACGGCACGCATTCAGAAGCCGATCGCTCAGCCACTGCGCTAACCGTGCCGTCAAAAGGCAAGGGGGAAAAGGCAAAGGGCCAAGGGGGGTGCTTAAGGTTATTAGGTTAAGCAGGAATATGCAGACATTTTTCATAAATATGTTATATGTAGCTGATTTTCTTGGTAGGTACTTTTGCGGAAACACTGTCGTGTATCAGATTCCATTATGTTGTCACATAGTTGATGGAGTCTCTAGGCTTTTGAGGTTTCAATAACGAGCATTTATTTTCCTTCCAAGTTTATCATATTGCTCTTCCCATGTTAAGTGAGACGTGCTAGGCCAAGCAAGACTAAACGAATACAGTGACTAAGAGAAACTAGGGAATTCAACCAAACGGTTAGAGTCGGCTCAAATCCTTAAACAATATTTATTACGTTAGAAAGAGAAAGACTATAGTGTTGGAGTAGTATAGATTTTTTTTTGCTTTACTTTTTTCCGTTACTGCGGAAACCGCCAGAACAAACGTGCTAATATTAAAAAGTAAACATTTTAAATAAAGAACATAAACAGATGTAAACAGGCACGTGTGACGCAGTTCAAGTCATAAATAGTTCACAATAAAAAAGGTACAATCAGAGAACGAATTTTAAATTTTCTACAATTTTAAAGCGGACCAGTATGCCAGAGGCGTTCTCCCATGTCGTTTCATTTTATAACCAAACAACGTGTTTTATTGTTACCATTTTGTTCAGTCGCTGTATTACCTTGTCATACAGTTTTCCTTGTTCCGCTATTTCATTTCGTTTCCCACTGTATTTCCCCACAGAACTATTAAATGTTTTTCTAGTTTGCAAACGCTTACCGTACAAATATTTTGACAGCTTCGGTAAGCGTTCGGGACGTAACCGATCGTGGTATTGCACGTTTTGGTCAATTTTTATTGTTTTGTGTTTTGTTATGTTTTGTACTAGCCGCTGTTTATTGGTTCCTGTTTTATTTAATATTGAGTGTTTGTAAAATATAACGAAATTAAATTTTAATTTGACGGCACGGTTGGCGCAGTGTGTGCGCCTGTGCTCGTTTCTAGGTCTGGCTGTTTATGTATGTGAATTAAAATGTTCGCTGAAAACAAAAATGTTTTTTTAGTTCACCATAATGTAGGTACCTCCCTATATACCAATAAAATAACAAGTTGTGTGCGAGATTTGATTTCGAATCGGCGACATTTCAGAATTCGTAAGTTGCCAAAAAAGATCTTGTACTATTGCCTATGTGTTTAAGATTCAGCATCGCGACTAACGCAATAACACGTTGATACAGACGCTATTCAGTATCGATACACACGCGATGCAGCATGGCTGCAGTCCCGATTCGTAACGTTATCTTTGTTGCTGCTTTTACGGAAGCAGCCACAGCATAAGGGTGGGTAACGTTAATAACAGTCGTGCGCACACATCGATGCTGAATCGATATAGTCGCGCGTGTGCGTCGATGTAGACGCGATGCTGTTTCCACACGGTCGCGCGTTTCATGCGATCAACGGCCAAACGGTAAAAGTACGCGCGTCTTTATCGCTGCAAAAAGTAGTCATGTGCGACCGCCCTTAGTTTCATTCTTCTACACCCAGTGGGTTACAATATCTGAGAAAATAATGTTTTTATTTTATTCACTCCTTAGAAGATAGAAAAAGAAATATTACACTCAACATTTCAAACATTAAAATACAATTTCGAAAATGTAATGCTAAAACGTTATTCAAATTCATAGTCGCGCCACGAGACACAGACTCCTTTCAATTAGAGTACCAAATCCCGTCTGATTAAACCGAAAGCCGCTATCTCTCTGCCTAAATTATTGTACAGAATGCAGAGAACATCAAAAATGATTTTATATTACAGTCAAAATATAAAAGGTGTTTGAATCGGGGTCCATTTGTGGTTTTCACAATTGAAATTGGAGTAATTGGTCAATTATAATTATGGAACACCAGCTTTTGTACGCGGCTTTGCTCGCGTTAATATAGGTTTTCATATTTCTGTTCTGTGTGTTCTGGGTATTTGTGAAGGAATATTAAATATCGCGTGGTTGTGTTTAAACGTAATTTCATTATAAAATTAGTTTATTGAAAAAGAGAATATCAGAATGACACATTGTTCTAGAAAAGTCGTGCTACAACAGCGCCATAGAACAAAACTATATTGGATGCGTTCCATTACACTAACAATTTACTATGTGTATTAAAAAATATCTATCTATGTAATGTATTGTATTAAGTATATCAGTCATCTAGTACCCATAACACAAGCTCTGCTTAGCTTGGGGCTAGATGATACTGTGTGGATTGTCCAGCATTATTTATTTATTTATTTTATGTATATCCCCCGGTAAAGTACTTTTTTCGGACGATAGGACCTTTTGGTATTAGAGATATGCAAAGTTTTTAAATTCATGATGATCGGCTGAGTATTTAAGGCATGAAAGAGTAACAAACAAACTCACATTAGCATTTATAATATTAGTTACGATTGTTGGGTGACGAATTTTGATAATAATTGATGGAAATTTGATAGTAATAAATGGTTTGTTGAGTAAATGCTGTTATTTTTATTCAAATAATAACTGCTCGACATGGTACGGGATCCTGCGTGTGCGAGTTCGACTCTCACTTACCCGGTCTCGGGTATTCCCGTGGCTTCGATTGTTGTGGACCAAACAGGAACCGAGTTTTATCCGAGATAAAATTAGCTGCTACCACTTAGCTACGGTATGGCTATCGTAATAGGATCAGTACTTCCATACAAACAAATGCTTTTATCTCGTAATAATATTAAGTTTAGCGTTCAAATTTAGTACAGAAGATTTTTTTACTTGCATCTTTATTTATTTTTTATCCAACTTACGACTATCTTTACAGGGTAACCCAATGTGATAGTGTACAATAACAATATTACATTTTGTAACTGATCACAAACAATGCATTTTTTGTGAACTCAGAGAACAATGGAATATTTCAACGTCTATGAGGTTCAGTGTGTTATGTTATGTTAGTGAATAAGCATCGTCTATAAGTATTCCAAATTTCAGAATTATTAGTTACCTAGTACCTAAAATAAGCAGCTGTGACAGACAGTCAGACAAACCCGCACTGTAAGGTGACGACCTTCGGTTCCGTACCAAAAAAGTCAGACAAACGTCTTTGTCTGACTGTTTTGGTACGGAACCCCTAAAGCGGCTGTTACCATAACCACTAATGCGGGGTTGATATCAAAGCAATCAAAACCACAGATTTTATTTGATCCCTTCAACAAAAATAACATATCCAATACATTATCTAAGTGGGATCATTTACTAGGAGAAGATAAAAATATTAAATACTACATAAATATTGAAGATAACATATAAATAAGGGTAATCTTTAATCGAACGTTGGGATCGGGGAGCTTGGGTATATTCAAAAAACGATTGCGGGTCAAGGACATTTTAACCTGCCTCTGCCCGTTTCTTTCCACGAAAAATCCCCATTTTCCTTGGTTTCATCAACATCACAATATCACGAATGTATACCTCGAATGGTAAGGCAGGGGTGTACTTATAATACACCCACATTTCACCAGTTATGTTTAAGTCCCATGTAATAAGGAGCGAAGCTATTTAATTGCCAACAACCTGGCAAAAGTGTAGATTCTGGGCTGCTCTGAAAAATGGAAAAACCAAATAACACTTTGCTTGACCCAGGAATCAAACCCTCGAATCGGATCTCACGCTCAGCAGGCAAGCTTGCCACCACTAGCCCATTGATGAAGAAAATAATAATAATGTGATAACAAATAAAATAGTAAGATTATGGTATGTCTATCAAATATACTTTATATTTTTAAAAGCTAAAGGTAATGTAGATTGCCATCAGAAAAGTATGAATCTATTATGTTCGCGAAGAAACAGGGTACCTAATGTATCATTTAATATTCAATGATCACAAAAAGGGAAAATCAAAAAGTAGTACTCGAGCAAATTCTGTTCTTTATTTTATTGGAACTGCTGCAATTATTGCTGCTGCTTCTAGTATTATATGTATAGTATAATCGATTTTTTTTCTGTTCCCCTTTCTTTTAAGAAATTGTACCTACCACTGTTTGTCTCTGCATCACCCAAAGGTTGACTGGTAGAAAATACCTATGGCATTAAGTCCGCCTCTGTATATTTGTGTGGTTAAAGTATTAAAGAAATAAATTAATTGCTGCTATATTATATATTTTTTCCTAAGTTTTGATCACTAATTGATCTCGACATCATAGGAAGTAGGTACTGTTGCTCACAAGTTAGTGTTTTGTCACTTGTTTGTTTTTGAACACTGCGCGTGAATGCGTTTTCTGTGTGTTTTCTAAACAAACACAGATACTTGCAAATAACGTAAGAAAACGCACTCCCGAGCTACGCTGCGGGATGCGGTGTGGTGTGCGAATGGTCTTAGTGATTTGATAACACTCATGCCCGGTACAGATTGGTGTCGACGTAACATGAAATTTAAATTAAAAAAAAAATTGAAATAAATTCACATATTATTAATAGTGTTACATTTCATATTCCGTTTTACCAACCTGTACCGGGCAGATTGATATTGATAAAATGATCAGATATCCATTAAAAACTTAGAATACACATAACATTAAAAACCCACAAAAGAAAAAAAACAGATATTATTAAAAAAAAGACCCAAACTCAGAACCAGTGCGAGTATCGGCGATCCAATCAAAATAAACCACGTATCGTTTCAATCTAAACATAAAATTAAGGAGGAAAAATTGCTTACACAAGAAAAAGTTCTCCTCACGAAATATATCAGGAGGACATCTGCACTCTTTCGTCCAATCCGTAATAAAAGTGGATAGCGGTCATAAATTTTGAGTCGAAGACGTCGCTGTACCACAGGGCCGCGAGCCGGCAACCAATCCTAGGGACCAATCAAATTGTGATCAGTACCGCATGAGGAGAATTTTTATGCGCACCCTTCGAAAGCCTACGAGATAAATCCGGCCTATGAATACGGGACGATGTTCAAAGTTATTTGTTTTGATTGAATAAGTGATAAAATTTTACGTATCAATAGGGCCACCTGGTTTTAGTTTTATGGGGTTTTTTTTGTCAAAGGTTTGTAAAGGTTTTTGTATATAAAAAGTCAGTTTTGTACACTTTTTACTATGATGGTCGATAGTATCATGATCTCCAAAGCCTTTTCCTAACTATTGTGGGGTCGGCTTCCAGTATAACGGATGCAGGTGAACACCAGTATTATAGATGGAGCTATGTACTATTTATCTGACCTCCACGACTCAGTAACATGTTTATACAATGTTGTAAGACTGGTTGTCAGACTTTTGGGCTCCTGACTACCTGTAACTAATGACAGATAACAATCTACATATATATTTATAATACGTTTATCTAAACTAATATTATGAAGAGGAAAGATTTGATATGAGAGATGTTTTTTCGTAATGGATAAACTCAAAACATCAACAACATAGATTATAAAAAAAAATACCTATAATAAGCTCCATTACCGGCTTACTCGCCGGCTATATTTTATTTTAAAATCTACGCTTTGAAGGGGATGAAGGGGATGTTTAAGTTCGAAAGGAAAAGCTCGAAATCCACGAGGACGAAGTCGCGGGTGAAGTGCTACTAGGTACAGACACCATCAAGCTATCCCAAACTGTCAAATTTTCACAATTGAATATGACCCTTATTCTTTTGTTGTTAGGTAGAAAAATTTCAAAGAAATTTGACAGATTGGGGTAACTAGATGTGCTGGCCTCTGTACATAACTTCTTACGAACGGAAAAAGGTAAGGCCAAAATACATTTATTATACGTACACCTTACTAAGACTTATAATTATGTAGGCGTAGTTATGTTATTTAACTTGTAGACAAGAAGCAGGTCATACATTATTCAATTTACAATTGCCCCAGGGTTACGGAAATAGCAGCGAAGTGCATTAACACGATCAGTTTCCTGATTTTTTTAGTCAATCATGGCCGTAAAGTAGCCAGATATAAAAAGATAAAAGCAAATGCAAAACAAATGATAATCTCTTCTTAAAACACGCCACATGTTATTCGAAGAATTTGGCGGTCAATTTATAATTTGTATATTCCCCAAAATTATCTCCACGTGTAAGAGCAACTAATATCCATCCATAAAATATAATATATTTATTTTTAGAGGCGGAAAATGTTACACTAAAACTGTCACACAGTTTTTCATCAGAATCACAAGATAATCCTAGTTATCAATATTACGTAGATACTCGTAGGTACGGTATTATTTAACATACTGTTATCATCTTGAAAATACTATCGTCAACCGTATGAGATAATTTTGCTTTATTTAAACGGCTAAGATGTCAAGAACAAAAGGAAAACGTATTGTTTTTTTTTCACAATAATATAATCAGAAACAAATATCAAAGGTTCTTCTGGTAAAATTCCCAAAGATCAAACGACGAAGAAATAAAACAAATGAAATACGAGTCGAATCCGAATACGATCCGTTTTCAAAAAAGGAGCTCATTAATTTAATAAGAAAGTCTTAACCCTTGTGCTTGTCTTTGGCACGAGGCGGATATTGCCTGCCATGTGGATCGAGCAGAAAATCTCACACATTTTATATAACACTGAACTTAGTGGTTCTTTTGTGTTGCTATCAATGTCAATATTATATGTATCTGGTAGGTACCTAGCTATATGAAATATGATGTAAGCTCTCATAAATTATGCAATACTTGTTTTATAACTTACTTTAACTTACAGACTGTAGTTAACATGTACCTAGTACCTAGTACAAAATTATATGAAAATGACCAGTGCTCTTTTTTTTGACAAGAAACTTTTTGCGAATTATTGGGTGTTAAACAAGTCATTGTGGGTAGATTTTCTCTGTTTCGTACCTAAATAATACACAACAATAATTCAATAAATAGTCTTGTTTCAGAATGAGACTCAGAGATGTTCAACAGAAAAAAACGTAACTTAAAACGTACCCCTACATCGTTCCATTTACCAAAAAATAAAACATCATAAAAATGAGATCTCATAAAAAGATAAGATAAGTCCACTTCGCTACGGAGTACACAGATTCAAATCTTACTAAGGGCAAGACTCACAGACACTCCTTCCCTAGTATGATCATATTCGTATACGCCCAAAACAGGGGTTTAAATAATCCTAATTCGGAAAGATCACTAACTTAAAATTGTATTATTGAATTGTAATTGGTTTCAGCTGTAATAAATATAATTTTAGATTAATTTTATGATTAGACATCCTGACATAGGTAAATAAAGTCATTTAGTATTATAACTCTTGTGGCTAAATGTATTAATAAAAGTTTTTAAATAAATTATAGTAATAATAGAAAGTTATGAAGCATACCTAAGCAAATGCGAGCAAGAGTTCATTCGAATATGAACGTTAGTGATAATCAAATAATGTGCACATTCCTACGCGACAATGAATGAAGAACTCAAAGTTCGATCTATGAATCTTGCCCTAAGTCCCTAGTGTATTGTATTTGATATATGTTTAATATTTTTTTCTAGTTTGAATATTACGTTTTATCTTCATCCATTTTACGTGAACGTGATTTAATTTCATACGCAAGTACGAATAAAGTTTATTGAGTCGGCCTTTTGTAAATATAATGTTCGTTTGTTTTATTGAAGACGTGTTGTATATTTTATTATTGAGATATGAAATAATATTGTAGTTGGTTGTGTTTTTGATGGATTTTGCAGCTTTTTTTTCAGGGATTAATATACTGTGTATTGTATTGTTATACATAGTGTGGCTCTTCCAATGCTTGGTAAAAAAACAATGTCATAATCAGGGTAGACAATGACATTCTTTTTCTCTATCTGTCTTTGACTGATACTCAGCCCTAGATCAACAAAATAAGAATACCAGCTTGTTACTGTCCCACCAGAGAAGGCACGGCATTTATCACCACGCTCACTAAAGGTGGGCGGCGGTTTCAGACTTTTATTTAAATAAAAGTCGTAGAGGAGAGAAGAGGTTTCCCTACAATGTTTTCCTTTACCTCACTCTTCTCTCTTCACGACTTCACCTCTAGACCATCACGACTGAGCTCTAGCTCATCTTATCACAGTATATAACGCGATTCCTGACATATTGAGCGTTATTTCTGTGCAGACACAGAGAACCCCATTGCTCAGTTGATGTGGCAAAATGTTGGGTAGATATAATAAATAAACTTCTACGAGATTCAATAATAAAAACGTTCCGTCGTTCGAAACAAAGAACAAAAAATATTTTAATACTATTCCGTCCTTAAAACCTAGAAAGGAGACATCACGGTTTTTTTTTTTAAATTATATTCACGGCACAAGTTCGCGAAACAAGTTTCCCGGGATCCGTGGATGTGAATGGCCAAGTTCGATGGAACTTTACTCTTTACTCACAACTCAAAAGTTTTGCTTCCGATCCGATGGAACCACATCAAAAGATATAACAAATATATACAAATTCAAATGGATTAAGGGTCAGCGTGGACAGCGAAATATATCCGAATTGGTACGTTTTTATTCGCTTAATTTGTGACACACTATGGGCAAAAATCTCACGCGTATTTCGTGTTTTGGTGCAGATTTTTTGCGGTTAGTCACCGCCCAGATTTTTTCAGACATTCACGCAGATGTTTTCGTCACGACATCTCTCCAACGACGGAAACACAGTTAACGAAGTCCAAGACAATCCACTGGTTGTACGATAAAAGTTACCGTGAATATGATATACATATAATAAAATTATGGAACAATAATGTGGAAGGAAAAATGTATTAATTTAACAAAAGGTTGAAGCAACCTGGACTTTTTAGCGAAGAAAGTCATACAGGAGTTTACAAATTAATAAATAAGAACATATTTTTTATAAAAATGTCAAGACTTCGATACAATGTTGTGATCAGATGCATCCAACACAATTTAGTATTTTCTGCATGACAGTAATATACGCATGAACTCCATTTTTAAATAGGAGTTTTGATTCGAATATTTCACTAATGTTTTCAATAACCATTTTTAAACGCACCGCATATGTCTGCACTGCTGTGTGCGCTAACCCTAACTGGATCTGGAGTTGGCGCGAAGTATTTATGTTTTGAATTTCGAATTTGTAATGTATTATTTTCTTTTTCTTTTTGTGATTGACCTTTGATGCCATTATCCTTACCTGCCCCTTGAATAAGCAATGGGACAGTAATCAGAAAATACACTTCAATGTACTTAGAAGGAATCTTCTTAATATGTTTATAGTAAAAGATTCAAAAAAATTGTGGAAATAACAATGATTAGGTAATTGTTTAAATAAAAAAATAAAGTCGGATAGTTCTAACATTTGAAATCACTTCTTAGCCTCAAACGAAACAGTAATGTTATTCAAGTGAAACAAATTTTTCGATGCCCTGTGATTCTTTATTTTCTTTTTTTTTCTTTTCATGTATTAATAGTTTTATCATTGTTGAAGAAAAGTATAGTTAAGTTAAACAAAACATTGACCTATGTCTTAACTTGAAGTCATGTTTTTTTCATTTAGTAACTTAAACTCTTTAAATACTGTTACTGGACTGGACTGTACTGCTTCATTGGTCTTGTGGTCACAACTTCTGAGCGTGAGGTCCTGGGTTCCGTAATACTGGGATATTACCGTCAGAAATTTCACAGTAGCAGCCCGGAATCTGGTTTTGTGCCCGGTGGATGGTAATAGATTAGCTCCCTATTACATGGGACATAAACATAGCTTTCGAAATCCATCTACGCCCAACCCGTTGTATTCCCCACAAGCATAAACGGTAAACTGCTTAGAAATCAAAACGAAAGAGAAAACAAACTGAATAATAGGTAATACAATATGTTTGAGATTTAGAAAAATAAATGTAATATGTACTCACTTAAAACCTTGTACAAAGAGACTTATATAGACTTACTTTCGTCTGTGCCTCAAGGATAATATAAATAAGGTGAGGTCACATTCAAATAATTCAATTATATAAGTAAGTACGATACAATACAAACCATAACTAATAACCATCATAATTATATTTCAAACCAACTTGACATAACGTCAAAAAACACAACTGTTAAAAATTTCAAAATTGGAACGAGCTTAGTTTGTTTCCACATAATTTTCTCTACACCAACCTTATGATGACGTCATTATTCACTGCGAGCATGCACCTCGGCTCATAACTTAGCCGTGACGTGACAAACCGTGCCGCCTGCTCTGCACCGGACATTACCATCATTTAACACTACCCTCCTCTATTTCATAGTCTTTCTTCAGTTTTCAGACGCTGTGTTATGTTCAAGGATGTTATTTTCCTTGCCTTCAATATTTTCTCTAAATATCTACTGTATCTTTTGATGGACAACATTTAAAAAAAATATTTTCAAATAAAACACCTCCATTACTACAAGGCTACTGTGGAAAAAAAACAAATAATTGAAAATGGCACAAAACTATTTATAATACCAGTCTTTTACTGTCTTACTGCAGAACAAAGGTTGCGTTCTCTTGCGTTCTCACACAGAGAACGTAAGAGCATTAATCACCACCCTAACTCAAGAGGGGTTAACGATTTCAGATTTTATATTAATCATAAATCCAGGTTAAGATAATATAGGATGGGTTTGCCCGGATTTAACCCACAGCCCCGTGCATGTGAGGCGGGGCTTTAACCAATGGTCCATCACGGCATTCTCTTCCTTGCTTCGGTTTGATCAATGTTTAGGGTCGAAATCAACCTGCCCGAATAATTTCGCTCGCAGAACGAATGACCGATGTTGAACGTTGACGAAAAGTTTCTGAAAAGGTGGCTTAGTGAAAGCGCAATATTGACAGGCTTCCCAAAAGCTGTTTGACTGGTTGAAGACCTGGTGAAGGACGCAGATATCTAATGAATGCGAGAAGCACAGTAATTGATTTGGTGACTCTTAAGGGAGGCCTTTGTCGAGAGGCTGACGTCTTCAATCGATTTATAATTTAACGAAATAGGTAAGCAACTGATAAATTAAGTACTACGCCTAATTCAATACGTGTACTTGCTGCACAATTAAAATTAGACAACGTCATTTCAAGGTTTTTTGATAAGATTGTTTAAAAAAATGTAATTTTTAAATAACGCTGTACCGAATATTTTCCAAATGGGTAGACGATGTGTAGGAAAGACTATAAATACCAAAACTAGCACTTTATGCAAACGGATCAGTGTGACTTCACTAATTGCTGTAACGGCGAGGGAGTGGGAAACAGGAAAAAAAATTACGTGTGTGCAGTAGTCGGCATAACACCACGCGTTTACATACGGGGTAAATGGCCGATTACTATATTTTAGTGCGTTTATAAAAGTATGTAGGCACTCAAATTTCATATCATTTTAAGAGTTCCGTAGCAATATGGCAAAATAAGAACCCTTATGGTACGACTTCGCGTGCCTATTTGTTTTTTTTCTGGAACTTTATAATATATATAGGATAATACTTGAAGATGTATGAATACATTACAAGTAAAACTGCCATATATATGTATGTATGTTGTTACACACCTGCGATATATATAATATGTTGTGTCATGAAAAACAAACCCAGAGTTATTATTATTACAGACCTATGCTCTAGGCGGGTATAATATTACATTATAACCCGATGGTAGATATTGTTTTGAATTTGGAACCTCAAATAAAAGTAAGAAATATTAAATTTATAAATAAGAAAATATAAAACGTTGCTTTTAGCTTTTATCTAGGACAGTTGAATGGATTGGAAAGGTTTTGAGAAGGTACGGATTTACTTTCTAGGACCGAGTTTGCCGTTTTATTTTTATACTTTTATCAAATATATTAAACTTACATATTGGATAGCTATAAGCGGTTATCAAGCTGCGAAATATGCATCGAACTGTTTGAGAGACATAAATTCAAAGCCACTAGAATTACGTTTTTATTCGTTTTCGAATTATGTCAGCGATGACGTAATTGCAGTTCAAGCCGACCGTTCGTAGTCACCTAGACCCCGATCGCTAATCACTTGGATGGCTCCTAACGAGATGCATTTATAGTTCGTTACTCTTTGTCACAATAATGCAAAATAATTATGAATAATTGCTTTGTTGAAGAACTGTTGTTATTGTTGCATGCAAAGCTTAGAATGGAAGAATTTTTCAGTGTTTAAAGAACGGGTCGACCGAAGGATGGGTGACCATCTATTTCATGTCGAGACTCCGAGGAAACACTGACTGTAACATGGTGATCAAAGAAAAAGAGAGCTAAAGATAATAGAGTAAGAAGTCCAAAAGTCTGACAAAAAGTCTTACCAAAGAATATCGTGGTACTCAGTAACTGGGTTATGGAAATCAGTCAGGCGTCAATATAAATTACTGGTATTCAGATGGATCTGGTTAGACTGAAAGCCGACCCCAATAAGTAAGAAAAAGGCTTGGCAGATAATAAAGAAGTTAAATAAAATGTATTAATGTTAAAAATTGTGCATAAACAGGATCAGGTAGAACGTTGACCCCCAAACTAGGAAAGGCCAGTATCTTGGGGGACAGAGTCGCACGTGTTTCTTAACAGACATTTATGTACTCGTTAGCATAGGCCGAATTTGCCCGTTTATCAGAATAATTATGTTTGTATTGAAGGATATTTGTGCTGTTTTTTCACAAGCACAAGGGGATTATTAGCTTTGTCTCTGATATTTGAACGGCTTAGCGATGTCTCTGGTATTGTGGATGTCCATAAGTAACAGTAACACCATCATTCTGCGGGCACGGAGCCGGAGATAAAGCGGCAGTGAGGCATTGCAGGGTGACGGCGACGTAAATAAAAGGATAGCAATTTAATTTAGCAAGGAAATGCCGGCGCCATCTTGTTTTAAGATATTTACCATATTGGGAAACGCAGACGCTTTTTTGGTGCTGTTTGGCTTTGGTGGTGCTTTTCTGGTGCTATTCCCAAACCACTGAAACTCCTGTAAGCCAGGAGTTTCAGTGGTTTGGGAATATTGTGGTGGGTTTGTCGTGTGTGGGTTTTGGAATAGTGTGGTAAGTTTGGGCTTATCCCAAAAAAAAATACTGACCATACATTGTCGAATAAAAGCGTCCAAAAATGAATTTATATTTTATTACGGCTGATGGTCTGATCACTCAAAAGACAAAGAAATATTGTGCAGCTCAGTTTAATAAACTGCGATTGCCATATCAACAGGCTTACCACGACTGACACAGGTGAGAGATTGTATCACAATACCTATACCTACTGTAAACCTACTTAATTTTCTACAATGTGTCATGTTTTTGACTACACACGTGACTGTCTCAGCTCTGACGTAGATACAGAGTAACTGTATCTGTACGTGATCTACCGTTTAAAATCATCAAGAAGGTTTTAGTCGTGGTTCAAGAGCGTAGAGAAGAACAGTATAGGGTAACCGAATCCTCGCAAAAGGAAAGTATACAAAACAGTAGAGCGCGCTTGCAATGGAAATGTTTACCATTCTGCCCAGACAAAATAGCTATTTTGTTTGAGTACTAAAGAAATATATAACATCACGCGTGTATTCCACCAAGGGTCATTCAGAGGTGCACTTATACACTTAATACCCAAATGCCAGTTATATTTAAGTTCTATGTAATATAGAGCCAGCCCATTGTCATTAACCGGGAACATATCCAGACTCCGAGCTGCTAATGAGAAAATTCGTATTAGTGACATTTGGCGCGACCTTGGAATCGAACCCTCGACCACTAGACCAACGAGGCAGTCAATAAATAAATACTTAAAGTACGAGTAAACAAACTTTTTCTTTCACGCGCTCTTTAAAGAAGTTATCAATTCAACACATTAATTCGCAACTCATATCAAAGGGTCGAAAGTACCCGTCAATTGTGCTAAAACGACAGACCCTTGGAACCTTAAAGTTTCCTTCCATTTGACTTCGAAAACCTTTCAAAATGGTTGCTTCCTCCACCCTATAATTTACTTGGACTTATTCAAGTTTGTTCGTGTTGTTAGTTTTCTCTAGTTAACTAACTAAGCAGCTGAACCATGAGGTTTTACAGACTGGGAAACTCCTGCTCCAGATAATTAGGGGTAAAATGTTCAGTTTCCTTGTGGTGTCATAAACTTAGTTTCGGGTGTAGTTTCCTTTTAATTTCTGGAAGTTTCTGTAACGGTTTCTGGATGTATTTTGAAGTATTCCTTTGCTTACTGGCGATATACTGTATCGGTTAGACTAGAAAACCGTTTTTTATGCTGACGTGGTAAATGTTCATGGATGTCCTCCTCCAGAGGACAGGCCCCAGGGCCTGACAGATCCCAGAAGAAGAGTCTTCTTACAGACTAAAAACCACCCCGGTGTTCCACCCCATCTCACACCTACGCCGGGGGTCGTAGGAACGTACGATACTTCCGCAACCTAGACTAGAAGAACGCAAACTAGAAGCCGACTACATCATAATTGGGAAATGGCTAGGCAAGTCATTTACAAAAGGAAACTGTGTTAAAGTAATGCTTAAATATGTTTGGATCGCTGGATTTTTAACTGCGCTGAACTAAGCGTTAGCAACCTAACATAACCTAGGATTTACTTAAGTAGTTTTTAGCATCTCTAGTGTTAGTAGAAATAGGCATAATTCTAGTAAAAGATAGGTACATATGTCTATCTTACAACGCTCCTTAGTGACGCTATCGTTCTAAAGGGAAAAACTGACCAAAAAAGGAACTCAAATAAAACTGAATAGTCAATCTGAGAATCTCTACAGTCTTTATCTAAAAAGGAAGTTGAAGGAGTGGATCCTAACCCACTTAGATTCATGATATAAGTGCATTGACGTAGCCATTCTTAGACAATGACGACGATATTTGTTCAACACTACGAACAATGATTACATTCTTAACATTCATGGCCTAAAGGCGGGTCCTTTTAATGCTCGGAATAAGTGGTAGAGATACTGAAGACCGCCTGGTACTCTATGAATTTGCTTGGCGTGTTTTCTTAAAGTATACCTCTTTATTTATCTTGATAGTGGTCACTTAAAAACGTCACTTTATCACTGTTATGAAATCCGACAAACTGTCCTGCAGTTTGGTAGAAGATTGGTTTAACTGTAACTTTTGTTAAAAAAAAACTTATTTCAGTATTTGTGAGGAAGAACTGTCAAAAATTCAAGTTTATTCGCAGGGTAAAACGAGGTCCATTTTTTTTGGATTAGGCGTCTCGCAGTTTATCCTTCAGGGATATCTACTACTTAACCGGACTTTCATGTGGTGTCTTAAGTAGAAATTAAGGCCTCCAGCCAGGGCGTAAAAAACTTAAAAGCTAAGTGACCAATCGCTACGGGACCCCTGCGGGCTAAGAGCCTCGGCTTTGGACGTCGTCGCTGGAAGAGAGCAGCAAGGGACGGGCTGGATCTAATAGATATATTATTTAAACAACTGTCGGGAGGAGAAACAAGGTACTGTGCGTTCATTGACTTACGGTTCCACGAATATTACTAGTACTGCCATATCTAGACGCGCCGCCATGACTTACTCTGCAAACAACTAATTTTAAGTTACTGTTTTGGTATTACTAAATTTCTTTTAAGTACCTAATTTTCTTATACATTTAGTAAAAAGCTATAACGTGGACATAACAAACAAACACTTCAATGTTATCTATTTCTATGAATAGATGTATGAACAAGAGCGAAGCGAAAGGAGTGTCGTTTATACATATGTTTATATCGGGTGCGTTCTGTGGTTCCTGCCTACCCCATAGGAAAAACGCGTGAGTTTATGTATGTATAGATTTGGGAAAGTAATTTAAGTACACGTGCTCCTAGATATTAACTTACTTATCGGCGTCGGCAATGTAAATCGTTTGAAGGAATGTATGATTCACATACATAGTATGTGAATCAATATTGTATCATATCATCTGCCCACCCTTTTCTTAACAATTCCGGGTCGGCTTCCAGTGCTACCCGTTGCACCTGAGTACCAGTGTTTTACATGGAGCGACTGCCTATCTGACATCCACAGCATAGTTACTGATTAACACGATACCCTTTGACTTATCAAAGGGTATGGTCAGGCTGTCAGGCCTCTGACTACCCTTAATGTTTGTCGAAAGATCAACTAATGACAGACGGGACCAACTGTTTAACGCACTTTTCGAGAAACTGAGGGGTCTCGGTATATAATGACTTATATGTCAACATCATCCTCCTGCCCTTATCCCAATTTATTTGGGGCTGGCGCAGCATGTCTCCTTCTTCGATACATTTCTATTTGCCGTCATCTCAGAAATCACCTCGTTCCTAGCCATATCATCTATTATAGGAATTCTATGTAATAAATAAAAACAAAAAATATACCCATTCGTGTTTATTTTTATCGTAACACTTTTAATATGCACGTCCTCTGGCAAATAAACATTTACTTCTTTCTTTCATACACGAACAATCCTCAGCAAGCGTACCTAACTCTTCCTTTGGTTTTCAAAATACATTTGTTAAAATTGAGCCATAAATCCCTTCAATATTTTATAATATAGTTATCAAAATGTTACAATATACATATATGTATATACTATCGTATGATCGTGGTTTTTACCAGCTCAATAGTTTTAATCCTTTAGTCATTCGAAAATAATGTAGATATATACACCTACAAAACCTGCATGATAGCGGCATTGCTTATAATTATAATGACTACTGACTGGGAGACTCCTGATTACCGATAAAATTGATGGCACAGTGATTCACTGTACCCACTGTACCTAACGTACCGATTGGGGGACGCCTCAGTAAGCAGGTGAAAGGATACTTCAGCATAATCTAATGCTTTCACGGTACTCGCTAGCATATACTACGTACACGATGTCTTTTTAAAACCTGGTCGTGCAGTGCTATTCTGTAAAAATCCCCATGAAAATTTAAGTGAAGTGAATGCAAAGTGTTCTGTCATCCATAACCAATGCTAGGGATTGACAGTTCGTTTACACTTTTACTTCAATATCTCGTGAAGAGATTGTTAAAGAATAGACTAGCTAGTCCTTGAAGCCTGGAATAGAAAACTAACACAATTTATTTGAGACGGGATTTTTATCGAACTATTCAAATTTCGACCTTCTCAAACCCATATCTGGACCAGGCGCAGCGTGGTTTTTAGTCAGTAATAGTCCGACAGACCCTTCCGTCAGGCCAAAGGCGGAGGACATCCATGAGAATTAATAACAAGAAGGTGCAGTGTTTATAGGCTGGCCAATGTAGACCTTAGACCTTAAAATAATGTTTTGTAAATCCGTTGGCTGCTGACATCGTAGTACGGTGATTTTTGGAAGTATTTGCCAATCAAGAACCCCTTTTATTAATTAACGGGATTTTTATCGAACTATTCAAATTTCGACCTTCTCAAACCCATATCTGAACCAGGCGCAGCGTGAGCCGCACAAGTTCCAATGATCCCTGGAGCAAGTGTGCGAAGGGAACACCAGGTGGTTTTTAGTCAGTAATAGTCCGACAGACCCTTCCGCCAGGCCAAAGGCGGAGGACATCCATGAGAATTAATAACAAAAAGGTGCAGTGTTTATAGGCTGGCCAATGTAGACCTTAGACCTTAAAATAATGTTTCATAAATCCGTTGGCTGCTTTTGGAAGTATTTGCCAATCAAGGGGTTCTTGATTGGCAAATACTTCCTTTCCCTTTTTGGATTAATTAACGGTGCAGACCGTTTTAACAGGATATTCTTTGGTAAGACTGGTTATCAGACTTTTGGGCTTCTGATGACTCGTTTGTAGGACCTGACGGAGGTTCTCGATGTGGAAAGAATGTTGGCTCGTCTACGGAAGCAAGCTGCAAGTATTGTTTTATCTCGCTGGTCTTGTGAACTGCATAACTTTATTACCCACTAACATAAAGATAACATCACGCCTTCACTCCCCGAAGAGTTAGGCAGAGGTGTACCTATACTACGAGTACATTTCGGCACATTCGACGGCACGGTTGGCGCAGTGGCCGAGCGATCGACAGCTGCGCCGCGCGTCCCGGGTTCGATTCCCGCACGGAACAAATATTTGTATGACCTACAGGTAGTTGTTCCGGGTCTGGCTGTTTGTGTATGTGAGTTTGTATGTTTGTAAACGCACCCACGACACAGGAGAAATTCCTAGTGTGGGGCAACGTTTTGTTAAGAAAAAAAAAAAAAAAAAAAATTCGCCACTACTTATAACTATTGATGGTGTATCTGGTGTTTTGATAGACATAAAATATGATTCATTAGTATTCAGGCTTAGGTAATAATTATGTATCTCGTAATACAACAAAGATACCAATACTGATAACTGTGATCCGCTATAATCTAAACCTTACCTGACGTCATAGCGTTTCCACCAATCACAGCTCTTTGGTTACTAGCCTAACCACAGGTTAATCTCTATTGTTATCAATTAAATATCATTTTTACACATCCGTTATGATTAATCCTTAAGCAATTTCATATGTCCTTAATGCATAATTTAAAATCTATTTTACAGTTTCCAGATAGGCACTATCTACTGCATCTGAATGAAATTATTTGCTGGATAAGTAACCCGGAACATACCTGTCGCCGTGACAATACTGATTACTTTACTAATACTGGTTTCAACATATTATGTATTTGTATGAAATAAGTTCGAGCAAGTGACACGTCGTCTGCCGCTTGGCCTGAAAGACAAGGGATAATGTGACCCGACCGTACAAGTCTCTCCTTGCGCAGCTCAGACAACGCTATATTATTGCTCTTTAACGTATGGCATATTGTGTCATTTGTTAATTCAATACTTTATAGCCTAGCGTTGTGCAAACGTGCCCAAATAAAATGTATACTGGGCAATATAGTTGTGCTTTATAATATTTGCTATCTACCATGGAAAATCCAGACAGAAAATTTAAAAGAAATTGGCACTCTATCTGAACATTAAATTTTGCATGGAACAAATAAATAATATCTCCTATAACGATAAAAGAATGATATTTTATACGTATCATTAGTTATCTGAACACTCGTCACTCATTGCTATGCTATAATAGATTATAACCTTATCAAATCATCTAGAAAGGGCACGGTTTGGATGGTTAGGCGTAGATAAATCTATAGGCATGCTAAATCGACTACATTATTTGTGAAGAAAGTGTATAAAAATGTATGTTTCATACATATAGCAGCTTCAAATAATACTAAAACTTGAAATTTTGACGTTATCCCTCAATTTTTTACTAAACAAGTAATGCCAACTAAGTGGTATTTTAAATATGACTCACTTTGCCGATAAGTCATCAACTCTAATCAGATAACTTATCACAGCCTAAACTTGCTTACCATACTTATATATATTTTAATTATTATCGTGTGTGAACACTAATACGCTGCACAACAATAGAAGAAGGTACATTACTTACATAAAAATCCCCGCAAGACTAAACACACACTAAAGATAATAGATTAGTCAAAATAATCAATAACTCAGTTGATAACGTTATCTATACCTACTCACATACAGCAAAATGTTTTGCCAATGTTAACGTGTCATTCGACGTGAGCAATATTATATGTCCGTTGTGTAACAAAACTAAGATATTTTGTGTAAAATCAATGGCGAATGTGCGTGGAAACGGTGATGTTACTCTCAAAAAAAGTCATTTTGCGAGGCTACACGAAAAGATACAAAACAAGTATGAGGAAATGCAAAGGAAAATTGAAAAATCAAAATCAGTTGACTCGTTGTCATCACTCAAAGAAGATTACGTCTACAAGGAACCAAGATACGCAAGTAGTGCTGAGATTAATAGAATTGACATGATGAACAATAACGACATGCCTATTGAGAAATCTTGTGTTAAATTCAGTGCAATAGAAGAGGAAATTCATAGAAATGATGCGACTTTTCAATACGTTATTGTTAGAGAAGCAAGTATATCCGAATCTGACGTAACACCGTCGCCTTGTGAGAAAATTGAAAATGACTGTGAGACAAACAAGTTTTTTGGTGACGATTTCTGTAGATTGAGTCTCGAATCGTAAGTTTGTTTTGTTCTTTCCTATAACAAAAAAAGCCAATTTCAATATAATGAGGAATGTTCCCAATATATTTTCAGATTAAATGAATTGGCCAAAGATAGCGACGAATACGCAACGCCGCCTCCCACACCAGCCCCGACAATTTCAATACGTAATAAAATTGGACGGATTAAAGACGCTGTAATAGACAAACGAAAACAAAGGGAGAAGGAAAAAGCGGAGAACGAGAAGAAAGATAAATCCCGGGAGAAAGTCGAAAAGGTCCTTTTTATTTACACTTGATACTGTCACAATTGGGAAATCTCTTTTTTAATGCTCTGAATTGTTTTGCCTGTAACGATTTATTGGAATTTCTATGAGCAAAATAAAAAAAGGATTGTAGACTGAATCAATAAGAATTTAATATTGTTTTCAGTTTATTTTGAGTAATACAACAAAGCAGGACAAAGGAAAAAACGTGAAAAGGAAAAAAGTGGCCACGGTGTCCATCGCATTAATTGAAGCCACTGATCTGGAAACGGACCTTTTGGAAGAAAAAACACGTTTATTGTCTTGTCGTTTTCGGTGAGATAAAAATATTGTTTACGTACTTCGTAATTCTTTCGAACTGTAAATACAGGCTTTTTTTTTTTTTTTTGGAATGGGCATCTCGCAGTTTATCCTTTAGGGATATTTACTGCTCAACCGAACTTTCCTGTGGGGGGCTTAATTAAAATTAAGGCCTCCAGCCAGGCATAAAAACTTATAAGCTAAGCGACTATCGCTAAGGGCACCCCCTGCGGGGTACGAACCTCGGCTTAGGACGTCGCTGAAGAGGACAGCAAGGGACAGGCTGGATCTGATTGTATATATAAATATATATATATAGTAATATATATAGTATATGTAAATACAGGCCGAACTTGGATTAATTTTATCATGTTTGTTTACGTATTTAGATAAAGATAATAGTATCTGTCCAGGTCGAATGTGATCTCACTTTTAATTACATACAATTATTATAATTTATATCTAGCCTGAATATCCTGTTTATGAAAGACTATATTCATAGATTCGATTTATTTTTTTAAATGAATATTTAATTATATTATGGGAATTTAATTTCTTTTTCCATGTCTTCATTAAACACCTACTTAATTTTGTACAGATTGGGCTCAGAAAAATACAAATCAAAAGTAATAAAAAGCAATACATCTAAAGCTAAATGGCAAGAATTATTCAATTTCAATTTGTATGAAGATTTTATTGTGGAAGTATCACTTTGGGAAAAGGACCTTTGTGTTGGCAGGTAAATGCTTCACATCCATTTTTATATATTTTTTCTATTTTGCGTCGTAAACCTAGATTTAATATCAAAATAAAAAGTTTTATTATGATTTTTTTTTCCTATGGAGTGAAAAATTATCGTTTTGTGGAAAGATGACATATTATATTTATTGTAATCATTAAAATTATCAATCAATTACTTATTGGTACTTGAGTAGCATATATTTCAAATTCTTTTTTCACAACTATATATATTTAAAGCTAGTGTAACAAAAACAGTCGCACGAAAGTCTGAAAACCAGTCTTGGGTAACAAAACCAAGGGGTATCGCGTTGCCTAATAACTGGTTTGTGGAGGTCTGATATACGCTCCATTTAAAATAATGGTATTCAGCTGCATCCAGTTAGACTGGAAGCCGACCCCAACATAGATATAGGGATAAGGCTAGGCAGATGATGATACTCGTCCCTTGTAGGTATGTACTTAAAATAAAAATTGCAATAAAAACTGAACTCAACCAATTGAAAAATGAATGTCATCTGAATCTCCATGACATAAAGTTACATAAGAACCTCAATGAATACCCAATTTCAGGAGCAATATTGATTTAGCAGAAATGGAAAAGGAGAAGACGCACAAAATGCGAATCAACTTGGAAGGAGACACGGGGATTACAAAACTGTTCATTTTGCTCACTATTACTGGATTCTCCCTTATAAGCCTTGATGATTATCAAGAGACGCAGAGGAGACTCAATACGGTCGCAAAGAGTTCTGTAAGTGTATTGGTATTTTATATACCTGTCATCAAGTATCCATACTTACTTCTTAACTTTATAATAATATTATAAATGCGAAAGTAACTTTGTACTGGTCACGCCTCTGTCTACTTTACCTTGTCACGCCTAAACTATACAGGTAGGACATCAGTTAATTTTAATTAATAAGCCACGCGGGCGAAGCCGAGGGCGGAAGCTAGTATTATTATAAATGCAAAAGTTACTCTGTTTGTTTATTACCGACATACATGCGGATAAGTCACGGGCAAAAGCTAGTAATCTTTGTACTTGAAATGTGTATGACTTAAAGATTGTATTTTGGTTGGGATATTTAGGTTGAGCCCTAATTAATATATAATTCCAAATTTGATTTATAGACTTGCACAGTATACTAAACTTTGCAAGTACTAATTAAAATGAAGATGTGTGTGTGTGTGTGTGTGACCGAGACAAAACGTGAAAAGGAAATACTTCTTCTAACTTTTTTTTTTACTTTGAAGCCCTGGTACAACTACAAAGACGACTCTGGACAAGTTGGCACTCTCATGGTTATAGTATACGGTGCTAAAGGACTCTCGGGTAGTGAGTGTCACTGTGTCCTAGAACTCGACAACGAAAGACTGCAGACTCAAACTGAATTCAAAACCCAAGAGCCCAACTGGATGAAGATATTTACTTTGTAAGTGAAATTTTATGTTCATTAAAAGTTCCCATTTGATACCTTCTCTGTATAATAGAAGCAGATTGATGCTAAAGTACTAATTTCGTATTTGTACATTGTATCTTCCAAATTAAGCCCTCAAAAAGCACCAATCTTCTAGGAATCATCGCGTTTTTCTCTTTCTCTACTAAGGTTAAGGGAATCTTAGGGTCTAGACAAAGTTAGATTCTGTCAGCGATAACAATTAAAATAAAGTCAAAAATAAAAAGAATGCAGTCAAAAGCTTATGTCAATCCCATTACAAATCGTTTGCTTTGAATCCGATTACCACTTCTCGAGGCCATCAGATCTTGAAAGTGAGATAAAACTATAATTGGACATGAAAAAGGAATATATTTGTATATGAATAATATACAGATTACCTAGAAAGGACCATTACTTTGCAACGTGAGACTTAACTTCAGAACTATTGAATTCCAGTGACGTTTCTGACATAACTTCAATCCTAGACATCAGCATCTACGATGAGAAGAAGTCTGAAGACATAGGCTGCCTCTCGCTACCTTTGCTTAATATCAAAAGCGGTGAGAAGAAATGGTACGCGCTCAAAGACTCCAGTTTACGAGAAAGAGCTAAAGGGAATAATCCAAGGATTTTATTGGAAATGCAACTCACTTGGAAGCTTGTAAGTACCTTCATTAAATTATTTCTTTGTATTTATTATAATGACGACCTATGTGGCGCAGTGGGCGAAGGTCCGCCTGCGACGCAGGAGGTTGCGGGTTCGATTCCCGCCTTGGGACAAATCTTTGTACGATCTACAAAGGTTTGTTCCGGGTGTTCTGGGTATTTGCTATGTATCATAAAAAATATCTATCTATGTAATGTATTGTATTAAGTATATCAGTCATCTAGTACCCATAACACAAGCTCTGCTTAGCTTGGGACTAGATGATGCTGTGTGGATTGTCCAGCATTATTTATTTATATATTTATAGGCAGCCAGAAAACCGAAAGTCTGACGACCAGAAGCCAATACAATAACTGGGTACCCAGCTACCCAGTTATTGTATTGGGTCGCATGATACTCCTTGGCAAGATAGGCAGTCACTCCATGTAAAATACTAATATTCAGCTGCACACTGTTAAACTGGAAGCCGACCCTTATATAGTTGGGTAAAGCTTAAGCAGATAATGATTACCTGTATTGCACTGGAAGTGTATATAGTCATATCATACGTTACTACGTATGATATGACGATATACACTTCTAGATTGAAATGTCCTATCCCTATTGGGATGGTAAAAACAAAACAAATTATTAATAATCCGTCGCGCGTCGTAGATAATAAGAAAAATAATGGACACGTATATTTTTCTTTATCATATTAATAAAAAGTAACTTAGATAAGACGCATTAAAGTTAAGGAGTAGGGGCGTTCTACGTCACATTTAGGTATGGAATTTGCACAAGCGTGACGTCATATTACATTTATCTCATTGTATTGACGTAATCGTTTGACTACGTAAAAAAAGAAAAAAACTTGTTCGTTTTTTAATAATCTACGTCAAGGACAAAAACATTTATTTAAGTCATCATCCCCAGTGATCTAGCTCACGTAGTAAAATCGTAAACAGAAATATTAAAGATATGGGCGGTCATCTGCTTAACTATTGGTTAAAAATAAAGAAAGAAAAACATTTTTATTTGGGACACGCATACCAGGTAATAAAATCACCAAAATGCTAAACAATAAAAAAAAAGGACCTGTACGAGACCAAAAAGGCTCCTATCTCAGTATATGCTGCGATATTTAAACAAGGTTGGTGGTTAGGTAGGAATGTAGGATATCATATCAGCAAAACTGACAATAAAACATGAAGACAACAAGAAACGCAAAGATGACCTGCAGATGATCATCTTAAGAAAGAAAAGAAAAGGAAATAAGTAGAGTGAATTATGTTTGACCAGTTGACGGATGTTCGAAATCAATTCTAAAGTCAAACAAGCTATTCAGAAAAACATTGTTGATTTAACTTTAGGATCTTTCCCATACTGATAAATATCATTCATTCACAATTCAAACAGGAAACTAAGCCCTAATACTAGATAATCCATACTAATATTATAAATAGGAAAGTGTGTGCGTCTGTTTGTCCGTCACGCCTAAACCCCGAACGGATTACGATACAATTTGGCAGAGAGATAGATTGTACCCCGGGGAAGGATATAGGCTACTTTTTTATCAACAAACCACGCGGGCGTAGCCGCGGGTGGAAGCCAGTGATGCGTAAACTAATGAATCATTTGCTCGGTTCACACGTCAGAACAAAGGAAATAAACTGGATATAAAGAAAAATACCTAGAATTTACGCGTGATTCCTTATAATTCTATCTGTCTGCCACTTGACAGAGGAAAATAACGCTAACAGGAAAATAAGACACGAAGGAAAAGATATACTTAATGAGAAATTGTATTACCAGGAAACTAATTTCTTAATATCACTTTCTTATGATTACATGGTGTAGGTAGTAGAAGGATCTATTTTGGGCAATATTGGAAATTTGAGGTTTCAAAAATCATTATCCATCATCTGCCTATATTTTTCCCAACTATGTATGTTGCGGTCGACTTCTAGTCAAGCCGGTAGCAGCTGAACAGGTTTAATACCCCGACTTTAACAAAACATATGTGAAAGTATTCTGAAACATTTATAATGAACAAGTGAAGACGAAAAGAATTGACAGTTTTTTTTTTTCATTACAAAGTATGTCTGCTATTGGCGCCGAGTTCCTTGTTCAAAAACATAAATTAGAGATCTGACGTCTCTTTCTGACAGACAGCTCAAGAAAAAGACAGTGACTGACGGTGATCGTAAGCAGTCTATGCCTTGAACTTCACATTGTGTTTGTTCCATTTTCAAATATCAGCTCCGTATGTTTGTTTGGAAGATTTAGTTCACCTAAACTTGACAGCGCTTAATCTGCCAGTCACTTTTTTATTTTATAAGAGCGATAAAGATTAAAATGTATCGTAAAATAAGTCTAGCTTGTAAACAAGAAAATCGGCACCATTGTCTACATCACTTTTATCCTGATTTGACAAAAAACCAATCATGTTATCTTCTTTTTCAGGTTAAAGCTTCAGTCCGTGTAATCAACACAAAGGAAGTGAAATATCTGGAGGCAAAACAAAAACTAGATAGACACACGTTTTCTAGAAACCTAGCTAGAGCCAAAGTTGTATTTAATGGGACCATGAGTGCTTTTAGAGTAATGAAGTAAGTTTTTTACCAAAAAAAAATACAACATACACCACTGAACTGGTAATATTTTCATACCATAGAAAAAGCTTACATGGTACTGTGAAACTGCAGAACAAATACCTCTTCTTATACAGAGAAGACACGAGCATTAATCACCACGCTTGTTCAAAGCGTATTGGCGATTTCAGACTTATATAAGTCCAGGTTTACTTACGATATTTCCTTTAACCTTGTCAGTGATGTCTAAGATCAACAAAAAAACCACATGTTAACTGAAGAAATCACATTATTATTTTCCCGGTGTAGAATTCACAACCTCGTGTATGAACAGCGTCTTATCCACGGTCTTAGCAGAGTACTTATGATTCTCAAACAATAATGTAATTGCCATAAGTAACAAATTCCTTACTGGAAGGAACGCACAAAATCGGAATACCACATTTTCCTTGGTAAACGGAATCGTTTTTGTAGTAAGCCTAAGGATGGCCACATAGACCATATATGGATTCCGTAGTTGTATTTAAGGTTATCTTTAAAAAAATAAAATTATTAGTCGTGTATCTTCGTATAGCATCGCAGATGGAAACAGTAAAGGATAACATTGTTATTAAAACTAAATATTAATACAAGTCGATATTACCAATCGTGGTGATTAATGCTTAAGCAAAATTCATGGATTCAAATTAGGCTGAGAATCAGCACTTTTTGAACGTCTATAATTACATAAGGCAGTCCCCGAAACCCACCCTTCACCACTTCCTAGTAATCTATATCCTTTAAAAAACGAAGAACTAATTAGGCGATGACAAAACCTAAAGGGTTCTTGAAAACAACATTACAGGCTCCAACATTCTTGCACTAAAAACTCCTTACTTAGCAAGTGTCGGTAAATTCTCGGAAACATAGCACTTTCTAGGTGAATTTTCTCTCACACTAAGTGCGCTTTGATCAGCTCGTTTCAACTAATTAGGCCTTTGTTATCGACTGCCTTATTTTCGACGTCTCATGGCAGATTCTCCAAATATATTACTAAAATTAAGACTAAATTAGTTAATTTTAGTCATATTGGAGAATTTCTGTGTTATAGGCTGATCTATTTGCGACATCACAGATTTTTATATTATCGAAATATACACGACTAAAATTAACAAAACTAGTCATCGTATAACGTTCCCACTGCTGGGATACAGACCTCCTTTCTTCCTTAACCTTGCACGTGGGCCTAGTGCGGTTGCTGAATATCACATGTGTTCAAATTCTTAATTCTAGAATATGATGGTTTACTCACGCTGTTTTCCTTAATTGTTTTGAGAGGTGACGATATAATTTATACAAAGTAAAGTTATCACGTGGTTAGTAGGAGCGTGGGTCAGTAACCCACGATGTAAGCTAAGGGGAAGCAAGTCTACCTTTGTGCTACCACTGCTGGGCCACGAATACCAATCTTAAGTAATGTGGGCTCTAAAAGAATGATACTTAAATTCCATAAAGTATTTACACCAAGACCTTTCCTTGGGGAAAATACTTTATGTAATGGAAATACCTTATCATGTCAAAGGCTTAAGGAAACTGTGAATACCTTAGCATGAAACAGATTAACATCTTCCCATTCTATTTTCAGATCATGTTTTGAATGGGAGTCAAGAAGACTGAATATAATAGCGCTAACAATATGGCTAGTATTCTGTTGGTTCTTCAAAATTTGGATGTTACCTCTTATCATCCTAATCCCGTTCTTTTGGTACCGGCCTCCTAAATACTGCCTCATTCGATGTAAGTTATTTTGTATATTGAATAGTTTTATAGCAGACTCCGACCCTCGACATACAACCTGATGGTGTTCCGCGTATGTAATTAGTCAGCTAGCGCCCGCAGAAACCTGCTCAGTAAAAAATGGAAGCTCCTTTGCTTTCTTAACTTATCGGCGTTGAATCTAGATCGTGTTCAAATTGGACAGCCCAGATTCTGTGGCAAACTTTAAACTAAAAGTCTATTGACGTCGAAATGAGCTCAACGTCTGACTACGGTCATAATTGAAACGAATTCAACTGTTTTTTTTTTTGCATTCCTAATTCCTAAATAAAGTCTTTAAAATTACTAATTGGAGGCATAGTGGTCCAAATTCAGCTATTTTAGCTTCTGCACTCCCTCTCCACATTAACTGTGCTAATTCCCATATTCATTCAAAAAGGGATCCGAAGTTTTCGCTTCATGTATTAATGAAATAATAATAACCGACCCTTCCTCATGTACAGAGTTATATTAAATACGTCGATATACATTATTTATAATGCTTGTCTTATTGCAGGGAAAGACTATCTGTTCAAGGGACTTCCAATGGAGGATGATAGTAAAAAAGAAAAGGTAAGAAATTGTTTACTTTTTAAGTACATCATACATATTATTTAGACAGACGTCATAGCTGTAGCTATCAAATGATACATATATAGTTAACAATTTCTATTTTTTCACTTCATAAACACTGTATTTAGTTTATTCGAGAGAAAATAAAGCCGGTAAAGAGCGGACCAGACCCTCCCTCCGTATGTCCACCTGAACTCGCATTGTTTATAGCTATGTACTCCCAATTTCAAGCCACTAGCCTTAGTACTAACATAAATATCGACGACACGGTTGGCGCAATGGCTGAGCGATCGACTGATGCGCCGCGTGTCGTGGGTTCTATTCCCGCACTGAAAAATAAATTGTATGTCCTACAAGCAGTTGTACCGCTTCTGGTATTTCGTGTATGTGACTTTAAATGTTTGGACGACACAGGAGAAATTCCTAGTGTGGGACAACGTATTTTTCAAAAAAATAAAATAACTTACGCCTTTTCCTATGGAAGTAGGCTGAAACGACAGAACGCCACCTGCTACGATCCGTACATCTTACTCCTTTTGCTTCGTTTACGTTCATACACGCACGCCGGTTGCGAGTACTACGCACCGGACCTTTCTGGAGAACATCACCAAAGAGATCAGTAGCATCTGTGACAGAGGAACAGTCGCACCATATCACTGAGGTTACCTTTTTCATCATTTTGGCACAGAACCCTTATAAGCAGCACCCATTTCTATTCTTCACGACAAAAAAGTAAAACGAATGTACCATTTTTATTTACAGGAAGAGAAAAACCAGTCGCTGAGACAAAAAATAAACAGTTTAACGGAAATGGTCCAAAGTGTGCAGAACTTTATCGGAGCGTTCGCTAATCTTGGAGAAAGCATTAAAAAGTGAGTGGAATATTGTATTCGATATCCCCTCAAGCGTCAATGTGCAACAGATGTTCGATTATTTATAACTCGACATTATTAAAAAAAAAATACCAGCCTATTAATGTCCCACTGCATGGCAAAGGCCTCTTTTCATACAGAGAAGGCACGAGCATTAATCACCACGATTGGTCAAAACGGGTGGGGGCCTTCAGACTTTTATTAATTATAAGTACTGATTTCCTCACGATTTTTCGTCCACTGATGCCAGTGATGTTCAAGATAAACTTAGAAAGTACATATGAATTGAAAAAGTCACATTGGTACTTGCCCAGGTTTAAACCCATAACCTAGTGTACTAGAGAGGCGAGGGCCTAAACCACTGGGCCATCACGACATAAAATAATACCGCAGAAAATTTTACTCTGACTACTAAAAGTCAACACTCTAGTCATTTTAAACCAAGGGAATAGTGGAATCGGATCGAATGCGGAGAAATCGATGAATATAAAAAAAACCATAACCGTATACAGTCGAACTATGAACGTCCTCCTTTTTTGAAATCGGTTGAAAATAGTAGCACAGCGTAGATTATGTGTATTTATTTTCCGTCGCATACCGACCCCAGAAAAGACACCTACTTGTTATAAGTAGTTGCGATGGCCCAGTAGTTGTGCCCCCGCCTCTCAAGCACGAGACTGTCGGTTCAAATTCGAGCAAGTACCAATCTGACTTTCAATTCTTAGTTTGTCTTAGAATTGAAACTCGTTATGTAGTAGATGGTCACGCATCCACGGACCGTTCTCGGCCGGCGTAGCTTTACTTCCGATTAACCCGTGCATTTTTTTTTTTTAATTTTTGCGTTGTCGTGTTTGCAGCCTGTTCAACTTCACGGTACCATTTCTCAGTCTTCTGGCGATTTCCATCATGGTGATGATCGCATTCGTAATGTTTTTGATACCTACAAAATATATATTCATGATTTGGGGTAAGTTCAACTAATTTCACTAACAATATTAGCAAGAAGATGACACTTGTTTTTTGTATTAGACTCTCAAAAAATATACTACCAGTAGAATTGAGACAAATATTAGAACAGAATATTGTGTTATATTTGCCTACTTATTTCTTAATTTATATTTCAATTACAATAAATCTGTTATGCGAGAGATATTAAACATTATTATTAATCCACTGGTACTTATATTAATTACTTATATCGATCTTTGCAGGAATTCACAAGTTTACGAGAAAAATATTACGGCCCAATAGAGTACCGAATAATGAAATGCTTGATCTGCTGTCTAGAGTACCTAATGATGAAATATTGGTAAGATTCTACGTTGAGCATACTTTTACACCTACTGCATCATTCTTCATCGTAACACCATCGCCTCGTTGTTCTAGGTTCCAAGTGCTACTGCTTAACTGGACGTCCTGGGTTCGATTCCCAAGTGTTACTGGGGTTTTCCATCTGAAAATGTTCAGTAGCAGTCCGCAGTCTGGATTTGTACCACATTGATCGCAATAGGGTCGCTCATATTGCTGGAGATTTCGTAGTCGCTTAGGTTAAACTTTTTATGCTCTAGCTGGAGGCCTTAATTTATTAAGTCACCACAGTATAGTCCGGTTAAGAAGACAACCAAACACAGGCAGACAACCTCTCAGGTTGCCCTGCGAGATGCCATTTAATTATGAAAAAGAAACTACTTTTAGTGGCAATACAAACGCGTGACCGCTTCGCGATACGCGTCAAGCTATTGCGTCACTGCAGATGCGCATAAAAGTCATCCATTAAAATTAAAATCTCGCACACTGATGTACATATTCTGACTGAAAACGCAACATTAATATGAATTATTAATCTTCAGCAAAATGTTGATTTCCACGAATAGTTGTAATTATATGCAACGATTTTCGTGGTACGAGACAACTAAGAGCTCTCGTTTAATTAAACATACACATACTCGTTTATACGTTTATTTTGATTGAAGTATTCGATCACAATATTGTGGGAAACCAATTTTATTCTCAAAAATATCAGACTTGATGAGGTTATTTAATAAATACACTAGTGGACGATAGTTGGTATCCTCCTGCCTTTAACCGAATTTATTTGTGGTTGGTAACCACAATGATAAAGTATCCGTCAAAAAGCATCAAGCATTATGGTGGCGTTAAATTTTCAACTGGGCACACTTCACTCTATTCACAACGGCTAAATTCATATAATTCTCTCTTTTTAAGTTGGGATCTCCTTACCTCTACCCACCATAACTAAGGATCGGTACATACGAGTATCTGACGGAAAATGCATTGAGCGTATCATCGGTCGCGTCTATTTGGTTAAATTATTATGAACGCATCATCGGTTGAGTGTGAAAGGTTGAATGTTTTATTATATATTTGTCTGTTCTGGCGTTACGCGACCGATAATACGCGACGCATTTTCCGTCAGATATGTACCAACCCTAAAAGCGAATTTCACCAATGAAACTGAACGCGACTAAAACCCAAACCGCGATCCAATGTCAATTTCGATATTCCACAACAATGGTGACACTGACAGCTAAGTTCCAAAGCTGTCAGTGTCATCATTTTTAGGTGTAGAGATCACATTAAATATAATTAGTGGAATCTTAATCCCCTTAGTGTTCTAGTCGACGTATTGAAGAGATCGACTTGAAATTCTTAGTTAATTAGTCTATTCTTTTATGTTTTTCAGCTTAATTGCGAGGAGATACCTCTAGAGCAAGAGCCCGAAGAAGATGTGATAAACTAAGGATCTGATAGTTTTTAAGTTTAAGTATTTGTAATACAATAACTGTAATATGTAAGAATGGTGATTTTGTGATCAATTTTATTTATATCTGAGCTAATATTGACATTATTTTTATACGAATTTATGGATTTAAATGGAATGTTAATCGTAAAACTTTTGGTTTTTTATTTATTATCTGTGATTAGAACACAAGGCATGTTGTAACACTCGGGATGTTAAGACCTGCTTTGTATTTTTTTTTAAACGTTGCCCCACTCCAGGAATTTCTCCTGTATCGTGGGTGCGTTTATAAACATTTAAACTCACATACACAAACAACCAGACCCGGAACAACTACAATATGTAGGCCATATAAATTTGTTCCGTGCGAGGATCGAACCCGCGACACGCAACGCAACAGCCAATCGTTTAACAATTGCGCCAAACGTGTCGTCAAACGTATTGCAAACACCGCCATTTCGCCAATTACACCGGCCAATCCAGCAGGAGCTAGCTCCTTCATCAGACTATGCTTAGTCGATGTCTAGACATCGACTTCCTTATGCTCGCTTCCTTGTACTTAGCAGACCGTGAATAAAACCTGAAAACGTTAACACAAAGAAAATTGAACTTTATCTTCACCAAGAAAAGGTACAGTAAAGAAAAACTGGGCATGAATAATTGACCTATTTACGTATTCAGTCAACCACAAAAACAAAGTCATATTATTTTAACCGATCTCTACCATTTTATTACTTGCCCTACCACTGTGAAGCGCATTTTAGTGTAAAAGCAAATTTTAATTATTGGCTTCTTCACTGTGAATGTCCCGTAGTACCTACTTTCAAAATAAAGTATTATATTTAGTCTTTTAGTATTTCATTTAGATTTTTTATTTTCGTTTAGTATTTTATTTAGTCTTTCCAAGTGAGGTAAACTTACATTCAAAACTGGTACACTATTTATTGATGTTATTTAAATACTGCCCAATATATATAATATAATCTCTTCATATAACTGCCACAGTCTACTTACAAACATCAATTACTAATGACATAAAGTAATAGGTGAATGCAGATAAAGGCGACAATGTCAAACTTTCGACACGAACACAACTTGTCAGCGAATGTCACTGATTACCCAAAGTAACTGACAGCCCGTGACAGTTCTAACTATGGCTGTGACAGCTGAAACTTGCACTCAACGCAACTTGCATAGACACGCATATTACTAGAATAGCTAACTAGACTCGCTGTCGACTGTATGTTTTGCTTTTGTTTTGTTTTATATTATGTTTCTATGTCAATTATTGAAAAAAAAAAAAATGAAAAAAAAAATGTTGTTTGTACCGTTTTGATTAACTATAAATAAATAGAAATAGCCCATCCAACCGCTGCCGGCGCGGGTCATTCTGTGCTCTGTTTCTTATGAATAAATGATTAATCTCCAAAACGAAACATGGAGTGAAAATAATTACTTAAGTACAGCTACAGCTTTTGATTAAATATACAAGCAATAATAAAGTTAAACTTGCCCCGTTTGTATTGAAAACAGAATCAATCTCAATTGATGGTTTCCAATAAAAATCTACAAATAAATTCGACTCGTAATATTAATTTTATTCGGCCTACCTCTAACGAGACCCGAGGGATACCACAGGGGTTGGTATTCGGTCCACATCATTTGGTCAACTATCGTACATGTTGACAAATGATCTATGTAAATAGGGTATTAATACGCCTGTGGCTAATTTGCGCCCGCCCATATTACCTTGGGACCTATCTGTCAATGTGTTGAGGACAGTCACATTAGATTTATATTCACCGCTCTTCGAACATGCTAGTTGAAAATCATGCTTGATTTGCAAATCACTCTAAAAGTTCAACTTTAAAATAGTTTTGTTTCTTCATCGGGACAACTTCAACTTTAACGGGACTTGAAATGCTTACTTTATATCTTTCTCAAATGAAATGGGAAATCAAATACATAATTCGAATAAAACTTTATCAGCTGTATTTTTCAATCTCGATTCCCTGTAAATTAAATCGGATTACGTTTTACGTCTTCCCATTTATTCCCGAGATTATCGTGAAAAAAATATGTCTGTATTAATTTTATGTAGACTTTTATATTTATTCATTACTCATTTTATGTTTACAATTCAAATGGGAATATTGTTATGCTACATTAATTTCGTGTTATTAGAAATAAATTAAATGTTCTATGCTGCTTAAAAAAATTATTTGTTGAAACTGTTGTTTAATGGGATAGTAACATTACGATTGCATGTATAAAATGAAAATATAATAGCAATTATATATATATATATATTAGTTTCAGAGACAAACGATCCACTATATAGGGTATAACGAAAGTTCAGAAAGCGTTACATAGTCATTTTAAGTTGATATTTCACAAAAAAAAAATAAGTATAGAAATCCGTATTAGTACTTACCTACTTATCATCCAGACGTATCATGTAGATGGTGTCCAATCTAAGTTATATGAACAAAATTACTTTCATTAACATCTAAAAAATCCAAGATGATAAGCGCAACTTGTTTTTACGATGTTTTGTTATTAATTTATAATAGATAATTAACACTGTCTGAACACTCTGAACCTCCGAATTTATTTTGTTTGTTCATGTTATTATCTGAAGTAATATAGTAGGTAGGTATAGAGAAAAAAAAACCATATCTTAACTCTAAATAATTTATGTACAATAATACAATAGTCACGAGAATTCCTCTAAATTCGTTATATAATACGTAATACAATCGAATTTTATAATTCTTTCATATTAATCACAGGTCAACTGACATTAAAATTTGTACAGTTCTACGCTTAGCTTTAAATAATTATCAATAATAACGTTTAAACTATCATGTCTTTGCCGAGTCTGTCAAACTCGTTCGCGAAGTAGACCATATCCTTGTGGTCTAAAGCGGAGTTTTGGAAAACGATACGGAAGAAGTTGACGAGGTCGTCTTGCGGTTGGTAGGTCACCATCATGCTTCCTTCCTTAATCATACGCTCTTTTATTTTTGGTGCGACCTTGTGCAACCTTTCTTTGTAATCCGAATCGTTCTCGCGACCACGGAGGCAGCGTGGTATGTACCAGAACATGATGTTGGTACACTCGGGCTTATCTAGAACTAGTTCGAAGCCTTCCCGCTGTCGGATGTGTTCGGTGAAGAAGACGGCATTTTCGAAGAGCGTGTCGATGTGTTTCTCGAATCCTTCGGAACCTTTAGCTTTCCACATAAACCAAAACTTCAGTACATCTGCCCTACGGCCGCATTGGATATGTTTGTCTCCGGTGTCGTAAGTGGTGTCGTAGAATTTGTCCTTCTGGAAGAGGTACTTGGCGTTGCATGAATTACTGTCTTTGAGGACGTTGTTGTGCCTAATTAGGAACGTGGAGCACTGTTGCGGCGCCGCTAAGAGCTTGTGAGGGTTCCATGTCACCGAGTCGGCCCTGCGAAATTGTTGAACATTTTAACGTTTTGTTTTGTTTCATATAATGAAAGAAATGGGTGGCTTAGACGGATTGGGTGCAAAACCTGTTTTTTTTTTAAATGACATCTATTTTTCTACAGTTTCTATATTTATTTAAACTCAAATTTAATTAAATTGAATATATAATAATATATTTTTGTTTACATATATATATTTTTTTAATAAAAAATCAATACTCACAGTTCAATTCCATTCAGAAGATGCCTATGCTTCTTTGACATCAAAGCACCTCCTCCCCACGCAGCGTCAACGTGCAGCCACATATTAAACTTCTTGCACACCGCAGATATTTCCACCAGGGGATCAAAAGCACCAAACACAGTCGTGCCAGCAGTAGCTGTTACCATGAACGGACTTGCCCCATCTTCGATAGCACTCACAATCTTCGCTTCTAATTCTTCAACGATCATTTTTCCAGTTTGATCAGTTTTGATCAGAATGCAGTTGTCTCCGCCAATGCCCATGAATGTGGCCAGCTTTTTGGTCGAGTAATGGGCTAGCTCTGATGTGAAGAGCACCAACTTTGGTACTGCGTAGACGCCTTTGTTCTGGAAATAAAAGGTTTCGTTACACTAATGGTCTGTAACTGCAGTTTGCACTTCTGCTATCTTTTCACAACTTATATTCCCCCTGGCCGAATTTTGGTCACGGCGGTCAAGCTAATCAAAGACTAGAAAACAACTCAGGAGATAATTTGGTGCACAAGTTTGTCAACAACCATAGGTGTATTTTCTCTACTTTTACTCTAGCCGTATGACGCCCCCGGAGAGAGATCAGGTGCAAGGCCTACATGTTAGGGAATCACTGAGCTAATATCCAAACTCCGGGCTTCCATGGAGAAATTCCTAATGGAAAAACCTAATAACGCCGACCTCGGAGTTGGAACTGTTTGGGACCCAGGACCCACGTTCAGGGAGACCCAGGGCCAATCACTAAGCCTGTAAAAGAAGTTAAGGCAGTGGGTACGCAGCGCATGTGTCGTGTATGTATCGCGGCTAGATTTAATGGACCTTACTGATGGTGGCGAACTCATAACTAATTTCTGGGCCGATTCTCTATGTACAGATTACTATCGACACAGTAAGAAGAGGAGTGGCTTTAGATAACATGTTGACACAAAAAATGTTTAGATAGATATTCCATTCCCCTGCTCTATTTGTAGGTTTATTTTACTTTCTTGCACCTGATACATAAGGAGAGCTCCTTATGTACCAATACCTAATGTAGTACCAAGGCCTGCCGCTAGAAGAGCTTCTAGCGGCAGGCCTTGGTACTACGGACTAATTACTTCATTTGTAATATAATAATACCAGCCTGTTAATGCCCCACTGCAGGGCAAGAGCCTCTTCTCATATAGAGAAAGCACGAGCATTAATCACCACGCTTGCTCAAGACGGGTTGGCGATTTCAGACTTATATTAATTGTAAATCCAGGTTTCCTCACGAAGTTATACTTCACTGATGACAGTGATTTCCTAGATAAACTTAGAAAGTACTACTTCTTTATATATGTATAACTTTAATTCTACCCGCCACGTCGTATCTGCTCAAAGTCACTATGAGCCAATTTTGATAGTACGTGAAATAATACTGTTACGCAGACATGGAGATTTTAATTGCCATAAGTTTTAAATGACGTCTTTTGTTCTGCAGTATTACTAATTACTTATTACTACTAAAGGCAAAACTAAAACAAAGATTTGAAAATAAAATAATTCCATTGTATCTGAAGATACATAAGCTACTCATAAAATTAATAATACATTAAGTTTTAGAGTAATCATACAACGTCAGCATAATTAGAATTGACAGATTAGATTAGTTTGCTATCTCGTCTGAAATAGTTTACTAATTAACTTAAGTATTTCATCTGTACTAAGTTCAAGTGAGCTAATTTATCATGTACTTATCATCACTTGTTTACTTACATGTGTTTTTATTCGAAGCGCAGTTCAGACTACGCTCTACTATTGCGCTACATAGTACTCGTATAGAATAATGCATGGTTTCTTTATTATTCAATACTTAATATAGTTTAATATACTTTTTATAGTTAGGGAGTGATGTACAGAAGCCATGATTATTATATTATTACGTAGATGTTAAGATTTGTACCTAGTGTTTTGTTTTTGTTTATTTTTTTTTTTTTAGGTTTATCATATAATGTTTTTATATTGTAAATAAGTAAATTTAATTTTGAGACCGAGCTATCGCATTAGGAACATTCCTGTAATGATAGTTGTAAGGGAGATTTTAATAAATAAATAATTAATACATAGTGCTGTGTTAACGTCTTCGTCTAAAATGTGTTCTGAGCGATGTCTTTGCTTATATTTGTAATATTCTTTATTTTGTAGCGTAGTACTAGTGGTAGTGAACTGACCATGACCGCCCCAAAACAAGGGTAATATTTTTCGGGAGTAGTATATGTGTAAGTGTCTATTTGTTATTTATGTAGTAGTGCAATTTAGTAAGATTATTTATTAATGTTATTAAATTTTTAATCATTGCTATAAAGTGCACTAAAATATTGATTAAAACATTTATGTAATAACACTTTATTTTAAAAATGTTATTTAGCAAAATTGATAAAGTAATCAAAAGATCAAAATATTTTATTTGCGGCGTTGCCAAATTTCAGCCTTAATGTAAATTGTATAATTTTATCTAACAACAAAATCAGGACTGCTAAATGTTTGCAACACTAACAACTAATTACTATTGTCTGGTAGTAATTGCACAAACTTGGACATGACCTCAAAGTACGCGGATACCCTTCGCGAAGAATTTTATAAAATCCTTACGTATTTTATGCGTACACGCATCCATTAGCAAAGCGGAAATTACTTATTCAATACAATAAAAAAGCAAGGACTGGTAATGACAAGCACTTAGTTGTAGGTTGCAAAAAGGCACAATTAAGGTAATCATAGAAAATAGTCTACTGATATATTCTACTGTTATGATATAACTGGCTATACTGAATAAATGTGGTTGTACTATAAGTACACCACTGCCTTACCCTTCGAGGATTACAGGCGAGATGTTATGTTTCTGTGAGTGTATAATATACCTATCGCATTGTGACGTCACGCCTGTCTGCGAGGGCCGTGAGTGTGACGAATATGTAGATACTGATATCCCAACTACACAAAAAAAAAAAAAAACAATCTCGGAAACGGCTCCAACGATTTTCATTAAATTTAGTATGCAGGGGTTTGTGGGGGCGATAAATCGATCTAGATAGGATTCATTCTTAGAAAAAGTCGTCTTATCCAAGCAAAGTTCGGTCATCCAGGTACTTTAGATATTAAAAAAGCATTGAACTTCTGTTTGTCTTAACATCTACGAAATTATTAGAAAACTAGCTGACCCAGCAAACGTTGTTTTGCCATATAGAAGTTGGTGATAGAAACGTGCTATATCATAAAAAATAAAAACAAAAATATTGTCTAAAAACTAAAAAAAACATATTTAGGGGTGGACTACAAATAACATTTAGGGGGATGAAAAATAGATGTTGTCTGACTCGTAGACCTAACCGATATGCATACAAAATTCCACGAAAATCGGTCGAGCCATTTCGGGGGAGTTTAATTGCAAACACGGTGACACGAGGAATTTTATATACATATTAGACTAGCTAACCCAGCAAAGGTTGCTTTGCTATATAGAAATTTTGATAGAAGGATGAAAATTTGAAGTTGTTTGTATGTTGTATGATAAAAAAATATAAACAAAAAAATGTGTCTAAAAATGAAATAAAATATTAAGGGTGGACCACCCTTAAAATTTAGGGGGATGAAAAATAAATGTTGTCTGATTTGCAGACCTAACCGACATGCACACAAAATTTCATGAAAATCGGTCGAGCCGTTTCGGAGGAGTTTAATAACAAAGTTAATATCAAGTACCTAAGTGCCTGGCTGGCTCCCCAACCAACAACATACACCTACCAACAGTACCAACTAACTAACCAATTAATTGGGAATCTGAGGAATTTGACCTTCGTAACCTAATTCCGCAAATTCTCTCTAAGTCCCAAAACTTGAATAGATCTAATTGTATCAAACAATTTAGGTATGTTAATACACAAGACTGGACCCTGGAATATAGAGTTCGGTTTTAAGAGGTTTATTTCTCAAAAAATAACATTAATAGTTCACATAAATACGCGAAACTTAACAAAAAAATGTATTATGAACATAGTTGTTAATAAAATTTTATTATTATAAACATAGAGTTCATTTTGTTTACTCTGAAATTTAAACACCTGGCATTAAATGACCTTTTCATTTATGTTGGCATTACATTACCTACAAAATATATTGAACAGATGAGGTTTCTGAGGTTAGTGTCATACTGATTTTTTTTCTAATTTATGAGTACTTTCACTCTCTGAAAATTTATCCATGAATTAAAAGTCACTATAAATAGGAATAATAACGGCGAAATTAATGGTTAACAATAACATAAAATTATCCAGTTCAAGCCTTAATATTTTAAATATGTAAGCAGAAATAGAAGACATAGACAAATAATTGGTTGACGACACGGTTGGCGCAGTGGCTGAGTGATCGACTGCTGCGTCGCGTGTCGTGGGTTCGATTCCCGCACGGAACAAATATTTGTATGGCCTACAGGTAATTGTTCCGGGTCTGGCTGTTTGTGTATGTGACTTTAAATGTTTGTAAACGCACCCACGACACAGGAGAAATTCCTAGTGTGGGGCAACGTTTTTTTTTTTTTTAAAAATAATAAAATAAAAAATAATAATTGGTATCAGTCATCATCTGCCTAGCTTTTGCTGTTGGAGTCGGCTTCCAGTCTAACCGGGTGCAGCTGATAACCAGTATTTTACATGGAGATACCACCAGACACTATCAGACCTTCACAACCCACTTACTAGTAGTCTGACTTTCGGGCATCTCGGGGACAGCCCGTAAGGACTATCAAAGAACTACGACTGACCGCCGTGACCAACAGATTCTGATGCCCGGTTTTGGATTAATATGTCATGAATAACACCCATCCATGGGCCGACTACGGCAAGTGTAGCTTAACCTTCGATGGACACGTGCGACTGATGTGATTTAGACACTACCCATTTAATAGGAATTACGTTACTTAACTTTATGAACTAAATCTATCTTAAGAAATATAATAAAGAGAAAAAAATTGTTTGTTCGTATGTTTGTTTGTCATAGATAAACTCAAAATCTACTTAACCTATTTAAAAAACTTTTTCACTTATAGATAGCTACATTATCGGCGGGTAATATAGGCTACATTATATTTCAAACCTACTATTTAAAGGGGGTAGACAGGATGTTAAAGTTCAATGGGAAAAGTACGAAATCTACGCGGACGCAGTCTCGCGCGAAGTGCTAGTAATCAATCAAAGGGAAAGTTTAACTGTGTGTCTGACGTGTCTGAAGGTTTAACTGACAATGCACATGTCTATAACAATACTGACAAAGTCGTCACGTAACAGAAACATAATTTACAATGGTCAGTAAATTATGTTTGCAAATTGTCTCAGTGCTTTACCAAGTTCATGACCTTAGTTCGGCCAAGTTACTTATCAAGTAGTAACGGGATTTATCCCCAAGATACGAGCCAAGTCCTAGTTGGCCAAGTTGGCTGCCTCGCTTGCAAGTGCTACTGCTGTCTAAAAGGTCCTGGGTTAAATTCCTAGGTCGTACAAAGTGTTATAGGGTTATTCGTGAAGTCCTGAGCTCGATTCCCAGGTCAGACAAAGTGTTATAGGGTTTTCCATATGGATTTTTTTAGTAGCACCAGTATGGAATCTGGATGTGTGCCCGCTTATTGGCAATAGGCTCACCCTCTATTACAAGGGAATTAAACAAAACTGGCTAAATGTGGGTGTACTATAATAATAGGTATACCTCTGCCTAACACTGCGGAAAATACAGGCGTAATGTTATGTTTTTGTTATACACGCCAAGTCCTAGTTTAGGGGTCACCGTTCAACCTGATCTTGTTTAGGTGCAAACTCATTAAATTTTATTTTACTTTTTATCCATTTTCTTTTTTCAATTACATTATACAATAGTATCAGTTACACGCGACTTCATCTCCCTATGTATGTATATTATAATAAAATATTAACATATTGCTTGATCATTAAGCTTCCATTAGTGAGATAATTTTCGAAATACGATGAGTAGTTTCGCAGATTAATCTCCTACATCCAAACTTTACACTTTACCTCTTCATAAATAATGGCGTATTTGATGGATTCTAACAACGCAGCTTACTTCAGCTAAGGGCTGAACCAAAGCGGCTATAGTAACAGCCGCAGGGATCGATAGAAAATTAAGCAACGCTTTCCAAAGTCGGTCCATCGATGGGTGACCATCCATTACATGCTCCAACCACTCTGTATCTTGAAAGCACAAAAAGCAGCTGGCCCCTGCTATCATTATTACGTTTTTGGCAGTCGTTAAGTACTCTTAAGTCAGAAGTCTGAAGTACTGGGTTGTGGAGGTCAGATAAACAGTCCTTCCAAGTAAAATACTAACACAGGGGCAAAGCTACCTTACAACTCAATTCCTACCGGCGTCCCTTTAGTACAACCACTTTATCATTGCCCAATAATATAGAAGAGACAAGATATATTTATTTGCAATGAATGTAGGTACAAAAGTCAGGTGATTCATCTTGTTTCCAAGTACATTCTGCTTTATTTTAAGCATACACGAAATCAAATTTCTTAATAGTACCCAGTTACACACACAATCAAGTTATGAGTTTTCAATTCATCTTAAAACTAGAAAACTCATTATTAATTAACTTTTTTGTTATTGTACCTAATTATCTCTAGAATTTAGCAGTTTTTGCTTTTAGTTCCTTTGCATTCAAATTCACTCTTCGCCGCTGCACTCAGATGATAGATTTTATCAACTCAGCCCCGAGCTGGACGTCAACCATTCCTCATTCTCGCTAGGACACTTACCTAGTTCTGATTTTATCACCAAGCAAAAAAAAAATGGGCGACTCTCATGGTGTAACTATTCATAATCATTTTGTATTTTACATTATATATTTTTCGGACCTATTCAGAAACGTCACTTTGATACGTCAAATCGATTTGTAACACCATTCAAATATTTGGTTCCAGTGCAGACACAGTAGCTATGGCGCTACTTCAATTCATAAAAAAACATTCTTTGAACATTATAGATTTGTCACTTTAGCCTCGAAAAGCTGGGAGTCTAGAAAAAAACCCCATCATCAAATTGTATCTATAGAGTTGACATTAGCTTTAGAGATGTCACGTGACTTCATTCCACATTTGTAATTTTGAATTTAGCATCTTGACATTTTGACGCATTTTGACTTTAGCATCTGGCAATATTTTTGTCTAGGTAGGCCTGCAGGTCATAGTTGGCAATACCGAAGGAAAGAGAGCAATAGGCCAGTCACCAACACGATGGCATGACCAAGTAGAAGAAGCTACGGGCTCAAGGAAATTTCAGCAGGTGGTGATCACCGCACCGCACGGTGAGCACCTTTGGACCAGAGTCGATAGAGACGGAGTGTCCGCTTAAAGGGAACCAGAGACCACGATCCTCAGTTATGAGGGACCGGCTGAAGAAGAAAATAGATTTGAACACACTAAACGAAAACAATATTATTTGTTTCCCTAATTTTAGGTCAAGGTCATTGCCAATACCGTTGTATAAAATTTGAACATTAAAATTCTAATTGCCAGTTTCATTTTCAAAGAACAATGTTTAGAACCTTGTTAAATAATAATAATTACATTTTAATAACTTTGTTCTATCGTGCCCTTGTGATAAGCATCAATATGTTGAAAAAAATTTCGAGATTTAAATTAGTTACCATTAATAATGAGGCAATAGTGAAAATAGTTTTGAATATTTCCTGCAGCAAATACTCCAAATATTGATATTTAAATCTTTGGCGGGACGACCCAATCTAGCTTTGTATGATCGAGTTGTCGTTACGATAAAATAACCATCATGCTTGCTATTAATCAATGAAGATTAATTTAACAACCTCCTTTGTTTATTGGTTTTAATACGAGTAGGTCTAATAATAGCAAGAAATCTAGGAAGCAATGAGAATCTGCTAAGCTATTTGACAGATCTATATAAATGTCTTCTTCTCTATATATCTATATGATAGAACTAAACGACAATACATCTCTTGACCCAGTAATCAATGTATATTGACAGATCTCTCAATGGACAAGAGAATCGGGAATATAACGATTACTAATTCCAATATTGACTAGCTTTTGTGATAAGCTACTGAAGATTTTCCCACTATACACACACAATCCCGCTTGTTTCCAAAAATGGTATGGCAGAGGTGTACCTATAGTATACTCATATTTCGCCAGTTATATTTGTTTGGGTCCTATGTAATTTGAGGTGAGCATATTGCCAGCTACCGATAACAAATCCAGACTGCTTCTGAGAAATTCTAATTGAAAAATTGAAATACCCAATAACACCTTGTCCGACGTAGGAATGTAACCCAGGAGCTCATGCACAGCAGAAGCGCCGAAAACCACTACACTATCCTATCAATTTCCCTACTGTAAATATTTAAATACTAGCCCCAAAACCAGCCAACCCTTTCTATGACAGCCCCATTTCCACTTTGACATAAAAACAATTCAGAGAATAGACCAATCCACAAGCACTAAGTATTTTTTTATTACACAAATAACCAAGGTTTACACAAACCACGGCACGCGATTATAATGATCGGTGTAACGGGGTTAAGGTAACCACCGAACGGTGTGCTTCCTGCAAAACTGGCAATCTATATAATAAACGAGTGCAATACGAGATTAAGTAATTTGTCTAACGACCTGTCTGTAAGTACTGGATGTTAGTCCAATAATCAATGGAACATTCACTGGACAAATAATTCAGTAGATCAATTTGGAGAATATTCGTTATAAGATCGTGTTTAAGGCCAATATTTTGCAGTTCATTGACATCGTCAGGTATTGTATAATCGATTCTAGTATTAACAAGTATTGTACTAGTTTTAAATTGATTTACGGTTTCATACTCAAGACTATTATCTCCCAACAAAATTCAGAACTCAATGAGTGATTGTGTCACTTGACATCTCGGTTGCAGACACTACTAGACATATCCGAAGTTTACAATCCAAACACTAACCTTAATTTCAGGGTAGAAATAGTGTCGCGCGCTGCTGATGGCATAACCATTAGATATCGATCCTCCTGGACAGAATATGCCATCGCCATTACCCTCTGGCCATCCGACAATACTCCTCATTTCGCGAAGAACCTCTTCTTCCATAAGAGTGAACACTGGAGCCACTTCGAAGGTATACACGCTCGGGTTCAAAGCATCTGTCAGCCATTGACCAACTAATCCATAAGGATCAACTGAAGAAAACAATTGGTTGACGAAGTATGGATGTCCTGTGTTGACGGAGTAGCGAGCAACCTGGAAAAAAAGAACTAGGTTACAGCAAACATACAATAATAACGAAAATTCTTGCGTTATAAAAATACTATTTTTTACTTCAAAACATAAAATAAATGTTTTTTTTTTAAATGAAAAATCTTTCAATATTTATAATAAAAGAATCTCTTGCCATATCTATCACAGGTAAATCAAACCCAAACAAAGTAGGTATAATAAAAAAAGGTAAGGTAAGGTTAAAAAAATCCCAACCTATGTCTACTCCGTCAAAAAAAAAAGGAAACCAAACTCACATCAGCCATAAGTGCCAGGAGCTCATCATGAGTGACTGGTGAATCCCTCGGCTTCAAATCTATCGCTTTCTTGATGTCATCAGGGCCAGCCCACTCCACAACTTTTGATGTCCTGGAAGCTCTTCCGAAGACAACGCGTTCAACCAACAGGTCCACTGCTCGTCTGATAAAATCTTCATGCTTGGACCTTTCTGCAAGTGACTTGTAGCTGTCCCTGTCCACTCCTCGATCCTCCCCATCGGGTACAATAAGATCTGAATCGGCAGGCATTTTCTCTTTATCTTCTTTCACTCAACACGTAAGTTTTATGCGAAGAAAATAAAGTTTTCAAATGTGCACTGGTCTGTTGTAAATGGCGGCTGCGGCCAGCCGCGTGCCTCTGAACCGAAGGTTTGACTCGTCAATCATTGCGTAGCCTTCTTAAATACTACTGAGCGACGTCAATTCACTTCGTAAGGTTACTCCAGGTAAAATATATAAACAAATATGTTATTCGCCGAGCCGCAAACTTTGTCAAAGAGTGACAACTGATGTATTTTGATCAATTGCTTGTTCATGTAAATTATTAAAAGAAAGTTCTTTAACGAAACTTTTGATATTAATTTCGTGTAGCAAAATGACAGGAGCTGTATACTCGTGGGTAATTAATGGCTTTCATGAAGCAGGAACATTATCAACTGCACGCTTATATTCTCTAGTAGAATGTAACACTTAATCGAATTCAATCACAGGTCAATTATTTTCGAAATTAGCTGCTTAAGTCACGTTACTTGAAGCACGTGCATCATCATACAATGCTTTCTTCTATTGTTTTAAGGTAGTAATTAAACTGCATACATAGGTTAATAAGTACCTAGTGTGCATATATTATGTCATCATAGAAGTAAGTAAATTACTTCGCTGAATAAGGACTTCAACGATAGCTTGAAAATTCGACCGCCGAATTCGTTTGACAAAAGGGCTACATTTATTTGACAAACTTAAAACAGCCATTCCTGGCTAGACATAACCTGGAACATCTAAACAATATTGTTATACTAATACTTCATTCTTCAAGGCCATCAGTGCCGCTAAAAATAGTAAATCTTTAACCAACAGTTAAAGAGAACGGTAGAACGTAAATTAAAGATTATCAATTACTTATCTAATTACGGTCTAATAAATAAGAGAACACTACTGTAATTTATTAAGTCAACCTAGTTAAAAAAAGATTTTACTTCTTGACGTGTTTATAAAACTCTATTTTCAGAAATAAATATCATTTATCATTTAAGTATAGTTTTCATTGAATAATTACTCCACCTCTCGGAGCATATCAAGATGGATGAGATGAATTGTTCTTTTTAAAATCCAGAACGAGTAAGACTATGATGATTTCACTGAAGTCCAAAGGGCCGTGGTGTTCCTAGTCTTCAATTGTAGTTACCAACGTTAGGAGACGGTACTAAAGTAGAGAGACACCAGGTATAAAGTATAGTGTAGGATCTGAGTAGGTGATGTCATTGACTTGACACATGACATTTTGTGCTTCTAAAATACACCTTTAAAGACAAAATGAGATGCGATATACACCAGTTCTTCTTGTTCTTTGCCTTCGCTCAGCTGTTGACTGATCGGTTGGGGTCAAGGTGATTTATGTTGAATCTCTGATCTCAATCTCGTTCAGATGCTACAACGACACATGAGTTCAGTACATTATTCTGGATTTAAAAATGTACGTCTACTTCTTCTTATTTCAACGTCTTTTTCTGATGAACTGCAAAAATACATGATTTCTATTGAACCCAATAAGGTTTTTAATAAAATAAGTGAATTATTAACCTACTTTTTCTTCATAAATCTTATTGGGCTAGATTGATGATGATCAATGATTTCATGCAAATTATGTTTTTATACAGTTCAAAGAATTATGTGTACTCACTGTACTCAGGTAAGGCGTCGATGTCTCTTAAACCCAGTTTTGTATGAAAATGACGGAAAGCTTTACAAACTCAAATCCAATAAATTAACAATCAACATCAAGTCCACTCGTTATCGTACTTCAACCTACTAAATGTAGGAAATGAACGATACATTAGACCATATAAGTACAACAACGGGTTTCCGAACAAATCCGATTCCTTAATTTTTACATTTCCTTTTATATTTGCCTTGACAGTTACTTTTTGTATCACTACGCTAATTAGTAACATGGAGGTCGGCACCGACCTTTATTACATGGCTAATCAACTGCGAACAAATTGCAATAAAAAGGTTTTAAATTATTGTGTTTCTATTGTTTTAGTTTTGAATAATGATGGTAATGTTTGGTCCGGATTTGTGTCAACTGAAGCGTAGACTGCTTACAATGAAGAGTTTGTACTATTTGACGTAGTACCTTTGTCTATATTGGTATTCAATATATGTCTATACTTAGACTTTCAATTGTATAAAGTAACTTGACAGTTCGAAGCAAAGTAATGTCACTATACTAAAACTGTAGGGTTGGAAAAGTGAAAGAATTTGCGGACAGAATGAAGAATAAATTGAAATGATAAAAATAAATAGAACAATAAATGAGTAATGAGTGTTTGTTTTTATTGGTATATTATTGCCAATTAGTATATAAATTTTTTATAAATATAACCTTATAATACGATAAAATATAGCTCAAATTTAATACTTTAGGTATCTACACGGTCAAGCGTAATATTATTTTCAGTTCATGGACTTTTAATACAATCGGTCATTACTTATTGCGTTATGTTATAAAATAATATAAAGTGTTTTAAATGTTTATGTTGATATTCATATAATTTATTTGCATTCCACAATGTTGATAGAATCTTAAATACCGTCTTAAAGCTAGGCACAATTGTGGACCCTGTAGGGCACAGTAAAATGTAAAATGGTTAAATGATTACATTCAATTAATATATAAGTACATTTCAAAGTTCATTTCTCACATCCTTGTTTTCACCTCACTATCTTTTTGTGACACAAACGGATGTCCCAAATATCAAGTTACTGATTATGATTAAAAGTCCAAGTGTAATAATAATACCAGCTTGTTACTGTCCCACTGCAGGGCAAAGGCCTCTTCTCATATAGAGAAAACACGAGCATTAATAACCACGCTTGAACAAGACGGGTTGGAAATTTCAGACTTATGTATTTATTATAAGTCCAGGATTCCTCACGATGTTTTCCTTCACCTATGTCAGTAATGTTCAAGATAAACTTATAGATACATATGAATTGAAAAAAAGTCACATTGGTACTTTCACAGGTATGAACCCATAACCTCGTGCACAAGAGGCGAGGCCTAAACCACTAGGCCATCATGGCATTGCTCTTACTTTCGGCATGATTTAGAAGCGGTGTATTGTATGTTCTTTTCGAATGAGTAGGTAAGTTTAAGTCAGTTTAGTATCCATTTTGCACAAAACCTATTCATATAAATGCAAAGACAAACTAAGAAAACATGAACTCAAGAGGAAAAATTACACTCAAAAGGGCAAAACCACGTAGATGACATTCTTAGCAAGACTACCTATCTTATTATGACGTTACTAATATGACTGCGTAAGTCGTTTTTAAATGGAGCCAAGTTGTCAAGTCTGTCTCAAGTCTCAAGACACCTTACACACTTAGGTAAGCTTGTAATGGCCGTTTCCACGAACGTCAAACAAAGCAAACTCTAATTTAATAATGTCAAACGTAAACAGATCCCTAAACAACCACTCCCGTTACACAATACCTTTCTCCATAGACAAATTGTAAGCTTCAGTCTACGTTTTTGACAGTTGTCTGTGGTGTTTTAAATCAAGTTCAATGTCCGCCAATATTGATGGGACTTTTTGCTAGGTATCATGTTAGACTTGTCTATGTATGAGTCATCGCCCTATTAGTTGGCGATATGTTTCTTCCGCTACGTAAATGTAACTACGAAATGGTTATTTAGGTGTTGCATAGTGTTAGTGAAAAGGGGCATTTCTTATGACTGTTTTCAACGGTCAACTCGGTGCTATTAGTTACAATTTGTGGTATCAACTCCAAGGTACACCTTGGTTTGAGAGCATGACCCTGACGGAATGGTGCCTTGCGAATTAGGTTTTTCTATCATAAGAATTATATGTAATGGAAGGAGGTAAAGGCCAATATAATGACTGGGAACTCACGTGAGCACAGATTACGATCCTGACCATTGAGATGGTAAATGACTCAGGAGGACCACACTGGTTAAAAAAATATTTTACTTTATTGACGTGTAAAAGAGTTTGTAAAAACCCATTTACAGAAATACCCAAGTATGTTTTATAATAATTTAGGTACCATAGAAGGAAGGATGCTGGGGAAATTACTCGAATGCGAAAGTTTGTGCTGTTCATTAGGCTTGACGAATTACCTGCGTCATAAAAATCTGTTAAGCTGATTTGGATGATAATAATACTCAACAGTCATAGTTGTTTATCCTGGACTAAATATCAAATAGTGGTCGACGAATAGTGGGAGAGGAATCTACGTAATATAGAATTCAGAAGTAGAGATTAGGCTGTTAGTATGTCTATGCTTCGGCTCCAATTAATAAAATTATTTAAAATTAATTAAATTAATAATAAAATTTGAATCGTTGCTCATGGCGCTTGCGTAGTTTACTTAAATGTGGAAACGGCAATAAGCAAGATGGTAGCGGATTTGACAACAGGGTAGGCAGGCGGGTACTGTAGAGGGTTTGGTTAATTAACTTTGATAACCAACCTCTATGAGTGAAAGTTGATACAACAAAACAAACACTATTTCATTTCAGAACATGGAAAGTTGGCTGACAGCGGTATATTTAAATATAGAAGTAATATCTTCTTTCCTTTTTTTCTTCTCCTTTGTAGGTTGAGCGAACCTATCTATAGTTAACAATAAGATGATAGCATATCCTAATAGGCACAGGAAAAATATTATCCTTCGTAAAACTGGGTTGAGTATCTCAACTCTCAAGTGCATACACGGACAATGGTATATAAAAAGTTACTTTAATACAAATAAGATCAAGAGCAAAAGAAACGATTAAATAAATAACACAATAAATAATGTTTAACACACTTTATTATCGATGCTCCTTAGCCTAGACCTGAATAATAAATGATAGAAGGGACATCATCGCACAACCTGAGACCATGAATTTAGTACCAGCATGATTCTGGACCACCAGTGTTGAGATTTTTGTCAGCATTTTATACATTTCTCGTTTATTATGACTTCTATCTAACCTAATGAGCTTTTAATAAAACAAGTGAATTATTACTAATTCATAGTCTCAATTCACAGGCGCAGTCACCGCCAAAGACTTTGGGGAGGGTGACAGGGTTAATTGTTGACGAAGAGAAATCACAAAACAATATTTTATTCTCATTGACACATGCACACACAAAAGTAGGCAACTTTTAGGGGGTTTTTCAATTTGACGTAACGATTTTGGGTGGGTTGATGACCCCCACAACTCCTCGACCTGCCACTGTCATTACATTAGATTAGATTTAAATTATGACTATCAGAGATATTTTACAGTTATTCTTACTTTATTTTAAAGTAAAAGAAAAACAAAGAAAAAAAGTTAAAAAATGTCAATGCGTTGAAAATTTATTCTTCCATAACGAATGGTATCAGGTTATGCTTAGATGTCCCATCCACCCTTTACCCACATATTTTCTTAACGACATAATAAACATTTGAGCATCGATTCGATCCATTAAAGTACAATTCCATGCAATACCGCTTTCTGAGTAGCTACAAAATGGTGGGTTTCCCATACCTACTTACCGTTTGTTAAGAGGAAACAACATGATAGTATGTATACTACTTATACTAGGTATGTAGGTACTCCCCTTATACAGCGAAAAGTGATTATTAACAGTGATTCATAAAGTTGATGACGACAAATGTATCGGTTTTATTAAAGAAATCAGTTCGCAAGTCATTCTTTCATGATTCTCCGAATTTAAAATTAGATTAACATCTAGTTTCTGGAACTAACTAAAAATAAAATTAAGATTCTTAAGTAATATTTATTTACGCACTTGGCAGTTTGTCACATCCTAAATATTGCAATTTTTTTTCATTTTAGATACCAGTGTAGGTAAGTCTTTCGATATATTTTGGTGCAAAATCCTACTAAGACCAGATTAACTGCAAAAAACTAAACATATTTGACTGTCACTGGGTAGAGGTAACAGAAATATCACTTCCGTTTGAGGATCGGACCCACGGCCTCGGTGTATAAAACCAGACGAACCATTGGACATTACAATATCAAAAAGTAGAATTTCGAGGATGGTTTTATTTTCCTTCAGTGATATTATTTTCAACATTTTCTATAATGATGGAAAAGCTGTCATGTTCCCTTAGGAAGTGCATCATCATCATCTGCCAAGCATTTCCCAACAATGTTGATGTCGGCTTCCAGTTTATCTGGATGCAGCTGAATTACATGGAGCGACTGCCTGTCTGACCTCCACAACCAGGACTGGTCTGGTTCCCTTGGTAGGTTTAGGGTTAATAAAAAAAGTTGTCCGTGAAATGTGACGTAAAAATAATTAAAATGCGACAAAGTCAAGTACAGGGTCAAAAAAGTCCCGGTAGTTAATATGAGGACATGCAGGGGACTGATGAATTAATCAGGTAGATCAAATATTTATAAAACACAGCGTCGCCATTTTTCCAATTGACATTGAATTGACTCATTACTCAATCAACTGGCCCCTGTCTGCGTATGCCGCGCTATTATTTCCCCTGGGGATTAATCAAAGTAGGTATAAATGACGTAAATACCTACTATTTTAGTTATCTAAATCTTCTTAGTAATGAAAGTAAAAATCAGATGAAATGTTAACTAATGTTGCCATTTTCAATTTCGTTATCAAAAATGGCGACACCTAAATGTAATGCTATAATTTATAGATACTGTTATAGCAATGATATTTAGGCACTAGCTATGCCCCGTGGTCTCTTAAGGCTCGTAGTTATTTAAGAATATTGGGATAGCGACTTCAGCGTTTAAGACCATATCTTTATCGTTCGGTATACGCCAGGGTGATTAATATGTGGAGAAGGCATAATTCAGTCAACTTCAGCAGTGCTATTCTGAAAATGTCATGATGGCCCAGTGGTTTGGCCTCGCCTCTTGTGCACGAGGTTGTGGGTTCAAACCTGGGCAAGTACCAATGTGAGTTTTTCAATTCATATGTACTTTTTAAGTTTATCTTGGACATAACTGACATCGGTGAAGGAAAACATCGTAAGGAAACCTGGACTTATATAATTAATACTAAGTCTGAAATCGCCAACCCGTCTTGAGCAAGCGTGGTGATTAATGCTCATGCCTTCTCATGCCTTCTCCTTCCTTAGAGAAAAGCAAAGTAAAGTAAAGTACCAGTCTATTACTGTTCCACTGCAGGAGTGGAACAGTAATAGACTGGTACTTTACTTTACTTTTTTTACTTTTATTCTGTAAAAATCTTCACGCGAAAAGTTAGGTGAAGTGAGCGTGATATAAACTGTCATTAATATGGGATGCCAGCTCACTTCGCCTTCATTTCACCTTAATTTCCACGGTGTCATTCTACAGAATAGCACGGCTATTCTCTTTATTGTCACTGACACTGTCAGCTGTGTTGCAAAAGTTCCTGATTTATCGTTAGATCTTATAAATTTACTAAAGTTGACATCTCATGATATCGGCGGTACCGGTGATCACATTATTTTCTGCTTCATAAGCGTATGAAAACGTATACAATACGTATTGATGGAAACATCAACATATTATGTGGCAATGCACATTACAGGCAATACAACATTCGGAGCATGAACAGGTAATCGACACACAATTAATACAAACAAAAAGCTCTGCTGTCTCTGTTACAAAATTTGTTGAGTTCGATAGTAGCTAACTGCCAGTTCCATGTTACTTTTCTATTTCACCACGTTCATTTATCTTTACCAATTACTCTTATTCCCAACAAATATATGTATTGAGGTCTGAGATAATTATTATTTAGTACCTAATTAATTTAGAAATAAAATCTCATGATTTCTGACGAATTTCAGCTGGCAAGTTTTACGATTTTCTAAATCTTTCTTTGCAACACTGCCCAGCTGTCTCCATTATTTGACAGTGTCAAAATTACAACAACAATAATCCCAAGTCCGCGTGAGTGCAGGCTAGAGGTTGTAAAATATTGTGTAATTTAAACTCAACCAAAAGCTATTTTATTAGTTGTTATTTAATAAGCTTACTATTTCTGTAAAGTTTATATCAAAATGGCGGACGGACAGTTTAGTGATTATGAAGAAGACATAACTGTGAAGGTGAAGACGGTCCGGGTAAGTTTTTTACCAACGTTGTATTATCTTGTGCAACAAGCGTACAACCTCTTGACTATTGAAAACTTAGGCATGTTCCTCTGGCTAGATCAGTATCATCAACGTGTTTTCTTTCACAGTTTTCAGATGTTCCACTCATTAAAACTCTAAGCACTGATGATGAAGATGATGACGACTTAAATTCTGACGAGTACTTTCACGATTCTGATGATCCGGGGCAGAATAAAAAGAAAACCAACGTCAACTCCCAAGCACCGTCAAGTAAAGTCAGCTCTTACCAACCGAGCGAAAAGTTGTTCAAGAAATATGTCCACAAGATAAATGTTGACCAATATGAACCAATGTCGAGAAAAACTGAGAAATTCATGGATATCAATGATAGAAAGCATGACAATGGCAGGATAAGGATCAAGGACAAACATGATAGAGCTACTGCCGAACAGGTTATGGATCCTCGCACCAAAATGATCCTATTTAAACTTCTTAACAGGGGCGTAATTAACGAAATTAATGGTTGTATCTCAACAGGCAAAGAAGCTAACGTTTACCATGCAACTTCAAAAGATGGTAAAGACTATGCTGTGAAAATTTTCAAAACATCTATTTTAGTCTTCAAAGACAGAGATAAATATGTATCAGGAGAATACAGATTCAGAAACGGTTATTGCAAGTCTAACCCTCGTAAGATGGTACGCACATGGGCTGAGAAAGAAATGAGAAATCTTGTACGTATGCACAATGCCCAGTTGAGTGTACCGGAACCAGTGATCTTACGTAGTCATGTGTTGGTTATGTCGTTCATGGGAGAAGATGGATGGCCATCACCAAAACTCAAAGACGTTGAAATATCACAATCAACAGCTCGATCAATATACAGAGACATAATCATGATGATGTGGAAAATGTTTAACATTTGCAAATTGGTACACGCTGATTTATCTGAATTTAACCTTTTATACCACAAAGGGAATATTGTTATCATAGACGTATCTCAGTCTGTTGAACATGACCATCCACATGCATTTGAGTTTTTACGTAAAGATTGCACAAACATATCAGACTTCTTTAGGAAAAAAGGGGTAGCCACACTTACCGTTAAGGAATTGTTTGATTTCATAACAGATTCTACAATTAATGAGAAAAATTTAGAGGAATGTCTTGAGAAGATGTCTGAAAAGGCAGCTTCAAGAAATTTTGACGAGATGACGGCTCAGGAGCAAGTTGAAGAGGAAGCCTTCAAGAATATCTACATTCCAAAGCGACTTACTGAGGTAAGGTTTTTAAATTAAATGACATTTAAGATAGTTTCACCACAATAATTCAAACTCTATCAAGGAATTATAATGAATTCTTTTAAAAAGTCCCTCAATCTTGTATAAAACCACAGGATTAAGTTAATCAAGCCTCTGTTTAGGACCTTAGTCAACCTACAACACTTAATTCATAGAAGATAAGCCATACACATAAAAAAATGTGTAGTTGGCTTATGACTGTGAGCTTCTACTTTGTAATATATATGTGATAAAAAGCTTCAGTTGCTTACTGGACTTATTTCTAGAAATAATTAATTATTATTGGTACAGTAAATAATGTTTTTGTAGGGCTTATTGTTAAATAATAATTATAAATAATAGGCTATTATTGTTAAATGTAAAATTAAAAATCCGTACAAATGCGGAATTAATGCCTTAGGCTTTTTTTACCTGTCTACTTAATGGTAATGCAGAGGCAGAACATAGTAGTTGCAACAAGTTAAATAAATAACTTGAAGACATACTGTTTGCCCTGTAAAACAGGGCAATAGTAGTGTTTCTTATCATTCATATTTCCTTCTCTTCATTATTTCAGGTGATAAACTATGAAAGAGACATCAGAAAAGCCAAGGAAGGTGATACTGAGGACTTAGCTTACAAGAAGATTGCTGGCTTCAATGAGGACCTGTCTGCAGCAGCTAAGCCTGATATACTGCAAGAAGATGATATCTCTGCTAGTGGCTCTGATAGCGACTCGGAAGGCGAAGAAGATGATGATGATGATGGTAAGTTATTTTATTAACATTATGGACCACTCTACAATAACCCTGTTGCCATAACCAAGATACCATGAGTTTCATGATTAAATGGCATTAAAACATGGGAGGCAGCATCGCATAAGTTTTCCGATCTGAAACCAGGCTTTCTGATAGCATGGCGTGCTGCTGTCTGAGTTTGACAACTGCACAGTCATTTGTGCCTACTTCAGAAGAGTAAACTCACATAACGCGAACTGTATTGCTACCAATAGTACTTATATTTATTTTCAATCAAAACAATAAAAAGGCCCATGCTGAATCTTGTACATACAGTGCAAATGCTGTATGATATTTTAGGCATCGCGTCGTCCTAATGTAGCGATGCGACCATCGCGCGTGACCGCGCGATGGCAGAAACTGGGTGTCCTATTATATAGGTCGTCGCCATCGATCACTAAGTTCTTTATTAGTGATCGATGGTCGTCGCGCCCATTGACGACGCGTACGAGCGACCGTGGACTTGGGCAGTGGCACGGCCAATGCCAACAACCATGGATCTCAGAGACGCTCAATTTTTGCAGTCGGAAAATATTTGGATGACACGCGGTGTAACGCTGCGCCGACGCAGTTAACGTGAGAATTTCAATTATGACACCTATTCGAGTTCAATATGTATGACAGCGTTCGTACAAGTCAAATTCGCGCGTACCTACGATGATCGCGCATGCGCGTTCTATTAGAACGATGCCTTAGAGTGGCAACCACTACTTCTTATACTTTCAAGTCACTTGCCTTCTAGTCCTTTCAGTCCTTGCCTAAAAATTGATTTTTTATACAACAGCTGACTTTTCTAGAGAAACATAATATGCAAAGCCAGCCACAATACAAAACTATAATGCTATAAATAAAATCACTTTCAGATTCAAAGCAGTTCAAAAACAGCGCGCGGCCAAGGGATGAATCACCTAACAGTAAAAAGTTAAGGAAGAAGGCAGTCAAAGAAGAGAAAGCAGAGAGAAGGAAATCTAAAACTAAGAAACATGTTAAGAAACGACGCGACAAGGGAGCAGGAAAGAGATAAATATACTTTTAAAACGATTTATTTTTTACGAATAGAGATATTTTATATTTTGAAAGTGCCCTAAACAAACCTTTGGGTATAGATGTACTCGTTTGTACCACACAGCAGCTAAACTGTTGAAATAGTTTTTGAATATACTTTATATGGTGATATTTCCACTCCCAGTAAATACTTAGATCCTTAATTACATTCAAATAGGTTTCTGGTTTTATTTTATTTTTTCTTGATAATCCAGCCTTCAACTGACCCATTACAGGGCCAAGATATGAGCATTTATTAAAATCTTGCTCATTGCGTGTTGTCTTGTAATTCAGATTTTATTTACCTTTTATTATATAATCCATGAAAAAGGCTATGAAAAGTTTCGCTATGATACACTCAAGTGTATCTTACGATATTATTTACTTAGAAGTTACTAGCTTCTTGTACCTATACTTTTATTGCTCTAAATAATTAAGATAAAATAAAACGATTATATACTTGTCAATTTATATTTTATTTCAGTTTCATATAAAAGTAAAAAAAAAACTTCACTTTTAGGAATGAAATCCATTACTTGTTACACTTCAAAAAAATAATATAACTGTTTTAGTATCGCTGTGACGCCAAAGTTCCATTTGTCATTTATGTTGAGCTAACAATGTTTTGCTGTCAACGTAATATAAACCTTATGGTGTCAGACTTAGGTCTTAAAATCTGCAGAATGCCATTCGAAAATTCTAAGTCGTGTCCATAAGGTTTATTTTCACGTGTTAACAACAAAAATGGCTTAAAAAATGCACCAGCATATGACTTCAAGCTAGCAGTTATGTATATGCCATCTTTACCATCAATATTTTGCATGTCCATTGTACATTACGCGTCTACCCATAAGCTAACAGTCAGCCGCTGACTGACTCGTTGGCTTCGGTTTGCTCAAAGTGCGCTATATAATGCTGAATCTTGCGCATTCTTATAGCATTAGTTAGCTCAGAATCGCTGCTAACTTCAAGTCACATCCGACTGCAGTCTAAGCATTTAATATTTTGTTTAAAAATAATGATGACAATCGTAAATTACCTTCGTTACGTTTATTTTACTTTGTGCCACAGCCATTTTATCATTACCATTTACCACCAATATAATTTATTTAGGAATGAGCCACAGAAAGTGGACAAATTTTTACATTCAAAGCATCCCATTGGAATACATTATACATTCCAGAGATTGCAGTCATACTGTTTATCATCTGTTCATATCATCACCAGCATCGTCATGAGATAAGTTGGCACCATACATTCTTGGTGTCATCGCTCACTAATTATGGGGCCTTACAAGTCATTTTAACCTGGGGGCTCTCACTATGTCATCAAAAATAAGGAAAGCCAAGACAGCCCCTTCTAATGCTTACGTAATACCTGATTAGCCATAAGGAATAATGATGCATCTACAGATTCCAATACATATTTAACTCTAAGCAAAACTTACATGGAAAGCGTTATGCAACAGATCTTACTACGTAAAATCTAATTTCTTTCATAATCCACAGATGCCAACTAAAATCATATTACATTACATTTTCATAATGCCAACACCAAACTATCTTACAAAATATATTTTTTTCAAAGTACTGGGCTGCAAGCTTAAAAATATCACACTAATAATGGTCCCCTTAAAGTAATCCTAATGTCTTACTCTAATATTTACAAAATATATTTCTTTTCTCCAAGTGTCAAGTCAGTGTCAAAGAATTTGGTAGGTAGTAGGTACTCTTAAATAACAATAATTAAGTTTTTGTAAATATAACATAGCCAAATAGCAATTATTCGTTTAAAAGTTTCGATACCGGAAGTCATGAGATTACCATAACAAAAAGGTAGGATTATACTTTAGCAGTCTATGTATGTACGTATGTTCTACCATAGCGTCTAAACTACTCGTCTGAAATTGATGAATGAGGCGTGAATCGGCTTACGCCTAGGCCCGAGGATCTCCTTGCTTTGAGATAATGTCTATGTCAGTGGTTTATTTCGTTAGCCCATTAACCGCCTATGACGGATTTATCCGACTATTATTTCCGTGTCCATTCCGTGTAAGTCGTATTTATACGCCAAAACACCTTTGTTTTTTCAATTTGATTTATTGGTTCTACTATTCATTCTATCCAAAATTAGCCATTTTAGAAGGCCGAGGGTGTATAGTAACATAGGACTAAAACTTGAGAGGTGTCAAGGGACACCCGGATGGAACGAAGTTCCTTTTGTTATTATTTATTATGTACAAAAAACCAACTACCAAAAAAAAATCGTCGCGACACCACACTGTTCAATGCAAAATAGAAAGACGAAACGAAAATAACTGGCTTGCTTTCTATGAAAGAGAGAGACATAGCAATAAGTGTCGTTAGAACTTTTTGTCTTATTTTTTTCCGTCTAGCCCCCTTTCGCAACGCGAGATAAGGAACTTCGTTCCAACATAGGTGCTATCGGAAAACTATGGCCGTGTAACCTACAATTGGCTTTAACTGACACATAAGGGAATATCCTTAAGTATCTGGTTTAAATTAAATCAGTTTTTCTCTTATTACACGTAACTATTTTAAATACTAAATCTAATTAAGTTAATATACCGAACTATTACAGTTTAAGGGCAAGAGAGGTGAGTACACTGCCATGTTATCAACTAGTAAAAATCTACAGAAATATCAGTCACAAGAAGTATCTGTACATACATAGTATCTTTGGCTGGATACATATCTGTGGCCTTACTCTTCAAACTAGTTTAATTCCTATCCAAAGCCAATATGATTCCAGTGTTAATTTTGCAGTCACGTGATTATATTATTTGGCGAAATACACAGCTGTCAAAATAAATTCGAACTCAATAGTACGAAACGTCTAAATTCCAATGTCGATCGATCGGAATTAAAAACAAGAGTAAGCGCGCTGTTATTTATAACATGTTTTGTGACAAAAATGTATGCCCGCTTTCTGAGGTCCTAGGTAATATATTAGTAAATAATTCATGATATTAGTGCAATGACCCTGTAAGAGGTTTTCAGTGAATTCAATTACCAACACCTTGTAGGTATATTGATTAGGCATAGCAAATGGCTAAACTTCACAGACAGGAGTGTCGATTGTTTTGTGTAATCGATTAGATATTGTATTGATTTTTATATTAAGGTACCTATACAACATGTTACAGAATAAACGCAATATCTCTTAAGGGTTCATTACTACTAGTACTAATAATTATTATCAACCTTTTTTCTATGGAACCAACCCCGAAATCGCGATAAAAAAATCAGATCTTCAGTAAATTTTGCCGAGTTGCGCAAAATTGTGGGAGTCGAATATTTTTTTCGCGATTTCTTGGTTTTATTGTAAAAGTTGTTCATAGTGATGAGTATTGTATATAGATTTTTGTATCATCGATACTCATCATGTCTGTGTAGTTTCGCCATCTTTGAGCCAAGATATCAAACCAATAGCATCATCGAACAGACGGTTGTACCTCAGAAACCAGACATGTGGGAGTGGTATACAGATATTTTTTAATTTTCAATGGGCGGGCCTGTTTTGTATCTAGAAATATAACTAAATAAGTATATCTTAAAGCTAGACGAATTTTTCAGACGGAAAGGTCACTTGTGAATTTACTATAAGATTTATTTTAATCATACAAAAATTCTTAGGTATAGTGTAGAAAAAGGCAGACCAACAAAACCTAATGAATCACTAAATCAAACAATTACTATTGTATTGTAATTTTGACCTCGCGTCTGAAAAAAACGCCCTCACAGTTTTGTGTCATACATTGTTAAGCTTTTATGACGCTTGGGGGCCAACTTGCACCAAAAAACTTTAAATAGGTAGGTACCTACACTAAACATGTATAAATCATCATTCTGTCTCTGTTAACTTAAAACAATTTACAGAAATAGATCGATTATTTAAACAGCACCAAACATATAGTGCTTTGTGGTGCAAGTAGGCCTTAGATTAACATAAGTAAACGTTAATTATTAACCAATTCGAGACAAAGACCCATTGACATATTCCCAAATTCAAATAATTGAAATTAGATCCTATTAACCATTAATTAAACTATAAAATACAATGGAATTTAAATACAATATCTTTACATAATTTAATCTTAAATTATCACAAGAATCAAAAATAATTTTGTACTAACGAAATGTGTAATGCAATTAATTATATCACAATTAATACCTAACACATAAAGGGCAATAGCTTGTTAAAACAATGGTAGTATCATGTAGCAAATCGCCATCTTAGACCGATATAACACATCGATCGGAACACAAACATAATACCGATGATAGTGGCGATCTCTAACCAGACCGAGCTGTTTTCTATATCCAAATATTTGAGTAAAACATCTGGTTTGGCGAAGTGGCAGTACATGTCATCACATTCTAAAGGTTGTCGGTCAAAGCCGAAAATGGTGAGGACCATGGCGACTATACCACATCTGATGAAGGAAGTCTTCATGAGAATGTTCATCATGAGAGGAATCTCGTGAGCGAAGTCGAAACCGTAGATAGCTAGGCCCAGGAATGGGGCTATCGCCGACGGTCCGATGGCGCAGCCATTCTGGAATAATAGGAGGAAATCATTAGTAAACAAGATCATCAAAAATAGAATGCTTAAAAAATACCCTGTCCGACCCGACAACGGCAAATAGGTTATGCAATAACATTATCAAAGGTTTTTTTTTACATATAAGATAAATACAGATACAATAGATATAAATTTTGCAGATAGGATATTGATATTGTTACTAAAGAAAATGGCGATACCGCTTCCCTTCTTCGCATGGGGTCCCGTTGTCATATTTTACACAGTGAAGCTCAATGCAAGTGGCGTACAAGTTACAGATAAGTATTGCATACTTGACCCAAATTACAAAAGGATTGAGACGGTCCACAGAAAATCAACAAGTGCAACCCAAGTCTCCACCATAGTGTAGAAGAAAAAGCGTCATAAGTTTTAGGTTTGTTGGAGTCCTAAACAATCCTATCTCTTTAGAGAAGATACGTTTAAAATGATGATCATTTATCCACTCACCGTAACGTTAAACACAGATCCAATTGCCATGCCCATGCCTTCAGCTGCCAAAGACAAGACGTTCCCAACTAGACAGAACGTCACGAACCGAATCACAGAGAACGGGACGCCGACCATGAAGTAGACGATGGTAGAGAAGATGATGTTGAACGTCACTTGGACTGGAAGTTTGGAGACTGTGAGGGCTGCGTAGTATGGAGTGAGGCTGTACCAGCAGTTGAAGTGCTCTTTCTTAACTAGTTTCACTTCTTGGGGATCTGAAACGAGAACAGAAATGAATGAGGTACGAACAAATGTAGGAGTTTTGGTATGGAGAATTGTCTCAAAAAGGAAATTATTACAAAAAATTCAACATCGAAGTTATATAATGGAAGCAAAATATTACAGTCGGTAAAGCACGTTTAAATAAAGTCGAACCAGTCTCAGTTCTACAGAATACAGAAGAAAAAATAGAACAAAGATACTTACAAACAAGCACTGGAACCATAATTTGCGTGTATGCAAAGAATATAACGAGTCCAACACACAGCTTGAGGTGGTTGAACATCTGCGAGCCATCGTTAGCCATGTTGAAGAAACACGTGCCCACCAGCACACCACACATCACATGGTGAATGAACTGGATGCAGAGACCTAAAGATTTTAAAAGGTAAATATGATTAAAAGCAATCAATACATATCCTAATTGGATTCCCTGAATGTATCCCTCGGCTTCATTACCAGCAAGATTTAACATGTCTTATGTATTTTTATATCCGGGAATACATTTGTGAGGATTTATATATATTGAAAGAAATCACGAAGTTAATCAAAATGATCACCAATAATCTCTAAAAACATTTTTCTTTTATTGTGCCCATACCTGGTTTATTCCTGAGTATTTGTTTCAACATCCTCACCAACAAAATTGAAAATTGTTGACAAAACGTCGCGGAGTATTCCGGTGCATCCGCCTTCTGCATCTTCATCCAGGCCATCGAAGAGCTTCCATTAGACAGCTGACTGGACAGCGAACTTAAAGAAGCACTTGATCCTTCAAACTTTGGTACTTTGTAAGTGCACTTTTCATTTGACAGTATTATCTCTGTTTCGTTTGCATCGTCCGTCTGATAACTGATCTTCAGCTGCATCTGATTCGTGTTAGGTTCGCTCGGTGGTTGTTCCAATTTTGCCGATTTGAAAATTTGACCGTTCATTATTTCTTTGGATAGCATGGTTATGAATTCAGGTGTTTCTGTTAGTTCTATGACTGGAAAGAGAAAATTAATTATTAGAATTGTTGAAGATCATCTTAAACTTAGAAAGACTGCTAGAAATAACTCCCCGTTTACGAAATCGCCCCGAAAGAGCTTCCAGCCAAAGATCGCAGCTTCATACCATCATTCTACTCGTAATTCTGATTATTTTAAAACTACCAAGCTTTAGTGGAAATTTATCAAAGGACTAACAATAGTGCAGATTACCTAAATCGCCTACTTTGAATAACAGTACAAGACAATGCTAATCAAAACAGAACCCTAATAATTACGAATGTAAAACAATTTAGAATATGCAAGTCTACAATATGACAGCAAAGTGTAATAATGCGTAAACGTTAAAAAGGACAATACTACAATGGATTGTTTTAAATTTCTGTAATACTTAGCGTAGGTAATTGAATAAATATTTGAATTACAAATGTCTTGAGCTTTGTTTTGCCTCAGTGACACTCTTTTCCCTTGCAGATTAGCTGCTAGCTTAGGTACCTATAGGTGGACTGTCTAACTGTGCCAGATAGATGTAGAAGGTAGGTATGTGTTATTTAGAACTTCCTTGTTGGCTTAGTGGTTGCAGCATAAGGCCCTGCTTCCAATTCCCGAGTCGGGCAAGTTACTGAGTTACTGAGTTTTCTTTCATGTATGTCTGGAATTGGGCCCGGTTATTAGCAGTAGAGTTAAACATAACTGGTAAAATATGGGTATACTATAGGTGCTCCTCCTGCCTAACTCTTCGGAGAATACAAGCGTCATGTTTTGTTAAGTAAACAGTTTGAACTGTAATGCAAGTTAATCCTAGAGCCAACACTGTGATAAGCAACAAAATAAGAATTTTTTTCGTGCCTCTTTTCGATTTTAAGAATTTCATTGTCAGTGTTATTTCCAGCGAAATACTTTCCCCATATCTACTATCAACATATGTAGGTATCTACAATTCAAAGTTTGTTTTTTTTTAATTAAACGTTTCCCCACACTAGGAATTTCTCCTGTGTCGTGGGTGCGTTTACAAACATTTAAACTCACATACAAAAACAGCCAGACCCGGAACAACTACCTGTAGGCCATACAAATATTTGTTCCGTGCGGGAATCGAACCCACGACAAATTGAGCTAACATTAGTCCCGATTCTATTTACGTTTGTTCATGATTGGTAACTAAATCTGAGTCAGATTTATACACGTGTCTCCTATAATAATTATCAGAACTACAATGTCAGGGGTGTGATTATTGATCTTAATTGAGCGTAATTTAAAGTTACTACATCCTACTTACAATATTGTAACCAACGGTTGCAGTTGTTGCGAGCAATGCTCAAGGACAAAGAAACCAACGACCTAACGACAATTTTATGAGAAATGTTGCAACAATTAAGAAAAAATATGAGTTTTTTTGTTAATTTTTAACACTAAAGTCAAAAATCTTCAAGACTTTGGGTAAAGTTGAACCTCCTTCGGTACAACTTAGCTCAAAGTTGCAAATGTTTTTTAAACTTTGCGTATGTGTAGGAATTTATGCTCGTGACTGAACATGTTATTCGTATAAAACAATAGAGGGTACCTCCGAATAAATTATTGCGGTACAATAAGTTATGTAGGTACTCGTACCTACTAAGTTTGTCAGAAGTAGATACTTACTAAAATCAGCTGGGTTGTGATGCCTAGGACAGGGTAGTCCGACGTTTTGTAAGAAAGGGACCATGGCTGTCGTGTCGCCCTGGTATATGCATAAGCCATCGGCGATCACGTATACCTGTAAAAGAATAAAAAAATTGCATGAGAACAGGTCAACCCGTAAATGTAGGATACGGTAGGTTCTTACAAAAAATGCAAACGCGATTGCTACGAGTACTTATACCTAAACCTATACTAATAAACCTGTTTAATAATTGAAAATAGTATGGTTTCAAAGATACTGTGTCCGTAACACTAAAACTTTTTTATCAGAACGAAAAAGGAAAAAGTCGCTTTTTAATCATGCGTAGGTAAATATTGGTGAGGTATTTGTGGTCGTGATGAATGAACCATATTTTCGTATTTTTCTGTTAAGAATTCCGAAGTGGCTCGGTTAGTGCTCATATGCTTGATTTTCATTACTATCATAAGAAACTATCTACTATCTATTTATATATCTACTTACAGAGCAATCATTTAAATAAAAAATAATATTATAGACATGTAAAAGGAAAACGCAGAGTCATAGGGCATCAAAAAATATAGCGGCATTGCGGGCCTATTCTAAAAATGGATTTAGATAAAACTGTTGGTAAAAACATCCTGAACATTTTGGTGATCACAGTATTATTTTATTATCACTAGAAATGTTGTTACTGAAACCCTTAACATTATTCCGTAGCTGCTACAGGCTTTAATTAACACCGCCATAGAATAGGATAGAATACTCTTTATTGTACAAGCACAAAAACTTACAAATAATGACTTTAAGAGCTACATAGGGTACAATGGGCGGCTTTATCGCTTAAAACGATCTCTTACATACAACCTTTGGATGGACTTGATAGAGAAGGAGAAAAGATTATGTTGGTTGACTATAAAACTATTTTGCTATAAAATATGTCAACAATCCATAAAAACAGCAAAAGTAAGAGGTGCTTTCAATTATTAATAAATACTAGGAGACTTTCAAAATATATTCCCAGCGTAGCAGCATTTCACAAAAGTCACAAGGGACAGATAAGTAGGTTGCTCATATCCGGCTTCTAATGACCGTGAAAAGTGACTTAGTTTGCACAGATCCACGCGTGTCTGCGATAATAATACACTGCAACATTGTATTAATTTGTTTCTCTTTCACCAGAATTTGTTGACGTCAATCTTTTTGGCATAGCGCGTGATGAAGTAACGCTGCTAATGCGTGTTTTGTAATCTAACGACATCATATTTGGTAAAACTATTCAATATATTCGGTACTCGTTTTCAACCTTGAACTGACACACAGACCGCGCGGGACAACTCTACACCTGTGCTCTTTTAGAGTGTGTTTTCACCAGTGTATTTCGGCAACTAATTGTGTCCTTAGCCCGATGTGGAATGGCAGACCAATGGAAATTTCTAATCACTATCTACCTATCCTATACCTATACCTATCTAATATCTATCTATCTCTATATCAGCGGAATTTACTGTCCCATCACTACCTATATAAGCACAATTTGCTGTCCGGAGACCATCTATAACGAGGAACTGGTACATTAGCAATACTACACAACCTTTTTCTTCCTGAGTCACATAGCGCTATCTCCATATCTAAGTAAAAATTATTGACATTTCTAAGTCTATGTTTCTGATTATTGTTGTTTCTGGATCCAAGACAGCTGTGTCGTTTCTCCCGAACTATTCGTGCTTCAATGTATTGACGCTTTTTCTGGTGGTCAAAACTGATTCTGGCTTTAAGGAAGAGCAGTGGTTGGGAATAGTGTGGCGGTCCTCTGTCGTGATTGGCTGCAAAAGCCTACAGTACTAAGCGAAACATTTATTCCGTTTCAACTTGAATGGTATTTTTTAATTCCTGGTAAATGTTGATCAGTTTACGATAGTTCACGATAAGATATAATTGCTACATGCTACATGCGTTGGTATTCCTATATGAAATATTCAATAAATATCTAACCAATAATGTGCTAGGCTTCGGGCCACCAGAAAAAGGTTGGTGGGCCACAGGTTAAGTATGGATGTGTAAGAGAAATACCACGAGAGCCTGGCACCGTAGGAATTCAGATCATAATACATACATATACCCAAACAAGCTGTAGATCACAATCTACAGTTTGTTTGGGTCCTCAAGTAGGTCAGTGTGATCGTCTCCGACATACTTTACACAGTGTTGGCAGAAGCGATGAACATCGAAACGGCGTGGAGTGAGATAAGGAGTGAGGATCAAGACCGGTCGCAATGGAGGACTGCTGTGGATGCCTCCTGCCCCATGTAAGAAAATAAGAGAATACTAGGCAAGTAAGTCACCTATGTTTAGCAACTTTCTGTATGGATTACAAGCAAGAAATATGACCAGCCAAGTAAATGGCTACCTAAAAGAAATTATTTATCTCAAAGCAATGTAGCTTCATTATGGTTTTCAAAGCCCTCTATATATTTCAACGTATTTACGTTCAGGAAAATGTCTGAGTAAATCACAGAACATTGTATAGGTAATAACGGTAATTAGATTGATTATGTAAATAATGACGATGTTAATGAAACAATGGCAATCGCACGCAATCAGTCACGATTGTCACGAGCTTGTTAAATAAAACCTCCTGCATCTTGTAACCGACCGAACTAAAGACAATAAAATAAAATAAATGAATTTCTATGAAAATAGATAGACTGGGCAGTGGCTGAGCGATTGACTGCTGCGGTGCGTGTCATGGATTCGATTCCCGCACGGAACAAATATTTTTATGGCCTACAGGTAATTGTACCGGGTCTGGCTGTTTGTGTATGTGACTTTGAATGTTTGTAAACGCACCCACGATACAGGAGAAATTCCCTAGTGTGGGGTAAATTTATTAAAAAAAAAAGAAGATAATCAAACATCAATCAAATCAATGCAATGTGTGAAAGAAGCTAGTCACTTCACACATTGCATTCGGTTGGCCAATACCAACTCTTTTCAATCGGACTGAAGTAAGTTTGAATAACAAAGGTACCTACTGATTGTAGTAGACTATAGATGAGTACATCATAATACAATTGATTACATCATACCATGTGGTATCGAAGCGGGCCATGTCAGAATACCAGCGCTGCGGTTTTGTTTTTTTAAATAGATAGAAAAAAAATACCCTCGCACAGATCCTTCACTACGTTCATATTTTCTGTGCGTGCCTTTTTTTTTTGTATTTTTGTATTTTTTTTTATTATTATCACAAAAATCACAACACGCACAAGATCACAACTCAATGGAGCTATTTTCATTTTGATATGGAAAAAACAGACGTGAGTTTATGTTAACTTCGGAAGAAAGTATTTGGGCAGTTTTATAATAGGCTGCAATAAAGCCCATAAAATTATAGAACTTTAAATACCTATTGAGATATCTTAGGCTTACGTTAAGTACTTATGATATTAAGTACCTAATAAATACATCCTACCTAACCTACATTCCACCGTAGGCGCGGGCTTGCGGACGGCGAGCAATGGGTGGCTCGTTGTCCGACCGTCCGGTAACCATCCGGACCGAGCCCAAGTCGTCGACGGCGCGTACTGTTCCACGCGCGCCTCAAGGAGATGTCAGCAACTGTAGGGACCCAGCAGGGTCGAAGCCTACCGGGGCCAAGGGTCTGATTCTGAAAGGAAGACTCGGCCCTGGTACGAAAGGCAACGAAGGAACAGGAGTGGGTTTTTAGTCAGTAAAAGTCTGACACTATCTTCCGCCTCGCCCAAGAGCGGGGGATGTCATAAGATGATTTTCCCACCACAAAAAAAAAAAAAAAAAAACCTAACCTACATTATACTATAAACTACCAATAAAACTTATATAAAACAGTAATCCTTTGAGTATAGGTACATGATAACTATAAAATAATGTTAACTACAAATAGAAATAAATATTGCAAATGCAAAAAAGTCACGATCGAAGGTGTGGCCGAGCTGTTAATAACTTTAACAATAATTCTGACTAATGATATTATAATAACATAGGTATTGTGTTATTATCATAAAACATAACATTGTAATTGTTATGTACTTGTAACATAACACATTGGGCTCTTATAATTGTATGCTTTGATTTTCCTCAATAATAACTATTGTTTATGCAATCATCAAACCACATAATCATTTAATGTTTTGGTTATTCTGTAGTGTAGTAGACCATTCATAAATCTATTACAGACCTAGGTACAGATGCCAGCACATCAAGCTACCCCAAACTGGTAAATTTTCCCAATTGAACATGAACCTTATTTGTTTGCCATAAAGTTGAAAAACTATCAAAGAAATTTGACACATTGGGGTAGCTTGATGTGCTGCCCTCTGTATAGTATCAAAATATTTTGGTTGTAGATAATTTCCAGTCAACATAATTATCTAAGAAGTTGGTGAGGTTCGCCATCGAGGTTGGCCATTGTGGATTTCTCAGAATACCTTCATCTTCACAGCCCATCACTTCCTAGTGTCTCAGATTTTGTTCAACGTCCATCCAACGTACAACATCAGTTAGGACTTGAAGAAATTGTGTAACTTAGGTTTACCTCGGTTACGATGACCTCCTGGTTGGCTGTCCAGCATTGGTGTCATTTCAATCAAGTGTCATTTCATGTCATTTTCCATTCATATTATACAGGAAAGGATGGGACATAGACGGACACACTGATACCATGAGATCTGAGCAGGATTCTGGACCCGCCATAGTTGATTTTTTTCTGATGAATTTTTAAATTTATACTATTTAAATGATAAACAGTAAAAGGATGATATCATGATTTCTAAATAACCCATTAATTATCTATTATCTTATCGAAACTAATATTATAAATGGGAAAGTGTATGTGTCTGTTTGTCCGTCTTTCACGGCAAAACGGAGCGACGTATTGACGTGAGTTTTTAAGTGGAGATAGTTGAAGGGATGGCGAGTGACATAGGCTACTTTTTTCTCTTTCTAACCTAAAGCTAGTATTACTATATATCTCACTAGGTGAGATAGAAATGATCATATCCTAATACTTACGTTTTACCGTTTTATGTAAAATACAGATCAGAAAAAAGCGTAAAATCTAGGAAAAACCCGAAGGAAAATTTCAAAGCTGGGAGGTCCATAATCATGTATTGATGATACATGACTCACGGTATCAGTCTGTCCGTCAATGTCCCTTCCACCGGAGTGAACCACTTCTATAAAGTTCTGGTGTCGTATCGTTTCGTATTATAATAATAAGGTAATACAAACCAACAGAAGTTATTTCATAACTAAGAGGTGCGGACAGATGATTTCAAATGCCTATGCCAATTTTCAAGGCTGAGTTAAACAGCCGTGACATACAGACGGACAGCCACCGAGGTCTCAGTCTTACCATAGGGGTTCCGTAATAACGAAGAGAGGTAGGAGAAGTAGGTACATGCTACCAATACCTTTAAGTAGTTGTAAACTTCGCGAGATTAAAACGGTTTTTTTTTAAACTAAAGTAGTCTGGACTTGCGCCCGGTTAGTGGCAATAGGGTCATTCCCTATTACATGGGACTTCAACACAAAAGGCAAAATGTGGGTGTAACTATATGTACGCCTCTGCTTGACCCTTGGGGGAATAAAGGCGTAATGTAATGTATTTCTTTAGATCTTAGACAACATCGATATTTTTTCTGGACAGAATGGTAAACTTTTCCATTGTAAGCGCGGTTTTCCTTGAATACCCTTAATACATTACTGTCTAACCCTTTGGGAAATACAGGCGTAATGTTCTGTGTATGAAATATCAATACTTAACTAAGCAAGGCAATTAAGGAGACCCATCATCTCCGTACATAAAAGTTATTTTTGAAAAAAGTATTTGGTAGACAACATGGCAAAAACTGCTTCCTATAATAGTAATACCCTTTTATTTTTTTAAGTGATCAAGATCAAGTGCAGCTGCAGCCTCCTCAAGATATCCAGTAGGACAATGACACAGATATCAAGACTCAGAAATAAACATGCCATAGTTTCTTGACATTATTAAAAAAAAACGAATCAGGTACCCCCACGACGGGTTCCGTATCTAAGCCGAAAAGCTATTTATCCTTTTCCAAAGTATTTTTGGGACTGCTAGTTAGACTTTTTTTTTGCCATAATATATTATTTGCATAAATCCTCCGACAATTAGATTTATTACAGATTATTTTGGTTAAAACACTGCGGAGATAAAGGAGTGGTATTTTAAGCACATTTTTAATCGTCCGTCAAAAACTATAAAAAAATTATATGCAAATAGCATGCTAGAACTAGTTACCACATAAACGTCTTTAAAATTTCAATGCCAAAAATAAGAACATTTGTCAATTTTTCCACTTGCCATGTGATATAGACAAGCATTATTTGTTACCGTTCCAAACAAGTTGATAGCATTATTTAGTAGTTTTTGAAATATGAACCTGTGGCAGAGATACGATAAAGTCTTAGTTGGTTACTCCTTTATCATTTTAGTACGGAACCCTATCAAGGTGCTAAACCAGTTAGCTCCAGTTTTTTTTTCCTTTAAGGTCTGATCTAGCAAGTCATTCAGGTTCTCGTCAGAATAAAAAGGTCTCTGAAAACTATAAATAACTGGCCCGGTTCTGTGAATCATTTTTTGTATAGACAACTAAGTACCTATGTAAATATATTATAATTGTATTCAGGCCTAAATGGATTACTTGTACAATTTTTTCGATGCTTTGACGGCACGGTTGGCGCAGTGGCTGAGTGAGTGATTGCTGCTTCACGTAACGTGGGTTCGATTCCCGCACGGAACAAATTTTTGTATGGCCTACAGATAGTTGTTCCGGCTCTGGATGTTCATGTATGTGACTTTAAATGATAGTAAAAGCACCCACAAATCAGGATAAATTCCTACTGTGGAGCAACGTTTTTTTTAAGTAGAAGAAAAGAAAAGGAAAAGATGTATTTGATTAGACACAATTATTTAACAAAAAAAAATACACTCGCCGTACACGTTGCGTGTGGCATAATTTTGACCCGATATGTTTCCAACCCTAGGGGATGCAATTTACAGTACCAACAAGGCTAAATATTCATAATCTTGGATCTCCTTGTAGGCACTGTGAGCATTCAAACCTTCTTGGAGATTTATAAGAAGAATAAAGAGATTAAATAGTTGTTGGCTGACAGGCGTTTGACATGTATTTAAATAAAATGTAAAAATAATAAGAAATTAACTTTGCGAACAAAAATAGGTTTATGGATAAAAATGTAATATTTTATAAAAAAAAATATAAACAGTTTTTTGTAAAAAAAAGCTAGTTAAGTTCTGCATAAAGATAAATTTACTCTACGTTTGTCCAAATGTGTTTAAAAAAAAACGTCCACCCGTGCGAAGACGGAACGGCTAATGCCGCTAAAGTGGCTTTAGCGAGGAATAAATCCTAGTTATAATTAATTAATTTAATGACGCCTTTTAGTGCTAATCCGGTACCTCTAGAACCAGTTAGGTTACTAGAGTAGCGATTTAAAAAAAAGCCGTTTTATTCATTTCAACACACATTTTTTTTAAATATACCAACACCGTAAAGGCTTATACTGCACTATAACTTTTAAATATTATTTTTATTATTATACACCTAACCATTCAGTTGGGGTTATACTATGACGATGCACTGTTACCGGGAAAACTGAAGACTTATTCTGAATGTAAAAACCAGGTACCTAGGTAGGTACCAGGAATTAATATGTCTTTGGGTAAATAAAACAATAGATATCCACCAGGCACCATTTTCTTTTTTGGATTGGTCATCTGGTCAGTCCGTTCAACCTAAGGGGTTTTCTACTACTTAAACAGAGTTCCCTGCGGAGATGACTTCATAAATAAGGGCTTCTGGCCAGGGCCACTTAAAACTAAGCTACTACGCTGTAAGGGCACCTGCTGTGGGGTAAGGACCTCGGCTTAGGTCGTCGCTGGGGGAGGACAGCAAACCGCCAAGCCGGATCGGATCGATTGAGCAGCCAACCAACTTAGTGGTAAGTATTATAGTGAATGAGGTGCAGTGATATCCTCCATAAAATGAAACCATGCTTTCAGTTAAACTTAATTTAATGATACACAGACGTCAAATGTTAACGAACAAGGTGTTCCCAAAACATACTGTTAAAAGAACCTGTTATCTATCTGCCCTTTCTCGTGCCGTTTTAAAGAAAGTTTCCGACGGTGCATTGCAAGCCACACGACTTAAAATTAATGGTATTTGAACCTGTTCCATCAACAACAACAACGAACAAACACGCGGTATCTTGAAACAAGTGACGACCGTCAAACCGTTATCGCTTGTTTCAAGATACAAAATTGGAAAATATCTTTAGACTCATTTATTCATACTTTTCCAGTTTCCCGAGTAGTGTTACGTCAAAACAGGTTTGATCACAATAAAAAAATCTGTGCTATTGTAGTACCTATAAATACTCTTAGTTGTCATATTAGCACATAACTGTTAAGTCTAGCACTACTTCAATGACTAAAAGCAGTGAGCAGTCAGACGCTACCAAGCTTCTGATTGGTCAATCTTTTACGACGAACAAAACTGGTCTCTTTTCTTCTTCAACCCACCTACTGTAGTACTGCCCATATCCTATCCTATCCTATATCTTACTTTTTCTAAAAATATAGAAGTTTTTGAGAATGTGTGGATGTTTTTACTCTTTCACGCAAAACATACAGAACGGATTTTGATGAAATTGTACAGTACTGTAGCTTATAATTCAAATTAACACATTCATCAAAATACTAACACAGACGAAATCGTGGATGGCTGCTAGTAATACATATCTTCAGTTCTTACCTGATCAAACATCTCCAACAGCGAAGCAGCTGGCTGATGTATGGTGCACACGACGGTCCTGCCTTGCCTAGCCAGCTGTTTCAGTACTTTCACGCACTGCGTCGTGGTGACTGTGTCTAATCCACTTGTAGGCTCGTCCAGGAAAAATATAGGAGGATTGTTCACTAGTTCCAGTGCTATTGATAACCTGTAAGAGAGAATGAAGGAAACATTGTAGGAAAACACGAAGCAAAACTAGCATTCAAGTCTTAGTTCGTGAAGAAACCTCAAAGATCTGTATTGAGATAATTTGGTACCTAAGTGTGTAGCTGAAATATTGCTTTGCGATGTATCTATAATTACAGTGCACGATGATGTAGTGGTATAATTATAACACTCGAAGCCTGTGCAATAATCAGTATATTGAGAGAATAAATAAACGGTATTTGCAAGATTATTCGTCACAAAATTAATGAAAACTTTTAAGAATAATTTTGAAGAGGAAACCCACTTTAAGTTACCGTATGTAATAAAAATATTGTTGCAAAAGAGGAAACGCACGGGCAGAGATGGCTTTCGTTTGTTTATTTATGTTCACTTTCCTTAAAGTTTAGGTTATCAACCTTCAGGTCAAGGAATAAATTTCAAAATGGATATTTTACAAGCGTCATGCGTTAATTTTTTCATTTTATTTCGGTACGGCATCACATTGTTGTTATGTGCTTGTAGTTTGCATTTACTGATAATGCATGTTCACACATGTTAAATGCACCATACCTACGTATTTCTTCTTCATTGTAATTATACACGTCTTTATCTACCTACCTAACGTAAAAATATTATGGGAAAGTTTCTTATACCCTACTGTTGTTAAGCAATTATTATTTTCCTTTCAAGAATAGTTTCGAGACTAGCGTTGGCATTGCCGCGGCTAAAAAAAATTAAGTAATCAAAAAAACAGTTATAACTTACTAGGACTGTCTAGTGAAGTTATCTTTTATTTTTCAAACCGGACTTTGGATCCGTGGCATTACTAATGCCTCGTCACTTAATAAAAGACGAGCTAATTTAAAATTGTTGCAGGGTAATCTATTTAAAAAAAAATTGACCGTTTGGCTACAAGAGAGTTGTTTCTATAGCATTAAGGAATTTATGGAATTTAAAAATTAATGTTAGGTATGTACTATTGAATGAAAATGAATAATTGAGTTTAGAATAATTGTAATAATATTAATTGCATGATAATAATTACATAAATAGACGTAAGTAAATAATTTGCACGCTTGCTTGCAGGCAGAATACAAAGACTTTTAGGACGTAAGATCTATCCTTGAATTTGTATGTATTTTCTAGCAAATAAACATTTTTGATTTTGATTTGATTTGATTTGATGAAATTGATAAAAAAAGTTAGACTCAACTAACCTCTTTTTCTGCCCGCCCGATAACATATCAGTCCTCGTATGCTGATGTTCCAACAGCCCCATTTCTTGCAAGATCTCCTCTGAGGGTGCCTTAGATCCTCTAGGAGCTTTCAGCCTGGCTGAAACGTCCATGGCTTCGCGTACAGTCAGCAGTGGCTGGAGTAAGTCCTCCTGGGTTATGTAGCACGATGACTTCTGGAAAAGTTGCTCGTCTCTTGGTTGCCCATTTACCAGAAGTTCACCGGTTACGCCTGCGGACCTGGGTTTAGAATAAAATATTATTATCGAACTTGAAATTGGGTCCAAGTTACAGTTATGCTGGGGTCGTATTTTCCTGTGCCGCAAATGTTAATTTAGCTACTGCCCCCGTCTGATAGCTGGGACATCGTCCGATTTTTCGCAACGATTGCTGATAGTGAATATGCTTACATCTGCGTGTACCGTGTACCTATCACTTAGCGCTATGCTTAGTAACAATAGATACGGATGTGGCCTCAGCATCACAGGAAATAGGATTAAAATATTTCAGTTGATGAATTATATCTGTTTAAATGATTTAGTGCTGATTCATGTGATAAAAACGTCAGACATGTTTTACGCTCATATTTTTATTAATAACATTAAATAGACACTAATTTAAATGTAGTTTTAGAAAATTAATGGTTTCATTACGTCTCCTACGTTATCCAAAAAACATTATACTGTCGTTACTAGTTTTTTTTTTATATCGATTGACGTTTCGTTCAATTAATCGATTACATGACATTGATAGATTAATTAATTTATTATTATTTGTTAAAAAAAACGGCAAGGAATGAGTCTGGCCCGCGATAATGTATTACCATTTTTAAAGATTTTTTTTTGCCACCGCTATACTAAATTATATAGTTAGTAGAAGGTTTTTGCTGATAACCGAATTTGAGATATGCTAAGAATAAAAAACCTGAACTCTATAGATAGCAAAAACTAACATTCTTTCCACGACTCCACTTTTAATAATATAGTTAGAAATCTAGTTTATTGTATAAAATATCTATGTAAGAATTCGTAACATGTTTAGTCGCTAGCGGCCTTATGCAAAATAATGTTTGTAAAGCAATCCAAAATGATTATTTTTAGTTCAGTTTTATTGATCTAGAACAGGTTCTAAATTTTAAAATGTCTGGTTCAGCTGACGGGTAAGCCGCTACCTACATGGTTCCAAGAATCAGCTAACAAAAATACTTATTAAGTACGTACAATTAAAGACTATGTACTTTAAAAACAAATAGATGGTAATCTGACATATAAGTATTTAATTCTGTAACATGACTGATGGATATGTAAAATAATCTAGAAACAAATGCGAGTTCAGAGTCCTAAGCATGGCGATGTTAAGACTGAAGAGAAGATTGTTTCTATTCTCTCCAGTCTACGGGGCGCACCGTGCTCGGGTAGAAAAGATGGTGTGGTCATTAGTAATTAAATTTGAAACAAAACAGATCTTTGCTAGGTGATTGTTTAGTTTTTGACAAATAAATGTGGCCAAGCTGGGGAGACTCTCTCCAGATCGGTCACCTATAAACCCTTATATCTTTTGAACCACTGGACGACAGATTCTGATTTTTAGCGACTGATTCCGACTAATTGACGACAAAATATGACAGAAAACAGATCTTCGCTAGGTGCCCTAGTTTTTGAGATATAAACGTGGTCAAGCCGGGGACACTCTGTCCAGATCGGCCACCTATAAACCCTTTTATATTTTGACCCAGAAACCGACCAATTCTGATATATTGTGACAAATTTCGACTTATTGGCGACAAATATGGGAGACAAAAGATCTTCGCCAGGTGCCCTAGTTTTAAAGATATAAAAGTGGCCAAGCTGGAGACACTCTCTGCAGATCGGCCACCTATAATATCTTATATGTTTTGAACCAGAAACCGACAAATTCTGATATTTTGCGAAAAATTTCTACGACCAATTAGAGCGAATTTATTTGTGTTATCAAAATTAAAATCCCTGATGGTGGCCAAGCCAACCACATTAAGAGATGTCAAGTTGGAAAGAAATAACTATGTATGTCAATTCTTGGTAGAGTAGATATAGAATTGGTCATGCTACGCGTGCGTGACTTGTCTGGCTTCATTGCCTCGACGCTTTTCTGATGGTCGCCACTGTTGATTCAGGTTTTCAGGCGTTGCAGTGGTTGAGGAATAGTGTGGCGAGCTTGTCCCAATAAAATAAACCGGTAAAGAGCGAGTCGGACTCGCCTACCGTGGGTTCCGTACCATCATATATATAAATAGGTGCCTATATTCTTCAGAGAATTTTAGCACTGCGGCGTAAAATATTGCAGTTTCAGGTCAGCGCCATCTCTTGATCGATAGTGCAACTAATGTAATTTTTGTTGATCATTTTTGAAAAAGTGTACTATTGAGAAATACCGTTTTATTTTTCTTGCAATATTTACATAAACTTCTATGACATAGAATAATTCAGATATTTTTCCATGCAAACTTCTTGCTTGCATAAATACCCTGTTTATTAATTATTTAATAACAAATTATTTTTCTCTATACTTATAGTATAAGACGGTATTACTAGCCAAATTTCATAGTTGTATGTTTTCATATTCCCTTGAGAGTGTCGAAATATATGTATGTTTTTGCCGCATAAACGGCCGTATCTATTTGTTTTGTTAACATAGAAGTTTGATTTATTCATAGCTTCAAGAGAAGTTGAAATTAAAGGTGAAGTTTTAATTTTGAACTTGATACCTCCACGCGTTCCCGAGATAAAGGCTCGTGATAGACAGACGGACGGACGGACAACAAAGTGATACTATAAGGGTTCCATCTTTTCCTTTATAGGTACGGAACCCTAAAAAGTGATCCTATAAGGGTTACGTCAAGTACGGTCCCGTAAAAAATTATGTGCGTGTGAAGCTTGATCTGAATCAATTTTTACGGGTTTCTATAAGTAGGTAATCGCCAGAATAGGTATAAAGTTCCTCATCCTCCATTGAAAAAGGAGATTTCTCCGACCAGATGAGTGTTGTGTCTGGTGTGTTACTGCCCGACGGTTGTTCTCGAGTTCTTGTAAATATCATATATTTTGAATCGCGTGGATAACGGCTTTTATATTGCGATCTAGGATATATCAGTTTAAGACGTAAGTTATTTTTCGCAACGATGTCAACTTTATTGCTTAGTAGTTACCTTCCACGAAGTTAATAAGGAGGAAACCTACCTAACTACAATTTTCTCGTTTTTGTACTCACTATAAGTACCCAGTACTCAAGTTTTGAGTAATAAGACACAACCAACGATTAATAAACCTATCTATTGGTAATGACCCGAGCTCAAGCTCTTGGTAGATCAAATAGTATCTGCTAGAATCTTTAGGAACCATTTGAGATAAGAGGATCTTTACAACTAGATAGGTATTATTGAAACTTAATAAAAGACGTATTTCTAGTATTTTTTTTTTCCTATAGACAATCATTTATTTTCTTATCAGCGTAAACTGCCTCGCAGCTAACGGCTGCCTGTGTTAACTGTTTCGTATTCTAAATTTGAATTTGTGTTTATCTACAGGGTTTTCCAATAAAATCAAAATCAAAATTCATTAATTCAAATTAGGCTGAGAATCAGCACTTTTTGAACTTCAAAAACGTTTACATAAGACAGTCCCCCAAAACGCCCACCCTTCACCACTTCCTAGTGTTTTTGCTGGGAAGAAGAAGTGGAGGAACAAACTCCCCAGCAACACGTCTGTCTGATAGGTTTGAAGAACTTGAAGCTATACAACATATTATGTCAAAAAATAATAATTATGTCAATTATCTTTATACGTCATTCAATTAAATAATGTGCTACATGTTAGCTAGCACACACCAATATACCAAAATAAATAAATAAAAAGTTATATATACCAAAATCGACAATTAACTCAAGCAAAGCCTGCTAAACTGAATACATAAAAAGCCTCCAAGGCAGTCCAAGGGCGTGCCCGCTGACATGTGCAATGCTGAATTATATCAATACAACTCATTCATACAATGTAATGAGAGGATCATGTCAATAACATAAAAATAAGGATAGTAGAAGAAACATACACAAAAATAAAGAACTATTAAACAGTAAAAGAACATAGTAACATTGTCCTGCGTTCAACAAAGCGACCAACTATTCTTGTCTTCTAAATAGTCGTTGATCGAATAATATGGTTTAGAACAAAGGTTTGATTTAACTTTAGCTTTAAACGCGTTAAAAGGTAAATCCAGCAAAGAATGAGGTAGCATGTTATAAAAGCGGATACCGAGCCCCACAAATGAGCTGTGGACTTTATGAAGCGATTAAGCGAATAAGAGGTGTTATTTAATTTATTCAAAGAAAAATGCCATTTTTTAATATAAATGATCGGATATTTATTTCATTATAAAGAGGAAAGTATGCCGTTAATAGTGGAAAATAACATCAGGCAACTGACCACTACGTCCACGCTTACAGGACCATATCCTTTTCACGAAATTTTGCATAACCAAATCTCAAAATGGCTGCCCTATGTCCTCGATAGCCTCACGAATTCCATCTTTGAGGTCTTGAATCGACGCTGGGCTGTTGGCGTAGACCTTTTTTGGAAAACCCTACATATCTACATACCATAAACTCAAAAAACATTCATGAAGGTTCGAAAGCTCCACAATACGTTTTCGGTTTAAGCAAAAAATACAATTACGTACCTGTATCCAGATAAAGCGTTGAGTAGCGAGCTCTTGCCAGCACCGGAGGGCCCTATGATGGCCACCAGCTGGCCTGACATGAACCTGCCATCCACGCCTTTAACCACCACCTTCCGTGGTCCTGTAACAAAGGAGAAACCAGCATAAGAACAATATAACTTTCATGAGTCACTTGTGTTTGGTACTGTCAGGATTTTCCGACTAACAGTGATCGAACGTAGAGCTTCTTTTTAGCCCGGAACAGAGCAAGCTATGAAGATTTTGGTAAGTTTCTGTTTATTCTTATATATACGGTTCATAATCATTTATTTCTCTAAGATTTACATAATCACTTATCGAGAAACAATGTTTTATTACTTAAAATTAATTATAAAAGTCCATGACGCACGTCGCACAGATATTAATTTGATACTTTAATAAATCTGGGTAAGTGGGTACATCGAAAACAGATACTTGAACGCGCTCGACCTTGGTCGAACGTTTTGTCTCAATGAGTACTGTTATTAAGCACCGTGCACATTACACTAGATGATATTTTTTTAATTAGGTTGAAGCTGTCGAAGATATGCTTTTTTAATATTTTTTTTAAATGTAAAGTTGTTTTGGTTTGTTTAATATTTTATATATTCTTACTGCTTCCTCTTTATTCGCCATTCGCTGTGCCCCGCGGTTTTACCCTCTCCTACACTAACACGTATCCTTTAACTTTTCTAAAGATTTGCCTATCAAATTCAAAAAGACTTTTTCAAATCCATCTTGTAGTTCCTGAGATAAGAGCGTTCAAGAAACAAAAGAACACTCCAGCTTTATTATATTAGTAATATAATAAGTATCAATAGATATTTTAGAGTAAAAAATAAAACCAAACATTCAGTTTTGTTTTATTTCAATGGAATCTGCGGTTCGAAAAACCAAAATGCAACAGGTGCTACGTTTTCTTTTTTGATGACTGGTACCTGATGACATTTTTTGTCTGTAGGATTTTCAATCCAACTGTTCCATGTTAAAGTTTTTATAAGGTTATTGCCATATGAACTATACTAAAATAAATAACGAATGTAAGAGGTACTGTGAACAATTAAAGACTATTTTACATTGTTAATACGGTTCCCACATAGAGCAATAGCATTGCCAACTGTGTATCTTCTTAGAGTGCAGTGACCTAGCAATTATCAACACGGCTAGACCCAGTCAAAGTCAAGCAATTTATTTAATAAATAAATATAAATAAATAAATAAATGCTGGACAATCCATACAGCATCATCTAGCCCCAAGCTAAGCAGAGCTTGTGTTATGGGTACTAGATGACTGATATACTTAATACAGTACATTACATAGATAGATATTTTTACTAAACATATTAAATACCCAGAACACCCGGAACAAATCTTTGTACATCGTACAAACATTTGTCCCAAGGCGGGAATCGAAACCGTAACCTCCTGCGTCGCAGGCGGACCTTCGCCCGCTGTGCTACATAGGTCGTCAAATGATGATTCCATTCTGCCTTGCTGTTCTTGTTTTAAGTATAACTCTTTTGAAATTTATTACGTATTCACTATATTCAGATATATTAACTAGAATGACAATGAGGACATTGAATAAAAACATAGAATTATGTAAAAATAAACGCCTTTTACTTATTTGAAATTCGATATTCTGGTGACTCTAATAACCTAGATTTGTGTACATTTTTCTACTATTTTATTGGCTCATGAAACGTAAGTAACGAATGTCTATGGTAGTATGAACGTAAAAGAAGCCAAAGGAGTATGTAAGGATCTTAGGCTGATATACCTATGGTGATAACTTTTGAAAATACGCTTAGTAATGAGCAATATAGTGCTATTAAATAAATTTGTAATCATAAATTATTCCAAAATTCTAGTTTGCATACAAATTAGTTTTAAAACGTTATACTGAAAAAAAGAATGTTCCAAAGTTTTATTCTAGTATTGAATCCTCAACATGCACCAAAGTGATGAATTTGATGAGTCACACAAGTTTTATTAATATCTACGAGTTATTCTCTTCTTTTTTTTTGCTAGCAGCCACCCATAACTTTGTCTGCATATGTATCTATATAAAATAAAATAATATAATTCTTTAAAATATAAATTGAGCCTTCGTCTTCCCTCGGCTTTTACCCAATATTAGCTTGAATCAAAGAATTTTTTAATACAATGCGTAAGTAAGTTTAGGCCTACAGTAGTTACGGCTTTTAATTAAGTAGCTGCAATAACTTGACAGGATCTAATGTCACCTAAGACACTAAAGCATGGTAAAAAAATCTTTATTTTCTTATTTTCCTTTTTTTTAAGGTTTTTTTCCACACTAGGAATTTCTTCTGTATCGTACGTGCGTTTACAAACATTTAAAGTCACAAACACGAACAGCCAGACCCGGATCAACTACCTGTAGGCCATATAAATATTTATCCCGTGCGGAAATCAAACCCACAACACGCGGCGCAGCAGGTGATCGCTCAGAAACTGCGCCAATAATGCCATCAAAACTGGTATACCTTAAATACCTTAATAATGTACTAAGTAGATTCTAGTATAGTTTAGTAAAGTACCTTACTGGTCATTTTATATATGCACCATCATAGTGTACTTTTAAGTATTTTATGAGACATTACTTCTGTCAACTCACAGCATCGAATTAAAAGCCGTACTTTAGTTTGTCACTAAGATTGTAGGAAATAATTATTGTTCGGAGTTATTACCCAGGATGGAATAGAATCAAGTTTACAATGTTAATAGAAGACAATATAAATAAGATAGTTATACTAGGTAATGTAATGTATTGCGAAATAAAGTGCAACACTACTTAAGTCGGAGGAAATCTGAGTGCTTTTGATTGTCTGTATAATCGTAGTAAAGGGATCTTTGGCCTTGGAGAAAACCCAGAGGAAATTGTGTGTGTACCGTGACCGTTTTTAACCTTTTCCGCAAGAGAGAGCGGCGAATGGTTAAAGGTTAATTAGTATTAAGTCTAATAAAATTGTACAAATAAATTAGTACCTTTTTATCTACTTTTACTTATTTACTTATCCCTGAAAGGTTAGGCAGAGGTCACCCATGGGACGTCCACATTTCGCCATTCCATGTAATAGAGGGTGATTCTATTGCCATGCAACCGGGCACAGATCCAGACTTCGGGTTACTATTAAGAAATTCCAAATATAAAAACCCATCATTCAAAATCAAAATCAAAATTCATTTATTCAAATTCGGCTGAGAATCAGCACTTTTTGAACGTCAAAAACGTTTACATAAGACAGTCTCCTAAAACGCCCAACCTTCACCATAATTTGCCAGTGCCGCGAATTGAATCCAGAAAGTATATTCGTGTATTTATGTATTTATTATATATAGGTATTGTATTCATAGCTTATAATATTTATTCTGTTTCTAATTATTTTTTTCCGGTTACCTTTTCTTACGAAATGGCACTTACCACAGATTACCTCTGAATCACTCATAGGTTGCATGGTAAAAAAATCCCATGGCATCATCATCATCTGCCTAGCTTATTTCCCAACTAAGTTGGGGTTGGCTTCCAGTCTAACTGGATGCAACTGAATACCAGTATTTTACACGGAGCAACTGCCTATCTAACCTCTACAACCCAGTTGCTTAGCAACACGAAGCCTCTTGGTAAGACTGGTTGCCAGACTTTCGGGCTTCTGACTACCCGTAACGACTGTCAACAAATGACAGTTGGGACCAATCTCCTCCTCTCAGTGAATTAAATACACAAGAAAATACACAGTCGTTGTTTTACTCCATTTTGTTTGCAACTTCTTTCTTTGCGACCACAGACGGTATATGTAGGAGTGTAGGCAATTGTCTATGCCAACCTAATTACAATACTAAAGACAAAGTCCTAGATTGGTTTCCTGTTGACATAACTTATTCACATGGTTCAATGGAATTCGTGGTCAGGCAGCGAGCCAATTGATACCATTGCCCTTTATTTGGCATCACGCCATCAGTGTTTTATATTTTACTGAATTATGCCATGTCCAATAGATATGTCATGTTTAATTCAATTATTTCTTTATAAAACAGAATTCATGGTAAGTGAGCACTAAGTGATGTCAATACATAATGTTACACCTGTATTCCACGAAGGGTTGGGTAGAGAAGCACCCACTTTTCGCCAGTTATGTTTAAGTCATATGTTATAAGGGACGAGCCTATTGCTATCAACCAGGCACTAATCCAGACTCCGGGCTGCTAATGAGAAAATTCCTATTGGAAAAACTCAAAAACATTTTTTTGTTTGTTTTTGTTTTTAAAAAAAAACGTTGCCCCACACTAGGAATTTCTCCTGTGTCGTGGGTGCGTTTACAAACATACAAACTCAAATACACAAACAGCCGAACCCGGAACAACTACCTGTAGGTCATACAAATATTTGTTCCGTGCGGGAATCGAACCCGCGACACGCGGCGCAGCAGTCGATCGCTCAGCCACTGCGCCAACCGTGCCGTCTCATTTTGCTTGAATGCATCGAATCCAAGACCAATCGAATAAATTTTTGAGTAGGTAGTCAAATGTTTCTATTTTGTTATATTTTAACCTAGATATTTTATCGATCGTTGACAGGAGATTGTGACGGTTGTCAAAAATTGATCTAATCTGTGGGTTGAATTTTTTAAAGCTTAAAAACAGCTTTTGTCTCTATCTGTGCCCCACGGGTTCACCTGTCCTTAAGGATCATAGCATAATGCTATAACCTCTCTCAAGAATTAGGCTAATAAATACAAAATATTGTTTAAAATGCGACTAGTAGTCTCGGAGTTTAGCGAGTTGAAACAAATTAAAACTCTCAAAGAACCTCACATAAAACCTTTTCTTTTTATTTTTAAATGCTTTACCATATTATTATTTTTGAAAATAAAAATAAAATCTAGGAAATAATAGCATGCCAACTACTCGTAACTAGGTACTTAAAAGAAATCTATTTTGAAATAAGAACGGAAGATTTCTCAACTAAACGAATGGAACGTGGAAAAGCCCCGCGCGGCCCTTGACGGGCTTCGGCCGAGAAACAGTTATACGACCCGAGTGCATTCGCGCCTTGCACTTGAACCATCAGTATAATAACGAGTTTAAAGCCAGCGCGAAGCGATTAAGGTTAGATAAAATTGGGGGTAATCGATAAAATTATTGCAGAGATATTGATTCATAACTTGCCAAGTGCTATTGAGGATTTGAAAATTATGCTAAGGCGCCATTAGCATAATTTTCAAATCCCCGTGCTCTACTTATCAAATAAATAATATTGTGAATTTGGGTTTTTGTGCTTTGATATTCTGTAGGCTGCTCTGTAAACATATTGCGTTTACTGATGGCAAACATGAACCTTACAATTTATAATACTATATCGTTCTTACTTATTAAACGACCGGTCCGAAATCCCAGCAGATACTTTGACAGCAGTTGGACGAACCTAGAACTACCTAGCACTGCAGAAACGGCTAAGTAGTTGACGACACGGTTGGCGCAGCGGCTAAGCGATTGGCTGCTGCGCTGTGTGTCGCGGGTTCGATCCCCGCACGGAACAAATATTTGTATGGCCTACAGGTAGTTGTTCCGGGTCTGGCTGTTTGTGTATGTGAGTTTAAATGTTTGTAATAGCACCCACGATACAGGAGAAATTCTTAGTGTGGGGCAACGTTTAAAAAAAAAAAAAAAAACACTTTTTTTTTTTTTTTTTTTTTTTTAACATTTGTCCCAAGGCGGGAATAAAACCCGCAAACTCCTGCGTCGCAGGCGGACCTTCGCCCGCCACGCCACATAGGTCATAGGTATATTATGAATCTTAGCTCTCATAATTAGCAGTGGGCACATACTCTGATACAATCTCGTATGCGTGTCAGAAGCGGAACAATGACGTATTGTGTGCGATGATTACAATGATGCAGAAATAGTTGGTGACGAGCCAGTAGCCACGTGTGTTTGTTGCAGAGTTCATTGACTGCTGCATCCCGATGAGAAAGTGCAAAACTGTGTCGTAACGCGTAAAACTATACATCCTAAAGATGGTACAAACATTATTACGCTTTTTGGAAGTTACGTAGAAACTGACTATAAACAAACAATACAATACACAATGATTAGTAGATCAATATGATTATGTAGTTGCAACGATCAAATCAAATCAAATCAAAATTCATTTATTCAAATTACATAAGACACGTTTCCATAAGACAGTCCCCCAAAACGCCCACCCTTCACCACTTCCTAGTGTTTTTGCTGGGAAGAAGAAGTGGCGGAACAAACTCCCCAGCAACACGTCTGTCTGATAGGTTTGAATGATCAACATTGACACTATGAATGAGGCAATGATTTAATGATGATAGTGACAGAAGACCCTTAACAAGTTTTAAACTAAACTTAGAAAAGTAAGCTAGTGATAACGAATTTCCAATGAGTATTTTTTTAGTAGCAGCCCGAAGTCTAGATTACATGGAGCCACGTTGCATGGCACTTAAATATAAGTAGCGAAATTTTGTAATTTAGATATACTTCTGCGTAACCCTTCTGGGAAAACAAGCGTGTGGTTCTGATAACCCTGCGTGTAAACTACATTGTAAACAAAATATGAATTCTAATAAAGGATCTTCAAGTTTTTTATTTTTTAGTTTTTATGGTGGAGAATAAAGAGTGTTCTATGCTACAAATGAATAAATCGGTAGGTAAGTTTCAATTTCTTATTAATCTGACTACCTATATTTTTCTCAACGACCTACTTACCTATGTTGGGGTGGGCTTACAGTCTAACCGGATGCAATTGAATGCCAGAATTTTACATTGAGTCACTGCCTAGACCTTCTTCAGATACTGGGTAATACAATTAATTTTTCTATGTTATTAACCTTAATTTAAAAAATATCACCCTTAAATATCACTTATGATTTGCAGCGATAACCCTGAATTTAGTAATGCACAGTCACAGTTTTACATATAAAACAAGCATTTGGAAAGTTTCTAAATTTCTAATCATATAACTAAATAGTCCGTGCTACGATATTAACTATTGCAATTCATGATATTTTTTTAAGTGCATCCCAGAGCGACTTTTTATTTAGTTATATTGTACAAATTAATCAAAACATCGAAATATTTGACAGGTATTTGAGAAGTTTATTTGTATACCTTGTAATAAGCAGTCTGCTTGCATATGTAGCTGATTTCGCATTTTCTCTTCACAAGAAATTGCTTTACGTCTGACGTATGTTCATCTGCGTTGATGGCATTATAATTGAACCTTAACGATGTGAAAAATAAGATAACCATCTTAAAAAAGACTCAGGTGAAGATGGAGGCACGAGCTTGTCTCCTATGGGCAGAATTGGTCCACACATGCTCAAAGGCGGAGGCCCTTTTGGAATGGGACAACAAACTAAAAATACCGTCATGTTATAATTATTTTGAACTAAGAAAATAATAATTTGAAACTAAAATAAAGGTAAGTTCAAGTGAGTTAACCCAAAACCATGTACAAATGTATTATTAGGTATTCCTTCAATTATAATTATTCAGACTTAACTACCTCTTTAGTCTTGTACGCGCTTCTGCTGAATATGAGGAGGACCTAAGCAGTAGCGCTTAATAACACTTTGCCTAACCCAGAAATCCAATCCAGGAAGACTCGATTTTTCGACACGAATATCTCAGTAACAGCCCGGAGTCAGGATTTGTGACCGGTTGATGGCGAGACGTGGGACTTAAACATAACTGCCGAAATATAGGTGTACTATAGAATATAATATATCTTTATTTGCTTAGAATGCAGGTACATGCAAAATAGGATGGTTAATAACATAATAAGATCCGTGTACATTCTGCCTTGTTGGCATGCAAATACAATAATTATTATACAAAGTTAGCTATAGGGCAAATAGGTTATTGGAATATATCATCTAGGAAATCCTGTACAGAATAATAACATTTATCTACGAGTAATTCTGTAAAACATTTTTAAACTTCATCAATGGCAAGTTTTTCATTGGATTAGGAATTTTATTAAAAATAGTATAAGTATACTTCGCGAATACAAGCGTGACGTTATGTTATGTTATAATTATTCAAATCAGAAATCCTTGTTAAAAGTAATGAGAGCGTGCATTCAAATATCGCAACTCCTGTTGAATACTACAGTTTACCGTTTCCTCGATAGTCTTTAAATGGCGTTCGTTTACGATTAATGTGAGTGTTGATTAAGTGATTTTTAATAAGCATTCATTTATCAAAGACTCTCATAATTCACGGTTCAATAACTACTTTATATATTCATCCGCTAATGTAGGAAATCGTATGATTAAGGTTCCGCAGTGTATTGCGTAGCACAGTCCTAGTGTCAATCATTTCCATTTGATACTCCATCATCATCAAAGAACGTTGCCCCGCACTATGGATATCTCCTGTGACGTGGGCGCGATTCACATAAAAACTCATATACACAAACGGCAAGACCTGGGTCCACTACCTGCAGGCCATAAAAATATTTGTTCCGTGCGGGAATCGAACCTACGTATGTCAGGCATCGCAGGAGCCAATCGCTCAGCCACTGCGCTCACCGTGCCGTCAAATGGTAATAAATAAATAAATAAATAATGCTGAACAATCCACACAGCATCATCTAGCCCCAAGCTAAGCAGAGCTTGTGTTATGGGTACTAGATGACTGATATACTTAATAAATACGTTATGAAAATGAATAAGCGCAGTCTGTTGACAATAATGGGAACCACAATAGGGTAGTGTCCTTAAAAAATCTGTTTGGTCCGATAGTTGGATTACTAAAAAATACTCGACACGTATTTTTTCTTGTGTCAGGTAAAACAAAAATGATGACGTTATAGAGCGTTGAAATTTCGCGTGACGTCACGCCTTGTTATACTTTTTGCGTAGAAGTGATGTCACAAGCCCCTTCTACTGAACTTTGATGTGCTATATCTTTGTCACTTTTTATTGATTTGAATAAGCAAAAAATACATGTCCAATATGTTTTTGTTATGATGTTAACTGACGGACCAAATAGACTATTATCCGGTAATGTTAACGCGATCCAACGCACTAAGGCCATCGGAACGATACGGTTAGCCCCTATTACCCTGAGCCATCCCTTCCATCCCAAGCAATTACAATCTTTTTCAGATACGTCATTTCGACACGTGTATCTTAGCCTAAAATTATCGCATGATAAGCATCTCGTGTGCCAAACGTGTATGACTGGCAAAAATAGAATGCTCTTAATTTCGTTTACCTACAATGTATTTACCATATCAGTGCCAAAATTCTTTTAATTTGGTGAACGTAAGATTTACCCTTAATTAAAAAATAAATAAAATCAGAAATATCTGAAACAAATGTGTAGCTTATTTTGGTTAGACCCACTAAAGTACTTGAGCTGGCTGTATCAGGGGTTATATTTCTTTCCGTGTCTTTGATTATCTGGGTACACTACATACAAATTGCAATCTTAAAAAAACATTTCTATGGCCTTTTGAGTAATTTGTGCTTCAAGTATCGGAAGACTAGTTTCAGTTTGCATTACCTCAACCTATGTATATACTAGATTCATAAACTTACGCCTTTTCACCATGGGAGTTGACAGAAACCACAGAACACCACCTGCATATTTCGTCAACCATAAAAATACACTATCATTACTGTCTTCTTCAATATCCGCAGTTCCTGTTGTTTGAGATAAAGATCTGGAATTTGCAGGCTCCTCATGCGCAGTACCGGTGTTATTGCGGTAAATAGTGATCTTCCGGTCTACCCGCGAGTACAGTTCGCGTCACGTGGCTCTCTGAAACCAGACCTCCCGATGCGCACAGCATGGTACGCTGTTGTTTTGTTGTCTAGATAAACTGCGCAGTCACTTGCGCTTATTTTAAAGCGGCAAAAATACGCGACGTGAACTGTACTTGTGCCGCGTCAACGCGTGCAACTGATTCATGCGATGCGGTCACGGTCCCTTTTTCGAGGTAGTTGACATAGTGGTAAAAATATAGCGGCTTACTTCACTATAATTTATTAATAACCCACAATTGTTAACAGTAAGGTAAATAAATGAGTGTAATTTGAAAATAAATTAGTGTAAGTAAGTAACAATTTTTAATGTCATAATTGGCCAATGGTGAAGGCCTTGTCTCTCATTCACGATGTTGTGGATTCAAATTCTAACAAGTACCTACCTACATAGGTACCAATGTGACTATTTCAATTCATATTTTCTTCCTAAGTTTATCTTGAACATCACTGTCATCGCCGTGAGTAAGCATGGTGATGTATTTATAAATTCTCTTGAATTCTCTGTATGCGAAGAGGCCTTTGCCCTGAAGGACAGTAATAGGCTACATACAAACACAAGTAATAATATTAATTATAGTAATAGGCTACGTACATTTAAATCGTTAATATTTTCGTAAATCGAACTCAATGTCAATAGAATTAATAAACCTAGAATAGAGATAATTAAAATGGCCAACGTTTCTTGGACTTCTCTTCTTCTGTTTTTGAACTTTATGTATACAGTTTGCAGATTTTTGTGCTATTTACCCAACCGAATTATTGCCACCTTTTCTCCACAGACAAGCATAGGAATAACAGTTCTGACTGTGTCTAAAAAGACCACGCTCGCCACACTCAAAACATCGCTTCTTGTTCTAAAATCAATACAATTTCCTCTTTGTTTAATATGGCTATCAATAAAATTATAGAGCTCAAAGATCATTGATATCATACACGACGTAGGTATACCTATAAGTAGATAGATACTTGTACTTAGGGATTTGTATGACATCTGTGTATATCGAAAACAATCGACGTATTGTTTACTGTCTTCATAAATGGTGATTGATATAAACACCGGCACGGATCTTTAGCGCTAGACGCAGTAGTGGGGGTAAGATCGCGTATAGATGCCCTTTATACTAAAATTGACTACTGCGAAACTCGCTGTCAGAGCTCAATATCCAAGCCGGTAACGTATAAGTATATGTTCTTAGACTTGACTGCATATGTTCAAGTAGAACTCATGAAGAATTTTTAATTTATAAGTACTACCCGCAACCCGCCATATAGTCTGCGTATGACATCATCATCGTCATCATCCTCCTACCCTTATCCCAATTCGTTCGGGGTCGGCGCAGCATATTTCTTCTTCTTCCTCACATCTCCATTTGCCATGATATCAATAGAATGTATCTTTATACATCATAGCCTAAGTGTTATTCTGAAGTATAAGCTATAATACCGTGAAGTTCCATCAAAATCCGTGCAGTAGTTTTTGCGTGAGAGAGTTACAAACCTCACAAACTTTTACATTGATATCATTGACGGAAAAAGTAATTAAGTTAATAATTATTACTTATTAGCTTATTTACTTCTCTTCATCATCATTCAATAAGCCTCTCCTTAACGTCAACACATCGACCGATCCTGTGAAGGTCAGGTCCAATATTTATTTTAACCTTCTTTGTGGAAAGACAAAAGCGTATGTGTTCGTACTTACTTAGCAGATGTATTAGAATTTTCACATGAAGAAAAAATTTCAATTTTTCCTCAAATAAAAATGGTGTGTTTTGTATTGTTACTGTAAAAGCTTGAGCTATAGTAAATCCTTAGATTTTCCTATAAAATCTAAGACTTAACCAAGTCTTGACATTCGTTATATGAAGGAGGGGAGTTAGCTCCCCATGAATTTAATTTTGAAGCTAGAAACAACGAGTGGTGCTAAGGGTTAGTGGTAAAAGGGCGAAGTATCTGTTATAATTTTTAATTTTGGATTTTTACGTGCACTAAACGGTAAATTTTGAAATATACTAATTTCTATGGCACTTACTTTTACCAAATAATGACTACTTACCAAAGTAGGTTAATACCTACTTTGGTAAGTAGTCATTATTTGGTAAAAGTATACACACACATACAATATTATTTCTTCTGTTAAACGTAATCGTTTAACAGAAGAAATAATATTGTGATTTTTTATTTTTACTTAACTGTAATAAACTACTTAAAATTATGAGAGTTGGTCATTTACTATTAAACAAGTAACTATTAATTACAACAAATAATTTTTAAATTACGTAGGGGAACTTATGATAATTGTAAGTCGAAAAAAATATTGTTATTGACATTGAATAATGTTTAATTTAATTAATGTTTAATTTTGTTTAGTTCCCAAAACCAACATTAAGAAGTGCCAAACTCAAAAAAAATTAAAGAATGTAAATTTGTCTTATTTTTATTTCAATCTTTAGATTTACCAATATTCAACTTTAACAGTAACACAAAAATAATGAACACGCTAAAATCACAGACTAATAAAAACAGTGGAAACTTATATTACCATATTTATCATAAATTTACATACTAATTTGTAAACTGCATGTCAAATTCCCATAACCGGTTTACGTTATTTCGCGGACGCTATTAGAGTTCCGGGCGTCCGGTTGTCCGGCTCGCGTCCGGTTAATGTTCATGCATTGAATGATGGTAGTTATCCGCATTGTACAATATCTAGTGCGTTACGTAATATTTATTAACACTTTTAATTGAATTAGTAACATAACACTTTTCATAACATATTGAGGCTTCTCCGTGCCCCGGAAAGCACGTAAAGCTGTTGGTCCCAGCTGTTATTTGTAGATCTTTAACAGTCGTTACGGGTTGTCAGAAAGCCGAAAGTCTGACCACCGACAACAGTTTTTCATGACAATTATTCATATTTTTACTGACCAATTTATTTTATGACTACTTTGAAATTGAATTGTATCTTAAAAATATGCTTAGAATAGTGATGTAATGTAATTTTGATGAATATTGTCACGGTCTATGCACCATCTCTTCCTACCAATTTGAACGCCACGTTATGCGGCTGAACATGTTAGAACTTTTCTGCATCCCATTAGTATCTTGCATGCAATGTATTATGTACACCATGTACAAATAAAATTCTTACTTACTCACCCGTTTTACCAAGGGGTATCATATTGCCCAGCAACGGAATTGTGGAGGTCGGATAGGCAGTCGCTTGGTGAAAATATTGGTATTCAGCAGGATACCATAGTTACAGGAAGCCGACCCCAACATAGGTAGGAAAAAGCTAGGCAGATGATGATTAATTGAATTTTTAGGTACGGATGTACATTAGGCAGAATGTCATGACACTTTGATCTTGAGCTGGCCAAACGTAGTACCTACGGAATTTCAATAGTATACGGGGCCAGCATATACCTACTAGTTTTAATACCTCGTGTGGCCTACCGTACAAATACTCATTTATGAAATAGATATAAATCAAGTTTTAATATATTCATTAAATCCAGTTTTACATTACATAAATCAGACAAAAAATATGATGAAGTTGAATGAGCCGTTTATTAATTTTTTGTTTATCCTCTTAGTTCACACATCTTTTGAATACAACTTTTTAATACGGAAAGTGATTTTGAATAGGTATGTCGTATTGACAGGACCTACGGCTGTTTTACTTAATTACATTTTTTGTGGCGTGCGTGCTTGTGTGCGTCGCCTTTCATGCACAAGGTTGAGGGTTCAAATCCGGGCAAATACCTACCAAAGCCACTTTTTCAATTCATAAGTTGTTTCTAAGTTTATCTTCTACCACCGACATCGGGTAAGGAAAACTTTGTAAAGAAATCTGGACTTATATTTAACACTTCTCAATACTCAATTCTTGATTGCATTCCACAATGTCGGTTTATTATTATTAATTCATTTAATTCAAACATTGCCTATATTTACACAAAATTAAAATAAAACCAAATAAAATATTACAAATAATAGACATTAAAATTACATACTCAGTGATACATTCAATTAAATTAAATACACAAAGTCATAAATAAAATTGAGGTTTAGGTGGTAAACATTTTTTTGGAAACAATCGTGGACCCTGTTGGGCACAGCAAAAGTAAGATTTTTACTAGCAATTCGTCCGTGACTTTCTCCTCGTGGATTTAGTACTTTTACCTTCGAACTTTAATAGCCCCTCCACCCCTTTAAAGCGTAGTTATGAAAATAAAATATAGCCTATATTACTCGCTGATGAAAAGAGATAGATTTTATTTGAAATCGTTTAAGTAGTTTTTGAGTATTTCCATTACAAACAAACAAATATTTTCTCTTTATAATAATGGTGTGGCGATCTCAGACTTATCTCCAGTCTGAAATCGCCAACCTGCATTGAGGAAGCGTGGTGATTAATGCTCGTGTCTCTTCTGGATGCAAAGAGGCCTTTGTCCCGCAGTGGGACAGTAACAGACTGCTATCATTATCATAAGATATGAGGACCCGATGACTAATATCAGTTAAACCCATATTGTGTTGAATCTTGATGTATCATATCGAACATAATGTATTCTGACCAACCATTGTGTCGTGTTCAGCATTTTAAAGTAATGGTTATTTGTGCGACTTTCCATTGCTCGGGAACTATTGGATCGGAACTATAACGTGCGATATGACATTGAATATAAAGGTGTAATTTTCTATGAAATAGAATAGAATACTCTTTATTGTACGCCATTGAAACTTAAACAGAATAACTTTAAGAGTAAAGGTATTACAAAAGACGGCCTTAGGTATCGCCAAAAACGATCTCTAACAGATAACATTTCATTTCATTTTCATTTATTTGCGTTCCAAAAGGTAAAAACAAGATGTTAACAAAATGCTTAAAGCTAAGAGCCGTTGTAGACCCTGTCAGAGCACAGCAAAAAGTTAAAAATCTAAATAAAAGCTAAAATATAAAAATCAAAATTACATTAATATAAATAAAAGTAAATTAATTCAAAGTCAAATTTAAAGTGAAATGTCAGTATTATGTCAGAATGGTTTTTATTATTGTTTAAATTTATCGTCAAAGTATTCGTTAATGGTGAAGTCGTTTTTATTCATTAATAATTGTTAAATATGTTATTGTTAATATTTTTACTGTCTTCCGGAAGACATTAAAAATATAAAGAAAGACATTAATAATATAAAAATATATTTTATAGACAAAACAAATGAACTGACCATTTAGATGGACTTAATAGAGAAAGAGAAAAGATATAATTTTAAAGATGTAATTATCATAGTTATTACGGTATGAAAATGTAGAACGCGATTACGCTATGATTGTTTTTATGTGTCTTGCTACTGTATGACGTAACACAACCGAAAACGTTTTAAGTTTCCATATCAGGTATTTTACAAATATAACATCCAATCACTTCAAACAATCCTTCTAGTTCTTAAAATCACTCAGGTACTGGTCACATTTCAAACAATATCGTAAAAATCTTTTTTGTTTTTACAAAACTGTTTTGATCAAAATGTTGCTTTAAAATCTTAATTACACCTACATATTTAGTATTACAATAAGATTTTTTAGGGTTCCAACCTCAAAAATTTAAAACGAAATATTTAATTATCAGATTACTATTTGTCCGTCTGTCAAAGAGTATTTTCTCGAACTCTATGTTGAAATATAAATGGTGGCATAATGTGAGGTCTCGATGACAGATTGAGTTCCATATTTTTTATCTGGGGTTCCATTCGATCCTAGTATTTATTTTACTAAGTGTTTGTGTTAGGATTTAAAAGAGATTTCTTTCGATTTTCTAGTCGTATATTTATTAACTGTTTAGCCCAGTGATCTTGAATATATCTATTATTGTTAGGTCTAAATTTTAAGTTATATAGGTATTTTTTTTATATCGTCAGTAGTTTCTCAGTAGCAGCCAGGAGTCTGGGTTTGTACGCGGTTGTCGGCAATAGGCCCCTATTACATGTATTACATGGGACTTAAAAATTACTGGCGAAATGTGGGTATACTCTTAGTACAGAGGCCAGCGCATCAAGCTACCCTTTAGTGTCAAATTTCTTTGATAGTTATTCATCTTTATCATAAAAGTAAATGAGGTTCATGTTCAATTGGGAAAATTTGACACTTTGGGGTAGCTTGATGTGCTGGCGTCTGTACATCTCTGCCTAACCCTTCGGTGAATACAGATAAGGATTTATGTTTTTTTTATTTGTTCCACGATACAACTATGTTATTTTCAAGTCTAGTGTAGGAGCTAGTGCGAATTTATTATCAAACAATTTCATATTCAATACATGTTGAACTTATGAAAAATAATATTAGGTACGTAATAAGCGTAATTATAATTGTTTAACGGTCAGTAAATATCGAATAAATTTTATAATTGTTTTTATAAAATTTATTCGATATTTACTGACCGTCATATGAATCACTTATGTCAATCGTCATATCTTTTAAACGTTAAAGATTAAGTAACAAAGAAGATAATGAACAAAGTAGAATTACTGACTTAATTAAGATCTACTAATAAACCAACAAACAAACAGATATACACATTAAGATGAAGAATACCTAAAATCAAATCAGGTAGACAAACCATTTGTTTATTACTCTGAAGTCCCAAATACTTAATTAACACATATGGCAAAAAATTTTAAAAAAAAACCATCGTTAAACATAAAGGTCTTACCTATTCCCAATCCCTCGTTAATTTACTTTATCAACCGCATCAGAAGTAGGTAAATAAAAACCACAAATATCAAAGTTATTCTCACAATGATACTCTAATCATTATAACAATCAAATTATTTCATAAGTAAAGTCTTGACAAAGTCAAATCATTTATTTTAATTATTAGACCATTAAAAAGCAAAATTTTGTAGGTATAAATCTACGATATAAAAATAAGTACAAATTATTACAATCATGCAATGCAGCAATAGAAAAATTATATGTAATTTTATATTGAATATACATACATGGTACTCACAAATTAACAAATATTGCCACCATAGATATACAGAGATTCAACAACATAACATTAAAACAAAGCAATGCAACAGTGTGTGAGTAACAGTAATAATCAGTCATTAGAATTAATTTAATAATAATGAAAAAAGCAAGAATATAATAATCATAATAATTCTGGACAATCCACACAGCAGCAACTAGCCCCAAGGTAAGCAGAGCTTGTGTTATGGTTACTAGATGACTGATATACTTAATAAAATACATTATGTACTTAGATATATATTTTTTATCATACTTAGCAAATACCCAGAACACGTGGAGTAAATCTTTGATTTAGACATTAGCAACCAGTTCGATTTTGCCATTTATGATGATACCTATCAATTGATATGGATAGCCATCGGGGAAGTATTTCAAAGATAATAACAATAATACTGACTATTATTGTTATTATCTTTGAAATACTTCCCCGATGTCAATAACGTCTAAGAGAAACTTAGAAAGCACAAATATATTGAAAAAGTCACTGTTGTTTGTAGATACTTGTCCAGATTAGACCCACAATCCCATGCACGAGAGTTAGGCCTTAAACACAGGCCCAATGGTTCATCACCATCATCACTTGCCTTATCCACCACCATTACCATTTTATCAACTTTATATTTTAATTACCTTCCATGAGCGCAATTGGTAAATAATCTTCATAATGGGTTCTATAAATCATTGCACAATGCACGATGCTCACAAAAACAAGTAGATAGGTACGTACGTCGACGTGATGAGCGATCAAAACGCGATTACTGATAATGACTATTACCGTATTGCGATTGCAAGTGTCTTACAAAATTGGAACTGAAGATAGGATTGGCTGTAGATTACCTACTTAAGGCGGTAATTTGTGATTTTTCAATCTATTTATCTCCTCGACCATTGCAGTTAAATATTACAATTGAACAAAAATGTCGCCAACTGTTGACTGGTAGAAAATGCCTATGACATTTAGTCCGCCTCTGTACATTTGTGTACTTAAAGTAAAATAAATAAATACATAATAAGTTAAATTTCACACAATTTTGAATATACTTTTTTTTATAAGGGTACCGTAATAAAAACAGTCAACAGTAAAAAAACCTTTATCTTTTTATGTAAGCATCCAAAACTGCTTTAAAATTCACGTACCTACGTTTATTTCTTTGTGAGGAATGCTTTTCTTAGCAATTATTAAATTAGATTTTCTTTATTTTTATATTTCATTTAAATGAAAGAAGATAGAAAATGCGCTTATCGGCACAAAAACAAAAAACACTTAAAACTATTAACTAAAAAAGAAAACAATGCATAATCTAAAATGGCCAATCTAATTTTTACGAGCCGCTCACCCGGAAATTCGGACTGAAATGTAAGGAATATATAGGCACAGAATGAGATTTTTTTTAAAGTAAACAAAATAAGTCTCGCCTGTTCCAAACTATGTTGGGGTCGGCTTCCAGTCTAACAGGATGCAGCTAAACACCAGTATTTTACATGCGACTGCCCATGGGACCTCCACAACCCAGTAACTGGGCAACACGATACCCCTTGTTAAGACTGGCTGTCAGACTTTCGGGCTTCTGACTACCCGTAACGACTGTCAAAGATCTACTTTTACAAATGACAGCCGAGACCAACGGCTTAGCATGCTTTCCGAGGCACGGAGGAGTCTCGATATGTTACGTATGATCCACAGACTGACCTCGGCAAGCGTAGCTTAACTTCCAATCAACAAGGTTTTATATAGCCACTGCACTGTCAATAAAATAGTAGACGTACGGCGCACGCATGACATTTACATTTCACCGGCAGCTCACGGCCAATGTCAATGGATTCCCAAAAAATAACTGAAGTTCATTGCTGCATTGCACAATGCATCCATTATTTACAGTTTACTAACCGTACTTTCCTTTTCACTCTTTCTTGGGCTCGTGGCTAAATAATAACAGCTGCCCGGATTGATTGAAGGTTAAGCTACGCTTTTCGAGGTCAGCTTGTGGATGTGTGTCCATTCATTACAAATCGAGACCTCTTCGTGCCTTAGAAAGCACGTTAAGCTGTTGGTCCCGGTTGTCATTTGTACATAGATCTGTGACCGTCGTTACGGGTAGTCAGAAGCCCGATAGCTTGACAACCAGTCTTACAAAGGGTTTTCGTATTACCCAGTATGGTAATGGGTTTTGCAAGTCACACACATAGGCAGCTGTAAAATACTGGTATTCAGCTGACCCCGACATAAGTGGTAAAAGGCAGATGGCAGATAACGACGAAACTTTTCATATTTTCTCCCATAAAATTTCTTACATCCGGCTCCAACTAAAGTTTTCCCATGTTGACCGTATGACGTCACACAAAACAATAAGTAACACCTGTCTAATAGTCTGTCATATAATTATCTTGTCATCTTAATAGCGTCCTCACTGTTACTAAGGTCACATCTCCCCGTCATCGTCAGTCTCTCGGTCGACTGGGTGATCAATCATGATGTATTTTCCTTTACCTGTCACGATAGTCCTGAGGTGATCTTTGGATACTAAGTCATCATTAATATCTATCACTTTTGTCAAGAGTACCTATCTAAGTTAGTTCCATTTTATTTTATTGCAGGACTTTTCAGATTTAAACTTTAAACCGCCTGTTTTTATATCGTAATAGTTACATTTATCATCTTATCTGAAATCGAATATTTTGTATTGAACCGAGAAATCAAATTAGATAATGAATGTTTAAAAAAGTACCAGCCTATTACTATCCCACTGCAGGGCAAAGGCCTCTTCTCATACAGAGAAGGCATGAGCAATCACCAGTCACCACAGTTGCTCAAGACGGTTTGGCGATTTCAGACTTATATTAATTATATAAATCCAGGTTTCCTTACGATGTTTTCCTTCACCGATGTCAGTGATGTCCAAGATAAACTTAGAAAGTACATATGAATTGAAAAACTCACATTGGTACTTGCCCAGGTTTGAACCCACAACCTCGTACGCAAGAGGCGAGGCCTAAACCACTGGGCCATCTTGACTTGAAACAAATGCTTGCTGTCGGATAAATACTATTCAGGCAGAATGGATACGATAGTGTTTGTCGAATTAAATCGACGTAGGCGGTTAAAAGGCTCAATTACTTAACTTTATCTACTGTCCGCACTTGTCAGATACTTTATTTGAAAAAAATTACATCTAATCAGAAAACAATCTCTCTCTACTGATATTTTTTACTAATATTTCAATGTTAATGATAACAAATCCACTAACATTCTCAGTTAGTTCAGTAATCTCACGTTACCTAAATGACATGCGTTGACAAAAGTTACTAGCACTAATCTGCATGGTCCTCATATGATCTGACCAAGATAATGCCTGGAAAAGAGACTGAGACCTCTGAGTTGTTTCAATTCTTCTTCTCAGACCAGTCAAATAGGAACATTTGGTTTCAAAAATTGTTTTGTTTCATCATCATCTGCCTAGCCTTTTTCCCAACTATATTGAGGTCGGCTTCCAGTCTAACCGGATGCAGCTGAATACCAGTATTTTACATAGATCGACTGCCTATCTGACCTCCACAATCCAGTCACTGGGCAACCCGATACCCCTTGGTAAGCCTGGAGAAAACCAACCAACAAACCACACCAAAAAGTATATATATATTACCAAAAATATGTTTGCTTTTGACATGTAAAAGAATAAATAAATAAATAAATAATGCTGGACAATCCACACAGCATCATCTAGCCCCAAGCTAAGCAGAGCTTGTGTTATGGGTACTAGATGACTGATATACTTAATACAATACATTACATAGATAAATATTTTTTATTATACATAGCAAATACCCAGAACACCCAGAACAAATATTTGTAGATCGTACAAACATTTGTCCCGAGGCGGGAATCGAACCCGCAACCTCTTGCGTTGCAGGCGGACCTTCGCCCGCTGCGCCACACAGGTCGTCAAGAATTTTATGAAAAATCTTATTTAATTATTACACGTAAGATCTAAAGATATTGTCCACTTTACATTAAAATATGTTGCACAAATTGCATAACGTGATTGCATTTGACATTCTTCACTAAGTACTTAATGTCAATTGTCCAGTCGCAATCAATCAACAACGAACAAGGCGAAGGATACCCCAGTGTCAGGCGATAACCTATTAGTTATTGAATTTGTTATGTCACAAAGTTAAGAGTGACCGTTTTGTATTAGGTACATGTTAAGGCTGTGTGTATACCAAGGCAAAAAGTTTCGATAAGTTATATAGATCATAGGAAGAAGTTTTTACTTGTGTTAAAATAAGAGTAGTATCAGCAGGTATCCAGAACAGGGTCGGACTCCAGGGAGAGAAACCTCTTAACAATACGAGCCGTGTCCAGAAGTTCCGCATTCAGAATCCAGCCCCTGATCCACTTACCTATCGATGGCCTTCTCATGTGTAACTTATTAATCAAATACTTTTTTTGCAATAATGCCATCTTCATCATAATTTGAGAATTTTATTGTGAGCGAGAGCCATAAAGTTTTCATAGACCAAAAGTCTGTCTTGACTCAGTCTGCGCATATCCTTACAGAAACCATAACATAAATCACAGTACTAAGGCGATATTTATCAATGACAAGTAGGTAAACAACACGTCTAATAAATGGTAGCATACTGTACAAGATTTATACAACTGTTAAGATAATTTGATTTGTTACTTTGATTTTCCTTTAGAGGATACATGCAATGTTTATTAAGTATCAACGGTGCATTTTAATCTGGATAAGATTAAAACGCACCTTATAATGTTAAAATCAAGTCGAGTTCTTGGAATCTTTGTGAGGATTAATCCTTTTCTTGGACGGGAGACATTCTTGAGTTTTTATCATTGATAAGTAAAGGTGGAATGATGTCCAAAAGTAGAGCAGTAGCTACAGGTTATTAAAAAATGGCGAAGGAGTGGTATTCCTTACCGGAGGCCATTTTTCCCGATTTTAAATCTATACTCCGGCAGGAAATACGACTCCTTGGGGCCTAGTATAGTAAATAGGTATACTTCCTAGTAAGCGTGCTTCGTCGTCAACCACATTATCACTTCTTACCATCAGGTGCGATGGTGGTCAAACGCTAGCCCACAAATAATAAAAAAGTGAGAAAATAAGTTTAAAAGACAAAATAACAAAAATCAATCAGTATTATATGGCGTAAAGGAAATGTTTCCTGCAAACCCACAATTGTTATCATGTGAATAACTTGTTGAAGATGAAATTGTTTTATTAATAGAAAATAATAATCATTATGTAATTTGCCCACTATTTGCATACAAAAAATGTTTATTATGGCGGACTAGGACAGTCACGGTACGGCTGCTATAGGTGCTCTCTTTAAAATAGTACTTTGATCTTAATACGATAAGGGATATTTTTGAATAACATCACAATCTGCGTAGCCTTTTCCAAAGCAAGTTGGGGTCGGCCAGAACCAGATGCAGAAGAACATCAGTATTTAACTGGAGCGACTGCCTATCTGACCTCCACCACCTAATTGCTGGGCAACGCGATACCCCTTGGTAAGAATGGATGTCAGGGTTTCAGATTTCTGAATACCCGAACGACTGTTAAAGATCTACAAATGTCAGCCGGGACCAACGGTTTACCGAGAAAAGAAGGAGTCTACTTTTTCAAATATCCTAACACAATATTGAAAACTTCTTTAGATTACTCATCAATAGAATAAGTAGATGTACCTAAATGCTTATAATGCCAAGTGATTCAGAAATGATGTGCATTGTTCACTACTTAGTGTTAGCACTGCATTTACATTCATTACCTAGATTGCGTATGAGTGTTAGTTGAGAAATACTTTGATTATGTCTCTTGATTCACTGCAAATCACGAATATTTGTTCAGTTAATTAATCGATGTACTTCTACTCTAAATAGAATAGAATAACACTAATATTATAAATGCGAAAGTTAGTCGATATGTGTCTGTGTGAATGTATGTTTGATAGTCCTTCACGCTAAAACGGCTTAACGGATTAAAATGAAACTTCTTATGAAGGTAGCTTATACATTGGATTAATAAATACGCTAACATTTCTTCCGAAAAAGTGAAGTATTTCCATGGGAATTTCGAATAGTCTCATATTGACTTTTTTTACCGCGGGTAACAGTGCGGGGCGCATCTAGTACTTACGAGATATATTGCGACATCCTATTCCTCCATAATCGTTAAGTATGTATAACAAGCAAACTAACCACCCGCGACTCTATGTACCTTTATAAATTGAAACCTATGTGTTTTACCAAAGTTAAAACTACAAAAATGACACAGGGAACTTGCATCGAAATCCATTCAGTAGTTTTTCCGTGAAAGGGTAACAAACTTCTATACATCCACACATACCTTCACATTTATTATATAACGTAATCCAGGCAATACATAAGAATCCTAAACGCGTTATGATTTGAGCTTAAATACCTAATTTATGATCTTAATTAATTATATGACTCACGGATCCAACATAACGTGCTTTTAATACTTATACGAGTATTATAGCTCGATTTCATATCCATATTTAATATGGATATTTATTACATCGTATTTATTTTACTGCTCGTAACACTGACGTATTTATTACATCAATATGCAATGTTTCATAACAAAAATCTGTCATCTTTCTTTGCTACCACGTAATCTTAGCTATCGATCTAGACTATACTCATATCAATGCCTAAACTTACCCAAATCTGTTAATATACAGTCACTCTTTTATCAGCTGCTATCATTACACGCACTGTATTCAAGTTAAGTATCTTCAGTGGTCGAGGAACGGCCATCTTTTCTTTTCGCAATTCATCAATGAGATTACTTCGACCACGTTTAAACTCATTAATCTAGTCAATAACTACGTGGTTTACTGGCCGGTAATATACGCTTTTAACGTAAGGGTTACTTTTATCTGAAGTGAAATCATTAAATAGAGAGAGATCAGGGATTACCCCATTGGTCTAGTGGTTGCAAACACTATAGCTAACACGAGCTCCTGGGTCTGTTCCCGTGTGGAATAAAATGTTGTTCGATTTGAAATTGCTCACTACCAGCTCGGAGTCTAGATTTGTGTCCGCTTAGCAATAGGCTCGCCTCTTATTGACTTCAACATAACTGGTGAAAGGTGGGAGTACTCCAGGTACACCGGTTGTTCCGAGTCTGGATGTTCGTGTATGTGACTTTAAATGTTTGTAAACGCACCCACGTCACAGGAGAAATTTCTAGTCCACACTAGGAATTTCTCATTCACGGCAATAAAAAATGAATGAACCTCTGCCTATCCCTTCGGGGAACACAAGCGTGATGTTATGTTAAGTTCACCTACTCGTGTTCGCAATAGACTGATTGATTGAGAATAAATATAATCCACTTAAGTCAACACACGTACTATACTATTACACGGGGAATTTCTAAATGAATAATGAATGAATTCTCAAAATATAAAGGATTTATTGTACTTTAACCAGCTGCCTCCCAATGAGTGAATCATTGCCGTCATCTCAAGAACTAGCGCGTAAATTCCATATTCAAAAATACCAAGAAGGATCGCAATCAAAACCATATAATATTTTATTGGGTAACATAAATATGAAACTAGTATACAAAAAGGAAAAAAACTGTTTTACGTTTTGTGTTTATAAATATAAATGATATTTAAAAAAAAATTGACTTATTTATTACGAATTACTAAAAGTAATAAATTATATACAAAAGTATATAAGTATAGATTAAAAATTCAAAAGACAGACATCGCACAGCAAACGTGAAATTTGTCACATGAGTTTTTCATATACCTACTTATACCCAAGGTGAGCATTAAATTCAAATTCAAAATCAAACTGTTTATTTCAGACAATTGTCCATAGTGTTAGTAACAACAAAATAACTTAATGACTAGGGTTAGTAAATAAGGCAAAAGGAAGAAATATATAAAAATCAGATGGAATGGTTCCTTAGCCAATGACGCAGCAGAGGGGAGTCCCATCGATCTGAGAACACGCTCAGAAGACCGTTGGTGGTGGCGCGTAGCCGACCCAACATGGAGGCGGCCCTTTTTCTAACGATCGCGTAAAAATCATCTGTTCGTGCCTCCGCAAACATAGTGGACGCACTACAACGCCACGACAGCCCCAGCAGTATCCTAAACGCGTTATTATATTGGACACGCAGGTCGCTGTATGTCCTCTGCGTAAAACTGGTCCAAAGCCTGCACGTGTAGAATGACTGGCAGAAAGCTTTGAAAAGAGTCACTTTTACTTGATTTGTACAACGTGCAAACCTTCGAACCAGCATGTTACATCGAACAGCCAATTACAATACATAAAGAAATTATTATTAATACATTAAGGAAGGATTTTTAAACTTTCAATCCCTAAAGGGGTTCAATAATAGGCGATGAAAGTTAGTATCGAAGTTTATTATTTTCTAAAGTTATAAGTTTTATAGTTTACTAGCTGACCCGGCAAACGTTGTTTTGCCATTTTAAGCCAAGAAAATCCAAAAAAAATAAAAACAATATTTAGGGGGAATATATTTATTTCACCCTTACCATTTAGGGGGATGAAAAATAGATGGTGGCCGATTCTCAGACCTACCCGATATGCATAAAAAATTTCATACAAATCGGTCAAGCCGTTTCAGAGGAGTATGGTAACTAACATTGTGACACGAGAATTTTAGATGTAAGATAAGTTAAATTTAATTGTGACAGTTCCATTCTACAAGATTACTACATTACCTCGTCATGTGTGAAGGCCTATGCAAGTATACAATAGTGCATAAAGCATTAAAAATCAATAAAATAATTTATTTAAGAAATCTTGAAACTAACCTGTAGTTTACAACCTTATTGTGTGTTAGCTGTAATTTTTTGATGGTTCATAAATGTGCACATAATTTACACAAAGTTAATGTTGTTTTAATTAGTGTTTAGCAGTAAACAAAAATTAATTATAGAGATTGTATAAAAACATCCAGACTCATTAACAAAATAACGATAAGACTAACGAAAATACTAAAACCGGACAAGTCCGAGTAGGACTGGCACAGTGAGGGTTCCGTCTGAAAGTTATGCTGTCGCCCGGCATAATCATGTGGTATGGCTTATGAATTTCCGATTTTAACTTCAACTGCATATATATGTTTGTAATTGCAAAAACTAACACATTTATGTCCAAAGAAATCCGATTTTTTTTTCATTTCTAGTTGTAGAAGAAATGAATAAAAAATAGGATTTCTTTCTGTACTTGTACCGTGACACCTAACTTTTAGCCTAACTATGATGGTGGTTGTCTAGGTGCTTACCTGGCAACAAAAAAAAACTTTTTTTTTTTATATTTGTAATTGATTTCCTTTAACTTGGTCCTGAGAAAATGGGTCCGTTCCTCTTTTTGAGGAACCATAAAAACAACAAAATATGGAAATGAAGAGCTTAAGAAACTTAACTTCTGTTATTGTTATAATGTGTTTTGAACTTAAGATGTGTCATAGTGTGGGTTTAAGAATCAATTATTGCACATGTTGCCTTTCAATAAATAACTACATACCTACGTAATTTTTCGTCGAACTTAACCCTTGTACTCTCTTTGTTACTTCACAATACCGCGAAGGGCTTATCAAACGATACCATTCAATGGAAACTCTACCAATCACAGGAGTGATGTAACCACTGGGTCAGCGTCCCACTTACACTGATACGCACTTGACCTGTTGTCCTTGCGCTAAGATATCGTAATTACAAAGTTAACAGATTAATCAATGTATTTACATCCTGCTTTGCCAACAACAAACAACAACGATTGCAAAATTATTGCAGATGTGAGCCTACGAGACTCATCATCCGCTTGTCCTTATCCCATTCATCTATCCATTCGCGTAACACCACACACCGAAACTGTTAAGCACTTTTAAAAGAACCAAATAGCCGGTTGATTCTGTAATAAACTCCCTAACTTCATGATTTGTACAGAATAGCATTACAGTACTTAACACAGTTCAAAAAGGTAACGAGTGTCAACTTGTTACCTTAAAAAGACAGTATATGTACCGTCATTATGTGACCGTAATGACGGTACATATACTGTCTTTTTTATTGGGACAAGCCCGCCACACTACTCCCAAACCACTGCAACTCATGTACACAGTACCGGAGAAAAGATTCAGCTGTCTTGGATCCCGCTACGAAATTAACCAGAAAAAAACAGAGGGGGACTTCAAAATACATAATTTTCACTTCCCTTCATATCAAGCAGGAGACAAAACAGAGCTAGCCTAATAGGCACAAAGGAACTGGATTAAGCCTTGCATCAAGGATTAAAATAAACACTGATTTAATGGGTCCTAAATTGTTCGAAACTACGAGTATATGCATATAAAGCTATTCAAACTGTCATAATAATTAATAATTTTGGAAGATTGCACACGGTAAAAACTCTTGCACGCTGCAAGGATTTTTTATCCTACAAATGCTCACCTACCTAATCATTTTATGTTTATTTTTAGAATTTTAAACGCGCGTATTTATTCGCCAAATGCTTTTGAGCTAATAATAAGGATTTTATCTAAGGAGTTTAAATGTCTATTTATATCCATGGCATTATCATACATACATACCTATACGGTATGGCCCAGCTTTCTTGATAGTCATTATTGCATTGACCTATTATCAAAATATGCCCTTCTCTTTAAAATGCATAAAATAAAATACTCCTGCTAATTTTCTACATGAAACCCAAATAAAATCTGAGAATTAATAAAAAATATAATAATAAATTATGGTGACCATGTTCTTAGCATTTATACCGCAGGACTATTATTATTAGCATTTGAACCAAAGCAAGGATACATTTTTTTTCTTTTTCTAGTATTATATTCTCAGGTATGATATATTTTTTATTTTATTAATTTGAAATCGTGTTTCTTTAATCTGCAATCAATTTTAATATCACACCAAAAAAAAAATATCTAAAAACTCATGCCGTTTCAGACTATTTATAACCAAATCCTTGATTGCATGTTATTCAAAGCGTAATCAAAATGAGGTGTGACTTATTTTTAAAAATACCACACAAGCACCGGCGTACGATTCTGTAAAAATCAACTTGTTTCTACTATTAGTATGGGATGACACCTCACTTCGCCTTCATTCACTTCCCTTACATAATTACGTGGAGACTTGTACAGAATAGTGCTGCAGGTCATCTAAAACGTGATGATAGAAAACGTAAAATTATAATACTAATATTTGGTCCGTCAAAATACGTGTACCATATTTTTTGGTAATCTAACCAAAAAATCATCAGATCATCCTCCTGCCCTTATCCCAATTTATTTGGGGTCGGCGCAGCATGTTTTCTTCTTCCATACATCTCTATTTGCCGTCATCTCATGGGTCACCTCTTTTCTTGCCATATCCTCTTTCACACAATCCATCCATCTTTTCTTTGGTCTTCCTCTACTCATGTAACCCTGCACATTCATACTCAAAACTTTCCTCACAACATGGTCCTCATTCCTTCGCATCACATGCCCATACCATGACAACCGATTTCCACACAACTTCTCGGTCACAGGCGCAACTTTAAGACTTCCTCTTACATACTCATTTCTTATTCTATCCATTCGCGTTACACCACACATCCCCCTCAGCATTCTCATCTCAGCTGCATGTAACTGCCTTTCATTCATGCCTTTTGCGGCCCAACATTCTGATCCATGCAAGACAGCAGGTCTAACCATTGTTTTGTAAATCTAACCAAAAAATATGGTACACGTATTTTGTTGCTTACTCAAATCAATAAAAAGTGACAAAGATACATCATATCAAAGTTCACTAGAAGTGGCTTGACACGTCACGTCACGCGAAAAGAAAATTTACTTGTCCAGTATTTTTGAGTAATCCAACTATCGGACCAAACAGAATTTTACTGCATCAGATTGAAAACCGCTAATACGTTGCCAGTATTGTTTCATTTAATGAATTCTCAGTTAGTCTCATGTTGTCATCCTCAGTTAATATAAGCTGTATTATAAACCTAATAACAATACACAACTAACTATTCATAATGTAATGTACTGTATTAAGTATATCAGTCATCTAGTACCCATAACACAAGCTCTGCTTAGCTTGGGGCTAGATGGTGCTGTGTGGATTGTCCAGCAATATTTATATTTATTTATTTATTTATAATAAAAAAAACACGTTTAAAAAATTAAAATAAAATGAAAAAGGAGAAATACACATTATGATGCAAAATAAACCTAAATCACATTGTAATATTAGTAATCAGACAGAATTGGAATCTAAAAATATATCTTATACTTAATCCCAACACAAATGGCAACTAGTTTTCTTGAATTGTATAGCATAACGTTCTTTAAATGGAATCAAAAAACTATTTCATGAGAAGGATTCATTTTGTTTGAATGATTGAAAAAGTTTTAATCGTTGTTTAACGATGGAGAATCAACATTCCAGACGAATCTTCAGACAACCAAACTATTAAATTAAAAGGAAAAAGTAAAACCGTAATACGCAAAAAATAATAAAAAAAAGTAGATGAATAAAATGAATGAACAATTTGGTACAGACATCACATCATTGAACATGAACCATATTCTTTTGTAATAAAGCTGAAAAACTATCAAAGAAATTTGGCCGATTGGACATTAGGGAAAACTCATTCACTCAAAGACAAAAGCAGAAACGTATATTTCCTTAAACGATCTTTCAAGTTCAAAAGTAGGTACCAATTAGAAATCTGTGTTGAGTTCACTTATTGGGTTATCAATTATCAATAACATAAGCTATAAGGTTACTGTGACAAGTATCAGCTGTTTGGTGCACTGAAAAACATGTGTGTGATAACAATTCCTTTGAAATCATAAAAGTATTTTCGTACGAAAATAGGTTACTGGAGCAAACATGCAACAGAACCCTGGTGGAATGTAAAAATCTATATTTGGTTTTGATGTTGTTTGTTGTCCGAGATTCTGCGGTTACGGTAACCTGTGTACCCTTGATCCAGCTGCATAACGAGGGCCTCCTCGGATGTTGGTCGAAACTCTTGGCTATTAAGCCAATTGCTGACAAAACCATCGGTGCAGCGGATTCCATGGAAGTAGGATTTATTATCATAAACGAATGTAATGACTAATTGCTGTAGGTTAGCTACCTACAGCAATTAGTCATTACATTTGCGTATCATAGGGTTTTTGATTGCAATATCTTCTTGTTTTTTCTTTTGTTGACGTTATTTTTTATTAGCAACAAGATTAAATATTCTAATAAGCACCCTTTACTCCAGATAAACAGTTCATTGACTTATCGAGACATAACGTCTTATCCAGAGCACAGGTTAAATAAATAAAATACAACAGTCAGTACCTAAGATAATACTGGGATAAACGAGAAACAAAGAAAAATAACATACAGTAGGCTGTAGGTACTTAGGTGGTTACACTTATCCTTAAACTGGCCTAGGGTAATACAGAGTAAGTAAGTATTTATTTGTTTAAACATGGTGTATACGATACATTGCATGCAAGATATTAATGGGATACAGAAAAGTTGTAACATGTTCAGCCGCATATCGTGGCGTACAAATTGGTAGGAAGAGATGGTGCATCAACCGTGAGTATTCATCAAAATTACATTTTCATTATTAATTCAAGATTAGGATTATATTTCAATAATCATGTGTTTTTTTAAGACACAATTCATCGTCAAAGTAGTAATTAAATAAATTGGTCAGCAAAAATATGAAAAACTGTCATTAAACAACACAATTATCCAAAACAATACATTAGATAACAATAACATGTCAAAAATACAACATTGACATCTTAAAAACGGATAAATTTAAATTCCAGTTCATTTCTCTGTTGTGTTGCGAATTATTGTTACCAAACAGCGATTATTCAGTTTCAGTACAAACTGAAGCTACTGTTATTTTTTTTAAGTTTTTTTGTTTTAAAATATCATAGTATCAAACGACATACTTATTTAAAATCTTCATTTCAATGATTTACAATTTAATCCATCAAATTTTAATACATAAAAATACCCGTCTTGTCTACGTATCTTTATAATCTATTAAGGTAATGGATTATAAAATAAGGAAATATTAATATTTTGCTGCAGTTAAATTAAACTCTGTCAGCTTTGGCTACTGACGGAAATGAGTGAAGTATGTTTTATCAATTTAAGCCATTTCAGAAAAATGTCTAATTTATTTGACGGGATGAGATTAGGAAAAAAAATCAGGGACTATTCTTACATTACGATTTCATTAAAATTTCATTCAGTAGTACATATAAATAAATAAATAAATAAATAAATAAATAATGCTGGACAATCCACACAGCATCATCTAGCCCCAAGCTAAGCAGAGCTTGTGTTATGGGTACTAGATGACTGATATACTTAATACAATACATTACATAGATAGATATTTTTATTATACATAGCAAACACCCAGAACACCTGGAACAAATCTTTGTATATCGTACAAACATTTGTCCCAAGGCGGGAATCGAACCCGCAACCTCTTGCGTCGCAGGCAGACCTTCGCCCACCGCGCCACATCGGTCGTCAATATGTACACAAATCACGCCTTTTTCCCATGGAGATAGGCATAAAGTACAGAACGCCACCTGCATTCTTAAATAGTCCCTAAGCTTCGTTTACGTTCATACATCTGGTTATAAATGCACGCCGGCTGGAAATTGTAGTGGGTACTACTCCCAGCCAGCGTGCATTTTTTTTTTTTTTTTTTTTTAAAACGTTGCCCCACACTAGGAATTTCTCCTGTATCGTGGGTGCGTTTACAAACATTTATACTCACATACACAAACAGCCAGACCCGGAACAATTACCTGTAGGTCATACAAATATTTGTTCCGTGCGGGGATTGAACCCACAACACGCGGCGCAGCAGCTGATGGCTCAACCACTGCGCCAACCGTGTCGTCAAAAACTTATGAACCTTCTGAAAAAATCCGTAAGGACCAATTAGGTCCGTGTATGTCCGTCAAGTAAGTCGCCACCTCTTTCTCTTCGATTTTCAATCGTCCTCTCAACGTGACCCAACCGTAAAGCATACTCTTTATAAAATATCTTCTATGTAATCTTCTTTTAAATATCATTCAGTAATTTAACCGTTAAAGTTAAGCAAACGGGCAGAAGTTACTCGCGATAATTTTGATTTCATAAATAACATTTGATTTATGTACCAATTAAGCTTGTGTGTATTAATCGACGTATTAAATTACTATTAAGACGCTTACTGCGAATCGGACAGGAAATATGTACATAATGATTTTATGTTCTATCATCTACGAGTTACCTACTCTATCGTTTTTTTGTGCGTGTTTTTTTTTTATGTAAAAGCCCTACTATTAATACATTGCCGGAACATTAACCTTTAATTATTTTTTTGGTGACCATCATTTGAAAATGCCCATTACATTAATTTAGACATAGACAAAAAAATAAAATAATTAATCCCTCAATTTTATTTTAATATTCATAGAAAACACATAAATCACCGATCTGTAAGTGCCATAACTCACTTAAAACTAAACTGGATTTAACGTGAGCCCAAGTCGAATAGGAAGATATGTTTGGTATATATTGCAACGTCAACACGGATGCGTTTCGTCCATAATCTCATTTAGGTAATAATAACTTTGTCTGGTTATTACTAATCGGAAATGTCAAGTTTTCTCTTCTATATCTACTTGGGTGAAGGCGATACAGGAAGTGGCAACACTGAATGGATGGTTGCCATGGGATACCACGCTGTTTGACTTTTGAAGTGGGTTGAACAAAAATGTGGGAACGTTGAATGGAACTTTTGGATCCAGACACGGGTGCGAGAGATTATTCTACCATCCTGTATCAAATTAACCGCGTTTCCATATTGTAATCCGATTCCACCTGCCTAATCAAGTGATATTGATAAATTAAGTAAACCTTACTGGATTAATAGAAGTCTGTAGGTACTAAGCGTTGTGACTAACATTTCAATCCACCATGTCTGATAATTCTGGTGACGAGGTGTTCGAAATGCTTCCATCATATACATATTAATTATATTCACTTCTTCTTCCTCCTAGCCTATGTATGAGTCGGTCTTTCTAATCCTGCTTTTCCACTGAGTACAATTTTGTACGGTGTCACTGTCGACTTGAGCTTATTTCAGAGACCCCAGCCCGAAGGACATAAAGTTAATTCGAACGATGTTTTAATCAAAAATACATACCTAGCATTTTTTGCGGAAAGCAATTATTCGTTAAACACATAGATATAATAAAGGCTTAAAACCAAATAGAAAAACCAAAAACCAAGTGTTGTCAACCGGGTAATAGGTAAGTAGTCTTCCACAAACACGTTTCGTCGAGCTTAAACATGTGCTCATCTTCCTTTATTATAGGTAGAGTAAACTATAAATTTGTTTTAATAATTTTAACAACTTTATATAGTTTACGTTACGATGTTTGTTTTGTTATTTCTTGGTCCCTCAACATTCTGACCCGTACTTACAAGTACCTACAGAACATCAGGTCTTATGGCTACTTTACTAATCGTTAATTTGTAGTTATGTTACACTTACACAATATTAGTTATCGCAATTACAAACTAACAATTGCAGTTGGAGGGTGACTCGGAACGATGTATCCTAAAACATTTATTTTCAGCAACCAAGTTAGGTTTGTCTTTCAATCCGGGATGAGAAAGTCATAGGCCGCATCTTGAACTAAAGTTAGTAAGTTTCATTGGTCAGGTATACACTACATCCGATCAAAGGTTTTTTTTTTAAACTGCAATCTAAAGTTTAATTAGAAATTCAAGCAACAGGCAAAATTCTGAAATAGAATCTACTCCGTACTAGCACTTGTCCGGTTTTCTGCGCTCAATCGACTAACCGTTACGACACTTAGGTAATTTTTTTTTTTGGATGTACATAACATAATAACAATGGCTTCCATGTTGGGACGGCACAGTTATACTTTTTTTTACAAATAGATGCGCTTACTCTGAAGAACTGTTTCACAGCGAAAACGGTAGATAGTTCATAGAAAGTAACTGGAAATTTAAAAAAGAACGTGTCTAAGGCTGAGTTTGAATTCACTGACCATCTTTAAGTGGGCTTTTTTGCAATTTAAAATTGGTCGCAAAAGAAGTCGCTCCGTACTTAAGTTCTGTGTCACTAGCACTAATACTTGAAATAATACTAACGTCAATTCAAACGATTTTAAAAATTGCTGATAAATAATACTATCCTGTAGCAATTAGGCTTGTTTTTATGTGGCAAGGACAGTTAGTGTCACCCATAGATATGAAACTAAAAACTCTTAAACTCCGCCCCTAAGACGATCCAATGATCAAATCGAGAATCGCGCAATTTCAATTTAAAAAATTAAATTATGTCAAGCATTTTTGTTCGGCTCACTGAAGTTTCTTAGATTTCATGATTTGCATGTAGATAATAAAATAAGCGGTAATTTGACTGTTTTAGCTTTTTCTACTCGTTCTCCATATAACTAGAACTCTACTAACTACTACTAACTCCATATACTTCAACTATGCCAATTCTCAAACTTATTTCGCTTCTCCATTCTTAATATAGGATCAGAAGTTTTCGCTTCGGGTAATAATAAAATAACAATATATTTACCTAGCTAATACATGAAATATTAATTAAAGATTTGATATTTTCGAAGCTATCTAGATAATAAACAACTTACCTTTTGGAAAGCGACTTTGTACCGTGTAGGTCAAGTTCCGAAACTCCAAATCCATCTTGGATCAGCTGAAACAATACAGAACAGTTTTAAAATATACTTCTTATTGACAGTTACCCACTTATTAATAAACGCGAAGTAAAACCAGTCTGTCCTTCAGATTTATCTACATTTTTTGGTTTAAATTTCGTATAACTCTAAAACAAGTTAATTAATTAAAATAGGTACCACTCTACAATTAATCAGAATTAAAAAAACTAGCCATATTTTTTTTATGTTAAATGTGCTTTTGCTTGACCACAACTCGCCTGATGTTAAGCGAGGCTGAGGTCTAGGATCGAGAGCGCTTGCGTAAAAAACCGATTCACTCTCGCCTTGAAGACTGTAAGATTGAAGTTCGTGGGGAACACTTTTCTAGTCTTATTGCAAAATGTTCTTTTTTAACAGGTTTCAACCATCGACCCACTTTTTGTACTGTAATTCAAATACAGTTCTTTATACAGGTATAAAATAACAACTTAGTTCGGTACTAGGTTATATTCTATTCGTGCAAATATGCAAGTATTTTGTGCATGACACATGTAAAAATTACTTTGCACGATATGGTAGGAAATAAAAATGGAATAAAATTCACAACTTCGCTCATGTTGTATTCTGGATAACAGTATTAAGTAAAATTGAATAACCACATTCCTCAATAAACCCAAATACTATACACAGCCATATTGTATAAAAACATCTCGACATCATTGATTTTGCATGCATGTGCGCGAATAGCTGATATAAGTGGTCTTTATCGGTTACAGATATTACCTAGTAGAAATGAAGTTCTAAATTCAAAAATAGCTCCATTGATTAAACCTACATTTGAAGAGAAACCTTATTTTAATAAAGAGATAATTTATGTTTTTTTTTTTTATTGCATTTTAGTAGTATGTTTCAGTTTGAATGTGGAGGTTAGAGGAAGACCAAAATAACGATCCATGGAATGCGTAAAAATGATATACCTAGACAGAAGGTGAATATTGAGATGACGGTTAATAGTGGAAAAGGAAGACATGCTGCGCCGACCTCAAATAAATTAGGATAAGGGAAAGAAGACGACGATGATGATGAGTTATATTTTTTTGAAGTAAAGACGTCAGCGAACTTTGTTCTTGCATTTACCCCGAACAATTAAGCGGTTACCACGTCGTCACATTATGAAGAAAAAAAGTTGAACACAATGAAGTAAACCCACTCAGAATGTTTTACGGTCAATTACATATTAAAATGTCAATTTAATCATTATTTTTTCTTTTACATCCGTGTCAGAAGAGTTCAGTGTCGGTCAGTGTCGTTCATTGTAATTTATCTTCGTAACATGTATTTCAAAGTAATTAACATACGACTATGATAAAGAAAGATATTTCCTGAATAAACCGTGTTGGTATGACTTAATTGGGGGGTTTTTTAATTAAAAATATATTAATGTACTTCAAGATGTTTAAGTATACACTACGGAGTCATGATTCATCTTCTCTGACCGATTAAATATTGGCTTCTCCCAAATTCTGCCTAATAAAAACTCCATGAGCCTTAAATTTAAATAGGATGACGTTTAAGTTATGTTTTCCTATATTTGGAGGCAATTATTTTATGAAAATATCCGCATTACTACAAAGAATCATCTCAGTGCTCATATAGAAACTATTCGTGGTGAGAACGGGGAAATTCCACCGAAAATCGGAATCTACGACGGCAAATCGTCAGTTCTCAGAATTTAGTGAAAGTATACAAACGGCTAATGCATTTTTTTTACTAACAATGGAAACGCAAACGATCGCGATGTTTGGTTTTTTTGTGAAAGTACGTAGAGGAGGCTCCACACTATTTTAGGGTTCCGTATTTAAACAGGTGCTGACCCTGGGGAATCTTCCGCTAAACCTGGGCTGTGCGTCCGTTTGCCCATTCTTCACCTCAAAAACGGCAATAGGCAGATTGTTTAAATTTTCACAGCGTATGTATTTCTATATCAAAAAATAGTAAAAATGAAAGGGGTTGCGCCCCCATACAAGAAAAGTGATTAATTCGGTGTTTTTTCATGACATGGTACAGCACACTACGTATGCAACTTTGACTCGCACTTGGCCGGTTGTTTTTTACTTTTGCAACTATACTGACGACACGGTTGGCGCGGTGGTTGAGCCATCGGCTGCTGCGCCGCGTGTTGTGGGTTCGATCCCCACACGGAACAAATATTTTATGACCTACAGGTAGTTGTTTCGGGTCTGGCTGTTTGTGTATGTGAGTTTAAATGTTTGTAAACGCACCCACGATACAGGAGAAATTCCTAGTGTGGGGCAATGTTTTATTAAAAAAAAAAAAAAAAAAAAAAAAAAACTATTTAGTTTGCCTGAACACTTAGGCCGACTCACACGGCGATGATCAGTACGATATTAAACCCTAAAAAGTTGGGATTATCTATACGTCAACCTCCCACTATTCATACGGGTAAAAACAAAATCGCAATGACCGCAAAATTGAAGATTTAAAAAAAAAAAAAACGTTACCCCACACTACAGGTCCAGTTCAAAACCAACGTCAGGCACTGGTTGTCTGGCATTTTTGCTGAAATGGACCCTTTTAGCGCAGCCGTAAGGCACATAGTTAATAATATATGTATAGTTACTCGTATATATATTTTTAATGTATTTCTTGTTACTCGTTTTTTGTTTTTTTTTTTTGTTTTCTTTGTTTAGTATTGTGTCGTTGTGTGCCTGAGCCAGTGCTGAATAAATGTTTTTTCTTTCTTTCTTTCACTAGGAATTTCTTCTGTGTCGTGGGTGCGTGTACAAACATTTAAAGTCACATACAAGAACAGCCAGACCCGGAATGTAGACCTGATCGTCGCCGTGCGCACGGCGCCTTAACCTTCTCTTCTAAAATTCAAATATTCATTCCTTCCTTATGGATGGAGACAAATTATTCTTAGACGGCTTTCAAACATGTTTTATACTGACACTTACAAGGCAACAAATCAAAATCTTGGGAGTGTTTTTTTCTCTAAATTAGTTATCTCATAATGGGTAAGTATGTACTTACCTAAATCTTTTTTCATTCGGTTAACCTTGACTTCTCATGCTAACACATAAGTAAGAAAAAGGATACAGCTTGTCGATACAATGGAGTGCCTACCTACTAATTGCTATTTGAACTTTGTTCAACTTAAGTTTTTAGAAATAATAATTAAGTACATGATAATAATATTTTTAAATTACATGATTAAAAGAATTTTATGTTATAGTAGCTGTGCCCCTCGGTTTTACCCGCTACGGAGGGTCTTTGCATGATGTTGAATATTACCTTCCTCAAGAATTGAGGATAAACATTCTTCCAAATCCGACTGGTACTACCAGAGATAGCGTGCTTAAACAAACATACTCTTCAGAAGTATTATATTAGTACCTAAACCATGTAAGTCTGACAAGCAGTCTTACCTAGGGCCCGTCTAGGGGTATCGTGTTGCCCAGTAACTAGGTTGTGGAGGTTAGATATGCAGTCGCTCCATGTAAATTCAAATCCCGGTGAGACTGGAAGCCGACCCCAACTTAGTTGGGAAAAGGCTAGGCAGATGATGATGACTATAACCATGTAATATAGCTACAAAGTTCAAAGTAATTGGCACTACAAAATACTGCTTGTTACTAAGTACAAAACATTTTGTACTGACAAATTCACGCTTTAGGTAAACAAAGAACCGAGCCTGTTAGTCAATATAGTGCAATACAAGTACTTTAAACCGACCCACTTGGCACTCTCCAGCATGTTTTTATAGCCAGTACAGTCATAAAAAGATACCAACGTTCATACAAGTACCACTTGACCGCAGGCCTAATGAATCGACACATTGAGATGCGGAAAATAAAATAGGTATCAACAGCAAAAACTGCTGTGATGATGTTGGGGTGGGAACTAGTGAGAACAATATACATAACCATGTCTATTAAATTCTAACACATTTGGACAATTTACATCTCGGCATCATCGGCGTAGCGTCAATATGGCGTGGCAAAGCGTCTACGCAGCGTGAATACGCGGCGTAGCGGTTCGTCTACGCAGCGCTAGCGTAGACGAACCGCTACGCCGCGTTGACTATGCTACGGCTAAGCTGTTCAAACGGCGTAAACGTGACGTAAACGTAAGCTTATAAGATGCAAGCATGGTACAGAGATATGATTTATAATAAAATAAATAAAATAAAATTGTTTATTTCAGACTAGGTATGTCCATATTATGTTAGTAACAAATTAATTATCTTAAGACTAAGTTAGTAGTAGTTATAAGGATTTAAAATACAATTGAAATGAAAATTAAAATGATAATTAAAATTAAAATAACTTGGCCAAAAATAAATTTAATGGGAATTGTTAATGTGGACTAATGCAAATAAATAATAAATTAAATTGAATTGGTTTATGTCAACACGGAATAGAATTAATTACGCAGCCGCACACTAAGAAAAATGTTATCAGGAAATATGTAAATTTGGGGGAGAGCAAAAACAAATCTCTAAAACTTACTTTATTTTTTAGTCAGTTTTTCTGTTCTCTCTTTTTTATACTTAATAAGCCTACGCTTGACTCGTACCCTGATTACCCGTACCTGTTTTTGTGCATTGCTGAGGTTTAAGATCGAGCGCGGTTGCCTAGAAAAATCAATTCACACTCGGTTTAAAGACCGTAGTTCGTAGGGAATATGGATATTAAAAGTCAATTATTAAAATTTCCTATGTTCGTCTCATATGTATAATACGCTAGTAACAATAATAGCAGTGACACACCCGATAACATGACCTGTTAATGTACTCGTAGTTGCTCGTAAATATTAATAAAATCCCCATAATGGTGTTTATAAGGTAAATACATGTAAATATTGTTTTATATATAGTAAGTGCAAGAGATGTATGGAAGAAGAAGACATGCTGCGCCGACCCCAAATGAAAAATTTGGATAAGGGCAAGAGGATGATATAGTAAGTGCAAAGAGTAAAATTAAAATTGCGTTTCATTACCTACCAACAACATACGATAATGTTATATCCTCGATACACGTTCTAAAAGTTTGAATTCATCATAATCTTAATATATATATTTCTTGTGTGCGTGTGTATGTGACTGAACTCCTCCTAAACGACTGGACCAATTTTGATGAAATTTTTTGTGTGTGTTCCTGGAGATTCGAGAATGGTTTAGATTCACAATTGGACCCGGTAGGTGGCGCTGTACGGGCAGGACGACGTCTGTTCGGTCCGCTAGTTTCTTATATAATTATACGAGAATGATTATCCATTGTTACGATTGTGTTACAATTTCTATGCAGTATTTAAATAATTACATATATTAAAACGAGAAATAGACAAATAGAACTGTTACATTTGACACTATCAGTGACAAAACAAAGCACGACATTTTGAACTGAATTAATATTATGCTACATTCACAGATATTTTACGTCTGATTTAGCATCACAGTTGTCTTTATTCTTGATGTCATAAAGTTGATAATGGCTTGCTGTCAGATGTAAATTAACTGTGACAGGATTGTATCTGTCATCTTGGCATATTGGCAGCCGTGCCACAGACTTGATTATTATCAAGATAAGGGCTCCTATGTAGCATATTGTATGTACCTAGAATAGGTCACGATCAACTTAAGTACACTTGACATCAACATAAGTTTGTCCTTTTGTTCAGTAGTTCGTAGAAGTGTGGTATTAATAAGCAGTACCTACAATTCACTTCTTCTATTTGGTGGTTAAATAAGGAAAGACATCCTGTTTTTTTCCAAAACCATATTTTAACCAGAAATTGTGACTTTCCTGTTTCATATAAATATAAATACACTAGCTGTGCTCCAAGATGTCAACCACTTGAACCTTCCTCAAGAATTGGGCCATCAAATGCAAAAAGATGTTTCAAATCCGACTGTCAGTTCCAGAGATTAGCGCTTCACGCGTTCGCGCGAACTAGCGATCCACGCCGTCTTCGCCCGTGACAAATTATACACAAAAACCTTTCTCGTTTCTCACTCTTTCTTCTGGTGAAACCACATGAAATTTGGTTCGGTAGTTTTTGAGTTCATTGCTTACAGACGCAGCGGTGATAGTGATAAATTATAACAATCAACATATAACATCATGCCTGTATCACTCAAAGGGTTGCGCAGAGGTACTATATTTACAAACCTGCAGTACACCCATTTCTACAGTTCAAAAAAATAAGGCAGGTTAGACTTCTCTGTTTTTAAAAACATCATGTTTCAAGTGATGACTTGTCTTTGTGGTTAAAGTACTTATATACAATTTAATGCGGTTAAATTAGTCTGTCCTACTCATGTTTAATACGCAATATTAAAATCTACATATTATGTTATCGAATCGACACCGAAAACGAATTTACAAAAACATCGCGACCTGTCGATGACGTATACTTTCGCGAACAACTCGCCTTGAACCGGTCGGTAGGTACCTACATAACTTACCTACATTACAAGTGAAAGTAGAAGCTTCATTGGCAATGATCTCACTTGCGTCCCAAGATCACTGTCGCAAGAAAGTACGCACATAAATCGGAATATTGTCGCTACCAACTCGCCTGCAGCATTTTATTGAAAATTTATAACCTTACTAGCTCCGCCGCGCGGTGTTACTCGCAATTAAAAAGACAACTCAACATGAGACGATATGCAATTCTCACGGGAATATACCGACTATTTTCTAAACTAATATTGTACAGAGGAAAATTGTGATTGTTGGTATGTTTGTAATGAATAATCTCATAAACTACTTAACAGAATTTAAATTGAATACAAAAAAAAAATTGATTTAATAAAATTTTTTCACCTGTAAATAGCTACATTATCAGTGAGTAACATAGGCTATATTTTATTTCCAAACATCACTTTAAAGGTAACGAACCGCTGGCAAAGTGCTAGAGGGAAATAAATTAGTCTACATATGTAAATGTTAATCCAGGGCATGAGCTTCCTACATTACAAATTTCATCCAAATCCGTTCTGCCGTTTCAGCGTAAACGAGTATGAAACATACATACTCACAAAGACACACATTACGACAAACTTTCGCATTTAAAATACTTATAAGAGCGATGTAATACCGTTTTATTTTATAAATATCTTTATTTCATCTTTTTATTAGGTACAACGAGAACATACCAACTAATTTCACTTACCGCCATCATATTTTTTGTCCGGTGTGTGTTTTTGGGTCGACTACCAACTTAACAATGAAATTGAATAAGTACCGGTTTATTGTAATTTTCTGTTTGCATTTTTTATAAGTATCAAAATTGTTTACCCACTCCGACTCCAAGCAACATTCGGAATAAGAAAGTAGATACGAATAATTTTGAAGAACAAAATATTACATGGGACGTCAGCCTAACCAGCTATAGACCACACTGTCATGATCGAAGATGGTGGAATAACAAAACGGGCAATAAAATTTCGTGAGCATTAACACAATTTCATTAAGTATTTTCGTAATTTCAAGTTAACGTTAAGTTTACGAGCAAATCACCTATTAAGTTAACGCGCGATAACCATTAAAAGCCTCTATAAAACGCAAGCTATTAAACTTAAATGTATAAATGACGAATTCGTGACAGGAATTAGGAAGTAAAAGGTATAAAGTGAGAGAGTCTATAATACCGAGCGGACAGGCAACTCGCTCTTGACCAATAGCGAATTGTTGAGAAACTCGGTTTATTCAAGTATCGAGACAATTAGCGGTTTTCACACTAATATTATGAATGCGAAAGTTGTATGCGTGTGTGTATGTATGTTTGTTACTCCTTAACACAGAAACGGCTTGACGGATTTGGATGAAAGTTGTGTAGAATGTAGCTCATACCCTTTTCTTTTTAAGGATGGGAAATCATCCAACGACTTCTCCCGGTCTGGGTGGAACGGGAGGTGTCAGACTATTACTGACTAAAACCCATCCGTGTTCCGTCCTTGTTTTTTATGTTCCAGGGTCACGGAAACTCTTTCGAACATCCCGCAACCCTAGTTGGCTTCGGCCACGTCAATTCTGCTGGCGTAGCTCGTACCCTGGACCGTCAGCTGCTGTATAAACCGATAAAGTGGAATATTCCCGTGGGATTGTCGAATGGTTTCTTAATGACTTTTTAATAGAGGCTAGCTCGGGGCGCAGCTATTGTGTTTTATAATTGTGGTGTCTGTGGTACCCCCAGTATTGTCATTTACTTGTTAAACCGTGAAGCATTGATTTTTGAGGTCATGCATGAGAATACTTATCATACTTTCACTCGCTTTGTTGAGTCTTTTGCTTATTTTACGTTCAATCTAGCGTCTGTAAGAAATATTTATTTTGTCATGAACCGAATAATATTCTTATTTGCGCACTCATTTTGACGGTCAAGGTTTCTTGATATTTGTGTCAATTTTTTTGTTTGTTTCTTTTTTAAATAAAACGCTGCCCCACACTAGGAATTCGAATTAATTTGGTTTTTGTAAAAACGTCTTTAGTATGTACCTTGCTCTCTTTCTAAACAGCGATCAAACTGTCAAGCGCGTAAACTACTGTGATTGGTTGAATTAAATTTCAGCTTGCGTTTAATTTAGACGTGTTTTTTGTTGTTGTACGAGTATTTTCCTTCAACAACCTTCTGATTTCATACACTATGGTGTATAAAATCAAAAGCTATGATCAAACAAACAAGCAGAACTTATTCTTTATTTCAAGCAGTATATAACTACCATTCAGGTACCTGTTACGTAAATATGTACATGGCTATAAATAACATCATTAAAAAGCTTCCTTATCCATTCAAATAAGACCGAATTCTGTGCCTAAAAAACAATATTGCCTACCATAGACACCTACAAAAACTGCACGGTTTCGCTTCTTATTTGCCGAGGTCAAATAAGTACCAAGTGCGTAACACTAAGTCATCAACGGACCACAATTGTTTGTGGTTTCGCATACCGTGACACCAAACTGGTACAAAATGTACTACGGCATAGTTTAATGGTGTGTATATACCAACCATAGCTTTCGTTTGCCTTCAAACATGGTATTTTTCCTCTATTTGTAGGTATACAGAGGTTTGATCAAGATGATGCTATTGAGAGTATGATTACGACTAAGTACAGACGCCAGATGTCATGATGGCCCAGTGGTTTAGGCCTCGCCTCTTGTGCACGAGGTTGTGGGTTCAAACCTGGGCAAGTACCAATGTGAGTTTTTCAATTCATATTTACTTTCTAAGTTTATCTTGGACATCACTGACATCGGTGAAGGAAAAACATCGTGAGGAAACCTGGACTTACATATGTAATTAATATAAGTCTGAAATCGCCAACCCATCTTGAGCAAGCGTAGTGATTAACGCTCATGCCTTTTCTGTATGAGAAGAGGTCTTTGCCCTGCAGTGGGACAATAATAGCCTGTTACTTTTACAGACGCCAGCACATCAATCTATTCCAAACTGTCAAATTTTCTCAATGGAAATACTTTTGTAATTAGGAACTATGAAAGAAATTTGACAGATTGGGGAAGCTTTATGTGCCCTGTACATAATATGCTATTTTAAATAGGACAAAAAATTGAGATTACCTATTGCATTAACCTTATCAAGACGTACCCAAGGAATTAAAGCGACCGCTAAATCACCCGTATCAATGATAGGGTGCCCCATGGCAGTGGTGTATAGTTACTAACAAGGGCCTAATTTTATTTTGCAAGCAAAAACCATAGTTCTTATTAATCCTTTGATTTCTGTACAAATATAAGATATTTGTGTGACTTTAAAGATAAAGTCCCTGTAGCTTGAACTCTTAAAAAGGCTTCACGCTACAGAATTTGCAAAAACTTGAGAATAACCGCCCCGGTTATTCTCAAGTTTTTGCAAATTCTCTATTAAAATCACACATAAAATCTTAACTATCCGAGTCAGCTAGCTACAATGTTCTATTTTGCTTTGCTCGCTCTTCCTTTCAAATGGTAAGATCTATTAAAATTCCGAGTTTGGGTGTTATTTTATTTATTTTGCAATAAAACAGTTTAATTTGTACTACTGATGACGCGCAGTTCTGTAATAATCACGTTCAACTGTCGTTTATTGTCTTATAGTAAACATCATAAGGTTTAATAAAAAATGGAAAACAATCAATACAAACAGACAATATAACTGCATAAGTAATCCTCAGAATACACAAACAAATGCACGTCGGTCATCGGGCTATTGTTTTTATTGCATTTTTTATTGCATTAAATGCAATTGAACAGTTAAGAATGCAATTAATCAAGTTGTTAGTCGTATCACTTGATTGTTCGTTGTATCATAATTAGTTTTTTGTCCCAGACATTTAAACAAATGCTCTACGATTCCATTAATCAATATTATTGCTTATGTACGTTTCTTTTTATAGCTACTGTATTCTGTTATTACGAGATAAAGTGTAAACTGTGTAAGTGTAAAAAAAAAAAAAAAAAAACTATACATCGCGCATCTTCTTGACATACATACATACATAAACTCACGCCTTTTTCCCATGGGGGTAGGCAGAAAATATAAGAACGCTACCTGCTACGATCCTTACATACGAATACTCCTTTTGCTTTGTTTACGTTCATACATCTGGTCATACACACACGCCGATTTCGAAAACTACGCAATATTTCATACAATTTTCTTTATCAGTTCATTTTATTTAAACAATGTGGTTTTTTCAACAACCACATATCAACAAACATAACATTTCTTACGCTCTCGTAGGTAACTAATAAAACAATCTAGTAAGTTGATAATCTGAGAACTTTCTCTGATCGTAATCTGGGTACATTTATCTCCGTACGCATAACGACGACAACGATACGTAAAGAATTTTATTGCTTAGTAGATTTAATTATGTTTAAGGTTTCTTAAGCATAATTAAATCTACTAATTAATTTAGGATCAGCTGTTATTCGTTTGAATCACAGCTGATCTTAAATTAATTTTATTTCTAATGATAATACTTGTCTGTTACTATCTCATCTAGTGCAATGAGTATTTTCCCATTAAATAAGGAATAAGAATCGATGACTGACGGACATCTAATTTTTTCTTAGTTATCATCCCATTTAGTAGTGGCCACTAATCTCACTACATGCTGGTACTTACTTCAACGATGTCAATGATGTCTAAACTTAGAAATTACTTTTGAGATAAAAAAAGTCACAGTAGTGAATACTTGCCTGAATTTTAAGAGAGACGGTAGGCCATCTCGACATCCCAAATAATTTTATATACATACATACTTATTGTTTTAATATAATTAGCTATAACAATTGCATAGTAACACAGAGCCAATTACAATTGTAGATAGAGTTAGATAGAGAGATATTGTTTTCAAACGTTATTAAAACCTCCGTTTGAAGCTACTGGTTGAGTCCGTTTGACTACTATCTCACCACATCTCACCTCGTGCAGTAAAAGCTGTCTCAATACCGCTTCTCAACGATATAGCGCTCTCGAACATTACTCGCTTTCACAAGCTAGTAAATAACGTACTAACTGGTCAACTGACTTACGCATATAACCGAACATTGTAAGGTTACTATGGCCATGAATCGGAGAGCAACATAGGCCACTCCTCAAGGACATGGCAGCAATTCTAATTACAGTACAAATAATACGTTTAGCACTCGAGTCTCTTGCTTACTTTGGTAACGAAAATGTCCAAATTTCATCGGCATAGAAACTAGAAAGGAACGATTACGATAAGATTGGTCTGTAAAGGTTACCAAACTGTAGTAATAGCAGCCACCCGTGACTTCCTCTGCGTATATATCTAATACATTATAGCCTATGTGTTGTTCTAAAGTATAGGCTACTAAAGTACGAGTTTGTTTTTAATTTTGCCCCACACTAGGAATTTCTCTTGTATCGTGGGTGCGTTTTCAAACATTTACAGTCACATACACAACCAGCCAGACCAGGAAAAACTACCTGTAGGCCATACAAATATTTGTTCCGTGCATCGAACCTGCGACACGCGGCGTAGCAGTCGATCGCTCAGCCAATGCACCAACCGTGTCATCGAAAGTTCAATGGAGTAAGTTGACAGAACGATTGTCACATAAAACACTGAGAAATGCACTATAGTGGTGCATTAGGTAATAAAATAAACAGCAAAGGTAATGTACTAAACCGTCCTAGAATCTACTTATTAGGTTATTTCTTACGGCACACCAGTTACTTTTCATATTTTAGTATCTTAGATGACAATAAATTCTGTCAAGCTACACCAAATAATTAAAATCGTACTACTTAAGTATAGCACTTCGGGACTTTGTTATCGTGGATTTCATAATATTCCCTTCTAACTTTAACATCCCTCCACCCCCTTTAAAGCGTAGTTTTGAAAATAATATATTGCCAATGTTACTCTTAGATAATGTAGATTTTTAAATATTATTATCTTTAAATCGGTGCAATAAATAGTTTTGAGTTTATCCATTACAAACAAACAAAACATTAAAAATAAAATATGTAGTTGTAACTTATTAAATAATATAATCAATTGATGTCTTCCTAGACATCAATTGATTATATTATTTAATAAGTTGCCTCTACATATAAAAAGCGCTATCTACTCAAGCTTCTCTAAAAAGCAACTAAAACGTTGCCTTTTGAATAAGGGTCATTATGCTGTTGAGGATCTATAACGCAGTTCCTATTTGTTGTTGTATAGATGCATTGTTTTAATATTTTAGCGTGTTTTGTTTTCGTTTTTTTCTCCTTATGTAATTTTTATTTTAATTGTCCATGTAATTTCAGATACAATGTACTTATTGTTCATGAATAAATAATTGAATGATTTAATACTACAAAAAATCATAAAAATGCTTTTAATGTTTTTGAGTGAAAGAGTAACAAAACAATCCATAAATCCTCAGAAATAGTTTAGAAGAACTGAGACCTAAAGTGATACTCTATCAAGTAAGACTCTAGAGACTCCGAGCGCGTTTATACAGACAGGCACAAACAACGACTTTACCTAATACATTTAAACGAGAAATTCTTGTATATATGTGTGCACATACATATATAATGTGTATCTCAGAAACGGCTTAAACGATTTTCATGAAATTTAGTATGCAGTGGGTTTCGGAGGAGATAAGTCGATCTAGCTAGCGGTCATTTTTACGTCGTTTAATCCGAGTGAAGCTTGGTCATCCAGGTACTTTTTATGATATGCATAGATCAATAAATTCCATCCAAATCTTTGTCAATATCGCCTAGCAGGCATTATTGCCTTTTATTTTTTATGACGTTGATAACTTGCACTTTCAGTTATTATAACGGAGTAGTCTAAGCTCTCTGATAAAGTACTGTAAAAGTTTAACCTTGTCTGACATTGCTCAAGTAGTAGATTTCGTGATACGGTACAGTACACTTCTAAAAATTGCTTCATAATCATATACTTTTTAAGATAGCTGCAATAATGGCTATCTTAATTAAGCTGGCCAGTGAGCATTTCACACGAGATTTAATTTAAGGTTGCTGCTCCATACTTACTATTACTTACTTACTTCATCATAAAACTTGACATTTACGGTTTGTAAAGCGATACTTTGTCCTTCAAGTCAGATAGGTGAAAGTTCAATAAACAATGGCACATATTCTAGAACGATGCTAAAGAATTTAAAATTAGAATCGAATGAAAATAGACAAATGTGAAACCTGACAGGTTTGCCTATTTATACAAAGTTTTGGAATATCTACGCATAGTTTGCGATAAAATAAGAAGTTAATTTTAACATTAATAATTAATTAGGTACAGGTTTTTGTTAGTAGTAATTGTTACTTTAGAATGACTGATATTGGGATCAAAGAGATTTTCTGTGTTGTTGCCAAGCCCGTGTGTTACAGGGTGTCGAAACGCTGGAGAAAATATAAAACATTTGCAAGTTGCAGCTATTGTTAAAAAATTAAGTTACTTAAACGTGAATCGGTCCCGTCGTCAGTCTCCAGTATTTCGTCGAATGTCAATCATTGGATCAAAATTAAAAAAAAAAATCTACAAGGCTCAAAATAATAATTGGGTATCGGAAAAAATAGCTTTATACATTAGTAATGTTAACATACTTCCTATAAAATATTAATCATACTAATTCATGACTTGCACTTTGACGTAAACAAGTTTTTGTGTAATCATGAATTGAAACAATAAATAAAACAGCACTATAATAAACTAGCTTTTTCATAAAAAAAAATGATGAATTACTTTTTGGAAAAAACTAAGATTAAATCACAGGCACACAGCAGATAGTAAAAAAAGTATGTTGTTCTACTCGCGATTTTTCTGTAAAGAGTTTTTAATTGACGATCGTCATCTATTCTGTAGTGTCGTAAGAAATCATGGTCGGATAGTTTATAATGATTTATTTCTATTTTGTTTGATCAACGATTGCTGAATGTTCATTGCAACGAGAGGTCGCAAGAAGTTTTTGAGTAGCACCATGCAAACATTGCTCAAGTTCTGTCTGTTCCCACAATCAGTAACTTCGGTCGCAATCAAGTAGACAATATTGTGAAAATCTATAGATAAAGCAATTTGTACAAGTATTTATTAAAATACTATTCTTTATTATCTTTCCTAATAAGCAGAGGGTTTACTCTAGTTACTCGTAATACCTAATTGAAATTTCAAGTTAGAAATTAGTTTTGTTTTAGTTAAAAAAAAAAACAAAAATCGTTGCCCACCCTAGTTATTTCTCCTGTGTCGTGGGCACGTTTACCAACATTTAAACTCACATACTCAAACAGCCGGACCCAGAACAACTACCTGTAGGCAATGCAAATATTTGTTTCGTGCGGCAATCGAACATACGACACGCGGCGCAGTTGTAAATCGCCACTGTGCCAACTTGTTCCTTGATAGATTGCTGAGCATCTAGTATTGAGAAGAGATAGTTTGCCTCCCTAGTTAGTTTTCCCGTCCCTGCTGTGTTATTTAAATAAATAAAATAAATTTACTTTGGTTTATGTGATAACAATATTGTACGCTTTTTCTCTACTTACATAACAAAAATAATAGAATAAATAGTCATTTATTTATTTTTATAGGTAACTTCACAGCTGACAGGTGGTGTAAAAAAATGTGATTTCAAACATTACACCTATGACAAAGTACTTACCTACACAACATAATTGATAAAAACCTTTTATGTTAATTACTTATAATAAGTTGTGGCAAAAAAAGCTTTTTTTTGTGCTGATGGTTTGCCTTGAACTGCAGGTTAATACTAGTTGAAGCTGGATAAATCCAAAACTTGTCTTGAGTAAGGTCTTGTCTTAGTTTTACATTATCGTGCAGCCAGTATGTGTTAGGTTAGGTTGTGGGTGTCTTAGATGTCACGAGGGAGAGTCAGACACGTCACTCCCCCCAATCGACCTGAAGAGTCCTGTAGAGTGGGCCGGCAATAGCCTGGGGTTGCGGAAGGATCGTACGTTCCCGCGACCCCTGGTGTAGGTGTGAGATGGAACCGGCGTTCCATGTGTCGGACTCTTGCAGACTGAAAACCACCCACCGGGGTGGTTTTCAGTCTGCAAGAGTCCGACAGACCTCTGTCTCCCCAGGGCGGAGGACATACATGAGGATTTTCCATATCGGATCAAAAACAAAAAGGTTATGTTGTGGCCTGTATGGGGCCTTCATCAGGGGATCCAGGCATTCTGAAATAGGTCTACCTGCCGGACAATCAACACTGGCCGTTTTATATTCTGCCGGAGCGCCCAAATAGAATACAACAGTGATCCTGGGGCGCCCCATCTACGGCGATGATGGCCTCCCCTGTGTTTTTAGTGAGTAGGTCTGGGTCCTTTCCCAGAAATCTCACATAACGTCCCGGGCTCCCCCGAGTTCGGGCGTATGCATTAGCATTTTCAAAGGGTCAAAAAATAAATAAAAAGGTTATGGCCAGTATACGTTTTATCGTTCTATTATATCGTACGTTCCCGAGACCCCCGGCGTAGGTGTGATGGAACACCGGGTTGGTTTTAGTCAGAGTCTGACAGACCTCTCCGCGATAGCATTTTGATAAGTAATTTTTTTAAACGTTTTAATTGACGTTCAAAAAGTGCTGGTTCTCAGCCTAATAAAACGTGTTTATTTTGAATTTTGAAAATTCGGTGGCCAATTTTTTCACTAACCCGGATCTACCAATCCATGTTAATAATAAAATGGCTATGAAATATTATGATAATACATGAATATATTATATATATTCATCTATTTTTATTTGGGTCCGAGTAAATTGGATTTATTGTGATCCTTTTCGTAAATCTTTATTTTCTTGTTTTTTTTTAGTCATTAGTTCTGAAACGCTAATATACTAAATGCTTTGACTTTTTGAAAATAACCTGTGAATTGAGTAGGTAGATATTTTATATGAATCTCTTTTTTCGTTTGTTCAATTAATTACTGAAACATCAATAATACACCAATTAACTCATCGGCGACTAACTATTTTTTGGTTCTAAATATTATCTTGTAAATGTAGTTTTAGATTTATCGTGGAGTCGGTTAAATTAACTAAAGCTCTGTAGAATCTTTAGCGGTCAGGTATCTATTATTAGATACGCTCGCTATGAATAACTAATTTCACGGTTTTAGATTTCGAGGAAAATATTCAAAATCAATAATGTTTTCAAAACTTGTTTGAACATCACACCGTCCATCTAGCTAGACTCTAGTTCCTAACCAGGTGGGCTCGCTCCACTTGGGACGGAGATTGAACCACTAGAGGGCTAAATAGCTCCCAAAATTGTATTTATATTAAAATTATACATACAATTATATAAAGCCAAAAGGTACGCCTGCGACGCAGGAGGTTGCGGTTTCGATTCCCGCCAAGGGACAAATGTTTGTACGATCTACAAAAATTTGTTCCGTGTGTTCTGGGTATTTATTATATATAATAAAAAATATGTATCTATGTAATGTGTCGTATTAAGTATATCAGTCATGTAGTACCCATAACACAAGCTCTGCTTAGCTTGGGGCTATATGATGCTGTGTGGATTGTCCAGCATTATTTATTTTTATTTTATTTATAACTAGCGGCCCGCTCCTGCTTCGCACGGGTATAAAATATATATTATACATATAAACCTTCCTCTTTAATCATTCTATCTATTTAAAAAAACGTCATCAAAATCCGTTCCGTAGTTTTAAAGATTTAAGCATACATAGGGATATAGGGACAGAGAAAGCGACTTTATTTTATACTATGTAGTGATGATTGATATTGTTGGTAGGTATTAGATAAAATTGTCGTGATACCAAAAACCCCTAAGTAACAGTGGGTCAGTGACCTGCATGCAATTAGATTATATTATCTACTTGTTGTCATTGCGCACATTAGGCGCATTTCAGCACATTTGGCTTCCTTTTAGTGTTACCGTAACAGACGTGGAGGTGTTACGACCCTCCCGATTTTGGTTGTAAGTTTAGTGTGCGTTTGGTAAAATGTTGAGAGCCACTGACAGGGATATTCCTATGTTATCAGGTCACTTATCATGCTTACAAATGTTTGCCAACACCAGGAATTACGATCATAGATATTAAAATTAAATGAAGCAGGAAATTTCAAAGCATTCTTATCGCAATAACAAATCATTGTCCGTAAACAAGATTTGTTTTTTTTTGTTCGCACCAAAAATACAACGCGAAAAATTCCGCTGCTCAATGACTGAGAGCCCTTTTGCCCTTATTTCGTCATTGATGTACCTATGTAAGTACTGGGCCGCTGGTATTGTTGTAAAATTGCTAAACTGACACACAACGATATGAGCGAAGACGAGGCTTATTACCAGAGGTCGGAATTAGGTAAAGTTATTTATGTACTTACACTGATTTCATACGTGGATATGCCTCAAATCCCGGGATTAATTATAAAGACCGGAAAAATCCCGTGATTTATTAAAAAAAAAAGTAAAATGAATAACATTTACTTTTACACAATTTAAACCATCCGACATCGGATGTTCGAATGCCTTATCTATCTCTGAGGTTTTTATTATTATTTATTTGTAATATTGTTGGGCACACGGGATTGTATTATAAATACCGGGAAATCCCGGGAAGATCCATATTAATATCAACATTTCGATGCAAGTACATAAATAATTCTACCTAATTCCGACCTCTGCTTATTACAGTGAACACTAAGATCTAAAGACGTTAATTTTTCAAGGAAAATCAACCTACGTATACAATGTATTAAAGGACATTATTAGACGTAGGTCAGTGATAAATAAATCTAATATTAAAACTTTAAACACTATTTATTTCTTAACAATATACGGTGAAGAACCTATCCTATTGTATATGAAATTCAAATCAGCATATATATTTTTTTGGATCAATACCCCTGTTATGTTATAAATATTAATATAAACTTTAAATGCAAACAAATGCCAAGTAATGAGCAAAAACAATACGGATATTAGTGTTAGAAATACAAATAAACAGCTCGTATCTTACATAGGATTATTATTTATATACAAAAAGAGTTAACAATGAATTTGTTGGTAATAATGGTAATGACATCATTGCGGTAGGCATGTGATGTATTCTAGGAGAATAAAATGGTAAAGGTAATAAGCTCTATTTTTACGATCGCCATCCATTCTGGGATTTCTTAATCAACATCATACTTCTGGGGTCGGCGCAGAATGTTTTCTTCTTCCATACATATTTTCGTCATCTCAAGAGTCACCTGGGTCTGTGAGTCTGGGAGTTCTTAAATATTTATTAATATTATATTGATAAACGGAAATTAATTACGTTTCCTACCTCGTGTGTACATTATCGTACAATATAAATACAAAACAATACTGTACGTCGTAGATAGATCACGCATTTAGTAATTCGTGATAGCATTTATCAGTTTCACAACATTAACGTATAGAAATATTGAACTGTGAAACGTTTCAATAATATACCTAGATACGCAAAAACGTGTCCTTGAACTACAATCTGTGTGTATGTACCTTTCAGTACATACATACAGAAACTCACGACTTTTTCCCATAGGGTTAGGCAGAAACTACATAACGCCACCTGCTGCAATCCTTACATACTCCTCTTGCTTCAGTTACGGTCATACATCTGGTCGTGGTTGCGAGTACTACGCACCTGACCTTTTTAAAGAACGTCACCAATAAGGTCCTTGTGTCTTTCTAGGGCATCCCCTCCCGGCGTTTCCGCTTACATCTGCCTTATAAATTTTGTGTATAAACGCAATAACTTAAATGCGCAGAGAATCGAACTTTCTCGATACTTGTTTTGCGAAAGTGCTGTCACGCACTTCACGCACACAGGCAGCAATCGTAGGTAGGTAGGTGTATATGGTTAACCGCACATTCTTGGTAACAACTATTTGACATTGGCCTGAATGTTTTTGTGGTTCAAGTGTTAATACTGCCGTTGCTTTATCTTAACGTGGCTCGTGGATTAGGGTTACAGGGTTCACCAAAGGAAAGGCTGTTATAACGGAAGGCATACGAGGACACACAAAACTAAGGAAATATAAAAACTGTGAGAAACTAGGGGTTTCAGTCAAGTGGTGTTTTATTATTATTTATTTTATTAAAAAGGAAAGCTTTAGTGATGAAGTAGTATAGTTTTCTTTTTGTTAAACTTTCCTACATCAAGATCCTGATTTTAAACTGAAAGCGAATGACAGGTAAGCAGCTCGGTGATAGCGACTTTAAAAAAAAAATGGGGTTTTTTTTCGGGTCTAAAATGGCTCTCCATTCCCAGTTCAATTCAATTCAAAGTCTTGGAGAATTATTGATTTTTGCTTGGCTTTCTCCCACAGTATTTGTCTTTAAAAGTCTTTGGGAAATAAATGGGTTGCTGTATTTAGCGCAACGAGTTAAATTAATTAATTATGCGTAAAAAAATGTATCTTGTTCACAATTTAAATTAAAAGTAAATTAGTATAAATAACTCGTTTATACGTCAATTTGATATTTTCTAGCCGACTATTTTGAGAATGTATAATGACAGCTAGTTTTCAAAATGTTTTAAGAATTATAAGAGGTAAAAATAACAATAAGAAAAAGTAATTATATTTGCTCAAACATGTGTATACATAGAGAATTAAGATAATAAATGCGTGGTGGCTCACGACATGTCTGCTATTTCTCCTGGCGTGCAAATATTATAAGCACAATTATTATTATTGATTCAATGATTTTTAAATTTACACTTATACATTAGATATCAGTCACAGTTACACAAATTTCTTATATTTATCGAAGACATTACAGTTATCACAATGCAGATTGGGTGAATGAAGGTACAGGTGTGTACACCTTATGTGAGCAAGAGGAGTTTTTATGCCCATCAAGTATAACAAAAATTGCCTTTTTTTTATAAATTTCAAATTCAGATCCCAGATTTCTAGGACAATGACTATGCTGTAGATTTTGTATCTGTGTTACTAGCTAGTTTTAAATACTTTTTAATTGTAATCTGTGGAGAACGTAGTGCGTAGCATAATTTTTCAAAATGTATATTTAAGATAATAAGTCTATATCTTATTTTGCTACTGTTCGTTTTTACTTAAATAAATAAAATAAAATAACATTCCGATGACATAAATGTTTTGTCGGCTCGGCTAGGAATGCAACTCTCAGTTCCCTATTCAGAAAATGATTCCGTTTTTAGCACATCACATTCCAGATCATTGCAATGGCGGTCCAGTTATCTTCATATCACATTTCGCAACGTCCTGTCAGTCCCAATACGTTTACTGTTACGTTTTACAATACTTATAAGTATTAGACGCTTTTACTGGTTGTAAGATCTAAGATGTAATGGCATGCTGCTGCATTTTAAGATAATAAAAATACTAGCTGACCCGGCAAACGTTATTTTCCCATATAGAAGTTGATGATAGAAGGATGAAAATTAATTAATCATATAAAAATAAAAACAAAATTTAATGTCTAAAAAATAAAAATTAGGGGTGGACCACCCTTAACATTTAGGGGGAAGATAAATGGATGTTTTCCGATTCGCAGATACCGATATTCACAAAAAAAATCACGAAAATCGGTCGAGCCATTTCGGAGGAGTTTAATTACAAACACCGTGACACGAGAATTTTATATAATTAATTAGAATCTACCTATGTAATTGTATTAAGTATATCAGTCATCTAGTACCCATAACACAAGCACTGCTTAGCTTGGGGCTAGATCCCATGATCAATGCACGCAGCAAATTGTCACTTCGGTGCAAGATGCGGCTCTACACCACGTGCATCAGGCCTATTATGACCTACGCGTGTGCCATATTCGCACATGCAAGGCCTTCCTATATCCATAGGATGCAGGTTTTACAGAACCGTTTTCTCCGTCGAGCCACGGGAGCCCCATGGTTCGTTAGGAATGTTAGACTCCACGTAGATTTAAAAATCCCCACCATCAAGCAATTCATGAAGCGTCTTACTGGGCGCTTTTTCGAATCAGCCGAGCGACACCCAAACCCACTTGTCGTCTCGGCCTCCCAATACTTCCCTACCAGAATTGGTAAGATTCGCCGCCCAAGGCATACCCTAGTCGAGCCAGACGACGAAACAACCGTCATCCAGGAGAGCAGTAGGGAAACTAGCACTCTTAGAAAATACACAAGAACAAACCGACCCACATTCCGGCCTCGCCGACGAGGCCCGCGACGCGTGACGCCCTAGTTAGTTAAATGTAAATTCAATCTTTAGATTCTACAAGGCCAGCCCGCGTAGCTGAGTCAGTAGTATAAAAACCCCCCGACATAATAATAACGAGACCCAGCCTTTGTTTTTGTTAAGAATTCAACGACGCCCTAAGCCGAGGTCCGAGCCCCACAGGGGGCGCCCTTAGCGAGCGGTCGTTTAAATGTAACTTTTAGTTAGCCCTGGCTGGGGGCCTTCTTGTAAGGTCACCACAGGATCGACCGGTTAAGCAGTAAACAGCCTTATAGTGCTGATCTGCGAGTGGCCCTACCTAAAAAAAAAAAAAAAAAAAAAAAAAAAAAAAAAAAAAAAAAAAAAAAAAAAAACTTGGGGCTAGATGATGCTGTGTGGATTGTCCAGCATTATTTATTTATTTATTATGAATCATTGCCTGTTATAAAATGCATTGATGTATCTTTTTGTTCTATTAGTACGTACTATCCATATGATTTTGTAGTTCAATCCTAGACTTTGTACGATGAGTCAAACTTGACCTCAGTAACAAAATAATTACTCATTTATTCACGTTTTTTACTTTTTGCAGCTAGTTAGATCGTTTATGTGTATTAAACGATGATTCTTAATACAAGGGAATAACTATAGCGTTTCCTGTAGCAGTGTATCCCAAATATATTAGCCTGCAATCAATATTTAACATGCATGAATTGAATAATTAAATAGTAAACTAACAAAAACAACAGTAAAATAATCAGTTAGAGAAACAAAATCAGTTTGTGTAAATTAGCTTTTATTTTTTGTTGATGGATTGTGTCAAGAACCAAGTGGAAAGGAGAATTTTTAATCGATGAATTTAATTTAAATATTTCACAGGTTGGTCTGATTCAATCTATTTTAGCACAACCAAAGTCAGACGTAGCAAAAAAGTTTGCGAGTTGGTGTACCACATCGATCAAGATTCTCCTCCTACTTAAGTCTAATTATAATAAAAGCATTGTTGGGTGTTATGTAGTTTGTATAAGGCATGATGGAGTTGGCGTATCCATTGGGAAATTAAAAATTTAGATTAAAAAAAAAAAAAAAAGGTTTTATTTATACTTTTTATAAATATTTAAATGTAACAGTGAGTTTGTACCCGTTATTTTTAAAAATAGGCATTGATAGACTAGGAATGTTAAAATAGTAAAATGTAGATTATTAACAGAAATATATTCAGATGTATTAAGGTTGCGATTAAAATGTCATGATGGCCCAGTGGTTTAGGCCTCGACTCTTGTGCACATGATTATGGGTTCAAACCTGGGCAACTACCAATATGAGTTTGTCAATTCATATGTACTTAATAAGTTTATCTTGGACATCACTGACATCGGTGAAGTAAAACATCGTGAGGAAACCTGGACTTATATAATTAATATAAGTCTAAAATCGCCAACCCGTCTTGAGCGTGGTGATTAATACTCGTGCCTTCTCTGTATGAGAAGAGGCCTTTGCTCTGCAGTGGGACAGTAATAGGATGGTACTTCTACTTCTAAGGACGCGATTAAGGAACAGACTAAATAAACACGTAACATTAATATCTATCCACAATTACGCATTTAGAATACAATTATTGTGAGACAGTTAGGTACCGCGGAAGTTGACCTACCCGTGTAACCTCTGGAACAGCTGTTGATAACAACAACGCTACGTCTGTATTCCCCGATGGATAAGGAAGAGGTGAACTTATACAACCACATCACGTGTTACTAGTTATGTTTAGTTCGCATGTAATAGAGGGCGGGCCTACTGCCATCAACCGGGCAAAAATCTAGACACCAGGTTGCTTTGACGACCGATGTGGCGCGGTGGGCGAAGGTCTGCCTGCGACGCAAGAGGTTGCGGGTTCGACTCCCGCCTTGGGACAAATGTTTGTACGATCTTCAAATATTTGTTCCGGATGTTCTAGGTATTTCCTATGTATAATAAAAATATCCATATATGTAATGTATAGTATTAAGTGTATCAGTCGTCTAGTACCCATAACACAAGCTCTGCTTAGCTTGGGGCTAGATGATGCTGTGTGGAAAGGAACGATAATTAATGATAAAAACTAAATAATAATAATGGGATCTGTTGGTAATGCAAATACTGAAGTAACATAACGACACCAGTAATTTCTAAAAGATTTGACCTCTGCTTATAATAAAAATAATTTCTAAGGTCTGTTCCTGTATTTAATCGCAATTGGAGTGCACGCACTTCATCATACATGTATATGGGGATCATACACGTATGATCAGACGTTTTAACATAAACGAAGCCAAAAGGAGAGTGTAAGGATCGTAGCAGGTGTTCTGAAGTTTCTGACATCCCCAATAGGTAAAAGACGAGGTGACTTTATGTAAGTATGCAAAAAGTCAATAAGTACGTATCGTGTCATCAATTCGTTGTACTCTTTCAAACAAAGGAGCATTACTATTTTTGGGAAATGAGGGACAGGGTGTAATGTTCCTCTACCTCCATAGAAAAGGGAGATTCCTCCGACCAGACGGGTGTTGTGGGTGGTGGGCAACTGTCTGATAGTTGTTGTCGGGTTCTTGTATATAATATGTTCAATCGCGCGGATAACTTTAACATCGCGATGTACGTCGAATTTAGTTCGTTGCGAGATAGATGTCGCTACAGCTACACCATCTTATTTATTCGTATATATTTTTCCACGTGAATGTTATTTCCTTGGGATCTAAATCCTGTCACTAGCCATTGCTCAACTGCAAACGCTATACACGCCTAATCATACCTTCCGTTTCCACACAAATCGTATCGAATCGGATAAAATTGCAAAATCTCTTGAGCAATGTTCTTAAATCGGAAGTATAAAATGCAGGGCAAGTGTCCTTAACTGGATTCCTTAATAGGAAGGAGTGGAGGCTATAAAAATAATTACTCGTTTTCACTAACACTAAGCAACACCTAAATATCCTTGCACTAATGCGTAGTGCAAAAACAGTACGCTTTTATTTAAGCATTATATTAAGATCTTGCTTAGTGTCTGTGGAAATGGACTTAGGCTATAAAAGATCTGTAATTAGGTATATGTCGTAAACTAGTCATCTGCATAGTTTTTTCCTTACAGTGTAAGGGTCGGTTCCCATTTTAACAGTAGCAAAACTTTGGTATTTTATTCGTCGCTTATTTTATCTCTGCAGCCATGTTTCTGGGTAATACGATACTCCTTGGTAAGACTGGTTGTAAGAGTTTACTACCAGTAACGACTTTCAAAGATCTAAAATATAATAAAGCCCGCAGGCACACACATTTCGTTAACTAGTGCTAATCATCTACTTCCTTTTGTACTTAATGTTAAAAATTACATTCTAAACGTATTTTCTTTCCTAATGTTGGCATAGCGTAGTTTGTCCAGACAAGTATGGAATTTTAGGTGTTCAATCTTATTATTCTTAGACTGTACCTATTGCTTTCAACACCAGAGGGGTTTCCCACGCATTACTTTTTTGTATGAGTGTTTTTTTAATGAATAATTCGGCTTTGTTAATTATTAGATTGAATCGAAACTTAATTTAGGCTATTTCCCACTTTTTCGGCCTAAAACAAAACTCGCAAGCCATAAACTATTGTACAATAATAGTAGACGTTTTCGAACGTAATAGATAAAAACACGGCGAAGTTCGAAATATAAACTAATTTGACATCTTTGAAGTTCTTATCCGTCGATGAAGTTTTAAAACGGTTAATAAGAGCTGTCAATTCACTCATTTTAATTTAAGTAGTTTGTGAACAATGGGAATCGGCGCGACTATCAAACACAAAACATCTATGAAGTACGAGTCGAATTTAGAAAGCGGAAACAACACATTACTAGGACCTAAAAGAGAAACTAGAAATGCAAGCGTCATCACCTTCCAATACTAAAATTAGAAACGTAACTTATATAATAATTAAAATGCGATAACGAACATTCTACATTTATTTTAAAAACAGTGTGCCTATTATCTAATATACAACTATCCTTCAGCATGTTGGTAAAGATTTATGAGACAAGAACAATTGGTATCACATGAACATCGTCTTAAAAAATGAATAAACAGTATATTCGAAACAATATTTTAAATTTTGAAATCGTTTGAATTTGTACCAGTGTTTTTATCTATTACGTTCGAAAACGTTTACTATTATTGTACAATAGTTTATGGCTTGCGAGTTTTGTTTTAGGCAGAAATAGCCTAAATTTAGTTTCTATTCAATCTAATAATTAACAAAGCCGAGTCAATCATTAAAAAAACACACATGCAAAAAAGTAATGCGTGGGAAACCCCTCTGGTGTTGAAAGCAATAGGTACAGTTTAAGAATAATAAGATTGAACACCTAAAATTCCATACTTGTCTGGACAAACTACGCTATGCCAACATTAGGAAAGAAAATTGACGTTACGTTTACGTCAAGCATTAGTGCTAGGCACACATCCTATGCGTCAAATGATGGTAATTTTTTTTTTTTTTTTTTTATTCTTTATTTATTTAGGAACATTTATAATCGCTATGCGTATGTCAGTCCCATCGTATCCTAAATATATAAATTCTACTCATATCAGGGCCATGAACCTAAACAGACTCTTAGCATCATCGCTATTCGGTCTAGATAAAATGTAGTGAAATGTTCCTATTTCAAGTCTGTTCAACTTCAAGACCCTAAACAGGTCATTTCTCTCAGGCTCATATCTCATAGCTTAATGATGGTAATTTGTCATCACAATCATAAATTGAAAGTTTTTTTTTTTTAGATTGTCATGATCTATTTTATCTTGCGTGTCGTGGCAATTACGCAGATGTAGCTCGTATACTATTAGTTACATCACCTTAGGACAAGATTCACAGCCTGCACTTTGACTGCGAAGCAAAAAATCGTTCCATACGAATATGCGAAGCTTTGTGTCGTCACAGACACCCGCGTAGCGCGAACGGATACAAAACTGTAGAGGGACACACGATAATTTAATACCGGGTATATCCTGATTTGAATCATCGCCATTGCATTTTTGTAATTTGATATATTGATAAAAAGATGGTATTAAGTTATAATAGATACGAAAGACTATAGAGTTGTCAATACGCTACATTTGCAGTTAGATCAAAACAAATGCCATCTGCTAGAAAAAGAAAGAGTGGTTGTATCATATTCACTTCGTATCCCCTCTTCAGGCAAATATATTTTGTCTTAGGAGCATTTTCATTGCAATAAGGACGTTTATAAAAATATAGTTTATTCATGAAAATCTATGAACTAACGGACCCAAACTAAGTTAAGCAAGTAGATCATAAATAACTGTACTATATATTTAAATGTATTACTGTCTATATCTGTGTAAATTTTATGAACCTTCTTATGCATGTATTGTTTAAACTTATTTAAATAGAAATAGTTCACCACGGATTACCTTGGTCCTAGATATTATTATCTCCTTCTGTATCAATTCCATCCAAGGGTTGTTTGTATGAGATTGCTTATATCTATAATGTCGCCCATTATAGCACCCTATGAAGTAATATATTATTTGTTAGTTATAATAGTGTTCAACAAAAAAAAACATAAGAATACATCATACACAATCACTACATCTTATGATTAATTTTCTGTTTCCCCAAAACCTCCTTTCAAAATTGCGTCAATTTAAAAACTGATTTACTATTCGATTACATTTTAAATCTCATACTTTTCTGTGCAAAAAAAAAAATACTAGGATGGTAGTTTGGTATTACCATACGAATGGAACAAAAACTATGATTAACTAGATGTATAATAAAAACTATGATCATCAAAAATGATCTTACAATCCTATCAATCTTACTCAACCGGAATAGCATTATTGTTTTTTTCTTTATTATTTAGTAAAGGATATTCGCATATTTCATTTTATTATTAATTTAGGTTTGGGTATAATCGGTATGTAACATTCAGGTGCAAGTAGAAACAAATTAGTAGTGGGTTAAAAAAATTCGCCGTTAAATCCAAAAAAAAATCGCGAAATACAGACATAATTCAAAACACGCAAGGTCACGAACTCGGTAGTTTCATAATTTTACTTTATAGAAAGGAAACTAGACTGCACGGTACTATCATTGCCTTGACCGACACTCGCACGGCTGGAGCGAGTCAATGAACTTTCTGTGACGCACGCGACTCAGCTGAGCGCTAGGTGACGATCATAACGGAAACTTGTTTTTAGGGTACCGTACCAAAATGGTAGAGAGGGACCATGGTGTGTCTTCGTCTGTCGGTCACACATAGTTCCTTAGTTCAGAAACTACCTACTAATGCTATGGACTTTGGTATGGATATAAGCAGACCTAGTTTAGTTAACCCATGTGCGTTTGGATACTATAAATCATATTTTTATATTCGCATAGTATTTCACTTACAATGAGAATAATATCAGTAAATCTAAACAAAAACTAAGAAATTTAATTTTACAACGGAACAGAACCCATAATGTGCAGTCCGACTCACTGTTAGTCGGTATTTTAAAACGAATTTTTTTAGGTACCAGTAATTGAATAATTTTTATTACATTTAATTTTATTGTATATTACAACACTTAATAATTATATTAACATATTTGTTGGAATTTACAAGCCGACGACATCGAACGAAATCGCAAAGGTAGATTATATATCCTCCAAAAAAAAAAGACTAGTAGAAACAATTTTATTATATCATTTCCTTAATGCTTTTGATACATAATAATTATGTACATGTAATCGATTGCAAACTTTTTGTTCATTTTTTTAAAGCGCGTACTCAATCATCATTTGCCTAGCCTTTTCCCAACTATGTTGGGGTAGGGTGACGATCATAACGGAAACTTGTTTTTAGGGTACCGCACCAAAATGGTAGAGGGGGACCATGGTGTGTCTTCGTCTGTCGGTCACACATAGTTCCTTAGTTCAGAAACTACCTACTAATGCTATGGACTTTGGTATGGATATAAGCAGACCTAGTTTAGTTAACCCATGTGCTTTGTTTGGATACTATAAATCATATTTTTATATTCGCATAGTATTTCACTTACAATGAGAATAATATCAGTAAATCTAAACAAAAACTAAGAAATTTAATTTTACAACGGAACAGAACCCGTAATGTGCAGTCCGACTCACTGTTAGTCGGTATTTTAAAACGAATTTTTTTAGGTACCAGTAATTGAATAATTTTTATTACATTTAATTTTATTGTATATTAAAACACTTCATAATTATATTAACATGTTTGTTGGAATTTACAAGCCGACGGCATCGAACGAAATCGCAAAGGTAGATTATATATCCTCCAAAAAAAAAGACTAGTAGAAACAATTTTATTATATCATTTCCTTAATACTTTTGATACATAATAATTATGTAAATGTAATCGATTGCAAACTTTTTGTTCATTTTTTTAAAGCGCGTACTCCATCATTTTTTGCCTTTTCCCAACTGTGTTGGGGTAGGCTCCGGATGTAGTTGAATACCAGTATTTTACATAAAGCGACTGCCTATCTGACCTGGACATCCCGGTTATTGGGCAACACGATACCCCTTGGTAAGACTGCTGACTCTCCGTAACGTCCGTCAGACATCTACAATTGATAGCCGGGGCCATGGTTCCGGGCCACAGAGGAGACTCAATATGTTACGAACGGTTATTCATCCACGGACTGACCTCGGCAAGCATAGCTTTACCTTCGATCAGCCCGTGCGGCTGTTTTTATTTAGCCACGAGCTCCTCCTCGCATATCCATTCGATGGTAATTCTAATGGGTAGAACTAATAACAAAATTCTGTGCGCCATTTTGTGCCCTTTTTTGTAAAATCCTTCCGTAGATCCTTCCCTTTCTTTGTACAAGGAAGTCTTGTGCAAAATGTTATACTACTAGACCCAGCTGGTTAAGCTCTGTGTTGTCTACTAGTGCATTTAAGATCTCTGGTTAGTAGATTCGGATTTTAGGTAAAGGTAAGTATATTCTCTGATTACTTTTAAAGTAGATTACGAGTTTCAGAAATAGAGCAAATGATTCTCGGACCAAGCATAGCGACGGGTCCGGCATTCATTCCATCACGCTTGCACAATTGCACAATGTTGATTTTGGGGACTGCGAAAGTAAGTTAGTGTTTTGTTTCAAAAGCACTGAGAAACAAAGTTACTAAAGTTAAAGATTACTTAGATGTCGAAAAGCAAATTCATTTTTTGATTTTGAACTTAAATTGACATAAGTCATAATATATTAATGTTTTTGACATTTCCTGAATGTACATTATATCATATTATTATAGGTATCGTAATATATCTTAAGCAACACAATGTCTCAAAAACTACACTCATACTAAACATTCATAATAATATTTCAAATTGACCAACTGGCAGGTATTGAAATGGTTTTTATAACATTTATTGGTAAGCTTTTTTTACAGTTTTTCTGTCAAACTTGAACTAACTTAGACACTTCTTTAAGCAAAAAGATGACTTATAGCTTAAATTTAAAGCTCAATAAGCTTATTTTTATGATTTGCTAAATAACAACCGGTTCCTAAACGATAGTTTTTGTGTTGTCATTTATTTACTTATCTATCAGCATCTCAAATTAATATTTTGTAAGCATTATAATGTATGATAATTAAGAGTAGTTATACAAGTGAACTAAATATACGTACATTAGGTACTCCATGCACGAATATTAGGAGTTATCACGTGCCCAAAGGAACTAAAACACGTGAATACCGATTTGACATATTTCCGGACACGTGATTGCCGCACTGGGCCAGCGTGGTCGATTTTGGCCCACTCATTCACACACAAAAGAGTCCTGCAGCCAAATCGTATATAACCCTTACCATAATTACACTGGCGATACCTTTAATTTTGTCAATTTATTAATCTTCAATCCGTAATTTACACAGGGCAATATTTGAAAAAATATCGTGAGGAAACCAGGACTTGAATTTAAGGCTGGAATCGTCAACCCACATTGAGCAAGCGTGGTGATAAATGCTCGTGCCTTTTCTGTGTGAGAGGAGGCCTTGCCTTGCAATGGGACAGTCACAGGCTGGTATTATTATTTATTCACTAAGGTAGGCGCATTGGATTTTCCTCCAACATCCTTTTGATTGCGATTGATTCTCTAAACTTAAGGGGAAGATTTACAAAACAATGGTGAGACCAGCTGTCTTGTATGGATCAGAATGTTGGGCCGCAAAAGGGATGAATGAAAGGAGTTACATGCAGCTGAGATGAGAATGCTGAGGGGGATATGTGGTGTTACGCGAATGGATAGAATAAGAAATGAGTATGTAAGAGGAAGTCTTAAAGTTGCGCCTGTGACCGAGAAGTTGTGTGGAAATCGGTTGTCATGATATGGGCATGTAATGCGAAGAAATGAGGACCACGTTGTGAGGAAAGTTTTGAGAATGAATGTAGAGAGTTACAAGAGTAGAGGGAGACCAAAGACAAGATTGATGGATTGCGTGAAAGATGATATGGCTAGAAAAGAAGTGACTATTGAGATGACGGCTAGTAGAGATGTATGGAAGAAGAAAACATGCTGCGCCGACCCCAAATAAATTAGGATAAGGGCAGGAGGATGATTATCCTTTTGATTGCGATTGAAAATGTATGGGATTAGAAGCTGATCCCAACAGTAGAAACATGAAGAATCTACACTAAGTTGTACTTTTAATTCCGTATCTCCTAACCTAGACACCTAGATGCCCAACTAATGTAGGACTAGCCCTAAATACTTTAAACGTCCGCGACGATATTCGCTTCCTTTAATTAGATAACACTATCAGCAAGCCTTGGCCCATATTATGTCGCATTTAATTAAATAAAACAAAATAACAATATATTTGCGAACAAAGTTCAATTCTCATGGTTCTTACTAACGTGATAGATTATGACTATCATTGTCCGTAATAAATGTATTTCTTCCTCGTGTATTTCGTCAATTTTTATATTTCCTCGTATAATATTTACCGGTAATTAAAACGCGTAAAGATAATGCTTCAAACAATGAAATCTCATATCAATTATGTCTGAAATAATTACCTGTCAGTTCAATGAAATATAGGTATGTGATCAACGTTGACTGGAGAAAAAAAATTAGAAGGCCAACATAACATGACCTACGATAAAAAATAAATTTGCGCGCTTTTTTAGAGTTACGTAGGCTAATGATGAAAACAGAAACGTTATAACTTCATACTGTCCTCCCGTCAAGTATATTACACCGGCATTACTTGGAGTCTATTGGCTCTATATCGATGAAATTTTAAAGATTGGACTGCCTCGTTGGTCTAGTGGTCCCTGAAGTAGAATGGCGAACGTGACGTCCTGTATTCGATTCCCAAGTCTGACAAAAAGTGATATTGAGTTTTTCCATTGATAATTTGAAACCCGGAGTTTTGCGCCCGATTAATGTCAATAGGCTCCCCCCCCCCCCCCCCCCCTATTACATGAGACTTTAATATAACTAGCGAAATGTGGGTGTTACGATAAGTGCACCTCTGCCCATCTCTGCAGGTAAAACACGATTTTGATGGAAGATGATTCTATGAATCGGGAAATAATAATGCAGTGAAATTAAGAAAAACATAATTAGTGGTTATATATCAACATAATTCAAGGTTAAAAAAAACCGCTCATAAGTCTTAATTTAAAAAAAAATTGGTGTTTCTTTGCAACCATAACTTGTATGTAAATCAATAGTTAGTAAGATACGCGCCTATTAAGCAGCATACAAATTGTCCACGGTTTTTATGAATGCAAAAAAAAGGCTGTATTCTTGGTAAGCGTCAACTTTAGGCTCTATACTATTATTAAAATGATATCATAGACAGTCAACTTTTAATTGGAACATGAAGTCACACATTATATCATTATTCATTCGGGTTTTGCCAGTTTGAAAGATTTTTTAAGTGCATTTGTATTTTAAATTTAGCAATGTTGGACGTTGACTGCCTACTTGGTCTAGTAGTTGGAAGCACTATTGCGGATCTCGAGGTCTTGGGTTTGAATTCAGAGCCGGGCAAAATGTGTTATTACTTTTTATCAATCTGGAATTTCTCAGTAGCAGCCAGGGTTTGGATTTATGCCCGGTTATTATGTATGTGTACTATTGGTACAGTTCTGCCTAATCCTACAAAATTATATATTTTTTTAACGAGTCCGCTACTTTTGCTTTTGTTTTAAACTACTCAATACTTTATTATACACTAAACAATAAAACGCAGGACAAACGTTAATAAATCAAGTATACAATGGGCAGTTTTATCGTACAGAGGGATCTCTTACAGACATATCTTTTTAATAAGTACTTTGAATGGACTGAAGGAAAGGAGATATATTTTGGTATATGCGACTTACTGTCAATTTCAATAACGTATCTCGATGCCAATCTAAATATCGGTCTTTGTTTGTAACCAATCAATGGCCTAGTATGCAATGCGAAACCATGAGAGGACGAATCATAAGCGGCAGATTTATATCGCGGATTGACATTTGAATTGAGATACGTTTTTAAAGTTGACGACCGATGTGGCGCGGCGGACGAAGGTCCGCCTGCGACGATTCCCGCATTGGGATAAATGTATGTACAATCTACAAAAAATTGTTACGGGTGTTCTGGGCATTTGCTATGTTTAATAAAATTGTCCATCTATGTAATGTATTGTATTAAGTATATCAATCATCTAGTACCCATGACACAAGCTCTGCTTATTTATTTATTTATTTAATACTTTAAGCACACAAATGTACAGAGGCGGACTCAATGCCATAGGCATTTTCTACCAGTCAACCTTTGGGTGATTATTATTTTATTATTTATTATTATTATTACAAAATAGTGCTTAACCTTAGTGTAATATATAGGTCTACAAAACTGTTCTAAACAGTTTGTCTGTGGACTCAGGTGAGTCTTTTAAGTTTTAGGTTGGGAATTTATGTGATGCAGAGACTAACAGTGGCAGGTGCAATTTTTTAACAGTTTAAAAGAAAAGGGAAAAGAAATATATATTCTGCTAAGCTTGGGGCTAGATGATGCTGTGTGGATTATCCAGCATTATTTATTTATTTTAAAGTTTTTTTTTAAACTTTGCCCCACACTAGGAATTTCTCCTGTATCGTGGGTACGTTTACAAACATTTAAACTCGCATACACAAACAGCCAGACCCGGAACATCTACCTGTGGGTCACACAAATATTTGTTCCGTGTGGGGATCGAACCCCCAACACGCGGCGCAGCAGCCGTTGGCTCAACCACTGCGCCAACCGTGTCGTCAAGTTTGCAGTTGCTTGCGTGATAATTTCCTTCTTTCTGAAGTCTCTAGTAGCTAATTACAGTATTGTATATATCGTTTCAAAAAGCGCTATTTGTCTATTTAACAGGACAATGGACCCGCTACATCGTCGCAATCGCAATTGACTATAATTGGTGCAACATCTGGTTTGCAGCAACGCAATCTATTGATGTTCATCAAAGCAATTTAGTTTATTAACAACTGCACACGCGTAGAGTTTCAGGATAGTTTGTACTATTCTCTACAGAACAAGAAAGTTATAGTGAGCTTGTAACAAAAGGCCGCGGAATAATGCTAAAAACAGTTGCGCATCGGTGCATAGGCGCAACCAATTATACGTTCTTACTTATAACAGATCTTGTCGTGATGGCCCAGTGGTTAAGGTCCAACCTCTCATGTATGAGGTAGTGGGTTTAATACGGGTAAGTACCAATATGGCTTTTTCTATTCATACATGATGCACTTTCTAAGTTTTGTTGCTATTGAAATGGCGGCAAATAGAGTTGTATGGAAGAAGAAGATATACTGTATCGACCCTAAATAAATTAGGATAAGGGCAGGAGGTTGAGGAAGGTGATGTACTTTCTAAGTTTATCTTAGACAAACCTGGACTTATACTTAATTATAGTCGGAAATCGCTAACCTGACTTAAACAAGCGTGGTGAATACAGGTGATTTAAGTTCGTGCCTTCTCTGTATGAGAAGAAATATTTGCCCTACATAAAGACGTAAGTAACAGGTTTGTATTATTTTATTGATGTCAGTCGCACGTCCCCTAAAAAACTGTCGTAAGTCTTATTCAACTTTCATCCGTTTTAAAAACGTAAAGTGAATATTTCAACAATATTCTGTATTTTGGGATACTACAGTTTTTCAGCGGATGTGCGATATACATATTGACGTTGTTTCAGAAATGTTTAACAAGTTTTCTACAAGTAAATACATAAATTCACAGTTTTGCCCATGAGGGTAAGAAGAAACTACAGAACGCCATCTGCTACGATACTATAGTTTTGTTTACGTTCATACATCTGGCCGTACACGCACACTGGTTGTGAGTACTACGCACTAAGAAGTCCAAGTGTATCCAACTAGTCTTCAAAAATAATAGGAATCAACTTAGGAGTCAGTGTTCTGCTGTCACGTTGGTACACAAAACCTTTCCAGTAAAAGGTTTTGTGTACCAACGTGACAGCAGAACACTTACTCCTACGAGTAAGTCACAGGATCTCCTAGTTTGGGAGTCAGGGATACTCTATCTATATGTACCTTTTTTCACTGAAATGTATGTAACCTAGTGTTTAAGCATTGTAAAGGTTCTTGTATGAATAAAGATTTTTATCATTTATTATTATCTAAATACATTTTATACATTGGTGTAAAGGAGGTTTAAGAAATATGCGTCATACAAATTTTATAGTGTCCAGTGACTGAACCATACTGACAAATGTAGGTCACCTTTTATAAACCACATCCTCACGTGGATTGGAGACCAAATTATCATTACTTTTTTTTGTAATTAAAATTGAAATGAATTCATCGAACTCAAATATTATTAAGGTTACCCATAGTCAGGTTAAAACCTTTTATTTCGGGGACCTCTTTGTCCAGTAGGTACTTATGTGTGAAATATTTAGGGACCCTCAACAAGGTACCTACCTATACCATATACGTATATCATATAATTATCAATACTTTGGACTACCAAGTAGGAATCGGTCTGGTCACGCAATACTTCAATCAGATCTAATCAGTTCTGAAAATCCCCAAACAACTAATAATCCCAAACTTAAATCCTCTTCTTTTGCCAAAGTAATCATCATTATTTCGCGTTCTCGGAAATTATAAATTATCCATAGTGACAGATGTTATGAACGGAACGTATCATGAAATAATACTTATGCCCATTTTCACTAAAACTAGGTGACATCTAGATATACTCCTTAATATTATTGCACGTTTGATTTTCAGTAAAATCATTTTCAATCTCAGTGCAGAAAAGACTTTACCTACCTATATATAAATGAAACCACAGCCGCTTTTAGTAAACTCACTTACAGCGCCTGCTTAGGCCCTAATTAAATATCTATTTAGGTTTTACAAACTTGGTAATCACGAAGTTATTTCAATTTCTACGGATGTTATTGTAAAATTAGTGTCATTCAATGATAATGAAAGACTAATCAAATCAGTATCACAGGATTGTTGGCAAATAATCTGATTATATCAGAATGTACCTATTATATTATGAGAAAGAGCTTCACTTCAATTACGCATCACACTTTCTATCACAATCCCTCGGATATTGAAAGATATTCCTTATCCATTGCTTCAAAGCCTAAACGATTCGTCTGCACAGCAACGAAAATACTTACCGCAATTATTGTTGTAGAATGGTCAATAAGAAAGTTATTTCCGTGTGGCTGATTACTATGTACTATTTGACTATAAAATCATTATAAAGTAAATCACGAACAATAGGTCAGACACATAGGTACGTCATTTCAAAATAAATGTTTAATTATACAAAGTTTAATCATTACCGTCCCTACAAATCTAATGTTACGACAATGTTTGTTTCAAGAAACAATTTCGTACACAATTACAATGAATGGCTATCTTTTAATCGTGCATTAGATTACGTTTTATCAAAGCATTCCATCATTGTTGTACGAAAATGAAGTACTTAGGCATACAATACGATCAAAATAAAAAATAAAAACACGTGTATGGCTGACCCTGAATTAGATTGTAATTGTGTGTAGTAATTTCACCTACAACACACTCTATACGAATGTTGCCTAACGTGGTTTGACGCAACTGAAGTACACAACAATGAAAATTATATTTATTTCTGTTAATTGGTTTAAGCAACTCTTTTACACGTCCTAAAATAAATTAAAACAAGATCAGGCTGGTGTTTCTTAGAAGAAATGCCGAAACAAAGTCAGAGGTCACCATCCCTTTTAAAGTCCAGACATTATCTTGGTCAGATCGATCATATGAGCACAATGCAAATTAGTGTCTGGTGAGATGGTCTTAATAGATAGTTTGCGAAAATGGCAAATCGACTTTTTATTTAAAAATCACTCACTTCAATTCGCTCTTTAAATGATATTATGGAGCTCCTTCATGAGGAACTGATTTTCGATTCTGGGACATCCCATGGGATGCCTTAGAATCAAATGTTAGTTTATATCAATAATTATTTTCTTTTTTTATTTTGAATAGTTTTTATTTTTAATACTAGTACCATTATATGATGATCATTTTATGCTATAATGGATAAATTGAAAAAAATGTAGACGTAGGAACTTTGGCAATGTAAATAAATAAATAAATATTGCTGGACAATCCACACAGCATCATCTAGCCCCAAGCTAAGCAGAGCTTGTGTTATGGATACTAGATGACTGATATACTTAATACAATACATTACATAGATAGATATTTTTATTATACATAGTAAATACCCAGAACACCCGGAACAAATATTTGTAGATCGTACAAACATAATAATGTAATAAATAAATAATTTTGCATGCCGTAAGGATAAATGTATTGGGACTCTCCATAAATTAACACCTGATCTGTTACCTACATTATTGCCATATAAATAATTCCTATTTCTATTTTTTTTTAAATAACATTTTTAATTTCGGCTTTTTGGAGCATTATTAAATAAATAGATACAAATTATTTTAACGGTCTCATCGGCATCGAGTAAAATCATTTTAACAGTCGAGATTCCGTTTTATTACATCCGGCGCGTCTGCCAATCACTTTTTCGATACTTCTAGCCATACAGACTTTTATTTTTTATTACTAGAAAGGCAATTAAAAACTATACATTTCACTGTTATTCGTATATTCACATCTTAGATTATCATGTGCAAGCCATGACCTCAATAAGTTCCGAGTCTTGACTTTTGCTCATCACAGAGAAAGATGGCACTTTCTATTTGTAGATGTCAACACGCTATAGTATTCGTTCACTAAGTGAAATTTTAGTTAGTAATGATACGCGTGTAATAAAAGCCATTTATTGACCTCTTTGTACCAGTGTCAAACTTAAGTTATAGAAAATTTTAATACAGCGATGCCGACCAATTTTTTTATGCTCTATGATTTCTTCCTTTTTTTTTTAATTTACGTTTTACTATTTTTATTATAATAAGACCGTAATTGAATGCTAAACGATAAAAAAGCATAATTAAAATTGTTTTTTTTTTTAAATAAGCTGATTTTACCAAATTGAAATATTTTTTTCATATGTGGAATAAAATTGACGCACACTGACTGTTTTTTTTAAGTAACGCTGCAACTTTGAAGGCAAATCAAAATAGCGATCGATAGGGTGACTATGGCAGTTCGGTTCTTTGCCCTTTTAACGCTGGTTAAACTAACGTCCTGTTTCTCGAATAAAAATCAACACAAATTTGCTAACAAATTCTGAAGCGAGCGTAATAATAATAATAATAATAATTCATTTATTTCAGGTCTATAACCCATATACATTTCAACAAATAATAATTTTATAACAAGTTAAATTCACACAACACATACACAACACATTCCATTAAAAATTACAAAATAATTACAGAAATTGAAATTAAAATTATAAATCAAATACAAAAAGTTTAAAAATGTCAAAAAATATAATAAATTACTAAAATGTCAAAATTTAATAATAATCTGCTGTGTTTTTTTTTTAACTAGTGTTTAATTTTGACGCGTCGCTGATTTAATTTTGAAAACCGATGTTTTACTTAGTAACAAGTTGGTCAAAATCGCCTTATGTAAGTAAGAATTTTTAATATTTTGTAATCTGCATCTTCGATCACAAGCGCATTTACACGTACGCAGTACATTATTTATTATTTAAATATCCATTATTCTCTTGGTCCCTGACCTCATTTGAACTATCACCAGGTGAAGCAAATTATAATAATATTAAGTGTCTTCAAAATACTTTAGTCAAGACAACATGTTAAAATATATTTCCTTCTAACAATTCTTGTACCCATGCAGATACACTAGATAGGTAGTAATATATTTAAACCCTCAATTCTGTCATAGGAAGCCATAGAAAGTATTCACTGTGGTTAAGAGAGTCTATCTACTAACTATTTAGTTGTTCATCACTAACAAGTAAGTAAGAAGGTACGTATGCTTCAAAATTCACGCAAATCGTGTTAGTTTCCGCTATATAAAACCGCAATATGCCGTTTACGGCGAACTAAATTGTCTATGGTTGCTATGCCCACTTACTAAAAAGTATGTAGAGCATAGTTTTTCTTTAAAATCAAAGCAGTGAACATTGAGTCAATAACTAAGAAGATTTTCTTCCATGGAGTATATTATAGTCTTATCTTAGATTGACAAAGGGCTGTTGTAAAAAAATCTATTGAAAATTCATTCATTAGAATATATAGGAATTTAATGAGAATTTTAAACAAGATTTTTTACTCTATTGCACTTCGACCTAATAAATAGCATTATTATTTTTTATTAATTAATGCACCGCTGTAACTAAATTAATAACTGTGTAGGCATCTATTATTTTTAATTTTGACACACATGGACAAAAAAAATAGATATAATAATATAGGGCATTATTTAAAAAAATAAGTATTTCATTATTATTTTTGTTATATGTCAACTAATTTACATTTGTCACATATTACCAGAATAAATAATTATATGCTTGTAAATTAGTGTAAGTAGGTAAATCGGCAAAATTTAAAATGAAAACAACGCATAATTTCAATGACATGACAAAGCAGAAACTGTACGCAGCACTGAAAATTTATTTCAGCCAAACGTTACTCTACACAACAGTAATGAATAAAAAGAAAATATTAAATCCACTCTTACCTTTCTCAATGCAACTTTACAGAATAAAACACTCACTATCAATAATGTTGCGTAAACAAAAAATATTATCAACACTTTCAAACAATAAAATACTCCACTAAAATATACCACTACGATTCTAAATTCGTATTTGGAAAATTATATTTTTAAAACGCTCAGAGCAATGACATTCATAGACGATCGGTTATTTGTTTTTAATTTTGAATTTTCATTGACTGTTTCGCGTTCTATGGCTTGTTGTCGGCCAGTATCGCGCACAGCCGGCGCTTGTTGGCGCGCAGCGATGTACTGAGACTGGCCGAACGCAACACAAACACCGAATATAACAACGGAGTCGGGAGCGCCTGCCGTCAGCTGTCGGCACTGAAACGGTTTTAGGGATCCGTTTGTAAGAGAAATGTGTGTGGTGCTGGTGACAGTTGACGTAAAGAATTGCATTTTTTTTTCTCTTTGTTCCCTGCAACCCTTGGTCTAGAAGAGAAATGTACGACCGAATGTAACAATGATATTCATCACTATTCATACCACTTTTTTAAAACTACTTTTAAGTGCATTTTGAAAGCACATGAAATATTCCAATATTTCTTATCGTAACCGTGACCTAATTTAATTGTAAAGATAATTCTCTAATTCATTTAACTTTATCACGCTGAGATGCGCCTGAATATTATTTTGTGCAATCATTTACTGTCTTACTAAATAAAGCAAAAATTTAAAAATATACATAATATGTACCTATAGGCAATACATTATTGTGTATCAGATCGTCTGACACTACGAGAGTATGAACACTGGAATTATAATACAGTTTTTATTAATCAGACATTTAATTATTATTTTGTGACTAACCGGTATTGTCCCACTGCTGGGCAAATGCCTCCCTAAAATGGTTAAATCAGACATAACTATTTAAAGAAGTTCATTTAACATGAATAAGCATTCTTAGGAAGAAACCAACCAACGGAACCAATACCTCTAGAATATACATCGTACTTCACAAGGGTGTTGACTCATGCGCGGGGACGATGCATAAAGGGCGCATGCGTTCCCCTCCGAAATCTAAACATAGAAGAGCGTACACACATAAACAAGAACCACGTATAAAAAGAAAAATGCCACAGTCTACGACGTAATTGACTCTGTTACCATGGTTACGTGTCGAACAAAACCATACCCTGTGTAACATAAAACCGATGTAAAGCCAATTTATCATTTATTCATAGGTAGAGTGTTCGATTGTTGATTCGAATGATCGGTTCGAATTCATTCGAATCTTTGGAGGATACGCATCACTTTTACCTTTTAACTAATGCTGTTGCATTCGTTCATTTTTGAATGAGGTAAAAGTGATGCGTGAAATGATTTTGTTAAACACGCATTTAATAATTTCACGCAAGATTTAGCTTATATCTATGGTATTCAGTAAATAGATTACTGGGGAAAATAAAACTGGAACAAACAAGAGCGTGTTATTTCGTTCATCCACCTTGGAATAATGACGCTGAGGTGGATTCCTAGACATGTATAACCTTGGTTTAGGGTGGGTTCTCGGGCATACATGTCAATTGTCATGCACAGGAACTTTGTAGTGGATGAATCGAATAACTCAAAAACGCAAGAGAAAGTGCTTTTCATACTAAAAACCCAAGAGCAAACGAACCAACTAGTATTGTTTAAATTTACTATTAATATGCATCCGCCAACTGCCATTATTTGTATCGGAGAAATGTGCAGAAATCGTTCTCAAGTTGCATACACAATACACATTAATGTTGTAAGAGCAAGCGTGATAGATGGATGTTAATGTTGTAATGGTTAAAATAATGAGCACAAGATGACAAGTTACTACAACATCAGTTGCACACCTCCAAGACGTAAAAAAGAAGCTTAATACTGCCTACATTTAATTTTCTTGATTGCCCACTGGTTAAGGTCTCTGGCCTCGCCTCTCATGTATGAGGTTTAGCGGTTTCAAATCTAGGCAAGTGTCATTGTAACTTTTTAGATTCATGTGAAGAGTCCCTTGAAAGTTCATATTCTCTTTGAGGAGAATGGGAATAAAACAATTTTTGAACTTGGAAATGTTATCGTTTAATAAAAGTGTGGTTTATAAAAAATCTACTATATGTAATGTTATTTAAGATTGTCTTCACTATGTACAGACCCAAACTCAAATTTTCTTGAACTTGAACCTTATGTTCTTGTAATAAAGTTGAAAAATTATTATAGAAATTTCTCAGATTGGGGTAACTTGATGCTGGTCATTGCATTGGTGATTGCTGGTCTCTGTACATAATATAAAATATAGTAACGATCAAAGTCTTACTGAAAATACTGTGATGGTCAAAGTCACCTAATTTAATTGTGGCAGATAAATAATAGCATAAATTCGAGATTTACTGCTCGATTTAACAACAAATACACAAATTGATTACCTCATAGAGAAAAAAAGCGTGCTGTCAATTTGACATTAAGGTGTTCTTTACAAAAAAACACTTGAACTTGTAATAACGATCAAACCATTAGACTCTGATCGTATTTAAGTGTTATTGTGTGGACTTTGATCTCTGTTTATACCAAAAAACAAAAGCCTTTTTTTGGGACTTAGGAACGTTATTAGCCTTTTTCTGTTACAGGCCAGGTAAGCTTAGCGTCTATTGAACTATATGGCAGCATTTACTTACTTACTTATTTATTTATTGCATTCCATATGTTTGAAATAGATGATATAACAAATTAAAATATCAATATGGACCCTGTCGGGCGCTCAAAATTAGGAGAGAGAAGAAGGGCAAAGTAGCAATTCAATTGATTCAATATGATTATTATAAATTATAACATTATAACCTGCGAAAGACTGCAGGCAGATGCTGGATGCGGCAAGCTGAAGACTGGGTGCTAAGGCGCTCATTAGGAGAGGGGTGTTAGATTTATATACAAACATATTTATTCCGGAAGCACAGGGAACACCTCTTCATAAGAATAATCCGGCATGGTTGATCAAAATTTAAAACTAAACATTCTCTTTTTATTCTTTTAGAATATTAAATAAATTGGATTAAATGGTGCGCTATTTAGTATAGCTATTTTAAATGAACAGTATTTTCGTATTTACTTCATATTGTACCTATTGGGGTGACTTTGATCAATCTTTCTCTGGGCTCTCAATATGCAATACTTTCAAAGTTTATCTTAGACATCACTGACATCGACAGAAGTCAAATATATTGAGAAAACCCCATTCTGGACCTAATTTTTACGATTTTTGTGATGTTTTCTAAAATCCTAATTTATCATATTTCTCATAATATCAGGTTGGGCGTCCATGTCCCCCCCTCTGTCTATGTGTGCGTGTGGAGATTCTTGCTCATGCCATCTTTGTGATAAGTGGCCCTTGCCATGCAGTGAGACAGTAATAGGCTGGAATTATTCATTATTACTAGATAGTTGTTTTGAATAGAAAGTCTCCAAATAAGAAATCGTAAGAAGAAATCTCACAGTCTTAAGCACACAGATATATGTATCTGCTGTGTTTGTGCTGCTGAGGCACTGTTTTGTGTACAGAAGCCAGCAAATCAAGCTACCCCAATCTGTCAAATTCCTTTAACACTTTTTCAGCTTTATTGCAAAAGAATAAGGTTCATGTTCAATTGGAAAAAATTGAAAGTTTGGGATAGCATGATGTCGTGGCGTCTGACCGTTGAGCCTTAGTCTGATGTACTCAAGTCTCCGGCTTGAGTACATCAGACTAAGGATGGTTATCACAAGGTGCATGCCAGTAGATGTCATAACAGGTAAGGTCACACGACCAGAAACGCAAAATCATAATGACTGTAAAAAATACTCAAAAATGTCTGATCGACACTTCGCGCCACCAGAGGGCTGGCTCATTCTTTGCCCAAAGAATTAGTATTGCCATCCAACGTGGCAATGCTGCCAGTCTTTTGGGCACGTTTCCAGATGACAGCCATGCGGAGGAATACTTCGACTCCTGAGTGTCCTGGCCGGCTTTTTTATTTTATTTTGTTTTTGTAAATATGTATATAGTTAGTTTTATGGTATAATTGTATATATGTAAACACAATTAACTGAAATGTATTCCTAAATAAAAAAATAAAAATACCCAAATGCAGAATAATACTTTTGGCATTTGTGACAATTATTTTTATTTATTTAATTATTCTAACCTAACCTAACAGGGAGCATTCTTCAGATTCAATATAGAGTAAAAAAGAAAATAAAGAAAAAATCGTGTATTCAGCTCAAGCTCAGTCACACAAAGACACAATAATAAACATAAAAAATAAAATAAAAATTATATGAAACAGAAGTACTTAATAAGAAAATATATATATTTTTAAAATACGTGTCTTACGACTGTGCTTTGAGCATTACATTACAATACAGATGCCTCCCAGACTGACGAGCATTCCCTTGTAACAATTCAAATTCGATTTTGAGCATTTCCCTGTATCATTAGTACCAGCACATGTAACATGTTGAATATAAATGTTACAGATTATATTATTACAGGTAAACGAGTGGCGAGTTGAATAGCGAGGGAAGTGGGCAGAGATCTAGTGTGACTGCTATACTCGTTATGCCGCTCGCCCTGCCCGATCCATTTTTTGTCTGTTTTTTTTTATCGCAGTCCTGGGGTGCGTCAATGCAAGCGCGACTGACCGGCATCACACTCGCGATGAACGCATTTTGCATCGATCGAGTGCTCGTGTCGTAAGCACGTGTTCGTAAATAATTTTAAACATGATGTCTCCCTCAGCAAAATCCAACCCTCCTTTATCAAATTTTCGAAGCTTTCGTTTATGTTATTGTACTAGAATTATACTTAAAAGTGTATATTTAATATGAAAAAAATGATAACGCGAATTTCCATATTTCTATGTTTAATCCAAGTTGATTCAGATTCAGAGATTGAGAGTATCATTGCCTTGCACAATAAATAACAAAAGTCGCCAGAACATTGCCTTGAATACAAAATTCTATACAGCAGCATTGTGCATATCATTGCAAGGCGAATATTTGTGTGCGGAGCAACGCAACGAAAGTTGCGAGTTGCTTCCCTAGCAACCACAAACTCCCTGTGTGTGGTTGCTAGGGCAATATTCTCAGCAACGCGATGAACTGCACGAAAAGCAGTGCGGGAAGCAGTAGTGCAGATGCGGGGTAACCTGTGGGGTTACACTATGCTATAAATGATACATATTTCTGTAAATAAATAAATAATGCTGGACAATCCATACAGCATCGTCTAGCCCCAAGCTAAGCAGAGCTTGTGTTATGGGTACTAGATGTCTGATATACTTAATATAATACATTATATAGATAGATATTTTTTTTGTATTAAACATAGCAAATACCCAGAACACCAAACAGAAACAAATCTTTGTAGATTCCCCCGCAACCTCCTGCGTCGCAGGCGGACCTTCGCCCGCAGCGCCACATCGGTCGTCGAATAGGTTTACAATGCAAGCGAATGTACACTAGACATTATCCTTTAATGCAGACTCATTAACAGGAAGCTTTGCTTAGCGTAGCTTACATATTAACGAGTTTACATAATAAAAATAGCTAAACAACAGTTAATATGCTATTAGCAACTGTTTTCTTCAACTGTGTTTTTGGCTATCATTCATCATCTACCTAGCCTTTTCCCAACTATGTTGGGGTTGGCTTCCAGTCTAACCGGATGCAGATGAATACCAGTATTTGACATCTAGCGACTGCCTATCTGACTTCCACAACCCTGTAACTGGGCAGCACGATACCCCTTGGTAAGACTGGTTGTCAAACTTTCGGGCTTCTGACTACACGTAATGTTTCTTTTTTATTTGGGACATGCCTGCCACATTACTCCCGACCAACGCTACCCGATTTCGACTGTCAAAGATCCACAAATGACAGCCGGAACCAACGGCTTAACGTGCTGTCCGAGAAACGGAGGAGTCTTGATATGTCGCGAACGGCTACCCATCCACAGACTGACCTTGGCAAACGTAACTTAACCTTGGATCAACACATGTGGCTGTTTTTATTTAGCCACGAGCTTCTCCTAAAGCCTCCTATACTAATAATGAATACAATACAAAAAATAAAGTACATACTATCTTGATTTTTAATGATTAATTATTTCAGTCTTTAAAATGAATCGTAAACTCAGGTCATGGTAGAAAAGAAAGACTTGGCTTGAATTCACAGTAGGTATATGTATGTGCTTGACATTCTACATAGGTACTTAACTGTAAAGGTAAGCATTGTGTTTTCCGCCTGATTAAGCAAGTTTAACATTTCCATCCATACCTTACCCTTTTGAGCAAATACTTAAATTATAAATTGAGGAAGTACCGTCTCAATTCTCACATGCTCGCTCGTAAATGTACCAGTCAGTGCCTACATGAAACTTTACTTAATACAATTCAAGAAATGATATCTTGTGCGGAATTGTTGACAACAGTGATCATGAGGAAATGCCAAGGCGATGATTGTGGGCGGGCTTCATTCAATGAGGAAAGTTTAAAAGGACCAGTATTACAATTTAAATTCTTTCCATTGTTATACTGGAGGTAAATGGCATCTGTCGGATTCAAAAGTAACGGTATAACGATGAATAGAACAGCTGCATTAATGAGAATTAAAACAAAGCTTTGAATAGTACTTTCAAGTTAATTTAGTTCTTATTATCTATTACTTACATTGTATTTAAATTAACGAGCTCGTGTCTAAATAAAAACAGCTTTACTAATCTTCAAAAGGTTAAACTACGCTTGCCGAGGTCAGTCTGTCGATGGGCGACAGTTATTTACACATCGAGGACCCTCTGTGCCTCAAAAAGCAAGTAGATCTTTGACAGTCTTTACGGGTAATTTGAAGTCCAATAGCCTGACCATCAGTCTTACCAAGAGGTCCCGGCTGTCATTTGTAGATCTTTGACAAGTGAATCGACTATTAAGAAGCCTGTAAGTCTGACAACCAGTCCAACCAAGTGGTATCGTATTGCCCACTAACTGGGTTGTGCAGGTCAGGGCAATCGTTCTATAGTCGTAGTCTACCTAACCTTTTAGTCTAACCGGATACAGCCAAATACCAGTATTTAACATGGAACAACTGCTTATCTATTATTATTAGTAGTAGTATTCGAATTAACAATTTCTACCCAGTAAAAATATTAAGAGTAGTTGTATGCAACAAACAATACTTGACTAACATGAAAATCCTCTTTAAAGTTTTGTTTCGATCCACCCTTTAATGAGATTCTAGTCACCCCGTTTTATGAGTATGACATTCCCTTAAACTAATAGGGAGAGTTTATGTTGTGGAAGCGTGGAGACTGCAAATGGACACACTTTAGGTACGACAGCCTCGGGCTTAGACATCACGGGGGGAGTCAAGCCCCTGACCTGAGGTGGCCCGCAGGGGCGAAGCCGACACCAGTCGGGGCTTGCAGGAGGATTTTCGTTCCCGCAACCCCCAGCGTAGGTGTGAGATGGAACACCGGGGTGGTGTATAGTCAGTAAGTGCCGGAAGACATTCATGATTATTTTTCACCACGGAACAAAACAAAAGGAAGGCCTCGGGCTAGGTTGGGTGACCATTTCGCAGGGTCAAACAGAATTAGCCGTTAAAGGAGAGGCCTATTTCCGGCAGTGTTCTGCTATGATAGAATAGAATAGAATAGAATAGCATTTATTTGCAAATATGGGTTATACATAAGTAGGTAGTAGTAGGTTTTCATCAGAGTTCTGCCATATTTCACCATTCGGCATGCAAACATTTTCATTATACTAAAATTGTTAAAATTTAAAGTCTTGTTGGAACATTCAAATAGTTATGTCATTCTCATTAAATAAAATTATTAAAATTAAAACATTCATTAAAAATATCAACTTAATTATTACATTATACATTAAAATTGTCGGTAACAGTAGGTTATATATACAAGAAATACAGAATCGTGGTCCGAAGACAAATAAACAAACAAACATCAAAATTCCAGGTCATAGACAATACACCATAAATATTCCGTACGCAAAACAATAATTAATTAATTAAAACTTCGAGGTATTTTGATAAAAATTGTCCGTTAAAAACTCAGTTACACTGTAATATGCTTTGTCTATTAACAACCTACGAACTGTACTTTTGAATTGCAACGTTTTCAAGTCTTTCCATGCACTTGGCAATTTATTATAAACAACGGGGGCCATGCAATAAATACTTTTGCGCATCATAGTGGTTTGACACGGTACATTATTTAATTTTGAATTGTCACGTCTGTTTCTTGGGTATACATCGGCCAAACGCTCAAAATGATTTGGATTGTTCTTCACAAACATAGCCACTTCAAGAATATAGATACAAGGCAGGGTTAATATGTTGTACTGCTTGAAATATGGCTTGCAACTGTCGGTGGTTTTTAGTTTAAACATTGACCGGAGACATCTTTTTTGAGCCTTAAATGCTGTCTCTTTGTCGGTGGAGTTCGCCCAGAAAATGACACCGTAGCGTAAGTACGATTCAGCAATACCGTAGTACGCTGCAAGAAGTGTTTTTGTATCCACTATGGAGGATAGTCTATGTAAAGCAAATGCAGACGAACTCAATTTTTTACACAACCCGTCAATATGTGCTTTCCAGTTTAAACTGCAGTCTATTTGTAATCCCAAAAATTTGGTATCAGTTACTTCATCAATGTCATTATTTTTGTAGTGTATGTTAAGGTTAGGTACACGAGGCATACGTTGTCTAAAGTGCATTATCATAGTCTTACTTAAATTTATATTGAAATTATTCTTATCTAGATATTTAATTAAATTGTCAAGAGAATCATTTATGTCCGTTTCATATATATTTACGTTTTTACACGGGATCGTAATGGTACTATCATCAGCAAACATAGTTAAGGGATGTTCAATGGACGTGGGCATATCATTAACATATAATATAAATCCAAACGGGCCCACAACGCTTCCCTGTGGAACACCGAATGTAATTTTGCGTTCTCGTGACCGTGATATCTCTTCATGTTTATTAACTACATTGATGCGACTAATTTCGGTTATCTGTGTTCTGCCCTCTAAATACGATTTCATTAGTTCGAGTACGTTACCTCTTATGCCGTAGGCTTCTAACTTATTTAACAATGTATTATTATGAACATAATCGAAAGCCTGCGTCATATCGCAAAATATGGCACATATGGCGACTTGTTTATCCATATTTCTAATAATCGGAAACAAAAAGTCATAAATTGCCATATCGATGGTTCTATGCTGCCTAAATCCTTTTTGTTCTTCACATAATATGTTATTCTTTTCAATGAAATTAGCTAACTGTTTGTAAATGTACTTTTCGAATACCTTTGAGATGACTGGTATGAGTGAGATGGGTCTATAATATTCCATCAATTCCTTATCTACTTTCTTAAATAGAGGTTTAATTATGGATATTTTTAATGCTTCTGGATAAACACCCGTACATATACTGAGGTTGATTATGTGACTCAGATGACTGCATATCTCGACTGATACTGACTTTATTATTTTAGTGGCAATCCCATCAAAACCTACACTACCAGTGTTTTTTAATGACATTATTATTTTATGTATGTCGTGTGGTGAACTGGGAGCCATAAACATTGACTTAGCACTTCTTGATATAATGGATGTTTTTGAATGGATGATGATAGTGATGATATGTCTCGCAAGACGCAGTGCATAACGCTTTACAAACTCTGTTAAAATCTGTTAACGTTTTGAAAAACAAGGAAGGTTTTTCAAACGTTTACATAGCTTTAGTAAATTGACTTAACATACAGCAATCTTTGAAAAAATATAAACCTGAGTTAAAATTACAGTCGGTCGAACAAATCTTATTTTTGGTAAGATTTAAATCTTGCAAAAAATATAGCTAGCCAATCCATACCTACCTACAATAACCGGCTAGTTATTTTAAAACCTGTCAGTCAAATGTTTTTATACGTAGCAACAGTCACTTTTTGCGCTAGTATTTTGCTATGCGGAATATGTGTCATATCACCATTAACATCGTGATATGCAACAATCAACATCTGGTCAAAAGCGAGTCTGGCTTGCACGATTGGGATCGGAGTTCCGACCAGATTACACTGACCAGTCTATAAAACGATCGCTGGTTCGCCGAAGAATAGAATAGAATTTAATACTCTTTATTGCACATCATGAAAACCTACAAGTAATGAGTTTAAGAGTTACATAGGGTGTTACATAGCCGTAATTACTGTGGGTCATTAATAAACTTGCCCTTTTTTTTTTTGGAATGGGCATCTCGCAGTTTATCCTTTAGGGATATCTACTGCTTAACCGAACTTTCCTGTGGGGGGCTTAATTAAAATTAAGGCCTAAAGCCAGGCGTCATAAACTTACCCTGGCTCAAGATGGATCTCATACTAATTAGGGAAAAAAGGAGGGGAGGGTGTTAGGGATATCGACGCATGATGATACAATGACATCCCTACATTTTCTTTTGTTTTCTGATGTTTGCTTAGGGTTCGGCACCTAAAAAAGAAAAACGGAACCCTTATAGGATCACTATGTCACGTTGTCCGTCTGTTTGTCAGTCTGTCTGTCCAGGCTCTTTTTCTAAGGAACGAGTAGAGGTCTCAAGTTGAAATTCATATAGAAAACCTAGATCTACGGTCTCTTGGAGCAAAATGAAGCTTCTAAGTCAACGCAATACAAATACGGCCATTAATGTGACACATTTTGATACTCGCAAATAAATAAATAACTATAGGGTACTTCCCGTTAGTCTAGAATCATGAAATTTGGCAAGAAGTGAGGTAATTAAACGGCAAAAGTTCGCAAAATGTTTTGTGGTTTTATCGTATCACAGACAAGATTTTTTTTCTGTAATGATTATTATTTTGGTGAAATTGGTGAAACAATTACCTATCGTTTGTACGGAAGCCTCTGGGCGCGAGTCACACTCGCACTTGTCCGGATTTTATTCATTTAGGTACAGAGGCCAGCGCATCCAGCTACCCCAACCTGTCAAATTAATTTAACAGTTTTTGGTACTTTATTAGATAAGAATAAGGTCCATGTTCAATAGGAAAACATGACAGATTGGGAAAGCTTGATGTGCTGGTGTCTACATCTACGTATCTTACTTTGAAACTCGGTATTAATAATCTGAAAAATCAAAATAACATATTATTGGATTTTTGGCACACCAGCTAACTGGATAAAATTGGGTAATGTAATCAAGTTCTAAGAGGAGAGTTTTAAAGCTTAGTCTAATTCTATTGTATTATATCGGAGTTCTTACACTCAGTCGTATAAGTAGACCAATCTTTCTTTCTTTTTGAAAAAACGTTGCCCCACATTAGGAATTTCTCCTGATCGTGTGTGCGTTTACAGACATTCAAACTCACATACACAAACAGCCACACCCGGAACAACTACCAGTAGGCCATATAAATATTTTTCCGTGCGGGAATCGACACCACGACACGGGGTGCAGCAGTCAATCGTTCAGCTACTGCGCCAACTGTGCCGTCAAACCAACCAACTGCACACCATTGTGCGTAAGGGAGCGGCCTTCACGCTTGCTCCCTCCAGAAACAGGTTAAGGGACTACTCACTTGGATGCATTAACGCTCTATAACATACCGGTTTGTTGACATTAATTAATATTTATGAGTTTTACACAATATCCTGGATCAAACGCTACGAGAGTTAAGCTATTTTTCTCTGAGTAGTATCACTTAGCAAGATATCTCGTTCTAAATGCCAGCAGAATAATAACGACAGATTACATTTTTTTATTGATTGTAATAAACCGCAAATGGTAGTCAACTAATAAAATCATACCGGTTCATCTATTTGTGAGCTACAATCTAAATGCAACAGCTGTCTGTTACATTACGCGACACAAAAAGTGTGTGTGTGTTTATCAGTCTGTACTGATAAACACACACACTTTTTGTGTCGCGTCGGGGGTAATTAAAAATCAACTTGACGACTTTACTTATTTTATTCATTTTAATTGAAACAAACCTACATACACACATACATACAGCCTTGGCTAAAAGTATCAATGAGCACCCATGAAATCTTTCAGTTTTATGAGGAGTATCAAATATAAATAAAACAAAACGTTTTATATACGTTTATTTTACTATTTAATTGAATATTAATATCAATAAAATAAACCATGTCAAAGTGAGGGCAGATTTGTGGTATGGCGCGTTATCCTGCTAGAATTTAACACCATCCATGTTCGTGTCGCCGAAAAGTTTCGTGAATGAAGGTAGCAACGCTGTTCCTAGTATATTTACGTACTTAGTAGAGTCCATGCGGCCCTCACACACGAAGAATTCGCCAACTCCAGAATCGGTCATGCAACGAGCGACATTTGTAAGGTGCTCAATACTTTTGGCCAAGGCTGTAGATAGTTCTATGTAGTTTTCAAGTTGAATTGAGCTCTTTTTCGTAATAAAACCTTCACAGATTTAGGCTGTGTTTTGTGTCCAGATAATTTGATGTTTCATCTTCATCGATAAGTACACACCTTTAAGCTACTCGTACAATTGTTTATAATGTAAAGTTAATAAAATAAAGCTGAATAGTTTCTTTGTTTGACACGCTAATCTCTAAAAAAAATAATGCTGGACAATCCACACAGCACCATCTAGCCCCAAGCTAAGCAGAGCTTGTGTTATGGGTACTAGATGACTGATATACTTAATACAATACAGTACATAGATAGATATTTTTTATTATACATAGCAAATACCCAGAACACCCGGAACAAATCTTTGTAGATCGTACAAACATTTGTCCCAAGGCGGGAATCGAACCCGCAAACTCCTGCGTGGCAGGCGGGCCTTCGCCCGCTGCGCCACATAGGTCGTCAAATCTCTTGAACTACCAGACGGATTTGCAAAATATTATTAGCATTCGATATCCAAATGCTTGAGAGTTCAGGAAGGTTATAAAATCACGCTACAAGCGGTTGAAAGCGCGGGGTATGGCTAGTTCGCTATACTAACTTAGCTGCCTGTTATAACTCTTACCGGTTATAGAAATTACTGAGTCTAGGCTCCATAGCTTAGAAGTACCTTTAGCTTATGCTCGGTTCTTGACCTGCAGGAATATCAGGTTTTAACCAAGGCATGCGATATACAGGTTCTCAGCAAGATAGCATGTTCTTAGTACTTGAAGATAATATGTAAGGCCAAGAGTAGAGAAATCAAGTGAAACGTGATTAAAACGATATAACAAGGTATGAGTAAAAAATCCATATTGAGGTAGGTTTGTATACAAAATTGGTTGGTTGCGCAGCTTAGTGAGAACAAAAAGTTTTTAGAGAAATTGTTGTTTTACATTTTCTTCACATAATAATTATCAGATGAATGTATACAAAATATTGTAAAAAAATATTTTACAAGAATAAGTGTGGAATGTAATGTGTGTTTCTTGATGTTTTTTCTTGATACCTTTTGGAAACGGCAACTAAAATCATTTTAGTATTTTATTTTAACTGCTTAGACGTTCCAAAGTGACTTTTAATGGTCTAACTGAAATAAATGATTTTACTTTGATTGGAATAGTGGTAGGAGGATGATGATGATGATGAAGAGGCAAGATGTGGCTGAATAATGTCAAAATTAAAAACTTAACATAACGAGACTCATCCGTGCCTCGGAAAGCACGTTAAGCCGTTGGTCCCGGCTGTCATTTGTAGATCTTTGACAGGTGTTACGAGTACTCAGAAGCCTGAAAGTCTGACAACCAGTCCAACCAAGTGGTATCGTGTTACCCAGTAACTGGGTTGTGGAGGTCAGATTGGCAGTCGCTCCATGTAAAATACTAGTATTCAGTTGCATCCGGTTAGACTGGAAGCCAACCCTTACATGGTTAGGAAAATGCTAGGCAGATGATGATGATGATGATGATGATAGCCTACCTATCACTGTCAGTCGTTCAGTCATTATCTTAAAGATTTAGCATATCGCAGTCAGGATGCTACAATATTCTTTTCAAAGAAAACTTTTCCAATCCCGAATCTAGATGTTGTTTTGTTTATTTTGCGGGAAACATCCTCGACATATAAAAGGGGCCTAACAAGTTTTGAAATAGAGCTCTTTAGAACCAGGTAAGCCATTACGCTGACCCTCAATCAGATCGAAACAAAGTGAATGATGACCTGGATGTAACGTATGTATGTACGTTAAAATATGATGAAATATAGTAGTAGGTAAATTCATTCATCAGTGAGTAAAAGTATGATGTATAAATAGACAATTTGCTGTCATACTGATACAGCTGTGTAATAATTACCTACGTGATTTTACAAAAACTCACGTAATTAGTAATTATGTTTACGATACGACAGTCGCAACCGAAGATAAGTCCTATGTGTCGATACATATATACGGAGGCCAGCACATCAAGCTACCCCAATCTTTTGAATTTCTTTGATAGTTTTTTAACTTTATTACAGAAGAATAAGGTTTATGTTCAATTAGGAAAATTTTACAGCTTGGGACGCCAGCATATCAGCTGGCGTCTGTACACTATACTTGTGAAGTGGGTAGAACAAAGAAATGGAGACACATACGTAATACTGTATTTTTAGCATAGAGACCGTAGGGTATGAATAAGACAAGGTGACTAAGTGCTGCTGTATACTCACACTCGGCCCACGACTGTACACTCAGGTGCGAATTATAGTGCTGCAAATATTATATCACTCTGCGACAATCACAACGTGACTCTGTCTCAGAATTTCAATGCAAAAAGTTACCTCCTTTCATCTTAGTATCAACTCTCCTGGAATCAATGAAAAAGAAACCGACAACCAGTTTTTTCTCTGAGAAATACATTGATATTTTACATCAGAATATTGCAGGTTTAATTAACAAATCTGATGCATTATGTGTGAATTTAGAAGAACTCGTAGACATTAACAAAAGTTTTGACGTCATATATATTACTGAGCACTTTATGATGGCAGGATTTAAGTCAAATTTATAACTACCAAATTACAGTTTGGCTTCATTTTACAGTAGAATAAATAGTAAAAGATGAGAAACATGTATTATGCTAAAAAAAGAACATACATTTAGGGAAATTCCAGAAGTCCGTAAATTTTGTCTTGACTTTATATTAGAAGGGTGTGTGAATTATTATTGTTTGTATGTATCGGATTCCTAAACAACATAACTTGTATACGTTCTTCCATAAACTGGAAAAACTTCTGGCTTATATTGCCAAATTGAATTGTAAAAATATTTTAATCACTGGTGATTTTAACATACATAGATGTTCTTAAACGCAATAATGTAACATTCGATTTTGAATGTTTACTGTTGAATTATAATATAAAATTGGCTTTACATGAACCGACCAGATTCGTCAGTGGAACTTGCATTGATCAGTATGCACATAACTTTGAAAAGAGATGTAAATCTGAAATTTTAGAATTATGCCTGTCTGACCGAAAAAGCCTACTACAATGACACTGAATTTTTAAATGACAAATCGCTGTAAGTTTATAATTATTTAATCTACTAATTTTATTTTATTTTTTAATGTTATGACTATTTACCGATTTATTGATTTATTGTTTAATGTAATTAGTTCGTTTGGTTGTTTTTTTATTTCTATTTTTGTTTTCATTAATTGTTTGATTTGTTTGAATTCTATTTTTTGGTCTTTCGATTTAGTTTGTACACCAGCCATAGTCAAACATGTTGTGCCCAAAATATATCATATCAATAATCATCGTACCAGGTATTATTATCAACACAAATGTTTTTGAAAATAAATAAAATGTATGTGTGTGTATTTGTGTCTGTGTTCGTGTCTGTATGCTGCAAAGTGTGATCGCCGAGAACATGATCATGTAGTACCTATCCACTTATAGTGTTATGATACCAAGAATAACCCGGAGAAATTACAAACAAGAAAAATGTGGATGTTTCATAATATATTATGATATCTCAGCTTCCAATTTTGTATATCATATTAATTGATCTCATCCGCTATGTGATAATGTTTGTAATCTTTGAGATCATCTTTGTAAAAACGAATGTATGTGGCTATTACCATCGTCTGCCTAGCCTTTTCCCAAATATGTTAGGGTTGGCTTCCAGTCTAACTGGATGCAGCTGAATATGAATATTTTATATAAATAAATATATTGCTGGACAATCCACACAACATCACCTAGCCCCAAGCTAAGCAGAGCTTGTGTTATGGGTACTAGATGACTGATATACTTAATACAATACATTACATAGATAGATATTTTTTATTATATATAGCAAATACCCAGAACACCCGGAACAAATATTTGTAGATCGTACAAACATTTGTCCCAAGGCGGGAATCGAACCCGCAACCTCTTGCGTCGCAGGCGGACCTTCGCCCGCCGCGCCACATCGGTCGTCATAGAGCGACGGCGTCTAGAACCTCCACAACCTTGTTAGTACGGGGAAATACGATACACCTATAAGACTAGTTAACAGACATTCGGGCTTCTGACTACTCGTGACAACTGTCAAAGATTTACAAATGGCAGCCGGCAATGGCTTTAACGTGCTTTCCGAGGCACGGAGAGGGATCGATATGTGATGGATGAACAGATTGACCTTGTAGAGCGTATCTGAAGCTTTGATCGACCTGTGTGGCTGTTGTTAATTAGCCTTTAAAGTCAATACATCTCGTTTGCTCTTATCCCAATTAATTTCGGGTCGGCGTAGCATGTCTTCGTCTTCCATACATCTCTAATTGCCGTCATCTCAATAGTCACCTCCTTTCTAGCCATATCCTCTTTCACACCATCCATCCATCTCCCTCTACTCTTGTAACCCATAATGGTTAATCTATACAAATTGATTTAAGTTAAAAAGTTGGTTTTAGTTTTTACGAACTAATCTCTGGAACTAAGTACGAGTCGGATTTAAAAGAATATTTAAGCACTTCATAGTCTAATTCTTGAGGAAGGTTATAGGCATCAACATGACGCTATATACCTCAGGAGCGGGGCACAGCATCAGCTTCTAATAGTTAATAAAAATAAAGAAATACGATATTATCAGCCTGTGCAGCTCAAAGTCCGCCCAAATAAAGTTGCGTTGTTTTTTTACGCTAGTTACAAGTTCATCGTTATCTATTACCAATTAGCACACGAAAACTTATTAAAATAAACTTCTTGCTTGACAACAGTAGCAAGTAATAGTAGTAACATTATTATCATCACGTCTGTACTTATTTATTGTATTTTATTTATTTATTTATCCTTATTATTTATTTATTATACTCTTATAATACTTTAAGCACACAAATGTACAGAGGCGGACTTAATGCCATAGGCATTTTCTACCAGTCAACTTTTGGGTGATGCAGAGACAAACAGTGGCAGGTGCAATTTCTTAAAAGAAAAGGGAAAATAAATATATATATGTATAGATTTTATGTTATTTATTTTCCTTCATATCAGGTAATTAGTATTCCTTAACCTATGTTAGTATTATTTACTAAAAACATAATAAATAACAAAGACAAATCTTAACTATTACTCTTAATTCTACACACCTCTTGGAGATACCCGGCAACAGTACATGCACTGCTCACAGGTGCCCCATTAGGTGTCCTTCAGTCTTACTAGCAACAATGATCGTCATTAGTGGCGCTGATCTTTTACGCATGATCGCAAAGAAAGCCTCAAGCCTCAAATCCCGTTATCAATTATAAAGACCAGAAAAATGCCGTGATTTATTAAATAAAAAAGTTATTTACTTTTACACAATTTAAACCATCCGACATCGGTTGTCCGAATGTCTTATCTATCTCTGAGGTTTTTATTATTATTTATATGTAATATTGTTGACCACACGGGACTGTATTATAAATCCCGGGAAGATCCATATTAATATCAACATTTCGATGCAAGTTCATAAAAGAACTCTACCTAATTCCGACCTCTGATTATTACACACATAGATACATAAACTGATGCTTTTTTCCCAAGAGGGTAAGCAGAAACTACATAATGCTACTATCCTTACATACTCCTTACTTCTTTATGTTATTAATTTTAAATAAACTTACAAGAAGTACATTTGAACAAGCAATACAATTATGTAGAAGAAGGCCAAATACAAGTTTCCACTTAAATACATAATTACGTGGGTAATATAGGTACAGCAGACAGAACCTCCTCCTTTTTTTCGTAAAAAGTAAAAAGTGTGTGTGTGTGTGTGTAGGGTGTATTACTATTACCCAGAGGAGTATAAAGTAATTTATAGTTAAGTGAGAGAGAAAGGTGTAAGCAGTGGTGTATGTCCCATGTCACAGGTTAAATAACCCCATGTTCCTTATAAGGGATTGGGGGTGTCTGTTAGGGGGTTAGCCCACCCCACAAGGACGAGTTTATGAATTTAGTTCCATCTTCCAAGACGTGGAATTTTATAAATATTTGGTCAAAGCGCTTTCCGAAGTTCGCCATGGTAAGTTTCAAAACTGATTTATTTACAAAACTTATTGGGGTTCTAAACTTATTTGCTTTATATCGTTCCCAAGTTTATTACTTTCTAAACTTATCTAGAAGTTTTGTCACAATTATGACACTATAATTATTTAAAATTATAAAAATACTGGAGCCAACTGATTTTATGCGTTTGGCTTACGATCGCTCAATCCCAGAGTCCCATCAAGTCTGGCAGCTCCAAAGCCCGAGTGACCAGAGCTGACGCCGCCAGTGTGACCCGTGCAATAAAACCAAATCTCCCAATGTTTTGAAAATACGTGTAAACGTCGTCAATATAGCCAGTGTTAAATTATGTAACAAAGTTTATAAATAGCAAACAACAAGTCACTTCTCTTTTTTACTCGATTTGAGTTTGGGCGAATGGTTACGCTAATTGGCTTTTGGAAGCGCTAGCATGTGCGAGATCCCGTAGAGCCTAAAATAATGATGGATCCCACTGTATTGCTGGATCCCACTTTGCTGGATCGCAATCCCTAATCCCAAGTATGATCCGATATGTTTTAAATGTCCTGGAGTTGATTTATCATGCACGACTATTGTATTGCATGAGTTCTACGCGGTAATAATATAATAAGAACTTGATTAAAACACTTATATAAATAATAGTGCTATTCAACTGGGTTGATTATTTTTATAATGACTGTTACTATGCTAATTTATGAGACTATAACGCCATGATCTTGTTCAGTTAATTAATTGTTTATTTTTAATAGATACTGTTCTATGTTTACATTACGTTAACATAAACGCATGCTTTTTCCTATGGAGGTAACCAGTAATTACTAATTTGCTTTGTTTACGTTAACACAGCACACACAACCCGCAGTGTTCGTGAGTCACGTATTAATATAATTATTTTGACTTGTATTTTATTTGATTTGATTTAATTTAATTCTATTTGATTTAATTTATTGTAATTAAACTTATTTGGTCTTTGATGTTTCTTATTGTTATTATTTTTGTTTGGCAATGGGTGTTATTTACCTGGAATAAATGAATTTATTTATTTATTTAACACTTAAACTGCCAAACAACGAGATACAACAGAAAATGTGTTATTTGTCGGTCACCTGGCGTTTAATATAATAAGTCACACATTTCATCACAGTTTGGGTGATAAAACCTTAGCATGCAACCATAGCAAGAAATTATTGCAGTGGTTGCAATAATTCCTTGTCACAAGCGTCTTGTATGCCCGTGATCGCTCCTCTGGTTGCGAGTACTACATGCCTGACCTTTCTGAAAACTCTTGCTTCTTCATCCAGTCATAAAGGAAGGAAACTAGTCGGCTCAATACAAGTATTCACTTTCAATGTGAACGGACTTGAGATGTTACGATAATGACAATGTGTACGTTACATACTACTGTGTGTAGTGCTACAGTAAACAACATTTTGAACGCATAGCTAGGAATATAAATTAAATCTAAGTAATTGAATGGAGTTTAAAAGCTTGTGATATCATTTTGAAATTGTTAATTCTAATAAAACTAAATATAACTACTTCAATTAAAAAATAATAAAAACATTACTTTATATAAATTAAAATAACATGTCTCATAGTTTATCTACTAAAAATCTGATGCAGAATAATACATTTTTGCTGACGATACGGTTAGTGCAGTGGCTGAGCGATTAGCTGCTGCGCTGTGGGTCGTGGGTTCGATTCCCACACGGAACAAATATTTGTATGGCCTCCAAGTAGTTCGGGTTCCGGGTTTGGCTGTTTGTGTATGTGAGTTTTAATGTTTGTCAACGCACCCACGATATAGGAGAAGTTCCTAGTGTGGGGCAAAAAAACGGATGTAGTATTAATTGATAGGGACGTAAGCTATTTCACGAGTCACGACACGTGAAGTTCACGTGTCTGTAGCACGTGAACACATTCGCAAAAAGTTGTCAGATTCATCTCAGAGTTGATTACTTGAATTCCTTTTTCTGCATCAAAGTATTTATATCTCTCTTGACTTTATATTTTTTGTTTAACACATGTGTAATTTATTGTCGAATCTTATTTTTAGTTATTGACAAGTTTATTTTTACTATGTTGCACCAGGCACCTACCATGTTTTGTCTCTGTAACACCATTAGGTAGACTGGTACCTGATTACCTTTGTACGGTTATTTTAACTGGAGCAAAAAAATATTGGAAATTAATAAGTTCCGTATATAACCTTCAAGGGCGTCCCCTCTTAGATTTCCAGTTACATCTGTCTCGTAAATACCTTGTTATTAGTCACCTTTAATTCATCCTCTGAACATATCCAGACAATCTGAACTTTCTCTTATTAAATCATATGTTTTTGCTGTTATATCAAAGCCCTCAAAGATACAATAATTTCTTGATTTTTTTTATCATCTCAACATGTCCAATCCATCTGAGCATACCTAAACTTTTCAACCATATTGAAGTATGTTGAAGTTTTTTTCTAATCTATTTATCTGTTAGATTATTTTTCTGTTTAGATTCGAACACATTTGAAAGATGTTTTTTTTTTCAATAAAAAACCGGTCAAGTATAAGACGAATTAACACCCCAAGGTTCCCGTACAATATCAAGCAAAAAACGCCAAATAAATCACGTTACGGTCAATTCACTACAAATGTAAGCAAAAATATGACGACCGATGTAGCGCGGCGGGCGAAGGTCCGCCTGCGACGCAACCTCTTGCGGGTTCGATTCCCGCCTTGGGACAAATGTTTGTAAGATCTACAAATATTTGTTCCGGGTGTTCTGGGTATTTCCTATGTATAATAAAAATATCTATCTATGTAAAGTATTGTATTGAGTACATCAGTCATCTAGTACCCATAACACAAGCTCTGCTTAGCTTAGGGCTAGATGATGCTGTGTGGATTGTCCAGCAATATTTATTTATTTATTTTATTTATATTATTTACTAGCTGATGCGCGCGGCTTCGCCCGTGTGGATGACGGTTATTGCGACCAAAAGTAATATTGAAATTTTCGACGACACCTCCAACAAATAACAATACATCTTAGCGAATTTACACAAAAACTTGACTGATTATATACTTAAACCTTCCTCAAGAACCATTCTATCCATTGGTGACAAAAACATAAAAATCGGTGCAGCAGTTTTTGAGTTTATCACGAACAAACATACAGAGAGATGCGGCGGAAGACTTTGTTTTATAATACCTATGTAGTGATGAAATAAAATTGAAATTGAAAATTTTAGACTTTTTTCTACTGACTTTGCTTATGAAGAATTTGTTTCTTGCCGAATTTCAAGACTAGGTCAACGGAAAGTACCTTATGGGTTTTGTTTGATTGCGAGCTTCAATGAATGATGCGGGTGAATTTTTCGATGCCCTGTGAATATTTATTTCATTTTATTTTTTCATGTATACTTTTATCTTGAATTATAAATGTTGTCAAGAAAGGGATTTTAAAAATCGTTTGTATGAATAGCAACGTAAAACAGGGAATGCCTTAAGTTTTCAACCCACCATTTTTAACGTGGTTTCGAGGGACTAAGTAACTTTTACCCGGGCTGCAATAAATCTTAACTCATCATCATCATCTGCCTAGCCTTTTCCCAACTGTGTTGTGGTCATCCAGAGACTGACCTCGGCAAGCGTAGCTTAACCTTCGATCAACCCGTGCGGCTGTTTCTCTTCATAAATCTTAGCTCATATCTAAAATAAATAAAATAGAAGTGTCTGTTTGTAATTAAAAAAAAAAACTTTTTACCAAATGCATATGACAGTTAATAACGTAGTAATACCAAATAAACAAATATCTAATTTGTATCTCCGAAACATCTAGACCGGTTTTATGAGATTTTCACTAGAGCTTCACTTCAGCTTGCCAGATCCAGCATCAGCCTGCAGTCTTTCGCAGATCGTCATCCCACCTGGTCACAGGGCGTCCTACACTTAATTTTGTATTTGTTTTAGATGACTTAAGATTTATCATAAGCTATGATGTATGGAGGTGGACGTGGGCCAAGGAGTGACTTAGAGCACTTTTATATTAGAATGAGAATTAGGGTACGGCGCAAAAATTAATCCATAATTTCTTAAATTCCACACGGGCATGGTCGTGGGCACGGCTAGTTTTACATAAAGTGGAAAGATTTGATTGTTTATGTTTGTTTTTAATGGATATAGGTACTCAGAAACTCCTTTACATATTTTAAAATTACTTTACCTTTAGAAAGCAACATTATCAGCAAGTAACATAGGGGATTATATTTAATTTTTGAAACTAAATTGAAAATCCCGAGGGGATGTTACAGTACGAAGAGGATAAAGCAGACAAAGTCGCGGAAAAAGTACTAGTACTTAAATAAAATAATAAAGCTTGAAGAGTGAGCCACAATTAATTATCCATAGTTGAAAGTATTTGATAAATTTGTTTTTCCCAAAAAACCCATCGACTCTCAGAAAACATATTTTGATGATGGAAAAAAAAAGGGTTTCCTAGACTAGATAAAAAAGCATCGCGCCCGTATTACCCGAAGGGTTGGGCAGGAATGCTACTATAACAACACCCACATTTCGCCAGCTGTGTGTGTTATTAAGATTATTATGGCAAATAATGTGGTATAACACATCATGTACATCGACCCGGAAGATGGTGCGTGCTCTTAATGACTTTATACGTCTGTTGACGACTTTCCGTTCTAGTACCCAAGCTTTCATAATATCAGCAAGTATCATGCGATTGCTTGAGAAAAATATGTGGTCAATGGTCTGATAAGAGTTCTTTAGAAGATTTTTAACACTTAACTAACGAAACTTTTTTTGAATATTGTGCAGAGATTCTCTGAAATTTCTTTGTTAGTCAACTTTGTTAAGAAAGAATAAAGTGTTAAATTGGGAAAATATAACAGTTTGGGATAGCTTGATGTGCTGGCGTCTGTACACATTTATTCTTTTAATTTAAAAATTGACGTGAGATTTCCATAGATTTCCCCTGGCTACATTTGAAAGAAATTTAATTAAATATGGAACCCCACCCCCCGCCATTTTGGACTCGCGTGTTGAATGTATCCCCCAAATCCAATTTTACATTAATTCCCTGGATTACGTCTACTTTTTTTTTATTGATTTGATTACTTAAACTAGTTTATCATATTTTGTATCTTTGACTCACAAGATTACTCGATTGTCCTAGGACAATCGAGGTAAACCAATAAACAGTTAATTGTTAGTTTAGTCAATGAATCAAAAACCATGCCAATAGTGCCTTAGTTTGGAGAATTGACATCTCTTTCATACAGATAGCACGAGAAAAGGACGGCAACAGTTAAGTACTAAGTTGATGTCAAATTAATTTATGCCTTGAACTTGACCATGTTATTAGTTAATGCCATTTCTTGTTTGGAAATTTCAGTTTAACTAAAATTTACTTTTATAATTCCTGGTTTTATATAAGAGAACATTTTGCCCGGATGAAAGAAAAATTAAATAAAAAAAAAAAAAATTAGCTTAGCTTGTCAACAAGGGAATCGTCACTAATATCAAGCAACGGAAATACAAAATCACTCTTATCAAAACTAGCGGATTATAATAGGTATCGTATCATATATATATATATTAAATATATATAGATATAAAGCGTCCTTAGACTTGTTAGTTACCTTGATTTCAGCATGATATTAGTTTATCGTATCACTTGTTATTAGAAAACATACTATCTAATGACGTGAACTATATTATTGATATCTACGCACCAAACCACAGTAGCCGGTTAGATAAAACAATACGGACGTTACGAAATCCTTGGAAATAATCTGCGTAGTTTTCCTTTAGTTATTCTTCTTCCTGCCCTTGTCCTATAATTATGTTACTTGCAAATTATAATCTGCGTAGTTTTTCTTAAGCTCTTCTTATTCCTGCCCTTGTCCTATAATTATGTTACTTGCAAATAATCTGCGTAGTTCTTCATAAGTTCTTCTTATTCCTGCCCTTGTCCTATAATTATGTTACTTGCAAATAATCTGCGTAGTTCTTCATAAGTTCTTCTTATTCCTACCCTTGTCCTATAATTATGTTACTAGTAAATAATCTGCGGAGTTTTCCTTACGTTCTTCTTATTCCTGCCCTTGTCCTATAATTATGTTACTTGCAAATAATCTGCGTAGTTCTTCATAAGTTCTTCTTATTCCTGCCCTTGTCCTATAATTATGTTACTTGCAAATAATCTGCGTAGTTCTTCATAAGTTCTTCTTATTCCTACCCTTGTCCTATAATTATGTTACTAGTAAATAATCTGCGGAGTTTTCCTTACGTTCTTCTTATTCCTGCCTTCGTCCTATAACTATGTTACTTGAAAATAATCTGCGTAGTTTTTCTTAAGCTTTTCTTATTCCTGTCCTTGTCCTATAATTACGAGTATGTTACTTGAAAATAATCTGAGTAGTTTTTCTTAAGCTCTTCTTATTCCTGTCCTTGTCCTATAATTACGAGTATGTTACTTGAAAATAATCTGCGTAGTTTTTCTTAAGCTAGACTTATTCCTGTCCTTGTCCTATAATTACGAGTATGTTACTTGAAAATAATCTGAGTAGTTTTTCTGAAGCTCTTCTTATTCCTGTCCTTGTCCTATAATTACGAGTATGTTACTTGAAAATAATCTGAGTAGTTTTTCTTAAGCTCTTCTTATTCCTGTCCTTGTCCTACAACTACGAGTATGTTACTTGAAAATGGTATTTAAAATGCGAGATCAACCGTTGCCATGTCATTGTAAGGAGAAGGTTCTTATGATAGAAAAAACTAGAAAAGTAGTTGCTGAAAATTTTCAGAAAACTTAAGTATTATTTAAACTTCAAGCGTTTGATTAATGTGAGTTTTAACCGCTGGTAACACCGCGGGCGCATCTAGTCTGATATAAAAATTAATGTACCGATTTATTTTTAGTTTAAAAAGATAATATTTCACGAATAAGTAATACGCAAGGTTATAGAATTATGGGCACGTGCCTACAGACTGCCAAATCGTTATCTTCCCTACATATTACAAGACAACATTGTAAGATCTGTCTGCTTAATCACAACATTGTTATAATTAATGTACGTACTAATAATGGCTCTTGTGAACGGCTATGTATTTATCACTGTTGTCCATGACAACAAGCTATTTCCACGTGTATCGCAAATATGGTTATCCTTATTACTACTATTAATGTCTAGTAATAATTGGATTAATAGGTTCTAGTGACTATAACAAGCGCTAGTCTAAGTCCACAGCCAAATCGTGAAAACGGTTTTGTGGGGCTCAGCTATTAAGTTAAGTTTGTAGTACCTATACTTTTTTTTAATCTATCTAATACCTTTAAACTAAAAGGAGCTCGTGGCTAAATAAAAACAGCCGCACGGGTTGATCGAAGGTTAAGCTACGCTTGCCGAGGTCAGTCTGTGGATGGGTGACCGTCATAACATATCGAGACTCCTCCGTGCCTCGGAAAGCACGTTAAGCCGTTGGTCCCGGCTGTCATTTGTAGATCTTTGACAGTCGTTACGGGTAGTCAGAAACCCGAAAGTCTGACAACCAGTCTTACCAAGGGGTATCGTGTTGCCCAGTAACTGGGTTGTGGAGGTCAGATAGGCAGTCGCTCCATGTAAAATACTGGTATTCAGCTGCATCCGGTTAGACTGGTAGCCGACCCCAACATAGTTGGGAAAAGGCTAGGCAGATGATGATGATCTAATACCTTTAAACGAGCAATTCTTGTATAATTGTATGTTTATATATATAATCTGAATCTCGGAAACGGCTCCAACGATTTTCATGAAATTTAGTATGCAGGGGGTTTTGGGGGCGATAAATCGATCTAGGTAGGATCATTTTTTAGAAAACGACGTCTTTTCCGAGCAAAGCTCAATCTTCTAGGTACTAAATAAATAATCTTTAGACATTAAAATGAATGTCTAAATGTGTATCTTAATGCCCAATTATTGAGTTGTTCCAAGTAAGCGGTAAAATCCATTCATCACTAAATTAAGGGATGATTTTTGAAAAACCCGAAAACACGTAGTCTTTTTTTTTTAATTCATCAATGGCCAGGCTCAAGTGCACCTTGCGGCCGATGGGTCCAAGGTGTATGGCTAGTAGGTATCTATACCCACATTTGGCCAGTTATATTTACGTCTAATGCAACCATTTCCAAATAGGCACTGCTAGGCAGTTGGTTCAAGGGCTTGAGAGCTCCACACATCAGGACCCGAGGTGGTGGCGCGAAGTGTTCCACGCGCGCCCCTCTTAGACGTCACGGGGGGAGTCAAATACCTCACTCCCCCCCTCGACCTGAGGAGGCCTGTAGAGGCGGGCCAGCACTAGCCGGGGGTTGCGGAACGATCGTAAGTTCCCGCGGCCCTCGGCGTAGATGTGAGATGGAACACCGTGGTGGTTTCTAGTCAGTAAGAGTCTGACAGACCCCTTCGCCCCCGATTTTCCACTTCGGATCAAAAAAAAAACAGGTCATGAAAGCTGTACAGACGTACTCATCATTCATCTTTTCTATTGACATGATCCTCTCATTACATTGTATGAATGAGTTGTATTGATATAATTCAGCATTGCACATGTCAGCGGGCACGCCCTTGGACTGCCTTGGAGGTTTTTTATGTATTCAGTTTAGCAGGCTTTGCTTGAGTTAATTGTCGATTTTGGTATATATAACTTTTTATTTATTTATTTTGGCATATTGGTGTGTGCTAGCTAACATGCAGCAAATTATTTAATTGAATGACGTATAAAGATGATTGACATAATTATTATTTTTGACATAATGTGTTGTATAGCTTCAGGTTCTTCAAACCTATCAGACAGACGTGTTGCTGGGGAGTTTGTTCCTCCACTTCTTCTTCCCAGCAAAAACACTAGGAAGTGGTGAAGGGTGGGCGTTTTGGGGGACTGTCTTATGTAAACGTCTTTGACGTTCAAAAAGTGCTGATTCTCAGCCTAATTTGAATAAATTAATTTTGATTTTGATTTTTTTTTTATTTCAATCATTCATTTCTTTGAAACTCTAGCCCTTGCACATAACAAGGTGTTCATAGAAAACTGATACAATTATATTTCTCCTTGAAACAGTTTAAAAAAATTACATAAGCAAATATTTAGTTCGGTTATCTACAATAGATTAAATTTGAATGTCATTCTCTATCCCAAAATGCCTGGGCACAGGTTGGGTGCGTGTAAGAAGCTATCTGAGACCGACTTGTCCTTGCCAAATAATCGGCAAATGCCGTATCTAAATGAACAAAGACACTTATATTGGTTTCTAGAGGTCTCTTCAAGAGACACAAACAATAGGGATGTGTCCTAGGTAAAAATATATTAAGTCTATTTAGTCCGTCAGTAAGATTACCAAAAAATATTGGACACGTACTTTTTGCTTACTTAATTCAATTAAAATGACAATGATATAGCACATCAAAGTTCAGGAGAAGGTGCTTGTGCACTTTTCGTTAAAAGTGTAGCACGGCGTGACGTCACGCTCAATTTCAACGTACTATAGCGTTGTCATTTTTGGTTTACGTGACAAAAAAAAATACGTGTCCAGTATTTTTGAGTAATCCAACTTTCAGACCAATCAGAATTTTTAAGGAACTACCCTATTTTGGTACTCTTTCATTACTTATGTCAGCACTCTTGTGTCACATTTTTTAAACGCTCTACGCAAGCATTGGTATCCTCATTTTTCGAGATGTCGTAAATAGTAGGAGACGCACTGTATTATAACCCTAATACAGCATCTCCTACTCTGTAAAAAACATCTGTAACAACATATACATCTGTATTATGCAAATAAATCATTTGATTTGATAATTACGTTTAATTCCAAGCGCCCGGATTTTTAGACGCCGCTTTAAAAGCGCCAGTGAGAACGTGAGCTTATATAAATCAGCATTTTAAAGTTTCCAATCATCCTTAACAATCCGGATATTAACTCGCTATTACGAAACTTTTTGAAATAATTCGTTAATTTGCAAAAAACTTTTTTTTACTAAGATTCGATTTTTATCCTACGACGCTATACCAAATAGGTCACAAAACACTTTTGTGAACAACAAATCCTATGTTGTACTCTAATGTTTTGACTTTTCAAAGTGGAACAACGACTCGCACCAAAACAGCGCATCCGCAAACATTGCTAGCCTACATTTGAGATAGTAATATAAAAAAAAATAGTTTCTTTTACCTACTAAACTCTTGTAGGTAAATAAAGTTCCGCTGTTGCGTATTAATATGCGGTATTTGTTTGTTACGGATATAGAAACTAATTAATTTACATGGTTGCTAAGCTGCTGCTTCCTCGTAAACAAAACCTAATTAGGTCAGAATTTCATCATCTGCCTAGCCTTTTCCCAACCAAGTTGTGGTCGGCTTCCAGTCTAACCGGATGTAGCTGAATACCAGTATTTTACATGAAGCGACTGCCTATTTGACCTCCACAATCCAGCCACTGGGGAACACGATATCCCTTGGTAAGACTGGTTGTCAGACTTTCGGGCCTCTGACTACCCGTAACAACTGTCAAAGATCTACAAATGCCAGCCGGGAAAAACGGCTTAGCGCGCTTTCCGAGGCACGGAGGAGTCTCGATATGTAATGAACGGTCACCCATCCACAGACTGACCTCAGCAAGCGTAGCTTAACCTTCGATCGACTAGTGCGGCTGTTTTTATATAGCCACAAGCTCCTCCAATAATTAATTAGGTCTGAATTTATAGAACTAAAATAAATACAAAATAACTAACAACACTAATTTAATTCAGTGCCAGCGCTTGCCAGCGCTTGGAACAACGCGAAAATTTGGAATGTTCCAAAATGTAACCAACCGCTTGTTTTTGTCACAATACAATTTTAATAATGAGGTTACGATTCAAGAATTTGTCAACAATGTAACTCATTAAAAACGTAATCAGTGTAGCAAACAACACGTCTCGATAATATCGCATACGTGTAGAAATATTCAAGCAAGAAGCGTAGAGCGGCGATTACAATCCTTGGTCCATTAATCGAATGCTAACGAAAGCTTTAGCTGTATAACGATTCTTTCATATTTTATTTATGAACTTTTTATTACTTTCAGTTAAAAAGGAAACTTCGGAAAGGGCAGCAAGAGGGTGGTTATTGACGGACGCACGTGACTGTAATAAACATTCATTACGTACAAAAGTTTTTATATACAGATAGATCAAGAGGCATAGGTCATTCATTTACTAAGATAAAAATATATCCACCGATAAACTATGTTCGGGTTATTTATAACAACATGTTTACGATTTAATTTTGGTGCTAACTAAAAGGCTCATTCATGTTTTAAAAGCGATCACCCCGTGACAGAAATACGAGCTACGCGCAGAATTTAATGAGTTTGTTTTATGTGAAAAATATAATTAGTTTTAAAAGTTTGCGCGCCGGGAAAATTGTTTACGCACCTAGAATTTTATGAGGGACTTGTTTACCGGCACAGAGTCGAGTATAAAAAGGCTGGAGCTATTTATTTTCCAGCCATTAGATGAGGATAACACCTACGGAGTGTTATTTTAGAAAAACGTTCCCGACATTCCCTCGAAGTCATTAGGTGAGTCCAGTGTTTTTGTAACTATAGTTTTTGTTCCCCTATTTGTGTTCCTGTCCTTATTTTTGTAATTACGTCGAGGGATATTTACGTGCGAGCAAAACTAATGTGGAAACTATTTCTATTTAGTCAAAGACTGTGGCTGAATCTGTTTCCCTGCTCCCATGATTAGCTTAATGTTATAAAGAGAATTATAATCCAAAGTACCTATATGTCATTTAGGTGACGGGAATTTTATATAAACTGTTTTTTCGCGAAACTCACTTTGGCTGACCGATAGAGAGCTGATGATCAAATGTGTATATTAGCAATATGGCCAAAACCTTATACAATGGTTACAGGAAGTAGTCGTGAAGGTGGGCAGTAACGGTCAAAAAGGTTACTGCTTCGGGAGGGTCCATTACGGCTAAGTCCAAAAAAGGCAGATGGTATTATCACAATACGTCTGATGATATTCAAATCTTGTCCTTTTGTTACGAAAATTGTTTTCAGAAAAGTTATTCATAGCCTGGGCGAAACTTAAAAAATGTCGCCAAATTTTACCGAACAGTGATATTATCCCGGTTTTTTTTTTGCTTTACCTAGAGCACTAAGATACTGTTTTCAGACATTTTTGATGTAACCAATACTTCTAAAAACAATAATCCTTCAACTTAAGCACGACGAGTTCAAGCAAGCTCTTTATCTCATACTTTGAAGTTCATACGCTTCAACATGATTTTTTAATGATTTGAATAAGACGTGGAAGACGTTTTCAGATTAGGACGGTGCTGCACCAAATTTGTCTCATATTATTTTTTTCAACAACTGCCCTCGCCCCATTGATCATGTCCAATAGTTTTCAGAGGTATTGGTATTACCGATAGGTCTGATTTTTACGCATTATTTGGTCCAAATCTACTAGGAAGACCGTTTTTTCCTAGCTGAGAATGGCTAATAAGAATCTAAAAAATTAGTTATTGCCGTCTGAAAAAAAAAGACACCTTACTGAAGCACTTTGCAGTTCGGAAAATTCTATTGACACTTTTATTAAAAATGCGCTCAAGTTAGACATGACACGAAAAATTTCTGAAAATATTTTTCTGGTCTTTCAGTAATCGAATTCATCGATTTTATAAGGTTTTATGATCTTGGTCGTCAGGTCACGCGTAATGTGTTATCGCTTTTTTTGCTAACGGTGTCAGAAATAGACGGTTACCTACATACTCTTTGGCCTATACTTCTTTTTAGAATAGAATGAATTTTAAAAATATATTTTTAATGAAATCAAAACAATACGGGTGTATTGCGTATTACTATAAACGCGAAAGTTTGGATGGATTGGATGGATGAACGAGAGGAAAGATGTATATTTGTTACTCAATCATGCCAGAACGGCTGAATGGATCTTGATGATATTTGGCACTGAGGTTACTTATCTGGTTAATTATCCGGATAAGTATTCCCGGTTGAGTTCCGAATTGTCTCATTTTGACTTTTTAACCGCAGGTAATAGCTAGTTTATCATAATTGGCTGCTGGTACACAACGGGGTCTATTCCCGCAACGAACAAATGTTAGTACTGCCTACGCCATATTGTTCCGTGTCTGGCCGTTTGTGTATGTGAGATTTGTGTCTTCAAACACACCCATGATAGGTACGACAGAAATCCCTAATTTGAAGCCATTACCAAGTTATCAGGGCCCTGTTTAGATTATGTATGCGACATATTCGTCAAAAACACTTTATACACATATTTGATAATCGACAAAAGGACGGTCAAATCAAATCAGTTTATGCCTTGAACTTCACCATTTTTTTAGTCGATCCCATTTAAATGTCAACTCTGTTTGTTTGGAAGTTGCAGTTCTACTAAAATTGACAGCTCTTATAATTTTTTTTTTGTTTTAAAAGGGAGAAAGAGATAAAAGTAGTCTAAATTTAGTTCAACAAGGGAATCGGCCTAATGTATGCTGGATCATCTATCACTTGTCTATTTTTACTAAATAGGTCCCAAGTGATTAAGAACCTACATGTTATTTGTTTGTTTTCAGCTCACCAACAAGATGCAAGGCAAGAACCTCCTTTTGATAACGATAGTCCTAATGATTACGTTGAGCGACCAGATGGCTTCATGCCACATCCTAACATCAACAAACAGTGACGTGCCTATACCGACGTGTATGAAGATGCTGACTTACGCCGTAATTGACGTCTTATGCCCTAAATACGCTTACAACGACTACTCTTCCGGTAAATATCTTATGTAAGAAGTAAAGTGTTAATGTGATCGAGAAAGATGTGATGCATTGATGCAATGGACCTATTTAATTTGTCGTCGTGAAGATGCGAGTGATAAATGACTGATTACGATTATGTCCGTGTTTTCTTTTCTTAGTAGACCAATTATTTTGCTCTACATACACATGAGGGGCCATTAGCTGAATGATTTTAGGTCGATCGAACGTTCCCGAGGTGGGCCCGTGGATGGGTGACCATCCATCACATACTGAGACCTGCACATACTGAGTGCCTCGGAAAGCACGTTAAGCCGTTGGTCCTGGCTGTCATTTGTAGATCTTTCAGTCGACGAGTCGTTACGAGTAGTCATAAGATCAACCAGTCTAACTAAGAGGTATTGTGTTACTCTGTAACTGGGTTGTGAGGTCAGATCGCCCCTTAGGAAACACTAACAATCAGCTGCATCCGTTTAGACTGGATGGCGGTCCCAACATAATTGGTTAAATGCTAGATGATGATGACAAAGCAGAAATAACGAATAAAAACATAATTATTATAGAGTCGCTCGTCACTAAATTTTCCACTCCTATTGAAATGATTGTAGCAAGTCATCGCTAATGCCACAATAAGTTTAAATTAAAAATAATCAGGCGCTTAACCTACTCGATCTCCATATTAATGAATAAAACTTAATTGCCAAATATAATGTATGACACAATAAAGAGATCATCACTTGAGCACGGCTTGACCGACTTGGCTGACTTTTCTTGTTGTGTTTGTAATTGTTAGGACAATGTTTATATGAATGAAAATCCACCGAAAAATTCGGAAATTTGGGTAGCATTATTTATGCAAATCTCAACAATAATATTTTTGAACCCGAGCGATGCCGGGGCGGGTCATTAGTTTATTATACAAATCGAAGGTTTTGCATAGAAATAATATTCTTTGAAATAACATTAGTCCTCTGATCAATAACTGTCAAGTGGCATGACACAGCAAATATGTCACAAGTTAACAGTGACTACCTGCATAGGTACATTAATTTATCTTATATCAATAATGTTCTGAGTATTTTCCTATGAATAAAAACAAATTCTAGGATTTATATTGTAGTGTCTAGGTCGGTACCTTGAATACGATGATTTAATCTAGATTTAATGTGAGTTACAGCAAATAGTGCAAAGCTGACATACAATTAAGTATTAGCCATTCCATTTATTGCTTCCATGAAATAAATTTTATCTGAATATTTATCATAGGGAATCACAGAAAGAAAAAGTTAGTGGATGTAGATTCAGAAGTTTCCTTACATTAAATTTAAATTATTACTTGAACCTGACCGAGAAGTTGTGTGGAAATCGGTTGTCATGGTATGGGCATGTGATGCGAAGGAATGAGGACCATGTTGTGAGGAAAGTTTTTAGTATGAATGTGCAGGGTTACATGAGTAGAGGAAGACCAAAGAAAAGATGGATGGATTGTGTGAAAGAGGATATGGCAAGAAAAGAGGTGACCCATGAGATGACGGCAAATAGAGATGTATGGAAGAAGAAAACATGCTGCGCCGACCCCAAATAAATTGGGATAAGGGCAGGATGATGATGATATGACTTGAACCTAAGAAAGTGTCGTGTCCACGAAAAACTCTCAACTTATTTCGTAGACCTACGGTAACACTTACGATCTACGGCCTAGGACCTACGAATGGGGTTAGAAGACTTTCTATCAGCCCACAAAGATGTTCTGCTGTCCAAAGACTTCGGCTTAAGGAACTTTATTCCTATAATCCTATTCCAAGACAATCGTCACTTACATGAGGGCAATAATAAACATTTTAGTAAAACCCAGCAGTTTAAGAAAAATAATTTGGTTAGTTGACAACGACAAAATTAGAAGCGACTTCACTGGGTTCTTGTGATAAGACCTTTTGTTGCACAAGGTAATAAGATCTTGATTTAGTAACATAAAAAAATACCCAATCATTGTGACTTAGTAAATAAAGTCATTGTAAATATAGATATATAAATGATTAAAAAAAAATGTTTAACTTCTTAAGAGCCTGAGTTTGTACCAGTTTCCGTGCCCCCAGCGCCCAGCTTACAAAATCGTCAGTACATTTATCATCTTGCCCAAAATTAGCTATTTTTGGGTAGAGTGTAAAGTAGAACTTAACAATTAAATTGGACAAGCAAAATACTTTAGTCGTATAAATCAGGCGGAATGAAATAGGAAAATATTGGTTGGATAAATCTAACTTGGGCGGTTAACGGATTAATGAGGTCGCTTCTTTCAATATTTTTTGGTAGTTGAATGAATATCTGTGCTCTCTCATAGGTAAAGTTATTTTGACCATAAATACTTACCTACTTCTGTATTCATTATTGATCTAGGTAATGTAAAGTGTACCTAATTTGCATTTTGTAGATGGATTGATGATTGTAGTTCGTTATTAATAGCACACAGACGGGCAATGCCCTAAGATCAAGAATTCAACGGCTAGGAAAATAAAATGAAGTCACTTGTTTATTTATTGTTTTCTTTTTTTTCAGGGGATGCCGCCATTCCCAGGGAAATGATAATGAATAAATGGGAAAACAGAGAAGGCGTTATGAAGAGATGCTGTTTGAAATCATGCTCCTTAACAGAGCTTACTTCAGTATGTTAATTTATTGGATTATTTTTTGAATTTTGCGACAAAACACTGCGTATTATCAACAAGTTAGATATATTATTTAAGGTCAATGTGTTTTCTACCTAGTATCTGACGTCAGCAACTTTATGTTTTTACTCAGTAATTATAAGCCTATTTAGCTTTAACACGTAAAGTTGAATTTTCACTGGAAGAAACTTTTGTGAGGGTCATTTTTTAATGCTGTTGGATTGTCGGGACGAATTAATATAAATTGTGTACTTGTATTAAAAGCTTTATTTATAATGTATATCAACCCTTCTAGTTAAGTTTTTGACCCGTGAAAATACTGCTTTGAATTACATAACCCACCAATTTTATTTTTTTATATAATTAAGAATAGATTACTAATTAATAGAGTAGTTGTAATTGTTTGTTAATAATATTGTAAATGTATACGTTTTACATTAATTGCAAATTATATTATTATGAAATCATACTATGATTTGTTTTATTTTATAGTTATATCACTTCTTTTGAGAGATACTTTTATATTAAAAACCAATCTTTGGATGCCTCGTTATCTGGTTAATATCTCTGATTAAGCGAGAGGTAGAGATAGAAGAATAGGTGCATCAGAAGAACATAAGAATATACATCATACACGCTTAATGTGCAGCTGCTGGAGTCGCTCCACAACAGCAGTTTCTATGCGTTCCTGATACAAGTTCCAACGAGTTTTCTATACTACGCCTCAGAGGAGGGCTTCGGGCCCGCAAAGCGTGGTGTGGACAGGTGCCACACAAAGGCACTGTGAATTAGTGCTTATAGAAGAGTTATATTTAGGCTTAAGCCCTGGGTTAGGCCCAGTTGCCTAGCACCACAGTTTAAATTTTACACTGATATTAATGGGTCCTAAATGATGAGCTGTTACATTTGATTCCAATGGCAAAAACGCTTGACGGCACGTAAATTTGATCGAGTTACAAGGTCCGTAAGTATAGTAAACAACTCCGGATGCAACGTGCACACTATCTAACATTATATTGCGATCATGAGTGCAGGTATCCCTGGCGAGTGCCATTCCCGACAATTGCCGGTCGCTTCACAAAACAGGCTCTCCAACTCTCCAACAGCTCTGCAGTCACACCCGCTATAACTGGCCACGGATTACTTAAATATTCATATTCATATTCATTTATAAAAGCTCACTTTTGTCATAGGAGTTACAGCACCCCACTTTGCCTGGAAGAAGGAAGGAGACAGCAGCATACGTGCTTCTCAACTACCCAATGGTCGCTGCGTACAGGGCAAAGTAGGAACTTCGGTAACCCGGATGCGCGGATGCATCCGCGCATGACCAGTATTTAATGTTCAAAATACATGTAGCACTTCACACTCACCCTAAATGTCAGAGTCCAGGAGTCAGAACAAATCTTATGACATCATGTTTAATAAAATCCATCCATCCGTTCATGCAACAAGGGGTGATAAATACACATACATACTTGCATACATACATACATAAGCCTCCTTTTTGGGCAGTGAACAGATTGGGAAGACTTTATACTTACCCGACTCAGACTGATCTCAAGTAGGTACAATTAAACACTTTACATTAAAATGCATAATTATAAATTTATTGAAAAGAAAAACAAAATTAATGCTAAACTGAAGCGACTTAGAGCAAGGCTAATAGATCACCGTTACGTAAGTAAATACTTCGTGTTATTTAATGTCTAAAAGCGAATGTGAGTAAGCGTTTTTTATTAATATGAAACTGTATCTTTACTTAACAAAGCAAAACCGAGGTACGATCTAAGAAATATCTTTCTGGGACCGCTAATGACAACTAATCTAAAAGCCTAATAAATCATATAAAAAACAGATAATGATGTTAACGGTTGCATTAACCACGAGGACAAAGAAACTCCTAATTAAACAATAACAGTTTACTTCAACAATCAAGCAAACTTTTGCGATAGGTTTTCGCCAACTTTACGATAAATCAGCTAGAGTTAGGCGTTGAGTTGTAAGTAGGGGTGTCTATATTATTTTTATCAGCTTCACATCTTGTTCCTTCGTAATTACCAACACATTGACAGACTGGCTCATCATCCCCGTTCAGGGAACAGTCGCCGTTGTTCAGACAATAACTATGGCACGCGTACACTTCACATCTCTCCCCCGAATAACCAGCTTTACAACTGAAATAGTGACGTTATTTTAATGACAAACATGGTGGATATTGTTGGTAACCGATTCTATGTATATATGAAGTAGATATCATTAGTAACTACCACCTATTAATACATGTAGAAACATAGTTGTTTTGAGTACATTCAAAAGGAAACCAGAAAGAGAAAGGTCGATATTTTACCTGCATTTTGGAACTCCTTCATCATTGGACGTGCAGTTACCTTGCAAACAATAGTTTTCACAGACTGAAACATCGCCTTCGTGAGATTGAGTTGGTATCAGTCTTGTTAGTGCTGCACAATCCTGCATTCCCTGAACTTGATCTTTTATTTTATAGTTGGCAGCGATGCCGATACGTTTGTTATAATTGAACGTACAAATCTTTACGGGTTGAGCATAAATATTAATGTTCTTTGGTGTTTGATAAACAGTCTTGGAGCTGGCGTTACCGTTCATCCAGTAGATGTGATCTTTCGAGAAGGTTAATGATTTTGGGTTATACATATTTTCGTGGAAAACATATTGTAGAAGATTATTATTTCCATTAAAATTTACTTTTTTAATAAACGCAGTGTGGGTTGGTTCCCAACCATAAACATAGTAAATTGCTTGTGTCTGTGGGTAAATTGCGAAACTGGATATATCCAAAACTACTTTTATTATTTGGTTTATCTCGGTACCATTAAGGCGAGCCCTCTCTATTTTCTTTTCCTTTGTGCTCCAGTAAATATACCTGTAAATTGAAAACCACATACAAACAGTTACTTTACAAGTAGACAAAATTATTTTTTCAGTACTTTAACACCTAAAATGTTATTAGCAACGCACCCTCTGCAGCTATCTATGGCAATATCAGCGGGGGTCCCGGAACTCAACTTAATTAAGAGATTTCCGAAAGCATTGTTCTCAGATCCGGGTTTTAACGAAATCCAATTAATGCTCCTTTCATTTTCATCACTGAAATAAAGTATTTCCGTTGCTGGGTCGAAGGCAAGACCATTGATATTCCTGCCGTTTCTCTGGATGAAACATCTGTCTTCCATAGAAGATATGTCGTAACCACAAATGGAGTCGTTGTTCTTCTGTTTGTCGACGTACAGCATCATATTGTGAACCTCATCGTAAGCCAACGCTGCGAGGTTTTTGGATAGCAAATTCACGGTGGTTGTTTTAATTCCGTTGGTATAAAATATTAGTTGATCTCCTACACTCACGGCGATGTCTGAAATGAAATATTATTTTTTTACTTTACTGAGCCAAATGTATAATCAATCGCTAGTTCATACTGTTCCTAGTAGTGTTATAAGTTTTCAACATGCTGAGGATTAGGTTAGACACGACAAACATTGTAGTTTTACAGGCAGTCGATCCATGTAAAATACTCGTATTCAACTGCATCCTACCTGGATGCAGTTGAGACTGGAACCCGATCCCATTATGGTTGGGAAAGGCTAGACAAATGATGAGAAAGTATAGTTTGAATGAATACAAATAAAAAGCTCGGCCTTATGCACTTATGTATTAAATGCTTTTGTTGTGGATTAACGCCTCACATTACGTACCACATTAATAAAAACTTATCTTTTACCTAGCTATATCCATACATACATAAACTCACGTCTTCTCCCATGGGGGTGGTATCCATCTTCTATCTATACATATAATGAAACCGTAGACAAGGCCTTTCTTTATTATGAAATTAAAAAAAGAAATTGTCTGGGTGTTAAAGAGCCAATAACAGACAACAACAGGCAACAGAATCCATATCAACCATTTTGTATATTTTGTTTGACCGTTTATCTGTATATGTTGGGTTATTACCACAACTAAAAAATGTAAAATAAATACTTTTTATGAAAAGAAAAGAACTGACTGAAAATCACACTACTACACGACTTCCAAAAGTACAGTTATTTTACACTATTAAAATAACGGTACATTTGGAAGTCGGTGGCAAAATATGAATCAAACAAAAAAAACAACCTACCTAGTTATTTTACACCTTGTGGTGATCTTTTTAAAGTCGGTTATCTATAATAACCTATTACTATTTCTTTGGTCGTTATCCTATTTCCTGTTTTGTATGAACGAACGTACGTATGAAGGTACCTACAGTTCATTATATTTTCAGGCCTTTAAGATATGTAACTTTTATTAACAACGTCGATGTTAGAGATAAGTGATGCGGTAAAAGAATGAATACTAAAGCCCGCAGGTACCTCGTGTCTGGGGTATGTTGGGCCCCTACGATTGTTCTGGCTGCTTACAAAAAGCATCGAAACAGTTCCTTGAATACCATTATATTAAAATCAAGACTCTGACTATAAGTAAGATCATGTTAATTTAGCAGTGTGGAAGCATCTAGCAGTGTTGATTTTTTTTTGTACTTTATAAATAGTGAGTAACTACTTAATATTATTTCGTACCTTTAACACTACCAAGTGCTAAAGGTACGAGTACTAGGTACTACAAGTTCTAAAGGTATTAGCAGGTATAATCTATAAGTGACAAGTAGATACTAACTGTAATTACGGCTTGAAAGGTAAGACAAATATATTGAATAATGCTGTAAAGAAGCCTTTTCATAATAATTTTTCAAAAGCCAATTTTAAAATGTCAACCCACATGTTGATATAAATTTCAACATGAAGGTTGACATTTTAAAATTGGCTGCTAGAAAATAAATGTATGGATATGCAGTGTCATTATTATGAAAAGGCTTCTTTAGAGCATTATTCAATATATTATTTTATTTATATTTTAGCGACCTATGCGGCGCGGTGGGCGAAGTTACGCCTGCGACGCAGGAGGTTGCGGGTTCGGTTCCCGCCTTGGGACAAATGTTTGTACGATCTACAAAGATTTGTTCCGAGTGTTCTGGGTATTTGATATGTATAATAAAAAATATATATTTATGTAATGTATTGTATTAAGTATATCAGTCACCTAGTACCCATAACACAAGCTCTGCTTAGCTTGGGGCTAGATGATGCTGTGTGGATTGTCCAGCAATATTTATTATTTATTTATTTATTTATTCAATATATTTGAAATTTAAAAAACTAATATATTTTTCAATATACGCACACAACTTTTATTCAACAATGTACATTTATTAAAATAAAGAATGAATACGGTTCTACAAAATTATGCATGTGTTTCTGTCACATAGCCTTCTCCCACCTATTTTCGGGACGGCTACCTCTCTAATCGGATGCAGGTAGCAACCAGTCTTTTACATGGAGCGACTGCTTGTCTGACTCCCACAACACAGTCACTAGGTGATACGATACATCTTTGTAAGACTTGGGCACGGTTGGCGCAGTGGCTGAGCGATTAGCTGCTGCGCTGCGTGTGGCGGGTTAGATTCCTGCACGGAACAAATGTTTGGATGGCCTACAGGTAGTTCTTCCGGGTCTGGCTGTTTGTGTATGTGAGTTTAGATGTTTGTAAACGCATCCACGATACAGGAGAAATTCCTAGTGTGGGGCGACGTTTTATTAAAAAGAAGAAAAAAACAGAATGTGCTTCTTCTTCTCTAAGGCCAAACTACTTAAGTTTAAAATTATTAGCTTCACTAGTACATCCTGTCAGGCTTAGAGTGAACTGGCTGGCCTAGGACAACCTAGTTAGGCCTGAAATTGGGTTTGGCCGGTAACATATATAAGTACATATAATAAAATTGCAACTGCCTGTTTAGCCAAAACAATTATTGCTAGAATGTTTGTTTGTCTGTTTGTCTCATCACGAAAAAACTACGGCATGACACTGAATACAGTTTTCATAATTGTATTATTGCTGGTGTAACTAAACGTTTGGTGCATGTTTCATATTGATAGCTGAGTTATGTATGTGTTTTTTTTAACTGGGTCATTACGGGGAAATCAGAATATATCATAGATAGATAAACATTACATTAAGTGTATTAAGTGAAAGTAATTTTGCCGTTATAAAAATGTTGTTAAGTTTTTTTTTCTTTATGAATCGCTAGAAAAATATGTCGGTCCTTCTACCAAACTAGATGGGCAAACATTATTTGAACTCTTTCAAAAAAAAAAACATTTGAGAACAAAATACCTACAATTAAAAAATTGCGTAAAAATCTGTATAGTTAGTTACGTACAACTATACATTTAAACAATCGGATACATAAAATCTGGGCTTCTAAACAGACGATTTTGTAAAGTAAGAACTACTTTACCACCCCGAGTAGGGGTAAAACTTATAGATTCGCGTCACCGACACGTTAAAGTGACGTGTCGCGCCAAACTGGCCATGCAATAATTTTAAGACTACAAATATTTCTGCACGTTCTCTGTGCCAAATAAACATTTTTGCTTTATTTGTTTTTTATTTAAATAAACAAAGTTATCGTAGATACTCACCCCAGGAGTGCGCCAACCCCACGCACAGTGCTGCCAACGCCAGCGTAATCCGCATTTTAAGTTCAGGAATTCAAAGTTGTTTCAACAGAGGTAGATGGTAAGGCCACCGCTGGTGATCGCTCTTGGGTTATTAATACAAAAGTAAAGGAACGGTTTCCGCTGCTTTTATAGGGTAAAAAAGGTCTCTTATCTGTGACCACAAGTTTTTTAATAGATAACTCAAACACCTCAACTGTACATATACGTTTTTAGGGTTCTATTCCTTAAAAGATGAAACAACGGAAACCATATGGCACCACTTCGTGGTCCGTTTGTCTGTCTGTCAAGACTCTTTTTCCCAGATATGGATGCAGGTATCACTTTGAAACTAATATGAAATACAGTATCTAGGTTTACGGTCCCTTCCAGCTCTAAAAATCAAGCTTCTGAACCCACGGAATTTAAAATACGGTCATTTAAACAACATATTTTGATACTTGCAAATAAATCAAAACCAAGATGGCCAACTCCAAAGTCAACGGTTAGTAGAAAAGTTCGAAAATAGTTCACTTCTTTTATCACGTTCAATTTTTTTTTCGATTACAAAAAACGTTTACTTACCTACATGCATTTTTCTTTGTATGTTCTGTTATAAATAAATATGTATTACTTTCCTTTTTTAACAGCCAGTAGAGTAGTGTAGTGTAATTTACACAGCCACATTAATACACAGACTCATACAAATGGGTCAGTTACTGAATGATAAATAAATAAAATAAAAAAATAAAAGCAAACATTAAAACAAAAAAGAAAACAAACAAAAACTGACAGAAAAAAAAAAGAGAGACGAAAGAAAGAACTATTTTAAATTAAATTAAATATGTTAATGAAATCTACAATCAAAATAACATAATCATGAGAAACCTGTTTTTTGAAAGCATTTAAACAATTACATCACATGTTTATTGCACACGAAATATTAAAAATTGTCATTTTATAAAATCTTCTACAGTATAATAATGTTGAGGCCATCTAGCCGATTTCGGCCACAGCGACTGCATGGTGGATAGCTTTCTAGGGTAGTTGTTGAGAGCTTTGGTGTGCTGATCTTTCATGTGCTCTCATGTGGCTAGCATATCCAACTTTGGTCGAAAAACTCCGAGCACAGAGCGGACATGTCAGAACACCATTGACTGTATAGTAAGTTATGCTTGTAGGTGACCTAGCTTTAAGGTCATCACGCTTAATATCTAAGTACGAATTTCTTCTCTCTTCAAAAGCGTTGATCTGTCGAGGCACACGAAGCCTCCATTCGGCCGATTTTGTGCTTACTTTGCTTTGCACACTAAGGGGTCAATTTCGCATCTTTTGAAGTGTCTATTCTGAACATCTAGAAACGTAAAAAACGACCACCACGTTTCCGTTTACCATGATGAATGAATAACCTACTTACCAAAACATTATCTATCCGACAAAATTTTTTTTGGGTTGCCTCGGATATAACTCGCTAGAAGTAAGAGGAGCGCGTAATCAGCTCATCATAGCCTGCAAGACGCTCCGTGGCACTATTGACGCGCCTGACCTGCTTGTTGTGCTTGCACGTTTCTTTGTTCCGGACAATTACTGCCGCGGCAAAAAGCACCAAATTTTTGCTGTGCCTCAGTGTCGCACTGTTGCCCGTGCTCAATCTCCAATACCTCGCACCTTGGTTGCACTAAATGATCTCTTGGATTCTTATCCAACAAGCGATCTGTTTGCGGATGAATGGAAGATGATTTTATTGGCATGTCAGAAGTACGGTGAGAGGGATTGATGTAAGTACCTATATTATGTTGTTTATAATATACTTTTATTTTTTTGTGTTTAGTTACTGCAATTGGTTCTTCAACCGTTGTAATTAATTAAATTAAATAAATAAATTATTACTAAAATGTTCAAAATAGGTTCTTGATGGCGTCGCTCGTACGTACACCTTCGGAGTGCGCCGACCTTAGTAAGCGCTACCGTCACACACACTGCATTCCACACATTTAATACGTCAGGAATACAAAGTCTAAAATAAACAGAGGTAGATGATAAAAATAGTGGCCACTTATCAGGAACGTTTAGTCCCAGTTGTTCCATAATTAATTAGTAGGTACTAGTTAGTGCCCACAATGTAACAGGAAATAACTGAGTACCTACATATTTTGAGCATGTAAGTTTTTGTAAAAGGATTTAATGACGTTGTAACCTGGTAGTTTTGACATATTGAATATGGAGTACGGCGGTCGATGGTTATTATTGCACCTTTTTTTAAGGATGGGAAATCATCCAGTGACTTCTCCGGTTCTGGGTGGAACGGGAGGGGGCATGTCAGACTTTTACTGACTAAGTACCATCCGTGTTCCATTATTGCCCTTTTTGTTCCGGGGTCACGGTAACTCTTTGGAACATCCCGCAAATGACCTACCTAATGAATGCACCTTAATCTTTTTAAATGACGACACGGTTGGCGCAGTGGTTGAGCCATCGGCTGCTGCGCCGCGTGTTGTGGGCTCGATCCCCGCACGGAACAAATATTTGTATGACCTACAGGTAGTTGTTCCGGGTCTGACTGTTTGTGTATGTGAGTTTAAATGTTTGTGAACGCAACCACGATACAGGAGAAATTCCAAGTGTGGGGCAAAGCATAAAAAAAAAAATATGGTCAGGAATTACCTCTCTTCAACAACGTCAAAATACAACAGTTCGTTACTTTGCATGATGGTATGAGGCAGTAAGATGGTTGAAGCCGTGATATAGTTATATCCCTAGGGAATGAGAAATCCGTCCGCTATAAACTTTGTTCCTCTGTTCTAGATTATTGTCTTAACCAGACTACAGGTGTTCTTTTGGAGTATGAAACGAAAAATTGGACCGTTGCATTTTGTGGTAGTTAAGTACTTTTTAAATATCTCAAAAGTCACCAGTGCTAGATTATTGAAACATCTTTTTTTTCTCAAGTATATAAATGTGTAGAGCGCCGTATGTGCTGGCGTTGGTAGCGCTATACATGGGATAGGCGCAGGCGCACTCCTGGGGTAAGTAATAAGGTGTATAGCTACTTTATTTTATAACAGTCTTATTATCAACAATTTTACTTCTTTAACAAATATTTATTAACGTTACACGTCCGTGTGTGGGCCTGAATACACTTTGCCCGACATGGGAATCAAACCTAGACCCTCACGCTCAGCAACCGTACTTGGAGTCACGAGACCAACAGTTTGTGTAGAGCAATTGATTAAACGGAACTCGGACCGCGAACCTTCTAGTATCTGCAAGAGTAACACTTGTTTATCGTATCTATAGTTGCCTAGCTCCAATTATAATTAATGGGATATTGTCGTATATTCGTGCAAAACAGGAAAGAGGATAACGAACGTAAAACCCATTAAAACAAAAATTAATAACGTATTTATTATTATTACGCTGGTCCCAAATAGTCCTAGATATAGAAAAGTAGGAAGAGAGTAGGGAGAGCCCCTTGCCGAGTGAGAAAGTCCATCCAATAGTAAGATAACTTATTTATTATAAGAAAATAAACATGTTATAAATGGTGGGAAAGGACATTGACGCACGCACTTTGTTCCTCTTTTTTAGCTTAGTTTCCTAGATAGACTATAGAGCTAGCTCTGAACATTATTCTGGACCCCCAATCGTTGAAATTTGTCGTCGGCTTTTCCAAATTTCTACGTATTTTTAACCGTGGTGCTAGGCAACTGGGCCTAAAACAGTTGTAAAAGTCCCTTTGTGGCTATTGGCCTAGCTCTGTTCTGTCTCCTGCTTGATATGGAGAGAAATGGAAATTATGTATTTTTCTCCTCTGTTCTTTTCTGATTAATTTCGTTGCGGGATCCAAGACAGTTGAATCGTTTCTCCGGGACTCGTCGGGCTGCATTTTCTCGACGCTTTTCTGGTTGTCGCCACTGTTGATTCTAGTTTTCAGGAGATGCAATGGCGGGGCTTGTCCCATAAGAAAAATAAATTCTACGTATTTTTCTGATCGTGATTTCGACCTGATCCAATGAGGTTTATAATAAAAATCGTAAACTATTTACTTTTTAATTGAAAATCTACTGGGTTACATGGAAATGATGATTTCTTCATTACTTTAACAGTTTAGTTTAAAGAATTAAAGAAAACATTTATTTGGGACACTAACAAGCACAAACGAAAACTAAACAAACAAAAATAAATTTAAAAAGAACCTGTGCGATGCCAAAAAGGCTCCTATCTCAGCCACAGACAGACAGAAAACAGAAACTTAAGAATATTTTAAATACGAATCTCAGTCAGTAAAGTTGTTTGCTTTCACGGCTTAACTACATATCATGGCGGGTACCGAGAAGTTCCAGCAGCTTCTCGAAAATAGATTAGTTGCCTTGGAACCCACTGACGACGCTGACGAGAGCCTACACAATCTGGTCGAGACTCTGAGGGATGAGGGCATCAAGTTCTGCAGAACGCAGCGGACTGGCAGGAAATCCAAACTCTCGGCTGAGACTCTCGGGTTGATGACAAAAAGGCGGGAAACCACCCAAGCTACTTCGTCGGAGAGGTCAGACCTGAACAAGCGAATTGCGAAGATGGTACGGCACGACCTTCGGAGCTCCAACACACGCCTCATCGAAGAGGCGATAGAGCGAAACCGAGGGTCCAAAGTATTCACTCAGCAGCTTGGCAGGAGCCACCTGACGAAGCTTAAAACGAACGATGGGAGGACCGTATTGTCTAAACCAGAGATCTCCGCCGAGATAGAGGATTTCTATGGCCGATTATACGCTGCACATGCACCTCATTCCCGACGAGATGACTACGATTCCAGAGCCACCCTGATGTGCCACTACACCGACGAACTGCCTGACATCAGTCAAGACGAGATCGCGTTAGCTCTGAGGCAGCTTAAAAATGGAAAAGCCCCCGGTGAGGACGGAATAACATCAGAGCTTTTGAAAGCTGGAGGAGCCCCTGTTATACAGGAATTACAGAACCTCTTTAACACCGTCCTTCACAGTGGGAGAACTCCAAAGGCGTGAAGCGGGAGTTTGGTGGTGCTCTTTTTTAAGAAGGGTGACAAAACCCTTCTTAAAAATTATAGACCCATCTCGCTCCTGAGCCATGTCTATAAGTTGTTCTCACGAGTGGTCACGAATCGTCTCGCCAGGAGACTCGACGAGTTTCAGCCGAAGGAACAGGCCGGGTTTCGAAGAGGATATGGCACCATAGACCACATTCACACAGTGAGGCAGATTATACAGAAGTCCGAAGAGTATAATCAGCCCCTGTGTCTGGCCTTTGTGGACTATAAGAAGGCCTTTGACTCTGTCGAAACCCGGGCTGTTCTGGAATCCTTACAGCGATGCCAAGTAGACTATCGTTATATCGAGGTGTTGAGATGTCTGTACGAAGCCGCGACCATGAGTGTCCAAGTACAGGGCCAGCAGTCTAAACCGAACCAATTGCGCAGAGGAGTGAGACAGGGGAATGTTATATCCCCGGAACTGTTCACAAGCGCGTTGGAAGATATGTTTAAGACGCTGGACTGGAAAAGAAAGGGCATAAACATAAACGGCGACTACATCTCACACCTACGATTCGCAGATGACATAGTCATAATGGCGGAGTCGCTAGAGGAGCTGAACCAGATGCTGGACGGCCTAGCTTCAGCCTCGCGACGTATCGGTCTTGGCATGAATCTGGATAAAACCAAAGTCATGATCAATGGCCACATTGATCCAATACCGGTCGTCGTACATCCTCCACTCCTCTTGGCCACCTTCTCGAAATCGTTTCCGAATACACTTAACTCGGGCAGATTCTGCAGTTAGGTAAAAACAATTTCGAGAAGGAGGCCAAGAGGAGGATCCAGCTGGGCTGGGCAGCGTTTGGGAAACTGCGCCGAGTCTTCTCGTCATCCATACCACAATGCTTGATAACTAAAGTTTTCAATCAGTGCGTCCTACCCGTCATGACCTACGGAGCCGAGACATGGACACTCACGGTAGGGCTGGTCCACCAGTTCAAAGTCGCTCAGCGAGCTATGGAGAGAGCTATGCTCGGAGTTGCTCTGAAGGATAGGATTCGTAACGAATACATCCGACAGAGAACCAAAGTTACCGACATAGCTCAAAGAATTAGCAAGCTGAAGTGGCAGTGGGCTGGCCATATCTCGCGAAAAACCGACAACCGCTGGGGTAAACGTGTTCTTGAGTGGAGACCGCGACTCGGCAAACGTAGTGTAGGACGCCCTCTGACCAGGTGGGATGACGATCCGCGAAAGACTGCAGGCAGATGCTGGATGCGGCAAGCTGAAGATAGGGCGCTATGGCACTCATTAGGAGAGGGCTATGTCCAGCAGTGGACTAGTATAGCCTGATGATGATGATGATGATGATGATTACCATGAAATTATGCACACGGTACACCTTTCATTTAGAGAAGTCCTGTTCCCGAGGGATTGACCAAATCTACACTAACGCGAGCGAGCCGTTATCTATCTTGCACCAGCCATCTATCTTGGAACACACAAAAACAATCTGAATTTTACAGCTATTTGAAAACGATCACCAGCGAACTGCAAAAACAAGATAACAATAAATTATTATCACTTATTTTGTAGATATTTATAAAAAAATCTGTAGGTACCTATAACTCGCTATCGGTTTTATTCCCTGAGACAATCATAATAAGTGGTAGGTACCTACTTCGGATACCACAGATAGGGATGTCGGAAATGTTAAATAATATCGATACCTATATATTTTTTAACTAAATAATATCGCATCCGTTATATTGAAAAAACTTGATTTTTGTTTTTTGGACAAGCGTAACTGCTTTAATGTAATTTGTTTGTTGAATGATTTTAGGTCTTTAGGAGATGGTCTTGACCATCTTTTTCAATAGTGGTATCAACTATCGAAATATATCGATTCGAGTTATATTCGTGCAGATCGATTAAGAGTAGGTTAGTATTGTCTTTGAAACTTTTCGATTCTCGAAATATTTTTTTTTCGATACCTATACCTAACCATTTATTGATCCTATCTGCGGAAGGAACGATAGATTGACGCCACACCTGTTTGGGTAAAAAGAATAGGGATGCGGAAATAGTTTTTTTGTTTTTGTCCCTCCGGTAGATTATTTAAAAACATTGGACACGTATATTTTCTTATTATTGATTTAATACTTTAAGCACACAAATGTACAGATGCGGACTTAATGCCATAGGCATTTTCTACCAGTCAACCTTTGGGTGATGCAGAGACAAACAGTGGCATGTGCAATTTCTTAAAAGAAAAGGGAATTGAAATATATATTATAAACTATAAATATTTATTCGTAATCAAAGGATTACGTCAATACATTGAGCTAAAATGTATCGTGACGGTAGACGTAAGTAGGTTTCATACCCACATGTGACGCAGCGAGCCCCCACTCCCCATCTTAACTGCGTTGTATCTAATTCATTCTTTATTAATATGATAAAGCAAAAAATACGTGTCCAATATATTTTAATTATATGACTGACGGACTAAATAAGTTGTTTTTTTTTACCCAGGCTTCATCCCTATTACGTGTACATATAAATGGTGCGTTCATATAAAAACATCGCTCCTGTTGATTGCCAACTGAACATAAACATGTAAGATAACATTGATTGATTAATAGTAGGTCATCGTCTGCCTAGCCTATTCCCTACTATGTTGGGGTCGGCTTCCAGTCTTACCGGATGCAGCTGAATACCAGTATTTTACATGAAGCGACTGCCATCTGACCTCCAGAATCCAGTTACTGGGCAACACGATACCCCTTGGTAGGACTGGTTGTCATATTTTCGGGCTTCTGACTAACCTTAACAGCTGTCAAGACGAGTTTTTAGTGTGTTATGAATGACCTCCGCAAGCGTAGCTTAACCTTGGATCGACCCATGTGGCTGTTTTTATTTAGCCACCAGCCACTTTAATAGAAGCTATTTGACAAAAATATAGGCACACAAGACTTTGAATGTTGAAATTTCGATCTCAGGTCCGGTCGGATTAATTTATTATTTCCACAAGCATATTTTCAGTAGGTAACAAACAGCCATACATCACTGCTTACCTCTTCTAGAAAAATACTCCATTATGTTTTTAATGTAACGCAAACTATTTGACACGTGACTGGGTTTCGTTTGGATATAACAAAAACATAGAACATTATTATTTCTTTAGCTGATAACCTCTGACTTTAGGTGACGGTTCCCAAATGTTAGGTTAGCCAAATGGGAAAAACAGGACCCTTATTATTTCGGTATTTCCGTCTAACAGTGACTTTTGATGTGAAATATCTAAAGGCGGGCCTCGTACCGTAACGTCACCGTCAATTATTCATTTCATACTATGGCAACCAAGCGAACATGGTGTTTTCGAAAATTTCCTTATCCTGAAAAACCATAAAACATAATTCATAGTTTAAAAACTGTTAAATAAAATCATTTTTCTTTTGTTTTTTTTTGTTATTTTACTCGATTACGTACCTACTCGACGCGTTAAGTAGGAGGTTTCACACCATAAAATGAATTATTAAAAAGAATCCTATTATTTAAGTAAAACGGAGTAGGTACCCCTAAAAATACATTTATATTTTTTAAACTGAAATAAATAGTAATCCATCGTTAATTATTTATAGTAGTAAATTAATTGTAATGTAATGTTATGTTCAATTTGTTAAAATTTAAGATGTTACGATATTGCTGTGCCCTAACAGGGTCCATAACTGTACTTTAGCTTTAAGCCTTCTGTAACACCTATTATACACATTATGGTATGCAAATAAATAAATATGAAATATGAAATAATATATTCATTCTCCTTTTTATTCAGACCAGCCCCGCACCCCTTAAAAGGCGCCAAATAATGATATTTTTCGCATCTGGCATTTTGGCTTGCTTCCTGGCGCCTGGAAAGACTGTACCGGCCGCTGGCTATGAAAAGGCTAGGCATAAGATGAATGTGGTCTTATCTAATAGGCATTTTGCGTCTCTCGTTGTAGGTACATAAATTTTGGACAGGAAAGTTCCCTAGTTGTTTATTACGTATATGCAAAATATAACCTACATTATCGGTAGTCAGAGGTCAATTCTGACTAAATAAAATAAAGCCAAGGGCAAGGGCAGGTCGGGCCACGTGCAATTTAGAGTTCCGTAGTTATTTCCCCAAGAAGTAAGTACTTACATTTTACAAGTTGGTTGGCTATTACCTTGTAAAGCCTAATTAGCTGTGATAGTTTTGCTTTTAACTTCGTAATACATTTCAATACGGCAGTGATTTTTTTCACATAATATCTATCCAAAAACAATCATTTCGCAAACTTACAAATACTAGAATCGAATAATCGTTTTCACACTCCCGCAATATATTTTGACGACCATACCATAGGATAGACAAAACAAAAAATAACATCGTCACTGCATGTAGGCTTTCAAATATATAAAAATATATATTTTACAGATTTTATTTGACCGATTTGTTGGCGTGATTTTAAGAAATTTACAAGATGTTTGGTATAGATTAAATGATGTAATAAAAATAAAATAAAAAACAATTTTTTTTTTGGTTATTCCTTTAGTTCCCCAGTTGTTCGCCCCCCATTCACTTAACTCTCTCGTAGCGGGTGGCGTTCTATGGTTTCTGCCTGCCCCAATTGGAAAAAGGTGTGAGTAAGCATGTGTGTATGTAATATATGTCTAAAATCGCCTACCCGCCTTGAGCAAACGTATTGATTAATGCTCGTAGCATCTCTGTATAAAAAGAGGCCTATACCCCGCAGTGTTGGACCAGACAGGTGTTATTATTGTTTGCTTATGAATGAACACCGATATACATGCTATTATTTGATATAATAGATTCCCTACGTAGTTATGTCCCCGTTATGTACAATAATCCAAACAGATTTAATATTCCACGGGCCAATTACGTTAGTGTACAAAAGAGATAATTTGTCACGTTTTAAAACATAATCGTAGTATGCCTTTACTTCTTGTTTTTATTAAACCGAATGCGTATATTTAGGTATAGGTACAATCAAAAGTATAGGCAGATAGGGTGTTTTTCTGGATATTTCAATAGTTATTCAACAGAATATTGTATCAATACATATAGATAATATAGTGCGGACTGTGTTATAGATATTGTAGCGACATCTATCTCGCCACATACGAACTAAATCTGACGTATCCGCCATCGCGATATTAAAGTTATCCGAGCGATTGAACATATAAACAAGAACCCGACAACAACCGTCGGGCAGTAGCCCACCAGACACAACACATCTGGTCGGAGGATCGTCCCTTTTCAATGGTGGATGAGGAACTTTACACCTTCCTCATTGCCCCTAAAATATAATAGAGGATCCGAATTAAACAGTTTATTGAACTTTATATGCAACTTTATAGAAACCGATACACAATTTTAAAGGAAAAATAGATATTTATCGAGACTTATCTGATCACTGATCGATTCTGGATTTGTAATCTTAATCAAGTCTTTAAATAGAATCTGATGGAATGATGAATCGAAATGAATCTAAGAAATGTGATCTTATGTGTTTAAATTGGTCTATTAAAATAACGAAATTGAACTACCTATAATTTTAAAAAGCAGAACTAAGCACTCAATCTGCTGCTAGAGTTGTGATAATTGACTAAAAAAAAACAGAACACAAACATTTCAATCAATTTATTAATCCATACTTACTACCTAGACCTTAATATTTACAATCTTAGGAATAAAATTATACTTCTTCGCAAAACTCAACCCAATTCTGAGAGGCTTAAAATTTTTGCCCAATATGATTGCAGATTTAGCCACCCCTTATTGGAAAAAAGTTGCTAATAGGTAATGCTAAAATGCATTCATCTGCGTTCATTATATTAGTTTAGGAAGTGCATTATATTTTCTCTTATAATAAATTTAGATGCAGGTCGGTAAATATTAAATCTGGACATAAAAAACGTCGTGACTATAAAAATCTGTATTGCTGTCTCAGTCCAGAGGAGCGTTGATTTAGTCTGCCATCGCAAAACATTAAAATATAATTGACTTATGTACAGTCTTATAACTCGGTGAAGGAAAACAAATCGTGAGAAAACATGGACTCATAACAAAATAAGTATAAAATCGCCAATCCGCCTTACACATGCGTTGTGATCAATGCTTATTCCTTCCCTTTCTGAGAAGAGGCCTTTGCTCTGCAGTAGGACTATAACAGGCTGGTATAACTCGGCTTCGGTCTTGTATCTCGCTACAAAAGTCCCTCCATTTCTTTCATAAACTGCATGTAAGCGTCATCTTTGCTGGGTAGTTGTTTAGGCAAGTCAGCCGTCCTCTGAATGGCCCCGGATTTGAGTCCCGGCTTAGCCTTCTTGTCTTCGCGTTTGACTCGTAATGCTGAGGGTACGAATCTTGTGACGTCTGCGGAAAGGTTCCGTATCTGTGGTTTGGCACTGATGGTTGCACCTGAAAAATAATTACAAAAGAAAGTTAAGGTTAATTAAATTTAAGTTCTGAAACAAATATCTTGAGTATCGGAGACGATATGAATCAGATCAGATTTTTATAAATAATATAACCGTCAACATTTATTATTATTTTTCAAAATTGATTTATTTTAGACCTTGATGAATTTGGGATATTGGCCGTGAAATCGAATCATTTTAAAAGTCCCGTTTTATTCAGGGTTCGCCATTCAAACTAGTGTCAGTCAGAACAACTCTATGGACACTCATGTTAAGAAGCTTGATCGTTAGGACTACCAGACTACTATGGACACTCATACTGGAGTGTCAGTCAGAACAGCTCTATGGCCACTCATACTGGAGTGTGGGTCAGAACAACTCTATGGCCACTCATACTGGAGTGTGGGTCAGAACAACTCTATGGCCACTCATACTGGAGTGTGGGTCAGAACAACTCTATGGACACTCATACTGGAGTGACAGTCAGAACAACTCTATGGACACTCATACTGGAGTGTCAGTCAGAACAACACTATGGACACTCATACTGGAGTGTCAGTCAGAACAACACTATGGACACTCATACTCGAGTGTCAGTCAGAACAACTCTATGGCCACTCATACTGGAGTGTCAGTCAGAACAACACTTTGGACACTAATACTGGAGTGTCAGTCAGAACAACACTATGGACACTAATACTGGAGTGTCAGTCAGAACAACACTATGGACACTAATACTGGAGTGTCAGTCAGAACAACTCTATGGCCACTCATACTGGAGTGTCAGTCAGAACAACTCTATGGCCACTCATACTGGAGTGTCAGTCAGAACAACTCTATGGCCACTCATACTCGAGTGTCAGTCAGAACAACTCTATGGCCACTCATACTGGAGTGTCAGTCAGAACAACTCTGGACAATCATACTAGTGTTAGTCAGAATATCTTTATGGGCACATTCGGCCCTCATACTTTACTGTCAGTCAGAATAACTCTATGGGTTATATTTACGTCCGGGTAATAAAGGTACGATATAATATTGACGAGCACAGTCGACTGCACGTCGGTGCTTACACTTGGCCTCTATCTGGCCTAGCGTAATACGGAGTTTTAATCAAATAAGAACCCAGCTTACACTGGTTTTGATACCACTTACGTGCTTCATGCTATACATGCACCGACTTTAGGTAACAGTACCCTTGCCTATATAGTGAATGACTCCACGACCCTTGTACTGTTCACTAAGATATAAGCATAAAGAACCGACCTTGCTGCGCGTCCTTCTTGGTGATGAGTTGCGGCGCGGCCTGCAGCACGGACAGCTGCGGGTGCGGCTTGGGCGGCGGCGGCGGCACCAGCGGCCGCAGCAGGCGCGGCGGCGCGCCCGGCGGCGGGCCCGGCGGCCGCAGCATGCCGCGCGCCATGCCCGCCATGCCCGCCATGCCCGCCATGCCCGCCATGCCCGCCATGCCCGCCAACCCCGGTAGGCCTGTCAGCACACACATAGATTATATATTAATCACTGGAATCGCTGCTACGGCTTGTGACGTACTAGTAAAACATTGTGAAGCTAAAGTTTTTTTGGTAGGGTCTTTCAGATGTTGTGCGAAGGCATGGTGTCCATGACAAAAATCTTAGCTATACACGCGTATTCGTGCACTGAAGGATTAATGAGTATTATATAATATCTAACTCAGTAACAAAAACATCCTAAGAAAAGCAATGTAATTATACTGCAACTAATAGTACCGGAGTAGCTAGCAAATTTGTGAAAAGAATGAATGGTAAAATAGTTCATTGTTTTGAATTATTTCCCAAAGATGCGAAAATCATTATTTTCACAGTAATTTAACATAAACGGAACAAACGTTTTTATTATTAAATTTACATGGTAAACAGTAAAAAGTTAAAAACGTCTTAGTTTTATTAACTTAATCGACTTTCGCAGCGTTCTCGCGCGACTCACAAACAGAACGAATACCATAATCTTAAAGACCTGCTTAACAAATGTTTTACCTGATGGCGGTCCAGGAGGTGGGCCAGGCGGGCCTGGTGGTGGCCCGGGCGGGCCTGGCGGAGGTCCCGGAGGTACCAACCTCATTGGCGGCGGGGCCATGGGCACCCGGAGAGGCGGTGGACGGAGACCTGGACAGATTATGAAGCCATAAATATGGTAATTTAATCACAGAATATTAAAAGCGGTTTTAACAATAATTATGCCTGGTTTTAGTGTAGTGGTCGAGTTTTTGATAGATATATTTATGATTTTGAAGTGATTATAGTTTATGATTTAGTCGCTCCATGTAAAACACTGTATTTAGCTGCATCCGGTTAGACTGGAAGCCGACCCCAACATAGTTGGGAAAAAGCTAGGCAGATGATGGTATTTATGATTTTGACAGTTATTCAGTTGTATAATTTGAAATACCAGGAGGTAATAACGGTGGCGGCATCTGCCGGAGCTCGGCCCCGGGCGGCTCCAGCGTGAAGTCTGGCGGCGCGTGCAGCAGCGCGGCGGCCGGCCCTTCCGTGTCGCTGTCCGAGTCACTGTCGCGACCTCCCGGACGTTTTAAGGCACTTAACCTGGAATATTACAAACTATTATTTAGACAGCATACATAGACATTACTGTTTTTGATGTTTATTGCAGAAGCGACTTATAATACGAGCTGGGGCTGTTTTGATAATCACTTGTGCATAACCTTAAGTGTTATGGTCCCTGTCAGTTGTTGCAACAAAGAGTGACTAGGGTGCATTCGGGTGTGCTCTTTCCATGATGACTCATAAGCTTCGTCCATCATTATCGAGGTCAAGAGGAAACCATTAAAAACAAAATCTAGATAGAGCACTAAATGCACACCCCTTTTTTTGCCTAAATTGTTGCACTGTTGGATTTCCAACTGTCGACGCTAAGCCGAGCGTTGAAAATCCAAGTGTGCTTTTATAGCATTGTACGCCTAGAAAACGGGAAAAAAATTGCAAATACAAGGTCGCCACCTTTTGTTTTGTATGAATGAAAATCAGTTAAAAACTATTTAAAACAAAAACACATACCTAGCATTCAGATCTGCAGCTCTATCCCTTTCTCTCTTCCTATGTACTTCTTCCATCTCTTTCATAAAGTCGTCTATGTTCTGTCCAGACAGCGCCAGCATGCGTTGTTGTAAGGACGTCGGTTTAGGTGCCTGTGTCGCTGCGGACCCTTGCAGGGAGAGAGCGTCATCGTCCACGGCTTCTCCATCTATGTTCTCTAGAGGAGGAGGTGGTTTCGATGGTGTTTGCTTTGGTAATGGTGCCTGAAACATTAAAAATTTTAATATAGTCAAGTATTGAATCGTTAAATTAAGTATAAGTAAAGAAGATAAGATATTGTTAGATTCTACTTTTTGGAAATCCATCTTTGGTCACTAGGACATTAGCTAGTCATTTTGTACCATCATGAGATCATGGGCTCCCAATCAGTGGGGCGCAGAATTACCCACAGGAGTGCAAAGAGAGATCCATGAGTGTAGTGTGACCCATGAGATCTTTCTTTGGTGGAAGGTTGCCTGTTATTCGCATCAACAAATACAGCTATTTATCATTACATACTTAAGATTTAATTATAAAGCATACTTAATACTGTCGGAAATAGTACTAGTAGATAAGTTGTATTAATATGTAGTAGATGGTTTGATCGGGACCAACCCTATGGCTGATTTCTGATAGTAAATTCTTATGGCAACTGGTGTAATCAATAGATCAACCAACGAACAGCTAGTAACTTGGTGCAATTTGACTGCAGATCAATAATTATGTTGAGTAAGTAAGTAAATAATTACAAAAATAATGTCTACTTACACATTCTCCAGGCGGTCCTTCGTCAGCCATGTCGGAGAACCTTAGCACCTTATTGGTAGTCTTCTCTGAAACCTTTTCCTTCTTTTCTTTCTTTTCTTTCTCCAACACTAAGAACTCGAAGTCACAAGGTGGGCCAGGTGGGACACCGGGGGGTTCCACGCCAACTGGACGCTCCTAGAATGATAGGGTACTATGCAACCGTAAACTGTTGGGGTCTGTTGCCAGAATTATAGCTTCGTGGAGCTACTGTGCATTGAGTAGTTAAGGACCATAGTGTACATGGATATGGTTGTGAGCATCGCATTTTATTAATTCAGTTTAGCAGGCTTTGCTTGAGTTAATTGTCAATTTTCGTATTTATAACTTTCTTTTATTTGCCATATTGGTGTGTGGTAGCTAACATGTGGCAAATTATTTAAATGAATGATTTATAAAGATGATTGATATAATTTATTTTATTGACATATGTTGTATAGATTCAAGTTCATTAAACCTATCAGACAGACGTGTTGCTGGGGAGTTTGTTCCGCCACTTCATCTTTCCAGCAAAAACACTAGGAAGTGGTGAAGGGTGGGCGTTTTGGGGACTGTCTTATGTAAAAAAATTGACGTTCAAAAGTGCTGATTATCAGCCTAATTTGAGTGCCATGGGCTTAGGCAGCAACTATAGAATGCCAACTGCTACAATCCTTACATACCACATCATACACATCTACATCCTTTTGCTTTGTTTTAAGGCAATTCTCTTTCAATAGTGTATTTGACTGCATTTAAAAATGGATGGTCCTGATGTAATTCGAGAATTTATTTTAATAAACCCCTACATACACCCTAGTTTACCCTACACTGATGTGCACAGTGGCACATCAGTGTATGCTGCATTATATATGCTGCATTTCATATTTAAAGGAGGTCGTTTACTTACTTTATAGGCCGAATCTTTCTTCAGTATAGGTTTGACAAGCACAGGAAGCACGGCGTCAGCAGGAAGAGGTATTTGTGAAGGCACATTGAATATAAGGTTGTCTGGTACCTGAAATTGAAAGCATAATTTAAAAATTACGAACAATCGATAACGACGTTGATTTTAAAGATATTTAGACAGGAATGGAAGGGATATCGACACAAACTGAAACCGCATCAGTACATGATTCTGGACCTCCCAGAATCAAAATTTTTCGTCGGTTTTTCCTGATTTCTAAGATTTATTGTAATGCTATTTAAAATTTTAATTGTAAAAAATCATACCAATGAGGTTTCTAATGAGAGACGTATAATGATGACTTTTTGATTCAACATGTCTTTGGTTCAGATAGTAATGATGCTGATGATTTTATGTCCACACTTTCCATGCAAACTAATCTTGTCACCACGTACTAAGACACGATTTATGTTTATAAACTAAAGGGTTCAAAGGCGGTCCATGGCAGCAGTTGTGCCGCTGAACGCAAATAAGGTGCCACAAACTTTATTAGCATTGTCTAACAATTTAATTGTAATTCCATCTTCTCTTATATCCTACTATTATTATAAATGTGAATTTAAGTTTGTTTGTTACGCTTTCACGCGAAAACTACTTCACCTGTCATCATGAAACTTTGTACACATATTCTTGGAGGTATAAGAAGTAACGTAGAATATTTTTTATTTAAAAAAAACATGGCAAAACAACGTTTGCCGGGTCAGCTAAGTTATAATAATAGGACATAGAAACTTACTTGTAATGTAGGCAATGGGATATCATCTACTTGGACGGACTGGGCATGCTTCACAGATTCATAATAAGATATTAAATGAGCCCTTCTTTTTTCATATTCCATCTCTTGACGTTTAAGTTCCACCCATTTCTCTGGATCATCTTTGTCCTAGAATAAAATATTAAATGAATGTTAATACCATTTTTTGTTGTTAGGTTTCTTTTGTGGCACTAACCCGCCACACTATTCTCAAACCACTGCAACTCCTGAAAACCAGAATAAACATTGGCGACAACCAGAAAAAGATCGTAGAAAAAAAAACTGTTTTGGATCCCGCAACGAAATTAATCAGAAAACAACAGCAGAGGAGTTAGAAAAACACATAATTACGTGACACATTTGGCAGATTCTTAAATAGATCGGAAATAACTGGTAGGTATAAGAATACCTACCAGTTATTTCAGCCAGTGAATTAACTAGGAAGACCTAGTTAATTCACTGGCGCGATTTTAAATAAAAAGTGCAAGCTATCGCGAAATAGTAAATTTTATATTGTGAGGTCCACCATTGTCGCCGACATAGGTTAGGCAGACGTGGACCTCAAGTAACCGGGCAAGAGTCCTCCGGACTGCTAGTGAGAAATTTCAGATGGAAAAATCCAATAACACTTTGCCCGACACCTGGGAATAGAACCCAGGACCAATAGGCCAAGCGGGCAGTGACCTACTAGGTACGATATTATCTTAACAAGTACCAATGAGCATAGACATAAAACTTAAGCGCTTACGCCGCGTAAACGCATAAGTATAATAAGTATATAAGCATAGACGTAACTGTTTCAAATCTACGCTTGTACGCTGGAACAACGGTAGACAGATGCGAAAACACCAGAATATTTTGCTTATACCAACTGAACATGGACGTCAGCACATTTCAGCACGTTTCGGAGTGTTTATCGAATGGACGCGTAGCATGACTATATTTTTCCGTATTTAGTAATTTTATCACCTTTCAAAAACATTGTGACAATATTTTTAAACAAGAATATTAAATCTATACTTAGATAAAACCATAATATTATACTTATCAATTTTGTTTCATTATGTTATGAAATATTGTGCAATAGTTACTTCTACATGGCATGGCAAAACATATCAGCTGTTCCCTACATTTTGAAGAGTTATGTGATCTTAAATATATGAAGCAGGCGATTGTTTTATCGCTAATTCGGGGATGGTCCCATAAAAAATTTAAAAAAAAATCATAAGAAAGTTAAAAGTTGTTCATAATGTTGAGGAAAAACATCTCAGGGGGCCCCAGTTATTTTAATTGAGTACCACCACTACCATGCATAGTCCACCCATGTATAATAGATAATAATATGTAGCTTCAAAAATAAATGGAAGTGTGTATTATTTTTTACACAAATAATAAAAGTCATAAGCCGCCTGGGAATTCTTACCTATGAATATGAATATTATTTCATATTTAGTACTTACATACATCTTGAGAACTCGATCAAAAGTTTCTCTTAATTTTTTTCTCTTCTCTTTTAAAACTTTTTCGTTTAGGGGTGATGGTTGTAATACATTGTATTCTAAAAAAACAAAGTATATCAGTTACACTAAAAATAATGCATCATCCTAATTTTTAATAAAAGAAAATATTATTACTGACTTTGTGACTTTTTGTTGAGAAATGTTGTTTTATATGTTGATCAGTGGTTCTCAATCTTTTTAAACTTAAGTCAGCATAAGAAGTAGGTGTGTTTGTGACGAAATGAGACAGCAGAGATGTGTACACAAACATAATCTTTTATAGCAATTATTTCCCAAATTCTGAAATGTTAAATTGGTTTTGATGCTGATTGTACTGCATATTATGTATATAAATTATATCAGCTACGTGCTTAACAACCAGAAAACGAGACACAATAGAAAATGTATTTTTGTAGCTCATTTGGTGTTCGACACGTAAAGGTATTTAAAAAGTCACCGCCAAAACTAAAATTGTGTGTTTTTTGAGAATTTTTCCCCCATACCATGTCGGTGTCATAACCAGAAAGGTTTTAACCGACCAGCAAGTAGTCACATAGTGTTGTGAAAAATATTGTTGTCCTGCTGAAATTGTTGTGGCTTTTTTAACATTGAACTGGCCTTCTCTAAAGAGTTGAGGTGGATCAAATATCCAGGTTCCACCTATGCGCAAAATACACACTGAGACGTGGAGTTGCAGATACTAGCCCAATATATAATACAACATTGAATTGACCTGTTCACATACACCGTCTTTGTATTCATGTATTATCTGTCACTAGCAATAAATTAAAATAGACACAACACTGAATGTTATAACAGATTGATAACTTACCCATTTCATCAATTTTCTGCAGCTCTTCTAAGATCTGTGTAGGATCTTTCATCTTAAGAACCGCTGCCCGCACCATCTGCCTTTGACGTTTATTCTTTTTCAATTCCTTTTTCCTTGCTTCTTTCCCTGGTTTTTGGAAAAGTAAATTGAATCAGATTTCACTTATACACATAACACAACATCACGCCAAATGGTTGGATAGAGGTGTAACTACAGCAAACCTACATTTCACCAGTTATGTTTTAACTTAAGTTAAAACTTTTAAGACCCATGTAATAGGGGGTCAACCTATTGCCATCATCTAGACGCACATCCAGACTCCAGGCTGCTACTGAGAAATTCCTAATGAAAAGTCCCAATAACACAAGGACCTCATTTCGCTTATAATAAACCTATGATGTTCTTACTGCTGGGACATAGGCCTACTCTCTGTAAGAAGGAACAGGCCGTTATCCACCACATGGGGCCAGTGCAGGTTGGGGTATAACACATCACGTCTATGAAGTTTTAGTTCTACATGCCTTCGTGTCAAGCCACAAGTCACACTAGGAATTTCTCCAGTATTGTGGGTGCATTTACAAACATTTAAACTCCCATGCACAAACAGCTAGACCCGGAACCACTATCTGTAGTCCATAGAAATATTTGCTCTGTGTGGCAATCGAACCAGCAACACGCAGCGTAGCAGTGGTAATGGTATAAATTTACTCGAAGTAAAATTCTTGTCTAGGTTGGTTTTTTTTTTTTAAACACACTATGTACAACTTTTAAGTCATGGCAGTTACTATTGAGCCACCGCAGATTACACTCAAATCATTGGTGTGGAATATACCTTCAGCATTCTTTAGTGTTTCACATTTCATTTAGGTATTACTTAAGATTTCAATATAACTTTATAGTACATGCAACTGAACTAATTTTTTGACTAGATCTACCAACAGCATGAGCATGTTCTGAAAGTGAACACATCACTTCTTCTTTAAATATCTCTAAATTTAATTCATTAATTTGGTAAATAAATAATTTTCACCATATATTATGAGTGATTTGGCCCCTAATACCTAATTTTCCATAGCACAGATATGTCATATTAAGACTGTCTAATGTTTTAGCAGCTCATTTATAATGCTCTTAGATCTTATGCATTCATAATGAAAGGGTTGATTTAGTATAAAACAGCAAGACTATGTTGTCATTTTTTAACTCACGACATATGAAAAGTTGTTAAATGTTTTACAACTTTGTTATCTTTGTGTATCTGTGGCATTGTAACACCCAAACCAATGGTCCAATTTCAATGTGATGTTTATTATAGGAACACTATTGTGATTGGAAGGTATTTAGCTATGTTTCATGAAATTGTGTTCAGATATTTTGACAAATAATCAACTCTTGTCTGATTGTTGTAGGTTTCTCAGCCATACTAGGGAAATTTATTACACTTGTCCAATCTACTAGAAATTTGATATGATATATAAATTTGTTGTCACCACAACTATTTATAACCTTGACCAGAAGCTACTGCCATGAAAGTCAGATAACTTCCCAATAACTTACAGAAGACATTGGTGTTTGGACTCATTCTATTGATCTTCATGCATAGTTGACATGGACTAGGTAACCAGAAACTGATGTTGGAGCAAGCAGGTGGTCACAGGATCGGGAGTTAAGAAAGTTTCCAATTTAATTCAGTACTTTCAATATTAATTACTAATTTGCTAACGTCAAAAACAGAGTGTAAATGTTGGCATGGGTTGCGTATTAGGATTATTTGAACAGCATAATTTACTATAAATAATGTAAGCATCCCGGCGCGCCAGTTAAAAATATCAAAAATGAAATATAACCAAAACTTACTTGCTTGGTCGGTGGGATTCATATATTTACCACTCTTAGTGGTATTTATTGATCGGCGCCCCATCTTTGCTGTTTTTTAGTGGCTTAATACTAAAACAATACTTTCATAAATACAATTATTATAATTGTTCAATGATCCCACGAAAGCGGACCCATACGAACATCAGCGAATGCTACGATATTTTGACACAACGACTGTTGGTGTTACCAGCCTGATGAGAGTAAAATCTTTCAAAAAAGTAAGGAATGAATCTGTAAAACAAAAACACTACATAGTTTAATAACAAAGTCCCCCGCCGCGTCTATAAACTGCTGAAAGGATTCTCATGTGGTTTTCATCAACAGAGAAACAAGAAAGGGTTTTATATTTGATATCTCACGGGTGAAGCCGTAATGTATGAACTAGTGTAAAGTCCGAAATACAAACAGTCATCAACACCATATTATTTTTATTATATTAATAATACAACTAGCAAAAGTTAAACTTAGTAATTGTTACGAGCAGACTGTTAACCTATAGATTCCTTACAATTAAAGAAGGTTCGTGACAGACAGACGGACGGATGGACAAAAAAGTGATCCTATAAGGGATCCGGTATTTCTACCTAAGTTTCAATGCAAATTCCAAATCCATAGAGGATGAGATCGGTTTGACAAAGTTTATATGAAAAAAGAACACGCTCTTATAGCTAACTGAATTAAAAAGTAACAAATATTTTATAAGAATGAACAGTTTTGTGTTACAGCAATAGAAAGACCAACAATAAATTATGATTACTAATTAGTTTGGGATAAGATGAAAATAAATAATAAGATATGAACAAAATAATTCAACTGTGGGAAAAATGCGTGGAGTGTTTGATATTAAATGTAACAATTATTTCATGTATAAAAATATATATTAAACACCTTTAGTTCATTGTAGCACTTTTGCACCACGGATATTTTTGTCATCGGCCCTTGATACGTGTGCCAATTTTCAAGTTAGTCAAACTTCTTGAAATTTATTGATGAAAACTACAGGGAATTATTCCATTACATACATCTAATAAATGATCAAGCTAATAAAATCTTGTGAAAAATGGTACTGATCAAACGTGATCTGATTTCACGTTTTAATATTTTGATTTTGAATAAAAAATATATGTGATCACGCCTTGAGTCCTTGGTTGGTATATAATTTCACTAAGCAAGACTCTAAGCCGAACCAACTCCAACATAATTTTTAAAAAGATAAGCTTGAAGTCCTTGTCTGATCGTTGCGAATGGCAAACCTATTGTTTGATTGAACAGGCTGAGCCAAGTTAAAACTGATATTTTTCTGTCACTGTGCTTTTTTTTTAATTCAAACTAGCTTTACAGCTCCATACAGAATTCTTGAAAAAGTCGTGCATGGTGCAACATTCTTTGTCGAAAACATTCTTCACCCAGTTTCAGAAGCAAGCTCCAAGTTGGCAACCCCTACAACAACACAATGACATATTGCTCTTTTAAACATTTTGAAATCGTAATAAATAGTCTTTTAAGTACATGCTTAATTAAAGTATATATTGACATAATTAGAAAAGATCCAGATTAATAACGCATATTATAAAAAAATCATTGATCTTCATAATTTTATTACAATTCCACTAAATTTCATAAAAAGATCAAAATTTTCATTTCATTTCTTTTTCTATTGCCGCTCCTTTGACTTGTTCTAAAAAACCGACAAAAAGTGGATCGCCGGCCAGGACAAGATCTGACTGCAGTACGGTCTACAGTACTCAACACCTTGTAATAAAACTGGAAGGTTTGGTGAAGCTACCTACAACCAAAGTTAGGAACCTAATACATACATAACAGAATACTGAAAACCTGGCCGGTGAGTGGAGACCTAAAAGGCCTCCTGCCGAGTCCTACAGTCTTCACAGAAAGCAGTTTCCTTTACCGCCATCCAATAAGAAATGTAGGTGATTCACTTCTAATACGAAAATTTAAATACAAGGGAAACATAAGCGGAGAGTACTATTATTTATTCTGTGCGTAGAGTTCCTGTATTTCCTGCCTGTATTCAAGTGTGCCTAGTTATTTCAAAGACCCGTGTGTTAGGAATTTACTAGAGAAGTGGCTCAAATTTAATTAAATAGTTATAAATATATTTAATTAAATTTTATATAGAAATTTAACTAATTTCTAGTCAAATTCTAGTGAGAGGCTCACTCAACGTTACCCGAAATTTAGCGATATGTATCTATCGAACCATTCACATGATCGTTTATGAATGGTACTTAACTATCTATTCTATAAATGGGTTAAAGAATGTAAGTGCGCTAATTACGAATGCTATCTGGCTGATTCGCAAAGCAATGACCGACCGACCAGCATAATGACACCGCTACGTTACGAGTACCGTATCGTACCTTCCTATTAAGTTATGCGAAGAGTATTTTATAGACAGACTCGTATTACCTAGGTGCCTACCCAGTATTTACACGTATTTATTTACGCGAGACGGGCGCTTGCTTGTATTCGCGTCGCATGATCGCATCACGTACCTACTACGTTATACACACACACAAATGAGTTTTACGAGTATCCACTACCATCCACTACACACTGGTTTCATTCATATACCGAAACTAGACATCTCTTTCTATCTCATTCATGCTAACCGAACGTAAATGTGTGTGAATGCAACGGCATTCCTCACCTACGAAATGGCGTTTGTTGAACCGATTCGCCGCGCGTCGGTCGAAGTCTGGCTCGCTCCCTCGCGCGCGCATCGGCAGAGAACGCGTTCGTCCGAGTCCGAGGCGTTCGACTTTCGAGAAGCGGGCGACGTACGCTAGCGTGCTGCGTGTATGTCTTCATTATTGATGCAAAAGTTCCACGATGGTAGATCATAACCAGAAATTGTTACAGGAGTTGCAAAAGAAAAGTGGAAATAATGTTTGTGCCGATTGTGGAAATCCGGGTATGTTGTTATAAGTGATTCTTAACAATTTTAGTGATAGTGTTTTCCTTGTGCGTGGTATTTTCATGGGGTGGTGAATAGGCGGGGGGCGTAAATGCGTCCATGCTTTGGAGTTCAGTGACCTCGACGTAAAATGCATTCAATGAAAACAAATCATCGACCAGCGCATTTTACGATGATTCAAAACATGCAGATAAGCCAGTAAGGATACATCGGTGATGTTTGTGCGATTATGTCTATCACACACGTATAAAATGTTCCAATGCTAATTGAAAATTATTTTTATGTGGCCACTAAATTGCAGACAGTAGGTACTTATTCGTTTATTTAACTTCGCAAAAATGCTCCATCCACTTTCATTGATAAGAAATAAAAACAAAACAGTTCTAGCCTAAGATCATAAATAATAAATGAAGTATGGTGCACAAGTTGGCAAGATTAAAATTAATTAAGCCTTAGTTATCTGCATGCACTTGTTCAAATTGTTTTCATTTTTGACGCGATTACCTATAGTGCCTATCTACTTAGTTTTGTTTTAAAATAAATACCTAAGTATATGGCGCTGGCTAGAGCATAGGCACCTAATAGCATGAGTCATAGGTTCTCCCCTGGGTAGGTCTGTAGGCATTAGGTTAGGTATCGTATGCTTGACATGCCTTGTTATAATTTCTCTGAAATTTGCACTATTTTTCGTTGATTTTGTATGTAATGTGTAACGCAGTTAATGTGTTAGATTGGTAAGTATGAATATTAACCTGCAATCGTTTAATACTGAACAGCATAGTTTGTTAATATGATGCTTTTATCACATTTTCCGGTAATTATTTTTAGTAATATTCACACACGCGTGTTAAATGTACAAAATGTTTAAATACGAAGAAAAATATTATTAAGAGACGAAGAGAAAGTACTAGTCATATTATTTTACAGCATAAACTTTAGAAAATACAAAATACAAAAGTATAATATAGTCATACAAATAAGGACAGTTATTACTTTTACTAAACACTTAGGAAATGTTTAATTAATTTATAAATATATTTTTGAATAATCATTTAAAGTGGTTATTTTCACAATATTTATCAAAGTAGTCCGTAACATAATCTATGAACGAACCACCCGCAAGGATTTCCTTGTAATCATTTGTTTATCGTCATGGTGGTACCTATAAATCTATCCTGAGAAATTAGGATGTGAGCGTCCGTGTTGGTGTGTGTAACCTAATTTTATTTTTCAATGTCTGTCTATACTGCGCGGCGTATGTCCAAACTCTATTATTCGAACTCGTAAATTCGCTCTGAGATCTTATAGGGTTTTCGCAACAGTTAAAATAAATTATTTTGCATATTACTTGAAGATAATCTCACTCTGTTGTCTGCAATAGTGCGACCCGTGGCTAGTTTAGGATGTAGCTTTGTGTTTATATAAAAAATACAACTTGGAAGGAAGACTGCAAATGTTGTTCCTTTATGTATAACACTAATAGTTACTCGAACGATTTATCCAGAAATAATTCTTTTGAAAATAATCTGGTAAGCGAGAGCGAGCAAAACGAGGTCACAAATGTTAGCACCTCAGATAGGCTGGTTTTCTTACCCCTCATTCTGAAATAGGAGTCAGTTGGTCGACTTATCCAGAAAATGTCAAGGACTAGATCCCTAGGCTGCACTTTATACTCGTATGAGCATGTAGGATAACAATATTACGACTTACTGGACTCTAACTCTCTAGATAGCTAATTTATTGGTCTCTATAGCAATCATAGGTGAAACACATACATATATGGACATGTAGAGTACCTACAATGTAAAAATACTGCAGTGTTTCGAGAACACTGTTCTGAGAACAATATGTAATGCACCTACTTTCTTTGTCAATCATATGCATGAATGAAGAAAAATATAGGTGATCCCTCGTCATCCTTCTGCCCTTATCCAAATTTATTTGGGGTCAGCGCAGCATGTTTTCTTCTTCCATACATCTCTATTTGCCGTCATCTCAAGAGTCACCTCTTTTCTAGCCATATCATCTTTCACACAATCCATCCATCTTTTCTTTGGTCTCCCTCTACTATTGTATCCCTCCACATAAATACTCAAAACTATCCACACAACATGGTCCTCATTCCTTCGCATCACATGCCCATACCATGACAACCTATTTCCACACAACTTCTCGATCACAGGCGCCACTCTCAGACTTCCGCTTACATACTCATTTCTTATCTATCCATTAGCACCACATATCCCTCAGCATTATCATCTCAACTGCATGCAACTGCCTTTCATTCATCCCTTTTGCGGTCGAACATTTTGATACATACAAGACACGAGGGTCTTATCATTGCTTTATAAATCTTCTCCTTAAGTTTAAGGGAAATATGGGAGTCGCAAATTGTTCCCTTTACCTGCCGCCATTTCCTCCACCCTGTGTGAATTCGGTGGTTGTCAGTCTGATCTATTTCTCTATCACTTCGCAAGAGTGAACCGAGATACCGAAAGTCGGAGCAGACCGGGAGAAGCACGCTATCAAGCGCTATAGGCTAGGCTAGGCTTCAGGAGTAGGACTGAAGAAATTGCAGAGCATATATTCGGTTTTGATTCTACACTCTGTGTGATCCTTATCTACATTTTGTTTTTACCTAAAATCATACGGAGGTCGATGATCATTCGGTTTTTTTAATCAAAATACAATAATTTAAAGCATTTTTTAGGTAGTCGTTATTAGATGAAAAACGTAATGCCTAGACGTAACTAAATTCTACGCCAAAACAAGAACATCAAAAATCATACTCGGTTTCAGCAAAAAAACGTTTGTAAAAAATAAAGACTAGCCCATCCACAAGGGGAAAGTCTGCGTTGGTTCTATGTGTAAAAAGTTAACATGTATTCAGTATTGCGAAACAAGGAAAGTTACTTAAGGGTTTTTTACTTTTTGGGAAAAAACGAGTTATCTTTCGATTACGGCTATAAAGCTTAGAAACAGTACATTTTAATGTGTGTGAAGGTGAAGTACCAAGCTTTTTGTATCACATTTCACCGCTATATTAATTGTCCTAATTAAACTGTATAATGTACTTTCCTACTTATCATCTGAAAATATACAGATAGGTACACAAGTAATGTTGTATACTTGAAGTTATTATCGAAACTAAACCATTCTAATGCTATTTGGAACGGAAACAGATAGTTGGTCTGGAAGAAGGGGCTCCATTTCATGTAACCGGTTTTAGCAGAATTGGAATTAGAGCGAACGGAGGGGAATATTTAATTTTGCCCAATGACTAATTCAGCGGGTGAGTGAAATTAAACATAACAACAAATTATATAGACGAATTTTATTCAGAGCATAATTAAATTACTTTGAATAAAGTTTAGCGTGTTATTCACTAATTAGGAGTTGATAATGCGCGTTCTCGAAGTGTTAGAACTCTCTAACTAGCATTAATTATTTATTTATACAACAAAAACAGTTTCAAAATGGATGAATAACACTAAGTTAGTAGATATGCGCTTATTTTAACATAATACATATAAACTTTATTACTTAAGTAATAAAACGATAACCTTGATTGATTAATAAGCGTTGAGACAAGTCCATAGTTATGCTGTAAATAGATGGCTGTCTGTAAATGTATTGACGCTTCTCTCCTTTAAAAAAGTGATGTAGGTCCTTGCCTGTTAAATGGGGACTGTCTCAACAGTAAACGTTAATTACAAGTATGAAACAAAGGTGATTCGTATCTAACAGGTATCCCAAGTCTTGTGACATAGCGTTATGTTATTTACGAGTGGCGCAGAGGCCAAATGTGTATGTGTGAGTTCGGCCGTGTGACGTCGTGTCGGTGTATTGTGTATGCTTATAAACACGGATGTGATGCGAAACTAAAACGTGGAAACGCCTATTTCCACATAAAAAGCTTTTCAACAATTTATTAACAATCGAAACTAAGTTTTATAGCGGCCACACTCACCAACTTTGCGGGGATCAAGTTCTATTTAAAGTTCGACCATCGCGAAGTACGGTTTTAGTGGTGGGGACTTTGCAGAGAGAGGTACGCGACACGTAATCAATTCATTCATAGGTGACTACGCGCATATTGGCAAAACGTCGCAGTGGTAAATGACGAATTTATTTAGGTACCTACCGATAAAAGGGTAGGTAGGCAATCGGTATATGTACTTAGAAAGTATTTTATGAGTGCAAGTTCTCGAGTTTACGCGTCACTCAGGGATACAGAATATTTGCTTGTTATGTTGTTATGCACACTATTTACGTCATTGGGCCTAATCTATGGTGTGACGATTTTCAGAATTCTTATCGTATCGGCACGGCACTTACGTATTTTGTGTTGATAAAACAAATATTCAACTACAAACTTCAGTAATATAAATCTTAAATCTATCAAAATGGTGTGTAAAAATAATTTAACTCGCAAATCGTTGTAGATATGCTCATACACTGTAACTGGACTACACAACTAGCTATCTACTGTTTCCAATCTAGACCACGTATAATCAAAATCAGAGAAACAATGTTATTTTTATTTTTTTGCACGATAAGACAAAGAACCGGATTAAACTATGTGGAGAGTATGGCCTAGCCTAGGCTAGGCCATACTTTCCTCTCGTCTAGGTCTCGCCATCCAGTGTGTCGAAGCAAGGCTCACTAAAATCCAGGGTACCTCTATCTATATGTAAAAAGCTTCAAGCAGAATCGTCCACCAGCTTCATCATTTTGACCCAGTATTAGAAAATGTATAAACTATTTGCTCCTACGTAGCCAATACATAAACACATAATATGTAGGTTTTTTGTTGTTTACCTATAAGAACTGTTACAGCGAAAGTCATTCACCCGTGTAGTTTCTAGACAGAAAATATCCCACTTGCCATATTCAAAAATTATTTTCGTGATGCTTGATTCTTGCCGTGTAATGAAAAAATAATTATCTAAATTTTATTCTGAAATAGAAAATATGTAGAAATGAAATATGTAGAATTTCGTGAGCCTATCGATTTTTTGTTATAATTCTACGTTTCTGTTCGAAAAAAGGATTCAATAATGGAGGTATTTCTCTACTCATATTATTTTTAGTTTTTACTTAAGTTACTTCTGCGATTGGTAATATTGGTTTAGGCCTTAAAAAGTGACGTTTATAAACAGACAAACAACATTAAACTGTTTCAGCTGGTTCCACGTATTTCGTAGTCTATTTTAATACATTTCTTGTATGTTAATAGTTAGATAGAACATTGCAATTTTGTTTATGTGGCCTATGCTGTATTGTCTGGAATTAAAAGAGTTACGGCCATTGTTCAGATTTTTATATAAGTGGAAGTTTGAAATTGGCGCCAGTGGCAGACAAGTTGAAAGGAGATAGTTTTTTTTTTTATGGGCAAGTAGTGTAGTGATGAAACGCTTGAGACTAAAAGAGTCATGAATATAAATACTGACGGTGGAGAGAGAGAAGAAGGATACAAAAAAAGATAGACGGATTGTGTAAAGAATTATTCCTACTCGTATGCATAAAAGGGAGTGAATGATAGCGTCACGGTCTAGACAGGGAATAATGAAAGTTGGAAACGTGTTGGGCCGACCCCAAGTAACATGAGACAAGGGCAGGAAGATGATATGGCCATTGTTGAGGTTAATTTAAAAACTATTTCCAAAAATCGGAGAACTTGAAACATCATAAATGATGTTTTTTTTTACCAAAAAAATGTGTGACTATTTAGAATGTACGAATAAGAATCAGTGTAAATCGGGTTTCGTTGCTGACTGTACAAATAAACAAAGTAATAAATGCATACCTACTGTTCATATTACGTAATAAAATGAACATTTATCTTATCGGTTCCCGTATTATCTTGTTAAAGCAACTAGCAAGTAGTTTCAAGTCCTTATATGGGTGTAAACATCATTGACATATTTTAAATATCATTAATGACACATTTACCCTCGCCAATATAATGTGAAATTTTATTTTAATTTATTCCAGACCCTGATTGGGCTTCTTATAATCTTGGCATATTCATATGCATGCGATGTGCCAGTATCCATCGCAGCATGGGAGCACACATAAGTAAGGTTAAGCACCTGAAGCTTGACCGTTGGGAGGACTCTCAGGTGCAAAGAATGAAAGAGGTTGGTAACAACGCCGCCAAGAATAAATACGAGGAAAAGTGCCCACCATGCTACAGAAGACCTAACAGGAATGATCCACAGTAAGTTTATAACCGTCCGGCTTTCAACGTTCGGCTTTTATACATACTATTGGAATCAAATGTAACAGCTCATCATTTAGGTACCATGAATATCAGTGTTAATTTTAAACCGTGGTGCTAGGCAACTGGGCCTAACCCAGTTGTAAACGTCCCTTAGTGCCTATTGGCCTAGTTCTGTTCTGTCTCCTGCTTGATATGGAGTTTATTTATTGGAAATTATGTATTTTTCTAACTCCTCCGCTGTTCTTTTCTGATTAATTTCGTTGCGGGATCCAAGACAGTTGAATCGTTTCTCCAGGACTCGTCGGGCTTCATTGTCTCGACGCTTTTCTGGTGGTCGCCACTGTTGATTCTGGTTTTCAGGAGTTGCATTGATTGCATTAGTAGTTTCTGAAATAAACAGATATGTCGGACAGACGAAGTCGCACCATACGCGCTCCTTTATTATAAAAAGAGGAGGGTCTATGCTCTACTGTATGTCTCTTTTGCATGTTCCGATTTCTCCGTATATTGTGAACCGATTTTTAGCATTTTGATACGGAACCCTACAAAATTTTTCCCAGCTATATTCATGTACTCACATCGTTTTTCCCATAAGGTATGACCATGAATAAACTCACTTGCAGAACGTCACCTGCTACGATTCTTGTGGTGTTCTTGAGCCAAGGTTTCCGAAAATAAGCTACCGATTCTCAGCTCTTAATTAATTTATCTCTAGCTAGTTATATTTTTTTTGGAATCTTCAATTTTGACCTTAGATATAAATTATTATTTTTATTGATTGATATTTTATATAAAAATGTATTACAACACACTGTTACAAGTGGCTATTGTAGGTATTATCTAGAAGGATTCTTTTGCGGTTCCGCTGAAAATAGTCAGCTATCAGATGACATGCGTAGGTCAATCTGACTACTTATAATTATAATTATTTATTACAAAATATAAGTAACAACAACATTGTCGGCATATTTTCCCTTAATTAGCCTCAGAAACATGCCGCAAGAATTACTCATAAAAGCAATTACTAAAATACTCTTTAGGAATTCCCATTCTAATTAAAAGCTGGAACTAGTCATGAACCAAATAAATTATGGTATCGTGAAATAGTATTTTTTGTTGATGGAGTTTTGAACCTAGAAAAAAAAAAACATTCCTTAGGCATTTGGTCCCATGATGAGATGCAAGCACTTACCCTACTGGGAGAATTTGATCTCCAGTCCATTTGAATAAGGATTTTAAATAGTTACTTTTCGATTTTTCATACGGTGTGCAAGCAATCTTTAAGCAATGAGCTACGCCAACTTTTGATAACATGAAAAAGACGAGTAAATATTTGTAATAAAATATAGCGCACATGTCTGTCTATCTCTCCTAGGAATGTAGGCGTAACCGTTCCGCAATATATTTAGTTCTCTACATAGACCATATTATTGCCAAGAATCGTAAATCATAACATGACTTATCAATAATATCAAAACTTGACTGACCTACATAGTTTTATCTCCCTCCCATAACAGAAATGATAGGCCGGAAATAAACTGCTTACAAAATGTTTATTCTGGACTTGAAAATAAAGTTTCGGATTGTTGAATCATTTATTAGAAATTTAGAAAGTGGGGGCACCTCCCTCAAGGAAATATTTGTTACAAGGAAATAAACATGAAACTGTCTTCCTAAAATATGGGCTTTCACAATCCATATTAGGTATTACGGTTTTCCCAAACCAAACTAGGTATACATTTGACATTCATATCGGACTATTACACAAAACAGTGCCAATATTTTTCAGAGTACTGATTGAGCAGTGGATCCGGGCAAAATATGAACGTGAAGAATTTTGCCACGCAGAACGTCAAAGTTATCTATCTGGCACAATGGAAGGGTTCCTCATGAAGCGGGGCAAAGAGGACAGCCGCTACCAGCTGAGGAAGTTCGTCTTAAGTGAGAATGAGGACACCCTTAAGTGAGTCAAAATGTATCGTTAACTGGACATAATAACACAATTACATTTGGTCGGTGGCCGCATTCAAACATCGATTCGCCGAAACACTTAACCCTGCTCGTGCTCACGCACTTGATCGCGTTCGCTGGCTTCAAAAAAGGACGCGTTACATAACATCACGTATTCAGTTACGCTATAATCTAGCTGTCGAGAGAATGCGGTCAAAATGACCAAGTGCAATCCCCATGTTTACTATAAAAGCTTTATGTGAAAGATAACCATTTGCGTCGCATTTTGTTACTAATATTACGCTCGTGAACGCCATCAATTCAAATATCACTCGTGCTGGTCACAACTTTTTCGAATAGTTAATTATGTCTGCCCGTTTTTAAATCTATAAATAATTTAATATTTATCATACATCAGCTTACACATTGGCTCAGAATCATTGTCAGATTCGAAATCTTTATTCATAATTATTAAGCAGGTATATTTCGTTCAAAGTCAACACATCACCTCTCTCATGAATCATTCAACGGTCAACGTAATATTTTAATCATTCTTCTCATAATACTGTATTCTGTCTTTACCGGAAAATCGTTGCAATTAAATATGTTATCAAAACAGGAAAATGGATGTCCATGTAGTCGTCAGGCAGTACTACAAATATATCAACATTTATGTATCCATTCGTCATTATTATGCTTTTAGTTGTCTAGGAGCAAACAATCCAACAAAATGTTTGGGGGTTATTAGTTTTCGCTATGAGCTCAATGCTTCTAATTTAGCAAAGAATATTTTAAATATGAACCTTTATTTTTCCTGTAACCTACTTTGCCGTTTAAAAGTGTTTTTAATCCAGATAGATTCAATGAAATAAAGCTGATAAAAAATACCCAAACAACGGTGTTTCAGGAAAATAGTTACTTTTCATAAATAGATATTTGCCTCGACTCTAAAATGACGTAAAGTCTAATTACATAGTAATGAAATAACGATCTATTTTTGTACTTGTTATGCACAATACAGTATTTGTACATGTTTTAAGCTGTTACATATGAAACTATATAATAAAACTGTCACTGGTTGATGAAATACTTAAAAAGATGTCCCAATGCGGTGACGGCGCGGTTTCCTTATCTCCAGATAGGTGATAAAGTAAGATAAAATGGGTTTCGTAGAGAAAAATATGGGTAAATTAGTGACGTACACACACACGAAAAGTTCCACACCTCTTATTGCAATCCTACGTCAAGTCTTAAGCAAATGTTGACCTACTACGTAATTATGAACAAACCGAATCGTTTGCCACGTCGACTGCTCTCCCACATTTTCACACTCCAGATATAAAATAAATTCCAAGGCAAACAGTGTGATGTGTTATGAATTTAGCAAAGTTTTATGATTGTGTGACGTATAGCTTATACTAAGCTATGCCTTATTTAATGGACAGTTACTATGTCATGATCAAACTACACGTCACTAAACATTGACATGGTAATGAAAGGTATCCTTCACCTTGCTCTATTGGGTTATTCGACTTTGCTGTATTGTTTGTTAGCGCCCGTGTACTTAAACGATTTGTTCAAATTAAATTAGTATAATTTGGCGAGGAATAAATTAAATAAGACAAGTTGTTCATGCAAATGATTCGTGAAAATTAAAATGTATCATTAAAAGGACTTAAACATAAATACACACACTCTTAAAACATTACTCAAGTACCCTATTTCTGGGACAGTCGGGTTAAAACTTTAATATGATGATTCGGTCATAATAGGAAAAACACTTATTTAAACAGATTTGAAGTACCTACATACAATAGGTACACAACAATCGTGTGATTTACCTCGTTACTGGATATATTTTATGCTGATACATAATATCACATTCTTTAACAACATACAATCGAGCGACGGTGGGTATTTCCCTGACGCATGTTTACAAAAAAAAATATTACATTAGTAATCTACTTAATTAGTAAATATGTGTAAGTTTAAATAATCTAATACTATGATTATTCGCTACGGGTGGCAAAAAATATTATGACAACTATAAAAAAATGTCAGTAATATTTTGAATTAAATAGTAGACTTCACTCAAGTATTTTTTCCGAGTTTGATGCAGTTTCTCCCTTATAGTAACGAGCACTAAAGCTAGTTTTGTATCGAAGTAGTTTAGCTTAAACATATCCGGCCTGGTTCTTAGGTATCATCCCGCTACTGACGGCTGTGGCCGTACAACTGGTTGTCTCGATCGGTTAATCGATCGTCTCCGCGTCAAAAACTTTGGTCCCTTGAGGTAAGAACGAAAGCGAAATTTAAACGAAAATTCCAATTTTGAAAAGTATCCGTTAGTTTCGAATGTAGGCAAGAGTTGTTAAACAATCGTCAATCTCTATCACCCCATATTAAGGCCATATTCATGTGCAGAATTACCATCAAATCAGTACCATAAATGTTGCATGTAGTCATATACTGGTTTTCATGGAGATGCGATGAACAATGGCGATATTAATATGTATGTATTTCTCTATGAAATTAAGATACGTCTGTATGCACGTGGATAGTATCTATATGGTTTAATTGTTAAATGTTGAATGTCTGCCTTTTCTGTGTCATTAACAATGTGTGCTTGTTGCAAAAAAATCGTGTCTAATTTTTATCGTCGATTCTGTTTCTAATTGTATTTTCATCACCGAAAATGTTGGCCTGTAGGAAGCAGGGTTGAAACGGAAAGTTCAAGGCGAGAAAAAATTAGGTCTACATTGCACCACATTGTGTCACCGTATTAAAAAGTGACGCATTTTTGGTATTTTTACTCAAGAAAAAACCGTGCTTTGGTACATTAACACGTGTCCGCAAGTCACTGGTAACCAAACCATTATACGCTGACCTATAATTATACTGAAACTCCGTACTACGCTAGGCCAGCTCGTTCGGCCTTCTATACATAGTGACGTAGTGCTATTGTAAATGTTCGAAGTACTGGATTAGCCCGGTGTAGGTGGATGGTTAAAAGTAAACAAGTGGAACAAACAAACGTCACGGCACGTCATTTGCTTACAAAGTTCAGTAGTTCGATTTGCAAATGCCGTTATTTTGTAAACAATCAATTGATTAAATGATTAAACAGGCCACCTTACGATATCTGAAGCATAGTAACAAATGTTATTAAACAATAACCTTGTACGTATTTGTAAAATAGATATTGGTTGGTAGGCTGTGGTGAAATAACGTCATGCATGCCGAATCTCTTCCCGCCTTTCGAATATTTATTTCTTGCAGTAAAAGTTTCACAGGTGAAAGGAAATCTGATTGATTTTGTCACTAAACTTCGATCAACTTTCTACTTTGTGTAACATATTTTATGCACTCATTTTCTATTGAAAACGATCCGTTACTGTGGAATTTTAAACCTACCTTGGGGAATATTAAACCTACGTACATTGTATTTATTTATGAGTTAGATATTTCTTGTAGGCACTTCTTCAAGCACATATGTTTTCAATTAAAGTGGCAATTTAATATTTGGTGCTATAAAAACAATCAAAATTTATTTTTAAGACGAAGTTTTTCTTATCTCCAGATACCACGTGAGGGAAAATAAGGAGCCTAAGGGCGTGCTCAAACTGTCAGAACTGAATGTTGCGTTCGCGCCGTCTAAGATCGGTCACATGAACTCAATGCAACTGACGTTCATGAAAGATGGCTCTACCAGGCACATTTATGTGTATCATGAGGACCCTGAAGTTATTAACAATTGGTAAGTGTCTTTTTTATTAGAAACTAGCACTTCGACCGCGATGTAATCCGCGTCTACTACCCACCCTCTTAAAAGCGTAGTTTTGAAAATAAAAATAGACTATAGCACTCAGGAATAATGTAGCTTTCTAACAGTGAAAACATTTTAAGAATTGGATCATGAGTTTCGGAGATTACCACCTACATACAAACTTACAAACAAATTTTACGTCTTTATTATATGATGAGTATGAGTATAGACTAGCGACCCGCTTCGGTTTCACTCGGATGGCAATGTTTTATTATTTGGCATCCAAATACATATCCGACTTACCCGGTGGGTTTGTAATTTTTTTTTTTCCTGTTAATTCAAAAATCACAACAAATTAAAAGCCAGCAGAAACGATCGAGCCGTCCGCAAGTGATGATCTTTCATACACGTGGCATTTGTTTTTTATTTAAAGACGGCCTCGTTGGTCTAGTGGCCGTAAACGCGACTGCTAAGTATGATATCTTGGGTTCGACTCCCGGGTCGAGCAAAGTGTTATTGGGAATTTTTATGTATATGTATCAGTAGCAGTTCTTAAAAGGCGACGGATAAATATAGCGTGTCTGCAAGAAACAAAGTGGAAGGGGGCGAAAGCTAGAGAGATAGGAGAAGGATATAAGTTTTACTACTGTGGAAGCGATGGCAAGCGAAATGGTGTGGGTATAGTTCTGGATAGCGAGCTAAAAGAATGTGTGGTAGATGTAAATAGAATAAGTGATAGAGTAATTGCTGTCAAAGTGATTGTGAAGGGTCTGGTATTAAAGGTAGTGAGCGTGTATGCACCCCAATCAGGATGTGAGGATAGTATAAAAGATAAATTTTGGGAGGACTTTGATTGTGTGATGAGAGATGTGCAAGAGAGTGAAGAAGTGTATGTAGGGGGTGATTTTAACGGGCATGTTGGAAAGCTGAACGTTGGGTATGAGAGAGTGCATGGTGGTTGGGGGTACGGAAACCGTAACAATGACGGTGAGGCACTACTGCAAGCTGCTACTGCATTCGACCTGGCAATAACAAACACGTGGTTTGAGAAGAAAGACGAGCACCTGATCACTTATAAAAGTGGCCACCACGCGACACAAATCGACTACTTCCTGGTAAAAAGGAGTAGTCTGATTTGTGTCAAAAACTGTAAAGTGCTGCCAGGCGAAGCATTAGTCTCACAACACAGGTTGGTAGTTATGCAGGTTAAAGTAAGTGTGTCCGCCAGAAATAACAAAGAACGGCCTCCACCAAAAACTAGATGGTGTATGTTAGAAAATGAGAAGTGTTCAGGTTTGTTTAAAAATCAAGTTGTGGATAAAATGATTGATATGAAGGATATGGAGGGAAAATCTGTGAATGATTGTTGGGATGAGATGGCTGATTGTATAAGAAGAGTAGCAAAAGACGTATTCGGAGAATCGAAAGGGAAAGGTGTAATAGATAAGGATACATGGTGGTGGAATGAAGAAGTGCAAAAGTTACTAAAACAGAAAAAAGTTGCGTTTAAAGAATGGCAGGGGGTAGAAAACGGGAACGATAGTCTGAAAGAAGAAAAGAATATAATATACAAAGAATGGAAGAGGAAAGCAAAACAGGCGGTAGCAGTCGCTAGGGCTAAGGCACAGGAGAAGTTGTATAACTCACTGGATAGCCCTAGGGGCCAGAAGGAACTCTATCGGATTACGAAAGCAAGGGAAAAAAGGGCAAAAGATATAACGCATATTAAATGTATTAAAGATGATGCTGGTAAGGTTCTGTGTGAAGATGATGAAATAAAACTGCGATGGAAGGTCTACTTTGATAGGTTAATGAACGAGGAGAATGAATGGAATGGTATGCTTCAAGAGACACAGGTAAATATGGGTTTGGTGAGAGAAATTAGTATCGATGAAGTTAGGAATGCAGTTAGAAGTATGAAAAATGGAAAAGCTATGGGCCCAGATGATATACCAGCAGAAGTATGGAAGGTATTAAAAGAAGATGGATGTATGTGGCTGACTTTATTCTTCAATAAGTTGTTGCATGAGGAAGTGATCCCACAAGAGTGGTGCAATAGTTCACTAGTGCCCATCTTCAAAAATAAAGGGGACGTACAGGACTGCAACAACTATCGAGGGATAAAGCTCCTGTCACATAGTATGAAAGTATGGGAGAAGGTGATAGAGAAAAGATTGCGAGAGGAGAGTGAAATTACCCCAAGTCAATTTGGGTTTATGCCAGGTCGAGGAACAATGGACGCCACCTTTGCACTCCGCCAGCTGTGTGAGAAATACAGACGTGCACATAAGAACCTGCACATGGTGTTCATTGATCTGGAGAAAGCGTATGATAGGGTGCCCCGGGAGGTGTTGTGGTGGGCCGTGAAAGAGAAAGGTGTGCCTGGGAAGTATGTGGAGTTAATTCGTGCAATGTACAGCCGGTCTAGGACGTATGTCCGATCGGCTGCTGGCAACACCGACAAGTTCAGTGTGGCTGTAGGACTGCACCAAGGGTCGGCATTAAGCCCTTACCTCTTCTTGTTGATAATGGACGCTCTGACGTCGGACATACAGGAAGAGGCACCCTGGTGCATGTTATTTGCCGACGACATTGTTCTTGTCGGTGAAGATGGACCTGAGATCCAGAGCAGACTGGAGAAATGGCAACAGAGGCTGGAGAGTGTGGGCTTGAAAATCAGCAGAACCAAAACTGAATATATGTTCTGCGATTTCGGCGGTCCCTCCAGTCCTGAAGCAATGTCGCTTAACAGCGTGCTTCTCCCGGTCTGTTCCGACTTTCGGTATCTCGGTTCACTCGTGCAAAGTGACGGAGAAATAGATCGGGCTGTCAAGCACCGAATTAACATAGGGTGGATGAAATGGCGGCAGGTAACGGGAACAACCTGTGACCCCCATATTCCCCTTAAACTTAAGGGGAAGATTTACAAAACAATGGTTAGACCTGCTGTCTTGTATGGATCAGAATGTTGGGCCGCAAAAGGCATGAATGAAAGGCAGTTACATGCAGCTGAGATGAGAATGCTGAGGGGGATGTGTGGTGTTACGCGAATGGATAGAATAAGAAATGAGTATGTAAGAGGAAGTCTTAAAGTTGCGCCTGTGACCGAGAAGTTGTGTGGAAACCGGTTGTCATGGTATGGGCATGTGATGCGAAGGAATGAGGACCATGTTGTGAGGAAAGTTTTGAGTATGAATGTGCAGGGTTACATGAGTAGAGGAAGACCAAAGAAAAGATGGATGGATTGTGTGAAAGAGGATATGGCAAGAAAAGAGGTGACCCATGAGATGACGGCAAATAGAGATGTATGGAAGAAGAAAACATGCTGCGCCGACCCCAAATAAATTGGGATAAGGGCAGGAGGATGATGTATCAGTAGCAGCCCGAGGTCTGGATGTATGCCCGGTTTAATGTAATTTTGATGGTAATGGTGTACTTAGACACACCTCTGCCCAATCCTTCGGGAAAATACAGGCGTGATATTGTGTTAAAGAGAAAATATCGGCTTGAAGGTCTTTGACTTTACTTTTTCAAAGTTCCTCTTCCTTTATTAACTTTATTTTTCCTTTATTATATGTATACTTCCCCATCTGCATTTCACAACATGACAAATTTTAAGAGGATGTCTACACGTCCAACATTCGCTGACTTCGACGTCGCAAAGGGTGCCTGCCTAAGTTAAAAGTTATGTAGTACCTTAAATGAGCATTTGTATGAAATAAATACTTCGAAGGAAAACTGGCCTTTAAAAATATACAAAAACAAATGATAAAATTACGGTTTCCACGCTTGTCAGAATCAGAAATTATAATGATAATTAATTAACAGTTATCGTAAATTCACACTAAGCGTGGCTATGTAAATCTGGATAAAACAATAAAGCTGGCTATGTAGGTACGTGTCGGACCATTCATAGTGAAGGGTTCCGTTAGTATAGTTTAAAGAGATAAGGTTCACGTTCCATTAGGAAAATTTGACATTTTGGGATAGCTTGCTCAAAATCAAAATCAAAATTCATTTATTCAAATTAGGCTGAGAATCAGCACTTTTTGAAAGTCAAAACGTTTACAAAGGACAGTCCCCCAAAACGCCCGCCCTTCACTACTTCCTAGCGTTTTTGCTGGGAAGAAGAAGTGGTGGAACAGACTCCCCAGCAATGCTGTGCTGGCGTCTTTTTTTTATTATGGAATTGAAATGGAACCCGCGTATATCCAATGGTTTTTCTCATCTTTCTATAAGCTGTATGGGGCGTGACACCTCAACTTTCGGTTTTTTAATTTCACACATCGTTGAACGATTCATAGAATGCACCATTATTCCGAATTTGATCGATAGTGCCAATACTCTTCAAATAAAATGGCTGTGTAACATACGAACGGACAAATAGGCGGACAGGACGAAATTATGAGAGCTCCGTTTTCGCTGCAGAACTCTAAAAACTAACATCGATGAAACCATAAACCAAAAAAAAAAACCAAACCTAAAATCGAATATTTAAATAATTATGGAAATTCGCCCCGGCCTTGACAGAGTACTTCAAGGAATTCCCATAAATTTTTATGATCTTGATATGTAAATAAAATAAACGTAACAAATAGTTACCATAAATTGCCCCTTTATGCGCGGCTAGGTTTGGGAGGGAAGGAGGATACAAGCTTATGTAAGCAGCGGCTTGTGTATAGGTAGTGTAGGTACCTATAATTCTATAAGATGTTATCGTACACAAAGAGAGCTTGTAATGATATAATATTAACAAATTATAATGTTTATGCGCATATATTATTTTTATTTGAGAATAGAATCTTGCACGTCTAAAGATGTAAGTAGCTTAAACCTGAAATTTTAGTGAACAGTCATTACTGAATACTTACAAGCTTCTGGCCTCGTTTCGACATTTCATGATTTTGTAATCGGCTTGTAGCATTCAAATTAAATCAAATGCTGACGAACCTATGACAAACCATAAATTGGGAATTGCTAAACGAAAACCTGTTTTTAGGGTTCCGTAATCAAATAGCAAAAACGGAACCAATAGAATCTTCCTGTCCGCCTGACCGTCTTTCTATCCGCCTGTCCGGCCGTCCGTGTGTTTCACAGCCATTTTACTCGGAGACTATTTGGCAGTATGTATATCTATGAAACGAAAGAAGTTGTATTAATCTCTAAACAATGGTAAAGTGTAGTTCCAAAAAATAAAATTTAGTGCTCTGAGGGTTCCCATAATTTAAAAGAAATATGATGTTTTTAAGAAACATTTTACTGTTTTTTTTTTTATTTGGTATACGCTTCTAAAACATCAAGAATAACTTTGTATAACAAAGTTTCTTTGACATCATCATCATCCTGCCCGTACGTATGATATACAAACTTATTTTTCAGTCAAGACAATCAATACCTACTGCGCAATTGCGCCTTATACTCATCGCGACTACGGTCCGACACGTACTCGGGGGGTGTATCCACAAAGAAACAGCTGACACTAAAAGGAAATTCCTCATTTTTTTCCTTCTTCTCATCCACAGGTACACAGCAATCCGCTGCTCCCAATTGCACCTCCTTCAGGTAGCATTCCCATCGATGCCCCAATCTGACCTGGTCCGCCGTCTCCCTAAAGACTTCGCGCGTGAAGGCTGGCTGTGGAAGACTGGTCCAAGACCCTCGGACGCTCATAGGCGTCGATGGTTCACATTGGACAATAGGAAGCTGATGTACCATGATGAGCCACTCGACGCTTATCCGAAGGGCGAGATTTTTGTTGGTGAGTGATTATTTTATTACAATCCAAAATCCCTTAAAGTAATTAAGGATCCGCGCTCAAGATTAATGCCGGCAACTGTAATCTATATATAGTACCTTTAAACGAGCAATTATTGTTTATGTATGTACATTAACAAGATTCAGATTATATATAATATGCTCTATTTTCATGAAATTTAGTATGCGGGGGCTTTCGGGGGCGATAAATCGATCTAGCTAGGTTTCATTTTTAGAAAACCTTGTTATATCCGAGCAAAGCTTGGTCATCCAGGTACTAATAGTGTTAAAGAGAAGACGTCCTCATCAGTCAGCATCATTCCTTGACTATGATTTATCTAAAGAGCTTTAAAATATTAACTATTATCTAAATTAATTTCCATCATGCTTTACCTTCCACAGGCCACGAATCCAACGGTTACTGCATCAAAGTATCCAACACAGGCAACGGTTGCAAGGACGCTCGGTTCCCCTTCCAGCTGGTGACTCCTGACAGGACGTACTGCCTCGCCGCCACCACGCACGAGGACCGCGACGGCTGGCTCGCTGTCATACAACAGACTATCAAGAGGCCACTCACGCCGCAGGATTCTACCAGTGAGTACCTGTTACCTTACTCTAAGAGAAAAGTTTCCATCCAGCTTCACTCCTGCGAGGATCGCGGCGTTTATAAGAAGGTAAATGGTTGTTGATACCTGATTGAACTATCGTAGCTGTGAGTATTTGTTGAATATTAGATTTTTTTGGTCTAAAAACAATGATCAGGAACCATACTATGACGTGTTAAAGTCATCACTGTTCCAGTGAGCGAGAGAGAAAGAGAGCTATACAGGACGAAGACTACTATCTCTCTTTCACAAATGAATATTGATAGCTTTACATCATAGTACGGACTCAGTTATTTTAAAGATAAAAACTATGTGTTGTGGTCTTGAAAAAATGAGTACATATTGAAGAACTTGAAATTCTGGTTTCTTTTAAGGCTTCGGAAGGAGGCGTGCCTTGAATCAAGACCCATAATGTTATGTCTCAGGTAATTAGCACACAAATAACACATTTTATTTATAAAATTTAATTCCATAGCCCGCACATTCAATTATAATTGGCACAAAAATAAATATTGAAACAACAAAAAAAGCGGATGTTATGCTTTGTTCTATAGAGACAGGACTTTGAAACGTGTTTTATGGTTGAAGAATTATTTAATTAACACAAGAACCAAACGTATAAAACAAACTACAAAGTCCAAATAATATAATTGGCGTGAGTATAAAAATAAATCACGAGTTTAAATAGAAAAAATGCTTTGTTCTCCAGAAGAGAACTTTGAACTATAATTTTACTAATACACCACAGCAACTTAAGTCCAACGTACTTGATACCTACCATGAATCAGCCTTATGTTTGTGAAAAATTAACCACAATTACATGACTCATGATTAGCTAGTTATATTTCTGCACTGACGGAAAAATATAATGATCATAGGGCAATGACCTTTAACAGTATTGACTCATGGAAATTGTTCAACTCATGGTGTTACGTAGGTACAGTCAAGGGCTAAAAATAGGTAATAATACCAGCCTTTTACTGTCCCACTGCAGGGCAAAGGCCTCTTCTCATACAGAGCAGGCACGAGCATTAATCACCACGCTTGCTCAAGACGGGTTGGCGATTTAGAACTTATATTAATTATAAGTCCAGGGTTCCTCTCGATGTTTTTTCTTCACCGATGTCACCGATGGACATCACTGTCGAAGATAAACTTAGAAATTACATACTAATAAAAACTAGGTAGGTACACTTTGACGACCGATGTGGCGCGGCGGGCGAAGGTCCGCCTGCGACGCAAGAGGTTGCGGGTTCGATTCCCGCCTTGGGACAAATGTTGTGTCCCTTCGTCCAGCATACTCACCATGGAATCCTGATATTTCATGAATGTCAAAAAACTGTTCTGAAATAGTGCTAAATAGTGCCCAAAGGAAAAAAATAGTGCTCTTGTACTTGCGAAGTTATAGCCATAGTTCGATGAGTATGCTGGACGAAGGTTTCGCCCAGCATACTCACCTCCGTCCGGAGAATCTGTATACGCTTCAAACATAATTCATACTTCAAAAAATAGTTCCCAAATAGTGCCAAACGGTGCCCAAAAAGAAAAAACAGTGCTCGAATAACTTCGGAGTTATAGGCTTCGTTCAGTGAGTATGCTGGGCGTAGGTTCTACGCCCAGCATACTCACCTCAGTGCGCGAATATCGAACGAGCTATAGGTACAATTTACGTCTCAAAAAATTGTGCTTGAAATAGTGCCCAATATCAGTCCAATTTTTGCTTGACTTTTGACCTAGAAAACCATTAAATTTGATTGTAAACTTCTACATACATTACATTGAGTACAGTCGAATACAATATTATTAACTTTCTTTCTAACAATTTTTGTCTTGTGTAAATTATTAATTGTCTATGTAAGGGAGTATTTACTTTAGAATCGCAATATTATTAATTACACATTATTTTAATAATACTTTATAATAATATGATTAAGCCTTCGCGCGTCGCATGGGACCCCGGTAGCTAGGAACAATGATTTTATATATTTTGTGTAGATCACGGCGCTTGAAGGATTAAGATATCAAATGAAGTAAATCATGCATGAAAAATAAAGTTGCTGTTATTAATGCTTACATTACAACTGACAAAATTATTCAAAATAATCATTTTCCGGATCAAGGACGGTACCACAACGTTTACGGAATTACTATAGGGTATTTAATATTAATAAAAAAAACGTGATTATAAACTGTGATTGCTCAATTTATACTTATTTGTAAGATAATTTTATTGTGATTAAAACGTTGTAGCAGTAAAACAAAGTACAAGTACCTACGTGTTATATTTTAGAAAGTTTTACCAATATTTGGCTAAACATTTTTTTATATGTATATTATATACAATATTAAAACTACAATTTTTTCTATTTACATTGATTATGAATATTATGAATGTTAACAAAAGCTGTGAACTAGTTAACTAGAATTCTGATTACTTTGGCCCTTTAAATAGTAATAAATATCGTAAGTAATTAAAAATGTTTTTTATTGCTAAACCTTTCATTGATGAAACTATTGGAAAGAGTTTTAAAAATTTGTATAACTATGTCACAGTACTAGTTTTGACTGGTTATAAGTTTTGCCTGCAACATATATACAAAAAGAAACTGTATAATTTCCTTTTTACAATTTTTCAAGATATTAATTTTATTGGCTGCAAATGACTGTTTTTATTCAGACAAACACACAATGCAATGAAGTAATAGACTTCATTTACGCTTAAAGTTTCATTCATTTATTATTATTTATAAAATATATAATAATGCATTTAATCGAAAGTTTTTGACATGTGAGAAAATACCATAATTATTTCCAATAACATGAAGTCTACAATTAGAAAGTTTAATATTTTTGTCCAAAAACATGTGTCGACGACTGTACCCCATTTTACGTTAGTATGTAGAAGTTTACATTAAAATTTAATGGTTTTCTAAGTCAAAAGTCAAGCAAAAATTGGACTGATATTGGGCACTATTTCAAGCACAATTTTTTGAGACGTAAATTGTACCTATAGCTCGTTCGATATTCGCGCACTGAGGTGAGTATGCTGGGCGTAGAACCTACGCCCAGCATACTCACTGAACGAAGCCTATAACTCCGAAGTTATTCGAGCACTGTTTTTTCTTTTTGGGCACCGTTTGGCACTATTTGGGAACTATTTTTTGAAGTATGAATTATGTTTGAAGCGTATACAGATTCTCCGGACGGAGGTGAGTATGCTGGGCGAAACCTTCGTCCAGCATACTCATCGAACTATGGCTATAACTTCGCAAGTACAAGAGCACTATTTTTTTCCTTTGGGCACTATTTAGCACTATTTCAGAACAGTTTTTTGACATTCATGAAATATCAGGATTCCATGGTGAGTATGCTGGACGAAGGGACACCAAATGTTTGTACGATCTGCATATGTTTGTTCCGAGTGTTCTGGGTATTTCCTATGTATAATAAAAATATCTATCTATGTAATGTATAGTATTAAGTATATCAGTCATCTAGTACCCATAACACAAGCTCTGCTTAGCTTGGGGCTCGATGATGCTGTGTGGATTGTCCAGCAATATTTATATTTTATTTATTTATTATTTATTTATTTACACTTACTAAAATCCGACCATGACTTTCTCATAAAGAATTGATAGAGTCTAAGGCGTTGTGCACATAGCATCTTAGTTCGTACACTTTCGTGAATACTACAATATTATAGTTTACTTCGATCAGATCCAGCATGTGCCTTTGCTGTACTCACCCAGCGACGCCCTAAGCCATACCCTCGCATAGCTTGTAAGTTTTATATGCCTGGCTGGAGACTTAAATTTACCAAGTCCTCACAGGAAAGTTCGGTAGAACATTAAATGATCCTAAGGATTAATTGCAGATGACGTAAAACAAAAAAAAAAAACGAAACTGAAACTCTATGAAGTGTGTACTCTATGACATGTGTTTGCCATTGACTGTACATAAAATAAAGGTAATGACCGACCAAGGTCTATCACAATTATTAATATTAACGATCTCGTAAAAAAAAATATGATAACATGTTACTATACAGTTGTGTAATATTGTGATATTTTTAAACAAATAATACTTGCTTGTGATTGTTGGTCTTGACGTCATAGGTAATGAAAAAGCACATTTAGACTGTTTGTTTGTTCAGATTCTAGAGTAAATTCACCTGATTTCTTGTTTTTCATCGTATTTTATCAGCCCATGATTCTAATAATAGACTATTACAATTATGTAGAAATGTGACCACGTTGCCTAACCGTTTGTGCGATGCTGCTGCCCAACCTTTTTTGTAAGGTATAAGAGCAACCCTATATGAATTCCTTATATGGGTATAATGATATGCCTTTCCAAATCAAGTCAATTCTTAGAGTATTATGACATTTAAGTCAAAGTCAAATCATTAATTTCAATTAGACCATTAGAAAGGCACTTTTGAACGCGTAATTTAAGATATAGGTACTTAAATTATTCTAGTTGCTCTTCCAAAAGCCAGTAAATGCCCAGGACTATGGTGGTAACTATTTACTTATTAAGAATCACTCACGAGTATTCCTCCTGAGTAATCCTTAATAAGTTTACCAATAGTATACCAATTACCTTCTACAAAATAAAAAACTTGTAAGGTAAACATGATCCAGTAATGCTCGCACTGGTACTCACGATCGGACATGATCGGATCACATCTATTAGTTAGTCCTGCATTTTGCATTCACGGAATAGCGGGGCGAGCGATCAAGCGGCTACTGTGACATGGCTTAAGTCACACATTTTATCACAGTTTGGGTGATAAAACCTTAATCATTTCTTGTTTTGTCACAAGAAATGATTAAGGTGTTGTACGCCCGTGCTCACCCCGCAGTGTGGTAGGTACTTCATCGTCTTGAGGTGTAAACAATCAAAGCAAGTATAAAAGCCACGACACTGAAGAGTTCGGTTTGTCGTCATAGCATCGTCAGCGGTGCCTCAGATGTTGCTAAGGCAAGCAAGTATACAAGCCACAACACTGAAGAGTTCGGTTTGTCGTCATAGCATCGTCAGCGGTGCCTCAGATGTTGCTAAGGCAAGCAAGTATACAAGCCACAACACTGAAGAGTTCGGTTTGTCGTCATAGCATCGTCGGTGGTGCCTCAGGTGTTGCTAAGGCAAGCAAGTATACAAGCCACAACACTGAAGAGTTCGGTTTGTCGTCATAGCATCGTCGGTGGTGCCTCAGGTGTTGCTAAGGCAAGCAAGTATACAAGCCACAACACTGAAGAGTTCGGTTTGTCGTCATAGCATCGTCGGTGGTGCCTCAGGTGTTGCTAAGGCAAGCAAGTATACAAGCCACAACACTGAAGAGTTCGGTTTGTCGTCATAGCATCGTCAGCGGTGCCTCAGATGTTGCTAAGGCAAGCAAGTATACAAGCCACAACACTGAAGAGTTCGGTTTGTCGTCATAGCATCGTCAGCGGTGCCTCAGATGTTGCTAAGGCTGGAGGCAGCAACTATTTCATGTAGCTAGCGTCGTTTCACGTCAGTCCCGAACGTGACCTACAATCATGATGGATCACTTCTAGTCTAAGTACTGTAGGTGCTGTTAGCATACCTTCTGTAGATTTTGTTTAAATGTTGCTATGGAGGCGTGGTAGTAACTATTTTACACTTAAGTACGTCACTCCTGAACGTCACGTCTCGTCGCTTCTGTTTACATATAGGTGCTGTTAGCATAGCATGGTATTTGTACTCTCATGACGTCACTGTCTACGTTCTGAACTAGTCATCTCAATATTCTATTATCATTAATCTGGCCTTTTCTCATCTACATTATTTGAGTTTACTTCTCTAACCTGCGAAGCAAATCCTACTTAACGTCCACATTTTATCGATTTACGCGGTAGTTTTATAGCCAGAACTCCTCGAGCCATTCAAATGATTCTCATTTCAAAATTCCATAATCATCAGATTAAAAAATTTGGCAGGCCCAATGCTGATGGGGATCAGGCGCACTCTCTGGTCCAAGCACTTGACAACAACGCCTAGACGCTTATTACAACCTCCGCAGGAAGCGATGGATACATATTTTTAGCCAGGAATAACTTGGAGTAAGTTATAGTATACAATCATTGTTCGAGGTGGCTAAAGGGTTATCTCATTAGGGTGGGCAGCAGCTTTCTCACCACCATATTAACTGCAGTCTCCAGTCCATTTGGTAAGCGTTCCCCATGCTTGGCACATGGACTGGTGACCGCAGGTGTGTGTGTGGTGATCATGGCAACATACTCTAATAGTTACAGTGAATGTTATGGGCTCATTGAATCACGAATGGAATAATTTAATTTCTATACTTTTACATTGGTAGTACTTAAGGCGGCCATGCCATATGGCATTTACTACCAACCTTTAACATCTTCTTTATTATTTTTTTCTCAATAGTTTTGTTCTGATTTCCAGTCGAGGGCACGCTGGTTCGCAAGCGCACCGCGTCGAACTCCATCAGCATATTCTCGGGCAGGTAGTCGGTGCACATCGCAGCATGCAACCCCTACCACTTCTAGCTTACACGAGAGTAAGTCCGACGTTGCTGCGTTGCGGATACGTCTTACGACTGCTAAATAATTATAATTAAATTATTATTATTGAAAACAACCCTCTATAATTATTTTAATAATTAGGACTTATTTTATGACGACTCTTGTAAATACAATTATTTTTGATTAAATGAATTTAATCGGTTTATCCATTATTTAATTACGTAATGCTCATGCAACGTTTTAGTTATTATACAATTATAATTAGGATTTGAGCAGTGTAATCTAAAATGTATACAATTTATTTTTAATTTATTATATTTAATGCAATGAAGGATTTGAATCGATAACTTAAGTCATATTAAATTCTATACTTAATTTATGTTTATTTTTTAAGTTAATACCTACAGTGTGTGTTTTTTTTCATTTGACGTTATTTTATATCATGGCGGTACGCACAAAATATCAATGTAATAACCAATAATATAGTTATGTTAACTTCTAGCTTGTAAAATAACTAAATATATCAATACATTTGTAATTCACTTATAGTGTAACGTTGAAAATCACAACAAAGCTCTCTTAATCATGGTAAAAGACATTCTACAGGGACTTTCTATATGGTGTGTAATTGTAAACAAGTATTGTAATGGAATACCACAAGGAAAAACATCATTACTTGTATTTAACTATAAATGAGAAACAGATGTAACTTATGAATAGGATCGTAGCAGGTGTCGTTCTGATATTTCTGTCTACCCTCGTGTATGTATAGACGAAACTTAACAATTCAATATCCGGTTTGACCACAACCTTCAGGCTGCGTTTCCACTGAGGCGGAGCTGTTCGGAGCGGAGCTTAGCGGTGCATGAGTTAACCAACCACAATGTCTACACTGAAGCGGAGCGGAGATTTCGAGAAATGCGATTGGTTAATGCACGCACCATAAACTCAGCTCCGCACAGCTCCGGCTCAATGGAAACGCAGCCTTATGAAGTTGTAAGGTTAAGGCACACTGAGGCAAATCTCATTTGCGCGCGCTTATACAACTGCTGTATGCATCAGTGTGTTTGAATCTTTACAATAGGGTCCATACATTATGGCAACAAGGTTTAAAAAAAAAAGTATGTTTTCTGTCATCATTATATATCCTCCTATTCGTTGTGGTATTCTCATCGCATACTTATAAGAAACGTTAATATGACTTGCATCGTATATTGCATTTATGTATAAGTTTATAACGTACATCATAAGTACTCAAGTATTTTTCCGTGGTGTATACGTACATTGCGTGCATGGCATACACTGCGTGGAAAATTATGTGTATTGATACTCTGTTAGCGACACAATTGATGGGTGAAACTGTATGTTGTAAATATAAAATATCGTGCCGTTTGAGGCAGTAAAAAAAAAATTTGACCTACGAGAGTTTACACAATAATGTCACTTATATAAGACTGCTTTAAAGTTATAATTGTTTAGCATAATGCAAATAAAAGAAATGTACAATATAAGTACTGGAATATTTATACATCATTCTATAGTAAGCTGATATTAAAACGCGATACAGTATCGATTCCTTTTTATAATTGATAATCGTTACAGTGAAAGTATCGAGTGTGCTTTGGGCCTAACCAATTTGATGTATTGCATATTACTAGTTGATGTTTTTCTAGCGATATACAGAAAATGATATATTTATTTCTTCAGATTACTTTTCTACAAGTTGTGCAGTTTGTAAACGATTTGCTCAATATAGACGTAATTGCGCGTAAACTGTAGGGAAGTTTTGACGGTACTTTTTAAAAACTTACAATTGTTTGTCGAAGCTTATTTTATAGCAATGTACAGATTAATCCATCTACAAGAATTGTGTCGTGAAATGTAATATGTTACTGGTAAGTTTCATTGGTTTTGTGAAGTAACTGCGACCAGAGAAAATCTTGCTAGTAAAATTAACCATAAAAATTACATACTTATAAAAATAATGAATGATAGTTATCGTATTACTCATAAATGTAAAGCAAATAACACGCAACAATATTGTATTGTATTTAATGCAACTAGCAATGCAATAACGTGAGAAAAGTATAGCGTTTAGGCTTAACGAATACTCTTATATGTATTTTTCTATAAATGGTAGTCTCGGAAAGGTAGGCTTTGAGCGGAGTTGTGAATGTGTTAGAAAAGTTTTTGTGTGAAATTATCGCTTGAATTACTTATGTAAGCAATGCTGTTTGAAAAACATGAATTAATTGCGGGATAAAATACTAGTTACATTCTGAAATAAACATTAATTTGGCTGTTTCAAAATGTTATTAGGTATTTAAACTTAACAGTAAGTGTGGACATATCTCAATAGAAAATTAGACAATTTCATTCGCTTAAACAAAGGATAGAATGTAATAAATATTATTTTTAAAAAGTAATTTCGACATAAATGAGTTTGAAGAGAAAGCTGATGAAATTTAATTTTGCAGTTATAAAATGTCTATTCAAAATCGGTTCGTAATTAACAGGGCTCTCGTAATGAAGTCCTTTATGAATAAATTGATACAAGTAACATTATTGTATTTGTTCACGAAAACGAGTGTTGCAACGCGTTGGCTTTTTTGAATAGTCTAAAATCTAAATGAATATAATTTTATTGGGACTTGATATTGTCGAAAGTAGACAATACATTTAGTTGCATACTCTTATTGTTAAGGGACCCTTTCCAAAGTCTAGCTACCTGCTTGATTAGAATAACATGAAAAATTTATAAAAAATAAATATTTAATGAAATTAGGCATTAATAACAATTTGAGGATCGGAACACTTCGAAAGAAGTGTTATGAAATGTGAACTTGAAAAGTTTTAGTTAAAATTTAGCGTGAATTAAAAGCTAGGAGGCTACCAAAAATATGGTAGATATAATATTTTATTGTAATGTATACTATATCTGACTATCATTACAGGCGAAAATGCTTTAGTATAGTTAGTGAGAGGAATGGATATAATTCATCTTCATGCGTGTTGCGTGCGAGTGTAGTGCGAGTGTCTGACTAGGAATATACTTAGGATAAGGATACTTATCAGAATCACTATCATGTAATCGTGTTCTACCATTTATTGACACGTAAGCTAATGTCCAAAACATTAATTTAATGAGCAAATAACTTAGACTACGTTCAATACGTGTATCGTATGTAATTTATACTATCGTATAACATTTTCTTATCAGGATAGCCGTAGATTTAGTAATAATTTATAGAAAAACGAAGGCGTCAAAATGAACTAGAGAGTAATAAGCCACAAAAAGCAATTTAAATGTTTCCTAGACAATGTACAATTTTATTTTAATATGTTTTAGTTTTGTAAGCTAATCGATGTGTTACTGCCGCTTACCCATATTTACGTAAGTTATAATGTTTTAAAGATAAATTTGAAAATCAATTAACATAATCGCTTTAGTTGTTAATTTAGTGTAATTATTTCAACAAATTTTACCAAAACATGCCTCGCTTAAGTTTTACATTTATTTTGTTGTAAATAAGTAAAACTATAATATTTGTAGCGTGCTCTGGCATAATACAGAATACATACCTACCTATGAATACTTACAAAATAAACTTTTCACCTGCTACTATTGACTTTTCATTAACCTGTACAAATGACAGAATCAAAACAAAATCAAATCAAATTAAAATTCATTTATTAAAATTAGGCTGAAAATCAGCACTTTTTGAACGTCAAAACGTTGACAGTAACCCAAAACGCCCACCCTTCACCACTTGTTAGTGTTTTTGCTGGGAAGAAGAAGTGGTGGAACAAACTCCCAAGCAGCCAGAGAAATCTTAAATACTAGGAAGTTCGTGATTCACCTCAGATTCACCTCACCTTTATATCTAGACCTAGGTCAAGACCAAACCTCATCATGTCTATATGTCGCGAAGTGTTAGGCAGAATGTACCTATAGTAGATACACCCACATTTCGGCAGAAATGTTTCACTATACCAGATCCAAGTATCGAACCCAGAACCACACGGTCAGCAGATGCACTATTATTTATTTATAGGAGATCCAACAGCTATAACAAATGTACAATAATTGAATATGAAACAAAGCCAATTACAGATTCCCACGGGTAAAAACAGAAAAAAAGTACTCGAAATCTTAGGATCACTAACAAGCACGATGGAAAAGATTACACATAAATAATGCTGGACGATCCACACAGCATCATCTAGCCCCAAGCTAAGCAGAGCTTGTGTTATGGGTACTAGATGACTGATATACTTAACATAATACGTTACATAGACAGATCTTTTTTTATTATACATAGCAAATACCCGGAATAAATATTTGTAGATCATTCAAACATTTGTCGCAAGGCGAGAATCGAACCCGCAACGCGTCGCAGGCGGACTATCGCCCACCGCGCCACATAGGTCGTCAAAAAACAAGGTACAATAAGTAAAATGCACTTTAAAAAAAGGTCAGTTAAAGTTGGTTTAAACAGTAGATATCACTAAAGGATAAACTGCGAGATGCCCATTCCAGAAAAAAAGTCAGCGTTCAGCCGAGCGCGTGCAGAAGGTTTTACGCGTTTTAAATAGATATGAGATGTAAAGATTCCATTGAAAATGTTTCGTAGTTTTTTATGAAAATAGTACCAATACTATCTTTTTTGTCTTTAACACTCCAAAGCAAAAAAAAACCACAAGCGGTTTCCGCATGGAAATATTTTTTCTGGCAGAGACTATTTTCGTGTTTGTTTTGTCAGGTTCGAAGCGATGTCGCTCTCGACGTCTACTTAGTTAAATATCGAGTTACCACTTTACCTCGAATGACTAACGCGTTCCGGTTTAGAACTAGTGTAACTGATGCATTTTATTTGTAACTCAAAACTATTTTTAATATTTACTTACCTACACTAATTTAATAGGTTGATGAGTTAGGTATAATTTGGCTGGTATTAGGGCCACACCTACTAAATGTATTCTAATGTATTTTGTAATAAAAAACGATAGCTTCGCTTTTGCCCTCCTGGTGGTTCATAAAGAAAACACCATGTAAACTGGCGAAATGAGACGGAAGTACTACCCCTTTGAGAAATACAAGCGTCATGATAAGTTTTTAATACATTAATTCGATTTGAGAAGACTTTACCTGGTATTTAAAAAGGAATCATGGACGCGTCACAAATCTAACATAGGTAAGTCAAGCGATGAGATAATTTATTTGACCAATCACAGAAGATAATGGCTGGAGTGAGTGTCGGGTAGAACACAATGTTAGAAGGCCCGTATTATAGAAGCTTATTATAGACTCAAACATTACTTAAATTTTGAGTCTTGGTTTGAGTGAGCTGTATAATAAGGAAGAAAATATACCATTTACGCATCATTCCGTCCTCGGCGTCAAGGCCCGTCGCGACAACCCCGTCAATGTTCTCCCCCCGACCCTTTGCTCGAGTCAGCCCGCTTAGCGCTGAGCCAGTAGTTGTTTAAATTAGTCCCTAAATATGATATCTATTAGATCAAGCCTGTCTCTTGCTGTCCTCTCCCAGGCTCGTACCCCGCAGGGGTGCCCTTAGCGATTGGTCGCTTAGCTTTTAAGATTTTTGCGCCCTGGCTGGAGGCCTTAATTTCTAATTAAGTCCCCACAGGAAAGTTCGGTTAAGCAGAAGATATCTCTGAAGGATAAACTGCGAGATGCCCATACCAAAAATAAAACCATTTACGCTAACTGCAAAATTATAATAAAATCCTGGACCTATCCACCTATCTACCTATTCGATGAACAAATTCTGAGGCACTGTCCAAAGTTTTGCAGTGTAAACTGATACGCCTGTGTCACTTTATCCTTCTACATTCGCTTTGAAGTTCGCAGTGTGTTTTCTTACTTTAAAATCATTAATTAATTTTACAGTTTCTAAGATTTACTGCCTCATTTCATTTGAGATGACAAATCATAATTAGTTCAATTAACGATACCGTGGCTTCAAGGACTTAATGGAGACTTCACATTAAGTATTCCTACTTTTAAACATCATTAGGTACTTACTGTGACGTATACCACAGGAAATTATTACAAACAAGCTGAAACAATATTAGTTCTGGCTGGATTTAATCACTCAAGGAATTTTAAATTTGTTTGTAGAATTTCCCATTTTCTATTCCGATTCCCATAGGTAGGTATTTTGTTTGAGGCACGATAATGTAAAAATGAAGGTATATCAGCGGAGCCCTAACCTGTATACTTGTACAGTACTCCCAAGTGAACTGCCATACAGTAGGTACTGTAGAATCGGCAAACATAAAAATAAATTATCAAAACAATTGTGATTTAATTGAATTTATTTCTTTATTAAATAATACCTAGCAAATATAAGTCAAATAATTTTTAGATACTTTTGAGATATGATTAAGTATTCCATTTTCATGCTTAATCTTAGTTAAAATTTCTTTGGTCAAAAAATCATCTTCACCTACACTAATTCATCATACTATCTGATGGGTAAGAATTTCTCAGGTCACTTCTCATACTATCATAATAATTTTCCTTATAACCATAATTGCAGTACTGCATAGGTGCGCAAGATTCGTTCGTGGTCATTTCTTCGTAGCACCGTTCTTCATATTCATTTTCAGGATAATCCTGGTATCCTTCGCAGTTGTGACTGTTGTTATGGCTATCTTGGGCGTTCTCTCTAGGGGGCTGGACGTTTCGGCAGGTAGAAGAGTCGTTGTTTGGCGGGTTTACGTTCCATCGTTGCGAAATTGCGCAGCTGAGCGTTCCTCCGTGCTGAAAAGCGAAGGGCCATGCCTGGAAAGAAGGTAAGGTGTATAAAGGTCGGTTAGTCATTTACTTGATCCGCGTTAAGGAGTAGAGCTAAACTATGGGTAAACACTAAATGTGACAGTTCAATCTACAGATAAAAAAAAGTTAACCCGTAAATGAGAATTCACAAGACGCTATCAAGTGTAATGCAATGGAGTGACAGAGTCACAATATCTATGCCATATTCAGCTCTGATCTTCCTTTTAATATGTGAGACCACCCAATTAGATGATGAACCGTTTATTGCGAGTTTGCAAGATCATAACTTGACCGCACTTTTTATGTTCAAATAAACAAGGCCCAACTTTTTCGACGAACACATGCAAAGAACACAAGAGAAACATAACTGGTGCAATTTCATACAGACATTAGAATAAATGATTATATCAAAACATTTAAGCTTTCTGTACTTATAACTTCACTCACACCTGTATTCCCTGAAGGGTTAGGCAGACGTATACCCACAGTACACCCGCATTTCACCATGTTTAAGTCCCATGTAATAGTCCTTGTCCTCTTCTGTAGGTACTCCTTCTTATTTTTTTTATTTTTTTTTAAATACGTTGCCCCACACTAAGAATTTCTCCTGTATCGTGGGTGCGTTTACAAACATTTAAAGTCACATACACGAACAGCCAGACCCGGAACAATTATCTATAGGCCATACAAATATTTGTTCCGTGTGGGAATCTAACCCACGACACGCGGCGCAGCAGTCGATCGCTCAGCCACTGCGCCAACCGTGTCGTCAAAAACTTCTCCATATAAACTCACTGAGTAGTACCTACTTATGCCAAATCTCACACTAATCCGTGCGCGCAATATTCTCAAAAAGGGATCCGAAGTTTTCGCTTCACGTATTAATATAATAGATAATATCGATACTTATATGTCTGACGAGTGTAGGAGTTACGCCCGACTCGTCGCTTAGTAAAAACAATAAAGCATCAAGATATATGAAATAGGAGATTTACTCGTATACCTAAATGCGATGCCTCTATGGTAAAGGAACATTGTATAATGGCGTAGAATCATGTTTTTTGAAATAGAGAACATGAGTATAAAACACAACCTCCTTATGTTTAATGAAGCAGTAAATAAGACAAAGGAACAGCCAGGGAACAATAAAACTGGAGCATCTCTTTAACGTCCGGAGATAAACGTTATTTATACTCGTAACAGCTGCAAACTTTTGGTCAGCTCGTGTGCGCAGCGTAAAACTCTTCTGTTTATTGTTATAACCTTTTTGTTTCTATGTTTCGTCGTTCCACTTGTATCGATATACTTTTTCTGTTGTTTGTATTCCGACGGAAGGGTCGGAAAAGTGTCTCTACACTTGATGTTTTTTACCCGAACAAAAAGTATTTATTTTGCATGTCCTCTTTGGAACACCCACGAAGATTGTTCCACTACAAAATACAAATGCAAATTTGTAATAAGTTTAACTAAACAAGCAATTTTTTTTCAATATTTCTACTTTGTAGCATTCGTAGTATACCGCCCGCCCCGATCCTCCTTTAAACTGTAGGCACAGAGGGTAGCCCAGACCTCTTTAAATACAATGTTCCCTTAATGTGAATTCGGCGTCAAAAAGTTTTAAATTAATAAAAAAAAATGTTTAAATTAGGCTACGATGTCACTAAAATAGAGCAATATTGTTCCTCATTTGTTTCTACAATTCTTATTTTGAAAAATGTTCTTTCTTTAACGATGCGTTCACAAACCGTTAATCCGGTTATCGATCAAGAATGCGACCTTCGTGGAACGTGTCACTAATCCTGCGACGACAGCTCTCGCACTTCGGCGTTTGGCAAATGCCCTTTAGGCCCGTGAGCCCGTCAGTAATTCATTGCGGCCGAGTCTCGTGCCCCGCACGATTAAGGGGATGACAGCCGTGACAGGGAATAAATTGTGAACAATTATGAGATTCACGCCTCTCTGATAAATGGACGGGTGCTAACTTTTTTCAGTTTCAACTTGTCGCCACAACAACACTGATGAATGTTTAGGCGGTTTGTTGTTTGGCTGTTACGTTGTGTATGTGTGTTGTGAATTTTGTTGTGAAGTAGGTTTGTTCACGAAAGTTCCAGGGACGTAAATACCCAACGAATGAAAAAAAAATGGACCATCTAGATCTAGCGATCCACGTGAGTGAATTGAATAGGTAGGTACAGTTAGCCCCACGCAAGTGGAATACTCGTTGACCTTGTGCTGGCCTAGCGTGGTACGAAGCTTCAACAGAATGCGAGGCCAGCTTATACTGGGTTTATTACCAATGACGTGGGGCCTACCGTACAAGTACACGGAATCTGATACTAGCGCTCCTATCGCCTAAAACTAATCATCAATAATGATTACGATGATATTAGTGGTTTTCTAGAAGAAGTGCTTTTACAGTATGATGGCAAGTGACCGGATGCTATACAAAATGCAAATGTATAATGTATAATCATTTGCATATTTTGGCTATTTATAATTCAAGTTATTGCAAATTTTACCTAAAATCAACTATTCTACTATCTATCGTGCATCGTGGATGGGAATGTTGGGCCACAAAAAGGGATAAATGACAGGCAGTTGCATGCAGCTCAGATGAGAATGCTGAGGGGGGTGTATGGATAGACTAAGAAATGAGTTGGTATGTGAGAGGACGTCTGAAAGTGGCGCCTGTGACGAAGAAATTTTGTGGAAATCGGTTGTCATTGTGTGGCCATGCGAAGTTTTGAGTATGAATGTGGAGAGTAACAAGAATAGAGGGAGTCCAAAGAAACGATGGATGGGTTGTGTGAAAGGTGATAAATGACTAGAAAGGAATGACTTTTCGAAATGACAGCAAATAAAGATGTATGGAAGAAGAACACATGCTGCGCCGACCCCAAATAAATTGGGGTAAGGGCACGATAACCTACGATCGTTCATATTTGGGCTTGTTACCCATTACTTGACCTGCGTATGACCACATAATACATAATACTACAAGCAATATAACTAGAAAAATACAAAAACGTGCTAACATAAACATATTATGCAAAGGGTATTATAAAAATTTAAATGATCAAAATATTGAAAGTGACAGAATGCTCAATCTTACTTCGTAAGTATGTACCTACTTAAGTAAGCGTTTCAAACAGTACGTATATCGTTATAAAAACAAATAATTTAATATCTAAGACTTGTTTAATGAAAGCCGAATTAAAAAAAAAACTGTTTTGTGGTACAGAGGTTTTCAACTTTATAACAAAAGAATTCTTTTCAATTGGGAAAATTTGTCAGTTAGGGATAGCTTTGATAGCTTGATGTGCTGGATATATGTGGGATAGATATGGGATAGCTTGTGCCTGTACCTACTTAATTTTCTTTAACAGACATTATCTGACTAGTCTTGTCACAAAGATGTTGGGGCCAACCCCAACATCTTTGTGAGCCCAGCCTAATTGCATGCGGTATTTTACATGCAGCAACTGCTTATCCGAGCCCCATAACCAGTTACTGATTAATTTATTAAAAGTAGGTAGCTCTGGCTATCATTAAATATAAAAGTAATTTAAATAATTCCTATGGAAACTTTGATAACAGTAATCTCATAGTTTCACTGAAAAACCCTACTGCGTAAGTTATTCCCCAAAAGTTAAACAAAACTGTGAGTAACTTATAATTCGGTGATTGTAGGCTAAAATATTAGGAGACTAGGCTACTTGGGACGAAAGTTTTGATGAATTGGATCGCGTCTCATCTGTCAACACTGGTTTTGTTAAACAGTAAAAAACAATATAGATAAACGTGGCAATGCTGCCAGTCTTCTAGGCACGTTTGCAGATGACAGCAAGGCGGAGGAGTTCTTTGACGCCTGTTAGTAATCCTTCATTTTTATTTTTATTCTGTTGTTTGTATATAAATGTATGTAACTACTTAAGTAGTTGGTTGTATTATAATTAATTGAAAAGCCTCCATTTCGAACAAGCTGAGTGAAAGCGGCAACTGTGTAAGATATGATTACGGTTCTCGTATACGCTAGTTCATCAAGCTGCCCCAAACTGTCAATTTTTTCCAATTGAACATGAACCTTATCATTTTGCAATAAAGTTGGAAATCAAAGAAATTTGACACATTGGGGTAGCTTGATGTGCATGATCTGTACAACCAATGGACGTTACACCCTCTGACTACCCACAAATAAAACTTAATGTAGGTAAGTATGTAGTGTTGGGGCCTTACCAAGCTTAAAGGATGAGGCGGCGTGTGCGCCGATCTGGGCTCGTGTAGCAAAGCTCTTAGGTGCGCGATGTATGATGCTGCTAGTCGTAGCGTGTCCAGTTTAGACAGTTTAGTATCCGCCGGTACCCAGGGTAGTGTGGTTTTCAGTCTGAAGTAGAATTTGATGTTTAAAAACACGAATGCAGCACCACAGCAACCGAATTACGTAACACACAATACGAAGGATTTTGAAAGAAGCTCTTTCTTCATTACTGCATATGTTTGAAACATTCGTCTGCTTGACACTGTACCTAAATAACGCAATTAGTATTGTCGAATTGTCAAAATGATTGCCATTGCTATTCCAAGTGTGTTAAACTATTAAACTGTGCTTTGATAATTAATTATTGAATTGTATAGACCTCCTTTGTCAAAGATAACGTTAGTTTCTTCGAAACTAGCTGTTGCTTGCGATGTCACTCGCGTCTTATTCTACATATTGAATCTACACGTTACCGTACCAGAGAATCTTTCTCGGCTTTGAAGGTACGAAAAGAAGCCTTTGTTTTATGCAAACTAAGACTGGTAAAGTTCTGTTTACGTCAATGATTAGTTGATTTCATTTCAACACAGTGGTAAAAAGAAATAAATGAAGGTCGTTACCTGCAAAATGCTTTAGAGAGGACCCTCATTCTGGCTCGCTCCCGTGCGTTGGCAGCGTTTCTATGTTGTGGTTCTTGTGAACTCCGACCTGCAGAAGGAAATTTATTTAGACAATTAGCAATTAGCAAATCGATGCGACTTGAAACCCACACCCAGCAGCTGTTTAGAAAACAGCTTATCGAAATGCGGCTCATATGCTAACTTATCAAACCAGTCTCGTTAGCGTATAAGTACTTATGTCCGCCGCCCTAGTTCATAATCAGGGTAGAGAGAGATTGTCTCTCAACGCCCATTCGTCGATGTTTTCACACCATATTTTTTTCAAAAATCAGTGCTATACAAATTATGTTTCTCGCTTGACATTTTTTGTTTCTTTTTTTTCTATGAATACCGGAATTTTAAATGGAGCGACTGCCTATCTGATCTCCACAACCCAGTTTCTGGGCAACACGATACCCCTTGGTAAGACTGGTTACAACGACTGTCAAAAATCTACAAATGACAAACGGGACCAACGGCTTAACATCATTTCCGAGGCGCGGAGGAGTCTCGATATGTTACGAAGGGTCACCTATCCACAGACTGACCTCGACAAGCGTACCTTTACCTGTGATCAACCCGTGCGGCTGGTTTTATTTAGCCACAAGCTCCTCACGTCAGTAATAACAAAACCAGTATAAGCTAACCTCATATTTTATTTAAACTACGTACTATGCTAGACAGCATGGGTAGGCCCGCCACAAGGTGGACCCACGATCTGGTGAAGATTGCCAATGAATGGAGGTCAACGTCCAGCTGTGGTATACTTTTGGCTTAAATGATGATAATGATGATGATGACTACGCTAGGCTGGCTTTAGCCTAAAGTATTATCACAGACGTGCAGCCTAGCGTACAAAGAGGTGTGAGCCATCCGCGCCGCGCCTAGTCATTTACCGTAGGTTCCTTCTCAGTAATCCATAAATCTATACAAATAAACGAAATTCAAGTGTCTGTTTGTAATTTCAAAAGAACAGCTCGTTTACTAAATGGAAATGAAAGTTTATACGGTACTTAGTTTTACTGTCTTAGTGTCTGTTTGTTAGAGGTAACGTCCGAAACGGCTGGACCAATTTTGAAAAGGAATTAGAGTTCCGCACAAGAAAATCAAAACACATGAAATTTAGAGAAATTCACTATAAAACCATCAGTCAACAAAAAAAAACTTCATGATTGCACTTAGATTCTCTTTAAATATAGATACTAGAAGCCTAACATCTTCATCATCATAAGTTTGCATAAAGATGGCTATGTGAAGCCCTATCTGCAAGTATCTATACCCAAGTTATCACACATTGCAATAACAATACAAAAACAATATCACACATTGCAAATGTGGTTCCGTACCGACCATCAACTGCTGAAAAGTAGACCCTTGACCTGCCTTTATTGGTTGCCCATTAAACTAATGTAGGTAGCAATCGACAAAAAGCTAAAGGAGATTCAAAAAGAAAAAAAGAAAAGATAAAATTAACAGATTAAGATTTCAAATTATCTTTGTTGTATAAGTTTGTCGCTCATGCTTGTAAAACAAATATAGGTATTTCCAATAAATATCTGCATTTTAAAGAATTTGGAAGTTCTCGTGGATTAGCAGAAAGTAGCTCATTACTTTGTTTCCTTGCCTCCTCTTTACTACGCAAGATACTATATGTATACGTAATTATTGGTAGTTATTTTATAATAAGTAATTTCTATAATTTTAATTTTAATCATACTTTCTATGCACTTAAAAAAATCTTCGGTGTCTTTGAACGCAGCATAGGTACTTAGTGTTTCTACGAATTTCAAAAATAGAATATCCACTAACCTGAGTTTGATTGAGTATCATCGAAAAAGAAATCATCATCATCCGCATCGTCCGTACGTTTTTCAACCGGCGGGGACCGATTCGCACGTTTTCTAGGCATTTTTATTTATTGCACTGATTTATACCACACTCACAACACTAGCACATTCTAATTTCTTTAAATTTCGAACTTAACATTTAAAAAAATATTTATTGTTTAATTAACATGACACGCAAAATTTTAAGGGTAGGTTTGTGCTCTCTTGTCTACCGGCGTGACGTTGATCATTTGAGCAGCGCGGGCGCAAGGCGGGCGGCATGGCTTGCTGGGCGGCGCCAACACTCGCCCCTCCCGAACAAGCTCCAGGATTACTTCTCGACTAATGAACGATGGTGTACGCAAATACATAGCTCTTCGTTTTGGTATGTTTTTGTATTCTAAATTGCCCATGGTTGTGAAGCTTTGTTAGGAGGGTGAATTCGTTATTTATTTAAAAACGTTCCAAAATAAAGTAAGCTGCGATGGTACTAGCTGCTTTTGTTGGTAGAGTTACTGGCAATACACTAAGAGATGTAACCTTTTTGTAGGCCAGCCTGGTATAGATGTTTTGTTACTTTCCCACTGCAGGGTAACCGGTAAGAGGCCCTGCAGTGCAACAGTAACGGGCTCTTGAGAAGGTTTGAGAGTTTGATATGTACTTACATAAGTATTGGCAGTTTCAGACTTATCCTTATACATTTCATTGTTCCACGATGTCAGTGATAATAAACCTTAAACGTACCCAGATAAACAGCAGTGCTGCAGTACTTCAGGCCGAAGGCTGCATCAATTTTTATGCATCAATCGAGTTTTGCACAACTAATTAAACTTCCGAAGAAAACTCTCCCTTTTTAAATGACTATAAAATCAACAACTCAACGTGCGAAGCAATTAGCGCCGTCGAAGTGTTTCCACAAAAAGTGTGACAGAAAGCCGCGCGGGTCACACTTCCGCGACACGTAATACTTTCTGAACAACTCCACCCTGTCATGTCACCCACAGGCCACACGTGCTACACAGCCACACCCGAACCCTTGCATCACTTTAGAATAACTTTGATTTTCTTAGGATTGTTAGGATTTTGAAGAAGGAGCTAATATTTATGTAAGTATGAAGGAGTAATGGTAGATAGCTACTTTACATAACTTTATCAGTAATCCTCCGTCAATTGCCTAAATATATTTAAGATTAAGAAGACAGAAAAGCAGTGATTAGAACTTTAATATATTTTATGGAATAATTTTGATTTTCTTAGGATTGTAAGGGTTTTGAAGAAGCTAATGTGTTAGTAAGTATGAAGCACTTATGGTGGAAAGGTAGGTACAGAGGCCAGCACATCAAGCTACCCCAATGTGTCAAATTTCTTTGATAGTTTTTCAACTTTATCGTAAAAGGAATAAGGTTCATATTCAATTGGGAAAAATTGACACTTTCGGGTAGCTTTACGGGCGTCTGTACTTTACCTAATTTTCGCAGTAATATTTACGTAAATCTCCATTAACTACTTACTTAGATTAAATTTCGATTTACAAATAAGCGGGAAAGCACTGTTTACAACTGTACTACATTTTTTGGCAATAGCATTAGTAGTAGGACAGGTACCTACCTGAAAAGCAGCTGTGGCAGACATATACAACAATATCACTTTAGCTTCTCAGGACACACTATACCTGTTCTTTTTAGGTAGAGAGTATCTATCAGTGGAATCTGTTCTGAATCTTTTAAAACAATGCTAGCATTGTAGAGTTTAACGAAGGAAGTTTATGCAGTCCGCTGTAACTCTTCCAATAGCAATTCAGTTGTAAATAGGTACCTATCTACTTCAATACTATATTTAGATACTTACAGCTGGTACATATCCCGGCTCACAGGGGTACTAGATACCTAAGCATATGGGGATAAATGTGGATAAGAGTTTAGGTACTTGCCTATCCTCTTACTCAATTATATACTAATATATCCCACGTATATTATCAGTGTCCCGCGAAAATCGGAGAAGAAAGATGTGTAGGAGCAGGTGAAGCAGCTATCGGCACTCAAAGCAATTCGCAATGTTGCCGAATGAGTAGAAATTATTTGTGAACGTGAAGATATTCGATGGTAATCGTATTGTCTTTAAAAAGTATTAGTTTGGGCTCGTCAGTCAGCCCTAATTGTGGAGATGATCGGCGGCGGCTTCCAACTGTGAGGTGTAAGACGAATTGCTGCAAATAGGATGCAGATAGGGTTGCTACCGGAGGATTGCTAATATGTACAAAAATCAATGTTCAAAGTCAAAGACAAACCATTTACTTCAATTTTATTAGAACAATCAAAATTACAACCCGACAAAATTACAATTAAAATAAATTACTAAATATTCTAGTTCTCTCATAAATAGACGAAAAAATGTACCTACCTATTGTATCTAAGATTTTTTTTTAAAGATACTTAAGGACCTATCTAGATTAATTTAGGTAGGTACCTACCTTATAATTACACCTGATAAAACTGTGATTTCGGTATGGGGAGATATCCCATGAATTATTGTGTGTTGTTTCACAAATTCTCATTTTTACGTACCTACTTTACATTCAGAAATTTTGATAAAATAATAGTGAAATGGACAATAGGTAATTTCAATGTTGCTTTCTTAAAAAACATGATTCGAAACGTTCATCAAAAAATCGAAGCGTGTCAAAAAACATTTTGTTAAAATCCTACAAGTCTCAGTAGCAACCCTACGCGGTCCAGGTGGCGGGTATCAAAGCATTGAATTTAAACCGCTCCGCTCCGACGAAAAGTGATTCGTTTTAAGCGCCATACAGTGTGACTTACGATGCTACTGTTTACTCAACTAATATTATTCTTTGTTCCACTTACACTCATACAATTAATATAACGATATCTATATCTGATTTCTCCAAAGACAAACTGTGAAGAATTACAGTAAGTACTTGGAGGAATGAGGAATATAATATTCCTTATTCCTCCAAGTACTTACTTTAATTCTCGTCGTGAGGAAAGTTCCGAGTATGAAAACGATTCATTATAAGAGTAGATAAAGACAAGGGACACGATGGATGGAAAGATATAAGATAGATAGGTGTAGCTAGAAATATTTTTTATTGACAAAGAGTTGAAGGTAAATAGAGTTGTTTGGCGAAGTGGATTTGCTGCAGTGACCACAAATAAATTAGGATTCGTGCAAGAGGATTATGACGTGTTTGATAATAAGTTTTTCCCCTTCCGAGTTTTAGGCCAGGGAAAATAAACTGAATTTTTACTAACCTTTCAATAACTAAAATCTAGTCTAGACAAGGAAGTAGGAACTAGGATATATTTAAGTTATCTGTAGGTATCTCCCAAAGACCCGCGCAAATCTACGTTTCTTTTAAGAAATTTCTGATATCAAGGAAGAAAAAGGTTGTAAAAACAGACTTATAACGGTTAGGCAAGTTTATAACGTTTTAATCTCTTTTATATTAAAAATGTAGAAGACATCCAGTTTATGGATCGAAAATTATCATAAAATTAAATGACAAACTGACTACCGCGATCAAGTTGTTAACTGCTGTTATTGGTTAAATTAATAATTATCAACAACGAAAAGCATCACTTGACTTGCATTCAATTTCAATTGCGTCGATAGTTTCGTTCTAGAAACCGTGTGAAGGTATAACAAGAAGATCAGCAAGTTAACCATTTTTTTCATTATGATAATACCTACCTTTAATTAATTATGACCTCAATTACTTCGCACTTTATTAGGTATCAAGAAATCCACACTATAATTTCTAAAAATTTAACAGTACGTTTTAAACTATTTTTTTTAATGATGTGCGGAAGTTTATTATAAATAAGTCAAACTTATAAAATAAAATAAAAGTTAAACTAAAACTACAACTCTGTCACATTTTTGCTTGAAACGTTATATATAACGCAAAAATAGCCTAAAAATGTTGGCGCTATTACACATAATATCACACCTTTATTCCCCAAAGGATTGGGCAGAGGTGCACCTATAGTAACACTTTTTATTATTGCAATGGTCGTCTCGCAGTTTAACCTTAAGGTTGGTTTAACTGTTCCTCTGGGGACTTCATAAAAATTAAGGCCAAGGCGTAAAAACTTACAAGCTAGCGACTACACGTTAACTATAGTAACACCCACATTTCGACAATTATATTTTAATCATCATTATTAGACTAGCTATTTTAGGGTCAATGCAGCTCAATACCAGTTTTCGTTTAAGTTTGTCATGACTGCCTGTCTGCGCAAGACGTACTTAAATACCGACGACAACTACATATTATTTCTAGTGGTGAACTATTCATTTATATTGCTACTGACCGCTCATGGTAAGGAAAACCAATACAATAAGAGGTTTTCCTTACCATGAGCCCAGCTTATACTGGAAATGTGAAGCTTGATGTCTTCATGTGTACCAGAGTACAGTACCAAATCGTTTTTGAAGTCAAAACTTCTTTAGCATAGTTGTGATTTGAAAGTTTATGAAACGAAAAAGCGACAGTAAAAAGAGACAGAAACATAAATTCATAAGATTTAACGTGGGAGCAAAAGAGGTAGGAAGCATTATACAGTGTTTCTTATGTCGTGGAAATTTTATATATACAAATAAAATGTAAAATAATTATCAAACTTTGTATGACTATGATCATTACTAAAACCTACAATTATCCTCTTCCCAAAATATTACATTCGTCTCATTATCTTGAAGCCAAAATTTTTGAAGGTTTCTCTTCTACCACGTGTGAATTGCACACATGTTTTTTTTAATCAACACACACTTGACTGCTTGAGGATTTTACAATGCCACATAAAGAAACTGTGTGCTATATGCAATCAAATATGGCAACATACTATTCACAACGTCAAAAATGATCATTCAGAATTTCAGACAGCTCACAGCTGACATTAGACCATTCGGGTTGGGCGTGGATCGGGAGGGTATAATTGCCGATATCGATTTTTAAGTTTTGACAGTCCTACAAGAAATAATATAAATTATACAGTAGTCAATTTGTTATCTAGTATTAACTTTAAAAAAAAAAAATTGATCAATCAGTTTGCTTAGTAATAACAAAAATAACTACACCCATTTCTAATTCACCATATCTCCACAATAACTTTAAATATTATTTTTATCGATATTTATTTACATCACTAGCTCTCATTTTCCCGAACACGAAATAAACTTGATTGTATGTCGCGTATTAGTTTTTGTGTATTCCTGAGTTCATAAAATCCAACAACGTTATTCAAACTTGTTACTATGTTACGTGGGAAGCTAGAGATTGTTTGGCTTTAGATAAGCATTGCGAAACCAGCCGCTTGTTTGTACTCAACAATGTTACCGGGAATCGGGGTTTTTGGAACTGGGGCTATCGCTAAAGTATTAGTGCCATTTTTAAGAGAAAAAGAATTTCCTGTTGAAGCGATATGGGGAGTTACTCTGCAGGAAGCCGAAATAGCTGCTAAGGAGCTCAAGATCCCATTTTTCACGAACAAAATCGATGACGTTCTGTTGAAGAAGAACGTGAGCTTAGTGTTTATTGTATGTGCGCCTAACTTACACGCCCAGATATCAGTGAAGGCGTTGGGTATAGGCAAGCATGTTGTTTGCGATAAACCCGCTGGGCTTTGTCAAGCAGAAGCCTTGAAAATGGTGCGTGCTGCACAGTACTACCCAACTCTTATATCTATAGTTAATCATTCCTTACGGTTCTTGCCAGCTTTCAGTCACATGAGGAAGTCTATCCATGAAGGCTACTTGGGCAACCCTGATGAATTGACTTTAGTAGATGTAAGAGTTCAGATGGGCCCGCTGATAAGTGATACATATAACTGGCTGTGTGATGATACCATGGGAGGAGGAACACTCACATTAGTTGGTAGCCATGTAATAGATCTAGTTTCATTCCTAACTGGCCAGAAAGTTGTCAAAGTGCATGGAGTTTTGAGAACATTTGTAGAAGAAACCAGCAAAGTGAATGGTATAAGGAAGATTACAGCTCCAGACTTTTGCTCATTCCAATTACAAATGGATAAAGGTTTGTTAGTAACAGCTACTTTGAACAATCACTTACCCGGGCCATGCTTCAATCAAGAGATTTATGTGTGCAGCAAGAAAGGGTACCTGGTTGTGAAGGGAGGGGACCTGCATGGTAAATTACATAAACCTAATGTTAAGCCCACAGAGGATGAAGGAAAGAGGCCACATGACAAAGAAGAGGTGATTTATGTAGATGTTGAAGATTTGAGTTGTGCCTCTAGTGTTGTTCCTAAGCCATACATAAAAGGACTGTGTAAGATGATAAGTGCCTTGAAGGAAGCTTTCCTACCTGTTAAAGAACAAATGGATTGGGTGAAGGAACCAGTAAAGGCTGCAGCAACATTTGAAGATGGTCAAAGAGTTCAAGCAACTATGGAGGCTCTACGTCAGTCTAATGAGGATGGGTGTTGGACATCAGTCCAGCTTCTGACAGAGCCTCCTGACCCGAACCCAGCGTTGTCGGCCGCAGTCAGACGCACTGCCATATCTTTACAATAGATTATGCATTTTAATGATGTATTGATATGCCATTATAATGTACCTTTTTTGTTGTAAGCATGCTTTGTTGCATAAATAAGTCAATTTAAGTACCTAGTTATTAAGGCACATAATGATATAGAATCTCAAACAAGACTCAAGCATTACTTAACACTAATTTCAACCAATCTTTAAAACAAAATGGCTGTAAATGAGATTTAAGTAATGCTTAAGTCTTGAGTGAGGTTCTGTAATAGGATCTTAGATTTAATGTCTGAAATTAACTCAGTATTAACTATAAATTCTCTCTACAGTGGTTAGTCACAAGATTAAGTAACGAATATGCTTAGCAATGTACTTATTAACATGTTATTTTAAAGCTTGCCATGATTATGTAAATGTATTCATACTTTGTTCTGGTGCTGCACACTAAAGTATAACAGTTTTGATGTATCATCATCTGCCTAGCCTTTGCCTAACTATGTTGGAGTTGGCTTTCAGTCTAATCAGATTCAACTGAATACCAGTATTTTAGAAAGAGTAACTGCCTATCTGATCTGCACAACCCAGATACTACACACACACACACAATAGCAATACAGTGAGATCAATACAGTTTTATATGTTATACAGAAATGGATTAATTAAATGATGTACACTCCTTGGATAAAGAAGTTGATCATATTGATATTCTATAAAAATTGTGTCCTAATTAAATGAATAACAAATCAATATTCTCATGAACTGGCTGTCCAGTTACTATATTTACTGTGATTTAAATTTAATAGATAATGTATTCAGGTTGTACAAAAGATGCCTTGTTTGAATTATATTTTATTTTATACTACCACTTGTTTAATTCCCATTAAATATTTACTATTCAGGGACATAGTGGTTCCATGACTATACTTATCAAGTAATGGTTTTGCTGTTCACTTACAACCACAAATAAGAAGCTGTTACGCAAAATACGCGCTGAGACGTGGAGTTGCAGATATTGACCTGTCAAACAATACAATACATAAGAAGCTTTGTCATGCGGTAATATAAGTTTACAGATGGGTGTGACCAACATTGTAGTGTTCAGTTAAATATCTTTCATCTCCCCTTATTGATGTTAATTGCAATAGGTATCTACTATTATGTATAGCTGCAATATTGAAATAGGATTTTGTCTTCTGGCTGCAAAAACTAAGCAGTAAATATTTCCCATTGGAATGTAAACTGCAAGTAGGTCATTCAACAATGTGAATTGCTTATCACTCTTATCAGCTTATGATTAGATCCTATGCAAGTCATTTGAAAAAATAATAAGCACTTTGTTCCAGGTTTAGAACTGTGACAAATGACTATTGATTATATTGTGGTTATGTAAAACTTGAACATGGGTATGGGCATGACATTTGCCATGCTTTTAAGGTTATGTATGTAGTGTATGATGAAATAAGGTATTTCTAAATGAAACAGACAAGTTTTCAGTAACAAATTTATAATAAGAAATGCAAAGGAGATAACATCAGTACCCCATCTCACAACAGTAGCATATTATACAATCACAAAAATGTTCATTCACTACATGTTCTTTCTAATTAAAAGTAAACAGAATCAGAATCATAAAACTAAAACTAACACTAAATTCAGTTGTCAATCTTCGCCAGAATATCGGCCTCTCGGAAGAGGTGGTACTCCTTTTCGTCATTTTCAAGTGATACTTTGGTACCACCGTATTCTGGAAGGAGCACTTTGTCGCCAACCTTAACTAACACAGGAATGAAATCGCCGTTGTCTTTTCGGGAACCAGGACCCACAGCAACCACTTCTCCATGAAGGACTTTGGTCTGCGCCTTCTCGGGGATGACAATGCCGCCAGCGGTTTTCGTAATTGCTTCAGCCCTTTTGATAAGGACGCGGTCCAGCAGCGGAATCAGGTGTTTCGCTATGTTGCTCATGTTGACTGCTGTGAGAAATTTCTCAGAAACAAATGAAGAAATCGGCTGTAATACCTCTTCACAGATTAAAATCTAGAATATTCGAGCTCGAACCGACCGGCGACCGTACAATTTTTTGACAATAGTTCATTCATCTCATTTTATCCATGTGTTAACGGTGTTACCTGTTTAAAAAAAAGAAAGTTTGAATTTCGATCTATTTTGTATTATAAAAAGAAATCTAATTCAATACCAAATGAGTAATATTAATATATTTTAAAGTTAATCATGATTTATTATTTAACACAACAGTGACTTGCGGTATTTTAATTATTTATTTTTTACTTATAATGTAGCGAACTCTAGTGGCGAGTAGTGATACTAATAGTTGAACATGATTTCATACGCCAAACCAAACATAGATGACGCTTTTAGGAGCAAATACTACAATGCACAAACCAATAAACCACTAAGTAAAAAAAACTTTTATTAATTTTCAAGCTGTATGCCCAAAAAAAATGTGTAGCGGACACAGGTATACCTGTAACCAATCTACCTGTGCTGCAGGTTGCATAGGTAAAGGATCAATATTTTTTACAGTCATAAACGCAAATCACTACCTACTCAATTATCAGCTATTATTGTATCTACATAGCACTATAATATCTACACTTGAGTTAGGCAACTATTAGATTATTAATATATGAAGAAATAAAATAAAATTAATAATCATAGGGCATCAAAAAATTCATCCGCATCGTTGTCAGCGGGAAAAGTGCCCAGAAGGCTGGCAGCATTGCCACGTTGAATGGCAATGCTGATTCTTTGGCCAAAAAAAAGGCCAGCCCTCTGGTCACGTGAAGAGTCGACCAAACGTTTCGCGATTTCTCGAAAAACTAAATGGGCACACGGACCCCATGGCCCTAGTGTTCCAACCCCAAACGGCTCAAACATATAACTTCCAGTTAGGTTGTTGTATTTTCGCCGTTGGAGGTTTTCTGCACCTGCTATTAGATACATTTAATACATTGGCTTGTCATTCGATTACCTATTAATTAAAATTAGCGAAGCTGACATGCCGTTTTGAAATAATAAAAAATAACGAAAGTGCAGATCTATCGAACATTACGGGCACTATTATAGTCCCCGTCTTTTACGTAAGCTTAAGTAAAACTTTGAATCGGTTATTTAATAACGGATCTTATAATTTGTTAGACTTATTGTAAGATGCCTCTTTGGCTCATCACCCTTTTCCAATGAGTGCCCATTACTAACCAACGACGTTGGAACAGTACCACAGTTGCATTAACCCAAATAAATAATAAAAAGCAAAAATTAGAACCTGGATAGTTTTTATTGAATACAAATTTCATTTTTATTTCTAATTATTATTATTTATCAATGCACACAATAATTCTACCTATCTTTGGTATTTTCTCGTAATTTCTTCAAATATAGGTATACGTTCTCCGCCGTATTTGGAACAAACGGTCAAATCTTTGTTAATCACCATGAAGAACCGGTCACTGGTGCTATAGGGAGGCCAGTGTACTGGCAGAAGGGGGCTGGTGTTCGGGATGGGATTCCTGAAACAGTCAAATGAGCAATTGTTATAAACTAGGCAATAGCAAGAGTTATATGTATATGATGGTGACGCAGTTTTTATTTTAGATTTCTTACATGAGCCCACTTTATCTATAAAGGATATAAAGGAATGTCATTTTGTTTTTACTCGTTTAGATAATTCTCCAAAGAATTAAGTATTGGTATTTAATTTTAATGTATGTATGTAAATACTTACGATGTTTTCGCAAAATTGGTCCACATCGTTGAAATTCTATCTCTAACTGTAATATCATCTTGTGTTAGATTCTGAAGGGGTTCTATTTGTATTACGTAAGCTGTATCATCGGCATGGCCCGCTCCTTTCTTACTGACACGGCTTGCAGCTTTAATAAGGTTAAGGGTGCCGTCATATGAAAATTCATACATGTACAACGGTACTGCATTTTTAACCATTAACTTAGAACTCGTTATTATACCAGCGACAAATTCGAAGTCTCCAAAGAAGTCGATTGCTGGTCTTTCGGTGTCATTTCCATTGTAGCTGTCATACGCATTTCGTAGTCTTTCGTTATAATAAAATGCATCAGTAGTATTTATCGGGAATCTCCAATAATCAACATAGTTCTTGGACATTGTTATTTCTTTGATATCCTGAGGCTTTAAACCACTTATGATGAATCCCTCAGAATCAGTGAATCCTCTGAGAACAGGCACCTTTTTAAATCTTCCGGTTTTTAATAATTCGTATGGGATTTCTGCCAAAAATGTATCTCCATTTCCGAAATCCCATTCAATGGTAGGAACAAATCCGTAGAAAAGTCCTTTTGCCCCAATAAGTTCAGGTATTTTGTAATTGGCTAATACAATGTATTGCGCTGGAATATTCATCAGATGATTATGTATGGCTCGGTAATCATTAGGTGGTCCTTGATATTGGAGTTCTCGTGCAAGTTTGAAAGCAAGATCTTTGAGTTTATCCGGCGTTTCTATCGCCCAAGGATTGAGAACTGATCCCGATTGCATGATAGCTTTATGGAAGAGGCCATTACTTAATGGAGAGAGCATATGATATTCCACACAAGCGGCTCCAGCCCCAATTCCAAAAATAGTGACATCATTCTTGTCCCCATTAAAGTCTTCAATATTCTCTTGAACCCATCTCAACGCCATGGTCTGATCTTTTAATCCCATATTTCCAGCTGCTTCGGGAATATCCAGAGACAGGAATCCGAAGGCACTGAGCCTGTAGTTCATGGTGACGACAACAACGTTATGTTCTATTAGATAGTCGGGACCATTTTCAAACTTCGCCAGACCGTTTCCGAAAAAAAACCCTGCACCGTGGATGAATACCATCACAGGTAGCAGGTGCATTAGCAGTCCTGGTGTTGGTACCTTAGGTGTGGAGACATTGACGTAGAGGCAGTCCTCACTGCCACGATGCCTTCTCTTGAATATATCAAATTGTATGCAGAGATTTGATTCGTTGTATATCGTGCTATTTCTTTCCCCAATCCATGGTTCAGGTGATCGAGGGCTCTGAAAACATTGTAAATTGATTTAACAAACTTCATTTGTTCACAAAGGTTTCTTAAATGATTAGCCGAATTGTGGGAATATATGAGCAACACATCTCACTTTAAATCGTAACTCTCCTACAGGAGGTTTGGCGTAAGGAACATTAAGGAAATCATCATATTCGAAACCATTTTGAGTTTTCCGTTTCGCGCCTACTAGGACGCCGTATTTTGTTTTCACTCTTGTCGTCATTATTCGTATTTATTTTAGGATGTTATTACTTGTAGCGTGTTTGACAAAGTTCTGGTATGAGCATGTACGAATTTGGACTTTTATATTAAGAACTTGAGTGAGGTGCAGCAATCCTCAAACTTTGCTTGTTATATTTCGACTCCACATAATATTTCACTCCACCAATATTACATGTACCAATCTAAATGCGTTGTATACCAACATATCTTACAAAGAAATAAATTTTATTTCGTGTCTTTATCTTTGACATAGGTACTAAAATATGGAATCCTTAAAATCATATAATTATAAAAAACAATGTTCATTAATCCACCGAGTGAGATCAGTTTCTTTGGAAAGGCTGGAGAAATACTTATTATACTGAAGTGTAATAGTATAATATGTGTGCTCCTTTACTTTAGTTAGTAAACACACTCCTTTATAACTGTGGTATATGCTGAGTTTGCACTATACCTCATATGCACTTATTTTATCATTATCAAAAAATCAAAATCAAAATTCATATATTCAAATTAGGCTGAGAATCAGCACTTTTTGAACGTCAAAACGTTTACAAAAGACAGTCCCCCAAAACGCCCACCCTTCACCACTTCCTAGTGTTTTTGCTGGGAAGAAGAAGTGGTGGAACGAACTCCCCAGCAACATTGTTCATTCATTCATTGAATAGTACTCAACAGATGTGGTTGTAGGAAACAACCACATCTGAAATTGTTTAGGGATTTCTGCCAAGGGGATTGATTGTAAGTAGTTTAAATAGAGTTTCGGTTTTGCAGCATTTTATTTTCAGCTTAACTACCAGGCCACGCGGAATAGCTCAGCACTCTGACCTGATCGGTTCTGCCATTATTGGACTTATAGCAGTTTATGTTGGATGTACAGAAGCTGTCACCGCTCATAGATCAGGAAATTGGGATAAGTACAATGCAGAGAATTTGATCATCCATCAGAGGATGGTACCCATAATCAATACCAATCCGGTGAATTGTTTGTTTTTTTTTTTTACTTCATCTTTCGTAAACATATAAATGGTGAACTAGTTACGAGTTAATATTATAGAATGCGAATTTAAAGGTGATAAAATTATGCAAAGTCATTCAGACATTATATGAGTTTGAATGTTTGTATAAGCACCCACGATACAGGAGAAATTCCTAGAAATTACCACAACCGCTTCCTCGGCATTTCAAGAGGTTTACTTAGATGTTGTAGGTCCATTGGATAGAGTTGACTATGCAGTGCGAGTTAAGAAAATTCGTTCAAGCAATTCATGCATTTGTCAGTAAGTTCATATTAAAATTTGGTACTCGGGAAACAATAGCTACGCATTAAAAATTGTAAACCAAATAGTATTAATAGTTGTTTTTTACATTTTATTTTACTTTGTGTGCTCACTTTACAATATCCAGTTTATTTCTACATTTTCTACACGTGAGGACTTGTGATTGGCTTTCTGTCGACTATGTCTATATTTCATTAATTAAATAGTACTTAACAGATGTGTTTGTTTCCTTGAAACCACCCTTTAGGGACCCTAACATTACAATAGTTTCTTGTGTCCATTAATCGGTAATGGTTTCCTTAAACGCAAGTACCGCGTAGTATTTTTTTAGAAGTCCAGAAAGTTTGAGAAACACTTAATGTACCAAAAAAGTAACTTGAATAGAGCACTACGCAATGTTAATGTTATTATGTAACTATGTGTAATGATGTACACGTAACAATATAACAAGTGAAGATGTAGTCATCGGGTTGCCAAGGGCGCCTTTTTTTAAAAAAAATCTCCGAAAACATGTAATATAAAAATAGTTTTTCAATTTTAAGGATAGAGATATTAAGTCAATTTTTGTATAGTTTTTAAAGTATTTCACTTTCTTATATTGCACACAGTTAATTTTCGTAAATTTCCAGTCTATGTAGGTACTTCCATCTTAAGCTTGATATTAGTTAAAACGAAAAAAGAAACAAAAAAGAAATGGCAAATTTTTTGGACATTTATTTAATAAAAAGGCGCACGATCCACCTTGGCATGGATGATGGAGTATGTCAAAAATTCAAAATAATTTATAAGTATATTAATATCCTAAGAGGATATAAGGCGCAATATTGCGATAGTTATCATCATTTATTATGACGACTGCATACACTTTTTTTTCGAAAAAACACTCTGTGTGCGCTGATTACGATTATAAACCTGAAAGTTCATTATTTAAGGCATATAGTAGGTATTCTCAATTGTTTCCAAGCAAAAAAAGCATTACTTAAAAAAATATTTAAATATCTATGAAACGTGAATTTCAGCTCACTGTGCGCCGGACGGTCATATTGATAAACGCCTTTTTCATTGTCTACCCTGAATGTGACGTGCTTGTGCTGGAATGGTATAAAATTCTAATCTTCTTTTAGAGAAAGTATCCGATGGTGTTCAATGACTTGTGTTAGAATTAAATTAAACACGGGGTGGAAGGGATGCGACAATAACCTGATACCGTGACTTCAGTACATGAATCTATACATTGACACGTTTGGCGCAGTGGCTGAGCAATTGGCTGCTGTGCTGTATATCGCGGGTTCAATTCTCTCGCAACACATAATTGTATGGCCTATAGGTAGTTGTTCCGGGTTTGACCAATGACATTTTTAATGAAACAAGTGTATTTATTACATTTTAATTCGAAATCTCATTGGGTTAGACAGAAATGATTATTTGAGCATGATTTCATGAAGTTAAAAGTGTTTTGACCACACCATCAAAGTGGTAAAATAAAATATAAAAAAAAAATTGTTTTTTAGGATATCTCCCCTGTATACGTACTTAAAGGGGGAGTGATTTTACTTTTTGGGTGTGTGAAAATCGTTTTTCAATAAATTCAGGAAACTGTTTTCGTAATTTACTCTTCAAAGTGCTGATTTTAGTTATGGTCAAGTGCCCCCTCTGCTATCTTAAGGGTAGTGTCTGGTTATGTGAAAAAATCGTAATAGTATAATATATAACGAAGTTAAAAAAAAAAAAAACTAATACAGCTAAATAGCCTTGACGAGTTAACGAGTAATAGTCGACTAAAGAAGTAAAAAGGAAAATTTCATCCAAATTCTACTGAAAATTACTTAGATTATTTTGTTTAGGTCAAAAGTTGTATAGTACCAACTATTAGTATTACTATTATATACAACAATTGCTATTATTAATAAGTAGATTTGCTTTTCATCGTTTGAAAAATCGCATGCTTAAAATACAAAGTTATTTTTGCAATCAATAGTGTGCATGCGTATTCATTCAGGGTACGGATCCCTTGCCTGTGCGTGATACAACATGCACTTGACTTTGTTTTAAATATAACAGCATTATGCAGAGATATGAGCCTCTTTGGCCTCGCACGTAGCCTATTTCTATTTTTAACTTGAACTTTTTACTACTCAACTGTGTTTTATTTGTATACGTGTTAGTTTTGGTTTTTGTTGTTTGTAAATGCCTACACATCAACACGAAATCGTGTGCGTGCATAGTTAATGTCTTTCTATGTATCTTTTTAAATAAATATTCGTATATTTTAGGCTTTCGGTTTTTCTAAAACACGTCCTTTCGTATACCTACTACAAAAAGACTCATATTACATTATGTATGGTGCCAACTACGTATGCAAAAAAGGAGGTCTCGGCACTGGTTAGCTACGCATGGTGCTGATGAATAAAAAAAATATAGAATAGGTACTTTGTATATTACTTGTATACTAGCAATAATAGGCATCTGTAAATAAATAGGTAAGTCATTTTCAGAATATTTATCATTTAATTAAACACGTTACAAAAACGAACGATTTAAAATTATTATCTATGATATTTTTTTAGTATTTCCTCAAATATCGGTATTCTTTCTCTGCCGTAGTTGGATTGGATGTACATATTCTTGTCTATCACCATGTAGAACTGTTCGCTGCTGCTGTAGGGAGGCCAGTGGAATGGCAGGAGGGGGCTTGTGTTCGGAGTAGGGTTTCTGCAACATTAATATTAATACATCAATGAAACTGTAATTTCTAGAATAGCATAAATTCTAAGTAGGTATGTTTCTGTTCTGTTTCATGGCTAAGTGGTCGCACCTGAACAAAATGCAGAGCAACTGCCATCTTACAGATCAGTGTGTCACTAGAAATCTAGAAATCACTAGACAAACAACCAAATGAGCAGTAAGTACACAACAACCCAAGGGTGACGTCCAGTCGCCACCGGGGATCGGGACTCCCCCGCCGCGTCACTCTTGCGTTGAGTGGTACATCTATTAGTGTACCAAATATATATATATATATGTCATATTTTAAAATGACCAGCCTTGTGCTAAACATTACATAGGACACAATCAAAATAGTTAATGAACGAACTGGCATGCAATTGTACTTACGCAGTCTTGGCAAAATTTGTCCACATCTTAGAAATTCTGTTTCTTACAACAATATCGTCTTGAGTGAGTTTCGGAACGGGTTCGATTTGTATTGTGTAAGCTGTATCGTCACCATGAGTGGCTCCAGTTTTATTAACACGGTTTAAAGCTTTTAGCAGGTTGAGGCTACCATCATACGTAAATTCATACAAGTAAAGCGGTACTCCTTGTTTAACTAGTAATTTAGAGCTTACTATTATACCACTGACAAAGTCATAATCTCCGAAGAAGTCGATAGCAGGTCTTTCGATATCATTGCCCGTGTAACTTTCGTAAACATGTCGTAATCTTTCATTGTAATAGAATGCATCAGTAGCATTTAACGGGTATCTCCAAAAGTCAACATAGTTCTTTAATGTAGTAACTTCCTTAATATCATGAGGTTTAGTACCAGCCTCAATGAAACCTTCAGAATCAGTAAATCCCCTTAAAACGGGAACCTTGCTGAATCTTCCAGATTTTAATAATTCGTATGGAAGTTCAGTTAAAAATGCATCGCCGTTCCTAAATCTTTTTCAATCGTTGGTCCAAATCCATAGTAAACACCTTTCACCATAAGAGGAGTGGGAACTTTGTAAGCTGCTAATTTTATATATTCTGCAGGGGCTCTCATCAAATGGTTGTGTATGGTACGATAATCATTCAGTGGTCCACGATATTCGAGTTCTTGTGCAAGTTTTATAGCAAGATCTTTAAGATTTTCTGGGGTGTCTATTGCCCAGGGGTTGAGAACTGATCCGGATTGCATAATAGCCTTATGAAACAGCCCTTTACTTAGAGGGGAGAGCATGTGATACTCCACTGAAATAGCTCCCGCGCTGATGCCGAAAATAGTGACGTCATTCTTGTTCCCTCCAAAGTTCTCTATGTTCTCTTGGATCGATTTTAGCGCCAGGACTTGATCTTTTAGTCCCACATTTCCTGCTGCTTCAGGGATATCTAGAGATAGGAATCCAAAAGCACTAAGTCTATAGTTCATGGTGACGACAACAACGTTTTGTTCAATAAGATAGTCGGGACCATTTTCGAACTTTGCGAGACCGTTTCCAAATACAAATCCCCCACCATGAATGAACACCATCACAGGTAGTAGCTGCATTATCAACCCTGCTACAGGCACCTTCGGTGTGGAGACGTTGACGTAGAGGCAGTCCTCGCTGCCACGATGTTGCCGTTTGAATACGTCGTATTGTATGCAAAGATTGGACTCGTTGTATATTGTGGCATCTCTTTCTGCAACCCATGCATCAGGGGGTTGTGGACTCTGGAATAAATAAAAGCAAATTAATATCGTTTTAGACTTATGTAGCTGTTCGTTGTAAACCACAAGGTTATTGATTAATCGCCATGCCATCTATGCAATGAGCTAGGGATATCAAATATAATAAAATAAGGGGTTACATTGACGCACAATCTGATACCATGCGTTTAGTACACGGTCGGCACATCAAGCTACCCCAATGTGTCAAATTTGTTTGATAGGTTTTCAACTTTATCGCATAAGAAATAAGAGTCATGTTCAATGCAAGGAGATCAGCACGTCACCCACTTGATTGCCAGAGATTCAATACCATCTATTTTGTAAAAACTGTTACATGTACTGCAATCTGTTTTTATATAAATAAAGATTATTATTATTATTACTAAAAAAAAAGAAAATGAATAAATGTAAGTAGGTATAATAAAGTTCAGACACAAAAAGGTCGCTCACCCTAAATCGTAGATCTCCTACAGGAGGTTTGGCGTAGGGAACGTTAAGAAAATCATCGTATTCAAAACCGCTTTGAGTTTTTCTTCTTGCGCCGACTAGAATACCTTGCTTCGTTCTTACTCTTGTCGCCATTTTAATTTACAATATCTACTTGACGGTACACGTCCGTATTTATAGACATGTATTTTGACACGGTCATGTGTGCTTTAAGTGTTTTATATAAAAAGGTGAGACGCGCAGCACTACTCAAACTTTACATTAGGTCAGTTATTACGTAATTTGTTACTTCGGTCAGTTCCTTGTTTTTTGTTGTACCTACCTACTTTCGTTGGCACATTTTTTATATCTATTATTAATGACAAAATATATTTTTTTCCGTCCGGTAGATTATTTAAAAACTTTGGATAAGTATTGTTTATTTTTTTGAGTAGGTAATCAAAGGATTGCGGCAATATATTGAGTTAAAATGTTGCGTGACGTCACACGTAAATAGATTTTATACCTATGTGACGTAGCCCCCACTCCCCATCTTAAATGCGTTTTATCTATTCATTTCTTATTAATATGATAAAGTAAAAAATACGTGTCCAATATTTATTTACTATCTCACAGCCGGACTAAATATAATCCCTATTGCGAAAGGTAAATCACTAACACCATGAGTTTTCCAATTTTCCGTATATTTTAGCAATTAACATTTATGATATAAAACGCATTTTCAGTTCTGCTATTGACTTTGTCATAATTATCTTGTACTTGAAGATAGACTTTTTATTTTAAAAAAAAATACTGTACCTATTAAACTTTGGTATCATGCTTGGTGAGTACATATTCACACACTGATTTCTACTGTACCAAAGGTAAATAGCAATGCTGGATTTTGTACAGGCGTCAGCACATCAAGCAACCCCAAACTGTCAGGTTTCCTCAGTTGAAAATGAAGCTTAAATTTCCGTAATAAAGTTGAAAATCTATCAAAGACATCTGACACATTGGGGTAGCTTGATGTGCTGGCCTCTGTACCTAAATAAGTTTGCTAAGTTTGAGTTGCGGATGGTCTACAAAAAAGCATATGCGTGGGTACTTGAACTCAATATTAGGATTGGTTTTAATAATGTGCTTGAAGTACTTATATTAAGGTTGTTTGACGACACGATAGAAGTATTTTTCAACTAGCGCCATCTGCAATCATGAAATCATAATACTTGAACCAAAGCCGTGGAAAGTAAGTCCACATTGAATGTATAGATGGCACTAGCAGTGCTGATATTCTTTAATTTCTTGATTTGCAAGTCAATCTTTCCTGCCTTCTCCCTGGACTTTTGGTGGTGTACTCCCTTTGTATCGTCTTCCCACTACATGTAGTGCCAACTTTTTATAGCATGCCTAGTTAAAGTTTGAGTGGCGCTGCCTGTTTTATAAATGTGCAACACAGAGAAAAGATAGGTGCATTTTTTATTAGTTCCGTGTTGTAGCCTTCATAGATAATATGTTCGTCGTACTCTACGTGTCTATAACTATTGCCAATTCCATTGCAATGTCCAGATTTGGACAGAAAATTCAAACATATAGGCCTTGCTACACAGATCATAAACCTTCTCTATAGGTCTGAAGTCTACTCTTCCTACCATACACAGAGAATAATTCAAGACCGGTAAGCAAACAAACTCGGGATTGTTTATTAATATTTATTGATAATATCCCTACATTATGATTAACAATAAGCTTCAGTGATTACGCACTGAATTTATATCAAATACTTTAGAAGTTATACGTTAGTGTCATTTGGAAACGCGCATGAGTCGTGTCCGCAATCATGAAGTACGTACTCGTCGCGGCGCCGCCGTGACCGCCGACGGAATGTGCGCCGGCGCCGGCTAGTCTCGGACACACCTGCGCGCGCACCAATTGTACACACAATCACGCCGCACCACCCACACACGTCTACCATGCCCTGTGTGCACGGGGAATAAACTCACTCTACACAAAAGAAGCTCAGCATCGCTCGCGCATCGCGATTTATGGCCGCCTCCGCGCTTGCGCGGTCACATGAAAGCACAGACCGGCCCTGCCGCCATTGTCCTACGAGAATACAGTTTGACGGGTCTTGAATATTTAATTGACACTTAATCACGCAATACATACGATGCGGTATGATTTGCTAAAGAAAACGCTTAGGTAAATCTGAGAAACAATACTGATTGTTTATGGAAGAAGACATGAAGGAGGCCAGGCTCAAAATGAGCTTTTATGCTGTAGTCCTTTTGAGCTGAACTGAGTTGGTTACCTTCTATAGGTACTTAGCTTGTCAGAATCTACAAATTGGAAGCACATTCTATCACTCTCTGCGTTGAAATACATGTTTACTTACTGCAGTCCCTTTAAGCCATCAAATATTGCCGCCATATCATTCAGCTTGCTGGTGTGTCTAATGTGGTCAGAATTACTTGGAGTCAAATCGTCTTTCCAATACCAGCCAAATTACTCAATAATGTTTCCTTTTGTTTTTCTACTTTTCACCTACGAATTGATGCAAAAAACTAGGACTTACTCCAATATTGAGATAAACAAGCCAACTTTTTTATTTAATTTCAACAGTTTAAATCCTTAAAGGCGCCGCTATTTTCACACACATATGAATTGTATTAGTACGTACAACAAATAGTAAAATTGGCTCAAAGGAATCCGGGTATCTATAGAGGCTGATTCAATGAATTATAATTCAAACGCTTTTTGCTTGTCTGGAAAACCTTAAAAAGATCGCGATCGGGTTCACACGAAGCATTTCGCAAACTATTCACGTGTGCGAGTGTAGGGTGTCTGTTTTATATTGCCAAAAATACAAGATATGAATTGTGAAATAGATGTTAGTATTCTTCTGCAGGTTATTATTTATTAACATTTTGTAGACTTAACAGGTCAGCCCAAGGCGTCTACAAACAAGTTGCATTTAGTAAGAAACGCGTACAGTTATTTGTTAATTTACTAACTTATAGTGAATACAGCTTAGCCTAGTTACGTAAAACACGTATTTTCAAAGATGAAAAAATTAGTTATCTTTAAGAAAGTTAACTTTACAAGTAGATTACCTACACTATGCAATATAGACAGAATCTAAAACATTCACACGTTATGTTGATTAAGAAAATGCTCTATCTTCTAATATATAAAATTTCCATGTCACAATGTTAGTTATCGTACTCCTCCGAAACGGCTGCGGGCTGGACCGATTTGTATCAAATTTTGAGTGAATATCGGGTAGGTCTGAGAATCCGCCAACATCTATTTTTCATCCCCGTAAATTTTAAGGGTGGTGCACCCCCAAACATTTTATATGGCAAAACAACGTTTGCTGGGTCAGCTAGTTATAACATATAATACGATATATTACGATAGTGGTGGTCATAATCATCTTCATTGTTCTTTTATTTATTTTCTAGTTTTAACTAATTCTCAAAGTCATTGGGATCATCATTAAAAAGTACACTATCCTGTACATTTACTTGCCTTATGCATCAGGGTAAAAAAAATATATACATAAATCTTCCATTCCTTTGAAACCACGCATACCTTTAGGCAATTGGATGGACTTGGAGATGTTAAACAATTACTATTTGTGCAGAATTCAATCATCTATGTAGCTGTGGACTTTTCTTGAATGTAAATTTTGACGATTCAATTTTAAGATTTCTCCGTTAGTAAAATTATAATATGCTTCTCAAACGTGGTTAAACTACAATAAAAAGTTGCGATAATAGCGCGGATGTTAAAAGCGTACAAAATAACACAACAAACATGGCACAACAGGGAACTCTGTATGGCCTTATATGTCTGAACATGGCCACGATAAGTTTGCGTTCGAGACAATTTGTAGATTCTTATGTTATTGGGATAAGGTATAAAATTGATTGAAATCATGGAGATTAGGATAATAAAGGGGTTTGCGTCAGAGATCGTGGTCGGTTCTCACGACACGGCGACGGAACACAGGTGCGCATCCGGCTATCTCGCCTGCGCGGGATTCGAATCAGTTTAGTGAAGCGTTCTAATTGTGGTGCCGAAACAAAGATCAATGATTTGAGCAAAAGTTCGTTGGAAGTCTTTGAAAACTAGTTTGAATCTTAAGTAAAAAAGACACAGTTTGTAACGGCTCTGATAGTTTCTTATTAAAATTATTTCTGTAGTAAGCGATGGGCAGATAAAATTAAAATGGGTTAATGATTATGAAAATATTATTTTATTTATAAATTTTATGTTGCTTTTATAGTATAATATATTTATATTGTATAGTATAGTACTAGTGTGGTAGGTATTATTATATTATAGGATATTGTATGTAACTTTATAGGATGTCGATTAAGGATGTAGCATGTAAGATTTATGTAAATAAATAAATAAATAAAAGATATCGCAAACACACGTCCGGTAAAAAAACAGTATAATTTATGTTCAAGAAGTCAATTGGGACAACTTCTAAACCTGATAAAACGCCATCTAGCTTCATAAGTAGGAATTACGTTCAAAGTCACAAAGTGAAAGATGCTGGGACTGCCCGGTAGGACTGAGTGGGATTGGAGAATGTCTGCAAACCTTAAGTTTGAGGTTATAATAATGTCAGTAGCAGTTCTGCTGTTTTGATAGTTAATAGTGTTTATTTACCCATAAATCATGCAGGCCATATATCAAGAACTGGTGGTGGAAACCCAACAGGGTAAAATAAAAGGGAGGGTGCTCAAGAATCTCTATTATTACGAGTATTGTTCTTTCAAGGGGATTCCTTATGCAAAACCGCCGATTGGCGAATTGAGATTCTGTGTAAGTACTCGTACCATTCTGTTGCTGTGTTTTTTTGATGTGACATTATCGGTTTTATGTAGATATAAATTTACCCATGCCTTGAACAATTAACGTTACTTAGATTTATTGTGCGATCATGGTATATGTTGTAAAGGATTTTCAGTGATGTTATGTTTTAAACAATAGCTAATATCCTCATAAGTAAACGACTTCCTCGTCTATGCAAGGTGAAGTGAATGTAGGTGGGAACTTACCTACTGAACTTGGATCGGTACAAGCAGCTTAAGACCTTGATGCATTTTGTAATATCACAATAGGGTTATTCTGCATATCTTATGTACACCTACGAAGTTGTAAACACATAAAAATAAATTGTTCAAACATAAAGTAAATGAAGAAGGTAAAGATAAGATAATTCAGCATGGAAGCAAGTCCTCGTATTATATTTTTTTTACAAATTGCCAAGTACCTACCTACTTATTTCCAAATGTAAATATGTATTACAATCTAAATTAAATAGAGCATCGTCCTGTGCTTGGTACATCACTGCAATCAGCCCACATGCCTAAATATTATTTAGGAATATTTTTTATTATTATATTGTTATTATTTTTTATTAAGAGGATTCTTCAAGTGTATCTACGACCTACATTATAATTCCCGTAAACTAAGTAGCCATTTAATTACGCCCTTTTCTTTCATATAATAGTTAGCAAACGTAGATACTGACTACGATGACAATATATTAGTGCTTCCTATATGATAGGCTTCTGCAGTGCCTTAGAAATATTTTTCGAATCACTCACGGTGTAAAAAATCTGCCTCGCTACTACACAGGCTGCGTGGTAGTCCCAACAATATCCCGCAATCGATATCCGCCCGGGTAGACAGCCCGCTAGTGTGGGCGCTAACCAATCGGGCCCGATCTGTTCTACTCGTAGTTATTAAGTAGTAACATATACTAAGTTGTATTGTTACTAACGCAGTAGATCTATTTGTAATCTGATAAATAAATAAATAATTAAATAAAAATAATAGGACACGTGGAGTTCTGTATACCTATGTTTACAGAACAAAAAATCTTATAATTTTACGTCATTTACGTATAATAAAATGATAATAAGTATAATGCAAGTAATTAATAAGAGGTTTTCATTGTTCTAAGGTGCCCCAGCCACCGGACTCATGGGAAGGAATCAGAGATGGGACCATAGACTGCAATATATGTGCACAGTTTGACAAAGCAGAGCAAGTCATAAAAGGAGATGAGGATTGCTTATATTTAAATGTATACACCCCGAAATCTTTTACAAGTGGAGAGTCACTTCCTGTGATGGTCTTTTTACATGGAGGCGGTTTCCTCTTTGGCAATGGTACAGACGATACCGCTCACGGTCCAGATTATCTTATTCATAAAAATATAGTGATTGTCAGTCTTAACTACCGACTAGGGATACTCGGTTTTCTGAATTTAAATATTAAGGAAGCTCCAGGCAACATGGGCTTGAGAGATCAAGTTCAAGCACTAAAATGGGTACAGAGCAATATTACGTGCTTCGGTGGAGATCCAAAAAGTGTGACTATTTTCGGAGTCAGCGCCGGCGCTGCGAGCGTCGAGTTTCTGCTTTTATCGCCTATGGCTAAAGGTCTATTCCATAAAGCCATTGCACAGTCGGGCTCATCTCTATTGCACTGGGCTAACGAAAGTTATGAGATCAGTCGCTTTTTAGCCTCAAAGGTAGCGATGGCTGATGGTGAAAAACTCAAAAGCAACTACCAGCTATTGAATTGCTTAAAAGAAATGCCAACGAAAGATTTGATAGCTGAATCTATGGTGGCTTTGTCATATATGGTATCGCGAGGAGGTCTTTATTTCGGCTTCGTCCCAACTATAGAAAAACCTGTCGATTGGGAACCATTTTTAGACGAGGCACCGTATCTGCTGTTAGCTAAAGGAGAATTTAACAAAGTTCCTTATATGACAGGATTTTGTTCACGAGAGGGACTCATTATGTTATCGCACAATCGACCAACTCTGGAAAAATTCATAAAGGATAAAGTTTTCCTAAATTACTTTCCGTTTTATTTCCTAGATGATAAGGAAAAAGTAGAAATGGAACAGAGACTAAAGAAAATATATTTGGAAGGAGAGCAATTGTACCCGGACCTGGATGGTTATGCAATAGATTTCTTTTCAGATGTAGACTTTATCGGCGGTATTTATGTTGCTGCTACATTAATAGCCAAACATGTTCCTGTGTATATGTATGAATTCTCGTACGATGGAGGTTTTAATTACATCAAGAAGTGCTTCAATATCGAGCGCCAGGGGGCGTGTCACGGTGACGACGGCGGATACATAGTAAAGAGTGACAAACTGGTCGGACCCTTCACTGACTCTGACACAGTGGTGCGGAATACAATGAACCAAATGTGGGCCAATTTTGCTCACTGTGGGTGAGTAACACTTCAATTCAGTTTAGTACTTGCATTGTTTTTGTCTTTAAACAAATCAAATCAAATTTCATTTTAGACGACCGATGTGGCGCGGCGGGCGAAGGTCCGCCGATACAGGAGGTTGCGGGCTCGATTCCCGCCCTGGGACAAATATTTGTACGATCTACAAATATTTGTTCCGGGTGTTCTGGGTATTTGTTATGTATAATAAAAATATATATCTATGTATGTATTGTATTAAGTATATCAGTGATCTAGTACCCATAACACAAGCTCTGCTTAGCTTGGGGCTAGATGATGCTGTGTGGATTATCCAGCATTATTTATTAATTTATTTATTATTTCAGTAATCCATCACCGCGACTGGACTTTTTGGTGACAACGAAATGGAGACCCATTACTGGCTCAGCAGTTGCATGCCTAGTGATAGATCAGCAGATCAGAATGAAGTTTGATATCTATCCTCAGAGAATGAAACTCTTTGAAGAGATTTATAAACGGAAAATTCGCACCATCTAAATAACTTTTATATTTTATTACTTAAATATACATAAAGGAAGACCACGGGTCGATCGAAGGTTAACGCTGGCCGAGGTCGATCCGTAGATTATTCGGAAATCACGTTAAGCTATTGGTCCCAGCTGTAATAAGAGTATCTGTGGCAGTCGTTACGGGTAGTCAGAAACATAGAAGCCTGGCAACCAGTCTTACTAAAGGGTAAAGTTAAGTTTGCGGTAACATATACGCTGTCCCAACATAGTTGGGAAAAGGCAAAGGAAAAGAAGATGATGACTTGCAAATTTTACTACAAAACGTAATACTATCTACGAATTCTAAAATTAACTATACGGTAAATATACATTGATACATTTTGACATTATATTATATGTAATAAGAGTTTTGTTTCATTTATTTAGAAAGGTTACGCTTATTCCCATATTATATGTCTTGATAGCCTGAAAGTTTATTGGAATAAAAATGAGGTACAATTATATTGGAAGCCCTGGCTCCTGAGCTAGGTGAGACCTGTGTTACAGGAGCCGTTTTTTTTTTCTCATAAAAATGTTTCATTGGCATAAAAGTGAACTAAGAGTACGTTTCAAATGAAGAACTGCAAGCAGTAGCAAATAATGAATATGGTATAGTACTGCGTTTCTACTGGGTGTCATGATGGCCCCGTGGTTTAGGCCTCACCTCTTGTGCACGAGGTTGTGGGTTCAAAGCTGGGCAATTAACAATGTGACTTTTTCAATTCATATGTACTTTCTAAGTTTATCTTGGATATCGCTGACATCGGTGAAGGAAAACATCGTGAGGAAACCTGAACTTATAATTAATATAAGTCTGAAATCGCCAACCCGTCTTGAGCAAGCGTGGTGATTAATGCTCGTGCCTTCTCTGTATGAGCAGAGGCCTTTGCCCTGCAGTCTGACAGTAACAGGCAGGTATAATTTAACATAATAATAACTGCGTACTGTGTACTAAGTACTGCGTTTTACAGAGGTCGTGTGGATAACACACATTGGCAATGCAATTTTTATCAGAAAATGCAGGCTAAAGACTGAACAGAAAATTCAATTTCGTATAGTCGAACTATTTCAATAAAACATTATAGTGTCCGGTCACTCGTGGGCTGTTTAGGGCTTGATATGATGCAATGGTAATGGCAAATCATTTTCAGTATCCATTTAGTTGTTATATAGTGGATGTAACATAAGCCTGGTGCGGGGGCGCACTCGACTAGCATTCAGCCAAGCCGCGGTGCCCGCTCGGAATGCACTAATACCATTACGGACCAAGACACCACTCGCTGCGAGTGGGTGGTAATACCTTACAACGGATAGACCTGGCTGTATAAACAATACATCTGTTTTTTTGGCAGTAGGGCCTACATTCATATATGTCGATATTATAGCAGATGGTTACAGCACTGGTGGAATAGATTGGTTTTTATATGGAATACTTACTCATAACATAACTGCATGGAACTAAATAGTAAATACATATACCAAATAGCACTGTGTTGTACTAATGAATTTTGCTGCAGTTACATAAATTGCCTTGGCAGACAACCTTGTTTACTTTGATTGTGTGCAATCAAAGATTTATTAATTTGTCTCACCTTGCGGGTCCTTAAAATAGAGCAGAGAGCAGGTTTTTGGTAACCCTCACGTCTACCAATACATTTATTTGACCATTTAAAATATGACCCACTCATAAATCGACGTGCAACCTACTTCAAGGCCTCTGATACATAAATAATAATCAATTTCCGCTGCTCAACGAATACGGAAGAGAACGATTCTTTCTCTCTTCCGTGTGTCTCTCATAACTAATACTAGTTACACTAGTTTTAGTTATTATCTATGTAATATATATTTATAGTATTTTTAAGTTTTATATTGTTAATATAGTATTGTATATATTTATATGGGCCTTGATGCCTGAAATAAATGGATAAATAAATAAGTAACAGTTTCATTTTTGCATCCTTTTTAGAAGAAACTAGAACTTCGCCCGCGACTTCGTCCGCGTGAATATCTTACTTTTCCCTTCAAACTTTAATATCCTCTTCCCCTTTTAAGCGTAGTTTTGTAAATAATAATAGCCTATAGCACTTGGGAATAATGTAGCTTTCCAACAGCGATTTTTTTTTAGAATAGGGTCATTAGTTTCGGAGATTACCCCCTGCATACAAACTTACAAACAAATTTTATAATGTTGATATAGTATAGTTTATAATTTAGTTGTAGGTAATTCAGGACGAGTGGTTATTTGTTATTTTGTATGGAAAAACTAGTTTTTCTTTCCAAAAATATCCAGACAGCTCTTCAATTGTTTTTGCCATTATTTTCATAGCCTAGCCATTGTGTATCGTTTCAATATCTACATTAACATTGATTTTATCTGTAGGGTCTACGACTGCATGCGTCTACGCAGCCGGGTCACAGACTATAGTAGACTGGCCGTCGGCGCCAGCGAGTCGCGGTGTGAAATACTCAGGTGCATCCGAACCTGCCCACGGATTTTGTACAGCGTGCTCTTTTTATGTTCTAAATAGGCCGTTGGTAATTTATGTGTATAGTGTACAAGGAGAGTACAAAGCAAGTCTAGCAATACTTTATTTTGTATCTTTTGTGTTTCTTTATGTTTATTGTTCGTCTTTTTCTGAAGTGTGTCGAAATGGATTTGCGTTAATTTGTTATTTAAAAAAATTGAGATTTAACTATTGTTCATGATGCTCTAAGTTGAGCAATATTTTGATTGGGATCTTCTGCATCATTTTCGTTATCATTGTTGTATATCTTTTTCCTTCATTACATTTATAATCTTTTCTGTGCTGTTATACTTCGTCTGTTTCTAGACCCCTCGTTTTGAATATTTGTTCGTTGATTACAATTAAAATTACTCTTTTTTTTTTTATTAAAAAAAAAACGTTTCCCCACACTAGGAATTTCTCCTGTATCGTGGGTGCGTTTACAAACATTTAAACTCACATACACAAACAGCCAGACCCGGAACAACTACCTGTAGGCCATACAAATATTTGTTCCGTGTGGGGATCGAACCCACAACACGCGGCGCAGCAGCCAATGGCTCAACCACCGCGCCAACCGTGTCGTCACTTTACTTACAACTCCAACTCAACGTCTAAGTTAAGAATTATTTCTGAGAATAAAAGTAATCCCGCTGTATTAGGGACAGTCGTCCCGGTATCCTTTCACAGCGGTGCGCGTGAGTCGTGATTTGATTCCCACAAGGCGAGGCCAACATTAGCTCTTTTTCTTTTCGGCGGGAGTTTTACTTATTGTTGTCTTTTATGTCGATACCATTTGTTTACAGTTTTGCCATTTTTTCTTCTATATTTTTTATGTCATCTTGAATACAATAACATTTCTGTGGTTCATTTCTCAGGTATTACTTGCGTTTTTAACCAACGTAAATTATACATCGTTTATTTTTAGTAACAAAAACGTGGGTACAACTCATGTGTCCTTATGTAAACAATACTATGACTATTTTCAAGAAAGATTAAACTACGATGTCTTAGTGTGGTGCTAGTATTAACTGTGAGACGTACATAGGTATATTGGCTGAAGATGGATTCAACTTTTTAAGATACCTAATCATTACTTTCACCCGGCTATTGACGTATTCTTATAAGATTACGTGCACCGTTTTTATGACCTGACACAATGGGTTTCGGAAGCCAGACGAACACTCAACTCTGTCTAATAAATAAACTGCTGAGAGACCTAAAAAATCTGTTGTAATAATTAGTGTAGGTGTGTCTTTAAGTTACATTTACTGAACCATGTTTCTGTGTTGCAAGATTTTAAAGACTAAAATTGAAATAATGATGTTGATGAGATTTTGGGCCCGTTAGCCACTTTACAGGCAAGTGTACATTCCATTCAGAATCATGAATAGAATGTAAAAATCTGCGCTAAATTTAACACCTGCGGCGGTTGAACGAAGATGACGATGACGCACGATATCTTTGAACCTGATCTAAACTGGCCGTCATCCAGAAGGTACAAAAGCTCTTCTAAAACTCTCCTAAAAAACAATAACAGTATCTACTATAATAACAACTTTAATGTTTAGAAGTTTTTCGTTATCTTTTTTGCACACCTAACTCGATTCGCGTGTGCAAACATTAACGCTGCGTGCAAAAGGAGCAGGTTTTTGTGCAAATTTGCACACCACGAGATCTGCGACGCGGATATCGACATTGTCAACACAAGATTGATTATAAGTACCTACTATGTATATGATTAGGTTCTTATTGCATAATATTATTATGTATACGAAGTTAACTCCGCATTTAAATATGGAAAGAAAACTTAGATTTCAAAGTTTTGTTGAAATAGTAACGACCTTGAACTGACCTAGCACAGTACTGTGTTTCAATATAATGGTAGACCAGCTTACACTGGATTATTTGCGAGCGGCGTGGGTGCGGCAGTGCTATTCCGTAAATATCTTCCCTTGAAAACGAGATGAGATCTTAAGCTAAATGTGGCACTTCATCACTCACTTCACCCATGGTTTTACGGGTTTTTCACTAACGCTTCGCCATACCTAAATGAACCTAATGTTTAAAAACAGCGCAATGTTTACGCATTATTAGATTAGACATTTTTCAAACAGATAGGGTGACCAGTATACAAAAATTGCCCCACCGGGGTAACGAAATAATACAATAATAATAAATGGTAAAACAAAATCAAAACTCTTTGAAGATCATACGAGGCAGACAACGAGATAGAGGTTGTTAGCCGGTCACCTATCAAGTACTAACAGCAAGATAACCTGTCACCCACAATTGAATGATGAACGTTTGTAGAAGAGACGTAAGTATCGTACGACGTATGATATTACAATATCTTTGTACAGAGGCCAGCACATGAGGCTACCCCAATCTGTCAAATTCATTTTATCGTTTTTCAAATTTATGACAAAAGAACAAAGTTCATGTGCAATCGGGAAAATTTGATAGTTGGGGATAGGTTGATGGGCGGTCGTCTATGCTTAATATATTATGTTGTAGTCTATGTTGTTTCACTGGATGGCGGTACACAGACCGTCATTCAGATATGTAATATAGGTGTATTGAACGTTTATTGTTTTGTTTTTGTTTTAGTTAGTAAGTTTCCAATTTAATGTTTTGCTCGACTTGCTATGGATCTCTGGTCAGAAAATAAAGTTTATTACGAGTATTATTATTATATTATTAATAAATGATCTTTAAATATTACCATTTGTGCGAATCCAGTTCTTGGAGTGCCAATAAGCGCCAGAAATGTATGAATAGAAAGTATATTCAAAAAGGGAAAAAACAACTTGGCTAAAAGAACAAATAAGAGAGTGAGAGAGCCCTGGGACAAATGTTTGTACGATCTACAAATATTTGTTTCGGGTGTTCTGGGTATTTGCTATGTATAATAAAAAATATCTATCTATGTAATGTATTGTATTAAGTATATCAGTCATCTAGTACCCATAACACAAGCTCTGCTTAGCTTGGGACCAGATGATGCTGTGTGGAATGTCCAGTAATGTTTATTATGATTTATTATTTATTAATTTTTTTCTCATTTTTTTATAAACTTTTTTATTACTACGTCTATAATGTTTAACATAAAATCACGCCTGTATTTCTCGAAGGGTAAGAAAGAGGTATGCCTACAGTACACCCACATTTCGTAATTGCAAACAACCGGGCACAAATCCAGACTCCGAGCTGCTACTGAGAAATTCCAGATGAAAAAAACACAATAACACTTTGTCCAACTTGGGTATTGAACCCAGGGTCTAGGTTTAGATAATGTTGTGTATGATTTCTTAAATAAATAAATATAAGTACGCTTATATCCTCAGTACTTCATGTCTTGTCATTTGCTCTCAAATCACGAAACCCGCGCCGTAATGGTATTGCCAGCTACGGTGGCATTTCTTGCCGCGCCATATAAGTGTAACTGATTAGCACCGACTCGAACTTTACCCAATAACACGTTACGATATTTGGTGTTACTATTTACTTATGTTACGACACTATTTCCTTATTACGAAAACGGCATTTGACATGTCTTTTGCGCAGTTAATCTTTAACTTAAAGAAGTACATTTTAATTTGAGAAGTATTTTTTATTGTGTTATGTTGTTTTCACAGACTGTCATGGTCGAAATGCCATTTTGGTTGGCAACATTCAATATTTATAATAGTTTTAAATAATAATTTTCCGCACAGACCTTCATTCTAAATAGAGCTATTTCAAATGTAATTTTATTTAGTATTTGTTGGTAAATTTAAACATTAATGAGGATTTGATTTTAGATGATTTGATACAAATATTAAGTTAAGCCTAATTCCGTGTCCTTATCATTTTATGTGCCGTGTAATACAAGTCACGATCTGTGCTGCGTCGGTGCGCGCGAGTGCTTGGAATGCGAGCGCACTCCGCATTGTATGCGCAAGCGCTCCTGCACCTGCGCCCGTGGGAATCCGACATTTTCGGACTCGAATAAGATTTGTGTAATAATTGGGTGTGCGTTGCAATGCTATTGAAGGCATGGTTTTTTTTTCGACGTAGTTAGTAACTGTTTTTTTTTGTAAGTAATCGAGACGTTGGTGGTCTCTGTAACGTAATAGAGAAATATCCTTTGAAATTGGAAAGGCTGGTGTATCACTTGGATCCAAAACTGGTGACCATGCCATCAGTGTATTGTCACCAGTTTTGGACCAAACTTCACTGAAGTATTGTACGATATTATAAGGAAATTGACGTAATTGTTTGTTGACCGTCCGTGTGCAAAGATGACACCTTATTAAATCATTTATGTTCAGTCATTTTCGTGTGCAATTATTATCCATTAAAGTAATTAACATTATATTGCTGTTTAAAGGGCATATGTTAAAAAAATCGATAGTTTTAAATTTAATACTGCAAAGAGGTTTATTGTGGTAGGATCAAAGAGTTCTTAATACTCATAGAACATTGCCGAAAACGGTTTATACGTACCCTACGACACGTATGCAACCTACGATAATCACTCATTTATTTTATGATGCATACATATATCATTATTTAACATCGAATGGGCACTTTAAAATATCGATCACGAATTTGTACTTGATCTTATTCTCGGCGCCATACGGCAAATACAAAAATAATGATAAACTCAGCACTTTTAGCGCTTTATGTACCTATATAATAGTGAAATGTAAAATTTCCACTGACACAAGACAGACGAATCATTGTCCTTTGACACTCGGGCTTAAAATTAATGTAACGTATTTAACTATATATTATTAGTTATTACACTACTAAGTATTATAAATTAATATATTAAATTGATTTTTTAAATTGATGCATATTAAACTAAAGCGCTTGAAAGCGCTGGGTGCTGTTATATCTGGCTAGCAACACTTCCTTGACAGTGATGCCGGTGACCCTGGTGACGGACAATGACGTCACTGATAACGTTTCGTTTGATAACTTACACGCAGTCGTATTTATTTGTTCGTATTGATCCATTTTTACGATTAAGTGATATCATATAATTAGGTATTTGCGAATAAGAGTGAATATCTATTGAGAGTCAGAGACTCCCGGGAGTCATGTAGGTACCTACCGGGAGTCGTAGAGAGAGAATCGAGATCATAAATGCGAATTTTCTATTAGGTATAGACACCAGCTCAAAAAGCTATCCCAAACGGTCATATTTGCCAAACTGAACATCATCCTCTTGCCCTTATCCCAATTTTATTTGAGGTCGCCGCAGCATGTCTTCTTCTTCCATACATCTCGATTTCCCGTCAGCTCAGAAGTCACCTCCTTCTTAGCCATATCAACTTTCACACAATTCATCCATCGTTTCCTGGGTCTCCCTCTACTCTTGTAACCCTCTACATTCATACTCAAAACTTTCCTCACAACATGATCCTCATTCCTTCGCATCACGTTTGCCAAACTGAACATGAACTTTATTCTATTGTAATAAAGTTGTTTTTCTCTCTCTTAAATTTTGCAATCATTCCCTCTAGCTATGAGCAGATGTGTTGAACCCCACTAGGAACATCTTCCATTTTAGTACATTGGCTTAGTCAACGTCGCCGAGAGCCAATGTTACAGTTAAAAAACTATCAAAGAGATTTGACAGATTAGGGTAGCTAAATGTGCTGGTGTCTGTACCTAATAGAAAATTCGCATTTATGATCTCGAGTCTGTCTGCGACTCAGAGCATAATTATTTTTAAACTTTTAAAAATATGATCTGACAATCAGAGATTATTGTGGATGTTTAACAAAACTACGTTGCTTTAATTTATTTTCAGTTGGATGAAGTCATAATTTGGAACACAGAAAGTCATTTTACGTGTTTGTCACTGTCTTAAGATGATAATGTATGACAGCAATGTCCTTTTAGTTTAAAATGGGTACCTATTCGTTCAGTTAATTAGATAACAAGATATTTGTTCTCATCTGTAACTTCATCAGACAATACTATTGTATCCCTTTGGATAATAAAAATGATAACCCGATCATTCGAATACAGACTAAGTTTAGAGCAGGGGTCAATATTTTTAGAGGTCAATATTTTTAGAGGTCAATATTTTGTCACTCACTTGGCATTAAGGCAGTTACATGCAGCTGAGATGAGAATGCTGAGGGGGATGTGTGGTGTTACGCGAATGGATAGAATAAGAAATGAGTATGTAAGAGGAAGTCTGAAAGTGGCGCCTGTGACCGAGAAGTTGTGTGGAAATCGGTTGTCATGGTAGGGGCATGTGATGCGAAGGAATGAGGACCATGTTGTGAGGAAAGTTTGAGTATGAATTTGCAGGGTTACATGAGTAGAGGAAGACCAAAGAAAAGATGGATGGATTGTGTGAAAGAGGATATGGCAAGAAAAGAGGTGACCCATGAGATGACGGCAAATAGAGATGTATGGAAGAAGAAAACATGCTGCGCCGACCCCAAATAAATTGGGATAAGGGCAGGAGGATGAGGATGATGAATATTTTGTTACTCACAACAAAATAACATTTATTTGACATTACCCATATCACCGGAACCCAATGAAGAAAAGTTTTCTTTTCAGATAGATTATATTTATGAATTAGTTGACTTGGTTCTACGAGTATAACAATCACGAAAACTAGTGTTCCTAGTCTATAATTCTTCGTAAATAATGCAATGTCATGTCGATGACAACATTTTGCAAACTATGGAATGTTGATTGAGAATTCATAAAGAGTTTTTCAGCTGAAAAAATAACCGAAGGTCAGACTTTAGCAAATATTTTTAACATTTGTAAGCTGTACGTATGTGGTTACTACACTAGTATTAGCTGGCCGCTCTTTCAATCAAAACTCCTTGGTAACTTCGCTACAGTGTTGCCACTGTCATCTGGCTTACTGTACCAAGATTGTGACTATTGTGAATCCATGACATTTGGTCGCCAAACTCGCCATATTTTCCATTTCATTCTCAATTGATGTCTCAATTAGCTAACAGCCGACATTTGGCGTAACTCGCCTCCGCCAAATGGAATAATGTATTGCATTGTTCGCAATTGTACCCGTATTTGTTAACAATAGACCCTATTCGTATGACATCTGCACATAACAATGTCAAATATTTATAATTTAGGGTTCTACGTTCCTATATTTAAGATATATTTTTCACTGAGCCAGACCACCGCTGGGTTACGTTAGTAGAGCAAAGAAGAATAAACTTTAGTTGTGTATGTTAGGGTTTATTTTTGTTAAAAAGTTCTTCCAAATTGTTGACTGTTGAATGTCCCCGGATTGCCACTTGTGAGTTAATCGCTCGGTTGTCAAAGGCTAACAGCTATTTGTACTTTTTGTATGTTTTGCCAGTTGGCGCAATATGATGTAAGACCGGCGCGCGCGCAACATAACGACATGCAATGTTTATAGTCAAGCTAATTAAGATCGTGATTATCAAACGACTGCATTATAGACGACAAAGTGAAAGCAAAAGTCAATTAGTGAGGTCTTGATAATGATAATGATAGCCTTTATTAGCAATCTTTGAGTTAGGTAAATTACATCTTATTTCTGCTTAGGTACTTAGTACAGGTGCTTAGGTAAAAAATATAATTAAGACTCGATGGGGAAGGCTAGATGAATGGTTGTTATCGTTTGATAACAACTTGAGGCTTGTAAGAAGATGGTGATGATAAAAATCCACTCAGCAATGTCAATCATCCTAGTTTCCTGATGAGTACGTCTTCCTCAAGTTGCGTAACATCACAGTAACCACAACCCAGAAACACCGTAATTTTCCACCTTTTATCATTAATATATATGTAGATACCAAATCGGGTACTCTAAATATATAAAAAGGTTTTGTTGCTATGGAGGATTACTATCTCACAAGAATCTTTTCTAGTTTTCTTTTTTTAGGTCAAATAGGCAGTCGTTCCAAGTTTAAAACACTGGTATTCAGCTGCGGTTAGATTGAAAGCCGACCTCAATATAGTTGCGGAAAGCCTAGGTAAATTACGATGTGTTTTATGTTTTAGCCACAAGAAAATATTACATAAAATACATTATTTGTACGAGTATATAACAAATAATGTATTTTTGTGTAATGTAGATAACATAGTAATCATCCTGTAATAAACACGTTTACGGCAATTGACTAGTAAAATAATTATAACTACATGCGATGACTCAGCCGTGCAATGAACTAGAAACTAACGACTGCAAAGTTTCTTCAGGAAAATCCACATTATTTTCCTCGTTTCACTAGCAACAGTTGCAACACTTGCACAGCACTACATGAGTATGTATTAAGAATATTTTCGTTCCCATATTGAACGAGAACGATAAAAAAACATGTTCATAATCATACAGCAAAATTAATAGATATCAAGCGACCAATATTAACACAAAATAATAATGTAATGAATGATCGCGCAGCTCCGGTTCACTACGACTGATAACAATCACGCCATCATAACTAAGTATGTATTATCGTCACTCCTTAATGAAGATGTAAATAAACTGTCTGAGCCTTGAATTTCAACTAGTTAGGGAGTCAGTCGGAATAGCAATCGCGTCTCGTTAGCGTTTGCACACATCGAGCGAATAGCTTTGCGCTCGTCCCGATACAAGCCGGGCGCGGCGCACGGTGGATCGAAAATCGGCTGTAGAAGACATAGGATCTCGATTTCTTAAATGTGATTTTTTTTGCTGGAAATGACTTCTGCTGATCATTACTGTTCTATAAAATGTCATATGAAGTAAATGTGTGCACAAATGGAAGAGTTATAATTTTTATAAGAAAAAAATGTATGGAGCTACTATGAAAAATCGAATTATCTCCTAAACGGCATGTTTAACCGTAATATCCTTGGAGGTGGTCATAGTGCTTATTATTTATAATTTTTTGGTTGCGGATTTGACGAAAAATTTAATGCCGTTTTTTTTTTAAAAATCGTCAAAATATTTTCATTTGTTTTTTCATATGAAACGATTCCTTTTAGTGTTTATGTTGAAGAACACGGACTTTTAACTACACGTAACATAAAATAGCATCACTCCTATATTTCCGAAGGAGTTGGCAGAGGTTTATAGTACACCCACACGTAGACAACTATGTTTGAGCTAGATATTTATCAACACATCATGAGTTTTAAAACTTTTCATACAACCAAATTACCAATTGTTTACTCTTCTAATGAGTTCGAAAAGAAGTGATTAAGTAACTACACTGATTAGGTCTTCTAATGAGTCTTTATCGGTGATTTAATGATTTTCAATATCTCACGACAATGCCAACTATGGATTACATTCAACTTTTCCTGATAAGTAAGCTAATTTGTTAATTAGCAGTGCTATGAGTTCTAAGAATAGTTAGTGACAATTATAAATTTTCATTAGCTAATGAGAAGATAACTAATGAGGGTAGTTACCTAATTATTGGCGTTTTGCAATAAAAGGGCTAAAGTTTTGTTTTATAATTTAGTTTGTTCACAACTGTGTAACTGCTAACACTAAATCTGCGACTATAAAATCTTAGAATGGAAAGTTTAATCACGAATTTAGACTTGTTTGTTCTTCTACGAAGTGAGACTACTTCATTTGATCATGAAGTATTGTTCAGTGCAGTTGTATCCCGCAATCGCATCGCCTATGCGATTGCCTGTCTGACGAAGATCGTGTTGTTCTCAAAGAATTTTGTCGGAGATTTACGCGAGCCGCTTTACAAAGGTGGCAGAAATCCAACCGATTCCTTGATAATTTCAGGAGAAAGTACGAGAATTGGTTGGGAGCAAATATTGATTGGCCGAGTTTTGTGCAAACTTTAGTTAATCAAGAACCAAGTGTTGATGAGATACCAAGAGCGCCCTCAGTCTCTTCAGAACCGTTGACATCAACGTACATTGGAACAATGACGAAAAAATCCCGTAAACCATTCGAAGATCTGGGAAGTAAACAAAAAAAGAGAAGATCTGATGAACACACAGGCGAAGATTCCAGTGAATTGGCATATGCAGCTGCAGCACGTTTAAAAGAAGAAGGGCATGGAGATATCGCCTCTGTCATCGAATACATGATGAAAAATCCTGAAGCAGCCGCTAAATTAAATGAAACGCTTAAGAAACCAGCGAAAACAATCATATTTACGTCAGAAAAGGCGCTTGGATTGCTTCTTTCGCTAAAACTCTCAAAGTGGCAATATATTACGTTGCGAGAGGCTGCCATTCGGGAAGGTGCTAAGGATATTTATCCATCTTACTATAAAGTGCAACAAACTAAGCTTGATTGCTACCCTCCGAAGCAATCAGTGACAGTTACTGATTCATCGGCTAGGATTACACTTCAAGCTTTACTTGATATCACAGTTACAAGAATCCTTCAAAGCCTTTCTAAGGAAGAGCATAACAAGCAGTTGAAGCTGATATCCAAGTGGGGATTTGATGGTGCTTCTAACCAAAGCCGATACAAGCAGAAAATGGAGGGTGAGGAAGATGACTCGAGCATTTTCATGACCTCCTTGGTGCCACTTAAACTGACAGATGGAGACAACATCTTATGGACGAACCCAAAACCATGCTCAGTTTTATATTGTCGTCCAGTTCAGTTTACTTTTGTAAAGGAGAGTGAAGCAGTTGTCCTTGAGCTGAAAAAACAAATGGATGAAGAAATTAAGGCCCTTATCCCCACAGAGTGCAATAATAATAATAGGGTGACTCATGAACTAATGATGACGATGATCGACGCTAAAGTTTGCACTTACCTTTCTGAAGCTAGATCAAATGCATCGTGCTACCTGTGCTTAGCAAAGCCTACTGAAATGAACCGCTTAGATGCTGTAACATCAAAAATTGTGTGTTCTGACCTGTATGAATTTGGCTTGTCATCCCTACACGCCCGTATAAATTGTATGGAATGTCTGTTGCACATTGCATACAGGCTCGACTTCAAACGGTGGGCAGCGAGAAGTGATGAGCACAAAGAAATGCTACAGACAAGGAAGAAAATAATTCAAAATAAATTCAAAGATGAGCTCAATCTGTTGATTGATATAGTAAAACAAGGCTCGGGAACCACCAATGACGGGAATACTGCAAGAAAATTCTTTGAGTTTCCTAATAAAACCGCAGCTATAACCGGTCTGGATGAAGACCTCATCAAAAGATTTGCTGTAATTTTACAAGCCATTACATCTGGAGAGCAGGTCGATATAATAAAATTTAGAGATTATGCCCGCAAAACAGCAGAAAAGTACGTATTATTATACGACTGGTACTACATGTCGTCAACCGTTCATAAATTATTAATCCATGGGGCTGACATAATTGAGAAAAATAATATTGTGCCGATTGGGACTCTCTCGGAAGAAGCCTCAGAGTCTCGAAACAAAGATTTTAGGAGGTTTCGAGAACATCATTCGCGGAAAAGAAGCAGGCAGGATTCCAATCAAGACATTTTAAATATGCTTGTTGTTTCTTCGGATCCTTTGCTAAGTGCACAAAGGCCTAAGTTAGATGCCAAGAAATAGCAGAGCTTTTTTGCTGAAACTCTCGACTTAATTCAATTTCAGGAAACTGAGTTCGAGTTTTTGGATATATCCAATCTGGATGCTGACTCAGAATTGGAGTCTGACAACGAGAGTGATAAGGAAAATTTGTAAAAAAATATATATGTACTTATTTGTAAATTTGTATTTGAGTCTGTTTGGGTTTATTTTTGTAATTTAATGATATTTTGTCTTTTTTTTATTTATTTTACTTTATTTTACAAATGCTTAGTATTAATTCCTTAAATTAAATTATTTTGTATATAATATAACTTTATATGTTACTTAAATAAGAGTTTGATAATCTTTTTTTATTTAAATTAGTAAAAATGTGTCAAAAAACAGCAATTTTTTAATTTATTTTTTCTTGTTTTGTGTCTTCTTAATATTTGGGTTAATAACATATCGAACTTTTTAACTTGGACACTAAAAGGGATCGTTTTACATGTAAAAATAAATAAAAATATTTTGACGATTTTTTTAAAAAAAACGGCATTAAATTTTTCGTCAAATCGGCAACCAAAAAATCATAAATAATTAGCACTATAACCACCTCCAAGGATATTACGGTTAAACATGCCGTTTAGGAGATAATTCGATTTTTCATACTAGCTTCATACAAATTTTTCGTAAAAAAAATATATTTCCTTCGTTTTTGGGCAGAATTAACTCGGGTGTCATTTTTGTACATAGTAATGATCAGCAGAAGTCATTTCCAGCAAAAAAAAAAACATTTAAGAAATCGAGATCCTATGTCTTCTACAGCCGATTTTCGATCCACCGTGCGGCGCGCACGGCGCGCGGTGGCGCGTGCACACGAGACGCGATCTCTGAGCCGCTTATAACAACCGCACCGCAGCCGAACAACTCAGTATCCAACCGATATCTGAATAATTCAAAGTGCTTCATACAAACCTACAAAAAACTGTGCAACATGGCTCCCATCGCTAAGAACGACCACGCCAAGTACGAAGAGAACGAGATCAAGTCATCGGCCCTCGAATTAATTGGCAACACACCCATCGTGGCATTGGACCGTGTTTATACCGGACCTGGACGTATTTTGGCGAAATGTGAATTCATGAATCCTGGTGCTTCGATTAAGTGTCGCTCATCATTGAGCATGATTACCCGAGCTCTTAAATCTGGTGAGTTGAAACCTGGCTCACCTGTGGTGGAGGTGACCTCCGGCAACCAAGGCTGTGGGCTGGCTGTAGTGTGCGCCGTGCTGGGACATCCTCTGACTCTCACCATGTCCAAAGGTAACAGTGCTCAGAGGGCAATCCACATGGAGGCGCTTGGTGCAAAATGTATTCGAGTAGATCAAGTGGAAGGAACTTACGGCAACGTTACACTCGCTGACGTAAAAGCTGTTGAACAAGTTGGCTTGAAGATAGTCGATGAGCAAAACGCATACTACGTTAACCAGTTCAACAACGATGCTAATGCAGACGCTCATTACCAGAGCACAGGACCTGAGATTTGGAAGCAGACTGGACATCACGTGGACGCCTTCGTCGCGACAGTCGGTACCGCAGGCACGTTTGTTGGTACTGCTAAATATTTGAAGGAGCAGAACCCTGACATCAAGACATACGTAGTGGAACCTGCTGGTGCCGAGCCAATCAAGGGTGACAAGATCACGAAGCCTCTTCACTTACTGCAGGGGTCGGGCTACGGGTGTGTTCCCAGTTTGTTTAAATTTGACGTCATGGACGGCACATTGGCAGTGACTGATCAGGAGGCTGTAAGGTACAAGGATATGATTGGAGAGAAGGAGGGTCTGTACGTGGGGTACACCAGTGGCGCCAATGTGGCAGCTGCAGTCAAACTGCTGGAATCAGGTCTGATCCCTGAGGACTCCTGGGTTGTCACCTTACTCAATGACACCGGTCTCAAGTACACACCCGTGCCTGATGAACTAGTAAAGTAACAAGTATTATTTTTAGAGCAAATTGTTAAGTCTTAGTGTTTATTGTATGAGTTAAGTAGTATTATTTCTATGTATAAGTATTTGGGAGAAGTGATTACTTTAATGACGTTGTGATTATTTGTGATTTAAAAGACAGAGTTGTGGTAGTCTTAAGATATTGATAGTTTTATATTGTATTCATATGCTTTAAATTGGAAATTGAATATAATGTTGTGATGTCCATCACGCAAATAATAAGTGAAATTATAGAGAATATCAATGAAAATACTCGCTTTAAGTGTGAACAATTTTTTGTGCAATAATCTTTATGAAAGAAGGATAAGTTTTTATGTTATTATTGTTATAGGTAATTATTATATTAACTATGTGCTTATTTCACTTCTTGATAATAAATAAATAATTAATAATAAATTATAATACCGCTTAATATATGATTTCATTTTTCTTCACGCCAAATTTAACCTCACAATATCTAGTGATAACTCCATTAGCGAACTTGAAAACAATAATGTTGTTGTGCAGCTAAGGCTATCATCATTTTATTTACGAAAAGAAATAATGATGAAAGCCATAAGTCAGACTTATCGGTTGCTAATAGATGTCAAGGTTCCGTCATTGAAAAGGTTATTGGACACAGTACTTTAACATGGCAAAACAGGTTCCTATTGTGCTCAAGAGCGATAAAGTAAGCAATTTAATATTAGCGTACCGCATGGCCTCTTGTCTTAAAGATTAAATTAATATTAAAAATAAAAAACAGTAAATTTAACATCATTAAATGCATGTTCTTCATAACATTTAAATATTTGTACGCCTCTAACGTCAAACATGGCTGATCTAACATTGAAATGTATGCTATGTATAAATATCCATACAGCATACTAATGTTTATACAAATAATAAATAATCTTGAATCTTGAATTGTTGTAATATCAATTATTTAATATTATGTCACACAAAATAAAAGCCATAAGATCAAGTCTAAGTTTATTATCAGATTTCTAACAATTATTTTTATTTATTTAAGGTCAGTTAAAATCTTAGAGACACCAACTTTTAAACTTCTTTAATGTTGATAATTTAATTGTACGTCATTATTTATTGCGATTTTACTATATCATATATCTATCTACTAGATGTAGTGACAAACATTGAAAAGAGTATGCTCAGATGGTTTTGATCACGTTGAGAAGTTGAATGAAAGGCGACTTTCAAACGGAAGTGGACGCCTGGAGGGGACTCCCATAAAGGACATACACTGACCTTATTGGCGATGTTCTTGAGAAAGGTCAGGTGCGTAGTACTCGCAACCGGTGTGAGTGTATAACCAGATATATGAACGTAAACGAAGCAAAAAAGGGGTACCTAGGTAAGGATCGTAGAGGATTGCGTTCTGTAATTTCTATCCCATGTAAGTATGTTTATAAGCCTACCTTTTTAATTCTACAAGACTTGATTGTATTAGCTGTGGTTGCCTGTAATAGAATGTGCTTAGGATTTTCTACGCAGACAAAATCTTTTTTTTTTCTGAGCCATAAACGAACTACTAAAAACTTCTTACAAATATCTGTCATGATCAAGACTGGTTGTTTGTCGATATAGATTGGTTAGGTGTTAAGTCGGACACGTACACTTATTAGTGAGTCTTACGGCGCAAAAAGGTGGCTAGACCATTGTGTTGTGATTGTTACGCAATCCGTACTTTGTTCCGTTCTCAATGTCTAGGTTACTTATAATATTACTGGTTTGACCATTATCTCTTCAACGAAGAACGAATGTAGTATGGGGGGAGTGAACTGATGAAAACATAACATTTTTGATCGATTTTTCATCAGTCTTGTTATACATATATTGATTCAGGGCTAATGTGGGCCACTAGTTATTGGTTTTGTCCAGCTCGTTCCGCCATCTTCTACGAGGACTATGATGATAAGACTATGTTAATTGTGCGATAAATATTGTAACAAGCCCAGTCCCGTTACTAAATGATAAATTGTATGGGAATATTGTGTCCGTCGTCAGTTAGTAAGCGACTGGGGGTCGAGCAAGAACGCAACGTATGGGTAAATCTAAGTGATGTTTACGCAGCCAGGTTAAAGTTTCTGCTTATGACGAGATCTGTCGGAGTAGAAGGAAATTTAAGTCAACGTTTGAACGGTGACAAGATCTTCAGCACCAGATTGAAATATATATCCTTGCCACATATCATACAAAAAAGGATTGCCGTTGCTTTTGGAAAGGCACAAATAAAATGTCACATCCGCCTGGTCTCTCTGTAGGCATCAATGGTATGAATGACTCTAAATACATTACATACATTTCTGATCTCTTTGCATCGCTCCACAGCAAAGGCGATGCAATGAGATTAGATACATCAGCAAACATGGGCATGTTTGATGCTGAGAGGTTATGGTTAAAACACACTGGTAACAGCACAAGCTACATAGCTTGTGCTGGAAGCTAAAAGACTTTCTTATAAAATAGGCTTATTACTCGGTAAGTGAATTCCTAGAAGAAAAATAATTGTATTATTTAATTTTGACATTTACAGTCTATCATAAATAATGTGTAATAGCTTAATATTTAATAATTATAATAAATGTAATAAACCTAACATAATTAATATTATAAAATGAAGATTGATTTTTAACGTAATATTGTTTGATCTTTATTGTTTAAAAAAAAAACTGTGTAAATTGCAATGCCTAAACAGGCAACTAAGTTCTAAGAACCTACCTAATATTAACACCTTCCAACTTTGTATACCTACACTTAGTTCGCAATAAAAATATTTGAATTAATAATAAATATATAATAAATAATAAATATTGCTGGACAATCCACACAGCATCATCTAGCCCCAAGGTAAGCAGAGCTTGTGTTATGGGTACTAGATCACTGATATACTTAATACAATACATTACATATATAGATATTTTTATTATACATAGGAAATACCCAGAACACCCGGAACAAATATTTGTAGATCGTACAAACATTTGTCCCAAGGCGGGAATCGAACCCGCAACCTCTTGCGTCGCAGGCGGAGCTTCGCCCGCCGCGCCACATCGGTCGTCATAAATGAATGAATTGAATTTGAATGTTAAATCAATGTCTAGAGGCAAGTCCCCTGGCCATGACGGTCTCAGCGTTGAGCATCTTCAGCAAGCATCCATCACCTAGGACGTTGGCTATGCTGTTTCTTATAATTTGTATGAGTCATGGCTTACCTATTGATCTCGTTAATACCATAATGATACCAAAATACAACAGGGGACCTGTCAGATAAGAAGCAACTGTTATTGCGAAAGTACTTGACAGCTTGCTTGATAAAATTGTATTTATATCTGCATTGGCATGATAATCAGTTTAGGTTTCGGTCAGCACTGTGCACAGAATGTGATTTACCGTATCTGAAGCATGCCGTCTTTATAGACAGAATTACTCCTATGTATGCGTGTTTTCTCCATTTATTTAAGGCTTTTGATCTGGTTTTCTATGAAATTCTATGGATGAAGAGATTCTACATTCATTCTATAGGAACTTACTAAGTATTTTAATTTGATATGGTAGCCAGATCAATTGCGTTCAATGTGCTAGCTCAATATTGGAACAATACGGGTTGGAGTGCGGGGTCAGGCAGGAAAGGTTGGGCTCCCCAGTTTTGAACTTAACAGAACGTTGTAGACATAGACGTACTTCAAATTCACGTTCCAAAATACAATATTATGGCAAAACTTCAGATCATGGCTATGAGACTGTTTCATTAGCAGTACCACCCATCAAACTGTATGGGGTTCTCTTGATAAATGCGAACCGCTTTAAATACCTAGGGTACTTAGTTACAATCGGTCTAAGAGACGATGCTGATATCGAAGGGGAGCGGAGGGCTTTATCAGTTAGAGCTAATATGAGATAAACCCGTTGGTTTACAGGCTTTTCCAAGTTGGTCAAGCTAAGATTTTATACAGCCTATTGTACTTCAATGCACACGTGCAGCCTACTTTCAATTTAGAATGCCTCCAGGGCGCTGATGGGACTCCCGCGTCTCTGTAGTGCCCCGGGGAAGATCGCTGAGACTAGCGTCGACTTCTTCTATACACCGGCAGCTCCAACAGCGTGCTCTTGATAATAGCGGACTGTCCATTAACAGATGCTGCTGATGACTTGTAAGTCATAAAGTCGACGGTAATAGTAGAAGAAGTACTGAGTGTTTGTACTGTGATAATGATGAATAATGATGTCTCATGTATTGTTCTTATTTATGGTGTAATTAATTTAATATTGTGTGTGTGTCTTTGTTCGTAGGCGAACGAGAGGCCGAAGCCAACTTGCAGGGGCCCATTTACTCCCATCAAACTGATTATGAAGTCTGCACTATCCAGGTGCACCCAGGGACAATCCCCGGTTGGTGCAAGACTATTGCAAGGTATTGTAGATTCATGTGTAAAGAAGTCGTCTTAGATAAAGATATGACTAACCGGGGGTTGCGGAAGGATCGTAAGTTCCCGCGACCCCCGGCGTAGGTTTGAGATGGAACACCGGGGTGGTTTTTAGTCAGTAAGAGTCAGAGGACATCCATGAGGATTTTTCACATCAGTAACAAGAAAAAAAAAAGATAATGATATGACGTCAACCAACATTATGCACGTCGTGTTGGCAAACGGTGCATTTTGTTCATGAAAATTTTGTAAGAAATATTTTACAGCATGTGAAACTAAAAACATTTGAAACGTTTTATTTTTAGCATAAAAACACAGACGACCTCTAAAGTCGTTCAAAGATTTTGAAATTGTTTTTGTCCATTCATACTGAATAGTGATGCCAAAAAGGTGTGGCAGGTACAGAGGCCAGAGTATCAGGCCAAATTTGTTTGATTTTCAACTTTATCACAAAATCATAAGGTTCATGTTCAATTGGGAACAAATTGACAGTTTACGGTAACTTGATGTGCTGGCATTTAATTAACCCTTTACGATAAAAACATATTGTGACCAAAAGTGGTAGGTACCAAAAAGTCACATGCATCAAGATTTTTTTTTATAATATTTTATTATTTTGCACAGGGTATTTAACAAGTATAGATAGTAACTTGTTTGTTCGTTGTGAATTTATTACTGTGTATTTCATTGTGCAAATATGGAAAGTCGTGGGGTCCACCGACTGACTGTAAAACCTGGATTTTAATTACACAAAGAAATTTTGGATGATTTAATATGATAAACACTTATATTATTAAATCGTCTAAAGTTTCTTTTACGTCTAAAAAATACATTTTTCTACATGGTACTGGGTTTTATACACCAGGACCATTGTCCTATACGAATCTATATAATTATCTATCTACCTAAGTTTATTTGTTGCGGTTTCTGTGATGTTGACAGTTCTAAGTATTTTTGACAAGCTAAGTAGGTAATAGTAAAGAGTATAGATAGTATAGGTAGTAGATAAAGAGGAACCGTGGAAACTTATTATCAAACACATACAGGATCACAATGCAAAGAAAGAGAAGATCAATGACGTCATTCCAAATAAACATTATTCTTAGAAGATACTCTATAGTTTACGATGTTAGATGTAAACACGCTAATAAACCTCATACTTGCTAATCATATTAATTGTTTTATCTACTATACACTAGCAAAACAACAATGACATTTAGAAAATAAAGAGTCAGGCAATATATTTGCCGATGGCTTAACGGAATGGATCATGCATCTCCACTAAACTCTGGGGAGATGTTCCGGGCACGATCACAAACATTTGTACAGTAAAGGAAAGTACCCATTTACACTACGTCACTGGTCAACAGATATACCGCAAAAATAAACATCAGATCGAAAACAAATAGTATCAGAGTGGAAATCCATCCTTCAAAAAAACGTTGAAGTTCGATAACAAATAAGGAGGATGATGAATAAAGAAAACACTCACCGTATGTTTATGTTATGTATTTGTCATTATAAATGTGAACAGTATGTTTAAATCGGGAAATTAACGACAATATCCGGCGGCCCAGCCTGGTTCCTTGTGGCAGTACCCGGAACAGCAGTTCCCTTGGCTGCCATCGGGTTGGCATCCGTCACCATTGTTGATACAAGCCATAACTTGACTTGGCAGGAAGACTGCTGCAACAATGAAAATAGCGACAAGGATCATAAGATTGAACTTCATCTTGAATGTTGGAGTAGATGCTCGCTCTTGTTTACTGTGTAACAAAGTGATTGCAGGGACCCTTACTACAGAAGCTTATATACTGTGTTTGTTTAGACGATTTTCCTTATTATGGAAACATCAGCAAAAGTCCTACCGATGAGGAAAAGTCGTCGCTTAGATATGGGTTTTGCCACAGGTCATCCCAGGCCATGTAAACACCGGGGAAATACGAGTTGAACTCGTGTGGAGAGGGTTCCATACGTTCTCTATAGGTGGTATTTTTTATTTAATCTTGAAGTGACTCCTGGACGAATTTATATCGAGACACACAAAACACACTAAAACACTTTGAAGAAAAAAAATGGCGGTCATGAGGACTGCTGGCAGACGTGAAAACTTGAATCTTTTGAACAACTGTGTTTTTTATACACGCCACATTAGCATTTTGGTGACACGAACCCATAATTTTAGTCCCTGACAAAAATCGCTAAAGTTCTCACAAAAACACGACACGTTTATAATTTAGTTATTTAATTTTCTTAGATGAAATAACCGGACAAGCGCGAGTCTGACTCGCGGACCATGGGTTTTGTACAAACGTTAGCTAAGTGTACAACTAACTATTGTTTCATTTTATTATTATTACTGTGTTTGTTTTTAAAATAGTATGGTGTAATTTAGGTAGTAGTTTCGTGTGTGTCGTCTGTATTTTTAAGTTTTATTTGTAATTTGTAAATATTTTATATAATTTGTTATTATGTCCTTAGTCCTAGCTACCGCATTAGATTAAGTAACCTGTAATGGTAGTATAGATTGAATAATAAATAAATAAATAAATAAAAATCTACTTTTAACCAAAATTAAAGCACACATTTGGTAAAGCTTACAATAATATTATATAAGTCCACTCGCTATTTAAATAAACGATGTGACATAGTAACATTGTTCTTAATTTGAAAATAAAGGCAAATTATTGACAACCTCACAAGTCGCTATTGATGCTGTAGTTACTTAAACTAATCGGTAAGGACGCCCACGAAAATGGTGAAAACGAAGCTTCTGCCTCAATTGTTTCTTTTTTCTGATTATTACCAACATTTTTTTTCTTACAACTTTCTCGTCATGATAAGGTAACAAAACTGTCAGCTAATATGTTCAATGTGTTCTTAGTTCTGTTAGGGAATATAATGCAGCTATAATGTTGCGGTGCGTGTGATTGGGGATTATCCCGTATTATTTAAGTTACATTTTACGTGAGCAGATTTTTAAAATATGTCTTTGTGTACTTGTGGTGCATTCATCTTATGAATCAGTAAGGTGGGTCGATACCAATAAAGCATCTCTTTTCAAATTGCATTACGGTATTCAAGTTTAGATTATGGATTTACCGATATACTCGTACCTACTATTTTTATTAATTGCTATTAATGACAAACGTTCAAATGCAAACGCATAAGTTCATAGACTCATGGGCATTCCTCATTATAGACCTTTACATATCCTAAAGATAGAATAGGGAGTGACTCGCTATCGTGGTTCGAGCGATTTAAACGATAAATTTGTATTCGAACCATATCTACTGAGTCAATAATTGCGTCATTGACAGTTAATCAAATCATGAAGATTCCAGCGATTATCACACATTTCTGTTATCATTCCAATATTTCAATATAATTTTAATTTGTATGATACCTACATACCGACCCTGAATTTTTTTATCAAGATTAAATTTTACGATGTTGCCGGCATGATTATTATTATGGTATATATGTATATTAGTATAACCAAGCCAAATTACAGCTTTCTAGTACTAAGAGTATGTGAGCTAAGCCTTGGATAGACAGAAAGACGAATGGACCATTATGGCGAAACTGTAAGGGTTTCTTGTTGACTACGGAACCCTAAAAATCGAATATCAATCATGCAAATACAGTAGGTGCAATTAATTATAGTTGATAAGTGTCGGGTAGTTAGCAACCCGATACTTACGTCAGTTTGTGCCCTAATTAGTCGTTTAATTAATACGCACATATCTACAGAGAGTTGCATTTATGTTTATATACCCATTTTTGCTTGTGCAAGTGATTTTCATGACTTAATTCAATTACTTATGAGGATTTTGGTAACGAGGCTGCGTAAGTACTAGTTTTACCAATTTTTCCTTAGAATCGATATTATTTTTATGCGTGTGTCAAACGAATTTACAAGAAGCTTGTTATTCGTTTAGCCGCACAGCCTGGGCCACTGTCGAGGGGAAAATTATATTATGATAAATATTATATCTATAACGCTACAACATGTTTTTTTTCAATCTGGTCAAATTTTGGTAATTTATCTCGAGAACAAATTTAACATTGTAGTTGAAAAACATGTTCTTGCATACATTCTAACAGCAAATGTAAGTTTGTATGCACAATATTGAGAGATTTGGCATAGATTTTCCATTAATATACATACATATACCAATGAGATTTTCCTGGAATCTGTAAGTATAGAACGATTACCTGTTTTTTTTTTCCAAATTGTAGGATTAGAGATAGGGCGGGAATGGTAAATTTTCATCAATTTTTTTTGTTTTCTAATTTAAAACTAATAATTTGAAAAAAAAAATGAAACCAACAACAAGCACTTTCATTTGGTATGTTACTCGGAACAGCTATCAAACTATTTTTTAATTCTCTTTTGTCCCAATGTTTAAAATTTATATTACGATATTTACACTGCACGTCCGTCTTTGGGTCACAAAAACTCATATGTGTACCAAATGTGAAATTTTAATATAATAAAGGTTCCGGTTTATCATACGGACGCACGGAACCCTAAAAACTGATAACCGAAGAAGGAAAATGTCTCCACAGTGGAAAGTGACTAAACTGTACCTACTGCAATTGGATTTCCCTACTCGGACGTAGGTCAAGAGCTATCTTCATGACCAATGTCATGTTTCACTGCGCATTCATAAGTAAAAGTCACGTGTTTATTACTCTATGCGTACATTGTAAATCAGGTAAATTTACAACTCTGTGTAGTTCTTCATAATATTGGAATCTCAGCTAATGGCTGAGCTATCGGCGTTTATTGTTTATTAACTTCATTTGAATATTTTCCTTATGGTGACCACTATGGCAACTGGTAGGAATTTTTATGGCTTCCCGATTTGAATGATAAATAAATAATAATAATAATGCGGACAATCCACACAACATCATCTAGACCCAAGCTAAGCAGAGCTTGTGTTATGGGTACTAGATAACTGATGTACTTAATACAATACATTACATAGATAGATATTTTTTATTAAACATAACAAACACCCAGAACACCAGGAACAACCTTTGTAGATCGTACAAACATTTGTCCCAAGACTGGAATCGAACCCGCAACCTCCTGCATCGTAGGCGGACCTTCGCCCGCCGCGCCACATAGGTCGTCAACGAATGCGAAGCGATACGATCACGAATGCGAGTCCACCTATTGAATCTTTCATTATATGATAAATGATATTTATTTCTGTAAATTGGTTTTAACAAACACTTACACGCCAACAAGTAAAATATTTGTTGTAAACTAGGTTGGTGTATCGCTATAAAATAAAAATAAAATTAATTTATTTCAGATTTCAAAAGATCCATATTCATATTCAAATTATAAAATCCATATTAATAATTATCGGCAAAATTAAATAGAAATAAATCAATAAAAATAGAAATAAAATAGTATCAATAAAATTAAAAATTAAATAATATAAAATAAAATTAACCACATTACATACAATTAAAAATAACAAACAGAATTCAAATCAAATAATAGGACAAACACATTAAGCACAGCTCGCAACATGTCTGCTACAGCATCGCCTGATATACGCTATGTGACTACTCTGAGAATAACCACCAAAAGAAACTCAGAGATCACAGTCTTTTTTAGAGTCCAGACATCATCACGACGACCGATGTGGCGCGGCGGGCGAAGGTCCGCCTGCGACGCAAGAGGTTGCGGGTTCGATTCCCGCTCTGGGACAAATGTTTGTACGATCTACAAATATTTGTTCCGGGTGTTCTGGGTATTTCCTATGTATAATAAAAATATCTATATATGTAATGTATTGTATTAAGTATATCAGTCATCTAGTACCCATAACACAAGCTCTGCTTACCTTGGCGCTAGATGATGCTGTGTGGATTGTCCAGCAATATTTATTTTTATATTTATTTATATTTATCATCTTGGTTAGATCATGTGAGGATCATGCAGATTAGTGACCGAGATGGTCTTTTGAGGAAAGAAACACACAGATATGTATGAGTGGACCTGTTCAGTCAGTGCAAGCATTTGTCGGAAATTGTGGTGCTCATCTCAAAACCAAGGAGCTCAACGGTACCAGCCTATTACTGTCTGTACTGCAGTGGGACAAAATATGAGAATCTGTATGAGAAGAGTCTCATATAGAGAAGGCACGAGCATTTATCACCACGCTTGCTCAAGACGGGTTGGCGATTTCAGACTTATATTAATTATATAAGTCCAGGTTTCCTCATGTTTTTTCTTCACTGATGTCAGTGATGTCCAAGATAAACTTAGAAAGTACATATGAATTGAAAATCTCATATTGGTACTTGCCCAGGTTTGAACCCACAACCTTGAGTAGGAGGAGCTCGAGTACGGGTAGTCAAAGGCAGATGATGGTACCCCCTAATGTTGGGAAAGTAGTATTCATAAAGATCAATTTATTTTAACTGCCTAAAAAATGTCGCCAACAGACATCTATAAATGCTAATTAATAATAATTTTATACTAACAGCTAAGGTTTGCCGGAGTTTAGATAATCTTTCTGGCCGCTTTGACATGAGGGCTGTCCCCAAAAAGAAAAAAAAAATCACAGACGACGTCCATAAGTATCTGATAGTATAAAACAAGAGCTTAAAAATAATTGCAATTGTAATGATAGTGTTAGTAAATATTTTGCTTAAATTATGTTAGCACCTAAATACCAAACATAACTAAAAGTATATCACAGAAAATTATCGGCAGTTGCAATTCGTGACTGTAGCAAGCAGGGTACACCAGTCAGCATAATGCTTTGCTATGGGGAGCCCACAGCACACAGTTTTCAGTGGTCACCTACATAGGTAACCCACATAGGAATAGGTATCTGTACAAATAGGTAGTATAATAGGGATGTGTCTTAGGTAAAAATATAATAAGGTCTATTTGATCCGTCAGTTAGATTTATAAAAAATAATAGACACGTATTTTTTGCTTATTCAAAGCAATAAAAAGTGACGAAAGATATAGCACACCAAAGTTCAGGAGAAATGTCCTGTGACGTCACGTAAAAAGTGTAACACGGACATAGTCACGCGAAATTTCAACGCACTATATCGTCGTTATTTTTGGTTTACGTGACAAAAGAAAATGTAAGTGTCCAGCATATTTGAGTAATCCAACTATCGGACATATCAAACATATTTTTTAAGGACCCTATTATAGTACTAGTGTCTCCTCCCGAAGTGCGACAAGCTCTTTTATAATCCTAGTGCTGCTAATGGTTTAAAAATTGCATTTATCACCGTTTGAAATACCTTAAGTTTTTAATCACGTTCAACTCTTATCACAGTTTATGATAGGATTTTTAATTCAGCATTAGTGGTTTTTAATTCAGTTTGTGATAGTCTATTAAAACTCCATACACAATAAAGTCTTCAATAAACATTCGTAAATGCAGTCTTTTCTGTATAGAGAAAATGGAACTGGGGATTTTGTGTCATAAGATGGATGGGACATCGACACTCAACCTGAAATCATGGCTTCAGTACATAATTCAGGACACCCCAGCGTTGAAATTTTATCATTGGTTTCTTTTCTTATCTTTAACAATGGTAACAAAACATGATTTCTATCCAATCCAATAAGATTTTCAATGAGAGAAGTGCATTATTTAGTTTTTCATTAACAATCTCATTGGGTAAGAAAAATTGGCAATAAAAGGGAAGTTAACAAATTGGGATGGCTGTAAGTGCTTTTTTCTGTAGAATTTTTACAAGTCGGGTCAGCAACGCAATACTATACGCAAATATATTTATAGCTCAGCTAAGAATTAGCAAGTTGAAGTGGCAGTGGGCTGGCCATATCTCGCGAAGAACCGACAACCGCTGAGGTAGACGTGTTTTTGAGTGGAGACCGCGACTCGTTAAACGTAGTGTGGGATGCCCTCTGACCAGGAGGCATGACGATCTGGTTGTGGAGGTCAGCTAGGCAGTCGCCTTTCGTAAAATAAGTACAGATATTCAGCTGCATGGTTGCATCCGGTTAGACTGGAAGCCGACCCCAACAAAATTGGTAAAAAGGCTAGATAGGAGATGTTACTACGAACTATTTCTAAGAACAGTAGAGTCAAAGGGCGGGGCCTGCGCCGGCGCAGCCTCAACGGATTATAGCGCCGAACATCACGAATAGTAACTGCTGATTAAAGGCCAATTTGTGTAATGTTATTAGTGTGTAGACTAAATTATATATTAACGGGAGATGTTTAATGTGCGGGGTTTCTTATTTGCTTTGTTTTTGTTGTTGGGAACTTTAATGATGTGTGAAAAAAGTTTCTGATCGATTGGTCTCGGGCTTTGTGACTTTTGAAGTAGGTAAGAGCAATGTTTAGCTTTTTCACTAATACACTGGTATTAGTGAAAAAGCTTTTCACTAGGCGAAACTGGATTTAATTTGAAGGTCAATTACCGGAATTAAAAACGTTCAAAATCTAGTCACAATCTTATGTTCTTAAAAACACTGGAGTTCTTAAAAAGAGGGGCACCTCTGGTTCTAAAAGCGCATAGATTTTCCATTGCACTACAATGAGTGATAGGGTTCACATTAAAAAAAAACAGACATACTTAAATCATCAAGCTGGACGGACAGATTTAGTCACTAATTCTTGGCTTAATGGTAATTTATGCTACATATCCAAGCCAAAAATATGTGACTAATATGTACTTAAAGGTCACTTTACGCTACAAAAAAAGGCAATTTTCAATAGTACTAGTCATTTTGAAATTAACTTAATTCACATCAGCATAAAGTTGTTATTCGTTTAAATGGAAATACTCGTAACTTCAATTGGAAACAAGGATTTAAAATAATGAAAGTAAGAATAATAATAAAATAGTTCAGCTATAATGATTCAATCCGTATGATTCAAATAACTATTCACATGATTTTCGCCGCTTTTACTCGCAGTAAAATAGCGATTAGATTGCTCTACACGTACAGTCGGGATCATAATTCAGTGAGCGCGTAAAATAAATGAAAATGTTATACGAGGTGCGGGCACAGTGTCATCTCCCACCTGCGACATGTAATTTGTCGTGTCGTTCCACAGATCCACACGCGATGCACTAACTGCCTTCCCTTTGAAATAAAGATGCTTCACTTTAAGAGGTACGAGGTATCGGTGATCTCGGATGTTTCGTTTTTCTTTTGGTTTTAAGAGCTTGGAAATACACTCTAAGTTTAGTAGTAATATTGTGCTCGTTTGTCTTACTTAAGACCTTTAAGCAGTGCTGTAAACTGAGACGGGCACTTATTTTATCTGGTGGAGCAAAGCAAAAACAAATTGCTTTTCGGCTGTAGGCTTAAGTTTTGCTTCTGGCTGATAGACAGCAAAACATACCAGTCAAACGTAGGACATCATTTCCCTAAGACATGCAGGAATCAGATAATAATGATGACATACTACGACTGGTCTTACTACAGCAGGCAATAGTCCATAACCATAGGCAGGGTCAATGACAGTATGAAGACAAAGATAAAACACGATGCTCAAAAGAATAAATACCAACGTCAAGCCGTTTATCTCGGGAAAAAAACAATTTATTTGTACGATACCTACATTTTATTGATTAAACAAATTAGTATTCCATGAGCGTTGTTTCCATTCACTCAAACGTTCTGAATGCCTTTAGTGCTCGCCTGTATGTGATCTGTTAACATTTGCATATTATTTGACTTGGACCGTACAAATTATGTGGATGTTGACTGTTGTCTTTTGCGTGTTTATCGCGGTATTCTTCGGTATCTGCTCAGCTTCGACTTGTTTGAGCTTTCAAGTGGTACCAGAATTAAGGCGATTGGCACACTGCACCGTATCACGCAGCGGAGTGCGTGGCGACGAACGACGAACACTGCGCTTGAATGCGTTTTGTATACAAACACAGATCCTTGCAAACAACGTAAGAACACGCACTCCCGCGGTACGCTGCGTGTTACGGTGCAGTGTGCCAAACGCCTTAATCCTCAATCATCAATATAAATATAATAGTATACAGCTCAACCAGGAAATTATTGTATGTAGCTTACTCGTTTGCAAAATATTTTTCGAAAAATAATCTGTGTGTTTTGTGCTCAAATTAACATACAGATGGTATTGGCAAGTCAAGAATTTGTAAACCTGTACAGGAATGATTTAATGTAGGAGATTTTTGAAGTTGGAGATTTGGCCTTAAAGAATTTAACGTCGTATATCCACTTTTTTTAATCATAATTTCGAGTCTGTAGTCTCTTCGTGTTAGAAATAAAAAGTTCTTGTTTTCAACATACATAACCTTGCCCACTCGGATAGCATGTAGGTATATATCGAAACCCCACAGGTTCATAACAACATTCGTGCAGACTCCTAATTTAATGACGAAAGGGCATATTTTAACGACGACAGCCATTACCTCTCCGCGTGCAATCACACCTGTGCTGGAGTTATGGTTGTGCTCGATACATTCAGCTTCTTTGTTGAAGATGGTGGTGTTATAGTGTCGAGAGTATGTGAGAAAACTCGGGTATCATCGATATGTTTGTATGAGTTTTATAGGGAATTTAAACTTTTGAAATGAAACCTTGTTTTATTAAAACTTCTTTTTTGGGTAAGACGAGAAAATCGATGTGTTACATTTACATGATCCTCCCGTTGACTGAAGCCCTAAACGAAAGTATACTTTTAATTTGTTTAATGATGAACATGGATAAATATTGCCTCAAATCCTTGAATCTTAATATTATAATAATGATGAAGTGAAGATGAATGAAGTTTTCGATGCCCTGTGATTATTTATTTTATTTTATTTCTTCATGTATTAATAGTTGTATCGTTTTAAAGTAATAAATATTAAAGTTATAATAATGTCAAATAAAATGAAACGATAAGTGATGGCATTCCAGTAGACATAACATAACATCACGCCTGTATTTCCCCGACGGCCTGGACAGAGGTGTACTTAAGTACACCCACTTTTCACCAGTTATGTTTTAAGTCCCATCTAATAGGGGGTGAGCCGATTGCCATCAACCGTGGACATTTGATGTACTATATCATTGTCACTTTTTAATGATTTGAGTAAGCAAAAAATACGTGTCCAATACTTTTTGGTAATCTTACTGACGGACTAAATAGACTTGATATACTTTTACCTAGGACACATCCCTAATAACGAGAATCATGGCTAAGACAACAATACATTTTATATTGTTGAAAACCGTACACGACGACTAAAACTATTTACAAAGAAAACAAAATTACATTGAATATTATACACATATCGCGTAGGTATCTTTTCGGTCACCAACCTGATCCTGTTTGGATGAGCAGGTACATAGTTGTCGTTGTCAGTTTTCTTAACTGGGTATGTTAGGGTTCCTCACCAAAATGGTAACAAAGGAACCCTCACTGTACGACTTTGTCTTTTCATGTGTCACAGCTGCTTATTCCAAGTATGCTACAAAAATTTTGTGCGTGCGTTGAAATCTTTTGCGTGTGTTACATTGCGCGCTACAGTAAACAGTATTATTTTGACACCTATACCTCATTACCGTATATGGCTTGCGATCATCATCATTATATTAAAGTGTAAACTTTAATATAATGATGATGATCAGCAGCGGTCCCTTAAATTATTGATTAACACATTAATTGCAAAAACATATTAATTTTCAGAAAGAATCTATGAAACTAAAATTGAACTCGATAGAGAAAAATCAAAAGTTACCCATCGTTAAGTACGTTTATTATATACAGTGTGATAACATGTGAAACCGGGTTAAGTGCATGATTCTGGACTCCACAGCGTTCAAAATTCCTACGTTTTTTTCTGATCTTCTTTTACTTTAAACTCTACAAAATCAGTATTACTATCTAACCCAATAATTGATGAAAGTAGTTGAAGTATTTACTTAAAATTTAAAATCATATTGGGCTAGTCTTTTTTTTTTACAATAGTTACAATTTAAAGTGAAAAGCTCGAGGCTACATAAAAACAGCCGCACGGGTTAAGCTACGTTTGCCGAAGTCAGTCTGTGGATGGGTGACCGTACGTTAAGCCGTTGGTCCCGGTTGTTGTTTGTAGATCTTTGACAGTCGTAACGGTTAGTCAGAAGCCCGAAATTCTGACAATTAGTCTTAACAAGGGGTATCGTGTTGCCCAGTAACTGGGTTGTGGAGGTCAAATAGGCAGTCGCTCCATGTAAAATACTGGTATTCAGCTGCATCCGGTTAGACTGGAAGCCGACCCCAACACAGTTGGAAAAAGGCTAGGCAGATGATGTTAGTTACAGTTTATTGTAATTAAAAAAAACTGAAAAAAAACAATATTTGGGAAAACCATATACCCATGTAATAATGTACTGATTTTTAATTTGAATTTGTGAGCGCAACTAAGGGTAGCGCTTCGAGGAATAATTTAGTTGCGGTTAGATGGTTGCGCTTAAAAATCGTCGCACTTTGAGAAATACCCCGAATTATTTACTATTTAATAATCAATTTCACTGTGTTGGATATAAATGATGATTTTCTCATGATTTTTTACAGTATAAAATAAATAAAACATCAGAAATAACCATAATTTAAAAAAAAATACGATCTTAATTATCAGGAGGTCCAGAATCATGTACAAGTATCAGGTATCAGGTTGTTTGTCAATGTGCCTTTCACGATGTATGACTTTAATATCTTGGGGGAAAAACCCCGATGTTTGCGACGAATTTTCCTTATGGTTCGAGTTTTCCTTATGTTTCCATAATAAGGAAAAAACGGCTCAATAAATGCAGTATAAAAGCTTTTGCAATAAGGTCCCTACCATCACTTTGTTACACAGTAAACAAGAGCGAGCATCTACTCCAACATTCAAGATGAAGTTCAATCTTATCATCCTTGTCGCTATCTTCATTGTTGCAGCAGTCTTCCTGCCAAGTCAAGTTATGGCTTGTATCAACAATGGTGACGGGTGCCAACCTGATGGCCGCCAAGGGAACTGCTGCTCCGGGTACTGCCACAAGGAACCAGGCTGGGCCGCCGGATATTGTCGTTAATTTCTCGAATTCCAAATACTGTTCACATTTGTAACGACAAATATACATATATCATGAACATTTATGTCAGTGTTTTTTTTATTAATCATCCTCCTTTTCCTAATAATTATGGGAGAGTAAATAGCCCGATATAGGTATTGTGTTATTGAATTTCAAGGGTTTGTGGAAGGAAACCAGGTACGTGATTTTCGACTTTGTTACTATTGGTGCTCGGATTTCTGATGTTTGTTTTTGCGGTAAATCTGTTGACCTGCCTGTGATGTAGTGTAAATGTAGTGTAACTTTCCTCGATTATAAAAATGTTTGTAAGCATCTCTTCAGAGTTTAGCGGAGAGGCACGGACGGTGGCACTCCTGAAACAAGTCAACCTTCATAATATGGGGTCCGTGTGCCCATTTAGTTTTTCGAGAAATCGCGAAACGTTTGGTCGACTCTTCACGTGACCAGAGGGCTGGCCTTTTCTTTGGCCAAAGAATCAGCATTGCCATTCAACGTGGCAATGCTGCCAGCCTTCTGGGCACTTTTCCCGTTGACAACGATGCGGATGAATTTTTTGATGCCCTATGATTATTTATTTTATTTTATTTCTTCATGTATTCATAATATGTTAGTGTTCCGAAGTTATTCGTCAAGATAAGTTCATCCAGAATAGCTCCGGCAAATAAAATTAGTTTCCCCAAACAGGTCACTGAAATGTACCCAGGATAGTCGGTATTCTGGGTAAATTTCAGTCAGCCAAGAAAGCAACATCGGGTTAATGAAGAGCCCTATAGAAGCTTTTTGCCATGCCATACCTGCTTACTGTCATCGGTAGTAAACCTACATTACGGTTAGCGCCAGTTCAGCTATGGACAGCGGGGCAATCCCCTTGTCCACTGCGACCCTACTTCGGTGCATACCCGCATCAATTTTCAGAGATTATCCCCTGAGGCTGCACACTTCACGGTTGTGAAGTGACTTAAAAAGCCTCGACCATCGCACTTCCACGGGATGTTCAGGTTCCCTGGTTAGGAGTGTCCGACACTGCTGACTCAAATGGACTCAGACCGAACTGAGTCCATTTGAGTATGCCGAAAGAGTAGCAAAAACCGTCACGACCCAACGGTTACAACCTTGTGTCCCCATGAAAGAAGATTATTATATACGTTCTTCAGGTAACATAAGAAACGATCGGCAAATCCCAGTACAATGTGACATGGTAATTTTCGAGAACTGGGTCGGCACATACTTACTTGTTATACGGTACCGTAGGATCTACGAGGTTGTATTTCGAAAGAGTTCTGGGGAGAAATACCAGAAATAACATGTTTCATGGAGTCAACTGGACGGTGGCATGCCCGACACACGTCAATCATCCCGTCCTTCATATTAATTTGTTTACGGTAGTTGTTCGTCAAGATAACTTCGTCCATAATAGCACAGACAAAACCTTCAGTTTTACCAAAGATGTCTCCCAATGTTAGCCAGGATACGCTAATATATGAAAATTAATATTTTTAACCGACGAAAAAAAAGTGGGAGGTTCTCAATTCCACAGTTTACACTGTAGACCGATTTCGATATTCTTTATTTATCGTATAGGATATATATTTTAAAGTTGGTTCCATTTAAAATAAATTTGACAATGAATAACCAACCCTAATTGTATACGTAGAAAATAGGGGATGATTGATTTTTCACCTACTCAATTTTTGAAAAGGTGATGAGCGGTTGACACAAGGCAATTGTAACTTGAATAAATTACTAAGTAACCCATTAAGTGCTAAAGCGAAAAACAAAACTAACTTTTCGAAAAAAAAATGTGATTTAGTGTACTCCTAATTTGTATTTTATCAAAGTTTTTTTTTATTCTAGAATAAAATAATAATATGATATTAAAAAAATATGTAAAAACATGAAATTTCATCTTTCTAACACATCTCCAGAAGTCAGTAACTACAGCATTCTGTAAAAAATGACCACCGAACATACGGAACTCTCTTCGCGCAAATTCAAGTATTTTTTGGTTTTTGTGTACCTTGATGACCTTCGGTAAAACCCAGGTCTCCGCGCCGACTTTTCCTTAAGCATAATTATCCTTACCTATCTTTATTTTTGTAATAATAATAATATTATAAACGCGAATGTGAGTTTGTTAGTCTGTTTATTATCTACGCTTTCACGTGTCAACTACTCAACCGATCGTCAAATATTTTTTCATAGAAGTTGTTGTGTGAAAAATCAAAAGTACTTATACTAGGGTCGGTTTTGAGCCCTTTTCCTGTAGATAATGGACGCTCAGACCTCGAATATACTGGAAGAGGCACCCTGATGCATGCTATTTGCCGACGACAATGTTCATGTCGGTGAAGATGGACCGGAATAGAAGCAGGAGAGAGTGTAGGTTTTAAAATCAGCTAAACCAAGACAAAATACCATATTATGTATTTTGCGATTTCAGCGATCTCTCCAGTACTGAAGCCTAGCGCTTTGTAGCGCGTTTCTTAAGGACCGCTTGTTACGCGAATGGATATAATCAGAAATGAATATGTAAGAGGAACTCTGAAAATGGCGCCTGTGAATGGGAAGTTGTGTGGAAATGGCTGTAGCGCCATGGGCATGTGATGCCAAGGAATGAGGATCATGTTCTAAGTAAAGTTTTGATAATGAATGTGGAGGGTTACAATAGAAGAAGAATAAAAAAAAAAGGATGGATAGATTGTGTGAAAGATAATATGCGTAGGAATGAGGTGACTATTAAGATGATGGCAAATAGAGATGTATAGAAGAAGACATGCTACGCCATCCCCAACGATCCGCCATTCACATCATAAGGGCAAGAGGATTATGTTGTGAGGAATACAGATAATGAAAAGATTTAATCCAGAAACCGCAGGCAAACTCAAGTAGTATTTATTATACATGTTAATGTAAACCAAAATAAAAAAATCGTAAACATAAACTTATCTCATAAACAGATTTGAATGTTTGTACAGAGGCCAGCAAATCAAGCTTCCCCAATATGTCAAATTCTTTTGATAGTTTTACAATTTTATTGAAACAGGATAAGGTATATTCAATTGGGAAAAATTGACAGTTGGGGGTAGCTTGATGTGCTGGCGTCTGTAATAATTTACCTATAGAAATCTATATTATCAGCGAGTAACATAGACTATATTATGTTTTCAAAACTATGCTTTTAATTGGGTGGAGGGGATATTATAGTGCGTATGAAAAATACGCGGACGAAGTCGCGGGCGAAGTAGAATAGCTTTAAGCTGTATCTATAATGCATGTAAATTTAATCCAAAAGGAAAAATCGGCTCGAAAAATACAGTATAAAAGCTTCCAGAAAGATGTCCGTCCAACCATTTTGTTACACAGTAAACAAGAGCGAGCATCTACTCCAACATTCAAGATGAAGTTCAATCTTATCATCCTTGTCGCTATTTTCATTGTTGCAGCGATCTTCCTGCCAAGTCAAGTTATGGCTTGTATCAACAATGGTGACGGGTGCCAACCCGATGGCCGCCAAGGGAACTGCTGCTCCGGCTTCTGCCACAAGGAACCAGGCTGGGTCGCCGGATATTGTCGTTAATTCACCGATATCCAAATATTGTTCACATTCTTATAACGACAAATACAAAGCATGAACATTTGGTGAGTGTTTTCTTTATTCATCATCCTTTATTTCCTAATAATTGCGGGAGAGGGGTGAGCCCGTTATATTGTATTTCGAATTTCGAGGGTTTGTTGATGGAAACCAAGTAATTGATTTCCACTCTGATACTATTTGTGTTCGGTCTGATGTTTGTTTTTGCGGTATATCTGTTGACCTGTGACGTAGTAAAAATGGGTAGTTTATTTTATTGTACAAATGTTTGTGATCTTGCCCGGAGCATCTCCCCAGAGTTTAGTGGCGATGCATGATCCATTACGTTAAGCCATCGGCAAATATATTGACTGACTATTTATTTTCAAAATATAATTGTCGTTTTGCTAGTGTATAGTAGATAAAACAATTAGCAGGTGTGAGATTTATAAGCGTGTTTACACCTAACATCGTAAACTGTAGAGTATCTCCTCTGAATAATGTTTATTTGAAATGACGTAATTTATCCCGTATTAAAAATAAATTTATCTTCTATTTCTTTATATTGTGATCCTGAATCTGTTTACGATTTTATAATACGTTTCCATGGTTGTGACATTTCTACATTTACGATATTGATAGGTACATTTTTCACCATAAAATTGCGTCACGATCGTTGATGGTGACGCGCGCGTGCCGTCTGACGGGACTGATCAACTAAAAGCTCCAATGGCTCCTTCTTCAAAATGCCTTTACGGTTTAGAATATCATTTATATCTCACAGATTTACATAATCATTTAATGAGAAACAAAGTTTTAATAATAACATGTAATGAAGATAGTCCACAGCGATCGTCGTTCAGTTATCTAGTAAAAAATTGATATTTTGTGCTATCCAGACTTTGCCCCGCATTGTTGAACTCAAATAATATTTGAATAAAAGCCTGGACTTTAAAGGAGACGGTAATTCTTCTCAGGGATCATTCAGCTAGGAAATGCCGACTAGGTTGAAAATTTTGCCAAAACATTGATGTGAAATAATGTCTGAAAAAATCGTTTTATTTTATTACCTACGTCAATTAGCGATCTTACACTTTGGGCAATGTTTCTCAAGTCGCAGTTAGACTTTAAAATTATAGGGGAATAAGGGAGTATGATTCAATGCATTGAGGTTTTACCCGTCATCCTGCGCAGGTACTCAGAATAAAAAATATTTAGATGTAAGTAAACTAGCAATTAGTTCAATACGAGTCACTAACCGCGGATACATCATAGATACCTCTTCCCGTTACATTTTCCTGAACCACATTGTGGGACTTTCTTAATATGCGTGTCATTGTTTAATACTCGTAGTATTGGTTATTTTCTTATTGTAACAGTGTAGTACAGTACCAACCGAACACGTCCATAATTTGTTCTAAGATTAAAACAGCGCCTCTACATTACGTACGTGAAACTAATTTCGTTTGACTAATAACCAGCTAATAAATGACGTTATCGGTTGGTAAACAAAAAATTCGTAGGTACCTACTAGGTCTACAGATGACATTCTTAAAATAATTTAGAAGAGCATTATATCTATGGCATAGAGCATATTTTTTATTTTTTCCTTATTAATATGGCTTCACAAGTTTAGTGTGAAACTGGTTTTTTCGAATTTTATTTCTCCGAACACTTCAACACTATGGTTCTTATTCGTGATGGTCCTGTGAGTGGGTTAGAATTCAAATTCGCAAGTACCAAAGTGACTTATTTCAATTCGTTGAATTAAATATGTCGCTAAATATGTATGAAATACTGTATTAACTTTTTATGTTAACCTAACCCTACACGGAGTGAGGAAACCGGGACTCAGAATAAATACAAGGCTAAAATCGCCAGCCTACATTGGCCAATTGTGGTGATTAGTACTTTCTGTGTATGAGTACAAGAGGCTTCTGCCCTGCTGTGGGACAGTAACAGGCTTGTTTTGACTATGAGGAAAAAAATGTTAAATGTTACAAACATATGTTTGTTTGAAGTAATCTCCAAAACAACTGGACCGATTTTGACAGGAATTTCACTTAGGCTATTTTTATTTTAGAAAAATAATTAGGGTTCCGCACAGAATAAAACACGAAGTTTTGTCAAATTCCACATGGACAGAGTTGCGGGCACAGCTAGAAAGCTAAGCTAATAATTTCATATCAGGTATAGGTACAATTTGAGAGTAATTATTAAATAAATAAATAATGCTGGACAATCCACACAGCATCATCTAGCCCCAAGCTAAGCAGAGCTTGTGGTATGGGTACTAGATGACTGATGTACTTATTAATACAATACACTATAGATAGATATTTTTTATTATACATAGCAAATACACGGAACACCTGGAACAAATATTTGTAGATCGTACAAACATTTGTCCCAAGGCGGGAATCGAACCCGCAACCTCCTGCGTCGCAGGCGGACCTTCGCCCGCTGCACCACATAGGTCGTCGAATTAAACTTCTTTAATTCTTTAGCTAGTTCTTAAGTTCTGTAACGAGAAAGATTGTCGGCACGCCAGCCATGCTTGACGTAAGATAGCGCGCATCCACGGAATTGATTTAATCTGTGTCAATATTGACGCGGAGGCGTTGTGGGAACCGCGCAGTGTGCACAGGTGGGCTTTCTTAACTCACCTACAGGATGCTCTAAATGTGTATTGAAAATCAATTTCGGAGAGATTTCTAGGAACCTTCAGATTTTAATATTACTCCAAATGTGGGGTTCTATTTAGATCAGCAGTTGATGGAAGTCTCATGTTGTAAATTTAATAACAATGGAGTAAATTTTGATTGACTAGACTTTCATAGTATTTCTTAATGAAACTATGAAAATCGTTAAAGTTATTCATGCAGTCGTTATATCTCACCAACTATTGACATACATACACAAAATGTAGAAGTGAAAACTGACATGATTATCTAATTTCAATATATTTATAAACATTTTATATCTTGATAGCACAGTGGTTATGGCCTAGCCTCTCATGCACGAGATTGTGGGTTCAAGTACGGGCAAGTATCAATGTGACGTTTTCTATTTATATATATGTACTTTCTAAGATTATTTTAGACGTCTTTGACATTGGTGAAGCAAAAAATCGTGAGAAAACCTGTATGTATAATTAGAGTAAGTTAGAAATCGCCAACCTCCCCTGAGTAAGCGTGGTGATCAATACTGTATGAGAAAGAGGCCTTTGCTCCACAAAGGTACAGGGCTGGTATTATTTTCTACAATAAATGTAAATGAAACTGAAATTAAGTATATCTTGATACGATGTACTCCTTGTTAGACAGTAAACGTGGCTGATGAGAGCTGATGACCAGTATTTCGCAATTCACCGTTACCGACTGACAGTAGCCGAGGATATCCGATTGAGAATCACCGACCCGAGCGTGAGGGTTCAGGTTCGTTCGCGGTTCAGGAAGAGCGCTAGGCGCGCCTAAAGAAGTTTTCATTTCAAAACACTAAGAAACAGCTTTGCTTTTTAAGATATAGTAACCAACGATAGCCTCGTACGCAGGTTAGGGTGTCCTTCCTTTTCCTCTCCAATCCTCATGGATATCCTCCGCCCTGGGGAGGCGAAAGGGTCTGTCAGACTCTTACTGACTAAAGACCACCCCGGTGTACCATCTCACACCTACCGGGGGTCGCGGGAATGTACGATCCTTCCGCAACCCGCGGCTAGTGAAGTGCCGGCCCGCCCCTGCAGACCTCCTCAGGTCGAAGGGGGGAGTGAGGTGTTTGACTCCCCCCGTGACGTCTAAGAGGGGCGCGCTTGGGACATTTCGCGCTGCCACCTCGGGTCCTGATGTGTGGGGGGCGACGGACGTCCCCAAGTCCGTTGCCCCTGGATATCCGTCGCCCCTGGAGGGTGTCCTAACTACCCCAACGGTCATCACTTCTACGGCTACTGGACTTCTACTCAAACATATTCTGGGTTGTGTTTAGAGATTTTAGCTCCTATCGTAAGTCGTGCAGTGATTCAGCAATTATGACGATGTCATCTGCAAATGTCAAGTGTCAGATGTACTCACTTTTTAGGTAATTAGTATTTTTTTTTTTTTTTTTTTTTAAACGTTGCCCCAGGAATTTCTCCTGTATCGTGGGTGCGTTTACAAACATTTAAACTCACATACACAAACAGCCAGACCCGGAACAACTACCTGTAGGTCATACAAATATTTGTTCCGTGCGGGGATCGAACCCACAACACGCGGCGCAGCAGCCGATGGCTCAACCACTGCGCCAACCGTGTCGTCCTAAATGTGTCTTGACACACTTCTCGACGCAGTAGGATATTCAGTATGCTCTGGTCGTGAGTTTGGACGGTTTTTATAAACACATCGTCTGTCGACTTGGCATGACATGACAATGACATGGCATGACACTGTCGATGATTATACTTATCCGAATTCTGCTGTCCCGTGGCATTAAAAATAAAAATAGTTTAACAGTTGACGGGACGGTTGGCGCAGTGGCTGTGCGATTGACTGCCGCGCCGCGTGTCGTGGGTTCGATTTCCGCACGGAACAAATATTTGTATGGCCTGCAGGTAGTTGTTCCGGGTCTGGCTGTTTGTGTATGTGAGTTTAAATGTTTGTAAACGCACCCACGACACAAGAGAAATTACTAGGGCGGGGCAAAGTTTAAAAAAAAAAAAGTTATTTTACTGCAATATTGCTAAGTAATTGTTATTATTATATAGAACTGCTTCAAATTGGGATCATAGCGATAATGAGCAGATGTTCTGTATGATCTTTGTTTCCGGCATGAGACGCGGGGTTGCGGACCGGGTGTGCTGAGCTGTCTACCGACGGTGCAGTCATCGGGATATCCCAGGACACGGCCGTGTTAATAGCACGGGTAACTAGATATAGTTCGTATGTGGTGGTATAGTGGTGCTACATTAATATTAGATTAAAACGCTTAGTTAAATTTACTTACATAAACATGATCATAATACTCATAAGAATGAGGTTCATATACCTATATAACGCGCGCTCAGTATAAAAATAGTAGATTAAGAATCAAAGGAATGAAGCAGTTTCTTTGTTTTCTGGCTCGTGAAATACAGGTAGGTAACCTAGCTCTAGAGCCAGTGTCTTAAATTTTCTTTAACCTGTTAAGGGGCACAAAATAATTTATTATTTATGTCACGGGTCCCATGTTGAATCCTGAGCGTAACAAAGAATCCCGAATGCAGCGAGGGATTAAAACTAGCCTAATATAAAAACACCTTTATCCCCAAGGAGTCTCTACTTTTCAGACCTTATGTGTGATGATAAAAATCAATTCGATTTTCAAATGAGATTTTCGTCGTTTAGTTCCAAATTCAAAACACATTTTGTCGTTCCTATCCCTCGTTCCTATTGTTATACCGACTTCTAACTGAATTAAAAACAATAAACATTGTGGATACGTAATATTTTCTGATGTTTTGTTTATAAATAATAGTTAGTAATGTGAAAGGTCATCAAAGTTATCTAAAGTTCCTTACTGATACTTATAATCTTGTTTCGTAACGTCATTGAATTATTATCTTAATATCTAGTATTATATAGCTGTTGTCGAGTGAGGATTGAAGGTTTTGTGTCAAAATGTTACAATTTAGTGATGCCCTTAGTAAATGCCTAGTAATGCCTAGTAATTCTTAGTAAAGTTTATTTTGATTAAGATAGCTTGCGGGAACAGCTTCGCGGCGTGGCTTAATCCCACCTGCAGTTTGACCACCGTAGGTAGAAACAAAAGAAATGATAGACAACTTACGTATTATTTTCTTTCAAATGAATGTTACTTTATCTTCGAAGAGTGTCGACATTTTATATTATTATAAAAACATGAACACATTATTCCTAACTCCTAACCGTTGCCCGAAACCTTTAAAGTCACTTCTAACATCTAAAAAATAGATCACCCTGTGAACGCGTTCGCTGTTAAAAAGGTTAAAATAAACACGTAATGTACACGAAATACCTGAATTTAAAGTTTATTGGCCACTTACAGGAAACACCTGCGAACATTCTGGTGTATTTTCAAAGAATAAGATTATTATAGTATAAAATCTAAGTTGAACGATATTATTGACGTAATAACGTGTAAAGCAGTAGCAAAGATGATGATAATAATCAGTGTCGATTGTTATAATGATAGGACTGTTATTTTATTTGTGAACAAGAAATCTGTGATAACATCTCTTGTGGACCTATCTTTATACAAGATTGAAGATGGCTATCAGTTTTGCACGCGTTCATAAAGACTTGCGGTTTGGGTGAAAAATATGTAGAATCTATTCCGTATTAATACTAACAACGAGTACCACTGGTATTTGTTTCAACTCATATTTAATTTATATGCCAAACAGATACCATTGTTTAAAACTAATTTTGTTAGTTGTTCGTATTAGAACGAAATAAAAATAAGAGGTACCTACCTACATATTAATAACGTCTTAATTATCTGTTTTATACCTTTAGTTTGTAATTTTTCTTTACTAAGATAAATTAAACCAAAGTATTTACTAACACTATCATTACAATTTCTTTTTTTTCCAGTTTTTGTTTTATAATTTGAACTTCATCTGTGGTAATTAAAATTTTTTTCTTTCTTTCTTGCCCACCGGTTTACCAATTCTAAAGCTTATGAATTTACTACGTACAATTCTAATAGCCTACTGACAACGACATAAGGATCAAAATGCAGAACACGTGAGTCACATTGAAAAACGAATTACCTATCTTAGACACATTGTCTCCCATCCATTCATGACATTCTCAAAGAGATACTTAAGTAATCAAGCAATGAAATACCTTTGCTCATCCTGGAACGGATATAAGTTGCATGATGGCACTTACTTTCATATATTTTAAACGCTGTCGGCAAAGGTACTGCGAGTGGGCGGCGCGGGCGCATGTCTCGAGAAAATTGTCATTTTCCTGCCGGCAGGTGGCGTACGTTGCAAATTTTCTACATCTAATGAGCACCTGCCCACTTTATTACAACATAAGGCCCAAGTACTGATTTAACAACAGTTTTTGCATCATAATAACATTGAGGATTTCCTGCCGTAGACAAAGTTAATGACTTGCGTATACGCATAAGATTAAATTTATTAATATTGCTATTTGTACCGTATTAGTCGTGATTTGTGTTTTATCCATTTATCAATACTATGTTATCAGCTGGTGATGTGATTATTATTTGCGTTGTAATTACCACGATGACGGTACAAACCAGTTCGTTACAATATCAGTTTTAATTATTCTAATGATAAAAATACGTGCGTAACTCTTTAAATTAATTAATAGACCTACTCGTAACTTACTGGTTAAAGTTTTTTTTAATGCACAGATTAAAAACTTAGATATCAAATCAGTTTCGAGGGACACATAGGTACCTAACAGTTCATTTAAAGCTAAAGATTATTTATTCTGTGGCCAAAGCCCGATCGGCAAGCCATTGAAAACATTCTAAATTCAAAAGTGACACGTGTATCCTATGTGTTATTACGTTACATTTAATGAACGGCGTATGATTGTGATTGGAGGAGTGAGGCAGGTGGCCGGCGAGGCCTCCACATTTCCTATTAGAATCGTGTTAGAGACTCCATTCCGTAATTATTGGACGGCAGGTGGCTCGACGTACTTTCTTATCTGCTAGCTGGGAGATAACGGATACCCATATATTTTTGTTTCGCCGTAATTTACTATCTGTTCTGCGCTTAAATGATTTCTTGTTCGTTTAGATAACGTTTTGAGTTATTGTTTTAGTTTTGAGGCCTATGTGTGTGTGGCGGTATTTTTTTTTACAAACGAATGCTTGAATCGACTGATATGATTATGATTGACAGACTATCTCATTCATATCTGTGATCTTAAGGAGATAAAGGACCTTCAGGCGTAGAATAAAACATGAAGATTACCTAATGTAGCTCCTGAAAATCCAGAAGAAGAGACAGGTTAGAAACTACTTAGTAAATATAAAAAAAACTGTTTAACTAGTACACGTAGTAGTTGTAGTTTTACAGTACAGTTACTGTAGAAATAAAATTATTTTACTATGATGTTAAATTGAAATAATATTTCTTTTCCAGTTGTTAATAGTTAGCTAGTTAGTTTTTGGTAGTTGATGTTGTTAGTTGTTGCTTGTTGATATGCATGTTGTAGTCTCCTGAATGTAAAAGAGTAAGTTTTCGTTATTTTGGTGACCATTTTCTATTTGTCATGAATTGTGTATATTCTTTATTGGAGATCCTAAATAAATTATACATACATAACATCGCGCCTGTAATCCCCGAAGAGTTAGGCAGAGGCGTACCTATAGTACCTACACCCACATTACGCCAGCTATGTTTAAGTCATGTAATAGGGGGCGAGCCTATTACCATCAACCGGGGACAAGTCCAGACTACTGAGAAATTCCAGATGGGAAATCCTAATATCACTTTGTCCAACCCGAGAATCGAACCCAGGACCTCGTGTTCAGCAGTAGCGCTTCCAACCACCAACACAAAACGAAATATGGAATATTTAAAACTCGCAGCTAAACTTAGCTACTCATCCTTCTTCACGAGATTTATCATAAAAAGTGCCTTTGAAGTAGAATGCTGCAGAATGTAGCGCGACGTATATATTTGCTCGGCGTTGGCGCAGCATACTTACAATTTTGTAAACGATTTTAGTCTAAAACCATTACCGTCTTATTACAAAACATGGCTTATCTTCAGACACAGGTTTAAACCATGTAGTTTTCGATTTCAAACTTTATTCCGACTGTGGTAAGGTTTTAAATGCAAATCGGACAAATTAGTACAGGTTTATTAGTATTACAAAACAACGTTTTTGGCAGGGTTTAAAACTTTAAACCATAGTGACAGTTTTTGTTATATTAATGTAACTATGATTGAACTACAGTAAGACTTTTATGCCAGACTGACATCTTAGTCCGGTATTAAGTTGTCAGTTTTGAACTTAGAACGTTACCGTGTTCGTAATCGAATAAAGAATATAGAAAATAGAATAAAGAATAAAGTTAAATTAGTTTTCGAATAAAGTTCGAAATTTATAAATGTTTCTATAACCCATGGAACCATTTTTTAATTCTGGGTCTAAAATTGAAACCTGTTTTGTAATAAGATGGGTTTAGTTTGTAACGAAGAACCCCTTTTTATATCAATGTCATGAAAATCAATTTTCAATGGACATAAACCCAGTCTACAAAGTTATAAAAGTCAAACAAAGTATGAAAAGTAAGAAAACGCTTGAAAAAACTAATAACTACATGAAGGCATTGAATTTACCATCAAAACGCCCATACTATTCACAATCACAAATTCAAAAGGTATATATCTCATTATAACTTAGTTGGTAACTCAAGTCTCTATATTTAATAGACGTCAGATCGCTGCGCCCGCGCAGCGCAGGTGTTAGATGTAACACTTGAGTTGACTGCTCGAGAAGATTGCGGCTTGATGCAGCACACTTGATGTTGTGTTGCCTAACAAACCATAATACGGGGCAGCTAGACAAATATTTTTAGGAATTTGTTTATGAGTTTGTTATAGGGTTCAATGACTGGCAAAAAACGTACGAAAGGTTACTGTGAATGTACGAAACGCAGTACGCGCTGTAGCGCCTTCCGTATTTTACCACGTCACCAGTGAATCTTCTAAGGTCTTCATGAGCAAAATTTTGATGATTTTGTAAATTTATTAAATTGTAAAAATCATAATAAACGCCTGTATTCTCCGAAGGGTTAGGCACGGGAGTAACTTTAGTACACCCACAATTCACCAGTTATGTTTAGGTCCCAAGTATTAGAAGAAGGGGTACCTCCATTCTAATAACAAGACCTTTAAAACGTATTTTAGTATTGTAAGCGTAGTTTGCAGTAGTGCAAGCAAATATAGAACTAAAGGTCCTCGACCTTATCATTTTTTGACAGAACTTTCGCGGAATATTCTAACCACACCTTTTTCTCTGAGAGAGTTTTTGCACCTCAGCTTAGATGCTGCACCTACGAGACATAGGAACTTGAAGCGTATCAAATACCAGTACATAGTAATATGATTGGTAGCGTGAAGCCTGTAGCTAACACGGTTCTAACACCTGGTGTCAGCTGGCGTAGCTTTTTAATCTTGTTACTCACTCACTATACCTTATATGCGTCCGTCTTGAATTACGCTATTATACCCGTTGTAGACTTGGTAGCTACGAGAAGTGGCTTTTAACTAAAAAAACTATTATTTTTTAGAGAGGCATCTTTTGCAGCTAAATCTTTTTGGATTAACGACTGGCACCTTGATTTTCAACAGAGTGTCGAAACCAACGGTACTAAAGTCTACACAGTTTCTGTCAAAAGACGTGTCCTATGTCTACTGCTGGATGTCGGCCTGCCCCAATGATTGATCCATGCTCTGGTAAGCACTGGTAAAGAGCAGTTTAAATTTTTTGACATATTACGTGAGTATTGCAACATCACGACCTCGACTCGGTGAGATCTCTATCTGCAATGTTTCAGGTGTCGCCTGCAAATCTGATAAGAATAAGATATTATATTTCGATAAAAGTGTTCAAATATATTTTATCTGAAACATTATTGCGTTGAAGTTTATTTTATTTTTAACATGGTGTTAAATTACTATCTGTACTGATATGGTACTTAAAATAATTACAAATCTAATAATTTGGTGGTCCCAATGAATAGATTTGTATTTTAAGTAGAATCTTGCAGGAATAAATGAGCGTAACAATGGATCAATAATAATTAATAGATATTTTGTTGATTTTCCGAGATGGTCCCTTGAAACACGCCTGCTGTTACCCAGTTCTTAGATCCTTTGAATATGTTGCCTTGTCTAGATCTTAACATGCGTATGGTCGGTCATAGTCCTGCGGTTAATGGACGTGATTTGAGCGCTCTAACGCTGCGGGCATAGAGCATAGAGCGGTGTGCGAGTACGTACGTGAAACACGCCCGTCCTGTCACCTGCCCCTGCATTCCAAGCACTGATTACACCGCGCACCTGTACGAACGTACTGCCGTCTAATGCCTGTATAGTATAGTGTTTACTTTGAATTTTATCACAGGAAAAGGATCATACATGTGTTCCTTTTGAGTAGAGATAAAATTCATTTTCGTATCCACTTTTTTTCTTTTAAATTTTGGATGTGATAAATTTGTCTTCTTCTTCTTTTAGACAAGAATATGTTTTGAATGTCTGTTTTTTTTTTTCAAATTATTTTATTCATGAGAATATTGGTCGTCTTGACCAGGTAATAAACTATCGGCTAATATGTTAAATGTGTTCTTAGTTCTGTTACGGAATGTAATGCAGCTATAATGTTTCTCGATTAGGTGCAACTTACGAGTCGGTGCGTGTGATTGGGGATTATCCCGGATTATTTTAATTACATTTTACGTGAGAAGATTTTTAAAATATGCATACTTAGCACCTACGTGCGGTGCATATATCTTATAGATCAGTTGCAAGCGAGGTTGACCAATGATGCATTATTTATCGATATTAAAGTGTTTGATTATTTATTTATCGATATTTTAACTAGCATTTTTTTCCGTGAATTGCGAAACATTCAAACGAATGTAAACGCATAAGTTCATGGACACTCCTCATCATGGACCTTTACATATCCTAAAGATAGAATAGGGAGTGCCTCTTATCGTGATCCGAGCGATTTAAACAGTCATATTTGCATTCAAGCCATATCTACTGAGTCAATATTTGCGTCATTGAATGTAAATGTAATGATTTACCATCATCATGTTTGCCTTATCTGAGGATGCCAACGATTACCCTATATTTCTGTTACCATTCCAATATTCAAAAATAGAATATTAATCATGCAAATATTTTGCGTTTACGTCATCATAGGTGCTTTGAATAGGTAGGTGCAACAGTTAATAGTAGACGCAATTACTTGTCGTAGATAAGTGTCGGGTAGGTAGCAACGCGACACTGCCACATCCTGGCTTCGGCCTGCGCAAGCGCCGCGCACTGAATCTAATTAGTCGTTAATACGCACCGATCTACATAGAGTTGCATTTATGCATTGCAAAAGAATATCAATCACATTATCCTCATTTATGGTATGTGGTGGGGTTAAATATTTATGACTTGATTGAAATGCTTGTAAGGATCTAAGTAACGAGGCCGCATATGTAAGTAGTTTTTTCAATATTTCCTCAGCGTCGCCATTATCTTGATGCGAGTGTCAAAATAATGTAATATATGCTTGTTATCGATATAGAAAGGTTTTCTTTCGCTTTTCAGGCCGTGTAAAGATAATAAAAAACTGATAACCGTATAGGGAATATCTAACTACAGTAGCTAGAGTGTAGTTCTTCTTGATCTTACAATATGTTACAGTGAGCATTCTTAAATAAAAGTCACGTGCCCTTAATTTCTATGTGTACATACTAAATCAGTGTAATTTACAGCTCTGTATAGTTCTTCATATCTAAATCTTAGCTAATGGCTGAGCTGCCGGCGATTATTATAGCTTCATTTGAATATTATCGTTATGGTGGCAACACTGGCAACTGGCAAACTGGCAGGAATGTTCATGGCTCGCTGGTTTGCCTACGAGTGCACCTTATGTATGTATCTTTGATTGAGACACGAGGGGACTGGATCGTGAGGAAATAACATTTCATCTATGTAAGGCGTGGGTGGACTGCTTTTCATTGAACTGTACAAACTTCAGTTGTACAGCTGCTAGGTATGTAAGTATCGGTATATCTCTTATATCGTTAATGGTTAGGTAGAATAGTTCATAAAGATACATTTCGATTGCCTTGACGAAATCGATTAGAAACTTTTTGAATAACATACAACAATACTAAGAGTTTATAAAAATAAATTTCGCGGGCAGCCCTGTTTTTTTTTCTTCTATGCCTGAAACTTACTGCGGCACATTGGGACACAGCAGTGTTACCAATGATAAAACTAATTACACTTGAAAAGAAAAAATAAAATAAATAATCACAGGGCATCGAAAAATTCATCCGCAAAGTGCTACCTGTTTTTAATAGGAAGCACAATTGGTATTAGTGTTTTCTTCAGACGAACTCATAAATAGTGTCTGTAGTCTGTAAATAATTTTTAAATTGCTTATCTCATAGTCTGAAATATGTTAACTTAGATTTTTCATCAGGTTCAATACATGCTACAGCTTACATTAGTGAGTTTAAATTCAGTTTCTAATAGTCTATTAAAGATTCATGCACAATAAAATATTCTACGATCATAAATTTTAATTTAGTCCTTTACAGGTGAGAGAAAATCATAGTATATTAGTCATATTACATATATATTGACGTAGAAACCATAAATAGACGAGAGAGAGAGTTGTAACCCAGTTTACCTAGGTTTGAAGACGGTTGGCGCAGTGGTTGAGCCATCGGCTGCTGCGCCGCGTGTTGTGGGTTCGATCCCCGCACGGAATAAATATTTGTATGACCTACAGGTAGTTGTTCCGGGTCTGGCTGTTTGTGTATGTGGGTTTAAATGTTTGTAAACGCACCCACGATACAGGAGAAATTCCTATTGTGGGGCAACGTTTTTATCAAAAACGAAACGAAAACGAAACAATATAAATATAGATTTAATTATTTGTTCGTTGGTGAGTAAGCGCATCAATTGCGAATCGCTATTAGGCGTTTTTTTCAAAGTTGGTAACACAACGATAAGCCTTTCTGGAGAAAAGAGAGAAACAAAAAAGTTGGCCGGCGATTTTGGAAAAGTTCTCGGAAAAATTAAAAAGATTCCCGGAAAAAAATGAAAAGAAGAAAAAAAGTGCGGAAAATTAGAAACGCTGAAAGTACTTCTTTTATGGGAGTTTAATCTGAAACGTAATTTGGACAGAACGCCTGTTCGGTCACCTAAGTTGCGAAAATGTAATCCTTTAAGTACATATCGGAGAAAATTTAATTACTTAGTGATTTATTCGACGTATATATACCACCAATAAATTGGACAGAGTTGTAACCAAGTTTACTTTACCAAGATATACCTAGTCCTGCCATAAATATTGTCACGAAGAAAAAAAAAATGTTTTTTATTGCAAATAATATTTATTACTTTTACAGTGTGCTAGTTTAATACATAAATTAATATAAAACAATTTAAAACATGAGAAGCTTATTCGAAATGGTCTCCATTGGCTGCAATACAGTACTTTAAACGTTGAGGCCAGTTATCAATAGAAGCACGCACTCTTTCCAAGGGAAAGTTCTTCACTGCCAATCGTATTGATTGTTTTAGGGACTCCAAATTATCATGGCGTTTAGAGCAAGCCATACTCTCTAAAACTGACCATAAATCATAATCCAACGGATAAAGATCGGGACTATACGACGGCCAGTCTTCAGCTCTGATGAAGTCCGAAACGTTCACTTCCAACCAAAACTGCGTGGACCGAGCTTTACGACCTGGCGCCGAGTCTTGTTGGATGGACCATACTTGGTTTATTGAAGATGGTGTTGTTAAGGGGCTTAACTACCTTCTCAAGAATGGTGTCTTGATACACTTGTGCCGATGTTTTGATAGCTTTTTCACAAAAAAATGGCTCAGTCACTCCTTCATAGCTAACACCCTACCAAACCATCACTGAAGTCGGATAATACCCACGTTGCAATCTGTCGACTAATTGAGAAGCTTCCTTAGAGCTTTGAGCATAAATAAGGTTATTTTGTTTGTTAAAATGTTGCTCAAGTGTAAAGATTTTCTCATCCGTAAACCAAATTTTTCTGTGATCTCCCTTTGCGTACCGATTCAGTAGTTGTTTCGTTTTTACCACCCTATTCTTTTTTAAATTATCAGTTATTAAATGACCATTGCGTGTCTTATAGGCTGCAAGTCCGAAGTCATCTTTTAAGATACGCGACATGGCTCTGGGTGCTATCTTCATCTCCCGAGATAAAATCTTTTGCTTTCAGACAGGATTTCTTCGAATTCTTTCCCTTACTGCTTTGACCACCTATTTCGTACGAACACTACGTGGACGGCCAGATGTTTTTCTGTCACAGACAGAGGAGGTCTCATTGTACCTATTAATAGCCCGGTACTCAAACATTTGACTAATACCAAGCGGATGGAGAGTTTTAAAAATTGCATTTGGCTCCATACCAACTTAGTGTAATTCAATCACGACACGATTCGGTTCTCTTTATCACCCCACTCCATTTTAATATCGCAAAATATTGTACAATGTATTGGCGCTAAAATTAGAAAACTCAATGAACAATCGTATAAAAATGACAGATTCCAAATTCAAATGTAATATTTTTCTTATTTTTAAATATAACAGTATTTATGGCCAGACTAAGTATAAACTATCTAAGTATAGATGACATTTCTGCATTCCATAAAATATATTCCCAGTAAACTTTAATTTAATCGATAATCGGATTAAGTCATCGATAATGTGTACCGGACACGATATCTATGTACATATTTATTTCGGGTATGTAAATCGAAATCAAACGCTATACGAACAGAGATTCAAATGTACTTATATCTTCAAAAGGAAGGGATATTTTACGCACAAAAATCGAAGGAGTCTCGTTGGTCTTGCGTTCGCAAGCGCTTGCAAGCACTACTGAGCTTCGATACCCAGTTCAGGCAATACGTTATTGAGTATTAGTAGAGTATTAGTTTATATTTGGAATTCCTCAGAAGTGGACTGGTGTTTGGATCTGTGCCCGTTTAATGTTAAAAATATATCTTAAGCTTTACGTCACATTAGAAGCGCATATCTCACCGCACCTTATTTTACCTAAACAAAAAAATGATGATCGAAAATGAGGCTGCTTAAATCTCTCTAAAATAGATTTTGTATGAGGCAAATTAAGCCCTTTAAATTTAATCCATATCTAGTATTAATCTCACTTTAATAATTTCTACATTATACGAGTATTTAGGCCCCTTTGCTTGGTTCTGTCCTCATCCGTCAACACAACTCACTATTAGCTGTAGTGAGTCCTAGCCGTCCTTCGAAGATCATCGCTCCAACTACCCCTAGTCTCACCTTCCGAAGCAATTGGATATGTTCAGTGTCTTGAGTTTGGACGGTTATAACCGCAGTTTAAATAGACGTGTCAGCACTTGGATGCATGCTCAGTCGACTGACCAAGTCTGAGTCTCTACTCCAAAACAGACTGGGGTTTTGATAGAGTCAAAAGTCACTATAGTCCACAGATGGAAGACAAGAGCGAATTTTACTCTTCCGACTTCTGCCGTTCAATGTTGCATTCAAAATATTTTGACAATTCTTTTACTTGCTATAAGTTCAGAAATTATATTTGAGTTATATTTAGAACTGTACCAAATTTCAAAAATTCCAAATCTACTTGGAAAGACCAAATTTTGATTTCAATTATGGCGTCGCTTAGTCGCAGTGTAGGCTATACAACTTCGTTTCTGAGAACGGTGGAGTCAAAGGGCGGGTTGCGAGCCGGCGCGAGCGCAGCCTCTCCGGATTATAACGCCGACATCCTTATATCTATGCCGACATCGCACGTAATAACTGCTGATTAAAGGCCAATTTGTGTAATGTTATTAGTGTGTAGACTAAATTATACATTAGCGGTAGATGTTTAATGTGCGGGGTTTCTTATTTGCTTTGTTTTTTGTTGGGAACTCTAATGATGTGTGAAAAAAGCTTATGATCGAAGCGGTCTACTCGAGGATTTTTGGCTTTTGGTAAAAACTTACAGCAATATTTAGATTGTTCACTAATACCCGTTTTCACTAGGCGACATCTAAATGCAATCTGATGTTTTGCATTGCATATGTTTGTGTCGTCCGGTGCTAGTAAAAAGGCTGGCAGAAGGCTGGGCAGACAGATGTCTCATAATTTTGGTTGAAATATGTACTAGTATGTACCTATGCACATTGCGTTCACGTAGATATTATTAAAGTAACGCATGAAAACAATAGGGTAGTGACCTTCACAATTCTAACTTAACAGATTACTCAAAAATACTGGACACGTATTTTTTCTTTGGTCACGTAAACCAAAAATGACGACGATAAAGTGCGTTAATATTGCGCGTGACGACACGCCGTGCCACTCTTTTAACGTAACAGTGACGTCACAAGCCCCTTCTCCTGTAGGTTGATGTGCTATATCACTTTTTATTTATTTGAGTAAGCAAAAAATACGTGTCCAAAATTTTTTGGTAATCTTACTGACTGACTAAATATACTTAATATATTTTACTTCGGATACGTCAATATTGTATGGGTTTGAGTGATACTTACATTAGTTGCATATCAGAATACCTACTAGAATTCCTCCGCAGTAAGAATGCCACACAAATGAATTCAGCTAACATGATTCAATCCGTATAATTCAAATAACTATTCACATGATTTTCACCGCTTTTACTCGCAGTAAAATAGCGATTTAATGATGTAAGATTGCTCTACACGTACAGTCGGGACCATAATTCAGTGAGCGCGTAAAATAAATTAAAATGTTATACGAGGTGCGGGCACAGTGTCATCTCCCACCTGCGACATGTAATTTGTCGTGTCGTTCCACAGATCCACACGCGATGCACTAACTGCCTTCCCTTTGAAATAAAGATGCTTCACTTTAAGAGGTACGAGGTATCGGTGATCTCGGATGTTTCGTTTTTCTTTCGGGTTTAAAAGCTTTGGAAATGCGCACTTAGTTTCGCGAAACGATTAAGATTGTGCTCTGGCTCGTTTGTCTTGCTTTAGACTTTTAAGCAGTGCTATAAATCGAGAATGTTACTTTCTTTATCTGGAGGAGTGGGGTAATTAAAATACTTTAGAGAAAAAAAAGCATTTCGGCTGTACGCTTAAGTTTGGTCTCTGGCAGATGGGGGAATAACTTACGGCATCATTCTCCAAGAGATGCAGGAATCATTTACAAAGTATAAACACCATACTTAGAGGAGCCGGTTAATCCGGTATCAGCGAGCATACGACTGGTTCCTAAGCCTAAGCAAAGCAGGCAATAGTCCACGGTCACAGGCAGGCTAAACGACAGGATGAAGAAAAAGATAAAACACCATGTTCAAAGGAATAAATACCAATGTCAAGCCGTTTATCTCCTATAATTAAACGCAGGGAAATGGGAAAAAACAATTTATGTATACAGGTATACGATCCATTATTAATTAAACAAATTAGTATTCCATGAGCGTTGTTTCCATTCACTCAAACGTTCTGAAAGCACTTAGCGCTCGGCTGTATGTGATCTGTTAACATTTGCATATTATTTGACTTGGACTTTACCAATTATTTGGATGTTAACTGTTGTCTTTCACATCTTCTGAATAGGTATCGTGGAATTCCTTGGTTTCTACATACTGCTTGCGACTTGACTGAGCATTCAAGCATTACCAGAATTAAATCATCAATCATCAGTATGTTTGAAAGTCCACCCAGTACATTGTATGTAGCTTTCTCGTTTTAAAACAGTTTTTAGAAAAACAATCGATACAAACACACAGCAAGTTTCTTTGTGTTAGAAAATATGTAGGTAATCTTTTTGTCAATATGCAGAAACTTTCACCACTCCTATATTTATTCTTAAGTCCTATATTAATACTTTAAGCACACAAATGCACAGAGGCGGACTTAATGCCATAGGCATTTTCTACCAGTCAACCTTTGGGTGATGCAGAGACAAATATACTGAGGACCTATAGCATATACTGAGGTACATATCGGCACCCCACAGGTTCATAACAAAATTCGTGCAGACTCCTAATTTAATGACGAAAGGGCATATTTTAACGACGCCAGCCATTACCTCTCCGCGTGCAATCACACCTGTGCTGGAGTTATGGTTGTGCTCGATACATTCAGCTTGTGCTGAGTGTTGAGAGTATATGTAGGTATGTGAAAAAACTCGGGTATGAAAGATGTGTTTGTATGAGTTTTATAGGAGTTTAATCTTCACTGCATGGTCGCAACTAAATAGCTTTGAAATAAAAACCCTGTTTTGTTAAAGCTTCTTTTACAAGACGAGATCATCGATGTGTTACGTGGTCCTCCCATTGATTATAGCGATAAGCGAAAGAATCCAGCTATTTTTATTTATGGTAATCAATTGATAATTGATGAATTTTGCTCTCATATTGTAATATGTAATGTCATGAACAATGAAAATTTTTTTTTTTTTATTATTCATTTCATCCCAATACCTAGACATCCACACATTTTTACACTATAAAAACACCTTACACGGACGTGACAGTTCACAACCCCAGGTCAGGGTCAGGTCGAAAACCAGCGTCAGGTACTAGATGGCTCACTGTTTTGCTGACCCGGAACTTTTTAGCTAGCAAAACAATTATTTAGCATGTTTTTTCTTTTGTTTTGACAGCATTCTAAATATGAACTATTTCTTTCTTTCTTTTTGTTTATTTCCAGTATTTGCTGGTTATTCACTTTTGCTCAAGCTCGTGTCTAGAGCTCTATGTCTAGCAGGGAATTTCATCTTTGGGACACTATTATGGAAAATCAAAATCAACATCAAAATCAAAATTAATTTATTCAAATTAGGCTGAGAATCAGCACACTTTGAACATCAAAATTACATAAGATAGTCCCCCAAAACTCTCGCCCTTCACCATTTCCAAGTTGCATTCAAGCTACGAAACATCCTTCAAACCAACGGCCCATCGAGGCATAAGACCGTTTAATATAACTTAAATCGTGAGCAAGTTAAGCTGTTATCTATAATTTGTTGTTGTCAAAAAACCGATATAGGTGGTGATTACTTTCCCGTTCGCTTATCACATGAAACCCGGTTATTTAATGTTGTATCGGTGTTGATAAGCAACCTGTTCCTGTTGGGATAGCCAGGTAGATTTTGTGTTTGTAACTTAACATGTTACGGTTCCGTATCATCAGAATGGTAATTGTATGTTCGTCTGTCTGTCACCGCTGCATATTCCAGGAACTACTAATACTTCTTAAATTTACTGTAATAAAAAAATATACTTTACCAACCAAGGTATGGAACCCACGGTGGGCGAGTCGGACTTGCTCCTTGCCGGTTTTTAGCAAGCCTTTGAAAGCTCTCGTAGCTTACGGGGCTATGGAACGGGCTCCCTAAGCTATTGCACTTTCGAATGCGTAGGCATCTAGATTAATGTCCGTTCTCACAAACACTAGGCGATGCCTACCAAGCACCCAAAATCACAATGTTTTTAGTGTATGCAAAACAAAGCCTGAAAGTCTAGCAACCAGCCTCACCAAGGGGTATCGTGTTAACTGGGTTTTGGACCTCAAATTGGCGTCGTTCCATGTAAAATACTGGTATTCAGCTGCACCCTGTTAGACTGGAAGCCCACCCCAACATAGTTGGGAAAAGTCTAGGTAGATGATGATGACGTTGCATGTAACAGTGATCTTGTCACACTAAATGTAAAAGTATTTTAAAAGGAAATCATTCTAAACTGTTACTTTTTGATGTACAGAATGTGTTGATGACAACGATTATTTCCGATGATTATTTTAACACCCAAAATGTAACTTAGAGAAAGAATTTTATCGACATAAAATAAGTATTTGTGGTCCGTAACACCGTAAAGTGACTGGTTTTTATTAATAAGTAATGCATTGCTTTGTCATACTTAGCTGTTTTTTGCCATATACTTCAAGTAGGTAAATAAATATAAAAACTTGTACTACCACTAGCACCTACTAGGTATTTTCATTATTATCTGTCACATAGACACGGAATTACATACGTATAATATATCATATAGTTTGGCGCCACAACTATTTTGGTCAAAATTTTGGCAGTCGAGGACAGCGTTTGGGTTTTTCCACAAGTAGTGACTGGTTTGTGAGTGTGTGCAAAAACAACGCTCGGAATTCATCGCTAGAGGCTTCAAGTTCCGCGTCTGTTGTCCACTAGACTGTTTCTAAGTATCCTGATTTCTAAGGAATTTCCTGATGAACAGTTTTTGTCCTGCTGTTACACTATTGACGATATAGTACTTATTACTGTCTACCAATAATCATCTTGAAACAAAAGAAGTCAAAGAAATATCAAATCATAATCCTTTTTTCGCGAAATAGCTTTGTAAACTTTAACCGTCTTCGTTTAAAATTAAAAAAAGATGTCAACCATTCAAATTGCACCCCAATCGTTTAAATTACACGCTGTAACTGGCGTAGCACATTAACAGCCACTCGAATTACCGTAATAATTCGACATCCGGATCCCGAATTCGGTCTCACAATAGCTGGCAACACTACCGGCGGAGCCCGCGACTTGCCGGCCGGCGCTGGAATGCAGCTAGCCTGCATTAATTCACCCATGATTTATGTGGACCCGGCCTTATCCACTATTTACTCAGACAAAACGCTCCGCTATCGACGGCTTTATTTATATTGCAAATTAAATACCTAATGGCTGTTTCGCATTCCATTCTTTTATTGTGTTTCAGGTTTGTTTTATGAGTTTGAGATTAAATTGTTTGGTGTTTCATTCATTTAGATATTCATTTGGGTAGTAACTGAGTTATATTACCTACATATAGTCTGTTCACTTACAATATATGGCACCTAAATCACTGCCTAAATATTACTGCTCTGTTGAGAGAAGTATCGGCGTTGAGAGAAGTATACAAAACCAGTGCACTTCTATTTAAGCGTTCATTTAAGTGCCGACTACTATTAGTAAAAACTGGCATAAGTATTTGTCACATCATAATGTTGCTGACTTTTTATTTACTTACTTAACTTGTTTGTTAAAAACTCCTTAGCAATCTGTCAACAAAATAGAATTCGTATCTACCATTAAACACTGTTGTTAGGTCATCGCTTTTTATTAGGTTTGTACTTTATGATAAGGTGACAGCAAACAGAATTTAAACCAAAATACCGTTATTTAATAATTGGATGATACTGTTTTACTAATTAAATACTAGATTTAATTAATTCGATTATACACTAAGCGCCTGTAACAAAACTCTGAGCAATTACCATCGTTTGCATAAGATTCGGTTGCCGATGTCGATAATTTTACAATAACTTAAATTGATAGCAATCTCATGTGTAACAAAGTTTTCGCTATTTTTCTTGAAAATTAATGATTTAATCATGATGGAAATGCAAAGTAAGAAGACAAGTAAAATTATTTTATCGTATTCGACCGTTTTAGCTTTCTGCACACATTCTTCTTAATTTGAACTTTAAGTGTGTCAAATCCCAAACTCGTCCGTACGCGATAAGCTTAAAAAGGGGTACAAATTTTTCTTTTCATGTTCAATAATAAATAGATAATAAACTATGGCCTTTAAGGAGTTAAGTACATAGAATCCTATAAGTGAATAACTTTACTAATTAGTTTTTTGTCTAAGATTTATATTTATTTCAAAACTAAATTATTTTAACTTGCAAAAACTAATACTAACTTACACAATGGTTGTCTAAACGAAATGTATGTATTGGCGCGTCGGTCAACGCAAGCAAATTAATAAATGAATACCATATCCGAGAGCAGTAGCCGCGGCGACGACCAGGCGGCCGCACACCTGCGTCTGCGCATCTCAACCAACACAACCGAATACACACCTTATACCAGCTACACAAGTTTGAAAATCCTATGAGACCACTCAAATCCCTCATTACGAATCACGGATGTAACAAACAAACTATACAAAACACTGTAGTCTCTACCTTTACAGCAAAGTTGGATTTTACGGTCAATGCATGACTATAAAGATTCCTTTGCTGGAGAAATATGGTCATTTTTTATTTAAAGTAAAAGTTAACGAGAACCCTTCCAACTTAAACAAAGGAGGCCTTATTATTTTTGAGGCCTTATTAACTTACAAACGCAAGTATGGTCGATCTGTATCACATAATAAGTTTGTGTTATACTGGTACGAAAATAGAATTCGTACTTTGAAATTCTTACCAAACACAACAACTTTTTTGTTGAGGAAATTAGTGTTGGGAGTAGTAACTAGATGGCGCTGTCAGTTGGATCGCTGCGCTCCAAGTTATTATATTGAGTTTCTTTATGAACTTAGCTGTTAAATACTGAAATAATCAATTTTCAGAATGCTTACGCATAAACGCATTTTTTTTTAAATATTTTTTTAAATGTTAACGACGCGATTATAGTGCTATTAAGAAAAGTCCTGAATCGCGATATCAAAGTTTTCTTTCAACCAATCATCTGTTCTAAAATTCGTGTAAAGTACTGAGGGTTCCGATCAGTTCAATCATCGGGGTTACATACAGAGTTCGTGTAACTCATATCACCCTGTGGAAAGTCCCCGGAGATAGGGCGGAAAGCGCCACACTGTGAAGGTGTAGGCCGGGTCGGCTTTGTAGGGGAGGTAACCTGTGCGCAGCCGTACTCGTAGCGTTGCTCAGAGCAAAGAGAATATTGACAGGGCATCAGCCTAACCAAATGGGGCTTACTCGTTCTGGAACCTCCTTTTTTTATCTGCCCATAGAAAAAGCTATTTCATTAAATTACCGTTTATGTTCTGTAAATATAAAGATTTAATTAAATATGAACTGAAATTAACATTTTGATGAATTTTTGTGCCTAAGGAATCACAAAAGGCAAATAGTTCCACAAATAGAAGGAATTGATATGAATTAATAATACCTTCTTTCTTTCATAGATTGAAATTAATTTGCGTAATAAAATATTATTACCATAATTAGGTGCAAATTAATTTATAAATAGAAATACTTAAGTAAGTAATTTCATATAAATATAAAAATGCCTCCAGAGAGATTTGAACTCTCGACCCCTGGTTTACAAGACCAGTGCTCTAACCCCTGAGCTATGGAGGCTACGGCGAGGATCTTGAAATTTGCGTTTGGGTTCAGACTGGCTTGGCGGGTACAGTTGTGTACACAAAGCATGCGTGTTTGAAGTTCTTATTAATGACAAAAGGATGATCTATTGTTACTGGCAGTTGTCTAATTGTATCTTTAACTGTAACTACAACTTTTATAATTATAGTGCTATTGGTTTGCTCTCTCCCACTGGAACATGAAGGCATTAATAGTAATACATCATAATTAGTATGTAAATATTTTGACATTATTATTTCCTTTATTTTTTCAACTTACTAACTATATTTTTAAACATAGTTTTAAACAAACTTTAAAAACAAATTAAAAAAAAAGACAGGTACAACAGGAACAGGGTCCAAGGTACCGGCATCGGGAACAGGGTCTAAGATACCGGCGGTTAATTTTTATTACTAACAGGACTAATTTTTACGTTTGCTTACTTTTTCTTATAAAAATCAGATAAGTACGTAGATGACTATCATTATTTGTAATGATTAGCTCCAGTCAGTAATTTAAAAATAAGTAATTTCCTTGAATAATTTAATAATGATAAGTTGCCGGTGACGTAGAATTGACATTCAAATTGTTGCCAACATAACGCGCTTACGCATACCGTTGACGATACAAATCTATTTGTTATACAAATCTCCTTACAGCAAACCTCTCGATATTAAATAAGTATATTTACATTAGAATTTAGCATTCAGGGTTATCAAGCAATCTTTATACCAATATCAGCATAAAGGTTAAGGCAGGGGCAGAGTTATTAACAGTAATTTGAAATAACGTCGTCCTGGACCACAGAGTCTAATAAAGTATTAGAGTTTAAAGCCTGGTTGCACAATTTGATGTTACTTATCTGCGATTAATTATAAAATAGGACGATTAGTCGTCGATTGTATATAGGTCTGTTTAGACGTGTATCGAGCAAAATTTAATCGAATGATTAGAATCTGTCTCTTTATCAGGAAACACTTATTGGCGATTTCCGGACACATTTACGTTAGCCACTATGTCATTTCCTGACAGAAAACGCTAAACTAATTACCAGTTAACATAATATAAAGAAGGTACTTATCTATTTTTAATATTCTTTTTTGAAGAAAAATTAATTCCCTTGAAGAGGCTGGTCCTTATTTAAATATCAATCATTTTGGTTAAGTACCTCGACTTACCCGCATCACGTCGTAGGCAAATGCGCAATACCTACAGCGTCGTTCCACTGAATTAAGTTGCCAAACTTTAAGAAGTTAATTAACACTTCCTGTCTACTGTCACACTACCAAAGGATGTTTTGCAAAAAAGCCAACAGAACTGTGTTAAATCCGTTCAGGTGAGGTTTGAGTTGAACACATGTCAGCTTGTCAGCGATGCCTTGGCATTCAGCAGATCGCCAGATGTCGAGCGGATCTGCGGACACGGGCCAAATGCGGTGAACTGGAGCAAGCGACGCCAAGCTGAGATAAAACCACTTTGCATACTGCTACCTAAAACGGCAATCACTGGCAACGTCCACTACTAGTGGTAAATTTGTGAAATAGAAAAAGAAAAAAAGTTTGACATAGGTAATGAAATTTCGGTATGAAATAGGGAAAGAAAAAAATGTAGGTCTTGACGGCTTGGTTTAATTGTTCTAGTAACAAGCAATTTACAAAAGATAATGTAAATACTTATACGCTATTGATTAGGTGCATAGATTTCATCTTAGTTGATATAAATTGCAACAGAAATAAAAAAGGCGAAATAAAAAATAAAAAAACTATAGCCTTATAAATATGTAATTACAAATTTCTACGCAAGCATATCGTTTGAAACTGACAGAGATTGTTCTTCAAGTTGTGTCACTCCTTCCGCAGGTATCTGTGATGGTTTGACGGCAGGCGGCATCATTTGTATGCAGGCTGCGCACTGCTGACGTCATTCAGAGAGGAGATATCGTGTAATCTGCTATTAATACCCTATACATTACGGAAACAGACCTCATCTACATCAATCCTATCGAAGAAATGTGAAAGGTTGATACAATTTAAATATAACTGTGTGAAAACCCCTTAATAATATCAAGTTAAACAGATAAAACTCACGTTACTCGTGGTAGTTCAAAAATCTAGTCAACCATCAACAGACAGGGAAATCAGATTAAAACCATTAGTTGACTTTACATTAATCTCGCCTTACTTGGATAGCAGCAAATCACTGATTAGCCGTTCTTTTCAATATACAAAAGATTATAGAGCGCTATCAACATCTGTGGTCCTGAAGCAAGACTATTATATTGATTATTGCTACGACCATACAAGGGAATAAGTAATGTCGGACAGTTTATCATTTGTCAAGCTACGAGCTGGTGTAATAATGTATGGAGCTAGTTTACCGACACGACGAAAACAAAAGTAATGAACGGTTGTGGTTCTGAAATATCGATGATATTGACTTCGTCATCGATCAAGTTTGAGAGGTTATCAGTTTTATTCAATCCGATGTTTAAAATGGCCGTGTACTTACAAACAAGGATGTGTAAGTGTATGTATTTGCTACTCATGCCTCGCTGGTCTAGTGGTTCTGCAACCACTAGACCAAAGACTAGACCACTAGACCAACGATATGCTCAGCAGTGCCTGCGCACTGCTGAGCATATAGTTGCAGTGTTATTGGGTTTCTGAGGTTGGGTAACGCTTGCTGTCTCAGGTTCTCTGAAATGGTTCTAGAATTAACGACCACATCTGCCTAGCCTTTGCCCAACCATATTGGGGTTGGCTTCCAGTCTAATAGATGCAGCTGAATACCAGTATTTTACATGGAGCGACTGCCTATCTGACCTTCACGAGCCAGTTACTTGGCAACACGATACCCCTTGGTATCAGACCTTCGAACTTTGTATATGTAATGACCGTGTTTGCTAATACTAGACGACATCCCAATGGCCGCGTTGTTGGATTTAGTGTTCCGCGCGGATTCTTGATAGTCCAACAGTCCCATAATATTTAAACATTCATTTAAATGTCAAAAGTAGTGTCAGTTAAAACGGGTATAAATAAAAGTAGCTGTAGATTTCCTATCTGCAAGAAATACTGAACTCAGTGTCATCTACCTGATGATTGTTGGGAAGATATAATTTGACGTAAATAAAGTTTATTTCAAAATTATGTCACCAGAAAAACATTTGGGATTACGTATCCATTGTATAAACTCTGATTTTTACAAATACCTGTCAAACAAGGGGTAACCAATTATTGCAGGTGTCCGTCCGCACATGAATGTGAATGTACAAAAAAGTATTGAGCCCAAGCATATTACCACAATGTTACGGTAAATCGCGTGCACCGATGCTGCGCGGGCGCCGCTACTAGCATCTATTAATTGCTAAATTGTTCCCATCTTTCACTATCCCATCTTAATTATCATACCCACTGAAATGATGCGTGTAATTGCAAATTGCCAATAAAATACAAGAAACTCGTTTCAACGAAATAACATTTCTTGGTAACTTTGGTACGAGCAAGTGGTGAGAGGTCAAAGCTACTTCAGTAGTCGTTTAATACTTGGTTTTACCAAATTGGAAATCTGAATGTTATGTGTAACTCCTTTATTGAATTAATTTAACGTGAGAACTTGCAGCAACGCGCATAGAAATATTTATGTCCAATAATGTCTAAGCACCGTCAGCGGTACCTTTTTCATTTTATTATTTTGCCTCGATATAAAATCAATAATTCGTCATAAAACTCACTTACATGGTCAGACATCGATATGTTTAACTGCTTCGTTTAGTAAAACTTATCTAAACGTCAAATATTTACGTAAACCCCATAAAATTTTCAATTTAGTTTATTGCAGATTTACGGCGCCATCTAAGTATTTCTAAAACGTTATCTTTAACGACAATGGGGACCATCTAAAAAATATAAAAGTACCGTAAAGGGTTCATGGAAATTAGTGGCAAACGGAGCTTTCTCCGGTAAGATATGGCACAATGTTAATAAAACACCTATCGGGGAATTGCGTCGGTTCGGAAATTGGCCATCATTACGTTGCCCGCTTATGGCTGCGTCTGCGCCGGCGGCACGTCCACTGTACCGCAAACCAATAATTTACTATAACGCACCGGTAATGTGCTCGGTGCTCTTGATTTTTAGGGTTCAGTGGCCTGTACAATACTGTTTTTATCTCGAGTCTGTGCCTAAAGGCGGACACGCATCACGGTAGAAATTAAGTGAAGCATTCTGTGAAATCGAAGTATATACTTTGTACACTATAAATCAGGAAAATTGCAATTTCTTTAGTACTACTCAATTGTATCATAAACGGAACTCACATACGAATACGATTGAACTGTACTGTTCTCTCCCTCCGACCAGTTATTTCTACAGGTCGTTATTTAATTGGAGCGACTGGGTTTCTGAACTCCGCTAGGGTCCAGTTACGCGATTAACTGTAATGTCGATCTCCAATAACGTGAAATTGAAAGTTAATACCAGTAATAACTTTACATTAGCCAATATTATCTTTCATATTATTTTATATGCACTTTTGTGTGCGTTTTGACCTACTTATGTAGGTATAAAGTCTTTGTACTCGCGGCTACAGGTTACGTTTAGATGAGTCTAGTCTTATGTCCTACTTGCAAAATTATTTAGAAAGGACGTTATTCATCTGGAATTGATTCCGAGATTCGAGAGATCAATCTCTCGTAGGAAGGTTAACAGATTTCAAGTTATGTGCCTACAAGTGTCACTCGATGCCTATTCGATTATACTTCATTCTTCACATAAGTAGTCATTCATCATTATCATCGTTAATTTTTTTTTCCATTTTTTCTGGTTTGTTTTTCATATAGGTACTTTTTTTTTTCATTATGTAAAATAAAGAGTTTTATTTTACATAATTATTCTATTCTATTCAAACATTAGAAAAATATCATTACAACGCGTTAGTATTTCCATATCAGCGGATAATAATTTTTACTTAGTACTGTTGACGGCCAGCTATTTTGTATAGTAATCTGTGGATAACGTCTTGATTAGTATATTCGTTACTTTTATTATACGTCTTTATATTGTGTGCCTACTATGTAATATATATGTACTGCTTGTTATTCCTATAAAGAAAATACAAATAACATAAGCTCCGTTATTTCACGAGTAATACAAAGCAATGTATTCTATTTACTATTAGCAGATTAATTTGACACTGAAATTCAGTTATTTTAACAATGCAACACAATAATAGTTGGCAACACAATAATAAATGGGGTACTTATTTAACTCACTCAGCAGTCTTATGACCCCTTACTAATTAGACAAATAATAATAATTAGTTTTCCGAGTCGAATCTGGTAAAAAATGGTAGATATTATTTCAATTAAAATTGTGCTTGTACCAGTCTACTTTACTAGACACAGGAAATACCCTGTTTAATAAGGAAGCACTTAATAATGTTATTAAGTTGAAACATTCACTACTGCTATAGGTAGGTAGGCCTACCCGTTTTCATTATGACAGGAAACACCTAAATTTAGTTATGATAGCGTATTGTGAAGTTTCATAGAATGAAGGCCAGTTTAAACTGGTTTTGTAGGCTCTGTAGGAGATATACTCGTAAATATGAGTCAAAATTCACAACTGTTAAAATTTCATTGAACACTAGAGAAGAGAGAAACATCTTTAATGAACATTAGGTATTTTGCTAGGTAGGGGAAGGGCGTCATGTACCTATAGGTACACACATACATGACGCCCTTTTCTAAATAAGCGACAAACTACCTACTTAAACTACTTTGCCGTAACTATAAAGACATTTAACGTACGCTTACTATATTTATTGCTTCGATTCAATTTAGCACCCAAGTGTACTCGTATAGTGCATTTGTGCATTTTTTTTGTTCATATTTTGCTTTATTGTGCATTTTTTTTAAACAATAATGCACTAGTTTTCGTATCAATTCAAGACGACATTAAAGAGTGTGATAACGTAAATATGTTTAAATATAAGCTAAATAAACATTTAAGTGCATTATAACTGCTAATATTCTGGAGGAAATTTGTATTGTCACTGTATTTATGTTGATTACTTTGTATCTCATTATAAGCGGACTGTATGTTCTTATGAGAAATAAATTTCTTTAAACCGACATAAAAAATTGCTTACAACTGAGATACGATATTTAACTTTTCATCAACATTTTAGTACCTACGCCAAATATGTTTTGACTACTCCGAGAAGAAACATCGAAATAAACTCAGAGGTCACAGTCTCTTTTAAAATCCAGACTTATCTTGGTCAGATCATCTCACCATGCAGATTAGTGCCTGAGATGGTCTTTTAAGGAAAGAACCACAGTGATATGAGTGGACTGGTCCAGTCAGGGGAAGAGTTTGTCAGAAATTGTAGAGCTCAACTAATTCTATCGAAATAACATATTTTGGGTATGCCGCATTATTAGGTTAAGGTATTTACTTAGGTTAAGGTATTTATCTATGGGTCTTTTGTTACCTGATAATAAATGATTTGATTTGATTTGATTTGATTTGATTTGATTAAGTACTCAAAATGCCAGACAATAGTAAAAAAAGAAGTAGAAAAAAAAACACTAGGGTACCCAAAATCAAAATCAAAATTCATTTATTCAAATTAGGCTGAGAATCAGCACTTTTTGAACGTCAAAACGTTTACATAAGACAGTCCCCCAAAACGCCCACCCTTCACCACTTCCTAGTGTTTTTGCTGGGAAGAAGAAGTGGAGGAACAAACTCCCCATACTCACTACTCACAAGCTAGCTTAAGTTGTATGTAGGACAAATGTGTCCCCGCTAGATTCTAGATTAATGTCGTGAACACAAGGAAGCAATATCTTACACGGTTTGACGTGTAACTAAATACGTAAGCGATTGTATACTCTGCGTGTTGGTTAACTGACGGAATCGATAGGTCGCTGTGATCGCCAATTAATTTAGTTCGGTCGCTACTGTGCCGGGCCTCCAATCTGTTCGGATAAATCGCGACAGGCAATGTTAATGTTGCTGTATGCGCAGGAGTTATTATTCTATTTTTTGGTCTCCAGTGTACAACAGACACTGTACATACGGCAATTAATTACCTTTTTTTTAATTTTGTTTTATCTTTTTTAAAGTTTGTTGTACCGTATTACTTATAATATGCACGTCTTCTGTGGCAAATTAATATATTTTCTTCCTTTCTATCTAATTGCTTTTAGTATAAGATGTCACGACATGCAAAAAGGCGTCTAGTTCTCAGTGTAAAAAGTCTCTTGTTAATAATAATAATAATTATTAATTTAATGAATGAAAACTTCGGATCCCTTTTGAAGGATAATGCGCGCACGGAGTAGTTTGAAAGTAGTATATTTGGCATTGTTAATGTTTATATGGAGGTGTGCTAGAAGCTGAAACGGTCCAATTTTGACTTTACTTATAAAATGATAACAGCCTGATACAGTCTCACGAAATGAGGCTGGGCAAATGCCTCTTCTCTTACATAGTACCAGTTCCACAATTTTCAGGTTTTTTTTTATTAATCACTTAAGTACCTATACTTAAGTGATGCCAATATAAAAGAATTGTTGTTGAAAAAGTAAAATAAAACTTTTAAACAACAAAAGGTTGATTACGTAATCGAAGCTGACGAGATATTCCATGGGATTCATAAAAGTACCTACTGTGAACATGTTTTTTTAAGTTTGAACGTAAAAACGTAACGTAAATCTTCATATTTTTCTAATTGTACCTTTGTTTTGTAGGTATTATTTTAACATTACATCACGCCTTAATTCCCCAAAAGGTGAGGCAGACGTGTACCTATCACAAATCCAACCTCCGAGCTGCTACTGAAAACTTCCAGATGGAAAAAACCCAATAACACTTTGCCCGACAAAGGAATCGAGTCTTACTCACCAGCAGCGTTAGGCTAGACCGAAGACAACGATGTATACCAATAATATTGTGTTTTTAACTAACCGGGTTAAAGTAAAAATAAATAAACAAATTCTGAGTTCAATTCTCCATCAAATTTAAACTATAAAATTGAAAGGCACATAGCTCGTGACAAACTCTGTCTAGACGGGGCGCCCGTCATAATTTATTTAAATGCCTGCATTTGCATCAATGAAGCCACGATAAATCTGTTCATACCTACACCTAAGTGCGACGGTCTGTGATGTAAGATAAATTGAATTAACTGATTGCGAACATGTGTTATTATCATTTCACTGCCAAAGACATGTTGAACGTCGAACGCTTGTCCTCCTCGCGTTTGTCTATTTGATAAACAAGCATAGAAATATATTGTGGTTTCATAAAATAGCTATCGTAATTTGAGAAAATAATCGTTTTACTGGTAACAAAGATAAGATGACAAATGTCATAAAATAAGTTTCCTACAGTGAATTAAATATCTATTACAGAGATGTAATCTCTTTCTAGTTTCTACAGACCTCAGTTGTTGATCCTAAAATACAAAATTTAAATATGCTATAGGTCCAGTGTTCAAGATCAGTTGTAGGTTATTAAAATCAATCCAAAAACGGCCAATATTGGTCAAGGTGTGCTCAAGATCTCTGTGCTCGAGAAATCACTTGACACCAACTCAAGTACTTGGTCGATCGAGGTCTCGGCGGTCTGGCTGTCTGTCCAGCAGAGCGCAGCCCGCGCCAAGACATGTGCTCCAGGCCGTGAGGGACGCGGTTCGGTTACCGCCTGACGCCGGATCAGCTTACCCGCTCTCTCTACGTCCTACACTTGATATGCTCAGACGCATGCCGTGATAATTTCGTGACGCATCGCGAAACAATACCGCTAAACCGCTTTGTAGTTGGCACGAAAAGGCGCTATGTAATATTTTTTATAATTTTAGACCTTAAGTTTTGGTCACTATTATAGGCGCACAGCAGATCATATCAATTCAGAGCCCGTATTTAGTTGATTGATAAACAAAACAATGAAAAGCAGCAATCCCATGATATTCGTTGCACTAAACTGGCTACTAGAACATAATAGATGCAATCAAGAACAAAGCAAAGCAAACAATAGACGCCGTACAAAAGCAAATAGGTCAGAACAGACATAACTTGGAATTGACTACAAAATATCAATAAACATTCCGAGACGCTTCGCAGACCAGCTCAGTTTCACATAGATATCAAACGAAAGTCTTAACCAATTATACGATTCGATGCAATGATTGTTCCAAAGGCTGCGCCAGCGCATTGTCGGTGTGCTCAATCGATTTATCCTACCTGAGCTTATGAGATGCCAATAAGAATAGTGAGCGAAGTAATTGCTGTGTATTTAAACGTTTAAACTTAGCTATAAAACTAAGATGGCTTGTAGTAAAAACAGGTAGAAATATGCTCCATTAAATGATCATTATTTTGCGATAGACTATGTAAGTTTGATTGCTGGAATTACAAAGTCTTCTCTGTTAATAAATGTGTGCCACCCACCATAAAAACCCGCTTGCCCTTCTCCCAATTTATTTGAGATCTGCGCAGCATGTGTTCCATTTCTATTTGCCGTCATCTTCTATCTAGTCATATCATTCACACAATCCATTCATGGTTTTTGCGGCGGCCCACCATTCACGTTTATTTACCCATTCACGTTGGAAACGCATCGTGCACATAAGACAAAAGCTATGCTCCACTATTTCGGTATCAGACTAGTTTTCACGCACCACCGCGGCTTCCGGCCGGCCATTCACACGGCGACACCCCCACAAACAATCGGAGCGGTCGTGGGACTGATTTCATGGTAATTTCCGTATTGAACAAGGGTGACTTTGTTTAATTATTGATTTGACTTTGTAATTGCAATCAAAGCCCGGACACACTTCCTCTATCACGTGAAATTAAAATGCCATTACATTTGGGTCCTTTCATTTTATTTCCCAAATGGCTGTGAATCTTTTATGGTAACGATCGCAGTAAAGGGTCGATAGCAGTTTGAAGCGCCAGTAAATTTTATGTCGATATTGAGACTCGATTTTACTATCTAAAGATTTAACTTTAATGTTTCCTCTACGAGTCCTTTATGGTAATGTGGGTGCAAACATTAAGCCCATCAGTTAAGCCCGTTCAAATGATCTGTAAGCATCGGTAGATCAGGTCCGCTAAAACGAGCATGCAGTTACATTAACGGCACTTTTAATGGAGGAACTGGTTTCGCGATTGTCGTCCTGCGGAGGCGTGAGAATGGCAAGTCGCGGGATATTCTCATGGCCGGATGACGTCACGTGCACCTGCACCGCATCACACCGCGACAAAAGGACAATGTCGTTAAAGTGCTTATCCAATTGCCGGCTCAAGTTCGAACAAGTTGAGCTGAGTCTGCGTCTCAAGGTTGCGTTGTTTGTCCAGCGAGCAGCGCTGGCAGGCCCGCTTCAGTCGTGACACTTTGTCATCTTGTCAATTTAATATTCTTAAGGGTAAAAGAGAAAACATATTACTTGAGGCTTACCTAGGTCAGCAATGCAATGTTGCTCTTTAAATCCGACCAAAATCCGGAGGTTACCTGTGCTCTACTTTCTCAAGTTGGAAATGATTGGCGTATTAAGAAATAAAATTGGACCACGTTCTGCAAGTTGAACCAGTCCGTTCGGTGTCAAATCGGTCGGTAGCATTCTGTGATTTCAGAAAGTAATAAAATCTCCATTCACACGTAATAACTGCTCTCCTTCGCTGGAACCACTCACATTCACAACACTTTAAAGATGACAAGATATTTGTAAAAAAAAACGTACATACATTACATTTGTAGGTACTCATTACATTTACAGGTTCGCGGCCGCTTTAAGAAAAAATATAGCAAAATTAAGTATAATTTACATTTGCGCTTGTAAGAAAATAAATGGTTACTACTCGAAGCGGGCATAATCAGATTATTCTCATGAAGTGTAGGTAATTAACATTTAAGTGAGCTTCACGCATTGATAGCGTCGCAAAAACTCATTTGCGATGGAGTCGAGCAAATAGCGGACGAGTTGGGTCTTTAATTACGTCGTGGTCAGCCTCATTGTACTGACTGTACCATGAAAATCAATTATTATGTACTCCATCTATCTGACAGGGCAAATTAGTCTAGGGCCTTTGATAATAAATCCGCTTGTTACAGCTGAATGCATTATTAAGTATTTGATACCTTGTTGACTTACCGATCAAGTCTTAGTGATTGTTTAGATCGTTATACTGGTTTAGATTATGTGTATATATATGATTGAGTTTCCTATAGAGCGGCGCTAGCACCTACATACATATATCTGTAGCATGACTCATTTATAAGAGGTGCTAGATTAATTTAGGCGTGCTGTAATATTCGCACCTGTGCCATATGATCATAAATTGAGGAGGTTAGCACTTATATTTTTATCAGAGTGATTGATTTCGTAATACATTTCGCAAAAAGTATTTGGTATTCAAAAAATGTTAGATATTACTGGTCGTATCATGTCGTACCGCCGGATTGTACAGTATAAGTACTGAAAAAAAAGACAATTAATTCATGGAATCTTATTCTATTTTGTTTATTTTTCGGTTGGCAGCAATAACCGGGAGGGACTGTATAGTCCCAGACAAATTGTAAAACGAACGTGACGATCCAGCCTGCCACCATTTCATTGAGTGGTTAAGTTGTACAGGGCAGGCCATAATCTCAAGATCCATTGATCGTGAGAATCTTGGACAGGTGTAAGGAACCGGCGCCCTCTACGCGCCTTGAATCATTGAGATGGACAGAGAGCAACTGATGGAATAATTTCCAATCACAATTACTTCGCGGCGCATAATCATTTGTATACTGCGCCTGCGACGTAATTATAGCTCGATTGTTGATCATTTTACGAGGTAAGAATATTAATTATGCTGTCAATAAAATGGTGCTTTTAGCTAATATGTTTAATGATTATATTGTTATTAGTTGCTTTGAATTTCAATTGGACATAAATGTTTTTAGAAATCACGTAAATTGTCGAAGATTCTGGTGTCCCTAGTTAGTATTATCTAGATTTATTACGATAACAGCAGTCTTGTAGTGTCTTTATGTGGCTTTGTTTCGATGTAAATACCCAGAGTTTGTTTCCGATTCGATAACGGTTACATTTTAAACCAAGTGTATCATGTAAAGGAAAATATTTATTCTTATTTATTGAATACTTTAAGCACACAAATCTACAGAGGTGGACATAATGCCATAGGCATTTTCTACCAGTCAGCCTTTGGGTGATGCAGAGACAAACAGTGGTAGTTATAATTTCTTAAGATAAGGAAACAGAATATACATATGTACATACATTAAATACATTATTTCATTCGTCAGATCTTCATATCAAATATAATGGAATTTACACACTTTGATATTAAAACTTGCCTAGCTAAACCAACTACCAAACAAAGAAAAAACACCAAATCTCTCTATTAGAATCAGATTAACGCTCATTACTCGTTTGCTGTCTTGAACCCCAATTCTTCAATATTAGCCACATCCTCGCTCGCTATAAAAACATTGCGAAGGAATAAAAAACTTGCTCATTGTGTAACAGACGTGTGGGAACGCCGGACAGGTGCGGGCTTAGCCTCACTGCCTCAGGAAATCACTACCAGCTCCTGGGTACCTGTTACTGGTACTAGTAGCCATGATTATTTATTGCGATCGTATTATACTGGACATATTATCTATTTATAGTATTTTATGCTTAGGTGTTTGACTTTTTATATGGTTTGTTTACTTGCAGGATGTATGCATCCAACAACAACTCTCTCTCTGTTTGGTTGTTTAAATGAATACAAAACAAAATTATGACGAAATAGTAAATACGTACATACATTCAAACATAAACTCAAGCTTTTCTCCCATGGTGATTGCGAGTCTAGTACTACGCACACAACTTTTTAAGACCATCACCAATAAGGTCAGAGTAATTATATAAAAAAATTGTAATAATAAATCTACCAAGAGATCCTTACAGCTCTGTAATTCTATCGATCTGCAAGACACTGCTCTACTACGAGTATCTATCTTGGCAAATTCTACCCAGAAACATCAATTTAAGAATTTAGCTGTTTTAAAAAGCTAATGAAATCTGCTGCACTTATTCAGACTGAAATAATTCTCATAATCACTTTATATCCTTGTAATGATAGAGTCAGATAATATCATTTACACAGAGTATAGCATTACACATCCAGTTTGATATGTGGGTTCCCATAATTATGTATGTAAGATTCTTGATGAGGCAAGAGATATGTTGGACTAGTTAGTTGGCAATGTCACTAATAACGACAGGTTGGTAACCTACCACATAATTAACTATGTGGGAGTTATACAGAAGAAAGACATCTTGCAAAATATAACTGTTAAAACTGGAGGCTTAGATTTTTTTTTTCAGTGTGAAAGCAATGAACAAAACTTAAAAAATCGCCTGAAGCAGCCTAGAAAATGTAATTTACCCAAACTCTGTATATACAACCATACACAGGGATTTTTTAAGTATTAATTACTTGGCTCCATCTCAAAATAAGTTGAAATTTTCCTTCGTCTTTACCACGAGCTGCCTATGTACAGAGGCCAGCACATCAAGCTACCCCAATGAATCAAATTTCTTTGATAGGTTTCAACTTTATTACAAAAGAATAAGGTTCATGTTTAATTGGTAAAATCTGACAGTTTGGGGTAGCTTGATGTCGTCTTGCCACTGTGTCTTACTAGCTCTACAACGCATCTTGTTACATAAGCTGTGATCTTTAGACCGCCTCGTGACTTCTGTACACCATGCACAATGATGACGTAAATTAATCATATTTGCATTTCACAAACAATTGCCAACAAAAGCTCATTGTTTCACAAATCAATGCAAAGATAGTAATATAGATAATTCCCATGATTATCAATGAAGATATCGTGGGAACAGTAGGCAGGTGTATCATGCATGCGAAGAATTATAAAATAATACTTTTTGTTTATCTCCTGCTTCGTGATGAGCGCTAAGTGACATGTCTACTTAAGAACATTCTTAGTGTCGTATGCTGTTCCGATTAATGACAATAATGAAGTACAAACAGCTATTAAGTAAGATAACTGAGTAAATGATTGTGCCATTGGAAATACACTGGGTGATCGATACCTATATAATGAAGTTAGCTGCATAACAAAAGAACATCACAATATTTTTTTAATGCTTTAGAACGGTACACGTTTCATGAATATCGTATTAGCCAGCAGGTAGGAATACTTGGCCTTGTGAAGTTCCAATTTATTTATTTTTGTTTTGTGACGAGTAAAAGTGTTTTTAAAACAATTAAAATCATATCATTATAGTGGAAATAATAGTTTAACGTCTATAAGCCTCCTACGAAGCTGGCATATTATTATTAAAGGTACCCGAAATACACCGAAAAAATCTGCATAAGTAAATAATTATCATGATTTCACAGGTGAATCCGTTGTAAAACCGCATGCGCAACCGCGGGAGGAAGGATAGTATAGTGTGCAGACCGCAAGGATGTATGAGTCACCGTGGGAAGCTGCGTAGGTGACGCGGCGCGGCGCTACATCTTATGTATGCTTATATGCTACTTAGACTGTTATCACACCGGTGCCCATACTCGACTAAAACCATCATCATCTGCCTAGCCTATTCCCAACTACGATGCGGTCGGCTTCCAGAAATAAGCAGCTGAATATCAGTATTTTACATTATATTTGACCTCCACAACCCAGTTATTAGGCAAAACGATAACCCTTGGTAAAACTGGTTATCATACCTTCGGGCTTCTTACAACCCATACAAGTCTTATAAATAAATTAAATACTCCACTAAAACCGAGACACAGTTACAGTTACTAAAGGAAGGTGACAGATCATGGAACTAAGTATGTATAAGTTACCGTGGGAAGCTGCGCAGGTGACGAGCGCCTCCTCCTTATGTACGGTATCTAGACTGTAATCGAAACGGTGACCATACTCCACTGAAACCGGGATATAACCCGGTTATAGTTAGTGAATGAAAGTGACAGAGGTAAGGGTGTATGAGTCACCGTGGGATGCTGCGCAGGTGACGAGCGTCTCGTCCTTATGTACAGTACCTAGACTGTAATCGAAACGGTGACCATACTCCACAGAAGCCGGGATATAACCCGGTTATAGTTAATGAAGGAAACTGACAGAGGTAAGGATGTATGAGTGACCGTGGGAAGCTGCGCAGGTGAGGAGCGCCTCCTCCTTATGTACGGTACCTAGACTGTAATCGTAACGGTGACCATACTCTACTGAAACCGGGATATAACCCGGTCATAGTTAATGAAGGAAAGTGACAGAGGTAAGGATGTATGATTCTTTCTTTCTTTTTACATAGAATGTGTTCTCAGCGGGTGACCATCCCTCATTCGGTTACGAAATCTGGAGCTAAAAAGAGAGAGTTCGACACAAGGACGAAGAAAGGAATGAACAATTTGGGAAAACGCTCCGGGCGGCGCTCGCGCTGATTTGAATAAAATAACCAGTTTTTGTTTATTCGTTTTTTCTTTCTTTCTACACCAACAATATTGCACTTATTTATTTATTTTAAGGAGCACCGACGAGAAATACATTACAATTGCATGCTCCAAAATTAAAACTTACACAGTATACACTATACTGTAATGCATACTCAATTACAGGTAACCACAGCTTATACATTGTCGAGTTCACATGCTTTGAATATATAATTCAATAAAAAATACAATGAAATAAACAGTTGGTTTGCTAATAATCTTGAACGGTGGTGTCCATTCGTATCTTGATTGAAACATCAGTATGCAGATGATTCCAGAGACCAGAAATGGTAGTTTATGGAACCCCCATAAAAAGTTGTTACTTCCACAATTAGTGGATGTTCACTCAGGTCTCCAATTTCCACGATGTTGGTCACCCTACATCCATAAGAAAGTTACTTACATATCAGGTCCGGCAGGAATCGTCATAACTTTTTTACTGTGATTCACCTCGTTAAATATCCGATCCTGGTGCCATTAAATACCTATACCACCATTATGACTAATAGTATTCATTGCGAGACCTTTTTTATCTTTATATAATTGATTTCCCACTTATATGGGTTTTCCTAGAAAACTTATCTAGAAATTGCTAATAACTTGAGAAGGTCTATTTCTTCTAAGATATTATTAAGTGAGATCAAGACTCGATTCTGTGAGACTCGTGTCGTTGGTGATTCGAAGCTCGTACTTGACTTAATTAGCATTTAAGACCTTCCATCCTTTATACATTGTTAAATAAATATAAATTAAAAATAATGCTGGAAAATCCACACAGCATCATCTAGCCCCAAGCTAAGTAGAGCTTGTGTTATGGGTACTAGATGACTGATATACTTAATACAATACATTACATAGATAGATATTTTTTATTATACATAGCAATTTTTTGTAGATCGTACAAACATTTGAAACCAAGGCGGGAATCAAACCCGCAACCTCCTGCGTCGCAGGCGGACCTTCGCCCGCCGCGCCACATCGGTCGGCATGTGAGCTCCCTTTGAATATTATCAATACTCCCAGTTAGACTAGGCTTCTAATGAAAGTAATACAGGCAATTGTAAAAACCGGGGACCATCACAACATCTTTTAGTAACTCCAGTAGACAATTAGGAACACAAAATCATCATAATGATTAATGAGTTTCACACCGCAGTTTCCCAAACTTTTGCAACAAGATTAATGTCTCACATCACGAACTCATTTAAGTACACATACCTCTAGACGCGATCAATTACCTTATAACGTGATTTTAATGGACGCCGCTAACTTTGAGCAATCGTGTTATAATATTGTGCACGTGATACTGATTAGTGCGGACATTTTGAGCTTCATCATTGATGTACCGACGTTCAGAGTTTCACGTAAACGATTATAAAGTAATCAAATTGCAAACTTTATTTCTTCTTCTTTTTTATTTATACACTGGCTCCTGTAACACAGGTCTCACCTAGCTCAGGAGCCAGGGTTTCCAATATAATTGTGACTCATTTTTATGCCAATAAAAAAGCGAGAAGAACGCGGCCGTCCGTGCCTATAGCGCTTTTCCCTGCGAGAGCAACAAAGTTCACATGCGTTACTTACAGCGTAAAGTAAGTAATAGTATGAAAGAGCTACGTTGCAATCGCTGGGACAAGATGCTTGGGGATCTCGAGCCCAACCACCAGGCATTTTGGGAACTACAGAGGAAGTTGCGCGCCTCCGATGTAACCACGATGCCTCCTCTCATTCGCCTCGATCAGAGCATAGCCTTTGACGACGAGGAAAAGGCAGAATGCCTTGCAGACAGTCTCGAGGCCCAATGCTCCCCCAGTTCACAGCCAGCAGACCCAGCTTTTATAGCCAGGGTAGACGCTGAAGTGGAGCAAAGGACCTCTCTCCCTCCTTCAGAGGACCCCGAAAATCCCCTGCCCCCAGTCACTCCAGACGAGGTGCAGGATATAATCGACGGCCTCAAAGCTCGCAAAGCCCCTGGCTCTGACGGGCTCACCAATAGAGTATTCAAACTCTTCCCCGCCCCGTTAGTCATCCTAATGACCGCTATCTTCAATAGCGCGTTAACCAATAATATCTTCCCTCAGAAGTGGAAAGAAGCTACCGTCATCGGTATCCCCAAACCGGGCAAGCCTAAGACCTCCCCAGGCAGCTATCGCCCAATCAGTCTCCTCAATGTTCTCGGCAAAGTCTACGAAAAGCTTATTCTTAAGCGGCTCAAGGACTACGTCGAAACAAAGAGCTTAATTCCGATGGAACAGTTTGGTTTTCGAACCCAGCATTCGTGTCCACAACAGGTGCACCGAATCGTCGAGCACATCAGCGGCCGCTTCCAACGCGGCTTGATGACAGGAGTCCTCTACTTCGACATCGCGAAAGCGTTTGACAAAGTCTGGCACAACGGGCTGGTATACAAGCTGTACCAGCTCGGTGTGCCAGAACGTCTCGTACTCATACTACGGGACTATTTGTCGAACCGAACCTTTAGGTATCGCATAGAAGGGGCGTACTCTACGCCTCGTCCCATCCGCGCAGGAGTCCCGCAAGGCTCAGTTCTCTCCCCGTTACTATTCACGCTGTACACCAGCGATCTCCCCTCAGTAGTTAAGGCAAACATTGCCCTATTCGCTGACGACACGGCCATCTACTACTCTGGCTTAAAGTGTCCAGCCATAGCTAAGGCCCTCCAATCCTCCGCCAACGCCCTAAGCGTCTGGTTCAGGAAATGGAGAATTGAAGTGAACCCCGACAAGAGCCAGGCGGTTTTATACTCCAGGAAGGGTAAAGACCCATCCCCTCCTCCCCCGATCACCATGTATGACAAGCCGATCCCCTGGGGGGTGCAAGCTAAGTACCTGGGGGTCATCCTTGACCGACACCTTACCTTCCGAACGCACATAATGACGGTGCGCTCGCGCGCCGCATTCGCTCTAGGGAGGTTACATCCCATGATCAATGCACGCAGCAAATTGTCACTTCGGTGCAAGATGCGGCTCTACACCACGTGCATCAGGCCTATTATGACCTACGCGTGTGCCATATTCGCACATGCAAGGCCTTCCTATATCCATAGGATGCAGGTTTTACAGAACCGTTTTCTCCGTCGAGCCACGGGAGCCCCATGGTTCGTTAGGAATGTTAGACTCCACGTAGATTTAAAAATCCCCACCATCAAGCAATTCATGAAGCGTCTTACTGGGCGCTTTTTCGAATCAGCCGAGCGACACCCAAACCCACTTGTCGTCTCGGCCTCCCAATACTTCCCTACCAGAATTGGTAAGATTCGCCGCCCAAGGCATACCCTAGTCGAGCCAGACGACGAAACAACCGTCATCCAGGAGAGCAGTAGGGAAACTAGCACTCTTAGAAAATACACAAGAACAAACCGACCCACATTCCGGCCTCGCCGACGAGGCCCGCGACGCGCGACGCCCTAGTTAGTTAAATGTAAATTCAATCTTTAGATTCTACAAGGCCAGCCCGCGTAGCTGAGTCAGTAGTATAAAAACCCCCCGACATAATAATAACGAGACCCAGCCTTTGTTTTTGTTAAGAATTCAACGACGCCCTAAGCCGAGGTTCGAGCCCCACAGGGGGCGCCCTTAGCGAGCGGTCGTTTAAATGTAACTTTTAGTTAGCCCTGGCTGGGGGCCTTCTTGTAAGGTCACCACAGGATCGACCGGTTAAGCAGTAAACAGCCTTATAGTGCTGAACTGCGAGTGGCCCTACCTATAAAAAATAAAAAATGCCAATAAAACATTTTTATTATTATTATTTATGATAACAGTCTAGAATTAATTTAATTAATTAAATATGTATTTAAAGACGCGTTCGTTATGCTAATTTTTCAGCTTACCTTTAAGACTCGCAGACCAAGTCACAAACAATAGAAAAGGCCATAAACATCACGAACATTCACAATAGCCTTTGCTCCTCATCTGGAGAATAAAGCTTCGGCCACACGCAGCGCATGCAACCGCGATCTGTGTATTGTTACCTCTACTATTAATACATGCTTGGAACTTAGTACAAACGATTTCCACGGCGCAGGCGCGGTCCGCGCATGCGTCCACGCTTAATTTCCATAGCTTCACAGTTTAAACACTATTTATTTGTTCTGAAAATACATTTACTCGGTCTGACGTCTGATCGAACTGTTTTAACAGCGGAAAAACATGTGTGTTACGAATTACAGTTACAGCAGACCATGTTTAACTTTTGGTGGGTGTTGCTTTTATGTGGGTTTGATTGGAATTGTAACGATGTTGGAACAGGCATTTGAAGTATCTATCTACGTTCAAATAAGTTAAAGTTAGCTTAACATGAAATAAACTGCCTCGCTGGTTTAGTGACTGCTCATTTATTTAGTTATTTATTTGATACTTTAAGCACACAAATGTACAGTGGTCGACATTTTCTATCAGTCAACCTTTGTGTAATTCAGAGACAAACAGTGGTAGGTCATCCCATCTGCCTAGCCTTTTCCCAACTGTGCTGGGGTCGGATCCAGTCTAACCGGATGCGGCGGAATACCAGTATTTTACATGGAGCGACTGCTTATCTGATCTCCATAACCTAGTTACTGGGCAACACGAGACCCCTAGGTAAGACTGGTTGTCAGACTTTCTGGCTTCTGACTACAAACTACTACTAACTACTGTCGCAGATCTCTCAATGACAGCCGGTACCAACGGCTTAACGTGCTTTCCGAAGCACGGACAATTCTCGAAATGTTACGAATGGTCACCCATCCACAGACTGAACTCGGCAAGCGTAGCTAACATTCGATAAACCCGTGCAGCTTCTTCAATTTAGCCATGAGCTCCTCCAAAAAAAAGTGGTAGTTGCAATTTCTTAAAAGAAAAGGGAATAGAAAAAAAAAATACATCATAAACTTTAAATATAATACGTACATAGAATATACACACAAATCGCTCGCAATCGCTTCGTTGGTAGTCCAAAGGCAGGCAGTTCATTTCATCTACTACTAGTAAACACTATTGGTACTGGTTTTGATTCCCAGGTCGAGTAATGTGTCATTGGGATTCCCATCTGGATTTTCTAAGTAGCAGCCTAGAATTTGGAATTATGCCCGTTTGATGACAGCCGTCTCGCCCCCATTACATGGGACTTAAACATAACTGGTGAAATGTGGGTTTACTTTAGGCTGCTTTGCCTAAACCTAAAATGAATACAAACGTGGTATTATGTTTATGAAATTATGACAATGTACTTATACACGCACTTAATAGGGTTTCAACCACTTACTACCGGAGAATCGAACCCAGGACCTCAGCAGTAATGCGACCACTAGAGCAACAAGGCAGTCTATTAGTAAAGTAACACATATTTTTCATTTCCAAATTTTACTTAAGCAAGTCTGCGTTAATAGTTTGATAACATGATCCAATAACATTAATTTAAGCAAACATTATTCACCCATAAATTATTTTGTTTGATCTCTTTCCACAGACACATCGTAAAAACAGATTTGTGGGGTATAGTTTAAGTATAATGTATTGGCTTTTATAAATAGAGAAACATAATGTGAATTAAAAATATAGCTCGCTTTACTTACCTAAGTACCTATAATATATATAAATCTTCAGACAAGGCGCTTCGTATATAATATACCTATAACTGAGACAGACCTTCACTTGCAAGTCATCCAGTTTCCAGTCTAATCAGATGCAGCTCAATACCAATATTTTACAAAGAGCGACTGCCCATCTGACGTCCACAACTGGGCAACACGATACCACCACTTGTTACTATCCGTAACGACTGTCAAAGATTTACAATTGACAGCCAACGGCTTAACGTGCTCTCCGAGGCACGGAGGAGTCTCGATATGTTACGAACGGTCACCCATCTCCAGACTGACCTCGACATTTAACCTTCGATCATCTCGTTGGGCTACTTTTTATTTAGCCACGAGCTGCTCACGTAAATTTGGTTAATCATTAATTTATTTAATAGAAAAATAAAACAAGTATCTTTAGTTTTGGGGAATCATTTATCCTACATAATTTAGACAAAAAGGCAATTACATGGTTGAATGGTGCCACAAATCGAGCGATTGAGGAGTCGATGTCATGGTCAGGTGAAAAGAGGATATCCTTCTATATTGTACCAGTAACAAGGTCGTGGGAACGCTAATATGTATTCAGGCGTGGTATATGAGTTATATCGTTGTGTATGAGTGAATACGAGAGGAATCTGACCTGGTCACTAAAATAGTGAAGAGTAGAAGGGACACATCAAAGCTACAATAAAATTATTTTGTGTGGTATTCTGTAAATGTTGCAACATTTTGAAGCCACCTTTGATGTTTGATAATAAAAGTGTTGTGGAAGAGTTTCTTAATATTTTACTACCTACGTTATGATTTCAGGTATACCTACCTACCTACCTATATATTTGAATACGTGATAGTAAGGTAACGTTTAAGGTTATGTTAAACTACTGAATGTAAAGGTAAATATATTTAATAAACCACAAGTGCTTTGCCAGCGAGTTCATCAGCTAGCAAACAAAAGATAACTTAAGTTTTTAACAAGATCACTTTTCAAACATTCTGATATAGTTACGTTAGGCATACATACATTATATACATGCATACACTGGAAAACATTACCCCCCGGGCTGGAACAGTCGGGTAATAAAAAGTATACTAACATAAACTAACTTCAAACAATAATAAGGGCAATGAAATCATCGTCGGTTACAACCTACCTTTAGTTCCGTTTGAGCTGGCAGACGTGCATCGAAGCAGCACTGCGCAGGAGTCGAAGGAGCATGCAATCACTGTGCTCACCCCGTGACCGACTTGTAAGAGGGTGCGTTATGTTTTTTGCTTGTAAGTCGTTGCGAGCACTGACCGCAGTTCCTTATGAAGTTCATTTTTGAATAATTTGTTTTTTTGTGTGATGGTGTGTAAAATAGTGACTGTAAAAAGGATAGTATAATTACTGTAGTAACCTTTACGGTTGTGTGGTGGTTGTGTTATTGCTTTGAAGATTGATTGTAGACGTTTTTATATAAAATTAAAGTCTGTTCGATTCGATTCGATTAATAAATAGCAATGTATCAATCGACATAAATATTTTTAATGCACAATATTCAATATTCACCTAAAGAACAATGTAAGTACTAGAGCTACATCGTGTGTGATCAATCATTTCTATTGTACATTTATTATTTAAGGATGGTATGCTATTGTAACAATATGTACGTTACAATGAAAATTAATTAATTTGGATTGTTCCTCACATGGGAACTCAGCATTACTGATAATGGGAAGCTGTATTTATGTATGTGCATTATAATTATCCAGTGTAAATGTAAACGGGAAACGAAATTTCACTAAATACAGGCTGTTCTTATAACTCAATTGGTATAGGAACCGCATACAAAATAATTTCTCGAAATTAAATTATACAAGGAACAATGACATGTAATATGCACTTACGGGGTACAGTAAATCTCGCTCACGACATCAGTACAGTAATCATACAAATTGGACTTCCTGTGAGGGGTGACCACACATTATACCTCAGTACCTACCAACGTCTTCGCCCAATTGCAACGTACATTACCGACCAGCTCCTTACTGTGATTATCTCCAAGTCGTTTCCTTTGACTAGGGTGTCTACACAGCGTGATTCCTCGACGCACCTTTTTTATTCATAATTCTTCGTTTTGCTCTGATGCGCTTTGGTGAATGACCGGCGAGAGTTGAAAAAGTGAATCACAGGAAACACGGTGTCTAAACACGACACAACGGCTAACTGATTTACTCCAACTGTCAGATTTTAAGGGTGCTATTATAAATCGCTTACCGAAGCCCCTCAAGTGTTGTATTCTTAATTTTGAATTTGAAATTGAGATGTCAACTTCCAATATTAATTTCTTACCGGCAAGTGTGGATGTTCACATGACATTTATATCGGCCAATCAGCAGACAATTTCTGTAAATGACGTCCAATTACACGAAGGCGTCTCGGTATGCGCCAATTAGGTGTCGCTGCGCGCGCACCTGGCTCACGATTCCAATGGTCACGCGCATACTTTGATCGTAAATCGTTTCGATGTAAAAGCACGTTATTGTTGTTGTTATTACGTAAATTTCTAACGATTGATGTCATTGTTAATAGCGTATTGCGAAATATGGCAGTGAATGCATATATGTTTCCACTTTTATAAGACAGTAACATATAAAACATATCGTATATGGGCACTCTGCAGTATATCTTGATTGGCAGTCTCAGTTAGAAACAAATTAACGAACTCCGAATATGAACTTGATAGATTATGAAACCCACATTTTAATTACTTTGTGTATATTCTTATTTGGCGTGTAACCTTATTCTATAGTTTGGAAACCTGTTTGCGCGTTCTCAATCTGGTAACATACTAAACAATGAAGATAACTAATAAATATGAGTTCATCTTATTTTGTTTTTTTTTATCAATTGGTGGAAGCTTGTCATAAGCTATATTTGGTAATATTACACTCTTTATGACATTTATTAGTCTGTAAGCCATCTTTAAAATTAAATAAATAAATCGTTCTTAATTTCAATTTAAAATAAGTACTGTGTGTAGTAATTCTAAGACACGAAGCGATATTGTGGACTTGTCTTTATAATCGTTTTCTCTGTTTGAAAAATCAAATCCATTTTGTTTAAAGACTTCACAATCTTCATCAGATTGGATGGAACTTGTGACTATTCGCACAAGACGATGGAGCTACATAATTAAAGTAACAGTTGTTTCGACCATGTAAACTCAGTTATTTGTCGTACAATGCTAGCGGAAGCGGCGATTACCGGCTCCTAATGAGGAAGTTGTAGTTGCGACGACTGCGTATAGTGACTGGCTGGTAATCCTGCGCAGGATATGTGTCGTTGTGCTGCGTGCCTTCCATTGTGACGTTGTTATACTAACAGGGAGTTCGGTAGGAAATTGTGAAATATTGTGTCAATGAAATAATAGGGGTCAGTACAGACGAGATCATGCGATCTTTCTCAGACGCAACGGTTAAAAGCAATAATAATACAAATTTAAAAGTAACCGGATGCTCAATTGTTTGCTTTAGAAATTTGAAAAGAGACGAAAAAATCTACGCATATTAAATAGCAACGGTCATCCATGGTCTGTCGGTCTGTCGAAGACGTGGCCACTGACCCGTTTCGCTGGGAACACCTTGACCTTCATAAGTGGACACCTGTGAGAGGGTTCCTTAGGGAATCTTAATCATGGGAATCTTGCCAGTTCGCTTAGGGGACAATGTTTGTAAGAAAGAACCGTTTTTTGAAAAGGGGAATTTGCATTATAGGGTTGGTAAAGTTCAATGGGCAAAAAGTACAATAAGACATCTGCGCGACTGACAAAGTAGGGAGAAATAAGATTATTATTATAGTTCGGACAACTTTACCTACTTACACCCTTTGATAAATCATCGAGAGCCCAAAAGTGGCACACACAAAGTTTGTAACCAATATCTCCACTCGTCAACAGACAACCAAGGCTTGTTGACCCGTCAGAGCAAACAACCCTTTTGTAAGCGCAGTAATCCCGCCAAAATTGCGCGCCAAATGCCAAACATTTGTCAATGGAGTGGCCAACAATGGGCCATTGATGCCGGGCACCTGTAGAGGGGTTCCCCACACGTGGCTCCATATGCACAGTTGCTGGCTCACCTGGTGGTAGTACTCTCGCCCCTCATCTACAGGGGTAGCTGGTAAGTTGTTTTACTCACACATGTCACCGGCGGCTGCTACCGACAGATGCTAAAATACGTTGGTGCTGACATCGATTTTTATTGTTACGACTTTTGAATGCGCTGAAAGATTTTTATTAGTAACTTTTACTCACGGATTCGGTTGTGTAGTGGTTCTATTAGGGCATGCTCCGCTGGGTCTGTTATTAAATGATGATAGGTTTATGAGTAACAGACGTCATAAGTTACTGCATTATAGTTTTTTTTTATAACTTGCTGAAATATTATATAATATTTGAAAATAAAGTAAATAAATACCTACTTACTTTTGGCTCTGTTTCACACAAATATGGAAACTTGTAACTGGCCATATTTTGTTTAAACCTTTACTGACTGTCTGTTTAGCTGTAAGTTTGTAATAAATAAAGAAACAAAGCATTTAAAATTGCCAATTTACTTCTTCCCAATTGAACATCATTTAAACGTACCTACATCAAACATTGTTAACGTCGATTTTGGTTTGCAGCTTTGTTCAATTATTTAAAACATTAATAATAATTACTGAATGTTAATATTAACCCAGTACGGTTGACCTCCAGGTGTACCCGGGATCGGTCATGACATCTGCGCGCGCACCGCATCGCGCAATCTCCATTGTTACTGTTTACTGTTATTGTTGGTTATTGTATTGTGTTTAACATAATGGAATGACAAAATAATGAACATTTTCATTCATTCACAATGAAAGGCACATAGGAACTAACTACAGTACATTACTGTTGTACATAAGTACCTTATTGTCGGTTCGTGTTATGATTACCTTACCGTCATAATTTGTAGTACATCACTTGCGCAGAGCCATTCATAATGAGACACGTCATGCTTGTGTTATTAACTTACACATGGACAAATCTACAGCAGGTAACGTGCTCGTATACACCACTATATTGGTACTTACTTTGTTCCTCATCATCTACCTAGCCACTACTAGTCTAGTTTAAAAAAATGATTATAAAATTGTTATTTGCATGCCTCATGGTAGGATATGGCTAATGGACACTATTGTATATTTAAGACCTTTTCTTTTGTACCCATATTCGCAAATGATTAAATGATTATGATTATATACATTGACTCTTCACGTGACCAGAGGACTGGCCTTTTTTTGGCCAAAGAATCAGCATTGCCATTCAACGTGGCAATGCTGCCAGCCTTCTGGGCACTTTTCCCGTTGACAGCGATGCGGATGAATTTTTCGATGCCCTGTGAATATTTATTTTATTTAATTTCTTATTTGGCGAGACGACCTATGTGGCGCGGCGTGCGAAGGTCCGCCTGCGACGCAGGAGGTTGCGGGTTCGATTCCCGCCTTGGGACAAATGTTTGTACGATCTACAAACATTTGTTCCGGGTGTTCTGGGTATTTGCTATTTATAATAAAAAATATCTATGTATGTAATGAATTGTATTAAGTATATCAGTCATCTAGTGCCCATAACACAAGCTCTGCTTAGCTTGGGGCTAGATGATGCTGTGTGGATTGTCCAGCATTATTTATTTATTTATTTATTATTTAGCTTTGAAAATAATGAAAAAGTCAATATACATTGTTTTGACACCATAAAACCTGTACCTATACTTATCATGTTTGACTCTTTATCATTCTAATTTAAAACACACGGTTGAATACTTAAGTGGCGCATATAGGGTGGGTGGTTTGTATAGTAGGGTACTTTTAATTAGGTACGTCCACGTCGGCGGCGGGTGGCGGCGGCCAGGTGTGGATGTACTATAGGTACGCCTCTGCCTAACCCATCGGGGATTACAGGCGTGATGTTATTTGTATGAACCGCTTATAAAACCGTAAATTTTAAGAAGGCCTCGTAAGTGCTAAAATGTTCTTCCTACACCAAACTTAAGATTCAGATAACTTTATTTCCTCAAACATGTGTGTGCATACATTTATAAAGAAAAGAAAAAAAATGCGAAAAATTAAGAACGGGTAATTTTCTATAGAGCTTGTAACTTTGTTGTATAGCACTATAAAAATGTCACTACAGTATACGTATATACATATACTTATGTATATTTATAGGTATGTACTCATTTACATGTCGGAATGAATAGAAATAAAACACAAAAGACTAACATAATGATATATTTACTTAACATTAAACACTTATAACTTTAACAGTTCGCTGGTGCGCGGCGGCCGCAGAATCCAACTCCTGTATCTCTTTCTGGATGAATTTAATACATTGTTCTCTCAGCCGCTTCAGAAGGTACATTCCCGCCAAGAAGAGCATTATCACAAGCAATATGAGCACTATTATATCTGATGCCGTAAGTACAACGTCCATTATTTCATCATGCGCGTGACCACCCATACTGACGACTTAACCGTGTTTAAAATCATGATTTCTTTAAAAAATAAAATATTGAATAGTACCACTAGTGCTGTACTAAATAAAACAGTAGTTGTCAGCAAAATATTCAGAATCTGTTACACAGTGCACGATAAAGCTAAGCGATAGCTATGGAATTAAGAAACTTAATTTTACTTGAAATGAAAATTAAGTTAATTCGTTGAGTAAAGAGGTTGGTTGGGAAGTCACGCAATGCTCAATCCACAGATCGCGCGTCCCATGTCCAAAACCACATATTTAGGTCTATTGTGAAGCTCCACATCATCAGTATAAATAACTCTTAACGCCATTGGACGCTGAAGAAAAACAGAAGAAAAAGATTTCGATGTAGTGTAATGGCGATACAAAAGTGATGTCGTTTTTCATTTTGGCATCTAAACGAAGACACACTATCCATTCCCATACTTTAGTATCTCTTTGTAACACATAAACCTACACATAATGACCCGGTGTCGTATTCGTAGATGATTCAACAATACATGCTCCGTTTACACAGGAGCTGTTATTCATTCTAAGTGGCCGTGCCCAATACGGTTGCGGCAAGAATTATAACATACGTAGCATTGCTATCGGCTCGCGACGCCGGCGCCGGCGGCGGTGCGGTGCAACTCAACTCACGCGCATGCAGAAATGTGAAGCCGCGCTTTAACAACATCGCATTGTTTCAAATGACATATTACGTGAATACGTGCAGGGAATGATACCTTTTACTGTTTAAAGTCACTGTAACAAGCACCGTACGACTGGTGTTGACTTTAAAAGGATCTGATTTTCATAATGATGTAATAGTATCGATAATGTCTATATTTAGTTGAGTTGAGACGCACGCATATTGCACTCAACAGTTATATCACCAGACTTATCTCTTAAGCAGATCCTGTTGTTATCTTCTGCTCATGTGAACAACAGGAAGTTATTATCAAGCACACAGTTAACTGACAAATAGATATCAATGGAATATTAGCGAGTGTGTTGTGCAAAGCCAGCTGCGGTCCATTGATCGCGGCGCGCGCAGCTGTGCTGACCCGCGATAACCCGCGAGGCGCCAGCGCGCCACGTCCGCGCCTGCGCGCTACGCTCCCCATTCATCTCATATTATTGCGATACCTAATAACAGCTGTTAGCTGCGCTTGCGACGCGATTAGTCTTAATTGTGCGCTATCACGCGTTTCTATGAACGCTCGCTTATGCAATAAGACCTTAATAAAGATAGTGTTACTGTTAGCGCTGAGTTTAATTGCCAGCTCGAGTGACAATAACATTAATTGTTGTAAATCTAAAGCCCAGTGTGTAGAATTATAATGAATTTCTTGTTTAAATTATTCTCGCAGTTTCACAATTAACTCCATGAATATTCTTAGTAATTATCATAAATGCAACGGCCTGCTTCATTAGTCACATCGCAATTAACTCTCGATCACCGATTTGTACATTTATTTATTGTAGTTTATGGATACTGTTGCTAATGAAGTCTGGAAGAATAGGTCAATACCAATAGACAGGGTCTAAACTTAGATTCGAATTTTGAATTCAACAATGTCCGAAATGGCGGTTTGTATGAGTTGATCTTTAGGTGCGTCTGTAAAAACTTTAAACGTTAATTTTGGGTTGGGTTCAAACAAAGAACAACTCGTAAAATTGCTACACATCACTGAAATTCAGAATCAAAAGTTAACTTTAACGTGCCTTTTACAACACATAACAATAAACTTTATAACCCAAGCTCGATAGGTAGGTAAGGTACCCGAGATCAAATACCCGTTCAGACATTAAGATCGCATTCGCAGCCAAAGACCAAACAAACATTTAGAATTCAGGTTTCGAAACTTCTAATCAAATGAACTCCAGACCAATAAAGCATACACGCGCTAATCAGATTTCACCAAACAATCCATTCGATTGGTTATAGAATTCCGCAACACAACACCGGGGCTGGATACGTGGAACCCAACAAAGGCTTTTGTTTCCACGGCAGCGGCAGCGACCCTGCAGTTTATACTTTTTCGTTTATAATACTTTTTCTCTTGTTGCATTCCCAAAGTGCTGACCGGAGCGCTTAGACTTTAAAAAACTGGTTTGCAGACTGCTCCGACCTTAAATGGAACGACTTTGTAAAATTGTGTGACTCACAAAATGCTTCTAATAAAGGAGCTCTGGAATTCACCATCATTGCTATATGTGAAGTAAATAGTTACGAATAACTTTGGAAGAAATAGCCAAATATAGATTGCACAATTACATGAACGAAGCGCTACTGACAGATTGACATTTGAACCGCATTTATCTCCCAATTAAAAGGCTAGACTTGTTCGCCGTAGGAGTTAAAAATGAATGAATTTATCCTCCGTTCAGCTAGATCGAACATGTAACACATAGGTGTACGTTCTAGCACAATAAGCAGGTCAAGTTTCTCGACAGGATGGCGCCAAAACAAGCGCACAGCTGCGCCAGCGCAACTATTTGCGGAAACGAATATCGGATCGCGTAAATACACGGCACTGGACATCATTCGTGCAATACTTGCGCTGCCGTCTGCTTAGTAACTGTCCTCTTGACCGAGTTTAAAGATGAAACATCAGGCTTACACGCAATTGAAATATATAATACACACATTAAATACATATTTACAAACATGATAGTATATGGTAAGACTTTAATTAGACAGAAGAAACAGTACGACGATCTATATGTGTCGCATTTCGCTATAAACATTCCTCACTCCACACCAATGTATATTATATTTCATTTCCAGCTAATCAGTAGGCCACTGCTGCTTATCTGAACAACAGGAAGTGTTGGTTATTATAATTAAACTACAATGGCTGTCACCGGCAAGGATCAAGAGACAGCGGCGACCACAGATCGGCGCCCGCGCAGCTACGACTCTACGAGTACAAACACGAACAAGCAGAAGCTTTACTTTACTCATACGAGATTACGTGATGCTGAAATGTTGAAAAAGAAAACATAGTGAAAATACGCGTTATATTCACCTGAAGCTGATATTTATAATTATTAGATTTCTCGTAGCACGTTCGTAGCAGTTGCTACGCGTAGATAAAATCTCTAGATATCAAAGGAATTCATCGATCCTGATGAATAGATTTCTATTTTGCTTTTGAAAACCTTACATTCATGTGTTTTGTAGAGGTCAGACTGCTGCTTCTAACGCCGTCTTATTCTTCTATTGTGGATTCTATGTTGTAAGATTTTCATTTAATCTACGCTACTGTATGCTTGTTTTTGTTGTGCTTTCTTTAAAATAAGTATTACAGTACACGACTTAGCGTGTTAACGAGAGCGGGTATTCTGTACCTCATTACGTAGTGGCCTGGCTCCATCAAAACGAATTGTTTACTGGAACCCTGCACGTGTACACTGTTCGCAGACACTAGCTAATAATTGTGGGATATTTATTCTGTGCATTCCGCTTATTGTGACTGTTAAGAAGTGGTAAATACTTCTCAAATGGTCCGAGATATTCACGATGGTGATAATTTATCTTTATTGGACTATCGTTTAGTTTCAACAGAAATTATGGAATGGTCTTATCAAATGGTAAATGACTTCTGATTAATTGCGGTAAAGGATAGGCGTTAGATACAACTGTGTGCAGTCATTTCATTGTAAACGAAGTTTAATTTAAAACAAAAACATGTTTATCCAAACTTACTTCGTAAATTACTTGTCAATGTATCAAATATTCAAAAATAATTGGAATATTCTCATTATAAATGCCATTTCTCATGTTCACAATAAGTATTTGTAAGCATATCTGCTTTATTAACTAATTACAGAATTATTCGGCCTTGCAAGGCTGGTCAAACCGCATTGTACTTACTGAAACCAACAAGCAACGACCACGTTCTAAGTTCATAGAGCTGGATTTCGAGCGATTCGAATACAAGTTTCTAATTTCAAACATTATTTTAATCGATTACTATAAATCGATGAAGTTCGATTTATATTCGCATTTACGTTTCCGCAGCTGATATGGGAGGTAATGGAGTCGGTTACTATGTTGTTGTTTTATACGAGCGTAATTGCTTTTAGAAATGCCTACCTTCTTATAATGTACATCGAATTTTGTTTTTCAATCGATTTACTTTTGTTAAAACAAAACTCGGCCGAAACATAGGTAAGTATTTTTATTTTTTCCTTATTTTTCTTAAACTTAAGGAGCTTTGGGAGATATTTTATAATGTAATTTAGAGAATTAAGATGTTATCAGTGTTATTAATTCCCCGATTAACGTTTAACAGCCGTATAGATAGGCCGATGCGATAATGCTGCTTTAGTGATATTGCACCACCTGGGAAGCATTATATAGTTATAAGTGGAATCTAAATCTAAGTATTAAAATTCGGCAACATTATAGGAACTCATTCTTTAAAAAGCAAATAAAAAAAATATCTTTAAGCTAATAAAATGTCCACGTGGAGAATTTACTTATATATATAGCTCTTAAAGATGTTTTTACCTTCTCTAATAAAATACTGTTTTCTCTTAAATCCGAAGCTTATAACAGAGCTGTATCATATCAGATACGTGTTAGGTGCTTGAAAGTTTGATTCTACAGAATGTAACCTAAAATGATGACTAAAGTGAGTTGTTTATCAAGATTTAGAGACGTCTCTGTTCTGAGTCACGCTTAGATTTCAACACAGCGACATTGGCAGACAATCTTCTAATTTTATTGTAATATTTGCGAGGTAAAAGGTCTAAACTAAATCACAACAACAAGCCGGTTGGTGGCCGCAACGTACAAATGACACCGTCGTAGTACTTACGGGTCTTAGGGCATGAATCCTTTTCTAAAAATAGCTTAGATGAATGAAAAACAACCAATAAATAAATAAGACCTTAGCAACCAAGCAAATAAACCAATTAATTAAGTCAAATAGGTATAATATACGTAACAAATAAGTGTGGAGCAGTTCGCAACGGCCTTGCCGCGTAACTGTTCTGCGGTTGCTCGGAATAACCCGAGTCATTATGTAAATTTTAACGTACATTTCGTGAATCTCATCTATGCCAGCTGTTTCGCTACATATATATATTTTGTTTATCAATAAAAATATTTTGCAACTTTAATGTGTTTTTGTGACTACCTCACCTGTGCTAACGTCCAATTTGAACGCGGATGTGGTCGAGATGAGAACTAGTCTTGTTTACGTATGAATGTTAGTTTTACGAGCACTTAGTGCACTCGGTAACGATTGCATCTTCATGATGTGCTTATAAATGATAGGTAGATTAAACCTCCCTATGAATATCTTGGCTTTATGATTGAAATATGCAAAAATAATGTGAAGGACGTTATCGTTTCCGTGAAATGCTGAGCTCCGAAAGGATTTTACCTAGATTATTTTAGAATAATGTACCTTCCGTTACTCTTTCTTCAATAGGTACCATGTTTGAACTAAAATAATTTTATAAAGCAAGCCACTATGGTATATTTCGGATAAGTTACTGCCGTTTTGAATGAGTTGAAAACTAACCAAACTAATTTGGAAGACCTTCTATTATTATACCAAGTTAACATTTAGGATTAAAATAATACCACAATTTATGGCGTAAGGTCAAACATCAACGAATAATAAAGAACGCCGAGCCAGGTGTTAATCTATCCTAAGGATCTGCGGAGAATACCTGCCCCATATACATCTAGAATATATGTTCAAAAACTAATTTAAATTCACATAAAAGAGGCCGGATTGATCGGATAGCGCGAATACTCAGGTGTGAAGATTTGGGCGGATCGAGTTCTCGGGATCATATGATTAAATTATAGCCTTCTAAAGCGGAATTCGTCTAATGAATAATGGAATATGGAAATTGCACTAATGAGGTCACATATTTCCTCCTCGCCGTACCTGGCGTCATGCTGGCGCTATCTCGGTCAACTTGCCAGTAGCACCCGGAACTGGCCACGTTCGACATCACTAGCACTAGTGCTCAACTTTTTACAGCCTCCGCGCTCACATATTTACGCTTTATTATTTACGCTTTGCCTTCACATATTTACCGTACATGAATGACGTTGAGTAGAAAGTTAACTTTTTCGGCACATGACTTGCAATGGTATGCAGCCGAATATAATTCAAGGCTTAAAATATTGATGTCGCCTCTGAGAATGTTGAATCAAGGATCGTCTTTCAGATTATCAAGAACAAGATATTGTTTAAGATAAGGCATATAGTAAAATAATAGAGATATATTAGAAAATTAAACTTTAGGAAATCCCCAAATTATGAAGGCATCAATAAAGTGACGTTATTTATTATTTGTCATACGATTATGTATTATAACAGCAACGTTACAAGTAGAATTGAGTAATAGAGGTGCTGTGTTGTTCGCTTCGCAGCTGTGTTTTATTTGTGCTGTTAATTTATTTAAATTGTCTTTAATGATTAATGCTGATTACTTATGAATTCTTAGTAGTTTTTGCATATTATGTCAGTTAGTGAAACTTGTCAACTAAGTTAATTAATTTCGTAAAAACGACTTATAAAGACTTTGTTTGCTATGAAAGTTAAGTGTTTCGATAATGTTTTTTCACAAGATTTTTTTTTCGTTTCGGTGTGTTTTCTGTGAGAAGTCAGGTAGGGAAACACCGACCTAATTCCAAAATATATTTCTTTGCAGTTCGAACTCTACAGTAAAAGTGTTTGTAAAAGCCAATTGACAGAAATGAATACTTATAATTTAAGTATTTATCAAGACTGAAGAAGAAAACCAGTCAGATACACCAATCAGACAATCACTAAAGAAACAAAATGCAAGAAGAAAACGTCCCGTTCGTTTCGATCAGACGCTTCCGAACTCCACGTGAAAGAAGTCACAAGCCAAACGTAGAGAATATATAAATATTCATAGAGCCCGTTCGTGGTATGCACTAGCATGCTATTTGCCTATAAAAGATCTGAGTCCTCGTTGTTCTAAGTGCTAATCTTTGACCCTACAATGTGTCCCGACCTGGAATGCGATATCTCCTGAATGTGAGTCTAGCAAAGCATCCATCTCACTTCTGTAAGTAGTTCGTATGCGTATGCATGCGTATGCGTAATTCCTTAGAGTGGATACTTGTTTATATAATACAAGCTTCTGCCCGCGGCTTCGCTTGCGTTAGGAAGTGGGGGGTTATCAAGGGACAAAAAGTAGCCTATGCCACTCTCCATCCCTTCAACTATTCCACTTAAAAAAATCACGACAATTCGTCGCTCCGTTTTGCCGTGAAAGACTGACAAACAGACACACACACTTTGCCATTCATAATATTATTGTGGATAGTATGGATTATAGAAGGTTATACTTATATAATTTACTTTTCAGCAACTTACACAATTTGATAAAAATATCATCTATGTATAATTAAATATTTTTTTGGTGAATGGTTACGATATAATAACATTGGTGATGTTATGTTAGGTGTCGCGCTTGGGACCACTACACCACCGAAACAGTACAATAGCAACACTAGCAACGATATAATAATTACCTATATTTTCTTCGTAGTTAATTATTAAGCGCCATGGCCCGTTTTCCCTTTCTTGCTAAATTTAAACAATAAAATATTTAAAATTCAAGGTAAATGTGCCTAGCAACAGTTTTATTACTTTCGTTCGTTCTCTTATCTTAAATAGATATAACTATACTTGTACTATTTACATACGAACTTGTTAGACTCGTGTCGATAGAATTAAAATTCGATACAGTTAATTAATTAGAATATAAAACCAAAACATAAGTGCTAAAGATCCAGTGGTTACAAGCGCTGTTGCTGAGCATCCTGAAGTCCTGTGTTCGATTCCCAGGTAGGGGAAAGTTTCTGGGTATTTCCATCTGGAAATTCTTAGTAGCAGCCCGGAGTTCAGATTAGTCCCGAGGATACTTTACCATAGGTACACCTCTGTCTAACCCTTCGGGAATACAGGCTTGATTTAATATTATGTAAAACCGAATATAGTATAGAATATATGTATAAAAATGGAGATTATTTCTCCTTGTATTTTTCTTGAACGACCTTTGCCACTCCCATAGTGAACTATATAACGACATGTCTCTTCTATCCAATTTGACAAAACCTCGATGCAGTCACGAAACCCATAACTATAGCCAATAAAACCAGCACAACACAACATGACTAACACAACATAAATACATACAAAGGACACAATTATGAGCGTAGTTAAATACCTGACCTCACATATGACTAAGTTAATCCCACCGCCGATGTTTCCGATCGTAAAAACTTGCAACAACGCGCTCTGTCATACACAACCTAATTTATGGAGCCGGCAGACCTAACAACCATTTATTTTCCTGTAAAAAATAATTCTGCAAAGGATTTCCACCCTTATAGACAAGATAGTAAACAAACTCCAATGTTTTCTGGACAGTAAATAGGTTGGTGGGATTTAAGAGCGACACACTCCTCTCGAATAAGTTTGATGGTTATTTTACTACCCCGTTCTAATTACGAGGTTTCCTCTCGGATACTAGGCCAGAGCCGATTGTTTGTGGCCACATTAACATGGTGTTCATACAAAAACTTTATGGGTGTTCCTTGTATTAACTCTTTGTTGTACAATTAGTTTCGCGACCTTTTTTCAGCTCGTTTGGGTTGTTATAATAGTTCTTAATAATTAACTGCTGTAATATGGCTGCTGTCCTTATTGGTATCTACTACATAAGGAGGTATGTATGAATTTTAGGCGACTGGGCCTAACCCAGTTATAAACGTCCCTTTGTGCTTATTGGCCTAGCTCTGTTCTATCTCCTACTTGATATGGAGGGAAGTGGAAATTATGTATTTTTTCAACTCCTCCGCTGTTCTTTTCTGTTAATTTCGTTGCAGGATCCAAGACAGTTGAATCGTTTCTCCGACTCGTCGGGCTTCATTGACTCGACGCTTTTGGTGTTGACGCGTGGTCGCCACTGTTGATTCTGGTTTTCAGGACTGGCAGTGGTTTGGGAATAGGGCGGCGGGCTTGTACAAAAAAAATGTAATAATCTTATTTATCAGATCAAGGTAGCATGTGCAATTATGCATAGGTCCGTTCATTCAGGTAGTCTTCTCATATTCTACTTCACTCTACTGACTTGTCTGACTTGAATTCTTGATTACACCCAAAATCGCTATAAGTTTCTACAGGCTACACGTCAGTGGTGACTAAACCAGTAAAACCTGACCTGACGCATTCTATTGAAACTGCATGGTACGCCAGGCCTACTCAAGGTCAAAGTGTGACCACAGACATGCGGCCTACTGTACGTCTCAAATGGGCTATTGTGTAATCGCAAGAACTATTCTACTAACCAGCTATACCACAAATGAACCTACATACCGTCCTCTAAACAGTCTTGGCAGCGAGTGCTATATAATTTAGCGACGATTTTATCGCATCTGTAACAATTTAGATAATTAATTTATTGACAACTGTGCAGTATTACAATCAGTGTAAGTCATTTGTCGTAATTCTAGCTGTCAGTCGTTGTCGCCAATTAATTAGTTTTCGAACTAATTATATTAACGGGTCGTAGGATCTGTGGCGATATTTCGGCCCGGCAACTGCATGCCGTTTAAAATTCAATATATTTCGCCGTAAATATCCTATTTTACGAGCTAACATCCCGACACAATATGTCAAACAAATTGTTGACACATTCAAAATGTGACGGAGCCACTTAAATAAAAGACTTACTTTTACACGAGAGCTGTTTGGTGTGAGATTTTTTGGACCAAAAGAGCTTCGCTGACTTGCTCTGATGCCTCTGATATATTTATTACTATGTATTGGAAAGTTTTTTTTTTTCTTTAAGGCGTTTCAGATTCTTGCGGTAATACTGTAACTGTAACCCGCGAAATTCAAAAGTTTGTTACGTTGTCGGGGTTCCGTGCTAAAAGCAAAGACTTATTTTTGGACAAAAGTGTCTTTATGTTATTCTACATCATCTCGGTTGTATAATTGGTTTTTTAGTTAAATAGGTATTATAAAATCTTAAAAGTTCCTAGTAATTTGTGCGTAGCCGCGGTTACATGGTGACAGCCTGGCTAGTAAATAATAGTATATTTGATGAAAGTGTGTAAAGTTTATCTTTGCACTCGAGATGGGATACCAGACTGAGCCAAAGGATTTAGAGTCGAGAATGCAATGTAATGTCCGGTATTTGCATTTTGCGCGCTGTTTTACGTTGTTTGCTGATCAAAATTCAATACGTGGCTAGTATACCTGCTAAATTATTATCATTTAAAACATCAATATTTACAGCCTTAGTCTCGAAATTATTTCACGAAATTATTATTTTGTAACTCGATGAGTGATGTGTGTGCGTGCTGTTACACTTTATTCTATTTTTACTTATGTTTAATTTGCTTGTATATAATGGTTCGTGAACCAAAAAAAAAAGAAAATGTAGTCCTATTGTCACCAAATTAGAATCTGATGATGGTATCTTGGATAAGAGTATTTATATTTAAATATATAATATTTAATAGTAAGTCGTACATATCAGCAATTATAATTCAAATCAATTTAGAATTTAACGGGCTGGCTTGACATACGAGTATCTACCGTAAGCAGAAATCTAGCAAGTTTGAAAGTGCTTCAAAAGTCTCAAGTTTTTCGGACGCTAAGTAATGCAACCCCCATTTATTACCAGCAGAAACCCAGGTAAATGAATCAACGTTTTTACCTAAGTAAATCAGTATCTACCGAATCCCAATACGTAGGTATCCAGTGACATTTCAATGACAATAAATTGGATCAGTAGTGGACAGTGCAGCTGCCGTACACGTGCGATGGTCACGACTGAGACATGGGTCCCTCACGGAGTTGTGATATCACGACAACAAACTGTCGTTAATATTCAGCTGTTGCATTCCTTTTTTAAAAGGAATCGTGCATTCAGATCTCGAGTAACAAAAAGTTAAGATACATGGCAGGGCCTGGTGACGTATGTGGGAGCTGAAATCATTGTTTTAATACAAGTAAACTATTATTATGTAATAACTTTACATTTCATGTTTATGCGAATAGGCAAGGTCAATCGGAAAACTTTGGAAGACAGAATACTTTAAACCCAACTTCTTATCTTTACCATTTGCCGATTTCACGAAGGAAACATTCATGACGTTTGAGACATGAGATTTTTTCTATTAATTTATCATCAGTCAGACAAGCGATTATTAATGAACGGTTAATAATTATGCTTCTATTTTTTAGACATAACAACAGTCTCAAAGAAACATTCCATATAAATATCATTAGGTAGCACGTTTAAGTACACTGCGCGGGCGCAGGTCGGAGGTTGGGGCCGAGCGGCGCCTGCGTCACTCTATCAACTTGCTAATTCATGCCAGCTCTGGCCAGCTGGCCGCTCGCAAAACAACCGTGGCCCTTTTTTATCCGGAATAATTTAGACATTAGAATTTCACACCTATTCATACTTGGTACATTTAAATACATACATTCACCACCTGACGAAAAATTTATTTATTATATTCAATCTGGGTATGTGATCAAATCGAAAACAATCTTAAGGAATTCAAATTGGCGGCTAAATATTAAAATTGAGTGTAAAATAAAAAGTATAAACATAAAAGCTTCCGTAAAAACAAACCGGGAAAATATCAAACATCAAATTGAGTAGAGCGGGCAGAAACAAAATCGTGGTGACGATAAATAGTCAACCAAGAACATTTCAGCCTGCAAAACAAGCAAAGTGCAGCAGATGTTTACATACACTGACAGAACATCCGAGGGCTGCGTCTGCGCCGCTTCAGGGCACGTGTGGCTGACACCCCTAACAGTAACCAGAACTACTATTTATGTTCAGCGCTTGTCATAGCGTGATGTTGTACAGCGATTATTTGTTACCCTGCACTTGTGATGGAAGTCTAAATAACTGGCATCTGTTGAACACAGCTTACTCATTGGCTAAGACAATTGGTAAACCTTTTCTCTTAATTCAAATTACCACAACGATCCAACTGAAAATGTATGTTATCAACTCTAGAACCATGCATAATTCACATAAGGTATAGGGGTCTTTAAATTCAAGTGCAAGTACCTTTTCGTCTACTACAAAAATCAATTGTATCCACGTCAATTTTGGCCATGAACTTTTAAGTATGTACAGCAAGGACTTATAAAAAGTTACTAGTTAATTTGCACGCCATCAGACCTTGGCCCCGGAAGCACGTTTCCTCCTTTGCATACAACAATGGTGGATCATTGTCCAGTTGGCCGATTGCGTCATCGACACTACTTGTATGGTCCCAGGTGTAAACGGACTTGAAGCTTTAAAATTTAATAGACCTTTTCATATTTTAGTGAATCTGCTGACAGATCTTACCAGTTTAGTTTGTGAAGCTGTTTGTAGTTGAACACACAACACACAAGTTGCTGTTTGTTGTTGAATTGTTTGTTTGTGTTGCGCTGCAACACTGCTTTTCATGACGTAATCTCAAAAGTATGTAAACTTTAGAAATTCTTCCTTATCTAGAGTAGATCCTATCCTATAACCATTGTTGCGCCTGATAACGATAATTCTGGATAAAGAAAGTGTAATGATTGCTGGTGACGCCATTATGTTTAATCACATATTACAGAGAAAACAACAAAATTACGGGTCTTGGGCTTTACTGTGGTTTCTTACTATATAACTTTTGATGACACTGACGTGGCTGAGCGATCGACTGATGCGCCGTGTGTCGTAGGTTCGATTCCAAGACAACAAATAATTGTACGGCCTGCAGGTAGTTGTTCCGGGTCTGGCTACTCGTGTATGTGACTTTAAATGTTTGTAAACGCACCCACGACACATGAGTTTTTTTTTTAAATTAAAACTCGACAATTTAATGATTTGACGAGAAAGTCAAGAGGTTATCTTATACATATTGTAGTGAATATTATGTAGACTAAGAAATACACATATATTAAGCTAGAGTACAATAGAATCCAGTCTATTGTTAGCATCTGTTAGAATTGCCAGTTTACAGTCGGTGAGTACAAAGCCCCAGTATCGCGACATCAAGCGACGCCATTGTCTCCGTACGCGATGCGCGTGCGCTATCTGCGATTGCTTGTTACTCGACGTGACGTAGATCGCGAGATTACACCCCTGACGTCATTATTGTCCAATCAGAATTTTCAATAAAGCTTTCGGCATATGAAATGAAGACACCAATGTGAGAGAGGGTCCGTAAGTTGATGTTATATGTATATGAAATAGAAACCACTAAAATGATGGTCAATCGCTAAAGCCAAACCATTTCAGACACTAAAGCGTTGGTAATGGTTTCTATCTAGTTGTTATATTTTACGATACGATATTGAAAGCGTTTGTGTATTTTACAGTAAACGTTTAGTTAATGGTAACGTTAAGATCTCAGCAGGCTCATTTCAGATTATAGGAGTACCGGTTTTCAATTCCATGGCTATAAACACTCGCTAAATGTCAACATTACTTTCCAATTTTCTTTTCGATCTCCCTCGTTTCAAGTTATAAGGAAGATACTATATTTAAGACATTTTTTTTCGGATTATTAACTTAGTTCAATCATCATCAATCTCTTATCACATTTGGGGTCACCCTGTTGCCGGACCATGTCTTCTTTTAAATATCTCTCTATCAGCCGTATTTCAGAATTCACCCTCTTCATGCCTACCTTCTAACTTCTCTAGGAATTCATAACCACCGCTTTTAAAAACGATATCGTCAATGTTCCTTTTTCAACTTCTTTTTGTTCGTTAATAATAAATTCTTGAGCTTTATTACTCATATGACCTGAAACAACATAATAGATAGCGAATCAAAGCAAACACTAGACAGTGCTTGTATGTTCAGTGTGTGAGCAACTGAGCACATGTGATGATCAATCTGTACAGCACGTGGCTCCACAGCGGTGTCGCTGTCGCCGCCTGCGCCTGCGCAACTCAATGCGCCCTTGTGTTGCACGCACATGCGATGCCCACATGCGCCAATATTTTGGTACTTACTTCGAAACGGTGATTCGTTAATACATGCTCCTTGGTCTATAACAAATGTAACACGCAAATATTATTTACGACCTTCATTTGATGGCCTGTGATAACTGAAGGATATAAATCTCAAGAGCCATTAAATTTTTAAAAGCATGATGAATCATAGCCGTGTCAAACAAATACCACACCGAAGTACATGGGTGGTTTACTCATAGACAGTGTTAAGTAACTTGGCTAAGTAGCAAAACAAGGATGTACGCACATCCAGTATGGAAACACGACTTAATATTTACATGATTAGTGTTTGGCTGCAGCAAACAATGATGTCAGATAACTCTAATAAAAATAAAACCAATTCGCGAGTCACGACACTGCTATGCAAACTGGACACGCATCTAACACAAAGCCCGGGTTCGTCCGGCCGGATGTCAATGAATATCATTATATACCAAATGAATGATTATTTTTAACGACAATAGACGCCCATAAATTTGCATGACATTACCATACGAATGTAATTCTTTAAAACTCAACTAATAAAAAATCTCGGATTGCTAATTTATATAATACCTATAGCTTTTTCCGTGCAATAAATCCATCGACATTTAAAATTGTGCTTTGATAATAACGATAAATGCTGCGCATTGAATATTAATGAGGCTAATACGGATCCTAATTAACTTACATAATGAAAATGCAAATTGGATGCACCGTCCCGTAATATTGCAAATGAGAGAGAATCATGCTATGTTGACACCTCAGAAGTCTATTTAAAACGTGTAAAAACTGTCCTCTTTGTTGCGACGCAAGGCGATACGGTCAGTCCCAGTGATATAGAGTTTCGCCTTGTCGCTCCGTCGCGTCGCGTACGTCGCTTCATCTCGACAACGCCAATTCCGACATTTTTAGGTGAACTCGAAAATATGATTGGGTATATTTATAGGTGGCCAGCAACATTTCAGCTATTCTTCATAATTAGCTGGGAAATTTATTAGCTGGAAAGCGCTTTACATTTTAATAGATGGTTTGGAATTCACAGAATCTACATCAATAACAAAATTAATTTAATTTTGTAATAGATTGCCTAAAATATTTCATATTTCAAACGCTCGAAGCTTCTGAATATTTGTTCTTTTTATTAAAAACGACAAAAGGCTGAAGTCTTCAAAGTTCAGACAGACTGATTAGTCATATGAGAACCATTTTAAGTACATTTAATTTCGAAATTACTGGAAGTCAAAACTTTTAACGAGCCGCCCTCCGTCACCATGTGCAAAGCAGATTCTTCGTGTTAAATGACGATTGCCCAAAATCCTGCAGTCCACATGGACGTGAGAACCGAAGAAACATTTGTTGGTGAAAGAAACACTCCTTTATATATTTTTACGATACGTACCTACCACGGAAACATATGGGGGATTTGTAGCGGGGCTTATTGGGCATTTCCAATTGTTTTACAAATAAGCGCTTGTAAAGTCAGATGGCTTTATTGCTGAACATCTGCTTTCACGAAATGGTAAATATGTTCGAGATGATAATTTTTGTTTTGTTACTCACAGTTTTTTCTTAAGTTGGAATACGTCGAAAATTAGGTATCTATTATACTAAATTTAATTAACTTGCATCCGAATGTGATAGCACACTGAGTTTTGCATATTGTTTTTAGATAGAAAAGAGTGCACACTCCCCTGTCATTGAATGATCACATAATAAGTTGAATATTTTATTCCCAAACGAGTACATATTGAACTACATAGCCACCTGGGTAGATGCGTAGGATTCACCAGATGATACACAGCACACGTGCTCGCAGCTGTACGCACGATCGCACGTGTGGGATTCAACGCATATCCTTGAATTTATGCGCTCCTAGTACAATAATGCCTTATTGTTCAAATGTTTTATTGTTCGCCAGAAGACGATTATCTATCCTCGATTTGCAGAGTTCTAAATTGGTTCAGGTAAATCTAGGTTTGTTACGGAAACTCCTGCCAAAAATATTGAATTGGTTATAAACCAATGATTCATTCATTCCTTTATTACTCACAAATTATGAAAAATACATACCTAACTTTCGAGCAGCTCGTGGCTAAATAAAATCAGCCGCACGGGTTGATTCTAAGGTTAAGCTTTGCAGAGGTCAGTCTGTGGATGACCCTTCGTAACATATCGAGACTCCCGGGTCCTCCTTGGTCCCGGCTGTCATGTATACATGTCATCTTTGGCGGTTGTAACCGGTAGCCAGAAGCCCGAAAGACTGATAACCAGTATTACCGAGGGGTATCGTATTGCCCAGTAACTGGGTTGTGCGGGTAAGATAGGCAGTCGCTTCATGTAAAAAATACTGTTATTCAGCTAAGGCATGGAAGCCGACCCCAATTATAATACTTAACTTTCGATAACAAATCGCATGATCAATGTCCTCTTACGGATCTGTATAAGGAAATATATCAACGAATGGATTACAACTCAACATCTAAATCTTATCTCTAGCTATTCGCAATTTAGTACATTATGCAGTTGTGTTATTATATGTTCAATAAACTATCTGAAATCCACATTCGTGTTAGTTACGCAACAAGTGCACTAAGTTGTTGTTACGTCCATAACTATCTAATCAATACGTTTCGGGATTAACGAGGGACATAATTAAGCCCAAGAGTTACCTGCACAGATTGATAACGTTTGGAGTACTGTTTCAACACTATGGCAAGCAATTACAGCAGCGTATCGCGACAGTTGCGATTCTTATTACGTTGATACGCTATCACACCACATCTGTCGACACGGCTCACGGTTATTACACTGGAGGATAAAGGTAATGTATGCTATTTTGATGCGTCATCCTAGTAGTGCTGGTATAGGCCATGTGTCATGTTTGTGGAGAGAGCAAGCCTTCTATGTCAGGTCAATTACCTTTGTTTTCCATTGTAGAGATTTTCGTTATTGGTCAAATTGAGTTTTCAGCTTATGGTTATTTATTTCTGTAAACGGGTTTTAAAACAGACAGTTTTACACGTCAAACAATAATAATGAATGCATAGATTAAAAACTAGATAAGTTGGGTCATTCTTAGCTGAGAGGAAACAGAGAAACAAACTCAGAGGTCAGTCTCTTGTATAAGCCAGACTCGGTCTGATCAATTACATGAAAAAAAGATTAAATAAATAAATAATGCTGGATAATCCAAACAGCATCATCTAGCCCCAAGCTAAGCAGAGCTTGTGTTATGGGTGCTAGATGACTGATATACTTAATACAATACATTACATAGATATATATTTTTTATTATACATAGCAAATACCCAGAACACCCGGAACAATTCTTTGTAGATCGTACGAACATTTGTCCCAAGGCGGGAATCGAAGCCGCTCCACATCGGTCGTCACATCGGTCAATTAGCGTCCAAGATGCTCTTTTGAGGTAAGAACCACATAGATTTTAAATAGACCTGCCTAGGCAGTGCCCGCATTTGTGAGTAATCTCAATCAACCAATCAGAACTTATGTTGCTTTTGTCGATGAACTAAATCAATACTCATTTAATGAAGCTGAAGAGTTAGTTTATTTGAACGCGCTGATCTTTGGAACTACCAGGGATTAACATATTTAACATCACGTTACGACCCTTAGAAGTAGGGCACAGCTAGTATTTCATATCAGTAGCTAACTGATGTAGTTACTGTACTTATTTTATACTTTATAACCGCAACACGAGACGATTCTAAATTCCCACGGGAATACTTCACTTTACCGAGACAAAACGATTTATCTATATATTATATTAATAGATATCAGGATATGAACCACCTTCCTAACGAATTTCATCCGGTGTTAGTAACAAACAAACACACACATACATACCAACAACTAGTCGCATTTACAATATCAGTGCGATGTACTTAATAAGTAAACCACGATGCACTAAACAGTAATGTACTTAATTACCTACAAGTGACTGACCTGATTCTTATCATCCACAAAATTCACAAAACATACCTGATACGCAGAAACAAATAACACAATTACGCAGGTGCAGGCGATGACACACCTGGTACCTAATTCGTACCTAGTATCACACGTGGTACTGTAGATAACAATGATTTACTCATTAGTTTAGCTCATTATCTTAAGCCTGATTAAAAACAATAGGCACAATATACGGTGCACCTGAATGTACTAACGAATTCGGGTCACATGGTGCGAGCCTCAGGACATCGGCCCACGTAGTTTTACGATTACAACCGGTACGTTTGATAAAAATAATTTGATAAGGCAATTGTTTGAAAATACATTTTATGATAGTGGATTATTTATTACATTTGGTGTTTTGCTATGACAAATTATACAACGGATTTTCCAAATTATAAGTTCTTCAACGGATTGTAATCATCCCATTTAAGTTTAGGTAAATCAGTAACAGGACATCCCCACCAAAATAAGAAGTTTTCCCAAGAGCATTAAATCATGGAAAGATGAGGAAAACCTAACTCAGAGACAGAACCCTAATCAGAGGATCAGCCGAAAGCATCGGCTACCAAAAACAAACCCTCACAATGCTATCACCGCTCCCCATGTGCAACAGTTCAATGCTGATAACTGCGTCGCCAATGTGCCGCACAGATTTGCGAACTAGCTTCCTTACACGTGCACCGGTATGGGAACGGAACCCAGCAGTTGCAGCGCACATGGCGAGATGTCGACTGTTTTATGAAACGTTTTACAACTAGCGCATATAGCTTTCTAAAGAAAGGTGATCGCCAAATGCGGCAAGCGTTTCCGTCAAACGGAACGGCGCGGGCGGCCACCAATAAACTGGAGTAATAAATGTCTTATTGTTTCCTTATTCCTCATAATTGTTAGGTGGCGGTAATTATTTGCATCTGCGCAGTGAACACACGTGTGTCTAGACTCTAGTACATTTTGTGCGTGGATGTCTTTGTCTATGGATGGATATAGATCTTTGTCCTGACCACAACCTCTGCTCAGGTGTTCAACGAAGTGTGAAATATTTTTGCTTATATTTTTCTATTAACGCCATTATTTTTGAACAGTCTTGTCTTTAGATTTGACGAGAACTTGCTGATACTAAGGAGTGTATTACCTCCACGAAAATGTAAAAAAATCATTCATCACAAGGTTTCACCAAATCCAATGCGGTAAACTATTATTTAGCAGCGATTTATGTAAAACCCTTGTCACCAACTGGCAATTTAACGAAAGATCCTAATTTATTTTTCAATCTGGATGATTTCCGTACCGCATAAAAACTTCTTCGGGTTACTCAATCATTCGGACTTGTTATTCAACTAAAAAAGAAAACTCATAATAGAATTGAAAATGTGGAGCGCGTGTAAAATGAGCGGCTCGAAAATAACAGTCGTTTGACGCGAACAAATGAGTGGAGGGACAGACAGGAGGCTGTGGCCGGACACCTGCGCGGGAGTTGGTCACACCATACGCGGTGACGAATGTTCGCGACGTCATTACAGCGCTTCCACCAGCATTCGTGAGTCAATAGTAAATGACTGCGCGCCGCTAATCGTTAGTTCTGTCTGTTTCAAGTATCAATCTTCAAAATAATAGCATGACAGCATCTTTCGAAAGACCTCGTTTAGTTAAGTTTGCTTTTCAATTTGAATGTAGGTAGGCACTTAAAGTCATTATCGCTGTTCGCACAGTACTAAATGTCAACAATAATAAAACATGCTGTATAATAAACCGTATGTACTCATCTACAAGGTCCATGAATGGCATTAACAAAATGACTCCTAAAAATAAGACGCAGATAAATGACAATCTTTTCAGACATAATAAACGGAAAGCAAAGGTGATGTCCCTAATCAAGTGTTGTACAAAAGGCATACAAAGTATTCCCGTGGTCCGGTTCATATCGCACGTATTAAATTATGCAAGTAATAAAACTCTATTCTGTGTCCACTGCAAGGCTGTCCCTCTCGAGCACGCAATTTCTCAAAACATTGTCGCGTCATTTTTCATTGCATCAATCAGCCCGCTTATGTGGACCGCGTTTACGATGCCTAGGGCTGACGCGAGCGCATTATTTAAAATCATTTATCTTTTGCACTTGTTATGCACTAAACTTATGTAAGTTTTGCTAGTATTTAAAACAAGCGAATAAATCATGATATCATCTATGATTCATGTACTAACATAACCTATTGATAAGTGAAACGAAATAACGAATTAACGATATTCTGATAACTGAGATATAGAATTTAACGACAGAGTTTTATGTGTTATGTTTCCTCCGTCCAATGCTAGAGGACAATTTGGTTCCTCAAAGTTATTTCTGAGACACTTGTTATGCAAACAAGGCACGGTGTACAGTTAGATAGCATCTCCACGTATACCAGTAAAACTGTATGTACGTGTTTAGTATTGTGAGTTTCAAGAAACATTATCTGGCACATCCTTGATAAATCTCGCAGGGTTGTCTCATCAACTGTTAAATAGAGTGTGAGCCAATGAATATTTTTATTGACGCGCCTGACGAGTTTACATCGGATCTTGACGTCTGCGTCGCATCTTGGACTTGCGAGAACTCATTCTAGTTTGAATCTTACTGGGCCATTTTAAGATATGTTTTTAATTAAATGTGAAAAACGATATGTCGTCGAATAAAATTGGGTATTACGCACAGCAAAATAGAATTCAAAATCCAAAATATCTATTAACCTTAAATGTAATTCAACACGAAAGTCATCAAATGTACGCAAGCCTGATCTGCGGGATGATAAGTTGCTTTCTTGTCCGTTTCTTATGCAAATATTGACACAGTGTTGCTATCATTAATCAGGCGAAATGCCGGGGGTCCGACAATGAGCCCTGAATGTGCCCAGATGTGAAATGTTTCACGTGCGTACTTTGTTAGGTGATGGTGATATCAATCAAGCCATTTATAGTTCAGCTTCTTGTTCGTTAGAATATTATTATTCAGGGAAATATTAGTGGGGACGCATGAGTATTGGGCATGTAGTACCAGACTTTATGTTTCTTCAAAAGCTGGAACATTGCGACAAATCACGACGCAACCCATTACTTTTAAACGTCGACCATTTCAATTGTTGAATAAAATTTACTGTTTTACATTTTATATGACAAAATAAAAGCGAGTAAGTAGGTATACTTACTACACCTGTCAAGTACATCATACTTCATCATAATTCAAGCGAATTTTATTGCAGCAGTAAAAGCTTATCAGATTCGCACGATAATGTATGCTCACGTTATAAGTAACTCCATTTTACATTCACATATTTCAAGTAGATACCTACATTATTAAGTAAAAACTTAAAGCAAATCGTCTCTTTCTAAGTCCTTACAATACTTGCTTCAGTTTCCTGCGTAAAAAATCCGCTACCGTAACTAACAAGCCATACTTTAGTAAGGGAATCACAATATTTACGGATTGTGGATATAAAAAAACATCGAAGAGAGCGCATGTGTGTCGCAGATTTACATTTGTTAAGTCGCTCCACTGTTCTGCCGAGTTATCTTTAGTCAAATCTCCATTCTAAGCAGGCAGACCAAATGTTTCATCTGTTGGTTTCACGGAATCTTTATATAATTATGCCTGTTGTGATATTTTGCTCCAATCCCAGACATGGTATTTACTTTGACAATGAAGAGCTACAGACTCTGTTCTTTCAGTGTGATCGTTTCATAAGAGATTCGGTAAAGTAGTAGCATTTTTCATAGAGCAGACGTAATTAAATATCGCATAACTCATATTACCACTTTGGTTAATGACGGTGTTAACCAGAACCTTAGACATGGCGGCACTCTACCGTTGAATATATAAAATAACACTATAAAACACTGGCCACCTTTAATAACATTTGAAATTAGAATCTATTTTTATATATTTTGAACCAAAGGCAACAACTCGTAAAGCCGCCATAAAATTATATGATCGTGATCACCTTTACGACACTGTATGGAAGTGCAGCATGTCTTTGGGTTTCACCTTTGCTAAAAATATAAACTTTAAAAATAATGATTCAGTACTATAGCTACTTAGAAATTAATTAAGACAGATATACTGCACAAAAATATCTAGGTTAGAGCTTATTTCTTGCAGGACACCTTTTTTCCAATGTTGCTTAAATAAACACCTTACCGATAATGCAACTTCTACATGGTAACAAAAACGAAAACAAAAGAGTCGTCTTCATGTATCATAACGTAAGGGCGGGCCGCCCTGCGCGGGCGCCACGTGCGCGCACAGATATAGCTCAACAACGGAGCTCTGTCATCTGCGTCCAGTCATGTGGACCTCGTCCGAGCGGCACATGCCCCACAGCTGAAAACATTCGCTTCAGATACTGTTTAATGTGCTCATCTGTGATTCTGCACTGCTGTCGAGATAAAGACTTGACAGCGACGAGACTAAGCGATGTTCCTTTGTTTACGACTAAAGTGAAATTGCATAAGTAATTTTGCCAGATTCTAATTCGGAGCTGCCGAAAAGACAGCAGACGAATAAGCAGCAGCACTTGAAAAATGTTGTTAAAGAGCATCAGTTTGAATTAAACTCCCGCGCCATTTTTATATATACACCAATTTTAATGGCGCGGGAGTTTATTTGCATATTTATGCATCATACCATAAAATGCAGGAACTCGTGACTAAATAATAACAATCGAAGGTTAAGCTACGCTTGCCAAGGTCAGTCTAGAAATCCCTCCGTGTCCCGGAAACCAGGTTCTCACTCGCACTCGGCTGTCATTTGTAGATCTTTGACAGTCGTTACGGGTAGTCAGAAGCCCAAATGTCTGACAACCAGTCTTACAAAGAGGTATCGTGTTGCCCAGTAACTGCGTTATGGAGGTCAGATAGGCGCTCCTTTTAAAATACTGGTAGCACAGTGGCACAAACATAGAAAAGGCTAGGCAGATGATGTGACCATAAAACGCAGTGGTCCAACAGCTACACAATAGTAAAATATTCACAATAGTTCCATGGGAACAATTTCATAAGATACTCGTTGTAGCTACATTTCAACGTCTTCCATTCTTAGAGTACGGGAGGCGTCTTATCTATCGGGATTAACGTTGTAATCTACGAGGTCATACATAATACGCCCATAGTGCGCCAAGTAATAAAAAGTGTTAGTTTATTAGGGCGTTTGCATACAAACGCGACGGCAGCTGTACGCGCGACTGTCCGCCGCAGCTGCGATTTGCTGCGCGGTGTGAAAAGCAACGCACTGCGATTCACATACGGACCAACTGGGCTGGTGATTGTATAGGGGAGCTGTGCCACCACCTTGACTAAGCATATGCAACTGAGCACTTTTTGGCGGTTTCTGCAAACGGTAAAAATAATAATCATGGGAGTCAGATTATTTTCAAGCATCATCAATGGAATATTTTTTTGTACTAGTTGACACTTGCAAAATTGTCTACTTTTTTAAATGCCAACACTTAAATCAGACAATGATGGAAAATAAGTTCTTGGATAAAGATTTTGAGGTGTTAAATGCTATGGCAGATCTTGGAAAACGAATTAGACCAGGAATAGACGGTCTAACCGATGCCCATCTTAAGAGTGATCACACATCCTAATTAATCCTAATTAATCGGCATCATAGTTTGAGAGCTTCAGTGACAAGATATCAAGACGGCGCTAAAGATAAAAGAAGGATACACTTATGTCATACACTTATAATCATAGCTAATTGTGGCCAAAACTGAGATAAATTGATGACTCACACTACAAGTCAGACAATTAATGAATGAAGCTAAGTATATACTATTTTTAGTTCGCATCTTCAACTGGCCAATTTATTATCATAGGCTCAATGATTTTCAAGTACCTCTGATGTCATTCATAATAACAAGCAGTAGATGTCTACAATCATGTGAACGTCGGCCTTTTCCAAAGACCAATCTAAACTAGAGGATGCGGTATGGATTCGGTACAAGTTATAACTAGAGCCAGTCCTAATTCGCTTTACGACTAAGACGAACTAGCCGTTACTTTTCCTAGTCCATTTACATCAATGAAAGGTGAAACAAAAGACAAGACGTGAATTAGAAACTGCTCAATAATATTTCCCAAAATGATTGTAGAACCAGCATCAAGTAACGACCATCTGTTCAATAGAGTCAATAGACCAACATGAGAAAACAGCGTAGCAACAATGTGGGTACCGTCTAAGAAAGTCAACAATAGCAAACAAAGTTAAAAAACCCCAAACAACTGCTTTACACAGCAGCCGGGGATGAAAAAAAGCTCCTCAAATAAAGCAATAGCGCCGTCAACTACATCACAATACGCTCATATCACATCATCTGCAATTAGGGTCACGAATAATTGACGCCAAAGGTTTAAGGGCGGTTCTTTCACCGAAAAAAAAACCGACATTCATACAGCCCTCATAAGTGAATCAAGATATCGTACCCCGATACACCTGGCTTTCACCCCGGGACTGGCCTGTTCTATTATAGCGTCAAAAGGTGCTCGAAAAATTTCAATAATACTTTCCATGGCTCATTGGTTTCGTGAATGGGGCATAGTCTTGCGAACACGGCGACGTGTATTGCGATTTTTTCATTGTTTATGCAGCAATATGATAAGGTATCGATAGCGATCTTTAGTTGTTTTGTTAAAACCACTATATTCGTAATCTAGAGTGAGATCTCGTTTGCAAAACGAAATCAATTAGGTAATACCAACACAAATTATATCGAACTAAACATCAGTAACTTAGGAAGTACGATTATATAATGGAAGCAGTATTAACCTATTGCTTACTTAGACAATAAATAAGCATATAAACTCAATAACAAACTAACTTATCATATTCGCTAACATTAATCTTGCCCAGTCGCTTTGCTTTCGTTCCAGCTTCGTGCCTCTATCGAAATCTCTTTACGTATCATAATCCAATGTCCATTCATCAGCGACAACGAATGAGCAAAACGAATCCAGCTAATGGTTCTATAGTTCCTTTATCAGAGTTAAGTACCTTCACAATAGAGGCGGCTCCCACGCCATGTCAAAACACCCCATACGAACATTGCAGCCCCACCAGCATACTCAGACCTATAACTGTTCTACTTTAGTAGAGAACCGTAGTACGTAATTGGGGGTTTTTGTAAATTGGTTTGCATTCGCGGGGTGACGTCAGTCCATGCGCACAGGGTGATTCAATCCGTTTGATCCCCAGCGTTCATTATAACAACGATTGTGGGAAAATTGACACAGTTTTTGTTATAAATCTGTGGGAGTTTCATTTTGACATCGCTATATGGGTGCTTTGTTTAATGGTTCACGTAAGTACAATTGCGAATTCCCAGTGAGGAACAATTGAGTTTCTAGACCAGGCATGTAGTGTCAGTCATAATATATAAAATTTCAACATTCAGTGGAAAGTGTACGTAATCAAACCCGAAGTCTACTGTAAGAAAAGAAACTTATTTTTAACTCACAGAAAAACCTGTTTGACGTCATACTTGTGTAACGGGAAAAAAACAAGGAAAAACAAACCACCCTTCTTTTTAGGTTTACCTTTTGTTCCAAAATAGCCTCTTTTTAACTAAAAATGCCGTTTGACGTCATGGGTTTGCACATGTTTGTTTGTAACAAGTTTATTGTTCGAGAAGCCGTATGTAAGGATTCATAATCCTATTTCCAACCTTTTATTTCATCAATTTTTAAAGAACGCCGATGTTAAGAAATGGGTCTGCTAATTCACATGAGGTATACAGATCTCATTATCTGCCTAGCCTTTTCCCAACCATGTTGGGGTCGTCTTCCAGTCTAACCGGTTGAAGATGAATACCAGTATTTCGGATGAAGCGACTGCTTATCCTAACCTTCACAACCTGGGAAATACGATACCCATTGGTAGACTGACTGTCAGATTTTCGGTCTTCTGACTACCCGTAACGGCAGTCAAAGATCTACAAATGACAGCTGGGACCAACGCGGCAACATCTTAACCGAGGCTCGAAGAAGTTTCGAGATATACAGATCTAAATTCAAATATACTTCGGTTGTATTGGTGCATCTATACAGAAGTTGCTTTTTGTAGAGCAATGTTTGCAAGAGTTAGTGGCCAACAACAGATAGCAAAACAATCTTACAAATAGTAAGAAGTAGCTTAAATAGGAAGTCATAGAAGTAGGTAATAGAAAGATAATCATCATCTTGCAGATTAAAACTTTACTAAGACTTCACCGTATGAACTCATTAGTGTCGATTGACTTCACCTTTTTAGACGATAAACTCCCTAAATGACGGACAAACAATACATTTACATTGTGTCTCGTTGTTTGGCAGTGAAGATCTTAATTAAAGTCACATTCGGAGGTTACACTCCCATGAAAGATATACCTTTGCTAAAAGTTTATACCTTCTGTTATACTGCATGTAATCGTTCTTACCAACTTTTAATTCTATAAAGATCCCATTTCATTACCTTCCAAAATAACCATCATTAATAATATTAGCTTTCATTTTTTTTTTCATGTTGTCTTTTAATCAGTGGAAATGTTACAAAAAACCGAATGTAAATCACCCCGAGCGGCGTGCGGCGGTAATGTAAAACTGTCACGTGTCCAACACGCGTCCCCCCTCTCTTCCACCCTCCACCCACCCCCGCGTCTTCATTATTACGATTGCTAGGTATTTGTTCACAATGCACGCACGTGAACGGACGTCTGCATTATTAAATGCCTTTTACGCTTATTGCGAATTAAACCCCTCGCCTATGTGGGAGCCATGTTATTAATCTCTAGACAGGGTTGTTAGACGGTTATATGAAATTGATGAAACCATTGCTTTATAAAATGAGCAGTCTTGTACCCCATCTGAACTGGGGTACTTATCAGGATCGGATTAAGAGATGTCGAATCTACATCCTACATGCGAGTCTTTTGGAACCGACATCCATACCACTTAAATAATGGACCATATCTGAAGTCGCAACAAGGATTAGATGCGTGTTAGTGGGTATTAACATTCACTTGGCTCGTAATTCTTGGCTCATTACCAATATTAACTCGTGGTGTACTTTACTCATGTTCGTGTATGTTCGTGACCTCTCGGTGCGTCTCTCACGGGTCGGTTCACACAGGAACACCTACAATCTCACGGGCTGCGCTTGCGCTTGCTCGCAACTAAATTATGCCGCGATTTACTTTGGGAACACCATCAGTCTCACGACTATAGCATTCCTATGTAATCATCGTTTAAAAGTTAGTTCTGTGAAAGTTATTCTTTATAGCACAGTTGCCAGGTCAATCGTAATTTAATTAATCGCTCGAAATAAGTCGAAGCTTCAGACTTTGAACGGTAGAAGATATTGAAGGACCCGGTCAAGATTCAACTCACACCCATGTCAAAGTGTTATGCGCAAATAATGTATTTGGTCGTCCAAACACGCTGAGAAGAGAGAAGGGCCCTGTCCAGCATATAAGTCCCAACAGACCTACGTTGATCTAAAAGAACAATATAAAATAATTAAACGTGCAATCAGCAGCGCAATATCTGCGGATGGTAACTCCTTGCACCCCGCAGAGATGCGCGTGCGTCGAACGCTCGCCTTCGCTCGTAATTATCCCGACCTGTGACCCGAGCCACCCGAGCCAGTCGAGCCATCGACCAACCTTCCCACGCCGCACTGTTCACACGAGAAATCATCGCTTCCCATCGGAACTGAATTTTCCAACCTTATTCGGAATTCTGTGGTTTCGGTTCAAGCAGCGTGAGAAGCGGGTAGCGGGGAGTCAGACAGTAAAATGGTAGTAACATTCAATATTTAGGAAAATGTAACAAAGAACCTTAATTATATGAAACATTCTATGTCTTATCATGAATCATGATGTGTGAAAGAACTGTAGGTACCCATGCATGTCTTGGGGAATATGATAGACACATATTCCCCAAGACATGCATGGGTCTATCTATTCCATAGACCGGTTCAAGAATGATAACAAGAATGTTGGCAAAAGACATATGTTTCTTCAAGTTATTCAACAATAGACTAGGAAGGATACCGTTACCCGCCTATCTACTACATAACAGGCGCTAACACATAATATACAACACTCAACCATTAGTCTACGTCGATCAAAGTAATACTCTAAGTGCGTGCAACGCATTCGACCTAAAACTAAAGCCGATATGTGCGCAGTGCACGCGCCGCCACGTGCCGGAAAAGCGCGTAATGAGCCCGCACCTGCACTGTCCGAATTAAGGGATTTCTCGCGCCCTCTCGTGGGAGCGGAGGGTATCACACGAATCGAACTGTTTGTTCTGTCAATAAGCACACGCTGAGGAACAATAACGGCTAGCCAATATTGTATGAGGGTTCATAATAGCCTTTGGCGAGGATATTGGATTTCATAGCTTGCAATTTAATGTTATAGGACGCAAGTAAATACGTATTCTATTTCTGCTGTGTAATGCTTATTATACCGCTTGCTAATTAGTTAAATGATTTTATGATATCTGTATCATTTAGAATTGCTTAATGAAAATACAAATTTAATTACTTATAATCTACTTCAGCCTCATTGAAAACACAAGCTCCCCACACGCAGTTTAAAATGATAGCCAATACTTAGGTATACCTAACCTCAAGATTTACCATGCACTTTTTGAGTTTTAAGTTTGTCATAACTCCGCGTTCATTAGTAAAGGGGGAGGGTTGTATAGGGCACTTAAAACTATTGTTTCGAACATCGCTTAACTGCATGCCCACAATGAGTGTACTAATATCAGTAATATCGCAACAAATAACACTGATCAATCGGGACCAGGGTGTATCGCGTGATGGGAGCGGCACGCGTCCGGCACTCCCACGGCACGCGCGGGGGTAAATGCTCCACCCCGACCTAATGCGTAGACCTTAATGGAAACACTCCTTACAATATGAACAATGATGTCAAATAAATGGAATGCTGGACTGACGTTTATTGAGAAACATCGTGATTTCAATAACATCTATTTACTTTAGCCATCAAATGTATAGGTCTTCGTCCAAGGTTACGATAGTAAGAAAACGCACGTCAACTGTGCGGTTGAATTCTTGGAGTTCAAGTACATAATCGATTTTAAATCGATCGGTCGACCTTAATGACTGCGTAAACAATCGACTCAACGTTAAGTATGTCACCTACAATATTCATACTAGCCGAGCGATTCCACGTGAAAACTTGGGTAAAATAAGCGGTGATGTGAGCTGTCAGTATCACCCCGTTTAAGTAGTAGGTTTTAATTAATTTAAAATGATCATTGGCAGTAGGAAGCATCAAATATATTTCTGGACTAGGTGTGGCCGCGACTATTTGCGTGGAATTTAACAAAATTTCATGGGTTTTTAATTTTTTGCGCGGAACCCTGAAATGTAATAATGTAAAACTCAGCTTAAGTTACTCCTTAGAACATTAGCAATTGGCCAGTGAAAGCCCTGTCAAAATCGGTCCAGCCATTTTACAGACAGACAGACAGACACATTTTCATAAAACTACCGTATACAGTTTCATGAGTATTCCAAAAGCTGTTCTTTTGATATCTGTTACAAACAGACACTCCAACTTTATTTATTTGTATATATCGATAGATGTATAGATAATCACGATTCTCGATCATGGTTGTAATAATGACAATTCTTTGTCAATGTCTATATGGGTGACACTGACAGCTCACTTCAAATAACTTACACATGTTTGTTAAAAGTTTTCGTAGATACCTACGCCTACCTGTCTAAGATTACTTATTTATTTAATACTTTAAGCACAAATGTACAGAGGCAGATTAATGCCACAGGCATTGTCTACCAGTCGATCTTAGAGATCCAGGAACCTTTTTGATGTAGAGACAAACAGTGGTAGGTGCAATTTCGAATAAACCTAAGGTAGGTTTATTTGAAATTGCACCTACCACTGTAAATTTGTGTCTCCACTATCTGATTTGTTTAAATGTAAAGAAACAGTTACCTACATCATTTTTATTCGATTTTATTTTGTAGTCCAAGAAACCCTATAGCATTATTTAAACTCTACTGTAAGTACATATTGTTGTAAGGTACCTCTATAGCAGCATTAGCATGGGAACTTACTACCAGGGGGTCCCCAGTGTCTGAACCACCTCAATAGACTGTTTGTTCTCCAATCAATAGGTAAACCTACAAGTACATAAATAGCCTTTGTGTCGCCACTATTGTCGACGACGAAATGGCAGAGAAAATGTCATTACAAAACCGTGCATTTCCGTTATTACTAATTTCACACTTCAATATTTAAAAGCTGTTCTTAAGAATACGCGACACCTGCATACACAAAGCCTGTTGACGAATATTTTTTGTTTCGGACACTTAATATTTACGGAGTTATAAAAACACTTTAAGCATTGTCATCGTTTCGGACTTGAGGTGTTTATGTCCGTGTACTCTTGTACTATTTTTTTAACGTCTCGCCGTTTTGGATTCCGCATTTTGGTCGCTAAATCCAAAACCCTTCGTTTTCTTTTTTGGTTGAAATGAAGAGCTATCTTTTTTTCTTTTTAATCTATTTTAATTAGGGGCTTTTACAGAGGGATATATTAGTCAGCCCCATCGGAATAATAATCTGAAATTTTGAAAGGCAATTTAAGCGACCATGGTACATTATTAACAAAAGTTTTCCAGACAGTCCTAAACGTGCCTAATTTATGATTTATGTGCGAATAGAACACTATCATTATCATTAAAATAAACAAAGATGGGAAAATGGCTGCAGGACCCCAATCAGACCAGATAGTATTTTTTATCCAAATAATTATCATCTCTTGAGAGAACCAGATCGACGGAACCCGTAAACATAAAACAAATCAACTTTGCACTTAAGTTTTTTTTTTCTAAAACCTTTATTTTAATCTTCTAAAGATACCTGTACAACTAAAACAATATTCCGTCAATTGCACGGCAAGGTGCCTAATGCGGGCAAAACGCAAATTGGCCAGTGCCCAGTGGACAATAGGCCGAAACGTGAGGACACAATACGTCTACCGGCCGGCACAAATACATTTCTTCGTCGCGACGACTAATTTCACAGGTAGCCGTGACGACACGTTTACGTGCTATTGATTATGTTAACACTATACAGTGTGTTTTTATACGTTATTCTTGGTGAGAAATTGAGAAGGCGTTGATCAGTATAGTTTCTTTTATTAAAACTTTAAGGATTTGATTAGGTAGAACATTTTTGACAAGATGCGTAAATTGTCGGCTCGCCAGCCGACGTCACTGGTCCGACCGTCTGTGATCAAACTATCTGCTTCTTACCTCATATCATTTTATAACTTAGTGTAATTAGGCGTACCCAAACTTATGTCCGGGCTCCTACTAAGTCTTGCACATAGTATCTAGTAAATATTAAAAGTCATGTTTACATGTGGAACATGTTAAAATTATTGTAAAGGCCTTTCTAACAAAATAAATGTTTTACACGTAGATACAATAACATCATTAGGTACTAATAGCATTGTAATAACTGAAGTAACAATAAAAACCTTGGCAAATCAATCAATTAATGAAAACAAACCTCAGAAAGCTGTTTACCGAACAATTAAAAAGAATTACGCTACATTTACAATACCTATTTTACGTAATAAAACACCGGTAACAAACGAGATTCGATTCAACGGCCATCAAAAACTCAGCAACAATACATTTACTGTTCGTCACGTCCAAGCGTACGTTCCAATTTATCGAATCACATTATAACGTTAAATGGCGGTCCAAATAACTCAAAATGAAGCAATTCACTACCTGAGTTCCTTACTCCCGCCTCCAAGGTGACTCGAGACTTTTTGCCGCGTTGTTTTTTATGGCCAGTGTTATTGCGATTTGGACCTCTGTGTGGTCGAACGATAAAGTGGTTATATAAATACCTAAGCCATTAATAGCACCGTAAGTTAATTAATTTGTAGTAAAACATAAATCTTGGACCATTACTTATAGTCATTTACGTCGGGTTTGTGACAAACTTCGCTTCAGATCATCAATTTCAGTAAAAAATTCTCGATGTCACCGTGAAATGGTTCGACGTAAATAAATGTAGACGTTCTTTATTTAAATAAGTCCGAAGAACTTTTTAACTTTTTGGTACTGACTACAAATCATTCAGTGACAAAATTGTTTACTTTTCTACCTTCTTATACTTATTATATGAATGTAATAATTATGCTGTTGGGTAGGTGTAAAGTTAGTTATAATTAGCGTGGATGACATATTTTATTAGCATTTTGGTACCACACCACATGATCTAAACACCCAATAATTACTTTAAAATAAATGTACTTCCTATTTTTATATAATTTTAGATACTTAATTGGCGCATGGCGTTTATAAAATGTGATTCGTAGATTAAAAACGTATTGATTAATTATGCTCGTGTCTATTTAGTACCTCGTCGAGCAGGATCTGCATTACGTAAAAAATATCGACATTCTTTTATTTTTTTGTCTTTACATTTGCCGACTTCAATTTTGTATTCGTGGATTGTGAGACATGTGAAGGTTTTTTATTTGTAATAAGGCTATTCGAAGGGGCGCTTTTTAATCAATAATTACAATCGATTAAAACAATACAGTTTCTTTTTAAATAAAATAATACATCTCGCACTGTGTCGCCTAATGAACAAACTACCACCTGAATATACAATTTGCATTGTATACAATTTGACACCTCCACTATTTCTTCCAAAAAACAATTACTCAGAAAAGCTCTTATTTAATAAAAACGATTTATGTTTTTACAATTCAAATTGAAAGGCGGAGTAAAGCTCAAAAGGTGATTTTTTCTGCGCAGACGCAGCCTCCGGGACCTGTCGCCGTGGGAGCGCGACAAGTGGATGCCTTCACGTTCTCCCATTGTTCGTCACCCCTGCAGCCTACTTCCCCCCTCCCCCCTCCTTCTTGTGGTCATAAACACCCCCTCAACCTAAAGGGTACTGTTTTCTGGCGATATAATAGGTATGATATACCTACTAACATTATTAAAAACGATTAAATTTTGATTACACATTGCATGATGTGAAGAGGAACTTGCGCAGATACATGACGCATCTCTGCCTATACGATAAGTACCTGAAATGCCTATTCATGACTGAATATTATCTATCTTTATATCTGTTATTTACACAATATTGATTAAAGTTTATTGTTCACTTTCTTTTGACCTAAGAATGAATTAATGTGTGTGGTTTAAAGTTTGATAAAACAATTTATTAATGTTGTTTATCTTACATTAATAATAATTCTCAAGCTAACAACTTATGAAGGCTCTACAAGTTATTTACTTACGTAACATTATTATGTACAATGTCAGGTTCGAAATCAAGGTTGTGAGATCAAATCCAGGCAAATACCAATCTGATTTTTTTTAATAAATATGGACTTTCTAAGTTTATCGCGTACATCACTGATATCGGTGAAGGGAAATATGGTGACTGAGTGACGTGAATTAGTTTAAGTTTTAAATCGCCAATCCAATTTATGCAAACGTGGTGATCAATACTCATGCGTTTCTGTATAAAAATAGGACTTAGCCCTGCAGTGGGACAGTAATAGGTTGGTACTATTGTTGTGTAGAATTTAACTTAAACAAACAAACAACATAATAATTAAGAACCCAGAAATAAACAAGATTACAGACAGGACAAAGTGCATGTCACGAGCGCAACGGCCTTACTCAGGGCCGCCCAGCGCGGCAGACGCGGCGCCCACCGCCCGCCATGGGAAAAATCAGGCTTCGCCGCCCCCGCCCCCGCCCCGCGCGCCTATTGGACCGCCCGGCGCCGCCCCGCGCCCCACCAGTGCCCATAAATACTAGGCCGAGCCGCGCATCTCCTCATTCCTCGCTCGCAATCCGCGCCCGACGTACGTCCGCGCCCGTGTTAGTTCCAACCCAGTGTTCGTGTTCAGTGACAGTCACAATGAAAGCGATAACAGCAGTGTGCGCGACCGGCGCCTCCGTGCCCGCCATCGCCAGCGGCCGTGTGCAGCGGCACCGTGACGGGGAGAACGCCGAGATCCAGATGTATCTCTCCAAACTGCAAGACCTGGTACCCTTCATGCCGAAGAACAGGAAGATCTCGAAGCTGGAGGTGATCCAGCACGTGATCGACTACATCTGCGACCTGCAGTCGGCGTTGGAGAATCACCCCGCCATGGACCAGTTCGATGCTGAGGGCGCGCTGGCCAACCCTGCTTGCGTTACGCCCGCGCGCCCGCTTCGGCTCCCACTCGGACCCCGCGCTTCGCCCAACACCATCCTGCGCAAAACTATCCCCAGTCAAGACACGCAACACAGACCTCAAACCGTAAGTTTTCTTTTTCTATTTACTCCTAACTCTACATAGTCGATCGAGTTCTAACTTATGTCCATTTTGCTAACTCTGCAATACCCGATTAACCCTAAATTACCATGTAATCACTACTTATGTATACGGCTTTAGTAAAATAAACATTCAAATAACAGTTTACTAAATACGAAAACAAACGACTAACGCTTTAACATAATCGTTGTTTCCAAAGTAGAAAGTTAGCTCCCAACAGCCATAACACAGGCTCACAATAACAAATGCATCTAAATCAAACATCACGTGCGGCTATTAGCGGCTTTCAGCGGAGATCATGTAGCCGCCGTAGCCGTGCACTAGTTAGTACAAGAGATACCTACTATTGCATAAAAAGTAAATGAAATCGGCCGTGTCGGTGTTTTTGCGGCGCGCGCGCACCTGCGTGTTTCGCAAGCGCGGGAAGGTAAAAGCGGAGATGCAGAGTTTCACAACACACCGGCACGCATCACCATCACAATTATTATTGCATAGGTTAATATAAATTGTCACCACTACGCCATTACGAATATAACATGCCAATATGTCGATTCTTAAATCAGCCGTAAACCGCTCATTACATAAACAATTTCGAATCGCTTCAGAGCAGTTATTGCGGCCCAAATTATCTATTTTCATATTAATTAACATCATCCAATAAACAAGGCGGCTTACCGTATGATCCTCTGAGTTTCAATATGAAATCATAGATTTGGTAAATAAGCCGTCTCAGTGTAAACCGCTGTTCATGCATGCGTGACTGCTGTTTTGAATTTCAGCCTTGAAGCGCGGCCACCTGCGCCGGCGCCGCGTAAACGACCGTGTACTGACACACAATCTGAATATTCAACACATATTTATCTTGCTCGTTTAACATTCCGCCTGACACCTGTGTGTGATTGCCATTTCGTCATTCCCATTTACCGTGACAGAACATTAACGAAGCTGGTCGCGGCCTAATGTCGGTAGGACGCAATTAGACGTTTGTCGCTGTACGACTACTAAAAATGCTGGTCTCAGTGAGCGTGTTGTGATGTCTGGTCGCGGCACGCGGCAGGTGCATCTCGCAGGATTTATTCGTGCGCTTTGCGATTACGAGCCCCAAGCGCAATGCGCGCTCGTTAATACTTGGTCGCGCCACGTAAATTTTAATCACTGCCAGTTGTTGGAACCGAGGGAAATGTTCAAAACAAGCGTGATTTAAGAGACGCAACATGCCTGCTGTATTTACAGCGACGCAAGTGCCACGTAGAAGACGACAACTGCAATACGGCTTTAAATTATAAACAGCTCTAGCACGGCCAGGTACCTACCTACCTACCCACTCATGACAGACACAACTCATACAAAACCATACATTTGGCGTGGCTAATGTACGAGCACGTTTACATGCTTAGAGTTGTAAAACTTCGCAATAAGTCGTGATTTTCTACGACTATATAAGATAAATCTCTCTTTTTATGTAACATTGCGTTGTGGTGGAGCCGAGAACTAATTTAGTTGTAATTAACAAACATGTTGGAGTCTATTCCATGAATTTCCGTGTCATCTTTGAAAACAAAAATCGTTGTTCAAAAGCAATAAACAACTTATCAGCAAAGCACAGACAACAAAAAAGTATATTAATTAGTTTCGGGCGCCGGCAGTATCGTGATATCCACAGATATTTACTAATATACCGCCTACTAAAATATCGGAATGTCGACTAATCGAGCCGCATTCTTGAATACGAAATGTGGAATATTCATTCGCACAAGGACATTTATCACAAACAACTCGATCATCGTTTCCTAAAACTCGAATTAGTGGTTCGCGACGCCTAGAAAGAATAGCGCGGCTCGGGGCGATCGTGCTGGAATTCGTATCTCCATCGTGGTCGTCGTGAGGCGGCATTTCACGACGGTATCTCGCGGGCCATCGGGCGCCGTGTGCCACAAACCTCCGGTCACGAGCATACGCCACGCTCTGCTCGGCGACCGTAATTGTAGCCTGCAGCTGCTGCCGCCGGCGCTCGAAAGGCCGTGAGATCAATCCACTCTGCTCTTTTGATATTGCTCTTTCGTATCACCGTCATTATCATTGTTTGAGTCTGTGTTGTCTGTTGTATCGCCCAAGTTACCCCACTTACCCTTTTGTTCTTGTTTGACTTTACACTTCAACCATAATAAGCTGCTAAGTACCGTAATGACGATTGTTAGGCGTGTAATCCGCTGCGGTGGCACCCCCGCTTTATTCTACACAAAGGGCGCAACCCTATTCATAATAATCATATCTGATAGCCGGCATAAAGAACACATTTTAATGGATCGTCTCATTTCTTGTTTACAAGAGAATTATTTCTCCTAGTCTACCAACTATAGTTTGTCAATATCACTTAATCATCCAATTACTGGCCCGCATGTTGCCTTTCGTTACCAATTTAAGGACCCCTACCGTTAATCGCCGTGACCGAAGCAAGCTATTGAACATTAATTTAATACATATCTTGTGCCTTAAGCCAATTTAACTAAATAATAATTGCAAATTGAACGAACAAGACGTGTTTTCGCTTGTGGTACAAGCTTGCTAAATGACATGTGGATGCAAGCCGGGTCGCCCACGCACGGCGCAGTGGTACGGCGGCGGCGGCGGCTCGGGGCCGGTCGCCGCGCGCCGGCCGGTCCATCCGACAGGCGACACTAACGAGCCGCCAGGTGTCCGCGGCTGCCCACGCTTGCCCGCTCCTCTGAATATCTTTGTCTCCGCGCACCTCGCGCATAAATCGCGCACGTGAAAGTTTTACGAGCACCTTTACGCTTCTCCGAACTAATAAACCGCACAGCGTCGGCGAGTAGACAATGCAACTTCACCGCGAAATGTCTCGCCAGCGCCTGCACACGTGCACGATTTCGCCGATCGCTTGGATTCCATCGACAACGGATCGATCGAGGGCATTGTGCGGGTAACGGTCGCTCGCAGCTGCGTGTGAACACACGTGACGGCGCCGGTGGCCGGATAGCTAAATAAATGCGACGAACACTGAACATACCTATTCATTATCCGGCCGACAATGCTCGTCTCATAAAGGAATTTCACGTGTGCGCCTCGCAAAGTCCCGATCCGTTCGGGACATGTGTGCTCTCCCTTTGGTATGTGTCCGTAAATAGGGTGTGGCCACGTGCGGCCGTTCAGCTGTGTCGCGGATGCACGGACGGGAAGCCGTAATCTAACACTCGCTGATACTCGGAAAGTCACACTGAAACTGCCACCGTTCTCCATCTGCTGGAAAAAATCACACTCAACTAACCATACCTTCCGTGTTGCATGCAATTTAATGGAGCTTTCCCTAACATACTGCTCTCACATACGTTTACATTAGAACAACCAAATGACAGGAGGCCCATTGTCCGGGCACTAATGAATTAAAACAGTGTTGAACCGATCGCATATGCGGTGACAGATGGCCGGACGCGGGCGCGCGGGATGCGCATGTGCCACACGATACTATTTGTCGCAATCACTAATAACACAAAAACGACGAGGGAGACTTTATTGGAAGTAATAAATAAAAATTGTTCCTATCGCTTACATATAATAACTAAACAAGCTTTAGTTTTCATATCATAATTATTGCGCTGCCATCGTGTCAGATGTTAGGGGTAGGTACATGTGCGCGCGCATCTGTGCAATGATTGGTAGAGCTGCCCCCTCGCGAGTGATTACATGGCCTTTCCTTCTGTTCTCAAATTGACTCTCTTCTCTAATCTTACACAGATTTTGATGCATTGGCAAAACTTTACTCATGTATTTTTTCTTGTTGTTACAGACGCCAGAGAAGCAGAATCAGCTTGACAGGCCCTCGTGCTAAGTGGTGGTTAAAAATTAAATAAATAAGAGAGACAATATAATTTATGGTAATGTTTAAATACCTCGAGTGGCGACAGAGGTCGCTGCGGGTGGCAGCACCGCGCCCCTGGGCTGCAGGAGCCCCCGCCTCAGTTCCAGTGAAGATCATCATGACGATGATATCCTATGCACGATCTCGTTACGATCAGTAAACTACTTTAATGTAATTGTTTTGTGGCATTACACGCAGAAGACTTGAGCATTGCAATGCAGTCAGCGCGGCTCCCGGAGCGCCGCGGATTGTTCTGTTAAAATGTTTTGTGTAAAAAGCTTTACTAGGTAGTTAGTAGTGTAATGAATGTAAATTTTCCATGTTTGTAAATAGTATGTTGAGTGGTTTTGTGGTACACCCAAGGAAATCCTTTCTGACAACAGATGATATATTTTGTATTAAATAGATTCTTATTACTGTTCAGAACACTTCACGTACAGAATGCGGTAGTCTTTCAATTTTGTAGAAATCCTTTTCTTAGAAAATGTCACTACTATCTTTTAGTTATAAAACTAATGCTTCCATTTATATCAAAGAAGTGGGCCGATTGAAAGTCGGTCCACGTATATAATTTTATTACTTTAAGTTATTTCATGAGTGTGATTTTGCATGGCGATTTTGTTTTTAATCAAATATTATTATGTGAGTGCTTCACGCAAATTTTCTTTTATTAACTTATGATTTGTGTTTAGCACATAACTACCTATATGTAAATAATGTATGTAATAAAAACTAAATGAATATAAAAAAAAAATAACTGAAAATTATCGATTTGATACATTTTATGATTTTATTTCGATTATAAGGTGAAGATGCTTTAATTATCTTTATATACATAATTATTACTTATGGTGTATTATAATTTTAAATAGACTGTTATAGTTTTAGTTGAGGTGCGTTAATAATGATCAAATATGCGTTGTTGTTGTTGTTGTGTGGTACGTTGTGCGCTGGAGATTGTGAACACATGCACTCGACGCATGGCGGCCGCACGCCTCAGGCAGCTAAAGTTACAACTTTGTGTCACAAATTGTATCTGTCTTGATTGCATTTCACGATGTTAATCACCCACATTTTCCTTTATTATTTAGTTTTATAAATTGTGCACTGATTTTTTATTAAGTACCAGTACAATGAACGGAAAATAAAAAAAATATTAAGGCTATATTAACTCTTTTATTTACCCACAAAGAAATACAACTGTTTTATCTACAAAGCAAAATATTATGATCAAGATTGGGTCCTCGTTCCGAGAGATCAGTGTTGTATAGAAAACATAATAAAAGTATGAAGTCAAGAAGCATAAAGTTTTCAAAGCATGAAGTTGGAACCTTATTTCTACACTAAATTACACATATATCTACAAGACAAGAAAAAGTCTTCTCACTTTGCAAAACACACAACTTAATCTGTCACATCAGCTTGAAGTTGAATAACAGTAAAATACTTGATCCAGCCATTACAAATATCCGCGTAGGCGCGCGTAGGCCGCCGCGCCGCTACGAACTGTTACGAGGTATTCTTTGTCTATTAAAACATAGTCATCACATCTGGCAACCAGTCCAGACTACCAGCGGTCTGGAGAGTTCATTTGGTGAATGCTGAGTGGCTATTTGGGGTTGATAAGTACCCTAAACAAAGCTACTACGAAATTGACCCTCATTTTCGAAGCGGGCTACACGCTTATACATGAATAAAAACAAAAATGATTTCGCAAGATTTGTCACGGGATTAATGTACTTATGGAACGTCATACATTATATTTACCAAAACATAATATCACGCCTATATTTCCCGGAGGGTTGAGTAGAGGTGCACCTATAGTAACACCCACATTTCGCTAGTTATGTTACGTTCCATATACTAGGGGGAGAGTCCATAGCCTTTAAACGAGTACAAATCCTGACCACGGACTGCTAATGATAAGATATATAACCATTCATGTCTTGACGATATAGCTAAGTAGAATGGACGCCTTAGTGCCTTATTACCTTAGTGTTAGGATTTTAAGCTAATTCCGATACAGTAGTTTACGGAAACTAAACGAGGGTTTCAATGAAACATATTATTACTAACTCGCATAATATGTACACTAAAAAAGCTCTGGTTTTCACACCTAAATAAACCTTAATTTATGTAAGTGAATAAGTTTCAACTGACCAGACATCATCTGTCTGGCCTTTTCCCAACTATGTTGGGTCGGCGTCCAGTCTAACCGGATGCAGCTGAATAACATTATTTTACGTGGGATGACTGCCAATCTGACCTCCACAATCCAGTTACTGAGCTACACGACCCCCTGGTAAAACTGGTTGTCAGACTTTCTGGCTTCTGACTACCTGTAACGACTGTCAAAGACCTATAAATGACCGCCGGGACCAATGGCTTAACGTGGTTACCGAAGCTCGGAGTAGTCTGGGATATGTTACGAATGGTCACCCATCCACAAACTAACCTCAGCAAGCGTAGCTTAACCTCCGATCAACCCGTGCTGCTGTTTTTATTTAGCCACGAGCTCGAGATAATGTCAGCACTTAAAAAGAGACTGTGACCTCCGTGTTTGATTCGGTGTTTCTTCTCATATTCAGATATATATCTATAGGTATCCTTAGTTTTTTTTTACTTGTTTGACATTTTAAAGTGTTTGTTGAAACCAATTTACAGCAATAAATATCATTTAACATCGTAATTTATCATTCAATAACAACGCTTACTTACACTTTTCTAAAATGTTTCGTTCCTGCACGGATCCGGCAAGATCACGCGATTGCATCACGACCAATTATCGCAACTACAATATTTGGTCAGCTGCGTACATAATGTACTATGAACTTCAACAACAAACGTTAAGCACACGAAATTCTACTCTTCGAGTGAAAAATAGAGCTCATATTCCTCTGACTACACATCTACGTTATTAACAAAGCAATTTGTACCGTGATGCGATAGCAGTAAGTTGAATACGGTACACTGAAAATACAAAACATAATTGGTTTCGCTTGCGTTTGTTCGCAAATATTAGCTCGATGCCGTCATACGGACAATGCGACTAATTACTAACGCGAGGTAAACAAGCAAAAAATACACAACAAACAAAAATGATTAGCCGCGACCCTGCCAGGATTCGAACCTGGAATCTTCTGATCCGTAGTCAGACGCGTTATCCATTGCGCCACAGGGCCAGTTGTTGAGGCGATCGAAATAGCATATCACGTCGTGATCTCTTTGCTACGCCTATTTTTAAACCGCCGTAGCCCACCACACAATTTGTATCCAAAATTAGTACATAATAATGAGAATAAGTAAAAAAAAAATAGAAAAACATTTTTCGATACAAACCATAACAGGTTAAACTCTAAGTATTAACAACATAGTATACCAATGTGTATATTTAGCATACCTACCTCTATAAAATGTACATCGGAGATATTCAGTCACGTCCGACACTTTAGCCGTGCAGTGTGTAGGCAGACAGGAAGGTCAGAGATCACAGCTGCACCGTGACAGGTTGTTAGCTAAGTAACAAGCCGAGCTAAGGAAATGCCCTAACTCGATGCACGGCGTGGGACGAAGACCAAGTAATAGCGCAGGCACTCCACGCGCCTCATGATTATAAAATATCAGTAAGTACTTATTGAAACAACTATAATGGCCTGCTCACAGAGACAGGATAGGCAATAAGTATTTAACGGATACATTAAAAATGGAACACGTAAACAAATACATTATATTTGAGTAAAATATACTACACCACTAACAAAAACTACTTTACAACTTCAACACTTTTTGTGACTTTTTCAACAGTACCATTACAGTACAGTAGTCATTGTAAAATCGACTTATGGACTATTGATATAAAGTTGATATTCGTTTTAATATAAATGTCATCAATTGGAAATATGGATTTGAATAATGGAATAAGTAAATATTAAATTATCTACCAAAAAAGGTACAGGCGTTTTTCGACTCCCCTCGTTTTGAACCCACTAATGGCGATTTGAGAACAATACATGATCCAGTATTGGATATCCGGTAAAACATTTCATATTATGAACAACTCAATCAGAACGAACAAAAGTGAATTCGCACTCATCTCATTTGCCAATGTTTTCGCAATGAAGACACTCATTCGAGCGGATTGAGGAGCATAAACAAAATTAAAATGTTATTAACGTAAATCAAAACGTTGAATAACAAGAATAAAACAAACAGACAATCAAGCTTGTCATTTGCAAGACGACGCCGATCAAAATAAGCTGCGACAGTAATGAGTCACTTGATTTTTCTCCCAACATTCTTAGGCTTGTTTCAAACCATAGAATTTCCACAAATACCGCTAGTATTCGTCACCAACGTGCCTATAGTTATCGCGAGGTTCCGTTAACGGGTTTTTCAGGCGACACGCTATCACGCCGATAACCAAGTGGCGATTATTCACGCAGGTGCGCCTGCGCCGATGACGGCGACCTTCGCTCGGTGCACGTGTATTGTCTTCAGTACAAACCATTACAAATATCTTTGTTGCGCCACAGAAGGAAGAAACCATGATTTTAACAGAAAATTGATCTTCAGAAAGAAAGATGGCTGGATCAGTGTTACATCATGTCATCATTTCGGCATGAAGTAAAACGAGTTTGCTATTCCAGTAGCCATCTCTAGTAAATTATAGGATATATACGATAGGAAAATTACTTGAAATTCAAGAAATGCTTTACCTATGAAGATAAACAGTGATACTTAAACCATATCGTTGCACTAAAGTTATCTAAATAATCGTCTATCGTTTACATTTTATGATTCGGTTTTTCCATCATTGGATATAAGATTACATTTCCATGTGAAAATCACTAAGTACCTATAAGTAACTGCATAAAATATTCAAATGGTTTTGAGTGATACCTACTGATAACCTACCAATATAAAATAGGTGACAAAAATATAGGTAAGTAGTAATATTCTTTATTTAAGTAGGTAACCAGTGACTGCCACGTTGGACTAGTGGTCCCTAGCGCGACAGCTGAGCGTGAGGTCTTGGGTTCAATCCCCAGGTAGGGTAAAGTGTTATTGAGTTTTTCCAAAAGGAATTTCTCCTGGGTTTGTACCCGGTTGATGTTTAGTCTGGGTTTGTGCAAGGTTGATGGCAATAGGCTCGCCCCCTATTGCGTGGGACTTAAACATAACTGCCGAAATGTGTGAGTTACTATGTGCAACTCTGCCTAATCCTTCGGGGTATACAGGCATGGTGTTAAATTAAGTAGGAACAATAAAAACTGAAAATTTTCCAGCATTTTACCTATTATTCCGAACTCCAAAGAAAATGAACAACGTCGGTAAAATTAATCTTTTAAATACCGAACAGAAAAGAAAATGGCGCCCAAGCACTCGATGCCTACTGAGTTGTGGTGAACGTTCGTTGATTAGTGCGCAGCTGTATGAAGCCGTGGAAAACGTTGTTACACGCATTACCGTCGGGAATCTACCGTGCGAAGCCTAGCCGAGGCTCTGATAACGACTATGTAGGTACTGCGCATATTGGTACAGAGGCCAGCACATCAAGCTACCCCAATGTGTCAGATTTCTTTGATAGTTTTTCAACTTTATCTCAATAGAAATAAGGTTCATGTTCTATTGGGAAAATCTGACACATTGGGGTAGATGTGTACTTGATGGCGATTTCATCTTCGACGGTAATAGGAATAATCATTGGCTTTTTTCGATGTTAGGTAAGTAAAGTCATAGACAGAGGTAATTCACGTAGTCCACGTAACGAAATGGACAAGAAAATTCTGTTAAGCGTCGGTAACTAAGGTATTAATTTTTGGAAATGTTGATGAATTGTTGTTTCGCAGACATTATACAATGGCAAGTTTGAAAAACAATGAAATTATGCAATAAGGGAAATTGCGAAAATCGTTGTTTCACTTAGCTTTACCTAATTGTGACGCAAAGCAAACTCCATTAACTAATATCGTTAACATTCCTCTAAGTATAGATACAGAGTCAATTATTAAATTCATGTATTCATAATTCATACCAAACCAATACGTGGCCGTATTGCGTATCTTTAGATTAGATGATCCAGAGTCTTAAACCGACTAGGTGAACAGCAAAGGTCAAAAAGCTAAACGTTTTAAGGTTAAATTTTACGCGTCCCATTTGTCGGAGAATTTTAAAAACTGTCTTTTTTAAAAAGGTTTTGTTTTTAATTGTTTGCTTTTTAAATAACCTACATTCCAAAAAACACAAGCATTGCTATTTTATAGCTTGGTTAAATTGGTTGAGAAGACTTAAAAGTCAAGTTATTTATTTATTTAATACTTTAAGCACACAAATGTACACAGGTGGACTCAATGCCATAGGCATTTTCTACCAGTCAACCTTTGGGTGATGCAGAGATAAACAGTGGCAGATGCAATGTCTTAAAAAAAAGGGAAAAGAAATATAATTATATATAAATATATATAGATTATATATACCTAAACTTAGACGTGACACGAAAATGTTGGTCTCCAGCTCTTGTGCTATTAGAATCGTTCAGAATTATAACTACATTACGAAACGCAGGCAATATAAAACGCATATTATTAATAAACCAAGGTTTATATTAATTTATACGATTAGTATAAAAGATTCAATTAAAACCGTACAGTAAAATAGTGTGTGTAACAGTTCTAGAAATACCTTAAACTTCATACAAGGAAATAGTTTAAAGATATAAGGTTTTTAAGATTATAAGTACGTGTGATAATCTGATAGTTGTCATATCACAATCAGTGATAGTCTGTGACAGGTGGGTGGGCAGGTGTTTGCACTTGCTCGGTGTGCCCGCACCGCACTGATAAGATTACTGATAACACACTTAATCACGCTGAAGCACCGTAACGTACCAATGTACCTTCCTACCATCGCTATTTTTGTACGGAATAATCAGTTACACGGTTTGGGTTCCAGCTAAGCATATAGCGAGGATGGTAAAAGATTCTTAATTCTCATTTCAAAGCGATACAAAATGGTTTGGACGTACATGAATGGAATTTCATATCTAATGGAAGGACCATTCACACACTTATGAACATCCTTTTGTATCCCAATGTCAAAAATCTCGTTTAAAGTGTAACAAGTACGATTCCCATATATAATATTCGCAGCATGTTACGTCCCAATTTTTGCTCAAATTAAATATTTGCTACAAATTTCTAAATAAATTATGGCGATAAATAAAGGCGATAATAGAGACAAATTTTAAGCTTTGCTTTTAATATTTATTGACTCTCGGCTGTGTTATATGACCATTGAAACTAAATTCCTACAGTGTGCCTAGCGGTGTAAACAAGTCAACACAAAGACTGCTTGTCGCGTCAAATTGTTTTAGGTATTCGTTATTGCAAACTAATTACGGCAATTTAACAAATGAATTCCACTCCTATTTTAAGGAAGATAAGGTGTTCGGGTAACGCATCAACAACATGGTTTGTTACTAGTAAAATACCGCACGAACCGCGAATTATTGCAACAAGAGGCGTAACTAGGCAACGCGGTTATGCTAACCATAACAATAAGCCGTTGTTAGCCGACGATACGGTCGGCTACATAAGTTTACACACGCAATCTGTGGCCAAACAATACTCCGTAATACCAAGAGTGCGTCGTAACAGCCAAACAACTTGCACAATGTTGATTTACAACGTAAAATTTACGTCCTACACGTCTGGGAAGAACAAAGAACTTGATTGTCCACTTTATACATCAATGTCAAAGCGGCTCATCAATTCGAATCGACCTCGAGGTAACATACCGGGGCCGTTATTATGAGCGCGCTTTTTTCTCCGCGGTTGAGTTGTATATGACCGCCGCAGTCCGAAGTGTTATTACCGATATCACGTGTAACAATAAAATTATAACATGACAGTCGTGCCCGTATATCTTGTAAGGTCTTCTTCTCGGCTTGTCGATGGCAAATATAGTTTTATTAGTTACATTTTTTGTTCCATGCTGTAGGTATGCCACAGAGCTATGGAACGGAGTATTACGTTAAAAATACTACGATCCGTTCTATCACAAAAGTACTGATGTTACTTGAAATATTGCCACGCTTAAGTGGAATAATTAGGCTGGACACATCTGCCGCAAGTGTCAAACGCACGACTCAACTTCACATAGTCCCTTTGCAGAGCAAGCGAAATCACGGCAGTCACAGGTGAAATGGCAGGATGAGCTGGATCTCCTAGATAAAGACTGATCAAAAGTAGCCCTAAGCAAAGAGAAGTGAAAAGAGCGCACAATAAAAGAGGGTGAATCGAAACGCCAGGGTGAATCGAAACAAAACTTTAAATGAGATTTAAACGTTGATTCAACATTATAAATTACTGACAAGGTGTTGAAATTATTCATTTCAATTATTTAAAGAAAATAAGAGTCCGCAAAGAAAAGAAGAGAGGCGAAAATGCCCTTCAAAGTTTTGTTTCTACTCATCCCTGCGTTTCTATTCACCCCGTTTTACCTTAACTAAGTATACGGGGCCAAACAATAACTTAATGACAAATGGCTTAATGACTGCGTCAGCAAATTCGTCATTCAGTCACTAGGCCCTCACTTGTTCATGTTACACATGATGACATAATATGCTGCGCAAGATGAAAGGTGGAATATTGGCTACAGAGCTACTAATAAACACTAAAGACCGGAAACATCGGAGATAAGGTGGGGTACCTGGTACCTTTGAAGTTTGTCTTAACTGCAGTCAACTTGAGTGCGGAGTCTGTTAAAGTTTTTTAGGTCAACCACGGCAAATCGTGCCCAAATGGAAGGTTCTCTGATGCTCGATGCTCTCTCTCCTAATAATCATGAAATAGCCTCTTTAGTCTCTCTCATAAATGTTGTTAAGTAACATCAGAAACCCGCTTGATAAATTTTCCATTCGCCTTTAATGGATCGATAGGTAGTGCGAGGTTATGGGAAAAGGTTCAGGAAAACAGTATATTTCGAATCGAATCGAGTAGCACCACAATTCTGTCTTTGTTGCTATCGGCAATCCAATGACTGTACCAACGACATATTTACACATAGGCAACTAATAACACAATATGTTTAACCATACCTACGTTTAGCGACGTAAATATAGCACATCTCTAACAAAACCACTAAGTCATTTTCCTCAGTTGAGTGTTACAACTTACACAAGCAGATAAGCACTTCACGTACGCCATTTTATGTGTTTGTTTTTCTTCGACGGTAGAATGTCTACTAGAATATTCTTTACGTCTCTTGTGCAAATTTCTTATGGTAACTTTTCGTACCTAAAAGTAGTAATTTTACGTACTTTTTGATTTAGCCTGTTGTTACTACCATGGTGTTACTGGCGTGCTGGACTAGCATAGTACAGAGTTTCAATAGAACGCGAGACCAGCTTATACTAGTTTTTTTATACCAGTAACGTGCGGCTTACCGTACAATATAGCGTTTGCTAGCTTTATAAATACATCAATCAGAGGACTGGCTTTTTTTTTTGCCAAAGAATCATCATTGCCATTCAACGTGGAATGCTGCCAGCCTTCTGGGCACTTTTCCCGTTGACAGTGATGCGGATGAATTTTTTCGATGCCCCGTAATCAAAAATTCATTTTTTCAGGTATTAATACTTGAATCATTGTTAAAGAAATTAAGAATAAGCTATTACGAAATTCCCATGCAATCAACATTTAGTTTTCACGTGATTTTTCAGTTCCATATCTTCAATATTACATGGAATTTTCATATCGTTGGCTGTGACTGTACTTCATGTATATTTTCCTCAAGACAAGTTATTATTATTGCAATGTTCAGTAAGTACGGGTACTTCAGCAGGTGTTTCAGCCGTCGGCTGCTAACAAGACACATGTTACAATAATATCCTGCCTTATAAGTTCTACTGCTAGGTAGCTAATTAGCTTATATTCATTATTTAACAATTATTTTATAGATGGGTGATTATAGAAACTAAGCCAAACAAAGTAGGATATTATTAGAGAAATGCGATTAAATTGCCATAGTTTTCAGAAACTTGTTTTTAGTGTTTTTTCTGCCATTTACTTCACTATAGTGTAGTGAATAACGATGTATGATCTACCTACGTAAATTATCATCTGCCTAGCCTCTTCCCAACAATGTTAGGGTTGACTTCCATTCCAATGGGGTGCAGCTGAGTGCCATTTTTTTATATAGTGACTCTCTGACTTCCCCAACCCTAAAACCGGCTGAACTGGTAAAACTGGTTGTCAAACTTTCGGTCTGCTGAGTACCCGTAACAGCTGCCAAAGATCTACGGTTAACAGATGATAACAAAGGCTTCACATGGTTTGCAAGGCGCAAAGGGGTCTTGGTATGTGATGGTCACCCGTGCACGGACTGTCCTCGGCAAACGTAGCTTGACCTTGATTAACCCGTGTGGCTGTTATTATTTAGCCACAATATTGATAATCTGGAAACAGAACAATAATCCGTTTTCTTAACACGTTGAACGCCAAATGACCGACAAACAATACATTTTCTATTGTGTTCTTTGGCAGTTAAGGTGTTAGATACATTAAATTGCATCTACATATATGCTTCATATATAATTCTTCCAAGTATGTATATCGGTTTATTTGTAAGTAGCGAACAACCTCAATAAAACCTGTGATGTAACGATTGCCGTAAAATTAAATGTTATCTCTCGCTATCACGGCACTTAGTTAAATACTCCGGCTAAGTCCGCATACGATAGCTCGATAAGGGTTATCGGACTACAGGTGTTTGAACCAATTTCGCACTTGATGCACTGGGCCTGACACCTAACTAACATGGACATATTGAACGTACGAGCCTGGAGTTAGCAGGTTTAACTGATAAACCAAAGTGGAGTCTGAAGGACATGGAAATGTTAGAAAAAATCTTGATTTAGCTGTTTACAAGGTGTACATACAGACAGCACACATGATGGAAGATAACCTCGGTCCGTCAGGTGATGCATTTTATGTGGTACCTACATATATGTCACCATCTGCCTGGCCTTTTCCCAACTATGTTGGGGTCGGCTACCAGTCTAACTGGATGCAGCTGAATACCAGTATTTTATATGGAGCGACTGCCTATCTGACTTCCACAACCCAGTTACTAGGCAACATGATACCCTTTGGTAAGACTGGTTGTCAAACTTTCGGGCTTCTGACTACCCGTAACGACTGTCAAAGATCTACAAATGACAGCCGGGACCAACGGCTTAACGTGCTTTCCGAGGCACGGAAGAGTCTCGATATGTTACGAACGGTCACCCATCCACAGACTGACGTCGGCAAGCGTAGCTTAACCATCGATCAACCCGTGCGGCTGTTTTTATTTAGCCACGAGCTCCTCTAATGTGGTGCCTATATAAACCACGTATAAGTGCGTTGCGATACTCTGGCTGGGGGCCTTCATTGTAAGGTCACCACAGGATCGATCGGTTAAGCAGTAAACAGCCGTATAGTGCTCAACTGCGAGTGGCCCTACCTAAAAAAAACGGTTACGATACCCATAATTGCTAATTTATTCAAACGTTATGGTATCAAAATAAGTCAATGTGTTAAAGATTATTTAAGGATTATTATTATGAGCTGTTGATTAATTTATAGGTAAACAAATAGAAAAACCAAGTTGCTGCTGCGCAAAAGATATTCAAAACACAATAACAATGACCTGATTATTTTTATTTTTACACTCATCATGCCTCAATTATTCTATAATCAAAATAAATCAAAATCCGTGTTATCTTTGTCAGATACAAAACCTGTACTTACCTGTAAAAATTTCAAAGGGAACAATAATGGCTGCCACATATAAAACTGAACACTTGGGGCACAAAATATTCGTATTATAGGTACTGAACAGTCGGCGAGGGCACGACAACTCGTTAACCTTTCACGAACACCCGACATCATTATATTATTCATGCCATAATGGAAATAAACTGACGAATTCTACAAAATAGAACTGGACTGCATCGACTCACATTTGGAGTTTCAGAGAATACAGGTGCTAGACGGAAGCACATTCACCTAGGATAATGGGAAGTTATTACCATACATTACAATGATAGTAAGTCGGAACAACAGATTTTGTGTAAACTTATACATTTTTCATGAAAACATTGAAATTCTGAACAGAGGCCCATACGTTTTGGACACTATTCTACATAATAACATGTACAATTTCAAACAACATCTGGCAGAATAATGAATTATGGAATGAGTTTTTCAACGTGTTTTCTCACTTTTACGACGTAGCGTATTCGCGGTGTATCCTCGGGTTCCCTATCCCGGTTTTAACTGTATCTGTAAATACCTACGTATTTGACAGTTACACAGAAAAATCTTGCAGCAAATATTCGTGTGTGACGTTATCAAAACACTAATTAATTATGTTGCAATGTACTTAATGCTCCTTTAATTGCAGCAAATGTACCTGATAATCTTGACAGCACTGAGGCAATCTTTCAAGGCAAAGAAGGCATATTTATAATCATATAATTAGGTACACAGTAATCAGTACAATTGCGTTCACTAGCAACGATTGTAAGTAAACGGAAACGATTAAATTTCTTTTTGATATATCATAATATTGTTTACACATTATTATATACAGTACATTCATTGATACCTATGTGACACGTGAAGGTAACTGAAATGTTTATAGAAGTGTTTACAACATGATTTTTTTGGTATGACTCAACATGCCAAAAACGACAGTCTTATCTTTTTATAGCTAGTTTGATAGAAAAAGAGAAATTTAAAAAGATACAATTTTTAGTTCAGGGCATCATCTTTGTAATCTGTATTTTGGTTTAAAAAAAGGAAATTTGTTACTATCGTAATATCATTAGAAACTGAGGACTTAACAAATGTAGGTTTGTTGTACTATGATAGGTATGTAGAATGATTTCTACGAGATTCATCATCATCATCATCCCTTTTGCCCTAATCCCAATTTATTTGTGGTCGGCGCAGCATGTCGTCTGCTTCCATACATCTCTATTTGCCATCATGTCTGTAGTCACCGTCTTCATAGCCTCATCATCTTTCACACAATACATCCACCGTTTCTTTGGTTTTCCCTTACTCTTATAACCCTCCACATTCATTATTCGAGATTATGATTCAACACTATTTACTGGAGAACTCCTGCTATTAACATAGCAACTCCACGAGTCTACATTATTCACTCACAGCAAATATAAGAAACATTCTAACAAAGCAGTAATGTTCCACGTAAGTCCCGGGGGTCAAACGTGAGTGAAACTGACGGAGACTTTAAATATTCAAAGGGTGTAAAGGGCAACACTGCGCATATTTCCCCAGAGTCGCCCGTATTTACCCCTCGGCTTTTATTTCATAACTTCATACTGCCTGTACACATAGTCTCGCCTACACTTTAAGCATAGCTTGGGTATACGTATTTGACTGTGCGTTAATCGAATCTAGTTTGTCTATTAGACAACCACTCGTTTTCTGGTACGAAATTATCGACGCACCATAAACTAATCACAGCAGTTCTTCCAATCTGTCACATCGATTTCGTGTTAATTTTGTTTGCATGTGCTAAAAAGTCTGGTGTGGCCACTACTCAAAACTATTGTGTCATGTAGCTGTCTGTGATACACAGTGTTTCGTATGTAGTTTGTGCAGGTGCACTGTTTTAATCTACGGCCGGGTATCCCTACATGGAATCGTATATTACATAATGTATGAACAATTACTTATTGGTATGTACCACACACTAAGAATTCCTGTCCTATCAAAGCCATCTCATACACCTTCCACGAAGAAAGCCTTACCAAACGTGCTTGGTGGGTCTTAAGTGAACACGAGCATTGTACAGTATTCCTTCCACATTGCGAAAATTCTATAGACAACGGGTATACCTACTGCTATAATATGTGCGGCTTAGTTACCACACAAGTGCACAGCGCTGCCTATCTTGTCGCGTTGCGCTCTGCAGCGGAAGTGATGGCCCAGTCACCTCGTGCATTGTGTACCAAATACCCACGCCACCGGCCCTGGGTATACTGCCTTCTCTGACATAGTGTTCTATTTTTAACCTATTCACGATAATGCTAAATGCAATTTGTAATTCTATTCAACGCCGTTTTGCTTCTCTATTGTGAATACTTAATGCTGACGTCACTCGCTGATACTTGTGTAGTTCAGTAATCGTAATGTTCACTATAAAATAGTAATTTAAATTCACAATAAAATCCACTAGTTATGGTTCCGTAGTTAATTGAGGAAGTAGTAAATGTACCTCAAACGTTTTAATTAATGTATCGGTTGTATTTTTCTATTTGAAAAGTTACTATGTTCACAGTACATACTAATTCAAATTTACTTTTATTGTCCTTAATACAGGCTATTTCATATCCTAGCAAGGAGATCAGCACGTCACCCACTTGATTGCAGGAGATTAAATGCCATCTATTTAGTAAAAACTGCTACATGTACTGCAATCTGTTTTATATAAATAAAGATTATTATTTTTATTCTCTTTATTCTTTGTATATACATATAAATAAAATTGGCAGGCTTTTATTTCTAATGTGAAAATAACAGCTTTTTACGAAATGCATACGAAAGTTTATGCGGTAGTGTTAGGTACCAAAACAACAATTTTCAAAATATTTGTGCATCTGTCTATTTGTTTGAGGCAATCTCCAAAAACATCTAGACCGATTCTGACGGGACTTTCACTACTATCATTTTAGAATAAGAATTAGGGCAAAATGAAAACCCATGTTTTGTTACATTCCACGCAGAAAAGTCGCGGGCACAGCTATGGACTGGTAGGTATTTAAATATATATCTATATTCACCACCATTTATGTCATTATAACAAGTGCTAGGCACCCGCCATAATTTGCAAGTAAATGACCACTCGTGGCACATTACATTTTGTGTGAACAAGTACAAGTGGTACTGCTATTTGTTCTCCAATTTGGCTTTTACTATAAGCTATCGAAATAATTCGCTTCTTGATCCATTCTTATGTCCCCCTATTCCTGCGCTTTGAAAATGAAAATTCCACATGATTATCCTTTAAGAACTCTACTGCATTTATCCGCTGTCAAAAATATAGTTTAGTACTCAAATTTCAAATTATTTACACCCTATGTAGCTGTTAATTTTATTTTTATGGCTTACGAGGCTACGCTAAAGAGTATTCAATTGTATTCTATTATTCTAGTTCTTCGAGAAATCGTGAAGCGTTTGGTCGACACTTCACGTGACCAGAGGGCCGGCCTTTTTTTTGGCCAAAGAATCAGCATTGCCATTCAACGTGGCAATACTGCCAGCCTTCTGGGCACTTTTCCCGTTGACAGTGATGCAGATGAATTTTTCGATGCCCTCATCATCTGCCTAGCCTTTTCCCAAATATGTTGGGGTCGGCTTCCAGTCTTACCGGATGCAGGATGAATATCAGTGGTTTACATAGAGCGACTGCCTATCTGACCTCTACAACCCAGTTACTGGGCAACACGATACGAATTTTTCGATGCCCTGTGATTATTTATTTTATTTCATTTTTTCATGTCTTAATAGTTGTATCGTTGTTAAAGAAATAAAAATATTATTCTGTCAAGTACCACTCGGCATATTTCGTCAAAAAAAAAAAAAACAAAGACAAACAGGTCCTCATAAAGCAAACTCACGCAATCTATTAACACTCAACTCGTTGCAAATCTTAATGTGGACATATTCAATGTGACGCACTGAAGCAATAGAGACAGATCGCGACAATACGCGACAAATCGGTAATGAACGGCGTTAGCGCCCCGTCTAAATATAAAGCGCTTAGCTCACGGTTCAGCATTGTCTCCCTGGCCTGCACAATGCACCAACTGTTTTAAATACGCATGCAAAAGAATGCAATTCTGTCTAGTAAAGCCCACTCATTTGTATTCTAGGGCTGTCACACTGCAGCAAATAGACACGTTTAACAGGCGTCAATGTCAAACTACTTCACTAGTGACAATCATATTCTGTACTTGTAAACCCGTTAACCAATCGTCATGGCTAGTCAATTTAATGTTAGATACGCTGTCATTTGCTTGTCTGTCTTTCTTTTCGTAGTAAGACTGACTGACGTACCAAGAAAATATTGTAAGTAAACTAAGATACTCGATTAGTATACTAACTAAATTGTTTCTAACATGTATTTTATCACCCCTCTCAGCTTCAATACCGAACATAAACTGCATTTGTTTTTTACTCTGATGTAGTCCATCGGCATATCACGAATTGTGTTAGACTTTTTCAGTTTTACTTATGCATGTCACAAATCTGATACCAGAGTAGTTAGCAAGCTTTAATAATACTTAATTATAACTGTGAATAAATAATCGAAATACTACCTAATATGCTTACCGAGGTTGGTCCGTGGATGGGTGACCATGCAACATGACGTCGATTTTTGACAGTCGTTACTGGCAGTCAGTAGTTGGGAAAAGGATAGACAGATGACAACAACTGTAAAATAAATTCTTAACTTATTGCTTAAATCAGCCATAAATTCGGAAATGTATGGTAAAAATAAAACGTTGTATGTTCTTAATTATCATGTTGTATGTTCCAAGTTTCCCTGTGCGCTGGCGTCCCTAGACCGGTGTGCGCCGGTTCAGCTCAGCTACGTCACGCTATGGCCACGATACTGTAACCACGTCAATGTGGTTGGTTCGTGACAGATTACATTTACTTACATGTTTTGTTTCAGATGTTTAATTCATCATCACCAAATTCATGAATACCTACGAACCTTGGCAAAAAACTGTTACATTCTACTACTTACATTCACAAAATCAGAAGGTTGTTTTGGACAAAAAAAACATTATTTAAAGTATTTAAACATACCACAGCTGGCTTTTTTATTTTATTTTGTTTTTGTAAATATGTATATATGTGGTTAGTTTTATGGCATAATTGTATACATGTAAATACTTAAATTTTCAAAAATAAATACACACCACAGTTTAATTTTCGGTTGTCTTAACTCGTCGACTTACAATAAAAAGGGCTTACGTAAATAGAAGCACTAAACATTTTGTATAACAAAGAGTCGTACAAGAAAAAGCGCTAATAAACCAAAGTTCCCTGTTGTTACGCATGGAATAGTTAAAGCTGATGTTCACGAGCAATGATTAATTCGTGCTGTTTTACAAGCGCGTGCGCATCTCATAATCATAAAACCGCACTTGTGTTGTGAACAGACCGGGGATTTCTCGCTCCATTTATTTTGTTTTAGTGCCTGGCTTACAGCTGAGTAAATAGGCGGCCACTAGCCACTACAGTACAATGATTCCACAAATAACCTCTACTTACTGCCACAGCTTCCGATTTAACTTTCAATTTGTAATCAGTTTATATTTGTTTAATTAGGAATGCGGGTACGCTGAGCCTCTCGCTCTCTCTTCTTGTAATTCATAGCAGGGCGTCAAGATCCGTGATCTTTGTGCAAGATAAGTGATGGCGAATAATCAATGCTAAATTGTTTAATTAAAAGCAGCTGCAAACGTTAATAAGATAGGCTACGAGTACTTCACGCTTTCTTTTATTTTTTTGTCGTTTCTAATCTAGTTCAATTTGATATAAATGCTTCGAGCGACCAGACACGTATTTTCATTCGGCAGACATGAGCAGTCGTGGCCGAGCGGTTAAGGCGTCTGACTAGAAATCAGATTCCCTCTGGGAGCGTAGGTTCGAATCCTACCGACTGCGAAAAACCTTTTTGCAAATTTTATGGAACATGTTTAAAGGTCATTCAACCAAAAATTCAGCAGAACAGCATGGGCTTTTTTTTTACCCAACATCACTTTAAAAATAAAACAAAGAAGTCTTATCACAAACGGAAAATAAAAGCACCAGCAAAAAGGCTTTGTAAGTTGTAACCCCTCCTTAATTATCGCGGTCATTATTTTAAATCAGTATCCAGCATCGTGGAAAGTAACGAGCGTAAACATCGATCGGAAGATGGCTGGCAGGGTCTCATTAAGAGGAGTGCACGTGCGTCGCCGACGGCAGGCTCGAGTGCTCGAGTCGCGATGCCGAGCTCGATCGCGGCAGGGTTGCGACACCACCGATCGTGCAATCTCGATACCGACGCCACAGTAAAAGTAAAGATCATACCGATAGTATCACAACCTCACAGTCTCACAGCGCTCCGTGAAGCCGAGCCAAGGAAACAAGCATACAATGTTGTTCAAACATATAAATGTAACATAAATATTGAATGTACAAAGATTAACAACAGGAAAATTGTACTTCGAGGTCGATTTTGCTCGTCAAGGTTGTCTGCTACAGATTAAGTTTAAACTATGGAATTTTAATGATTTTCTCTTAAGAGTATGCTCAATGGAATATTTGTACCTAATATTTCGTCACTTTTGTTTACACATTCTGACTATTTCTGACAGCGATTTGTTAGTGACTGTTACGTAATCAGCTGACTTCATAAATAACAGAACACTCGGATGACTTCACCAGCTTATCTAAATACGGCTCAAGGAGTTAAGGTAAATGGGTAAATTGTTGAATATATTAGTTAATTTATAGTATATGCCGAACATGACGATAAGTACCGCAATGTAAAAGAATATAGAAGCCGACAACCATTACATATGGTACTGAGCAGATAGACTCTCTCAAGCTTTTAAAGAAAGAGCTACTGCTGTTAATTTTTAAGTTAAATGAGTAATTATTTATCTATAAGCTAACTTAACAAAATAAGTCAAATTATAAAGGAAGGAACATAAAAACCGAAAACTTCCCGATTTCTTACATCCATCCTCATTCTAAACTGTTCAAGTGTAAGTCCCATAACAGTTGCAAAAGAGATTTAGATAAAAAACAACCCGATGATTGTATAAAAACACAATTTGCGCTGGAAATGAAACACTAAACCACATTAGGTGCGGCCAACTGGCGCGGGGCACCCCTGCACTAACTTCTCGTCATGGGATTACGAGTCCGCACCAGGGATTTAAGGTTTCATTACTCGGCTTCGGCCGTCTCCCTTGTCTCATGCCTACGGATGGAGCCCTACTCGAGAAACTCGAAGCGTACACGACATGAAATAAAACACTCTCGATCCGAATGTGAAGGAAAATTAAAAGTATTGCTGCATAGTTGTATGTCGTTACAGAATGTCTGAATATTTTGATTGGAATTTCATATGGCATTGATGATACTGCGTCTTTAGAAAAATAGCTGCAATCATGACGCGAATACGAAGATAATCTATCGGTTACATCTATAAAATGTTTATATCGCAACTATGCATAATTATACGCAGATTTTTGATGATAATAACTAAGGTAAATTATCTCTTTATTGCATACTGCTAATGACTTAACAATGCTCGAAAAAATGTGAAACTTAAGTGTTGAAACTTTCATGACGAAGAACTATGAGTTAACCGATGGTAAGGGACATTTTCCCCTATTGAAAACTGAAGCTATAGAGTCAAAGTAGAGAGCAATGGGGAGCGTACCGAGCCGAGACCTCTAATGTACAAATATTGCGGAGGAAATGAATATATTCGACATTGTGCGCCCTCCGAGGGGGCTCGGGGGGCTCGGGGGGCTCGCCAAGTGCACGTTTTGATTAAGTCGCCCCGCCATATGAATTTATGACTCGAATTCATGTCGACGGCAGATATTGATGGATTAGCAGTTTTATTTTATTCAGTTTCATATAAATAGGTAATTTACGAAGCATGCATACTCGTAGTTATGCATGCTTCGGTAAAAAAAGTTGATTATGCATGTATTATGTATGATTGCGACATCAATTAGTAATCTAACTCGATGTTGATATTATGTGCCTGAGAGTGAGACGTAAACATCAAATTAGTGCCTTCTAAAACTATTCGAAGTCTATGTAAGGACAGCTTTAACAGTATTTTGCAGATGTCAAACCAGTGATATGGAGATATCATAACAAAACATTAGATCGCGAATGTAGCCAGTTGTTTCCATTTGAAGCAATCCCACATCTAACTCCCAAGTGTCCCGCTAATACTCCATATGGCGTAACACCATGCGCAATGCATAAACAACCAAATATTCATGACCCCCGACATCACACACAACCCCTCTATTTAATACAACTTTTATAGAACCAGAAGGGGGCGGGGTCGGTCAAGGTAAAATGGTCTATTATCTTTAGTAGTTTAGGGCGGAAAAGCTGATGCAACGACATATGCATGCATTAGGGATGATGAGACAATTCGGACATTAGTAGTTCAGTCACTTAATTTGTACAACTGCTCGTGCGCAAGCTTTATAGTGTGCAATGTGTGCAAGTATGGTCAGTAGACAATGAAAATAACGAGGGTAAGCACGGGATATAACATGATTATGTTGTTGATTGTTTTCTTACTAGCGTTTTTCTTGAATATTTGCTGAGTCATGACCAGAGGTCGGAATTAGGTAGAGTTATTTATGTACTTACACTGCTTTCATACAGCGAAATAATAAAGTGGATATGCCTCAAATCCCGGGATTAATTATAAAGACCAGAAAGATCCTGTGATTTATTAAATAAAAACGTTATTTACCTTTTCACAATTTAAACCATCCGACGTCGGATGCCCGAATGTCTTATCTATCTCTGAAGTATTTATTATTAATTATTTGTAATATTGTTGGCCACACGGGATTGTATTATAAATCCCGGGAAGATCCATGTTAATATCAACATTTCAATGCAAGTACATAAATAACTCTACCTAATTCCGACCTCTGGTCATGACAATCTATCTAGAAATGAAAGAACACAACAATTAAATATGTCAGTCGTGCATACGTCATCCCTGTACGTTCCACTACAAAGTGTACCTCCTACCTAACATCACTTACTTACAACAACTGAACCTAAAGAGCACACTAAGCTATCTCTATCCCACTAGTAAACCGAGAAAAATATTCAGTATGCAGCAATCACACATTTGCATTCATAATGCTATTCTACCGAGTGTTCTCGTGTGACAGTCTCAGGTTCGAAGTCAAAGCTTACCGTCCGTGTGGCGCCAGTCACTGACACCTTTCCACCGCTGCCATGTTCCTAGAGGCCGGTGTCATCATTACCTACTTTATTTGAAAGTTATTTGTATGATAAACAATGCAATGCGATCTTCTTTGAAACATCTGGTGTGAAACGTTCTGGACGACAGGTCTGTTTGGTACTTTTAGCGAGATTTGCAATTTAAATTCAGTTTGTTTACGGCTTTGAGAGGATTCTAGCTACTGCAGATCTGTTGATTGATTGGAGTTGAAAAGTCACCGGACAAACTCAAAATATTGACTAAAGTCGAAACACTGATGAAAGTAGAAATAAAACTACTATTACTCTTAAAATAAATAAATCGCTAAAATATTTTAAGAGTATCCAACAGTTTTTAGCGGCACATCAGCATAAATCGCACCTAATACTCATACCAAAGATGTTTGCAAACAAACAAAGCATTTACGTATGTCGTCAACACCGCTATTGTTGATAGACATGATGAACAAACAAAAATAATTGTGCAAGGAATTACGATACGACAAAGTTTTTAAAGAAAAATATTCACGCCGCCGCCGCCGCCGCCGCGCCGTTTTCCTTTTGGCATAAGTGCATTTTTACGTAGAAAACAATTAGTAAATGAATGGTTGCGTGACAAAAAGACAATTCCTTAAATCTCCACTAAAGCGTACAACTATTAAGAAAAGTATTCCCTATAAACTGTATTTTTCCATCTTGCCACACAGTTGTCGCTCAGTACTGCTATGCAGCTCACTGTGAGGGGTTGAAAACATAAAAATGTGTCACTTACTCACAGTTACATCGTTACTTTTTTTTAAATATGTTTCACCATTAAAAATACGTCTATATTTTATGGGTTGTATTCTATAGATGTCCCTATGCGTTATGAAAATATCTAAACACCTAGCGTGAATACACTGCTCTAAGAAGCAAGTTCTGAATGAGGCGTTTGAGTAAAATCTGTTTGTTTGCAGTTCCCACGGCCTGCCTGCTGTTAGCACCTCGCTTCGAACACAAGACATGAACGTAACCTTATTAGGACATTACCACATGCTTGTCCTGCGGAAACATAAATAAAAAAAGACGATCGCTTGTAGGACTCTCAACGTTTGTAATACTCGCACGTCGGTGGTAACACTTTGACCATGATCTGGCTTAGCGTAGTTTAAAGTTCCGATAGAATTATAGATCTGCTTATACTGGTTTATCTTGCGACCTACGGTACAAACACACTTTTTACTTGGTAGGTAAGGTGGACACAGTCAAAAAGTATATTATTAGGTACCTATGTTTTCACATCACAACGGTTGTCCAGTGATTAGGTATTAAAACACAATTCCGTTTCAGACTTTGTGCATATCTCTTTCAGACCTACTTCGACAAGTGAAAATAACCTATTAAATTCGCAAGATCATAAATAATGTAACGTTGTTCCCCTTCATACCTACTCAACTTGTTCGTAGACGACTAAAAACAAACATTTGCAAAGTAAAGTTGCGAAAGTGAGCTCATGTGATGCTCGCCACTAATTTTACTGTTCTGGTTTGATGGTGAGTGAAAATGCTAAGTCTTTGCTAGAAAAACTAGCCATGTTTAACCCGGGTATAATGGACGTTACCTCCCTTGTAGTTTAAACTAAGCTTGACGCTGAAAAAACAGTATATAAACCGGGTGTAGGTATATCATGGTTTCCCAACAATTTCCGAAAACAAAACTCATGGCCGGTCATATTTTTCAGTTAGACACACAAACAATTTCGCGCGATTTCATTTGTAATACATCGCGTACATATTTATAGCGTGTTATAAAGAGCGATGGGTGAGTGTGAAGTAGATATAGACGTCATCGAGCCAGCTTTATGAAGCTTGTTTATTTGAACGGAAGCGGATTGAGCTCGTTGATGTATGGGATTTACTCACACCACCGGCGCCCGCGCAACCGCGTTCAAAATATACGGTTAGACTTGGCCATTTAGACTTTATTGTATTGTTGATTGGCTGAATTGACGAACGAAGGCAATGATTTACCTAAATAAATAATTATTTGAATATAATTCTAATTGCACGAAGATGTATTTTCGGCAGAAGAAGGCCAGGGGTATGTTAGTTAGTCGTAGGGGTTCCTACGATATTTATAAAACAAAATATCAGTTTCGAGAGAGTCTGATCGAATTTAGGGTTCGTTTTCGGGTTTTGAGAATTGGCGGCAAAAATATCCATTATTTGTCGTTTTTGTTTTCGGCCGAACAAAAGTATGTTCTGCCAAACTAATGGCACTCCGGGCTTATTAGTTTGGCAGAAGAAATAAGTATGGGTACATGGTACCTACTTATTTCCTAATATATAAACAATAACCATAACAAAAAAATACATTTTCATTGGAATATACTTTGGGTGTTTGGCCATGTCAAGTTTATCTGGCATACTAATGATCGAACTTAAATGGCTAATTTGGAATTTGTCAACATCATCACCATTCTGGTACCCTTATCCCTGATTAATTAGGATACGGGCACTAGGATGTCTTAATCTCCCTTACATCTCTATTTGCCGCCTACTCTATAGTCACCTTCTACTAGCCATACCTACTTATCATCTTTCATACATGATACAATCCATACTTTGTATCTTTGGTCTTCCTTTAATCTTATCATCCACATTCATAATTTCATACTCTATACTTTCCTCACGATTAATTCTCATTCCTCACACAACTTCTCAGTCACCAGATATTTTTTACAGAATAGGTACCAAAAATGTTCGTCAAGGTGACGGAACACGCGTGAATCAAAAGCTAAATAACGAAATAAAATCAACATATAAACACAGTACATTATACGTAGGATCTGGATCATTATTTATTTTTCGGACCCTTATCACTCTAAATGCAGGTACTGTACTGGTACTCTGTCATAGTTCAGTTGATAGCAAGAACCATTAAATTACTTACAATGGTCGTCTCTAGTACAAACTAAGTATCTAATTACCTACACAATGCACTATCTATGCACTAACAAAGACAGTGCTATGTTTATTAGCAATTTTCTGTTTTAAGTAGAACCACCTGCACCGCGCACACAGTGTAGCTATCGCCTTATCTCAAGTGGTCGGTTTAGATAAACGTAAGCAGACCTTACTTCGGCTGAAAGCCCTCGCAGCGTTGAAATCACCTCTCCAGACTAGTCCAGGCTTGACGGTTGTTATCATTTCACACTCAACTATTCACACTTATCATTAATCAGGTGCGAGAAATTGCTCAAGTGCTCGAGGAATTGCTCACTATATACACAGCGAGCAAGTTCTTGAGCACTTGAAGTGATAACTTAAGAGTCACCACATTAGAAATGTACACAAAAAACACTCTGTTACGTAAATTCATACAATTTGTGTTACACAATATTCAAATTTGTCTAGAAACTGCTCTGCCTGTCATAAATATTCATGCATTTTTGAAATAGCCGTTTCGATATTCATAATTCCAATTATACTTTTTACCATTTTTACAGACATACATGTGTTCAAATGTTATTTTCTAGTCTTTTATCATTATATTTTATTTGTATAATAAAACTTCACAAAACCGCATTTTTATGAGGGAAGTGGAAACGGTGGTGCGTGGTACAGTTGCGACAGAGCTGCCGACGATGTGTTGATAGCCATAGGAACCTTGTCGCACTAATTTATATGCATAATGTTCCTCTTGAAATGTTTTATAGTATGAAAAATAGTCCAACGCCTTCACACGTGGAAGACGTGTAACGACAAGGGAAATCGTAAAATGAAATCATATTAAAATTATATTCGTGTTAAATCTTTTTTTAGGGTCCATTCGTAAGTTTAAAGTGATATTATATTTTGATGTTGATATGTGGTCTATAAAATGTTTTTATTGATCCCACAATTTCCTTGTTATCTCACCTTAATGGAAATGTTTGTCTTAGAAATTAAATATAGTTATGAAAATTGTGATTTATATTCAGTGTGCCTACTAATAAAGTTATAAACAATATACTATGATCAATACCAGATTGTTTATATGCCTCTGCCATGTCAAATTAGAATAAAAATCAAATAAATGCTGCGTTACTGCGCGTGCGCGCGCGCACAATGGCGCCGCCCCGCGGCCGTAGTGGGCACTAACGAGCACGCGGCCTGCACACGACCGCACTGTTAGCGTTAATTAGTAAAATGTTCACGTGTTCGCTATCTAATGAACCCCTTTATGTAACGATCAAAGAAATATTGCCACAGTAATAAAGGGACACTAATTTTGTAAATGTGTTTGAAAAAAGTGAAGTGTTACTGCTGTTTTAAAAAAAAAAACAAAAAAAAACAATCATAATGTTTTTTTGCAAGTACTTGTAAATACATAGATCAACAAAACGGGTTTTTCTCGCTGTGTATAAATTGTATGAGAAGCTAATGTTTAATTTAACCTGCTCCACTATCTGGCCCTGTGGCGCAACGGATAACGCGTCTGACTACGGATCAGAAGATTCCAGGTTCGAATCCTGGCAGGGTCGCGAAAAACACCTTTTACATTTTTATTCTCTGCCTTTTTTAATACTTTTAATTTGAATCTTTGTATAAAATAGGAATACACTTCAACATTTTCCTCAAATTAATATTAAATAACTATTATTTTTCAATTATAAGTAAATAGTTCATATTCCAATAAATGTATTTCTATCCCGTTCACCCATACCCCGTCAAAGTAAAAGTCTAATATAGTTTTCCTATGATTATACAAAGCGCTGTGTGCCTTCGGCTTGACTTATTGATCGACGTCCGTCTCGCGTCCCGCCCTCCGCCGCTACGCGCAAGCCTACTCGCTGTACAGCGAAATAATGAGCCTCTCGTTATACGCTTGACGATCTCCTTTCAAAATATAAGAACGTAAGATAATTTAATAAGATCAAAATTCAAAACACAACATCGCCAAAGTAACTGTAATAAAACTACAGAAGACATGAAAACATGAGTGGACTGCCACTTAAACAAATATATTAATTTAAGTGCCTACCCCAAAACTTTCCAAAATAGAAAATCAATCATCGTTAAAAGCAGATAACACAAACACCTGCAAGTTTTATAGCGGGAATATACACTGAAAATAACATAATATATTGGAAACACGAAGAAAAAATATTACGACAGCTCGCAAAAAGTTAAAAGACGATAAAAGTCAGCAGTGTTCAAGTCGACGATGAGTTTACTGCGACACTGCTTATCTGCCGACAGCCAAGTGTCAAAATATTTGATGGGCATTAGCTTTACGAATAGTCGAGCTCGAAATATAACCTACTTGACTTCACATGTTTTGTGAAGAATGTTTTTGCAACACTTCGTCGTTTTTCTGGAATCTTTTGCACCTAGACGCGCACTGTGAACTCTGAGGGGTTCACACAACGATGTTCACGATATGTTCCGGTAAAAAGTTGAGAACACTGGTCAAAATCCCACTGTCTATACGACTAAAACAGTTGAGAATACAGGTCAAAATCCCACTGTCTATACGACTAATACAGTTGAGAACACAGGCAAAAATCCCACTGTTCATACGACTAAAAAGAAATGCAGTATGTAACTATGTATGCCATGTGATCGCAAAATTATGCAGTAAAATGTGGTTGTGTGAACGGGGCCTAAAAGACCTTCTCATATTGTGGCAACCGCACTTTGCTATAACACAATCAACAATCCGCGGCGAAGCCTCTGTTTCAAATTTTGAGCCCGTAAAAATATTGTTTCACCGACCTATGGTAAAAGTGGTCTGCAGTGGTAGTCAAACTCGTCTTCCATATTAGGTCTACATATATGGCAAATGAGACTTGACTTACAAAGAATGTAAGCAGAGCATGGACGCCACTCAAACAAGCTTTACGTTCATGTTTCATACATTCCAAAATGTTATGTCATCGGTAGGTATATCCATCAACCATGAGTAATACTAATAACAGTAGAATTCGGTGTTTTTCACCCACAGTTCCCAGCAAACGGACGTGGCATACTTTATCTATGGCCGAGCTATTTTGGTGTAAGCTTTATCAATTCGGGGTCAAGAGCGCGCCTTCCGCTGATAGCAACACACGATAACGCACAACCGAAATCGTCACAGCATCCCCAACATGTATTTATGACCTAATATAACAAAAAATAACTGATTCCGTATCAGAGAGCATTCTGTCAAAACTACTTTTTTATACGGCCACATGATAAGATACTGTAGACTTACTTATTTGACATTCACTGTTAGGACTGTCGTGTTGAGTAAGATCAGATTTTTTTTTGAATATTTGTCCGTGAAGTTTTCGTTCTTTTTAAATATTTTCTTAGCTTTTAGTCGGACGGCGTTATATGTACCGCAAACATCCTGGCCGCGTACAAATATTGGTCCATCTCGGCAGTTGTCAGTTTGTCACAATACAACGGACATCGCGGACACGTGCTAAATAAGTACCTATCTTCTGTAGACTCATGTGTTTGATTGAGGCTTACCTTTATCGTTCAGTTGTCATTAGGTCTGCTAAACGTAAGAGAAAAAACAAAACAGTTAAAAATAAAACCTCTTTGAAGTCCACCTGATGAGCAACTGACGAAGAAAATCAATATTAGCTGCTTATTATAAATGCTTTCTAACTTACCATATTGTGAAGTATCAAACAAAGAAAGTACATCTGTAATTAACGCATTATCCATCCATTTGTACCGTGCAGATAATTGCATGTGTTGCGCGTGTCGACTTGACAGCGAACAAGTGTTCTGTTGCGCAGACACAGAGCGGCAGACGCACCCCAGTACCCAGATCGAGTGCCGTTCAACTCTCAAGAGTGGCGATGCGCGAATCATTCGATTTGCAATAAACGTTCACACTTCACACACAAGTATACCCGTGACGAATGATGACTTATATTCATTTATGCTTATGGAAAAGGCTAAGTAAGAATGATTTATACTTACGCAATTGCATGCAGAATCAGAGAACATTCGAGACGGCACATAGAATTAAAAATCTTATTAATCATTTCATTTAAAGTTATTTTAGAGAAATCGCGAAGCGTTTGGTCGACTCTTCTCGTGACCAGAGGGCTGGCCTTTTTTTTTGGCCAATGAATCAGCATTGTCATTCATCGTGGCAATGCTGCCAGCCTTCTGGGCACTTTTCCCGTTGACAGTGATGCGGATGATTTTTTCGATGCTCTGTGATTATTTATTTTATTTTATTTCTTCATGTATTAATAGTTGTATCGTTTTAAACAAATAAATTAGCTTTTTATTTAAAGTGCCAATCATGAAATATATCTCTTGGAGCTTCCACCGAAGTGAAATACAACGAACATGTTTTAGTATTTTGTCTTCCTTCAAAAAAGACTGCAAACAAGTGCACACGAACAAAATATCGTCAGACAAGCACTCAATGAAAATATTCATCACGAGATGCTTTCATACCAGGACAAGCGTGTCGTCATTACCGACTGCGCTCTCGCCGTGATTCGCTCCGCCCGCCCAGAGGGCCTTAATAGGGAAAACCGAGTGGGGAAGATAACACAACCACTGTAAAAAGACCCCCCGTTTCCCTATAATTAATTATGAAATAGATTGCGATGAGGGATCTTCCAATTTTAGACGCAGTTGAAGGGGGATGAAACAGTAGTGGTGTGTATATCTGAGATTTCTTTTTGATGACTGGTTTTATGGCAGCGGCTTATTACTATAAAGAGCAACAAAGACATTATAATGGAAATGGTTATAATATTATATCAGGGGGACGCAATTAAGAGGATATGCATAAACAATCATGATAATAATGAATAGGTTTTGGTTTTTAAGAAAACAAAATATGATTACCTAAATAAAGAAAATGAAAAAGGTCTCTTGAAAAGCTAAATGCTACGGTTAAACGTCAGACTAGAAGCCAACTAATATAATAAACTTATATGTCTTCCATCTTAACATATCGATATTTAGTAGCCAAATTTCGTTTACGGTTTCCGGCAATAGTCTTTTACGACCAAAAGAAATAAGTCTGAGCAAATCGACACTTACATCTAATTTATTCAGGAAAAATCGATAGAAACATTAACTTAACCCACAATAGCTAAGACCTTATGCCTTTTAGAAATAATGCCTTTTAGACATAATTTAAATAGTAATATTATTTTGTATTAAGTATAGTTTATGAAAGTATAAAGTTTAATTAGCCATTAAACCTAATAGAACGTTTAAAAAATAATACCTAATTGAAAGATAAAAGCTGCAATTCTCATACTTTAACTAATTAAAAACACCATAAACATACAATTTCTTACCCTCTTATTTATTTTTATTTTTATATTTTATTCTTGCATGTCTACATTGAATTTAAATTGCGTAAAACTGCCAAGTGGAAGTGCGGAGTCTCCTAATACAAGCAATTCCTTGCTTCAAAGGAGAATACTATGTATCAAAATACCTAATAAATAGCAGTTGAAATAAACATTCTATATTTTTTTATATTATTAAACATTTTATTACTGTCCCCAGTTTTCGTCCTAAAAAAGAATTCATGCCGAATTTTAATTTCGCTGTCGGCCGGATAATGGCGAAAAATATCAGGCACTTTCGGTCGGATTGTAGTCGTTCTATCTTGCCTAAACCAAAAGCAACAACGGTTCCGCTGGCTGCCGAAAGATCGTGATTCGAAATGTACCACATTGGTAATTTATGCTCACGACTCTGACGAAAGGTCGGTTCAGATTATAAAAAGAAAAGATCGTTAAAGGTTGACACGAAGAACATACTTAAAGTCACGCTTTCAATCATAAATGTACCCAACAGATTGAGAAGGATTTCGTTACTAGTATGAGTGAGGTCGTGAGATAGTCGCAATTTCCAAATGCTATTAGCCACCTCTTACTTACGAGTACAATCTTAGCACGATTATTTTAGCTTTAAGTGATCAATAAATTCACTGGCTTCACAACAAGGCTTTTACATTCTGTGTATAATATTCATGGTGACTTTATCTGAAACTGATCACATCAAAAGCATCGGCACGGTTAGCGCAGTGGCTGAGCGATTAGCTGCAGCGCTGCGGGTCCCAGGTTTGATTCCCGAACGAAATAAAACTTTGTATGGCCTACATCTAGTTGTTCCGGGTTTGGCAGATGGCACGATACAGGAGGAATTATAGAGAGTGGGGTAACGTTTAAAAAAAAAAGAAAGAAAGAAAGAAAAAGATCACAGTTAAAACACTAATAATCCTTATCATTTTTAATAGTTCCCGGATCAACTGATCATTACAAGCACGTTGTACAGAGTACGGACACAGCACGTGAATTCCACCCCTCAGTGCTGCCACGTGCAGGACACGCTCACCGTTATCTTAGCACGTGACTTCTTGTCTATCGATTTTGGTGGAAGTTTTGTCAACCTTTTTTTTACTTTTTCCTTTTACTGTTGTGCCTAGTTACGAAGGCACACAACAAAGCAATGTTGGTTGTCGACTGGAGACTTATTTTTAACTCGTTTATTTTTTCTGTATTTTAATGGAATAATTAGTTTACCTATCTACTTATTTCTTAAGGAACATAAATGTATATGAAATAAAATATGTATCATCAAGTATAAGTATATAAGTTATTTGTGCCATAAACAAACACATGGTTTACAACCTTCGTGGTTATAACACGTAACAGACTAAAGAGATATTTATATTTTTTTATTTTATTTTTTTATTTATATTTTTATATTTTTACTTTTATATATTTTTCCTGTCATTGTTACTACTGTCGGCAAATATCACCGAAATAAAAAACTAGTAGGTTTTTAACTTAGTTGTTGTGTTATATAATCACATTATATACCAACAACATAGGTTCTGATTGCGATAGAGCGGAAACTGACGTCATTTCCGTTGCGGCACGTGTACTTAGTTCCGGACTTCCGGTCTTGTGCCGAAAATAGACGGCGGGGTGTAACGTGACTTGTGGGAAAAACCTATCGACTTTTCTAATATTTATGTGAGTGGTTATAAAAACTCAGAGGCATATTTTACTGCTACATATTTCATTTTAATGTAAACGAGAAAATACTTAGAATAACACCTGTTTGATTTGTAAGTGTAGTTTTTCCATAACCACAACTAAGTCTATTATATGGTTTAATTTACAAACAAAAAGTATGAGTAGTCTTTTGCTTTCTAGGAACAAATTGCAAAGTGAATAATTCCACCATACGACATGAGTATTTCTTAGTAAAATATAAACTACAGAAGATAATCTTAAAACTATAAACTAGTGGTTATGCTATGGCCCCGCGGTTTCCTCCGATCCAACTCGAATTTCCTAAAGAATTGGGCTATCAAATGCAAAAAGGGTTTTTTTCCGACTGGTGCTTTGCACACATTAAAGCATTCAACCAAAAAAACAAACGAACTGTTAATTTTTATTATATTAGTATAGACTTCCTCTTAATGAATGAAATTGAAAATATTCAATTCAGACCAAGCATCCATATCATGTTAGTAGATGAATGAAAAAACTATGGAAATAAAATTTAAAATTACCATTATTTTGGACATGCATGAGCAACCACTGCGTCATTATTTAGCTGTCCACTCTGACCGACACCACGCTCAGAAGCGTGTTGGTGCTACCATTTACATAATTACAAGGTATTTTAAGGACCAGGTTTCAGTTTCTCACTTTCTTTGTTTTAGGTGATGAGTGTGGTGAGTCTTGAGAGCTAAGTCATCATCTGCCTAGCCTTTTCCCAACTATGTTGCAGTCGGCTTCCAGTCTAACCGGATGCAGCTGAATACCAGTATTTTACATAGAGCGACTGCCTATCTAACCTCCACAACCCAGTTTACTGGTCTACACGATACCCCTTGGTAAGTCTTGAGAGCTAAGTGTTGCGAGAATATACCAGTACCAACAAATAAACAAAAAAACACAGCATGTTTTCACATCATGTCCCTTTTTAACACGGTGAAGTCAATGACGCTTGCGATGGACCGGGCGGGGCGAGGGTGTCCCCGGGGATGGCCCTAGCAACAGAAGGGTTGATGATTTGTACTGATGGAAGCAAATGTTGCGAAGAATTTAACATAAATCTATGAAGAAGCTAAACAAGCAGCCTATGGCTTTATTGGTGTTCTGTTATTGAATCTACTCAATAAAAAGTACTTACACTTATCCTTACTATTAGAATGCTGAATAAAATCTAGGTACTTAAAATTCAAGTGAAAATTTTCAATTCTCGCAACACTCAAGTGCAAACAAATAATAATTGGCCGATTGGTGATAACTTATAAAGGATTTGTTGTTTTAAAGTTGGTACTCGTACAAACATTTAGGTTATTTTACATTAGTTTCAGCCTACCCCCATGAGAAAATGGCGTGAGTTTATGTAAATACATAAACACAAAGAAGAACCAAAACTTTACCTAATCCGTAAACAGTTATCACAAATTGTGTAACCATCAAAAGTCAGCAATAAAAACATTACGTCACATCAGATATTTTCCGTATCGTCCTAAATTGACACTTGGGTATTTGCGATCGTGCAACATTGGCGCATGAAATGCTTACAACGTTTTCCACTCGGCCCCGGTCGGATCGTGTCCGCCCGGCTCGGGCTAAATTACGTGAAACGTGCTCGCAATTCACAAAATATCCGCCCTGCCATGCCCTTCTCAGATTATACCAAAACACATAATAGTACCCGCAAAATGTAACACCTACATATTCATTGAAAACTGTTACTACGGCGGCGATGTTTACCGCTTTTATTTTCAGTACTCCCGACAGCAGAGTAGAAACATTGACTTTTCTTGTAGCCAGGTATATCATGATGTCACTTGACTACAATATTCCAAAAATCAATAGCATCGCATGCACTGCCGATCCACTTACTTACTTGTACGTATTCTATATTGCCGATTCAATCGAGTAATTAATCTAATTTAAGCAAATGAACGGCATAAATCATAGGGACGAGCCCGTACAACTTAGCCAGCTGTCGGCCTCGCCAATCCAATTTAATAAAAAGGTTTCCCATAGAGTACGTTCAGCGTAGTTTACAAATAACCCCCCTTCCCCCCTCGGTGTTTGAGCGATGGAAATGCACGTGCGGCGTTATTGCGTACAGCAATCGATGACGCGACCGTGCGATACAACTTTCTTTGGTTTCACTTTGTGGCTTTGTCACCAGAGCCCAGAGGCGATTGTTTGTTACACATTGTGGTATCTTTGTTAAGATAGGTCAGTTTGTTTTGCTTATGTCTTTATAACACTCGTACACGTATTTGGACCAATGGCAATAACATGTAATCAAGACCGTAGAAAATTATTTTCCGCAATCTGTCTACATAACAGCATGCTTCAAACCTTTAACCTAAATAAGAGTCATTCGTGAAACTTTATGAAGTGTAAACACGTTTCAAGTAATGTTATTATGTGGACGTTACGAGTTCTTGTAAAATAACATCAACACCAATTCACAAATAGTTTTTACATTTACAATCCATAGAAAAACAAATGCAGTTTACTGAACTTCAAAGCAGACAAAGGCACAATCTACTCTAATTGGGAGTTATGTACATGTTTTATTAAATATATCGAGGTATACTTTATTTGCCTATGAAGCGGGCTGGGGTGGGTAAAGGAAGGGTGCTGATTAAGTTACGCGACATGCGCGCGCCAATTTGTATCGGAGACTTCGCCCTCCGAGAGGACACGACACCATCAACGGAATTACATTACTAGCCGTAATTAAATAGTCTTTGTTTTTATAGGAAAACATGGCGTGTTTAGTTGTTTACTGTAAAGGAACACGCACGGTACAGATCTAATGACATTGTAAATATTTGGTATGCTCCATTCCACGTTTTAGGTTAAATAGTATATTTTCTTAACCTACTGTTAATCTCAGTATAGCCAGACGATTTCCAACGTGGCTCCAATCTTCCTTCTTCCCGTCTACACTACAACAGAAAGGCTAAACAATATACCAATAAAACCGAAATAACGACGGAAAAATTGATAAAACAAAACTGTTATGTAATTCAACGTTCATCCGTGGCGCCTTCTTCATTATCGATCATACTAAAAGCTTCTCTCATCACACAGCTCCTAATACACTCCTTACTGTAAACAATAACATTGGAAACTTTTTAACACGTCATAGAGCATGCTCTCTTTATACTGTTATCGTAAGCAAATGAGGCGAATAATTCGACGTGTTGTGAAAATATACACATGCACGTGCAACGGTTGGTTCAAGTGAAAACTCTCATTTTATTTAGTTTACCAATATAGACCGCGTATGTCCAAAGAATGACGAATGCACCTCGTGAGTCTGCCAATTAACGCTCGAGAGCAAAAAGTGTAACCCGAAATGGATATTTGTGGACCGGTATTTTATCAAGATGACTTTTAAAGCGGTGGCTGTAATTAACGTCACCTTTTGTAACGAAACAATATTGTTTAGTTCTCCTGATAAAACACGGAGCATTCTAACTTCAACTTCCACTCTTCATTAATAGCTTTTGTGTTAAAGATACCACAATTTACCACAGAGCATTTCGAAATACGGTTTGAGCATTTCACAAGCGTTAATCGGGATATCATAACTTTTCCGACAAACTTTTCTCATTTTCTATCGCTTTTTGAATTTTAGTTTGAATATAATTATGTCATTTACTTGTCAAATTCGTTGATTCAAATCACTCAAGCGAAGAAACCATTCCACAGTTCTAAGAGCTGATTATAATAATAAAGAGTATCGTATGTGTTTCATCTGTCAGTCAAGGTGCTTGTACCAAACGGTTATCCAAACAGAGAGGGCGTGCGGCGCCAACCGCGAGATTATGATCGCGCGTGGATCGTGATTAATAGCGAACTAGCGCGTGCGCAGGACTCAGGCGACGAGCACGCATGTGTGCCTGAAACTTGTGAAGTTGCCACGTTAAGAGTATAATTAGAAGACAATCTGTATCGTCTTTTGTGCCTGCAGAGATATTTTTTTTCCACAATTAAAAAGAATACATAGAATGTTATTGTATTTCTCGTGGGCCGTAGCGTATCAGATAATGATGCAAATCTATGTTAAATTGAATAATTTCGGATTTTCTTTTTAGCCTCATGAAAACAAAATCTGAACTGAGCAGCTTAAGTATTGTCCTGTTATTGAGTTTATTGTCTTCCTGGTTTGAACGTCTATTTTCCTGCTAATCGCCATCAAAATTACTATCGAATCAATGACCTTTACATCGGTAAAGCACCTACTTCAAGTACAGTTCGCCCACAATTTCACATGTACTCGTGAGCAACACTATTGCTCATAGTAATGAATAACAAATTCGAGCCGCGCACAAGTTCCAAGTAAATAAATCACGGCGCCCGCGCAGCCGTCCGCGTCGCGTCGGCGTCGGCGTCGTCAGCCAGACGCGCGGCGCGGCGACGGACTCCCGAGACTGCCACACGTCTAAATGACTCACTCGCTTGACGAGCTTTAGATACTTAAGAATGTACTGATGATAATTACCGCTACTGATATGATTCAGGTGGTATGTTTAGTAGTTCACCTGTGACTGTACCGTACTGTACTTACCTGGCATGCTTTATGACTTAAGTGTGATTGAGTTATCCTAAAATATAAACCCACACATAAACATGTATTCCTCGATGGATTGGGTACAGGTGTACTTACAGTACACCCACATTCCACCAATTATGTTTAAAACCGGCACACATCCAGGCTGCTACTGAGAAATTCCTAACGAAAATCCCAATAACACATTCCTCGACCCGGGAATCTAACCCAACTGCTAAGCATGAGGTCTCTCCAACCACTAGACCGACCAGGCCTCCTTATTAATAAAGGCGGAGTAAAATGTAAACCAGATTTACCATACTTTTTTGAGGATTAAGTATGGCATAACACTGTTTTTTTTTAATATTTATCTATTCACCGTGTGTATTTCAACCCGATGCCAATAAATGTTTTATTTATCTTCTTTATTTTTTTATCAGAGCCGATCAGCTCAAGATAAATGATTTAACTTCTCATAGGTATGTCACATTCACCTCCACTCTACTACAAGTCACTGCTCGCCAACTAATCAAACATTTCAATCAGTCAAACCGCCACGTCATTGATTTGATACTAATCCAACTACTCTATGATACGTACCTTTATTTATGAACATGTAACGCTTAATTAAACAAGCAAACCCGTTGGATTTCCATGACTAATACCAACATTGGTACTCTGACAGCGACATTTAGTAACAATTGTGTCCTTTATATTTGATAACGAGAGATTCCAAGTATTGCAAAGCCATAAGGTTTAGAGTTGAAGAGGAAACATGGCTGGTACTCGTTCTGCGTCGTTTCGTGTATAAGGTATTGGCTACATCGTTTAGACGCAGCGTTGAATTGCTCGTCGGGTGCTGTCGAAAGCTCGATCAGGGCGAACTTTATGAATTGCACTATTACGCCGAAAATCTGCCTCAAAGTCCATAACAGCAGTGTCTTGAATATACAATTCAAAATGTTTGAATTGTGTATAATTTTTTTTAAACATTGCCCCACACTAGGAATTTGTCATGTGTCGTGGATGACCCGGAATAACTACCTGTGGGTCACACAAATATTTGTTCCGCGTGGGGATCGAACCCACAACACACGGCGGTGCAGCCGATGGCTCAACCACTGCGCCAACCGTGTCGTCTATCTATATCCATCTCATGTAGACGATAAGTGAATTTTCTTTCATGAGCTAATTTGACCTGAGGCCAATCTTTAAACCCTTCACAAAATGAACGTATACGAAGCAAAAGGAGTATGGCAGGATCATAGCAGCTGGCGTTCTGTAGTTTCTGCCTACCACCAAGGGAAAAAGGCGTGAGATTATGTGTATTTCACAAAACTGTTGTGTAAAGCGGAATAAACCAACACATTTGCACGACTCGAATTGCACAATACTAATTTGGATCAAACTAGGCAGGAGCAAACACAGCCTACGAAGTGGGCGCCACTTTCGCAATCGTGTCATGTTTCTGTATATGAAAACGTCCCGAACATTTTAATATAATTATGCAATAGTTGTATCAGTAAATCGCGTTGTCCACGATCTATGTCCGCGGCTGAGCAGTGAGCACGCAAGTGGAGCGCAGCTGTCGAGACGAGCAGACAACAGTTGTCCACCGCGTTTGTCTTCAATGCGCGCGCGCAACCCATCCAACCACCGGTACCAGATTAATCATTCGTAACTGTTTTCTTTCAAACACGACACGAAAAAAGTTTTTAATTAAGTATGTTCAATTCTTGTCTTGTAGGTACTTAGATATCTAAATTGAATCTGGAATGTCTACATTTTTCAGTGCTACGTGTATCTCGTAGCGGATTTCAACTAAAACCATTTTCCTCAAAACATTACGTAAATCCATTTCGATTAAATATGCTTCAAACTTATCGTTACGAAAATTTATATTATTCAACAATAAATACATCTATTTATCATATCACTAAGACGTTTAAAAACCAAAGCTGAAATACATTTAAACAAAAGTAATAAAACGTCAAGCACAAAGGAAAACAACAAGTTTTTCCCGCAACATTTCAATTTTAAATATGAGAGCATTATATCTCTATATGAATTCACCTTTGAAGTTAATCCCGTGTTGAAAAAGTCACCATTAATAACTCGTAATGGTAATAAAAAGGATTGTATTAAATCATAATAATATATCACAAAGAACTATTATCTGACATGTGAAAAATACCTATCTGGCGCATATAAAAAGATTTATGGTCGCTCACTAGGCAATATCAGACGGTAACAGAACTCCAAAAAACTGGTGTTAAACATAAAATGATTGTTACGAGACGCTTATACTCTCTGATGGATGGTTTCGGCGAGAGAAGCATAAAATGGTGCGATAATGCAAAAATTGTAGCGCAAGCGATCCGCCGCCGGCGCCGGCCACCATCCATCATCCGGCGAAACGGTCAGTTTCCATGAAAATTGCTAGACGATTTGCATATAACTTTACAACGGAGAGAGATATACGCGAATGATTACAGTTACCATCGGCTCGTGAGCTCACTTTAAATACCAAATAACACTGATTTACGACAAGATTCGAACATAAAGAAATCGTTTTCGTGAAAATCCTGCGTCTACAATTCCGATGTATAAAACGAACAGCGTGGCATTAACCTAAAATATTATTAAATTATGAAAGTAAATATGTAATATGTAATTTACACATCTATTAGATACCCATTTTTATGTCGTAGTGGTCAGTCGTGTACAGTTTCCCGGCTGGCGGGCAGCGAGGCGGAGCGCGCGGTTTCCACCGGATGCATTATGCGTGTAACTACATTAAGACACCAAATGGTGTGATTTTTAAGGAAGAAAGGTCCAGATGAACGCTGTATCTTGTGACATGAACGAAAATAATTTGACGCAGCCGTTCGGCGGGCGACATACGGCGACACGTGGCCACGATATATTACACGCGAGCCGCGCACTAAAAATATTGTGTTGGCAAATTAATGGGCATTCCCGACGGTGGGTAGTGGGATGAAAGGAAGTGCCTTTTATATCTGAAACGTTGGTTTTGTATGAAAATGCGCGGCAGCCGGTCACACCTGTCCGCGTACATTGGAGCGGGCGAGCGCGTGCGCCGCCCAACAAGCCAGGGCTGTTATACTTCGTACATGTAATCAGGAAAATTCTACTGCTAATATAGAAAATATTATCAGTAGAATTTTCCTGTAAATAATTTACTTGTAAATCTAATCACTTAAATTCACTCGCCTCATCCAAGCTCCTCCTCATCTTTACATCTCTCATCATCATCATCTCATCTTGTTGGCCTTTATTAACCCGTCGCATACCCATACAATGCTTTTAAATACCTACCATTAAATAAACTTCAGTATTTATATTGCTTTATGTACCGATTTTGATAACTTTGCTAGAAGCAATCATCAAATTTTTCAAAAAAAATTGGGCGTTACGGAAATGTAGTTCAACTATTTAAGAACTGGTAGGTACTATTGCAGATGATGTTTTTAGTACCTAACCCGTTTACCGACTATTACATTACTACATAAGTAAGTAGTTGCTAATCAGCTATATGAAAGCAGCACTAATATCAGGGGCGTTGCTAACGCGATATCAGTCGTATTAATGATTCTGGGTACCCGAGCTACAGGGGCCCCGTATCATTTTTGTTGTAAAAAATCAATAACGGCGATATGAAAATAACTTAATTCATTACAACCTGTCCGAGTTAGGAGGCTCCATTTATCTAGCCCATTTCGCTCAGTCTAATATTCTCAAAATCTCAAATAAAGCTTAAGCTATCCGAGTCAATAATCCTTACCCGGATAACTTAACATTCCCGCATTCATTGCGCTAAGTATTTAATTTATTCAGTAAAAAAAACATAAGAAAGTAAGTCTTTTTATTCTTACTCGTCTTCAGCGCAATCAGATAAATATACCCCCCAGCAATATTTTGATAATTACAGGGCGCCTTCAGGACTAACTAATCGGCTGATAAGAATTACGTTTACATAGGGGAAGCCATTTCAAAAATTTGTATAATAGGAAAGCCGATATCTCAACTCATCGCTTCCATACTAAAAGATGTTCTACAAAAACCATCGCCTTCTAAAATAAGGCAATTCTAGGTGAAAATCCTAATGCTAGAAAGTAAAGTGTCACCCCTACCTAGAGCGGATGCGACAAAGAAGACGCATGTCGCCTTGTGCGTCAGTTTCATAATAATTGAGCAGATTAATAACCCCCGAGGGTGTTCATATTTCGCCGTCCGGCCGACTGTCACGTCTTCCGACTCGTCATATCACACCCACGGGCAGCTGTTCTGACTAGGTTTTTAAATAAAAGTTGTTAGAAAATAAGAAAGTGTGAGGCCAGTGGCGGATGCGCTGTATTTGGTTTCGGAAGGACATTTTCGTTTTTTTGGCTTATCATTTCGTCTATAAGACAAGGTATACTGTACAGAAATTCCTTCTTAAAAAATCATCAGGAGGGTTATTTTCACTTTCACGTCTTATTCTAGAATTGCATCTTTCAGCTCTACAATACAACACCGCTGAGGGTGATGCCTCATTTATAATCTCTGAGGTACTCATTTCCTTAGCTCTCCCGAGAAATTCGACAAAAAAGGAAGAAAGAGGTATCTGCTCAATAGTTTGATGGTTAAGGTTCAAGCGGTTCTGGCCAGGCGACTGTAGGTAACGTACCAGGTGGAACGGACTAATTTCAATGTTTAATTAGCTTAAAGTGTTCGTAATACCGCAAGTATCGGATTGACGGTCAAGAATACGCATCCTCCGACTTAAGGGCGGCCGTCGCGGCGTCGTCGTCGGCGTCTCAGTATAAATACGTGGCACGTGCGCCGGCGCAGCTGCCCGCCACGTGGCCGCCTCTTTACGCGCCCAAGTAAAAATAGATCATTGTCTTGCGGACACGCCCACCCCACAGATAAAACACCACATCAAACATTATATCGACAGTAAAATCGCTCGTTTATTTGTTAGTCCGCGGTGTCATAACATCTGGTCATCTGCTGGTCTGATGGCGCATGCGCAACAATCAACATTTCACTTTCATGTTCACGTTGCTGCCGCTGTGAAAATAAATCTCTGCTAATTCCGATATGCTAATAAATAACTAGATTGTAAGCCAATACGCGTGTTATTTGGCCGAATAAACTCATAAATGTGTTGGCAGCATATCGGTCTGTGTTATCTCTACCTACATATGTATTACCCAAGTTCTCCATGTCTCCATACCTATGTTTACTTGAACCTTCATCGTCTGTTGCATTTTGTTAATTCTAGAAACATCATTGGTAAAATAACTAAAAGCTTTGCGTCCAGTATACGTTCCTCATTCTATATAGGTTCCAAATGCTTGCCTGGCGTATGCTAGTTGCATCCAAGTTTCCCGCAAGGATATAATTTTACCAGTTAAAAAAAAACGGTCAAGAGCGAGTCCGTACACTTTTTCAGAAATTATCAACAAATAAATATGAAGGATATTTATTTGTTTTTCAGAACATAGTTTTATGTTTCCTGTAATCTTAACATAACTTATAAAATAATTTCAGATTAAACCGCCAAAAGTCTAAAACTAAGCAGCCTACAAAAAAATAAAACTAAAATATTTCCTTCTTACATGCAAAATAGTTGGGCAAACATCATCCAAAACTATTCAAAATTTCAAGTTGATTGCACTAGTAGTTCTTGACATATCCAGCTGTGACAGACGGACATACCGACTTAGTCGGTTTTACTTTTAACCATTTTGGTACGGAACCCAAAAAACATGAAAAAATATTAGAAATATTTTCTGAATAGCTTCTAGTAGCTGTGGATATACTGTGGCACGTGTCAAGCGGCGTCTTCGCACTCAAAAAGCGAAACAAAAAGACGATGGAGCTTCCGGCGCGAAATGCTTCCGCCAGCTATAAGTTACAATATCTGACAATGGCATGAGCTACTTGACACTTTATCAAGTGACATGACTTTACGTGCGCCCAGGCATGTTTCGTAATGCATTTGTGTCGCTGTAACTAACTTTAAAGTACAAAGCTAACTTACAACTGCAAGGTTTTGGCTAGCATTTGCATTGGACATACAAACATTGTTATATTAGTTTTGTAACGACAAAAATCTGAAGGAAATGTGATGTAAATTCAGAGAAAATTACATAATGTCTTACAGAAATAGAAACAATGGTTTTGGGCAAGTTATGGTTTATTACATCCCTTTACTTTTTAATTTCAACTATTTGTTTACATTGAACGTAGTATAAAATGGCTTAATGGCTGATATAACCACATATCAGCCATTATGCCATTTTTATCATTATATCATTATATCATTCTTTCATTATGTCACTGTTGAAAATATTAATAAATTTCGAAATTACATTTTCAACATTCAGATGTTATCTAATTATCTTGAACTACGCCTCTGCCTTTACGTACAGTGTAAGGTTTCCACATAGTTATCTTTCGTCTAGCTTTGGAAACTGAAAAAAATATGTGTAGCTCATAAGTTTTCAATACAGTATACCTCAAAATTAACTGTGGGCATGTAATATTGGTTGTTCTACAAACTCTCACATGCACGGCGTACATAATACCGCGGTGTAGTAAGTGGCATTTAGAGCACATAGTTCGTGCGTCTATCAGCGATCGACAAGCGGGCGACGCGGGCGCCTCTTCCTAATTCTAAAATATACACAAGCGCACGTGTCGGCCACCTTGTTGGCACCTACTTATGGACAATGACTCTTTATCCTCACTTCGTCTTCTAATAAAATCTCATTAGGCGACAATGTTGTATGTAACTTTGCAACATTATTACATATTTATGTAACAGAACAATGATGTTTTAGTAGTATTTAAAGAGATATAAAATATGAACACTTAGAATTGTTAATATCAGTAGTAGCTAAGTTGGAATGCAATAACGCGGCGCCAATTAACATTTGATAACAGGACAAATACTTGGTATGACACCAAGTATTTAGAACAACAAAGGAGTTTACTTTTTGTACATCCACATTTTAAATGCTAAAGTCCCAAAGGATACAACTTAAGATTAGATAAATGAATTAACTGTGTTAGTATATACTCGTAGATATAATTATCTTGCAACCTTCTTTGTAACTTTTATTTATTAGTGTTATTCGTTTTTTTTTCTTTTTTTTTATCTCATTAATTTAAATTTGAATAATTGCAATTTTTGTTACTTCTTTGTATAGTTTATTACTTACCACTTATATTATGTCCATTAATTTAAGCCTAAGTTACCACTATTATGTTTGAATGTTGGTTCACCTGTTATTGGCACTGTGTAAGCCTATTACTTATTACTATTTTATTCGATATTTTATATACAGAAGCTGTTGGTGTGCCTTTATTAATAAATAATAAATCTATCTTTGTCCTTCAAGAGTTTTTAATTTAAATTAGGAATACCCACATTAGATTCTGGTTTGATTGGATGGATGAAATTATAGACTAAATACTTATTCATATTAACCTAAGATTATTTAGGTATTAATAATATTCATAGCACCTTATAATAAGTTACAAAAATTTCATTCATGACAATATTTAACAAAGTAATAAAATGCACACTAATAAATATTCATAGTTAGCTTCCATAACAATTGATTCAATAATTATTAGCATATAAGTACATATACTGAAAAGAAAGGGGAATGCCCACCGTCCATAGACACTTCGGCCTCGAGTGCACACATTTTAAAGTGTATGGATAGGATAATATGCAATTTAAATAATGAACTGGTCAAGGAATTGGTTTAAAAAAAAGTCCGGGTTTTTCAGTTAAAGTCGTTTTCATTCTTCACAAACAATTTATTTAAAAATCATTTTAATCTTATATTTTTATGATCTTCTACATCATTAATTGTATCATATACTATTAGTACATCGTCGGAGTCCATTTAAAGCTTATTCGTTGGTTAAAATAACAAATTCGCAAGAAAATAAACAAAGCGATGCAAATGCAAACAAAGTCGATTTGTGATTTGACAGTCACTTGACAGCCGGCCGGCATAACTCAATGTTGCCACAGAAAAATTGATAGATCGATATCGATTATTTATTCGAATCCAATACAAAATTATAATCGCCACTCACCACAAAGACGTACATAGCTTCTTAAAGAGTCCCCTCTAAAAAGCTATGTACATCTTTGTAAATATATTTTCTTTAAGATATTTTGCCTTTATTCTGCTGAACAGTTAAATAGTGATAGGTAATAAAAATGTGTAGTAGCGTTTTTGCTATGATCCTATACATTCATTATTATATCAACTATCAATTCACTTGTTCATTTAATATCAATAGTAAAAATAAAACAGTATTTATTTGAATAGATCGAATAATAAGCATTACGGATCTGTTATTGTCAATAAAAAACCCATGAAAACAGAATCGAATATTTCGTGAATTAAATTGATAATTATTGGCAACACTGCTGATTTTATCCACAAAAGTGAATTATTTTCATTTATTTATCTTTTCATTACTTTTTATTTGTGCAAAACTGTTGCAATCTTGTTCGGATAAACGAATATTCTGTTAGATAAATAAAAATAACGATGTTTTTTTTACATAAATGTAAATTGTTGTGCCTTGAGGGCCAAAAACGGGCATCCCCCTTTAAAAGCAAAATAAAATATAAAATTCAACTTCACGTCACGAACGTTAATCACAATTGAGCTTACCATAGAATAGAATATCCACTGTTTCTTACATACATACATACATAAACTCAATCTTTTTCCCATAGGGATCAGTAGAAACTTAGAAATGCCTCTATCCTTACATACTCCTTTAGCTTTGTTCATATTCATACTCTTTATTGTACACCATTTAATGTTACACATAATAAGTAATACAATAATACCTGTAATTAAGCTTTATGGTTTCAAGTAGGTACGAAATCAAGTAAAACATGAAATGATGTTACAGTCCTACCTTGGCTACCTTATCACAGGGCGTCTATGCCAAGCCATCAACGCACATTTAGACAAAGACCATGTTAATCTAACCTTCGTTCACAATTGTTTGACTTAATGATAAGGTGTACTTGTGTATTTCACTGTGGTAAAAAACATATGCTAGAATGCACAGCCATACTTCATTCGCAACTCAACGCAGCACATTTAACATCGAAAACATTTTGAGATGTATCACTGGATCAAATTTCAGTTACCTCACTATGAAATTGAATATTTAAACTTGAACATTGTGAATACAATTTTCCGTCTCCCCGATGCCCCCCTCTCCCCTTACTCAGCCTATTCAACCACCCCTGGCGATCGATAGTCGCCGCCATGTTGGATTTTCCGACCAATGCTGGTAGGTATGGAAAGCTGTTGCCATGGAAACGCGTCACGCCGCAAACCGGTGCGAAGGGGAAAGTGATGTGGGGAAGGTTTTCAGTCGTTTTATGCCGTTTCATGGTAGGGTGAAAAGCAGTAATTATACCTAGAATAGTAGCGTATATAAACGCATACACATAGACACAGTAGTTTTTTTGCATTTGTAGTGTTTTGGTAAACAAATTAAAATAGTATTACTATACTGTACTATACTATTATTATTCACCAATTCCACACACTTATCTGCTCAAGTTGCAATAAATATGTGAAAAGTATTACCAATCCAAATGGAATTCAAATCAGGTTTGCTGCTCAATACTGTTACTGTCTAGTATATCATTTACAAAATGCGCACTTGGGTTCCCTCATGTACACCTACTTTAAATATCTATTATCCAAACTCAATACGTTTAAAGGTTCTATGCTTTATTCTTATTCTCTACTCAAGGTGAAATAATACCCGTAAATTCTCTGTGCACGTGCATTGTAAGTCAAAAGCGTATCTTCAAATAGTTCCCTGGTGTTGTACCAACACCGCTGCTGACTACACAATAAGTTAGCATTGTGCTAATTGATATATCCCTTTCTTTATACTTTCGCAAAACTCTTCAAAACAACTTCCTTTTCTTTGACAAGTAAAACCGCATTGGAGTTGTGTAGTCTCCGTACGGGCGCCATGATTTTAGTCGAAAGTATCAGGACTGACAAGTAGCATCGAGAAATTGGCGTAACGTGACATAGTTAATAGCTTTGTAATAGAGCTCTAAGTTCTACGCTTTACATTTTTTGTATTTTCCCTTTATTATTAGATACCTTGGAGTATATATATCTACGTTTGTTTCAGAATAGAGAAATACATATGTGTATTTCCATACTATAAATCTGAAAACATAACATATTAGACAGACTATTGCCAAAAGGATATTTTGGTAGAATTTTTTCACAAAAGCTATGGATGTCTCGCATCTACAAAATACATATTTAATATTATCTGTGAATGATCCTCCTAGATCCCACAAGCATGGTGCCCGTGTAGAGAGGTTCGACATTGTTTATAACGTTGTTTGCAGCTCCAAGTGTTCGTCGACATAGAATAGAAACACCTGCGACCTACCTGTCTGTACAGCCAAATCTCTCAGCGGACTTTCGACTTTACAGTTTCCTGCGTTTGTTCGCTAACAATAGGCAATAAGGCGGCGCGGGCGCACCGACAGTCGATGCGCTATTCAAACCCGACCGTTGCTCCGTCTACACTATTGGTAATATCGCCCATTCATCGGTTAGCAGTATTTCTTCGCGTTCTTGTGTGCTTACATTCAGGTGGTCATGCGTCGGTGGTGTAGCGGAAATACACTAAATAATGCCCACTGTCCATTTCAATGAACGATTGTTGCTAGTATTGAGTACAAGTTGCGACCAGTCCGATTGTGTTCTTCATGAAGCTTTGTTCAGTCTCCTCATTCTGTTGTAACATTCAAGTGTTTATACAGCATTCAATACAGTGCATCGATGAGTCACGTGAGATCATGCACAATCTGTATCAAAACAATGAACCATGGATGCGCTCCTACCGCTCAACATTAATGATTACCCAAAAGCCAAACCAATTAACCAGAACAAATTACTGAAAAACCAGTGTCCCGGTTTAGTTGTCATGTTGATGGTATTAAGGAATCAGGATTAGCACTATTGAAGTGTGAATAAGCAAAAGTTTTCAAAAACGCATCATCCATCCATACCAGCTTTTTAGCTTATTTCTCAGTGCAAATCAAGCTTTACCATTCATTTTACGTCAGTTGTAAGTTACATGTAAGAGGACCTGACTTAGGCCACAAGGCCAGCTTATTCTGGTATTGTTACCACTAACATGCACCACTACGTATGAAATTGAAGAAGCATAAGTACGCCAAGTTCGGCACAACCACTTCCCCAAACCACGTGTTCCCCTCCAGTAGTAAAACGTGGTGGTTTAAGTTTTAGACAATATATCCCCCAACAACAAAGGCGACCTTGTGATCGCTATTCGTTACATAAGAACTTCTTTTGTTGTCTGCCTGCGATTAAGTTATTATGTAAAAGCGCCCTTTTTAAGATTTTTACAAGCGGTAATTGGTTGCTGACAAAAGAACTGGGACTACCTGTTTCTTAATCACCAAAAAAATGCCTCGAACAAAGTGCCGGGAAACAATAGACTTCAACAGTCCACTTTTGACTTGCAAGACAGACAAATAATTAAACCTTTGCATAATAATGCTTTATGGTAATACAATCGACTGGACAGCTCTTACACAGTCAGACAAGAACAGCGTTCCGCAAAGCCCAGCGTATATTTAAGAAGCGAACGATATAACTCAGCTCTCAATAGTCATGAATAATAAGAACAGTACAGAGGATTGCTACAATTGTGCTGTCACTTCACGTCGAGTGCGCATTATGCAGATTCAGTTACATTAAAACAAGTTTCTAGTTAGTGGAGGGCCCACACACGTGCAGCAATCCTACGCCGATGCGACGACCGACGCCGAGATCATTGACTCGCGATTTGCAGGTGTCGCGGTCGCGACCCAATGGTGGCGAGCCTGAGCGCGCACCTCGCCAACGCACCCGCGCCCGCGCACCTCGCCGCGCCGCTAGGTGACGTCATCTACCAATACCTCACTCTATAGTATTCTATACGGACAACGGCGGCGGCGCCGGCGCATACATTCAACGATTCTATTAACATTTTTCCAATACCTTGCCTTTATAAGCTAAATAAAGTACGCGAATCACGTCAACCTAGTTAATAGTTATTGCACTGAAGTCGTGAAATTCGATCTTTACTGTTGTGAGTACTAAGTTAGGTACTGCTAAGGTGGCTATAATAAAATGGTTAATATAATATGGTAATACTGAAATACATGTTGATTTACTTTATAGCAGGAGCTAATATTACTATTTACAACATAAATCCGAAATGTTTAGGCTGAAGCGTGCCTATATAGCCCACATTCCACCAGTCGCATTTAAATCCCATGTTTTAGGCGGCAAATCTATTGCCATCAACCATAAATCCAGACTACAGGCTGCTACTGAGATATAAGTACCTAAAAACACTGCCGTGCCCAGAAATCGAACCCAGAACCTCATGCGCTTGCGATCACCAGACCTACGGGGCAGTTAAATATTATTGATTTACAATAAAGCAAACAATGTTCAGACACACATTGCGGGAAACATAGCCACACTAGGTACCTGCGCACGACGCATATCTACTACGCAGGTCCACGCGCCTATAACATTACTAAAGCGCACATCGCCAAACACAAAGAAATGTTATAGCCTTCTCTTTCCTGACGAGAATCCTTAGAAAACTTTAAACGCGATCCACTCATCCATCTATGTAAGGCCATCGCCAAAGCTGACGTAGCTTTTTGTTTCTAACTCCGCAAGGAAAGTTGACGTCGCCTTAAATCAAGGGGGCTCGTTATTAAAAGAAATCACTGCCTTCCATCGACCATTCCGTCCGCCATATTTGGCCTGAAAATGTACATTTTTATGTTTGCTTTATAAAAGGCATAAGAATCTCTTATGGATGCAGGTGAAGTGAAAGAGCCGCTTTGAGTTTACGTAATGAGGAACCCGTGCTCCTTAAGCGTTCTGTAAAAACTTACGTACGTTCTGCATTGGCATTCTTCCTGATAATTTGTTTACATTAAACCGATCCATACATATCAGTATTCGGCGAAAAAGCAGTAGTGATCAATCAAAGGTTTTTTGCAATCGCAAATGTCCTGCTGACATCAAATTTATTGTCATCGATCACATAAGAAAAACAACATTTTTGAACACCAATACCTTGGTGTGGTTTAACGAAGGTGAGTCGTCTTTTGTTTCCATACCAAAATACCGAAAAGTTTATTGTCCATCGGGTAGTGATAGATTGTGTACCGGCGCAGGCGGCGACGAGTGCAGGTCAGCGGTGAGCGGTGGCAGGGTTATCTGCAGCGGCAGGCCGGCGCCGGCGGCTTATCAACCTGCTGCCTGTCACATACTGCGACCATTAGTCACGCCACAATAGCAGCCGCTGATGCCGCTATGACGTCTGACGTCATCTCCAAGAGTACCTACTTTCCATCTTGCAGGTGTTCACGAGCACAAAACATTAGTAATTTAATAATCAGTTCAGCAAAAGTTGGTGAAAGTTTTCACATTTCATTATAATGAACATAACATAACGTCATGCAAAGGTACAAACACATTTCGCTAGTTGTCTAAGTCCCATGCAATAGGGACCCCGAGCCTATTACCGTCAACCGGGAACAAATCCAGACTTCAAGCTGCTTATGAAAAACATACCCTATAACACTTTTCTCGACCCGAGAATCTAACCTACGACCTCAAGCTTAGCAATCGCGTTCGCGATAAGTCGATTTCTAGACGTACCTCATTCAGCTTCTTCATAAACATTTATTGTACCCTCAGTTTTAAATGTTACCAGATGTGGCATGATATCAGTGTTTATGCTGAATAATTCAGATATTCAAACCTATTTCAAATACAATACATTTTCAATTCTCGAAATATTAGGTCTTTACCTATGAAATTGCCGTTCTGCAGTACTGGCCATTTCAAATCAAAATATTTTTTGTTTGGCTAAGAATTCTAATTTCAAATTAATTTTATTTTAAAAACATGGATTTTTTTTTCCAAAAGTAGTCATTTGTTTATTGATTAGTGTTACATTTTCATCGCATTTAAATCTTTTTCGTCATCATGGATACGTTAAAAATTCGAGTAATTATGGAATATGAGTACCGTCGTGGCAGCAACGCGGCACAAGCGGCACGCAACATCAACGACGTTTACGGAGCTAACACTACAAACCAACGCACTACCTGTTATTGGTTTGCTCGCTTCCGTTCTGGAAATTTCGACCTGAAAAATGAAGACTTTGATCGATTGACTCGCGGTCGTCCGAAGACTTTGGTCGACAATGACGAATTAAAGGCGATTGTGGAAGCTGATGATACACAATCTACGGCTGAATTAGCAGCAGCTTTCGACGTTAGCGTCAAAACAATATTGGTCCATTTGCGTCAAATTGGCAAGGTAAAAAAGCTTGACAAATGGGTGCCCCACGAACTCAATGATCGCCAGCGCGAAGTACGCGTCGAGACGTGCCTTGCACTGCTCAACAGACACACAAATGAAGGAATTTTGAACCGCATTGTTACCTGCGATGAAAAATGGATTCTGTTTGATAACCGCAAGCGCTCAGCAAGTTGGTTGGATCCTGGTTCAGCACCTAAACAATGCCCTAAACGAAAACTTACCCCAAGAAAAGTGATGGTCACTGTTTGGTGGTCTAGCGCCGGTGTGATTCAACACAGCTTCTTACCAAACGGGGTGAGCATTACTGCAGATGTGTACTGTGAAGAATTGAACACAATGATGGAGAAGCTGGCACATCTCCAACCAGCATTGGTCAATCGCTCGTCTCCGCTGCTCCTGCACGACAACGCGCGACCTCATACTGCACAGCAGACGGTCTCCAAGTTGCAAGAACTGGGGTTGGAAGCTCTCCGTCATCCGCCGTACTCACCAGACCTTGCGCCTACAGACTACTACTTTTTCCAGAATTTGGATAACTTCTTGGCGGGAAAAAAATTCAATACCCGAGAGGCAGTACAAAATGCCTTTGAAGAATTTGTTGCCTCCCGTCCAGCTGATTTCTTTAAGAAGGGCATCAATAAACTGCCACTGCGTTGGCAAAGATGCATTGATTGCATGGGTGATTACTTCGATTAATACAAATAAAAAATACATGAAAAAAATTCATTTAAATTTTTTCATACAAAACGGCAATTTCATAGGTAAAGACCTATTATAATAAATAATGTAAAGTATGAAAACATTTTAATATTGACAAAAACAGTCACCCTTCTGAATGGCTTATCTTAACCTAATAAAAATTCCGAAACAACCCAGAAAATTATAATGACCAAATGACTAGTCAAAAATGTGGTCAAGCTGGAGTCGATGTTTATCTTATGAGTTCTGAACAAGACCAAAAGGCAGTGTGTATTTTAGACGATAAAAAACTAGAAGCTATTGCAAATATTCGCATGGAAAGAGAACTAGGATAGGTAAGAAGTTTGCACTGAAACAATGCCACGAAAAAAACTGTCTGTTGCAACCAGTTTCTCTATAATTACTTTAGATAAATTATGATCCACGTAATAATAATTATATTCCCTGTCCATAGATCCCATGAATTATTCTCATGGCAATTTATAATGCCAGCACAAAATGACAGAACTCTAAAACTTGCCTTATTAACAAATCTTGGGAAACTTGACGTTTAAAGGTCTTTTAAAACACAAGAAAAAAAACACAAACGTTTCTTCAATACAAAAATGCACCTGAGAATGAAGGCGGGACCACTTGACTAATATTTCGATTATTACAAATCACCGTGAAATGTGTGATTCAATGCTGTCGAGGTCCATTGCTTGTGGACGGTACATTCTGAAATTTGAATGGAAAGGAACGGTGCAATGGATGGGCTGCATGATAAAGGTTCCTTGATGGTTAGTGTGGAACACGTGTGAGCGTCGCAGGTAGTGGTTAATAATTCGTTTAGTCCAGAGGTAGCGGGTACGTTTTTTGGTCGGCGGCCACACAGGTGCACTCGCCTTCTAATTTACTATTCCCGATACCGACGAGCCATGGGACACAGACGCGTTTAATGCTCCTTTGTGCCCACGGACTGTGATGGAGTCTCGTAATCTCACAGATTTTATTTTGATATTATTCATAGAGTTATTTTAAGTCCTTAGATACTTGATGGAATATTCAAATGAGATCACGTAAAATGTTAAGTCACAGCATTGCTTCAATCAGTTCGATAAAGTCCATTCGAATTGTAACGTAGAAAGCCATAAGCTTCTCACAAAACGATAAGTGGTGCATTATAAAAGAATAAGTACCGTACCGTTCTACAGGTAGCAAGTAGGTAATGAATGCAACCAATGTCTAGTTCTAAATATAACGACATTAGTGGACATTACTCGTCCATATTAGACATCTAATGACCACACAAATGTAATTAGTACAATCGTAGACATCCTCTGCTCCGTCAGCTATGTATGTTATCCCACCAACACCTGTTTCCTCTAATCTTATATTTCCAAGTATATCTCATTAAACTTAATTGAGACATAGATAAGTGGCAATCAACTTTATTACAAGTGGCCCAATTAAAAACTTAAAACGATATATGTATAAGTAAATTAATTAAACTGTTAATAAGCATCTTATAATCAATATATTATTGGTATCGAAGGTACTGGAGGCATTTAAATTACCTTTCAAATGATCGTTTAGAATTATTTCGTCATGAGGAGTGCTGCCTTCTACAGACATTCCCAAGATAATTTAATTATTTCATAAGGTCATTATCGGGCTACGAACTTGCTATGGGCTGCGAGATTTTTCTTTAATTTTATTTCAACTGAACTCATAGCAAGATTAAATATTATACTTTAGTTTGACTAATTGACTCTCCTCTCAGTCACATTTTCAAAAACAGTATATGTCTCACCAAATGATGTACAAAAGATATTTCTTTATTATGAAATCGCAGTAAAAATACCAATTAAAAGGAGATTTCGTTTATCATGGCCTGTTTGTTCAATGCATTAGTATCTTTCGAGAGGTGAGCGGTGATCATGGGCAAATTGATCGGCTGGACACGTCACGAACTGAACTTAGGTTGTAACCTAGCAGTATTGTTCAATCACACGGAAATCACGATTTGTATTGAGCCCCGTTGTTATACGGCTAATGGAAAAGTGTAAACAACAGTATCTATACATTGATACTAACTTATTGAGGTACATCAATAAAGTACTGCTCATTAACGGGGCCTTAAGGGGCAACTACAACAGTTGACACTGCTTGTAGACGGTAAATCTGTTCCCAACATAGCTTTAGTTTTCGTGACCGATAGACCATAGACATCGTGTTTCGATAGACTGAGTCAGCTTCAAGCTATTTTCACAGTGCAAGTATCAATATTCAAATCTGGATTATCATCGGTTTTATTTTATACAAAGAGCAGAAAAACCACATTTATCTACGTACTAAAGTATATCTTATGGTGGAATGCCACAAGTTTACAACACGTCTGGATGAACCGCTTATGCATTAAGCTTTAAAGTGCTCAATTTAACTTGTGGTTTCCCTTCATCTCTCCATAGAATTATTATTAAGATTTCAAAACAACTTTTTTCTACATATTATCTGACTTCTCATGATTGTTTGACAACGCAGATTGAGTGGTGGTGTGGTGTTCAGAATTTATTTATTATCTAAATATAAATAGCATGTTGAATGAATAAAAAATCTAATTGCTTATTCAACTCATTAAACAATCAAATAAATCGTAGCACGTAGCTAGCGGAAACGTTTATTGGTCCTCACTCCAAAGGTAGGAACATGTCGAGTAAGCAATAAACCATGCCGGCGCCATCTTGGATTCGTATTGTCACCGATTGTCGGTGCAGTGCTGAAGTGATGGGAGGTCCATCCGGCGCCGGCCATTTGCATCGGACGAGCTCAGAATCGATTATTTTCAATCAAACTAATATTCTATTCTGATGCCTTTCCTTGATTTTAAATTACGTGCTTAGACAGTCACACATGAACCCAAGTTAACTATAAGTTATTCGAGATTAAAAGATACGAAATCTAACAAACATGTGTTTCGAATCCCTTTAAATCAAAATGTAATTATAAAAATCTACCAAGAAACAAACATAAGTTTTATCACAACGCTTACAAGATTATATCTTCGTAATGGGCTCGCTGTAAATTTCCATGCGCATGCAATTTCGTTAGCATTTATTAATTAAATAGCTGGTAGGTAAAGTTAGAACAAGTGCAGCATCAGCGACAGGTGGCCCCGCACGTGCCGACTTGAATAAAACGCAATGAATGTCAAATGTGCTTGGAACACCGCACACTATGCACTTCACTAACCACACCGCAAATAAAGAACCTTCGATCAAAAAACGTAAAACACATTTCTCGTTGCCCTCGCACTCACTTAGGTCTTTTTACATCGGACGAGCGCGAAGATACTTTTTGATTCCATATCATTAAGATATTTATTGCTCAACGCTGAGCACGCAGCTATAGTTCAGTTTTAGCGAGTGTGTCGACGTCACAAGACTTATTTTCGCTGAGCACAGGGTGTGCCTTCGGATTGAGGGTTAATTCGCCACCCTCTGTGAATTCCTGACTTTTCATTATCGAGATGTTTTATTAAAGCAGGGGCTGGTATGTCTGACAAGGGGAGCACTAGGGTTATCTCCTAAGTAAACATACTTAGAAGTCATACAGTCACGGAATAGGTACAGAGTTGATCAAAAATGTTGTGAGATTAAAAAACTATTATTATTTTTATTTTTTGTGTGTTATAACGACAATAATAGAAATATATCTGTGAAATTTGCAAAGTCCTAACTAGTACGGTGTCTGTCGTGGGACATATAGACAGACAGACGGACGGACGGACAGTCAAGACTTAGTAATATGGTCCCGTTGGCACCCTTTGAGTACGGAACCCTAAATAATACCATTTCTACTACAAGCGTTCTTTCCAATTTTAATTACACGATTTAAATTTAAAATTTCGCAACCCTACGTAGGAACAGAACGCCATATATTGGGTTACCCGAGGCGAGGTGTGGGTGGAATGTTTGCACTGGGATTTAGGGCTGGCTCTGGCCATATTGCATTCCTATACGCAGTCGAGCACCGCACGTCACGCTCAGCGTCAAATAAACTGGCTGATTGCGATCTATGCCTCACAGACACTCCCGGAGAAATTGTTCTGACAGTACGTCCATGTATGCGAAACACTAGACGCAAGTTATTGCCTACGTATTGTATTGTGTACGAGTAGGCAAGTAGAATCCATAAGGATGATACAGTGCCATAACTTGGCAAGCATGATAACGTGAGCAGGCTGCAACTGATCCTTGAAAATTCCTTGAATTTTAAACTTAAATCGATTGCGGAATTTGCGCAAAGTTAAAGAGGAATATGATTGACTTGCATGATGAAATACTGTTGCATCGCCTGAAGCAGCTACGGTTTGCAACGTACCATGTTATGTCTAAACGGGTGTTGTGCAGTGCGCTCCGTCCGCACTGGTGACACATAGAAGGCAGCGAATCTATCAACAAGCCGCAGACGCGTTCAATAAACACGGTTACTATTATGATGGCTGTAATTTCCTCGAAACTCTGTTTGACAAAACATTATAGACAAAGACAATGCCACGCGCCGTGTCCAAACACTGGCGCGGTGAGTCAGCCCCACTGTCCGAATGTGCGACTGGCAGACACCTCCACAACACACAGACCGCACGACTCTCCCAATTATATTCTGAATAAAGCTCGTGCCGAGGTTATATACGGTGCAGGCATCGGTCATTATTCATGCTAGGCTAATGGTTACAGTTGATGTAATGTTGGCGGGCTGATTGACAAAAGAAATACTTCACCTCTACTTTTAACCCTTTTCTTTCACTAACCCAAAGCCTCACGCAAAGTCAATAAATTATAGGATGTATTTGTCATTTTTACACACATCTTCGTTCATGATCACATCAAACTATAGGTATGTTATATAAATATCAACAGAATGGACATCCAAGCATAACGTTAATCTTTAAAGCTCCGACAGACGCCTTGGTTCCAACTTGCAAGACTAGAATAATCTAGATCTAAAGTATTAGCTAGGTAAGCTCGGCGGCTATCTTAAGAGAATCTTTAGCACAAAGGAGATCTTAAAAGCGAATCTTTTATTGGTATAAAGTGGCCAGGGCGAGCGGCAGCCGGTTGATCGATAAAGTGTTCACGCCTTTAAAATTATTGGCCGCGATATGCGCGTGAGTGAGTTGTGGTGTTGCCAAGTTCACGGATTACATGCACTATCGGAGCGTGGGCGGCACAGCGTTTTGTATATTTTTATATCGAAATGTATTTGGAATTTATCGACTTTGGTGAGAATATAAAGACCATGCTAATCTATCGCTTAAAGTTGATGTAAATAAAAGTCCATTGTAAAGATATCAATAAATAATTCTTCAATTTAAAACTTATTGGAAGTGGGTGGATATCTAAAACTTAACAGAAATTATTGTAAAGCTCGTTGAATATCTGTCGTTCAAAACTTTCATAAGCAGATATTATTATCGAGCAATTGTTAAAACAAACGAATTCAGTGCTTTCAGAGTTTAGAGTCTACTGCAAACGAAAAGTTGACTTTCACTGCGCATATGAAGTACAAATAGTAGAGAGGTAAGTACCTACTTAAGTATAAGAAAATATAGTATATTATGGCAACTTCCAAGTAGGTAACTGTCAACAGAAACATTAAAACATTTTTAGGCTCTCATTAAATACCAAAGTAAAGCTGAATCTCATGCTAACAACGTCACTTTAGGCCAGAGAGAAATACAAAAGAATCCGTTCTTAGAAACTGTTTTGGAATTAATGGATATTAATGTAGTATTTTAATTGAAATGGAAAACTTAATGCACGTGGGTGAGTGTCAGTCAGATCATACTGAGACATCTCTGTAGGAGTGCTGTAGAATATACGGCACTAATTTCTAAACTTAGGTGGTGAGTGCTTTTGTTTATGAACGAAACATGGTACCAACAACTAGTAAGTATAGGTTTAAATTATTTAACTCACACATCCATCAGCAGTGCCTTGGTTAAGTACAAGTTAACTACCTGTAATTTATTTACGTATTGAAATAAAAAGCCTTGGTCTTGTCCAACGGCCGAAGTTTCCGAGCGAGTCAAAATACGGCTTTATCTACCAGTTTTTATTTTTTTCTCTTTTTCTCAGTGGTCGGTGGAGCACACGTGCAGTGTGCACATCGCCGCGCCGCCTGCGCCTGCGCAGATCGTGACCTGCGCCCGCGCCCCTCCATGCACCTCAATCACCTCACTCGATTTAATTGTCCAAAGCCATTTCAATTCAAAATTATTCTATTTTTAGTAATTAGCACTAATATAACCAACGATACTACTTAATTATGTAAATTCAAAATCATAATAGAATCTCATAAATCATCTCAACTGAGTAAAGATTTTTTTTCATCATATTGAATGTAGCGACTTATTGGTAAAAACTAATAAACAATATATAAGAAATTACTACCTACATGGATCGAGGGATAGCAGTTAAAACCGATCTTGTAGGTAGGTAAAGATGCGGCTTCTCAAAGTAAAACGAGTTGGAATACTCAGGTGCGCCTGCGCCGCGTCACGGCACAGATACATTGTGACGGCGCGCCGCCGCCGCAGCCAGAAAATAGAATTAAAAGACACTCCACAATGGACCAAAGCCCTTTCAAACCGAACACAAATACGTATTGGAATTTTAAATCCCAGCGAAATAAACCTCAGGTGTTCTGGAGAATGGAACCTACCTATTCATTATTATATTGTGGGACCCACTGTGAGTTTGGATGAATGACCATGTGAAGATGTTTTATATTTAGTTACAGATGGAAAATCGTGAAAATTATACTAACCGGTGTTTAGGGGCTTGTTGTTCTTTCGCCTCCATTTTAAGACATACGATAATTAATTTGTAAAACATTAATAGGTACCTATACCTACAGTACAAATTGGAGATAGTACTGTAAGGTGTTCTGTTTCATTTCCATTCATCGTAGGGAAATCATGACAAGCTTCGTTGTGATCTGTCCGTCTGTGATGGTTCGCAAATACTAGTGCAGATTACTTCCAATCAAAAACCGGACAGTGCGACTTCGACTCGCGCTCAGGGCACTCAGGGTTCCGTCTCAAAGCTGCAGGGCCGGCTGCCCGCGGCGTCACTCAAGTGACACGGCGGGGTGGTTATCGGACAGGGCCTATAAATTTCCAATTTCGAATTGAATCGCAAACTTAACTTTGAAATGAAAAATAAGATTGCACTCTATGCGCCGTTACGCCTTAGTTGTTTTCGGCCCAAGCTGCAATCGGGGCGCCAAAATGCCAAATGCCAAAATTTATTTCGAGCAAAAAATATTTTTTTTAATGCATCTTTTAAGGGATCCCCCTTGGGATGGACGAATGAAAATAAATCCCAAAAGTGCTGATTTTTAAACAAAAATAGTTTTTTGCAAACTTGGTAATTATTATTTATTCAACTTAAAACACAATTTATGGTGAAAATTGTGATATTGTAGACCAAAAGGCGCCGAAAGACAGATTCGCGATACCTTGATTAAGTGCTAGGTCCAGCTCTGTAGCTAAGGCTGTTACTCTGTGACCGCGGCGACGCACAAGTAACTAGGAATCTCTTATACTTACATACTTAGCAAACCAACAATACGATAACCTAAGAATGAGATGGGTATGCTCTTCTGCGGAAAATCTTAATCTTAATCACGAAATTAGTCATTTACACAACGCCATCTATTGAGTAAACCGGTAAACTCAATCTTTCTGTATTTTCAAATAAACTTTTTAAACTAGGCTTTATGATTTAAACTAAAGAATATGTATTACGTATGCACATCAGCTAAGATAGTATTTATTTCTATATTTCTAGAAAAAGACCAAGTAGAACAAACTTGATGAAAAACAAATATCTTCCTTATATCGTTCGATACCAGGGTCAGCTATTCAATTGCAAAATTCTTGTAATTTGTAGGTGATCCGATATTTTTTCTGTAAGTAATTGTACTTTTGGACCTTGCTTCTTGATTACCTGCTAGGTCAACAGGAAATACCCTATAATTTTACAAAAATTAGATAATAATCAAAATATTATGTGACAATTTCGATCCTGGGTATGTCTTGATTGCGTTAACTTAGAAGCTTGTTTTTTAACGCTGTCTAGGAACCACAGACTTTATCTAGTTCATATTCTGAATCTTATACCCCTTCTTGAGTAAAAGGGACTTGACAGAGGGACTGACAAAAAAGTGATCCTATAAGACTTTTTTTTTTACTTTTGAGATACGGAACCCTACAAACAAGGAAAGTTTGGCCTCTTTAAATAGAGAAGCAATACAAAGACAGCTCAATCTGATAATAGCTCTTATTATACAAATTAGCTCAACTGAAGTTTAAACTGAATTTACCCCAAAAGAAGAAAAATGTTTGCCTTTTCTTTTTTTTCTGTAAAAGTTTATTTTGATATAAAATAACTATCAACATCATCACCGTAGATGAAAGATGTCCATTATTTTCGACGTAGGTGGCAGTCATCCCCATTCCCCAGTGATCCTCTGAAAAACTATAAACAAAAATACATATACTCGTAAGTCGATGATTAGAAAAAAATGTACTACCAAAGTTCTACTTACAATTTTACCTACTTTTAATTTTATTTAATTTTCTGTGTTTTTGATTTCCCTTACAGTAGAAAAGAAAGATGCTTTTAAACAAAAAGACAACGTAGATACACACGGTGTCAATTATCTATCCACGTGTACTAAATATTGGGGTGCATGGATACTGAATTATAGGGACTCTTGCGTACATGAAAATATTCCGTCTGAAATCATATCCTCTACTTATAATAAGTTAATCACTATTTACAATACAACAATTGCGATGCGAATTTAAATACCTACCTATCTTCTGTAGTCCACTGCCAAAGAACGGTCATGGCAGTCAGGTTTCTCACACAATTCTGACAATTTCTCACACTCACGCTTTTGTGTCCTTCATTTTTATGAGAGTTTTCAGTTTTGTTATACTGCTGCCCTCTATACCCATTGATGAAAAACTACGTTATGCACAAGAGATGTAGCTGGGGTAGAAATACTCAGTAGCGCCATCTATCTGGGAGTAGCAAACAAATGTTTCATCTATTCGACACTAGGTAGCATAGAAACCAATTTTAAACTGTTATGTGATGGCAACACTGGTGATATAAAACTGAATGCTATTATAGAATTTGCTTCTTTATGATTGGTGGATCGACCCGGTACGAAACTACGAAATGGCATTCTTGACATCGGCCATTTTGCCGACGCCCGGCTGCGGAAGAGGCGTTCAAAGAAATACTGTGAAAATCAAGACGCATTGCGGCAATCAGCCGGGTTTTCTTAAAGGTACGTTGGGATTAATTGTAATGTGTGTTTCCTTTGCCCGCTGGGGTAGATATTTTCTTTGCACTGGGTATCTCCACGGTAGAAGTTCCATATCAATCGTGGTCGTTTTTATTGGTGCTAGATCAACTAAGCTCACCCATTCGAAAACACAAGCATTTCTCTGTTTTCGTCAGTTACGAGCTTAACATGTTTTCTAAATCCGCAATGCCACGATGCGGCAGTAATTATCAAACTCTGCTGTAACCGACTCTTACTTTCAGGTGTAGGGTAAGGCCGCCAAAATGTATCTATACAATTTGACGTTGCAAGGCTCATCATGCATTACACATGCTGTCCACGGCAATTTCTCCGGCACAAAGCAGCAGGAGATAGTGATATCACGTGGGAAGACATTGGAACTCCTCCGCCCCGATCCGAACACCGGCAAAGTACATACTTTGATGAAAGTGGAAATATTCGGCGTTATCAGATCTATGATGTCATTTCGGCTCACCGGAGGCACTAAAGGTAAATTACTTATTATCTGATGGTAAATGACCTAGGATTTGTTGGTTATTTTTGCATTATTACCACGTGGGTGATTTTGCCGGAAATAACCATATAAAGCTCACAGGAGGTCGATATTGGATGCTATTTCTACTATCTATGTTTTATTGTATAGATTCTCTTTTTATATTTTTGCATCCTCTTGCTCCATGCATCTCTAACAACACATGGTGGATGGGATAACTAAGATGCATAGATTATTTTATGGCCAATGCGTCGCTCTTTACAATCACTATGGTTGTCGAGATGTACCGTACTGGTACACTAGAAAAGTTTAATCAGTTAACGCCTTATTTTTATGTTTAGCGCAATGTTCTGTAAACAGTGAGCTACATTTATTTTTTTGTTGTTTCAGATTATATTGTAATCGGTTCGGATTCTGGTCGCATTGTGATATTAGAGTATATTCCTAAGAAAAACATACTAGAAAAAGTGCACCAAGAAACTTTTGGGAAGTCGGGATGCAGGAGGATTGTTCCGGGTCAATACTTGGCAATAGATCCCAAAGGCAGAGCTGTTATGATCGGTAACATTATTTTCATATTACTCTTGGAAATTGTTCATTGACCTTTCTGTACTGCAACTAGGTTAATGACCTATTTTATGAGCAAACTAAATCAACTTGATAACCTTAAAATTTACAAACCACATTTATAATAGCAATACAAAATAAAATTAAAACATTGACAAATAAAACATTTTTGTGGTGGTAGAATTGACAAACTTTGTTTATTATAGGTGCAACTGAAAAGCAGAAACTTGTGTACATATTGAACAGAGATGCTGAAGCCAGACTAACGATTTCATCACCCCTGGAGGCTCACAAGTCCAACACATTAGTCTACCACATGGTTGGAGTAGATGTTGGCTTTGAGAACCCCATGTTTGCATGCTTGGAGATTGACTATGAAGAGGCAGATGCTGATCCTTCGGGTAAGTCTTGAATTAGTAGTTGTAACATATTAACTTCCACACTATGATTATTTTGAGGTCCGTGTTTCCGATTGACAGTGACGTAAAATCCTCTGTGAATGAGTTTTAACTTTACCTAGTGCTATATTACAAATAACTGTGCCACAATTCCTTACAATACCTTTCTGTTATAGGTGAAGCAGCACAAAAGACACAACAAACTCTTACGTTTTACGAGTTAGATTTAGGTTTGAACCATGTAGTAAGAAAATACTCTGAGCCTCTTGAAGAACATGCTAACTTTCTTATAACAGTGCCAGGAGGCAATGATGGTCCATCAGGTGTACTTATTTGTTCAGAAAACTACCTCACATACAAAAACTTGGGTGACCAACATGATATTCGATGTCCAATCCCTCGACGGCGGAATGACTTGGATGACCCTGAAAGAGGCATGATCTTTGTTTGTTCAGCAACACACAAAACAAAATCCATGTTCTTCTTCTTGGCACAAACAGAGCAAGGAGATATTTTCAAAATAACCATTGAGACTGATGAGGACATGGTGACTGAGATAAAGCTGAAATACTTTGATACTGTTCCTGTGGCTACTGCAATGTGTGTGCTGAAAACTGGCTTCTTATTTGTGGCCTGTGAATTTGGTAACCAGTAAGTATTTTATGTGTTAATTGATATGCATAATGTTACTAAAAATGAGAGACATTTATTGCTCTCTTTTGTATACTGTAATGCTAGAGAAGTAATCTCCGAACCAAGGTCCTCCCTTACTATATGGGGGAGAGCACACTGATGTGAGATTTACATTTTCTCTAAAAAATAAATTCATTTTACACACGGTATTGTAAAACAATAAGATTATTTACGATTAATCTTGTTTCTTTCAGCTATTTATACCAAATTGCTCACTTGGGTGATGAGGATGATGAACCTGAGTTCAGTTCAGCCATGCCTTTGGAGGAGGGAGACACTTTCTTCTTTGCTCCAAGACCACTGAGGAATCTCGTACTTGTAGATGAATTGGATTCTCTATCACCCATTTTAGGTATGATTTATTATTCATATATTTATTTGTTGGTGTCACTGATTTGTTATTTCCCAATGATGTCAAACTATATCGCTCCGTGTTTCATCTGAAAAACATTGACGAATGCTTAACCAGATCTGAGGATTCAAAGATATACAAAACAAACTATTCTGTTTGTATTTGTTTCTAATTGCCCCTTCATTCTCTAGCATGTCGTGTGGCTGATTTGGCAGCAGAGGATACCCCTCAAGTCTACCTGGCATGTGGACGTGGACCAAGATCTTCATTGAGAGCACTTAGACATGGATTGGAAGTAGCTGAAATGGCTGTCTCTGAATTGCCTGGTTCACCCAATGCTGTTTGGACTGTCAGAAGGCACAAGGATGGTAAGTGGCACATCTATTATAAATCTAGGAAGAATGGAATTTTTATGAAATGACTTTAATTTTAATTACATACACAAAAAAAATAGTTTAGCCAATCAATGTAACTTGCAATAATAACAGGAAGAGACAGGAGCTTAATGATTATAATCTTTTGGTCCGTGTTGCCGACATACAGTGACGTTACAACTAACCACTTATGAATGCTCCTCTTTATCAACAAGTTACTAATAAAACCCTGGTTGTTTGTCATACATAAACACCAGTGGTTTTTCTTTTCAGGATCTACTTTCGGCTGATGAACGAATAGAGATGGTTTCAACAAACACTCGAAGGTAGGCAACCAACATCATAAAACGCAACTGGAAGCTGACGACATTGAAGATTGTTATACTTTTCCACTAGCTTGTAGGTCCTATTTTACCTTAGATTTTTCTTTTGGTTGCAGAGGAGTATGATTCTTACATCATTGTGTCGTTCGTAAATGCCACACTTGTGCTGTCTATTGGTGAGACGGTCGAGGAAGTTACAGACTCTGGGTTCTTGGGCACGACGCCCACACTTAGTTGTCACGCACTCGGCGCGGACGCACTCGTTCAAGTGTACCCAGATGGCATCAGACACATTCGCGCTGACAAGCGTGTGAATGAATGGAAAGCGCCCGGCAAAAAGTCTATCGTCAAATGCGCAGTTAATCAAAGACAAGTAGTAATTGCTCTGACGGGAGGCGAATTAGTCTATTTTGAAATGGATCCTGTAAGTTCAATTTTTTACCTAATTAATATTTTTTGTACCGACGTGTTTGTGTGATCGTGCCTTCGGGCATGGCCACGCAAGGGTGGTGCGTAGCTGCCCCATGCAGTGACAAGCCCACAACGTCGCAGATTATGTCATTCTCCCGCTTGCGGTAGAGCGTGGCACTCGGCATATTCCATAGCCAAGCTGGAGTCGTTCAGACGATGAAGGCGGCAAAACCATGCCGTGGACAAACATACAAAATACAATAATTTTTGTACTAACTACTTTCTCAATTGTGTACCTGTTCTAATCAGTTTCACTATTTCAGACTGGTCAACTAAATGAATATACAGAGAGGAAGAAGTTATCATCAGATGTATCTTGTATGGCATTAGGATCTGTGGCTACTGGTGAACAACGGGCGTGGTTCTTAGCTGTGGGGCTGAATGATAACACAGTCAGGATCATTTCTTTAGACCCATCGGTAAGAATGACTTATAATGACAATAAGTTTTGATCTTCCCAGATTTAAAATGATGATACAAGGACACCATTGAATTTTTGTGATTACAACAACCTAAAATGCGTTATTCTAAAACTACTGATTCTAAACTCTTCAGCTAATGCCACAAATTGGCATATAAACAAAAATAAAACCAGTAGTATTATTTCAGGATTGCTTAGCACCACGCTCTATGCAAGCTTTGCCAGCCGGTGCTGAATCGCTTTGCATTGTAGAACAACCATTTGAGTCTGGTGCCAAGTCAGCATTGCAGTTGAACATTGGCTTGAGCAATGGAGTACTGCTGAGAACTACCTTGGACTCCGTTAGTGGGGACTTGGCAGACACACGGACTAGGTATGTTGGGTCGACAGACTGTTCTTGCTACTTTAGTAAAAATAACTACCAATGATGAAAAAACCAATCGCTCCTTTCATAATCTGAATTTTTGTGAGGATTAACTTAACCAGATCTGAGGTTCCAAACTTAATAATTACTTAATCCATGCATCGATTCCTATTTTCTAATAAAATCCTTTTTCATCCCCTAGGTATTTAGGATCTAGGCCAGTGAAATTGTTCAAAGTGCGAGTGCAAGCTGCTGAGGCAGTCTTAGCTGTATCATCAAGAACTTGGCTGGGATACCACTACCAGAATCGCTTCCACCTCACACCACTGTCTTATGAATGCCTGGAGTATGCTGCTGGATTTAGTTCTGGTGAGTGCAAGGCACAGCTAGTATTAAATATACATTGTAATTCTAATACATATTATATTTGTGTACATTAATATGTAAATGAATCTCTTTATTTTCGAAATGGCACATGCCTCTGTCTCTGCATATCACCCCAAGGTTGCATGTTAAAAAATCTCAAAGCTTGTTACATTGAAGTACTAAATGAATTAATTCCCTGACGTGTTTGCGTGATTGTGCCTTCGGGCATGGCCACGCAAGGGTGGTGCGTAGCTGCACCATGCAGTGATAAGCTCACAACGTCACAGAGTATGTCATTCTCCCGCTTGTGGTAGAGCGTGGCACTCGGCATATTCCATAGCCAAGCTGGAGTCGTTCAGACGATGAAGGCGGCAAAACCATGCCGTGGACAATTAAAATAAAATATAGGTAGCTCATAGAACATCAATATCATCAAACATTATTATAATGCAATCCTTACGTTTTCAGAACAATGTGCCGAAGGTATCGTCGCCATCTCCTCAAACACCCTCAGGATTCTGGCGTTAGAAAAACTAGGTGCTGTCTTCAATCAGACATACTTGCCTCTCGAATACACGCCAAGGAAATTTGTCATCAATTCTGATAATAACAACATCATCATTCTTGAGACTGACCACAACTCTTACACAGAGGATATGAAGAATCAAAGAAGGTAAACAAATATAAAATATCCATTTGTCATAAACCTTGTTCCACATGATGACAAGAATACACACTAACTGAATTCAGTGTCGACACCCCTGCAGTACTGACTTAGTATTGAAATAAACATGTTTTACTCAAATGTGTAGACAATTCTTAACCTAAACTTCTTTATTCAGGGTTCAAATGGCGCAAGAGATGCGGGAAGCGGCTGCGGGCGGAGGTCCAGAAGAACAACAACTTGCTAATGAAATGGCTGATGCTTTCCTGTCAGATACTCTGCCTGAAAACATATTCTCATCACCAAAAGCTGGAACAGGTATAACAACCATAATTTTACAGTAAATTCTATGTAAATTTAGCCACATTCTCTGGGCAAGAGCAGAAATGACATGATCATGCTGACTCTAATCGAGTGTGGCAAGACTAAATTCCCAACGTTAATCCCAAATGATCTTACTATAAGATATTTGATTCAAGTGTGGGATACATTTAAAATAAATGTTACAAACCTTACTGCTTACATTTCTACATTTGTCTATAAAAAAATATTTCATGTGCCAGGTATGTGGGCATCTCAAATCCGAGTGGTAGATATGGGTGTGAGTGGTGGCCAGCCGAGCACACTTTTCAAATTGCCGCTAGAACAGAACGAAGCAGCCGTGTCGGGCTGCATCGTGCGCTGGGCGGCGCACGCTGAACACGCGCAGGCTCACTTGGTCGTAGGCGTCGCTAAAGACATGATTTTGTCGCCGCGATCCTGCACGGAGGGTAGTTTACATGTGTATAAGGTAAATATTGCAACTTTTTTTTTTGTTAAGTCACTTCTAATTGTTGTTAAACCAATACTTTTAGTTATAAAATTGTATTGTTTACAGATCTATGGCAGTACAGGAAAATTAGAGCTTGTTCACAAAACACCTGTAGATGAATATCCCGGCGCGCTAGCACCATTCAACGGAAGACTGTTGGCGGGAGTAGGCCGTATGTTAAGACTATATGATATCGGTAGACGAAAACTATTGCGCAAATGCGAAAACCGACACATTCCAAACCTTATAGCCGACATCAAGACAATCGGTCAGAGAATATTCGCATCAGACGTGCAGGAATCTGTATTCTGTCTCAAGTACAAAAAGAGGGAGAATCAGCTCATCATATTTGCTGATGACACCAATCCGCGATGGATCACAAATAGCTGCATTCTGGATTACGATACAGTCGCCATGTCTGATAAATTTGGCAACGTAGCTGTGATGAGACTCCCACAATCTGTCACTGATGATGTTGACGAAGACCCTACAGGGAATAAAGCTCTCTGGGATAGAGGTAAGCACGAGAAAATACATAATAATCTGCCAAAATGTAAGATTACGCGAAATTGTCGCCCTAGTCACAACCTTGCGTGATGAAACAAAATTATATACATGCTAGACTAATGAAAGTAATGATTATTTATTCCAATCTGATGTGAACAACAAACTAGAAAAGTTTAGACATAACCAATCGCACGATACCAATTTCACAATTTTTTTTCAGGTCTTCTGAACGGAGCGTCGCAGAAAGGTGACGTCGTGGTAAACTTCCACGTGGGGGAGACTGTGACGACACTACAGAGGGCTACACTCATCCCTGGTGGTTCCGAAGCCCTTCTGTATGCAACCGTCAGTGGCTCCCTTGGCGTACTTCTGCCCTTCACATCGCGAGAAGACCACGACTTCTTCCAGCATCTGGAGATGCACATGAGGAGTGAAAACTCGCCACTGTGTGGTCGAGATCACTTATCGTTTAGGAGCTATTATTACCCAGTAAAGGTCAGTATTCTATTACATTTTTTTTTTTAACTAGTTACACTGTCGTCTATTATTGGGCTTGGTTCTATATAACCAGCGTCCCAACCATTTCATTGATGGTTAGTAGGGTATCCGCCAGTCAGTCAGCAGTTTACTTCTCCAAGAAGTCTTTTGTGTTACACTGTCGGTAGAGCACGGCGGGCGTTATGCGGCATGTGTGCTTGTCGTTATGACTGCGCCTCGTCGCTACCGTCCGTCGAGTTCCGGAGAGTTAGACGCGTTTCTCATAGCGCTACTTTAGTTTTGGAACGGACAAACCATTATACAATAGCTTAAATCCTACAATTAGTAAGATAGATCTCAATAACGCGCCAACAAATAGATAACCAGCCCCATGCTAAAAATAAATGTTTTTACTAAACCCTGTTTTCTATTTGTTTTATAGAATGTGATAGACGGTGACTTGTGCGAGCAGTTCAACTCGTTAGAGCCAGCTAAACAAAAGGCGATCGCTGGCGACTTGGAGAGAACGCCCGCTGAAGTTTCCAAAAAGTTGGAGGACATTAGAACTAGATACGCATTTTAAGTTATGTGATTTCATTGTATTAATTTAGTGTAAGAAATAAAAATAAGAATATAACGTTATCATTTTATTTTTACATTACAAATATATCCTGACACGAACACTTATCAGAGGACACACTGCATTGCTTTATAATGCCATGTATTCAGTAAGAGGAAAATCTCGCACCGCCACTTGTCTCCGGAATGATCTCCAGCATTAGTATATATAGTAACGGAAACGACCACGCGTTGTCAAGCGACGACAACAGACATCTTTCCTGACACGGCCTCTTCATGAGGTTGACCTCATTTTGAAACAGCTGGCGCAATCGATCGAAACTGTCCTAGTTTCGTATCTGCAATCACAAGCGGGGTACATAACAAGCATACAAGGGTCTGGAAGATAGCTAATGAAATCTTAAAAAGTAAAATGAATGGTGACAAAAGTCAATAGAATTCACTGATACATAATTGCCAGCTATATAAATAAATAATGCTGGACAATCCACACAGCATCATCTAGCCCCAAGCTAAGCAGAGCTTGTGTTATGGGTACTAGATGACTGATATACTTAATACAATACATTACATAGATAGATATTTTTATTATACATAGGAAATACCCAGAACACCCGGAACAAATATTTGTAGATCGTACAAACATTTGTCCCAAGGCGGGAATCGAACCCGCAACCTCTTGCGTTGCAGGCGGACCTTCGCCCGCCGCGCCACAACGGTCGTCAAATATTATATATCCATCTGTTATAAACTCATAGGTAGATATACATAACAAATAAAAACTTATCTACCGTCATCACACGCATCAATCCGTTGGTATACTCAATATTACTCATATTACCAGATTAAAAAGATAGGTATTTTATGTTTTAACCAAACACGAAAAAATGGATATGCATTCGCAAGCGTTCCGACATTGGGCCGATTTGATTCTCTTTTAAATGAGTACCCAGTCCTTTACCAAACGAAAATAAACTCCTGCAATGTGGTCTCATATAATTTTATGAACTTCACGTAAAGTATGTAGTTTTCTTATCATGGGTTACTTCGTCCATATAAAGTTTTTGTAAGTCAGGCAAGCTACAAGAAAGACTAGGTCGAGATGAATACCTAGTAGATTTCCGATTGGATAATATATTCTAATATAATAAACGCGCGCGTTTCATTGACATTGGCTTGGCCGGCCGGCATCGAGTTTTAATTTTTATAACACAAAAAAAATGTCGCCGCATATCAGAATTTGTCGGTCACTGGTTCAAAAGATATAAAGGCTGGAGAGTCTCACCAGCTTGGCTACATTTATATGTCAAAAAATAGGGCACATAGCGAAGATCTGTTTTGTTTCAAATTTAATCGCTAATTAGTCGCCAAGTTAGCCAAGACAGTGTCAATCACACTGAACGTGCTAATATCTGGTACTTTATAGCCCAGTTCTTGAGGAAGGTTATGGGTTATTCAACATAACGCTACAACCCTTGGGAGTTGGTCAAACCGCGAGGCACACCTAGTGAACGTAATAAATTATAAGAAGTTTTTCCACGCGTTAACTACATATAATTTATTCTATTTTATAGTAACGCACACACAACAACCGTAAACTCATTTCAATGTTTTGCCGTTTTCTCAAACGCTTTCACAATTTTGTTAAAATATAGCGGATTAATTACACCCAACATTGTAATTCGTGGAATTTAAATAAATCTGTTGAGTGGATTAAGCGTGAAAAGGTAACAGACAGATTTTGTTAGTTTTCCGAACGGAAGCCGGCAGGAATCGAGTTGTATAATGGCGTCACCCCATCCAGCTTGTTTACAACTTTAACTTATATATTCAAGAATTCAATTAATATTTTAGTTTAAGTTGCGAGCTAAAACCCCTTTCTGAGCCTCTTCCAGTTGTATCTATGCACTACGGTAATACGCTCCTTTGCTTTCCCTGTCCAGTAGTTTCCTGGCACTTTTCGTAATACTTAACTATCGCAGTGTTATATTAGTGGATCGCGATATCACGCTTTTCTTCCTTTTTAAACCCACTTCTCTCAAACATACTCACTTTCCACTTTTCTCAAACATAACGTAGGCCATTGATAATATAATGGGTTAATCTGCGATTAAATACATGTAAATTGTTGCGTATGGCCTTAACTGCAACAGTAGGAAAATGTTGCGTTGTTTTAGTTTCGGGGCAGAACTGAGAATTATTCAAATAGGTACTCTTAACATATTGCACAAGATGGCAAGCCAGGTCTACTGACAGCTAAGAAAGTTTCCACGTCCATTGGAGCGTTCTATTGATAGATCAACGATGGGTTCAATCTATTCGAAGCTCCTCGCTTGTTATTCCGGCGCCTTCCTAACCGTTGGGCTAGAAATCTACTGTTTAAGTGTAGGAGATCGCAAGACCTCATTTGCATCTGAAAATCCAGTGCACTTCTACTTTAAACGACGGCACGGTTGGCGCAGTGGCTCAGCGATCGACTGCCGCGCCGCGTGTCGTGGGTTCGATTCCCACACGGAACACATATTTGTATGGCCTTCAGGTAGTTGTTCCGGGTCTGGCTGTTTGTGTATGTGACTTTAAATGTTTGTAAACGCACCCACGACACAGGAGAAATTCCTAGTGTGGGGCAACGTTTTTAAACAAAAACTTAAAAGCTGATAGTTTAAGATTTGGAACTTACTCAACAGAGCTAGAAAACGACGCATTTTAATACATAATTAAAGAATCTAATCTTGATTTTTATTCTATTACATATCAAGGATATCCGGCTGGAATGACTAATCGTAGGTACCTCTTAGTTTGCTGATACCTACATAACCTACTATTATTGGAATTATAATCACTATCGATCGAATGAAAAAAAAATGTACCTACCTACCTATTAGCCTATCAGCAGATTATAATATACGTGATATCCGGAGATGATGTCATTGCAAAATGACTCTCTCCGTCACCTTTATGGAACATGGAATGAATACTTAGTTTCAACTTTCATGTGAACCTCCCAAGAGTATAAAGTAGTTCAGTGGTCAACAACCGCGTGCTCTGCCATAATACGAATACCTAAGTAGTAAACACGCCGTTTAAAATGAAATAATCACTTAGCGCCGTGTTATTAATCGTCCCACATAACAATATTTGCGTCACCTCGTGGCCTAAAATGCAAATAGGAGAAAAATGCCACGACTCCTAGCCAGCACGTGAAACAAACGTTACCATGACAATGATATCGATCGGCGGCTTTTCCGAGGCTTTTCCCTGAAAGTTTCATTCGCGTGTCGCCTTCTGAAACCATAAGGCACCGAAGTCTAGACATCCAGTTCGATACTCGCCGGGTTGTTTACCGTCTGACCCTTATAATACTATCGCGTTTATTATAATAACTTCGATATGGGTGTTTTTAATGCGTGCGTGTCAGTGCCGTTAATTTAAAAGAACTGTCTGCCTGGTGATTGAATCGTGTCGGTAGTGCGGGTCCAGCAGCCGTGGACAATGAGTGCACGCGCGAAGCGAACCGCGACGCGAGCTCGCCGGCAATGCGCGAGCGTCCGTTTTTAAAAAGCACTCATTAGTTGGTGCACCGTAACTGCGGTGCTGTAGTACGAAACACAACGTGTGTGCAATACGGGGCATTAGAAAGTGTAATGAATGCTGTGGTGCGATGCTGTCAGTGAGCAAGCCGGCGTCGTTAGTCCAGCAGAAGAAGCAGCAGTGGGCACGGGAGAGAGGTGCGTACTACGTAGTGTGGTGCGTTCGCGCGTCTCGTGCTGCACGCTGCGCCACCGCCGCCCGCGCTGCCGCCAGTGCGCCGCCGAGCTGGTGCACAACCGCATCTGCATCACGCTCCTTTACCATTTCGAAACATATTCACGGTCGTGATTCCATCAAGGAGATTTACCTACTAGCATTCGCGGCTTTCCGACACGTTGGTTTGACTAAAGTTATTTCGGATTGCGACAACGTAAGACGGTACGTAAACAATGCTTTTGTAAGATTTTTTGGACAGAACTTAATTCTTAAAATACTTCGCGTAAGACCGGCTCGTTACGTTTTGCCTAGAAATGGACACAAATCACGACATCAATCTCACTTTCTTGCAGTGGTGTTTATAAAAAATGTTGTATAATGTCACACGATATCTATTCTTATAAAGTTTCCATATTTTTAATGGTTTACAAGTTACTACAAAAAGTAAATTAAAATGGTGTAAAAACTACTTAATCATGTCAATTTTCTTAGCATTTTCGCAATAAAAACAGAAGGCTCATTATAAAACGGGTGAGAAAGCACATTTCTTCGAATCCGATCACGAACCTATCTAAAAATCGTTAAGGAGTTAGGTGCGTTTTATTAAAAAATAAAATAAAATACAGGTGAATACGAATTTCTTTTGTAGAATGCCTACTGATTCAAACTTAAGCTCGTTAAGCAAGCAATTAAAAAATGTGCGGCGAGAGCCTTAAAGCTAGGTCAGCGGTTATTAATGAAGGTATACCTACGTACGACAAAGTCACCAAAGTAATCGCTTCGCTTCGTAAGCGCCTATTGTGTTACGAAAGCAATTCTTATTTTAAATTAACCGAATTGAGTCACTTAAAACTCCAATTAGGTCGTCAGTGTTTCCGTCGCCAGGAAGTACTTTAGTTTACGACAGCGGAATAGCCATCAAATTGTTTCCTCGCTTTTTAAATGACAAAAGAGCGTTACCAAATGCCGATAGTGAAAAACGATTGTTAAGTATTGTATTGACAATGTTGGGGGCGGCAGTCGATAAAACAATCAGTCACAATCTGCATTCAAGGTTGACGGAGGATGGAACCTTGAAAAATAGCTTTGTGTTTTCAAAATACCTAGTCGTCACAAATTGAATTAACCTTCACAACATAATCACTCGAAGGTATATATTGATTTGTCGAACCGTATAAGCTTCAATCTATAATTTCTATCAAACATACACACTTTATGATCAAGATGTGAAAAATATTACTTCAATGAATTCTTAATATTAATTAAAGTTCTGTTATTCCGACGAGATAGTGAATTTAATTAATATTTCTGTGGAATTAATTTGTTTGATATCTAATCGTACGCATATCCAATCAAAACATCCGATATGGAAGTGACAATTTAACCTACACCTATATAGGTATTTACATAGGTACCTAGTTGCTTCCATGTTTCCAGTTAGAGCAATCTTGTTCTGGGTAAGCTCACTCCATCGTAGACTTTCACCTGTACTCTAGAACAAACCCAATTCAAAAAACAAAGAAGTTCCCTACACATTAAATTCCGTATAACTAATATTCACTCATTAATATCACAAAAACCTTCGTGGGTACGAAAGTACCTACATAATGAATACTGAATCATTCAGAACCCTTTTTTTTGTTAATGCGATGCTTAATGGGTGATTAATCGCGAGAGCTAAAGATTAAAATTTTTATATTATGTTTTTAATTATTTAGGTATAGGCAGTGTGGCAATGACAAGGACTTCCATATGTCACAGGCGGGCTTCTTACTTAAGATTCCATAAATTAAAAAGCACGCGTGTTAAATACTGTGAACCGGTGTAATTCAAATCAAAAATCAATTATTCAAATTAGGCTGAGGATCAGTACTTCAAAACGCCCGCCCACACCACACTTTTTGCGTTAGGAGTTAGGTAGGAGCCACTTATCAAGCAAGTGTGTTATTGACCTTTTTATCGTTGATTTTCTACGACTCCTAAATAGTCTGACTGACACATTAAACAATTACCGACGGTTTCGATCTACATAAGAGTTGCCTGGCGTTAAATAATGTAACAGAAACACTCGCTGCTCGTTATTACCTAGAGACGGTCTGCGCCTGCGCTCCACGAGAGCGTGACGGTTCAAACAAAATATACAATTACTAGCTAGAACACTTGTTTTTATTTACTATTCGGTATTTTCCTTTATTCCACTTAGCAGTCGCTCATTTGAACAGAAAATAGGAAAGCATCTTTAAGAAATCTTTTTACATTCAGTCGCCGTAAAAAATGGACAAACAGATAACAGCTGTAATCGATCCGTACTTAGGTATTAAATACTGAATTATTCAGGCCGTGACTAAAGAACGCCACATTTCACTTTCCACTAAAGTTCAACGGATTGTTGTAGCTTACATGACCCAGATCCTGGGCCGCCTGTTCTCGGATAAGTAAATATTTTCCTAGGGTCATAAATCGTTGGAGTTTCCACCGCTTCCGGCACAAATATGAAACGTTACGTCTAGCTTATTGCACGCCTTCGTGGTACAGTTAACTGCACGTCCATATTAACGATTTGACTCTTCTAGCTTATTGATGTGTAGTGTTTCTATGTTTTTCAAAACAAAGCTGATGACAAAGCGATTTCCGATCCGAATAATATTCCTTTCATTAAAATTTATTTCTATAACCGAGCTTTGCGTGTTGTGTGTCGGAACAAAATAAGTAAAGTTAAGCCTATACGTCCCCATTTGTAGACCGCCACCGCTTACTAACAGTAATTGACCTGTTAAAGCAAATAGAAATACGTGCCATAAGAACAATGCTATTGTTTCATATAAGATTACAAGAACAAACGAAAGTGATCTTCAGTGATATACCAGCCATAATGGGTACTATGTGTTTATGTAATAGTAGAAACATTTAACATGTTCAAATCTCGAAAGTAAATTGTTATATTTGTTATCTGTTCATCTGCACATCATTATGTAGATGATATACGCAAACTTACCCTAATGACAATAATGAGTGTGATTTATTCTAAGTGGACATAACAAACACGTCAGCTTTAAATGTTTTAAACGTGCCTTCTCTGAATTACCTGGTAATAACTATAAAGCAATAACAATTGACTTTTTCAAACCTCAATTTTTATAGTCGCAAAGTCACAATAAACTCTGGAAATATCAAAGCCTTTCAATGGTTGCGTGTTCGCCGCACTAAAATAAAGCTGCGGTGGTTTACAACACTTGCTACTATAACATTATATTATGCAGCTCGCATGAATGACTTACGTTTTCAGCGTGCCCTATCGATAAAACTAAAAACCCTTTGTACATAAAGGGGAAGGTTTTTCATTTATCTTTTCCGAACAAAAAAATTGAACAGTTAATTCAAAGACGACTGTTGTCATGGACGGTAGTTATCAAGTTTTTTTCTAATAAAAATAGAAAGTAGTCTATTAGAAAATAGTGTCAGTGTTGGTTACGTTTGATTTTGTTTCTTGTTTACGTAATATTATTGTGATATTAAGGGCAAAACAAAAAACTTTTTTTTTGTTTTCAGAGGAAATGTCCCACCTCTACCTGCCTTGGGGTTCCGGTGAACGGTATACGAATCGTTCGCAAGTACGGAATCAATTTGCGAGTACATTGGAGCTTCATAAGCAGTCGTCGTACGAGTACCAGGAGCCTGTGCAGCGACAGCGGAGTCCCAGTCTGCCGCCGATACATAACATTGAAGAGAGGTCAGTGCAGGATGACAGGAGGAACAATGTGCTCAACCGAAATATGACAAGCGCGAAGAGGTTCTCATTTTACGACGAAGACGGAGAAGGTGACACGTCGGGCTACGGCAGCGAGACCCTTAACCACATGAACAGAAGCGGCCACAGAGCGCTACACGAGGCTAGCAATCGCAGCCCTGTTGTGGCGTGGCAGCAAGAAGGAAAAGACGACAGGTAAGACTTATTTAGATTACCTTGAGTGCGGTAACTTATGGATGTAGTACAGTCGCGTTTTAACCACGTACGTAACGTACCTACGTTTTAATGTTTTATATTTTGCAACCACTTTCTGTGCACTTTTAGTTTTAGCGCTGCTTGTCACGCGTGTACTAAATCCGTTTAAATTACGCGGCAAATCGAGTACTTACCTAAATGGATTGTGCAATATTTTTATTTAGGTATAACTGAATTAAAAAAAGAAGGAGATTCTGAATTGTTATATATCCTACTCATTAATAGATTCTAGAATGGTTGGTCCTAAACATCTTCTTGCCTCTCGGAGAGTCCAGACGTGTTTTAAGGGTTTCGTACCAAAAAGAAAAAACCCTTTTTTCAAGAATATATTGTAAAAATATTTTAATTTTGTATGCAACACTTTGAAATTTTAAAGAGGGATCACGATGTCAAAAGAGGTAGGTATTATAATGAAAAAAAAGCGCTTCATTCCAATCCCTTTCCCCCTATAACTCGTGTTAAAAAGTTTGAAGAAATGGAAATCATTGTAGTTGAGATGGAGGTATTGTGTACCTACTTAATTACCTTTTACACGAAAAATATAAAAAGATTATCTATTAGCATAAACAGTTCACAAACTAACTTGGTTATGCGGTCGTAAGCAATGAAAAATTAACTTTGATAATAAATCCATTATTTTCATACCAAGTGATGGAGCACCCGGAGTACGAGTCGCTCCTGCCGGTTTATTTTTTCATTCAAATTTCTACCCACGCGAACTCGTAAGCTCTAATACTAAGTAAGTAGCATTTCAAAAAACATAAGAATCCCAGTTTCCATGTAGGTATTTTTAGGTAGATATATCTACATAGTAGCGAAGTATGTATAACTCTGCTGGCGCAGACTTACTTTAGACATAGGCAACTACTTGCTTTTACGTCTTGTAAAAATGTGAAACTTTTGAAAGTTATCGTTACAAATAAGTAAGTATGTAGCTTTGACACCAAGCCTCAAGAGGTGACGAAGCGCCTCTGCAAGCACTCATCATTAGAAACACTCACACTAGTTTTACTCTCATTATAATGGAATAGCGTGAAGATATCTCATGCCTACGCAAGTGAAATCAATACCACGTTAGGTATTCCGTCCCCAACAATTTGCTATTTATCGGTAATAGAGGCAATTAGTTTCCACTAGCTTAGACCGCGGTGCCTTTGTTGTATGAAAAGTTTTTTGTATACGATTCTAGCTATTGTATTTGTAACCCTCCCAGAACAGTTGGAATACTGTAAACATAATATATTATAATCATGCTTGTGATACAATAATTTAGAGTAAAATAATTATATATATTGTGCTGGTAATCAATTGATGGTTTGTCTATAGATAATACTTGTCACGACATACGAAGTACTTAGGCGTAATTATTTTAAGCGTTACGGATAGTCAGACAACCAGTCTTACCAAGTGGTATCGTATTACCCAGTATCTGGGTTGTCACATAAGCACTGGTATTATCAGAAATGGACAGAAATGGCCTAAACACTGGTTGATTTTCCTTCACTCATCAATCTGTATCAATAGGCAGGCAAAACTTTGTTAGGGTTTTTTCTTCTTGTTCCCACTTTAATCCAAGTGACAAAAACATATTTATAGAGACATTTTGATGTTGATATAGATGCTAACATTACATTTTATTGTAGGAACAGGGACTCGGGTGGCGGTAAGTCAGGCATGTCCGATGGGGCGTGGTCAACTCGTAGCCCAAGGACCTCGGAAGAGGGACGGCTGCGATGGGGAGACCGCGGCGTCGCCACCGGCCGGCTATGGGAGCCCACTGCTCCCAATGCTAGACTGCCCCAGGTAAATGATAAACTAATTGAATACATAGTCCAACATATTTTTTGTGCCACTCAGATATTTTGAGTCTATCTGACCAACCAAACCATAATGGTATAATATAGACAGACCAGGCATAGAGCCGTATAGGTCATACGAATCAAATTTCTAAGTCCGGCTCCATATAAATCCTGAACTAAGACTTTCTACGGTCAAAAATTTTTACTAGCCCGATTTGGGATTTCAACCCGAAACATGAACAGTAGCTCCATCTGGCCGTAGACGCTAGTGGTTTCCTTTCGTGCTCACTACGAATTGAAAAAAGTTTGAATATTAATAGCCCAATTAAGAATCGGTGCACCGATGTATTTTTTGTTATAATCTACCTAATAGGACCATCGATCCCTATCTGTAATGGCTTATTGATATAAATTACTATACTAACTTTTTATTTTGCATGTAGATGCCAAATCAAAAGAAAGGCACGCCGTCATGGGTGGAACGTGGATTAAATATGATTGAAAACACAGCTGAAGTTCTAGTTATAGACCAAAGAAGTTCGAGCAATAGTACTGGGGTAGACTGCGACAGATCTTCCTGCAACGGGAGCGATGAAGGAAGGTAAGTGAATGAAACCATGAAAAAAACATAATTTAGACGAAATAAGAACAACTTTATTCATAATCATGTACTTTTCAGAACCTTTATAAGAGGCCAAAACGTCCCAATAGAGCCTGAAATTAAGGCACAGCGAGAAAACAAACGCTTGAAGGCATTAGAATTGCAATCAGCTATATTAAATCAGTTAGAAGACAGAGAGAAAAGACGTCAAGAAGAAAGGGAACAACAATTAAGAGAAGAAAGGTTAGAAGAATTACGCATACAGAGACAACAAGAAGAAGATAGGCAAAGACTGGAAAATGAGAGAAGAAAATTAGAGGAGAAGCAAATGATGGAGCAAAAGAAATTAGACACATTGAAGAGAGCTTTGGAAGACGCTGAAAGGAAGGCCAAATTGGACAAAGAAAAGAGGTTTAATTTCCACAAGAGAAACGCTAACACAAATAATAATTCGAGTTTAGAAAATGTCCATAAACCAAAAGTAGAAGAAACCCCAGCAGCTGAAACAACGCCTCGTGTGGAAACTACGAGTCCAACTAAAACGAGTAGAACATATGATATTCATTCCGCAAAAAGTCAAAAAAGAGATTGTAATTCGCATCAAACAACGGAATTCAATTCTCCTCGATCAGTAGGTCCTGGGAATCTTAATTTGTTTATTCACAGCGTACCTCCATTAGCCCTGGCGGATGGACAATTTAACATCGTGCCGATTGGGTTAAATGGTACGAATGAAGTAATAAACACACAGCCAAATAATATACAATTAGCAGTATTAGTTCCCCAGAATGTGGCCAACAATTTGTACAGTGTATCGTTAAACTCTTTAAACAATACGAATGAATTAACGGACATCGGAAAATTATTGACACCAAACAAATATCGAACATTGAGAATGAAAGACGCGTCAACTCAAACTGATTCAATATTTAAATCAACTACCGATAAAATTATAGAAACTGATGAACCCGAAAGATATATAGACAAAGATTATCCAAACATTGATGAAAATGCACCACAGGATAGCCATCATAATACAATGAAAAAAGATAGACGGTTTAGATCTGAGGAAAGGTATAAGAAAGATTTAGAAAATCGACCGAAATGGGGCGTAAATAGACCTGCAGCTCAGTACAAAAAGCAAAGTGAGAAAGACCCTTTTTACAGCCAAAAAAGAAAAATTCGCCAAAAATATAGACCTCTAGCGAGGCAATATCTATCACATTCTAGTGAAGATAGTCGTTCTCCAAGTCCACCAACAAGGTCTGAAAAAACAATCGAAAACGGTAATAAACATCGCAACTCTTTAAGTCAGTCGTATTGGCGAAGTAAACGTTCTAATCAAGATAATAACATTTCGAAATCAATCAATATATCCGAATCTATAAATAATTTACAGTCAGATATTAATCCCTTGGGACAATTAACAGCCAACGAAATGACTGAAAATAAAAAGTCACCCAAAACGTCTCCAATGAAAAGAATGACACTATCCCAGAAATTTATAAACGATAAGTATGGAAACAGAAAGTTGTGGATAGATGACGTAAACGAAAGAAATGGTAAATCTAATTTGTTCGATGTTGAAAACCGAAAGAAAATAATAGACCAAATTAATATAGCCAAAAGAGAACTTTTTGATAAACACGAAGATCAAGAAAATTTTGTAAAAACCAAATTTTAGATTTAGATATTTCCTTACGGAAATAACACAATATGGCTAGTCATGCAACACGTAGTGTAAAATTAGGTTACTTACGAGACGCTATCGATTCAACGGTTTCCATGCTGACGCGACATACAGTTGGATCGATACTCCCATAGTATCAAGTTAGCTGTATTTCACATACTTTATCTTAGTAAATAATAATAATAATATGTCTAAAATAGACGAATTATTCGATAAGAAGAAAGATGAGGCTCCCATGTTGGACTTGTCTAAAACTGTGATAAACACTGCTGAAGAATATAGAGCAGTTTTAGATAAAGTGCCCGACTTTAAGACTCGACCAGAGAAGGTAACTGTTGCATTATAACCATGAAGTGAACTGTGACGAAACTCATTTATTTACAAACATTTAAAATAAAATTCATTAGGTAAGATCAGAAGACGTGAAAATCAAAGAAGACAATAAAACCAAAACACCTAAAAAAGAAATAAAAGCATACGAAACATTAGGAACGAGAGGATACGAGGAAAAACATTTCACATTCATGGATCCCATACCAGTGGAAATGAAGGGGTTGAAGTTTGAAGAATTGTGTATTGTTCCCATTGAGTGGCGGATGCTTACTTCTACCAGACCCAAGTTGAAGATCGACGAAGAATTTTTTAACAGGTGAGTTTGTTTTCTTATTTTATATTTTATTATGTTTATCACTACGCGCATATTGACTGGTCTTTATGACAGAGGAGGTTTTGGGATCCAAGGGTAAATACCGTAACCCTTGCAGCTACAGAAAAGCTTTTTTAGGAGACTGTCATTAAATCTTTCAGTAGGTATAATTGTTAATTGCATTTTAAACATCTAGAGGAGTTCGTGACTAAATATAAACAGCCCTTACGGTTGACGCAGATTAAGCTACGTTTGCCCAGGTCAGTCTGTGGATGGGTGACCGTTCGTAACATATCGAGACTCCTCCGGGCCTCGGAAAGCACGTTAAGACCTTGGTCCCGGCTGTCATTGTAGATCTTTGACAGTCGTTACGGGTAGTCAGAAGCCCGAAAGTCTGACAACCAATCTTACCAAGGCGTAGGTATCGTGTTGCTCAGTAACTGTGTTGTGAAGGTCAGTTAGGCAATCGCTCCATGTAAAATACTGGTATTCAGTTGCATCCGGAAGCCGACTCCAACATAAATGGAAGAACGCAAATGACGATTTATATTGAAATTGATTAAACATCTTGGAAAAAAATATATCGTTTAGAAGACTTAAATTTACTTACCCGTTTTATTTGTATGATGCCAAACGATGCCATTTCGTATTGAAGACCCAATATATTGAAGCAACCGATGTATCTGCCAATGTGTAGATTAAGAGTGTTCATTTAAGATTTTAAATATATTTTCAGGTTAGTAGAACTAGGCAAGTCCGAGCTAAAAACTAAAGCTAAAGACAAAAGAGATTACGCTAAGAATATCATGTTCCGAAAAACGAAAAACCGTTCAGGGGTCACTGAGACGAGAATCATATCTTGTGCAGAGTGCGGTGAAGAATACTGCAACGGTGAGTTCAAACGACGTTGTGCATTTGTAGTCACACAATTCCTGCTTAAACACAAATATGTACGGCGTGGGGTACTTATTTTCTTACTTTTAAACCTTCATGATTACCAATTCGAGTGTTTTCTTATTACGACAAAAAAAATTGGCAATGGCTTATTTTCCAATGAGTCTCAATTTACTCACGATTTAAATATGTCTTCTGTTTCTCTTCGTTCTGCCTCCCAAATTATTTTCAAGGTTGATGGATATCTAACCTATTACTTATTCATATTTTATTAATTACTTATAATAAGAGGTAATGTTGTAAGTTAAGGTATTTTTCATTCAGTTACTTCTTGTAATAGTTTCTCTTTCTTCTTCTAGGCAAACAGTGCGCAATAACAAACTACGACATGTTCGCGCGTATGAAAGTGGAAGTTGAAACAAAAGCATCGCGGGCGCAGGCAGCGCCAACGCAGGGCGTCGGCAAGATGAAAAAACTCCGCAAGCGCCCGAGACGTAAACCACGTAGCAAAAGCGCTGCTCCCGAACTAAACAAGGGCCACAGGAATAAGTCTGGAGCTAAAAGTGATTCTGAACTATAGCTATCCCATCCTACTTCAAGTCGACACAAAGACCTATCGACTGATGACTCAGTCACATGCTTTTTGGGACAGTTTGCATGATTCTACCCATACTAAACATCCTAACCATATTTATGTAAGCCGTAAATCTGATTTCAGAAAAAATACAAGACATATAAAAATAAATTTTAACAAGTCGTCAATTATTTGAGGCTTCCGGCGACTGGGACCGCAATTAACTAGGACCGCGGTCCCAGTCGCCGGATCCATAAAAAATGAATATTTTTCTTCCGGCGACTGGGACCACTCATAAATGATAACTGAAATAAAAAAATGTACAGTCAAACGAAAATTTTTTAGATGTAATAATTGAAGAAAAATCCTTTTTGATTTAAAAACATCATTTATTGATATAAAAAAAACAGCCTCTGACTACAGTTCTGTTATTTCTACCTGACCTTGAAATCGACAGGCAAAACGGACTCGAGTTAGAGAGTGATAGTCATAGTATTATACAATGCTATGCCCTTTGTGTGTGTTTTACCTGCATGTGTGAATTATGTTAAAACGGGCTAGCTTAATCTATTACTAAGCGCATAGGATAAAATCATGTCTAGAACGAGTCCAATGATATTCATATAAATAATTTAGAAATTTTTTCGTTTGACTGTACCGATTTTGGCTTGAATTATAGATTTTTTTAAGTTATCTATGAGTGGTCCCAGTCGCCGGAAGAAAAATATTTATTTTTTACGGATCCGGCGACTGGGACCGCGGTCCTAGTTAATTGCGGTCCCAGTCGCCGGAAGCCTCAATTATTTAACAACGATTTAACGTTTGCAAGTGACTGTATCAGCAGCCTGTCTTTAAAATTTTAAGCTTTCACTGGTTTGAACTACATGGACACTTAATTATCTCACCGACCGGTTGAACCTGCTGGGCTCCCGATAATTTGACACTGCTACTGCAAGGTTCCACGATAAGATCACGGGGCGGGAAAACTGCTCGTAGCCTCACACTAAAATCAGAGCCTTAAACTGTGGCTCGGAGAGACTGGATGCGGAAGACGGAGTGTCGGGCGTTGTGGAGCAGCTTGTGAGAGACCTATGCCCAACACTGGACTGTGATAGGCTGAATTGATTGATTTACATTTTCCAGTTACTCCGTGGCGCTGATAACAGAGTCGAAATATCGGAAGCTCAGTATAACAAGAAATCACAGAAAGTATTCCATGAGTGACAATATAAAGCGGGACCAAAGGCTTTCACTTACCTAAACCTCTCGAACTAAGACGTAATTTACACATACGTACCTACTCATAATAGAGTTGGGTTGATGTCAAGTCGAATACATCACCAGATGACGATCGACATTCGCTGCCGAATGCCGACCATCACTCTGACTTTAGCCATCTTATTACTAAATTATATCTACTACGAAACCTCATGGCCAAGTTTCATGGTTCGTGGAAAACTCACCTTACGTCTAGATAATACGATTAAAAATATTCTTCCAAATATTAGATAACTCACTTAACTTTTTACATCTTCTATAGATAAGGTGACTGACTGGTATGATATTTTTTATGCAGATTAGATATTCTTCACCTATCCTATTGTACCCTAGTCGATATGAATCACAGTTTTATATTTCTCAATAGAGCTTAACATAGACTAGCTGTAAGATATTATTGTATACCTACTTTACGTACATGTACTGTGAATCTCAATTTTGTACTGATAATTTTATTATACGATTATTCCGTGAAGCACTATCGGATTTTTTCTTGAAAACCCATGTACTGATACAAGGTCACACACAACATAACATCACGCCTGTATTCCTCGGCGGGTCAGGCAGAGGCGTACCTATACATATATAATACCCACGTTTCGAGTTATTTTCAAACAAAAATAATACTTTGAATATTCTAGAATCTTCATAATTCTGAAACTAAATTAGTAACTTACAGAAGCATCAAATTAATATTTGTTTCAGTAGAGAAAGCGTAAACAAATCTTTTTAGAGCTGCCTAGCTCTAATTTATATTGGATTAAGTAGGTGGAAAAATAATAAAATTTTGTCAATATCACTCTTTATTGATTTTAAAAAAATATTTATATTACACATTCATTATATTAATTACTTCAGAGCCTATAAAACAACAACATTATCAAGATACAATGTCTCTATACGTTGGCATTGTCCACACCTGGCATGCGCAGGCGCAGGAACCCGTCACTACAAACTACATATGAATATGAAGCCAAAAATATCTTTTACATCATTATACCTATATCGATATACGAATTTAATTCATCTTCGACAATTCACTAGATGATAAATTCTTATAAATGTAGGCCCTAAGTACTGAATTAGACTATAAGGAAACGCAAAAAGGTATGGAACCACAACTGGAAAAAATCTCCTACGATATGCTTAACTAAAGAACAACAAAATGGATGGTAAACTCAAGTGCTATCAGAGTGGTCGTAGTCAGAACACTATCACTAACTATTGCAACGAAAATACTACAGACCCTAGCCCTGGCACTAGTAGATATCACAAGGTAATATCAAGAACATGCAAAAATAAATAAATTATGATGAAATGGAGATACAAAGATCATTCTCGAGAGTTACATGTTGTAGATATTTTGAATCAGATACATCGGCATACACGTCACAAGTTGTAAGTATGTGCCAATAAAACATTTCACAGCCGATGCCCAGTCATGTCCAAGACAAATAAGTAGTATTGTGGAGGTTATATTCATGTGTTTAAACAGGTTTTGTCTTTGCTAACAGCATTTACCTAAACACCTTGAAACATTCTCGCATTTTACCCTATTATTTAATTATAATAATAAATTATTTGCATTCAAAGACATTTCAAATTTTAAAATGATTGTTTAGCGGCGCTACCCTAGAATTATTCTTAAAACTAGGTTTATAAAATAGGAATCTGCAATAAAATAGTGTTTGTTACATTTGTAACTAACGATGACTGCTTGAAAACATTTTATAATAGGATAATATAATATTTTTATTTAACCTTAGCAACATGGATATGTAATATTGATTCAATTGAGATATCGTTACAGGAATACAATTCATATTGCTTGTGCCAAGCTTTAGAAAAAGCACAATGTGTCCGGACGGAAAATATCCACAAGTTTATCTATTCTAAATGTGCATAACAACGGAATATAGTTTTAACATTATATTATGCTAGTACAACGCAAAAACACAAAACCAATCAATAATTTAAAATTTAAATATAATTATTGAAGACATTACGACGTAAAACCGCGTATTAACTCGGATTGGTCCAATTTCAGGTCTCATCACATATCTTGTCATGGGTAAATCACAACACTGATTATTGACATAAAACAATTAAGTAGTTGTTTTTCAACTAAATTATATAAACAAGATGATGTTATCTAAGTAATGTTTTAATAAATTCTTTAGTCGGAATGACATCTACAGACATCTATTAAGGAAGGTGAAATGCACACAAATGGAATGAAAGGAGAAAAAGAGACTTATTTACTACAAGCACCAGAAGATCTCAAATATATTATTACCGGATATACAGTTCTACAACTAGAGGTATTACATAAACTTTAGAACTACGATAGCTATGGAAATACATAAAGTATAATACAATACACGCGCGCGATCAGAGTAGGGCTGTCTCATCAAACATGAAGGAACTAAATAAGAGAAAACCAGAAAGTATTAGATTTCCTAGGACAATAAATATTAAATCACGGTAAGAATGCCCAGTAACCTAACACGTAAATAGTATAATTTCGTTGTTAATCCGATTTTGGAATCCTTATGTCGGCTCCGGAAGATATCGCGCGCGCAGGTAACAACTATTTTCGTCAGAGTCCCACCATATTTTCGACTTCGCATTCCCCATATAACAAAGTATATAACATGCAACATATTGCAGATTCCCAAAATTCATATTAAAGTTCTCGAAATACATAATGAAATTATGACTCATAAAAAAATATTATGCTCTATTTATTGAAAACAATAATTAAATTATTATGAAAAACAAAAGTCAACGAGCTAAAAGTACAATAAAATATGAAACTAAAAACATGGACGAAAGTTAACTGAATGTGTAAGAAAGTTAAGGTATTAAAACTTAAATATAAACAACTTTCACACCCTGTAAAACTACAACCCTGAACTGAGTGGTAATTTAGACTTTAAAATTGAGGTTTATATGAATGGCAACAGAATAGTATTTCTCGTCGAGTATGTTAGCAGCAGCAGGTAGATAATTTTATCAGGTGTGAGTAGCATTGAGCTAGCAACGGGGCGGAGCGCCCAGCTGGACCCTGTGTCTACGACTCACCCCTCACTGGTCTTTGCGAACCTTCTTTTTGCTTTTTTTGGCCACTTTCGCGTCGGTCCAAGTGTCTGTAACAAATAAACTACTATTGAGTAAGCTGTTACATAATCGTTACATAAGTAAATACTTTCCATGCCATTATTACACATAATATAATCAGAGTGTACAAAATGCGTTACTTTGTTGGCCTCAGCAATAGTAAGAAATGATTATATAAAAAAAACAAGTTCATTTGTATAAATACATAAATGTTTTGAAGAATCTCACTTGGTCCCAGGCCTGGTGGAATTATGTGAGTCACTGTATTAGAGGCAATTCAGCTTTAGCTGGTGATATTTATCACTTAGTACTTGGAATAGAGGGATAGACTTACCGCCTAACTCATCAAAGGCCAATGCATTTGGGTTGTCTTGTTTCTCAGAGTCAGAAGTGTCCTTCTCCACAGACTCTTGCTTCGGCAGACTCTTAGCTGCAGAAATCTGTAACAAATATTTTACTTATTAACCTTCAGGAGCAGAATTGTGGTTTATTTATAGTTAACACAGTAATTATTATTGTATTTGTATAAAGTAGAATCCTAGGATTGAAAAGTAAATGTGGATAGTTTATTGTATAAGTATTTAACAATAATTCAAAAGTTTTATTTATAGATTGTTTAGTTAGCAGAATTACTCAAGTTCTCAGATTCATAAAATACAGTATTGTAGTATATTACCTCTAAGAAAAATCACTGGCTAACAATGAGTTCATAATCCAATTAGAATTACCAACCAAGCGTTAACTTGTGAATAGTTTAGGAAGTAGTAAGCCTATGAGTAGATTATGATTATTTTCATGCACAGCATGACCAAATCCTATGAACATGTCATGTCAAAACAAGACATGTTCACACATACTTCTTGCCTAGGTGCAAGCACAAAACCTAAATGTATTAGCGCTGCAATGCAACATCAAAACCTTGTCACACAAGCACATGGACGTACATACATACATATATAAACTAACGCCGTTTTCCCATAGGGTACCTGCCACAATCTTTACATCTTCCTCTTGATTTGTTTACATTCATACATCTAGTCATATACAAACACCAGTTGCATGTACTAAGCACACTTGACCTTTTTAAAGAACATCACCAATATGACCATTGAATGTCCTTTAAAGGCATGCCCTCCTGGCATATAGACATGCTGATATAAATGTATCTCACCTCTATAGATTTCTTTCTGATCTGTTTCTCCTTATTTTCCTTTTTCTTGTTGCTCCTGAGATCCTTCACGTCAGTCAGCTCTTCAACGTCTGGGGACTCTTCATCCTCGACGTTGCCCAGAGCAGCTTGGTCACGACGCTCTGCCTAGTTAGTTAATGTATAAATTGTTAGTCAAATCTGTGGAAAGTCTCTTAGATTTTTATAACTACTAAAAAGGTTTAGATCCCTTTTTTATAGCTTTATTCTACAAACCTCTGAATAATATAAGGTCTATCTATATGTTGCAGATTGTAACAAATATCCCATCTACAATAAAACATTATGACAAGATACTATTTTTTTTTATTGTAAAACTGATATTTGTAACTGTAAGCTGTACACCTGTTCTAAAGTACTTTAGCCTTGTTATTGAAAGACGATACAATACAGCAGAGCTGTGTGCATATCTCACAAAATATAATTAATTACAGACTAAGAACACACCTGGTCCCAGAAATGAAACTAATAACTTGCTATCATAACTACCAACTATTTGAACATCTGAAAGAAAACTACATCCAGTAAGCAATGTCATGTTCCTAAAACTTACTTTTATATATTTTGTTACAATAAACTAAATGTTAATATAAGAAAGATTAATATACTGAAATTTGAGTTTAAATTGCTAAACCATTAATAAAGATAAGCAAATACAACAGCAAATTGAATGCTTTCTCAAAGTTACCTCTTTCAGCACACGCTGGAGCTCCTCAACTTGAGCTTGGAGTGCACGGGCCGCATCCTCATCCACTTGTGGTCCCTCAGCACTGATGACCTTGATAGTCTCTTCAACAGGCTCCTCCACTGGGCGGGCAGCCTCTACATCAGCATCCTTCACTTTCTTATTCTTCTTAGCAGGACTTTCCTTCTTCTTGTCCTTCTCCTCAGCCGGCTTACGCTCCTTCTTTTTGTCACTCTTCTTTGGCACTTCCTGCCAGCCTCCATCGTCAAAGTCTGCAGGCTTCTCAGACTCAGCTACACCCTTACTCTTCTTGCCTTTCTTGGCATCAGCTGCGGCTTCTTTCTTCACAGGTTTGGGCTCAGCTGTTCTTTCCTTAGGCTTGGGTTTCTCTGCCTCTTTCACCTTTTCCTCCTTCTTCTCCTTACTTGGAGACTTTTTGGAGCTATCGGACTTAGCCTTCACATCATCTGTCACAGTGCGGTTGGGTGAAGACTTCTAATAAAACGGAAAAAATGAGGTAAGTTGATGTTTATATTTACACATCACTTGGGTTCATGTATACACAGATTTATAAATTAGAAGTAATGGTAAACTGATAGAGCACTTCATACGTAAATAGGACAGGTGTATGAAATTTTAATTTTGTATCTCCCGGTGAATAACGAGCATATGCTTACAGGTTAAAAATAAAATGAGCACGCATTGATGACAACGGCGGGAGTGCATAACATATTGTTTGTACTCACCTTGTCCTTCTTTTTGTTCTTCTTATTGGACGATTTTCTATCGTCTAGGACCAGGGGCAGCTTATCGAACTGCGGCTGTTCTGCTGAGCGGAACCCGAACACGAATACGAGTGCTGCGCATACTAAAACAACAGCCACAGCCGCAGCAGTGAACATAAACTGCGTGTTAGACACTTGACTCAAAATTTCCATCTTAAGCCTCTAAATCAAAAACCGCCCAAAATTTATAGTTCACATATAAAGTTGTCGATAAGGTATGATAATGTTGAACAAATTAATTCCAAAGTGATAAAAGCAGACACGGAGACATGATGACGCGGCTGTGACGTGCCAAAAAATTGCGATTTAGTACAAAACTGGGTTACCACTTATTTTACAATTAATGAAATAAAATTAAAATAGGCAATCGTTCAGGATGGGTGTTCACATTATTTTAATTTTAATAAAAAGGTTTATTTTTGTTTTGAGTCGTTTTTTGGATAGTAAAACCGTGAGCATTTGTCCCACTTACAATAAAACCGTTATCTTACAGCTTATGCTTGGTATGTTGGACAATGACTAAAATAAAAAAAATATCGACTACCAAAAAAAAAAAAATCGAAAACATAAAGGCCGTGTATTTTCAATAAATAACTGTTCCATTCTCTAAGACTTTCCGCTTTCCTTACGATACAAATAAAATGTCAGCAATTCAGCAACTCAGCCACAGACAAAGTAGTACTAATTCAGCACATCTGTCTATAGCACATGTCCACAGAATATAACCGATTCACATGTCAGAGGGTGAAACCCCTCCCGACCCTTTGTTAGAGCCAGCCCGCGAAGCTGAGCCGATTAATGATTAAAATGTCCCTAAATAATGGAACAATCAGATCCAGCCTGTCCCTTGCTGTCCTCTTCAGCGACGTCCTAAGCCGAGGTTCGTACCCCGCAGGGGGTGCCCTTAGCGATAGTCGCTCAGCTTATAAGTTTTGTATGCCTGGCTGGAGGCCTTAATTTTAATTAAGCCCCCCACAAGAAAGTTCGGTTGAGCAGTAAATATCCCTGAAGAATAAACTGCGAGATGCCCATTCCAAAAAAAAAAAAAAAAAAGAGGGTGAACCCATTATCCTAATGGTATAAAGTGATACAGAATGAAATAAGGAACTGTAAAATTGCATGTTTTAAGGTGTAATAATGCGTAGTTTTCGTAGAATTTCTTTGTATGCCACAAAGAAATTCAAATTATCATTGGTTTTTCGCATTTGAGCTCAGGTTGTATGATTATATAAAAGTCAATCAAATCAATAATCTAAGATTACTGGCAAGATGGCACTGAAACAGAATTGAAAGAGTCAATTTTGCCCCTTCGAAGCTAGATCTAGCCTGTTTAGCCCCTGGGTCCAAATCTAGCCCAAAATTATCATCCATCAGACAGACTCTTAAACATAAACTAGGCATTAAATCACGTTTTTTAAACAGAAGGTAACCAATAACTACACACACGCATTCTCAATTCACGATCTCCGTGAACGTTTCTGTCTTTGTCTTAGATTTAACATAATGATTAACCTGTACTGTAGGTATTTCGGACTCGCGCACCGAGGATCCCCGTACCATCACATAATTATTATTATTTTTGATGATTATCTGAAAAACTCTCCTATTTAAGAACAAATTTTATTTTTCCTATAATCTTAACATATTAAGCTATTATCACAAAGAATAATTTCACATTTTTATCAGTGAAAAATTAAAATATGAAGGGGGGAGAACGGAGTAAGGGAGTATGCGGCTTAAAAATATATTTAATGTGCAAATAACGCTCTTTCATATGGAACCCCACATTCATTTCTTATTTGCTTAACAGTTGGGAAAATGTCAACTTAAAACTGTTACAAAATTCAAGTTGATAGCATTATTGGTTCTTGAGATATCCAGCTGTGACAGATGGACTGAGTTAGTCCGTCTGTCTTTCTCGTTGTAGTAAGAAATTCCGCATCCACCACCTTCTCTTTCTTCTACGTTTCAACACACTCGATATAATTACTATGTACGCAGCACTAATAGCCACAACCTCCTCGGGCGACATTTCTATAAACACTGACTAGTGTGGTCAACACAATGTTCCGCGACATTCACTTCGGCATGTTCTACGTAGTTGTTGAGCAACATGTTCCGCAACATGTTGCTCCATTTGCCCCCTAGTGTATCCTTGGCTTTAGGGTTCCTTTTCATCGTTTTGGAACAGACCTCTAAAAATAGATACAGAAACAGTGTGACAAATTATATTAAAAAGAGTTACTATTGTTAATTGTCCGTCAATTGGCGACTAAGGCATACGTGGCACTTTGTCAAAATTGAGCTAGCCCCAATTCTAATACCCAGTTGGCAACACTGCACTGACGTAAATCTAACCTTCAAAACAAATACAAAAGCGGGTACAAGCACATTTTAACTAGAAGGCGAGTTTTGTAATATTAATATGGCGAATTATAAAAAGAAAAGTAAAAATAAAAGGAAAAAACTTCAAAGGGCCAAAAATGCCAATACTGTTGAAGAGCGTCCTGAAGAGCAAAAAGTAGATGATCAAGAAAGTGAATTGGATGCTCCAGTTGATGTCTCCAGCTCCAAAAAGAGACAATACGAAAACAGTGATGACTCTGATGTTGAAGAGAAACCACAGAGGAAGAAAAAGAAGAAGCAGCCTGTAGCAACAGAGACATCAGACAAAAAGGGAAAGAAATCCATTCGACAAATGAAGAGGGAAAAGTTTGCTGAACGTCAGGCTGAATCACAATCAGCAGCTAAAGATCAGCTAAAGGGCCAATGTCTTAATTATTTATCACAGTGGAAATATGACAAACAAAACTGGAAATTTATGAAAGCTAAGCAAGTCTGGCTTTACAAGAACAAATTTTCATCACATTTACTACCTGACGCATCATGGCCACTACTTTTAGAGTACTTTGAATCTGCACAAGGCAATATCCGAAACATCTTATTGACTGATGCTCACCAAGTTATAAAACAAATGGATGATTGGACTGAGTCCCAAACTGGAAAAACAAACAATAAAGATGATGAGGACGATGAAAACAATGAAGATAGCGAAACAGCCTCGAAAACGAAGAAACCTGATGATAATGTATATAAAAGAGCTAGGGATTTAATACAATGTCTAGAAGAATAAGCAGTAATTGTTTTATTTTTCCTTTATTCAATTCAATTCATCACGCTGGGTCTGGTTGTTGGCCACTCTACGAAAAAAAATAAAAATAAATATCAACTACATGGTAACAACAATAATTTAATACACCAAAGCCAAAGGTCATATCTTAGACATTCACTTTTTGCTTGGTTTCATCATCAGACGTAAAGTCTTCAATCCATTTACGCAGCTTGTCAGAATCTTGCAATCCAACCAGGCGATGCAAGACTTTCCCATTCTTTATGGCCACCAGGACAGGCACAGAGCTAACTTCATAATCCAAAGCTAAGTCTGTCTGTTCATCAATATCAACTTTTGCTAGCACAACCTTTCCTTTGGATTCAGAAATGATTGATTCCAGTCTGGGAGTCAGTAAACGGCAAGGATTGCACCATCTGTAATTAAACTAAATGTTACTACAAAATGATGGAATGTGCATATATATGATTGTCTGCCAGTCTACTGATTCACGATGCTATATTCTAAATTATACTCACGTGGCGAAAAAATCAACAACGACCGGGACCTTGCTATTGATGACTTTATTTTTGAAGTCATCGGTACTTTGAATTTTGACTATATCACCTTTTACTGACGTAACAGAAAAATATCTAATAGCTTGAGGCGATTTCACAACAGTAGTATTGCGAATCAATAGATTAAAACCGTTTTTGACGAACATTTTTTAGATTTATGCGTAGTTATTTAACAAGACTACAACAAAAGAAAGAAGAGAAGATGAAGTTCTCTCAGATCTGTTCTGACAGTCAGTGTCAAGCACAGATTATGTTCATAGTACCTACTGTGTCAAGTCATCAAAGTCAATAAATTGTCAATGACCATTGACCAAAATGTTAAAGTCCCGGTAGTGATGCAACTTATTAGTAACAGAATAGTATTTGAATTATCACAACAAAAATATATTCTTTGTTTTGTTTGAAACTTAAAAACAAAATATTTTAAGTTATACAGTTTTTTATGTAATATTTTAAACCAGCTAACGCTAACACTCTCGGGCCGCAAAGACTAAGACTACAAAGTCTTCATAAAGTGCGTGTGCCATTCATTGACGGACGGTCTAGAGAGACTCTAGCTATGGTGATACAGTCCTTCTCTCCCATGTCATGACAGACACAGATGTGTCAAAGCAGGGAAACCTGCTCAGGTGGAATCTAATAGTCGAGTCCAGCCTGGTGGGCAGGTGGAGCAGCACTTGCTCTACCTGTTCTTAAGTGACGAATTTCGGGGCTGACTATGAAGCTAATAAGAGAACAAAATTAGCAATTGGCTTGCAAAGTATGTATGAAAAAATCATGATGGCAAACTTATGATTTTTACCAGTTTAAAAAAAATAGCTATCAACCGTTCAGTCCCGAATTACTAGTCACTTAAAAAATATTTTACGAAAAATATTTATTGCAATTAGGTAAGTATATCGAATGTCCTATTTATATCTTATAATGAACCTCAAATCTAAAAACTCAACAGACATGATAAGGATTATGAGCGAGCGGCTAATTGGAGCGCACCATGTTCTAACCTGTCCTGCATTATAGCCGACTTAAAAAAAAGGAGTTTCTAGGTTCAATTGTGGTATTTTTTATGTATGTACGTACACTGATTATTTTTCTGATGATCGAATCCTGGAGAAACAGGCACACCTTGGGCCATTTGGGATTTTTTTATGGTAACTCATGCATTTGCTTTCGGATGAACCGATGATGACCACATGGCAGTCATCACCACTATAATACTTATTATTGAGTAGTTTCTACTCAATAATAAGTATTACACGGGTTGCAATTCGATACCTACGGTCGTCACAATGCAATTGATAATAGTAGAGCTGATGATTGAGTACCAGGAGAACTCCTCTACAAATGACATCCCTGCGTCGGGAAAGGCAACATTTCGTAAAAGGTGGTGAGCAGTTGATTATTAGGCTATTAAAAAAAATGTTTCATGAAATAAATTTATTTCAATTACTAAATAATTTTCAATCATCAACTTAAGCAAAAAGTTTAAAGATGCTAACATCGAAACTGCGGACTTTCATACAATCTTCCATCCTCTTTTTTACCCCCTTGGATGATCCTGTATAAAGATACAGTGGCATATTAGGGTGTAAAATTTTGCATACCTATAAATGCAAAATTTTCAAGGGCCTGAGGTTCAGTAATTTCTCCAGTGATAATATATCAACAGTCAGTTTACCATTTTATATATATGTACACAGATTCGTAATTCCTCTAATATATTCGCTACAATACAACCTTGCAATTTTTACTCGATAGGTGTCTATTGCGAAAACAGTCAGGTGGGAATAGGAGCATGGTCTTTTCCCGGCGCAGGGACGTTAATTGTTGAGATGGTCTCGGTATACCATCTCAGCTCCACATCAACATCATGCATCAACATTGAGTGACGAAAATAAATTATTAGCAGCCATATTAAAGCAATCGAATCGCAACGGCTTTCTGTGGTCTTTATAATCAGTTCCACTTCACCAAATGCACTTTCCGAATGCAATTGCAAGAATGTCTATAAAAAATCAAACTGCTATGGGTGAGCCTATAACAATGGAAGATTTAGAGAATTTTGATAATATGGACTACTTGGTTTAGTCATGACGGAGTTCTGTCTGAGATAACAAACTTTAAAAGAAATAAAATAGAGTATATTCTAAAATAATTTCAATAGAAAGGAGAATCTCCTCTTTTTTTGCAGTCAGTTAAAAACTTATAAATATCACAAGTTAGTCATGATTTTTTTTTACATACTTTGCCGGCCCATTTAAGCCCATTCACAGATTAAGTAGTACTACCCCATTGATTTTGACGTTGCCCTTTCGCTGGGGTAATTCGTGCACTAAAATTAACAACATGGTAGGTACCCGTTTTTTCTTTTTTGGACCATCTCTTTGCTATATTTTCGGGTAGATTTTTCTAAATTACTTTCATAAATCTTTCACACAAACTTTGGTCTGATAATTATGAACCCACTAAAAACAAGCAGCCATATTGGTCAAGCCGTTCTATACTGATAATACAGCAGTTATAGTCACCGGCAAATAAGATGGCAAGATTTTGGCGTAGTGGGGGTAAGTTCGCGCATCGTACACTTAGTGGCACAAAAAAGTGGTAACTTTTATTGATCGTCATTATTCTATTGTTATTGCCATCATTTATATTTAATCATGTCTGTATAGAACAAAGTTAAAGAAGGGAGAGGAATTCAAGTTTATTAGGAGTTATAAATAACGTGCATTTAAATTTCAAAAAAGTTTATATAAAAAAAAAAAAAATTAACTAGTCGTCGTCACTATACGTTAATAAAACTACCCTTGGCATCATATTGAAAGTCGCAATCGCAGAACACTATGGTTGTGTTCTGCAAGTGTTTGGTCAATGTTTTAAATTGTTCTTTTTCCAATTTTATTAATTTGTATAACTCTGGTTTGAGCATACTTTCCTCGTATGCTATGCCTTTTCAGGAACTCTATCCTAAATTTAAAAACAATAACAACACTTAAGTTTAACACAACAAAAACAAAGGGTTCAATTTTCGTGCACTGAAATGTAATCGGGAGCGAACGGGACGAAGGCGCGGTGCAGGAGGCAAGGGTCGACTGATGCACCAATCGCGCGCTCGGATCGACGCTACCTCATACCCCGCGTCCCGCTTGACCACCAAAGAGACCTAAAAAACGACTTGTGCGCATCTAACGACTTTTGCCATCTTATTTGCCGGTGATTATAATTTTCATTTATTTAGGTGAATTTGATTTCGTATAATTTGTGTGACACATCAATATAATATCAGTACATCTGTATTACTATGTGCTCTGTGCTGTGCAAACTGGTAGACTTGTATCACTCATTCATAGCACACTGCCTGTGACTGCACAGTGGTTACTTAGTACCACCTTAGTACTGTGCTAAGTACTACTTGAAAGAGTTTTATCATAATTACTACTTAGCTTAGTCTGTGGTGATGGATGGTGGTAAAGCGCAGGTGAGGAACTTACTAGTTACTACATTACTACATACATAATGCTACTTAATCTGTGGGCAATGAAAACTTATTGGCGACACATCGTTTTCTCGTAGACAGATTACATTAAAGTTGACTGGTTTTTTCGCAATTTTGGTTTATAAGAAAACTACAACATGTATTCTAGCGACGATTATAATGAGCCATCTGTTAGTACAAATCCAAATATTCAGGCCGTAATCATGAATTTACTTCATAACCTCTTACATGTATAAACGTAAGCAGTTATCTTCTAATATTTAAATTACATGTTATTTCTGTATTTTTAGGCTGGATATGAATCCTATGGTGATTATGAACCCCACACAGGTGATCCCCAGTATGACCTGGAACATGATAGGTCTTCATTTTACAAAATGCCTGACATGGTAAGTTACAATCTGTTTTCATGATTCATCATGGTGCTGTGTATATTTATTAATTAATTTAGAAATGGTGATAAATAGAAACAGATCAAAGGTCCCTTATTTTGAAATTGGCGCAAGGTATGTATGGAAATCAGTGTAAGTATCCATTAAACTGGCTACTTAAACGCTTTTAGAAGTGTGTTGATATTAATTTTTTACCTATAAATATTATTGTGTTACTTCATTCATGTGAAAATAAAAATTTCTATTGCAGGTCAAGAAATTCCTTGTTTACTTCCGTAACATGATCAACGAGGGAGTATCATACGAGATCCTGAACCTCTATGAGAATACCTTCCCAAAACTTACTGAACAGTATTTTGAGAATACTCCATGGCCTGATGAGAATGAGGTGGCTCCTGTTGTGGACAGTGATCATGTACGTACACTAATCTTCATAACACAGTCAACCCAACCAAATGGTCCATTTGGTTCAAGTCTTGATATCTAAGTATTTTTATAGCTTAAAAACGCTGTGCTACATTGCATCTTTTAAGTTAGAAGTGGACAGTGATACAATGATGATGATTTGTAAAAACAATGCACTGAACTTTCTTATATGTTTCAGGTATTCATGATTCTTTACAAAGAGTTATATTACCGCGACATATACGCGCGTGTGCCCGGAGGCCCAAAACCTGACCAAAGGTTCCACTCATTTTACAACTACTGTGACCTTTTCAACTATATTCTGTCTGCGGAGACACCTGTACCCCTGGAGTTACCTGACCAGTGGCTGTGGGAACTCATAGATGAGTTTGTGTATCAATTCCAGTCATTTGCTCAATACAGGTACGTTGAAACAACATTTTATATTTGACAATCTCTTTGTTTCAATAGTTAACATTACATTATTTTAGGTATCAATCATCAATATTATTGTTTATAATATAATTAATATCATGCCAGAATTCCTTTGAATACTGGCACAATGGCTTGAAGTGTATCTGTAGTCCATCCACAATGTCATAGAACCGCTTATTTAAAAAAAAAAACTTTCTTTAAATATCCTAGTCTTTTTTATTGTAGAGACCATAATTTTAATTTGGCATGGAAATATCACTATGTCATACAACTTACTTTTCAAATTTAGATTTACTTCATCTTAGTGTTCTTATTAAATTGTTTATAAAAGAATTCATGATATTGCTATTTTCCTGTTGATTTATTTTAAAAAGTTAGAAATACATATAATCTTAAACATTTCCTATACAACTTCATTCACAGATGTACAGGAAAAGAAGGGTTTACTTTTGTATCCAAAGTGCTTACTTATTAATATTAGGACTATAGTAATATTAGCCTTACATATTGATTTGTTTCAAAGTTCAACTATTGTTAAAAAAATATTGTAACAGCTAACTTTTTTGTAAACACATGATTGTGAATGATTATGTTATGTGTATTTCAGATCTCGTACATCAAAATTGAGCCCAGCTGAGATTGATGCCCTCAATACTGAAACCAAGGCATGGAATGTACTCTGTATTCTCAATGTGTTGCACTCACTTGTTGACAAGTCCAATATCAAGAGGCAACTTGAAGTAAGTAATGTAAGCTGTAAACATTTAGTATTTTCAATCATTATTATTATTTTGTCATCATCATCCCACTAACATCATTCACTAATGTTTATAGTTCTCTTTTTGCTTATGCCAATCTCATTGCTTTGGGCCATACATGATTCAAGTTCAGTCAAAAATATCAACTCAAATTGATGCCGAATGACTGACAATCCTGCTTCTATTCATTTTATGAAACACATACCATCAATGCGATTTCTTGAAATATAACAGGGTGCTACCGAGAATACTACTGATTAGTTGTACCCTGCTATTCAATATTTGCAAATGGCGTTGACGCCTCCATTCATACTCATATTATAAATGCGAAAGTAACTGTCTGTCTGTTACCTTTTCACGCCTTAACAGTAAAGTTTTGGATGAAATTTAGCACATAGACGAAGGAGTTGGGTTAGGGTACTTTATGTTCCGGTAGTTTGCTCCCATGGGAGAATTTCCTAACCTGACTTAGGCGAAACCAGGGGCAAAAGTTAGTACTTAGTATTTGTTTATTTTACAGGATGCTTATGAATTTTAATCTGTCGACTTCTCCATGTTTGTTTTTCATTTCCAGGTGTATGCTGCTGGCGGCGACCCAGATTCTGTCGCGGGAGAGTTTGGTCGACACTCACTCTACAAAATGTTAGGCTACTTCTCTCTAGTAGGTCTCCTCCGTCTTCACTCTCTGCTTGGAGATTATTATCAGGCCATCAAGGTAAGGGTTTCGTAGTTGTCAAAATGATTAAAAAAAAAGAACTTGAACATACAAACAAATGCTATAACGATCTTTCGAAGCGTAAATTATGTAGTACAATGAATGAAAAGTTACGTAGTATAAACACTGTTCAAAAAATATTTTAGGAAAGTGTAAACAAGTGGGTCAGACTGAACAATCACGATTATAAACATACCTTACACTCACGTGAGATTTATTTAAACTCATGGCTGGATTTGTAGATTCCAGTTTCTAGTGCCATTTACAAATCCAGTGCTTTGTTTTGATTATTTGAGTACTTAAATCAGAATTCTAATTTCCAATCATAATAAAAAAAATCATTGACATATGAGGTTTTCTAGATCTAAAACTGATTTCCACAAATATAATATTAATTATAATAATTATTTCAGGTCCTGGAGAACATCGAACTCCACAAGAAGTCCCAGTACTCTCACGTGCCCGCATGTCAAATCTCCACCTCTTACTACGTGGGCTTCGCATACATGATGATGCGTCGTTACGCGGACGCTATTCGCACACTGTCCTCTGCCCTGCTGTACATGCAGCGCACAAAGCAGCTGTTCTCGTCGCGTTCGTACCAGAATGATCAGATCAATAAGCAAACGGAGCAGATGTACCATCTGTTGGCTATCTGCCTGGTCCTCCATCCACAGTGTGTTGATGAATCTATCCAACAGGTAAGAATTAATGCTTCAATGTTGAATGCTGTTTTGCTCCTTGTGGATATAACTTCCCTTCGATGCTAGTACAATTGGTTATTTGAAACCAGCCAAAAAGATGATCTAACAAGGATGTTACCTGTAGGTGCTCCGCGAGAAGAACTATCATGAGAAGATGTTCAAAATGCAGTACGGTGACTTGGGAGAGTTTGAGAGCTGCTTCACTTTCGCCTGCCCTAAATTCCTGTCGCCCTGCCCACCGCCTATTGAGCCGGGCTCCAACTACGGACGTGACGCTGTCAAACACCAAACTCAGGTGTTCATGGATGAGGTCAGTTATTGCGAATTTGCGAGTAATTATGTCATTTAGTTATAAACAACCAAAGGCTTTTATTTTTATGCCTTTGGTTGACTGATGATCTCTATTCAGTAATGCTTTTCCTAGGGAATGTATTCAATCAATCAACTCTGCATATTGCAGTCTAGTTATAGCCCTCTCCCGCAAATTATTGCATTGATAAAACTTAATAGGTGCATAATTTTACTATTTACAGGTGCGTCAGCAAAAGATGCTGCCAACGATTCGCTCATATTTGAAACTGTACACGACCCTGCCCCTATCTAAGCTGGCCGCTTTCATGTCGGCGGCGCGCGGAGGTGACAGAGATGCGGCGCGGGAGCATGCCGCCCTCGCCATCCATCTGCTGTGCTTCAAGCATAAGATGAAGAATGTCGTCTGGAGTAAGGGACCTAGTGGTCTTGATGGGAAGTTCCAAAGTGGTTCTGAGGTGAGAATGAGTTTATCTTGTCTGTGTAACTGATTATCTGCAAATATAGAGTAAGGTGCTCTTAGGCCATTTTGAGCGATGAACTTAGCTGGGTGGCACCTTTCAGCTGCTTCAAAATCAAAATCAAAATTCATTTATTCAAATTAGGCTGAGAATCAGCACTTTTTGAACGTCAAAGACGTTTACATAAGACAGTCCCCCAAAACGCCCACCCTTCACCACTTCCTAGTGTTTTTGCTGGGAAGAAGAAGTGGAGGAACAAACTCCCCAGCAACACGTCTGTCTGATAGGTTTGAAGAACCTGAAGCTATACAACACATTATGTCAAAAATAATAATTATGTCAATCATCTTTATACGTCATTCAATTAAATAATTTGCTACATGTTAACTAGCACACACCAATATGCCAAAATAAATAAATAAAAAGTTATATATACCAAAATCGACAATTAACTCAAGCAAAGCCTGCTAAACTGAATACATAAAAAGCCTCCAAGGCAGTCCAAGGGCGTGCCCGCTGACATGTGCAATGCTGAATTATATCAATACAACTCATTCATACAATGTAATGAGAGGATCATGTCAATAACATAAAAATAAGGATAGTAGAAGAAACATACACAAAAATAAAGAACTATTAAACAGTAAAAGAACATAGTAACATTGTCCTGCGTTCAACAAAGCGACCAACTATTCTTGTCTTCTAAATAGTCGTTGATCGAATAATATGCTTTAGAACAAAGGTTTGATTTAACTTTAGCTTTAAACGCGTTAAAAGGTAAATCCAGCAAAGAATGAGGTAGCATGTTATAAAAGCGGATACCGAGCCCCACAAATGAGCTCTGGACCTTATGAAGCCGGTGGAAAGGAGCGTACAGTTTGTGCTTATTTCTGGTATTAAAATTGTGGATGTCACTGTTTTTAGTGTACATATGTATATTTTGCCTAATGTATATTATGTTGGCAAAAATAAATTGAGAAGCCACTGTGAGAATACCAATCTCTTAAATAGATCTCTTAAGGAGACTCTGGGCCCTAATTGGTATATTGCACGAACAGCTCGTTTTTGTAGCACAAATATATTTTGAATTTCTGCAGCTTTGCCCCATAACAGCATACCGTAAGACATTACGCTGTGAAAATAACTAAAATAGACTAACCGAGCTGTGTCCACGTCAGTGTATTGTCTCACTTTCCTGACAGCGTAGGCGGCAGAGCTGAGTCTCCCTGCTAGGGTTGATATATGAGGGCCCCACTGCAGTTTGGCATCCACTGTTATGCCCAAAAAGACTGCAGAGTCCACCGTATCAAGCACCTCACCACCAATGCTTATATTCGGTCCAAGATTTCTAACATTAGGTAAGGCGAACTGCTACCTTTCACATTGCTTGCAGCAGTTGGAATGGCGAGCGATTAAAGAAGCTTCTGCATAGCAGCAGACTGCTCGATTAAAGGATTTTTATCTATAATCTGAGGGTAGTTAATACTATGCTCAAGGCAGTTTCAAAACTGCCAGACATTCTAGAACATGAGTCTTTGTGTCTTATACTTGAGGTTTATGTCTATAAGAGTGTAAAACTTATTCAATGTTATTAAGTATTCAGAAAACAGATTTTAATTCCTTTTATTGTTTCCAGCTGGACTTCTACATCGATAATGACATGATCCACATTGCTGACACGAAGGTGGCTCACCGCTTCGGCGACTTCTTCATTCGCAAACTCCTCAAGTTCGAAGAGCTCAACCGAAAACTCCACCATATTAAAATCTAAAATGGTCCAAATAAATCGAATTTTGTAACTATATAAATAAAGTTACCGATTTTTCTATTATGTGTTTAATTTACTATTCTTGGAGTATATGGTACATATTTTTTATTTCTTTTGAAAAACTGCTTTGGCTGTTTAATTTGGACTTTATCTCGCTGAACTGTCTCTGGATAATTTTCTCTGTACTGCTGCCAAGGATGTTCTGGTTTCAATACTTCTTCTATATTTATCTGTTTTAACCAGGTGGTATAGTATTTGCCAAATATTTCGTAAGCCTTCTTGAAAACTTCAGAAGCTTCGCCCTGATAAAAGATACAGATAGTTTAAGTTTTAACTTTAGTAAGCTACACATAGTAATTGTGAAATATATCAACATACCTTTTTAATATTGTCACACTTGTCATTGAACCCTTCCAGATGTTTCAGAAAGATGGCATTCACTTTTAAATTTTCATTTTTGACCACATTCATAATGTATAAGACATAGCCAAACTCGCTATTTGCTGTTCCCTGCCTCAACAAAGTTCCTAGAATTTCTATGTTGACTCTGCAGAAAAGGTAACAGGTTAAAAAACTAAACTAATACACAGGTTTGAACATAGGTAGATAGGCTACATAGGTTTGAACCTTAATAATTATAAGATGCACTACATAAATAAAACAAGAAAATTAATTTAATTCTTACTTCAGTTGTTTCTCTTCCATATCCTTAAGAAGTTTTTCTGCACTTTCTTTGGTTTTGCATGCCATTGCAAGGACCCCATATGTCATTATATTAGCTCTTATTTTCAGTTTTTTGGAGAATGGAAATCTTTTCTTACGAAATTCACTTTCTGTCTGTATCATATTTTGTACAGCCTACAACAAAATATAAAAATGACAAAAATGGAAATGGCAAAGTGTACAGTTTGCATAATGTAAGTGAGCCATTTAGAACTAGCGCAAATAAGAGCGGCTGTTAATGTTAAAACTAAAACAGTAGAGCACCATGCCATGCGTATTGGAAATGGCTGGCTTCAGAGGGGCAAACTTATGTGGCCCAAACTTTATAGATACATTTAACACTTACAACAGCAGCATCATAATCTGATCTTAAGCACCTCTTCTTTATGAGCATATTGTAAAAATCTATATCGGCCCTGATTGCCAAAGATTTCATTTGCTTTAATAAATTATCCTCAGCTTCTGTAGTGTTATCTAGAAGTGGCAGCATTTGTGTAAAAGTTTTAATATCTGGTTTTACTGAATATGCCTGCATTTCCTTTAGGAAGTCATCTTGCCCTCCCACTACTGCAAACTTGTCTTGTAATGTGTGAACTTCTTGCAAGGCTGTAACTTGCTCCATATTCAACACTCGAGATAGTAAGTTTGGTACAGTCTTTTCATTGATGACCACTGTATCCAATTTGTTAACAAATTCTATTGCAATATTATCTTTCTTGTCGGGTATGCTTAACTCACTAGAATGTGGATCTGTATGCTGATAATTATTATCTCTTTCATGAAGAGATTTTGTGGGTTCAATTAATACTTGTCCATGTGGCTCAATTTTCAAACATGTTCTTGATTCGGTCAACTTCAGTTGTTGTTTATTTTTACTTTGTAACTGTATCTGAGCATGTATAGTTTCAATAAGTTCTTCAATATCTTGCTTTTTGCCCAAATTACAATCTTTGACACATTTTAGCATTAAATTGAAAGTGAAGATATTGGGCTTTTCCTTCATCTTTAACATTTTTCTCCAAACTATGAGAGCATGGCGCAATCCATTCTGTTTATCAGTAATACAAGCATGTAGCAAGTGGTTCAGAGTATGAACTCTTACTTGAATCTTCTTAGCCAACATTTCATCAACAATTTTAAAAGCTGTTGGTAAGTCACCACATCTGCCAAATGCTTTGATCATTGCATTATAATTTGTTATGTTAGGTTCAAATCCCTTTTCAATCATTAATTCCTTGAGATGCTGGGCACGCTTCAACCCATCTACTGGCCAGGGACTATTGGCACAAGCATGAAACAGGCAAGTGTAGGTGTCGCCAGTAGGAAGCAGAGATCGTCTCTTCATGTCATTAAATAATTTGAAAGCTTTTTTGGTGTACCCAACATTAGCACAAGCACCTATTAGTATGTTGTAAATATAGTTTTCTGGCTTCACTCTGTCTTCCTTTAACATTCTTACTTCTAGCACGTCAATAGCTTCTTTCAGTCTCTTGTAATTAATTAACTGTTTTATAATATCGGCGTATTGTTTAGTGGTAAGTTTCTGTGAACGTAATGGTTTATTTTGTATAAATTCCTGCTCTTGTATATCTCCTTCATCTTCAAGTTCGTCCGGCTGAGTGTTAACTGATCTAGATAAAGTTCCAAACGTATCTGGATCTTCTCTATAAACCAAATTATCTTCTGTTTTGTATTCCTTTGGCTTACGGAATTTAATTTCTTCTGGCAACGCAACAGATGTTGTGATAAAATTGAGTCGAATCACATTTGTGGTTCTGATTATCCTTAACAATTTTGTGCACCGAAAGGCCATATTGGTTTATATTTTTATTTATAAGTCACCGGTTTTTGTATTACCAATCCAACATAACCTCAAAAAAAAATAAAAAATGTCACTGACATCTTCACAAACCATTGTGATCACAGACTAAGTAGTACAGTACAGTGCGCGTCACAGAGTGCATTATATTATACTCTATATATGTATACATTATATTATACTACACTGGTGCGCGTATCAGCGCCTGACTGGTGGAGTGCTCTTGACACTTAACATGAACATCAAGACGACGGAAACCATAAAATTAGTTCCAATTTAATCGGCGGGCAGACTATCTTCCATGCACTCTAGTCAGTCAATTGAGCTCACAGCAGACCCTCTTCGAGGGTGTTAAATTTCTGTGGACATACCACAGTTGGATATGACTGTGATGTCAAAGACTAAGTATAAAAAACTGATGTCTTGTGCACGTAATGCTGTAGAGTCTAACTTATATCAACATATTGCTTTTCGATTCATCAAGAGTGTTTAGGCTTCATAGCGAACCGAGAAAACATCAATTAATCATAACTTACTATCACAAGTTGCGTGTCCACTCAACCTTGTCACCCGGCCTTTCGGCTGTCACTGTCAAGTCAATAAATAGTGTCAAACTTTTTAAAATAACCTAAATCACGCGTGTCGTGTTGTTGTTAATATAATTGTTTAAATACTAATTCTGAGTCCGACCGTGTAGTCATGTCTACCAATGAAGCAGAAGACCAGATGGAGGCCAGTTCCTCTGATAGTGAAGATGAAGTTATGGAAGGTGAAGACGAAAATGATGACCGCCCTAAAACTTACCTTCCTGGGCAGCCTTTGAAAGAGGACGAGCATTTAGTTTGCGACCAGTCTGCCTATGTGATGCTGCATCAAGCCCAGACTGGCGCCCCTTGTCTAAGCTTCGATGTTGTTCCTGATAATCTTGGCAACAACCGAAATGAGTATCCGATGACGGCTTATTTAGTTGCCGGTACTCAAGCTTCAAGCGCACATCTAAATAAGTAAGTTGCTAGTCCTTTAGACGACCCAATGACCCGCATTTGTCATTACAATGGTCTGGGTGAACATCATCCTATATTGCGAGTAAGATAAATGAATTAGAATTAGCTTTTGCATTCTAATAATCTGTTCCATTCAAACATTAATAAAACACTTTTTTGGTTTTAGTCTTTTGGTAATCAAAATGTCCAACCTTTACCAAACTTCAAAAGCAGAGGATGCTGAAGAATCTGATGAAGATGAGGATGATAATGATGAGGAAGAGGATGAGGAGAAGAAGCCGCAAATGACATTCTCCTTCATCAAGCACCAGGGCTGTGTCAATAGAATAAGGGTAAGATTAAGTAAGCTTGTAAAAATATATGAATTTAATTTACATGGAAATTTAAAATTATTATTATTAATTATTATTTAGTAAAATTATTATAACTTGAAAATATCTGCAAAATAAAAACAGGAGTTATTCACAAGTGAAGATCAAAAATAACTGTCTATCTATACTTCAAAGAACCGATGTGGTTCTTTTGACTTTTTGGATATTAATACTTTTTACAGAACCTGAGAATTACTGTTAAGGCTTGGCCAAAAATTATTGATAAATCATTTATTTTAGGAATACATACCACAAAATATTTATTTGTTTGTTATCGGCCCGTCAAGACACTTTTTCTCAGGAACATGTGGAGCTATCAAGTTGATAATAAATAATATCGAAGATATAGGTCTTTGCTCGCTCAGCACAATAAAAAACCCAAAGGACTATTTATGCAACACATTTTGATGTTCTGAAGTATATCAAAATCTATAGAGTTACTTATAATAATGCCTGCCTACCTAGAATAATGAAACTAGGAGCAAAGGAAAACGTCAGAAAACAATTAATTTGTAGTATTATTTCATTTTTTTTTCCTGTTAGTACTTTTGAAAAAAAACCCTTTTACAAATAAACAGTTACCGAGTGTGAAGTGTTCATTCTCCCGTTCATCATTGACACTGCAATCTGAAAATTAAACAAATTGTACTTCACAGGCAACAAGTTTCAAAAATTCAGTTCTAGCTGCAAGTTGGTCTGAATTAGGCAGAGTAGATATTTGGAATATAACACAGCAACTACAAGCAGTAGATGACCCTGCTTTGCTAGAACGCTACAACCTGGATACTGTGAAAACTCCTGTCAAACCACTTTATTCTTTCAATGGACATCAGCAAGAAGGCTTTGGAATTGATTGGTGTCCCACAGAACATGGTGTAAGTGAATAATGCCTTCATACTCGTAATTTTGTATATATTTTAGATTAATGTACAACCAAGCCTCTAATCATAGCTAAAGGTTGCATCACTTAAAAAAAGATAACTGGCTGTGTTTATTAGCTTATGCCAGGAATGGCTTTATATATTGCTCAAAAGTTATAGAACTACTGTGGAATGTATCCCTTAGAAACATGCATTATTCACCAGTTAAATTTCAAAATTCAAATCTGCAGGGGTTTGAAACTTACCAGAGACAGATTTCTGTTTTTTTTCAAAGTTCATGAACACATTGCCAATTCAATTTTCTATATATAATCACTTATTATTTTATGTTAAAGTTAGCTTCCTATTTTTAAAGGTTCTTGCAACAGGTGACTGCAGAAGAGATATTCACATTTGGAAGCCAAACCAGGCGGGGACATGGGAAGTAGACCAGCGCCCTCTGGTGGGGCATACTAGTTCTGTTGAAGACATACAGTGGTCACCTAATGAAAGGCAAGTTTTCTCACTCATAGGGCACTTATTGCCTCTTGATATTTCTCTGGACCTTTGAGAGGCTGGACAGATGGGCCAAAGTCAACTCGTAGAGGCCTATTTGACTTTTTTTATTAGATACAATACCAACCAACGTTTATTCCTGTATGCACTATGCAAGTGCACTCAAGGATAATTCTCAGTAGAGGTGATTACGGGTTTGGTGGTATTGGATTATTGGACCCCCAAAAATGGTCACTAAGACAGTGATGTAGCAACAAGATGGAAACATATCCAGAGGTGCTTGTTGAATGGAGAGATATCAGGACAGCCCCGGAAGTGCGGTCAAGATCCTTACCAGCATATACTTCTACTACAATTAACATAATATAAAGTTTCTTAGTACATTTTATTAATTAAATTTTTAAATTGCAGGAATGTTTTAGCATCATGTTCTATAGATAAATCAATAAGAATATGGGACACAAGAGCAGCTCCTCAGAAAGCTTGCATGCTGGCAGTAGAGGGTGCACATCAAAGTGACGTAAATGTTATATCATGGAATAGGCAAGAACCCTTTATTGCTAGTGGTAAGTTTTTGAAGTATATTTCATACATTTTCAAAGTAACTTTTCACTTTTTTCATTCGATATTCGAATTAAACTCGTCTAAGGCATTTGACAAACTTCTTTACTAGGCTGATCAGTAAAAACACCTTACTTTGAGTTAAGGTAAACTGCACGGAATCTTTTTACTGAGAAACTAAATAATAGGATTCTAAGTCTACCTTAACGTTAATAGATTGTGGAAATCGGTGCTAAGAAGGGGAGTTTGACAAGGCAGTATTCTTAAGCCATTTTAGTTTCAATGTGGGAATACTAATACGTTTTAGTGATAATTGTTGTATTTTGAATTTCAGGTGGGGATGATGGGTTTGTTCACATTTGGGATTTAAGACAATTGACAGACAAGACACCTGTGGGAACTTTCAAACATCACACTGCGCCGGTTACTTCGATAGAGTGGCACTGGACTGAGCCAAGTGTGTTGGCATCTGCTGGCGAAGACCACCAAGTAGCGCTTTGGGACTTAGCTGTCGAGCGAGACGATGACGATGTTGTTGATGAAGAATTAAACGTATGTATACATACATCAAATAAATTAATATGTAGAAGACAAAATACGTCACTAATCCAGACTATTATCTTTTCTCAGAACCTTCCACCCCAGTTGCTGTTTATCCATCAAGGGCAGAGTGATATAAAGGAATTACATTGGCACAAACAAATGCCAGGAGTCATGGTGACAACTGCACACACAGGATTTAATATATTCAAATCTATTAGTGTTTGAAATAAAACAATAAAATTAAACATGATTTTTATTTAATATCTTGCATAACAAGCAGTAGTTACATGATTTAAATTCTTGATACATTAACAAAATCAGGTATCAAATCCTCTGTGTGGAGCATAGCTATATTCACTAAATGTCTAATTGTTGGTCTGCCATGTGGGCAATTCTGTAAAGAAAAACAATCACGTTAAAAAAAGTGTAATTTTGAATGATCAGTGGCAACAAACAGTACCTACTAATGATTTCAGTATAATCAATCTTACCCATGGTTTGTCTATTTCAGCCATATGATCAACAAGCTTCCTCATATCGGCTTTGCTCAGAGCTGTGCCGATCATCACTGATTTCCGACAAGCTCTAGATGCGAACATAGCTCTTACTCTACTTGGTCTACAATACTCAGAAGGGGATTCCTGGAATTACAAATTATTTTAATTAAATATTTCTATCTAGTCATATTTTGCCTTTGCTATTTGAGTCGCTCTTAGCAGTCAGGTTTGAAGCACAAATACTTACATAATTAAATACAAATACATACCCTCAACATAAACAAAAGCTCTTCTATATCTTCCTTTCCAAAGATCCAATTTTTTGACATAGGTAATGTTAGTAATTTAACTCTCTTTGTAGGTAATGCCTCTTCATCAATTTCAAACGTAAACCCATTCTTCTTAAAAACACCTAAATTATCCATCAGTATTTGTTCATTTACTCCTGTTAGTTCAAGTGATTGTGGACTGAAATTTATTAGATGTATTATAACAGATTATTTGAACTTGAAATAAAATATTACTACAGCAGTCTAACATAACTTACATGACTAGTTTTTGACTAGTTAGCTCAGTAGTCAACTGTAATGTCTCAAAATTGTAAATCTCATCTGAAGCATGTTGATCTATTATAAAAAGATCATCTTCCAATTTGGTTATTATAAAACCTAAATTAAACTGTCCAATGACTTCCATCTTTTTAAATGAGTCTTTAGATATTTCTTTATCAAGTTCCTCTTCACATTTCTTGTTAAATACAGGGTTAATTTCGCTTTTAAATTTTACCCTTGACAGAGCAGATTTTTTTTTATCATTGACATAAATACTTGCCAATGCTTTAACATGTTCCAGTGAGGTCTTTAAAGTTACAGTGTTCCTATTATTATTCCCCAAATTCTCCTTATCTGTTAAAATTTTCTGCTTTTTAGATGTTTTCTCTTTAAGTTCACTTGTGTTTGCTTTTGTCTTTATGGCTGTAGTTTTACAGTATATTGTATTTGACTGCTCTAATAGGACTTCAGAAATGTCTCTTATTTGCGTATTAGGTACATTTTCAGCAAAGTCTAAATACATAATATTGCGTTTATCATCTTCTGGAGATGAACTTTTAGACAAATCATTTATGGTTTCAGTACCAGAGTCTAATTGATGATTTTCAGGTTCATCTACTTTACTACCTTCTACTACTTCTTCAAAATCAGATTTAAGAATATCAAGTGTCCTATTGTTAATATCTTTAATTTCTTCTTTTACCACTTCAGGTCTCTTCATTTTTGAAGAGATAAAATCTAACATTGTAGTTGATTTTCGTTTAAGTTCAATATTTTTAGTTTCTTCATCAACAGTAGATAAACTATCAGAAACTTGCTTTGTTTTATTTTGAAATTGTTGCAAACACGAATTAAAAACTCTTGGCTGTTCCAAATCTGGTTTAACATCATTTGCTTCTTTAATGTAGAAATTAGGAGTTGATTCCAACTTCAATGTCCTAGGTATATTTTCGAATAGTCTTAGTAAAGAGCTTTTCAGTATGTCCAATATTATTTTTTCTTTTGTAAGAAATATTTTTCGTTTATCTGGAGTGACATTTACATCAACTGCTGTTCTGTCCAGATCAACATTTAGGAACACAAAAGGGTATTGATGTGAATTGTACTGTCTGTATATTTCATTGATGATTTTCATTATTTTGGTTGGTTCACAAGGTCTAGAGTTTATATAGTAAAACTGTCTATCAGTACTAGAACGTCCACTGCCATGTGCACAAGAGGATATAAAACCAGTAAACTTAATTGGTTTTGCAACATTTTTATGGCCTTGAGATTTTTGTGAGATACTAATATCACTGTCAGTAACATTCGTATTTACTGCGTCATTAGAATCTTCAGATAAATCTATTTCAACATCTTCTATATCTACACTCTCATTTGTTTCCTTCACTTCTCCTGACAAACCTTTAAAAATATTATCTTTTATGTTTGTGACATATTCTGGCTTTATTTCGAGTAATGTTTTTAGTTGCTTTACACCAAAAACACTTGCAATATTGTCTTTATAGGAAGATGTACCCTGTGTCGCTACTACGACAGACTTTGAGTTGGAGTTTGTTTGGTTGCTACAGGTTATTCTGGAAAGGTTTGAGTAATTATAGTATGCAATACTGCACTTGTAAATCGTTAGTTACGTAATTTATAATATTGTTAATTTGAACTTACTTAACTCCAACTGAAATCAAACAGTATGCATACAACAGCTGAGTCATTTTGTTGAATTCCCTCTTAGAATTTTTATGAAACTCTTTCTGTCTCACAGGCAATGATGAAAAGAGGTTTGTTAAACTGACAGTTGTACCAACTTGTCTTGAACATGGTGTCTGTTTTGTTATATTCCCTTTATGATCATATTCAAGTTTTGTAGCTGCAATATTTAATTAGACCACTATGAAAAAGTGAAAACATTCAAGCAGGGTCACTAACATTTGAAATCTAAGTCCTTGAATGACTGATGATAAGGATGCACTACAGAAGAAGACATGCTGCACCATCCCTATATAATAAAGTATGATGAATCAAGCAGAACCTCACACAAAATAGTTCTCAAGTAATGTCTAATCAAATTAACAATTTGAATTAATATCTTACCATATTCATAATCCTTGTGTCTTGTAGTAACTGTTAGATTAGCTAAAGAACATAAAGAACTAAGTGCTTCCCCTCTGAATCCAAAACTTGACACTCCAAGTAGATCTGAGTAATCGGTTAGTTTTGAAGTGTGATACTTTAAAGCTGTAAAAAGAAATATGATGCAAATAACACAAACACAGCAAACTTACAGCAAGTGATAATTCTTTCCTTCATTAGTGGATGTTGAAACAGTGTTAAAGCAAGGTAAGTATTACAGGCTATATAAGAATTTAACATCATCATGTAAAATAGTGACCATGCATAAAATAGACTCAATATGTACATCTATCTTACTATTTGTTAGTAAGTTAAATAACAATAATAAAATGTCACTGTTCACAACCAGCTTTCTGAAAAATCATGAAGTGAAGAGTCATGATTTAAGTGACACTTTACCAGTTTTACAAGAAATTCGAACTATTGATTCTTATCATCATCTGCATGTAATTCATACGTACTAACAGTGTGTAGATCAATTTAAATTATTCTTACTCAAAGCAGCAAAGTTATCTTCGGTGACACCAGTTCCATTGTCTGACACTTCAATCAGGTCAATGCCATGATTTTTAAACCTTATATCAATATTTGTTGCACCAGCATCTAGGGAGTTCTCTACTAGCTCTTTCACAGCAACTGCTAGACTCACAACAACCTTAAAAATATAAATATGTTTTATGATTATTGTCTACAATTCAACCATGCTGTGAACATGTAGCACTCACTAAACAGCTTCCTTTTAGGAACCAAGTAAGGTGTTAGGCCTACTCTACTAGAGTAAGCCTAACACCTTCGTCAGACAGTCATCATAGAGGGCGGATTAAGTAGTAGTAAAGTTAGTTAATGGCGTACCTGTCCAGAACATATTTTATGAACCGTATCCTTAGCTATAAGCTTAATATCATTATTACTTTGATTTGTTTTCGTGTCCATATTTCACCTTAAACAATATATTTACGAAAAAGTAATAAAATAAATCTTAATATTTTCGTAACTTTTCTTTTCCCGCTAATCTATTCCATGGATAGCATTGATTGCGTTGCTTAAATCACAAAACATTATTTAAAATAATCTTATCACACAAAAAGGCCCAAAATACGGTTGCAAATTTCGGTCTATAAAAATAAATAAAATCATATATTGTCGGTGTCACATCAGAATTTATTTGTTTTGGCTTCTGGTGTTTTTGCACTACTAAAAAATTATACTTGACCGTAACGTTCGCGAACCAAGACGTGTGTTTTCAGAATAATTCTGAAAACACACGTCTTGGCTGGCGATTGTTGTATTCTATGGTGTATGACGTATATGTAGCGTTGCGTAAACTTTCCTTGCTACTACTTTTGCTTAGTAGTTTATCTGTTCTATATAATTTAATAATTTATTGTTTTATCAAAACAAAATACCCAACTAATGTCGTAATGGAAGAATGCAACTCAAATAGTAGAAGTACATATAATACCATTACCATTACCATAATACCATTATTTTTTTTGCGTTAAAGACAACAAATATGTATTATAGTTATGCAGCTATAGATAGGTACGTATGTATATTTAGGTAGGTACCGCTATTCTTAGTAAATTTAAATGAATACATACATTGATTTATTGCAAACTAGCTTCCGCCAGTAGCTTCGCCCCCGTTTCCCTCGGGAACTGTACATTTTCCCAGGATTAAAAGTAGCCTATGTGTTATTCTAGACTTCGTCCAGATCCGTTCAGTAGTTTTTGCCTGAACGATAACAAACACATACACACTCACAAACTTTCGCATTTATAATATTAGTAGGAAGTACGATAGGTACTTAGGACATAACCTTTTTTTATTTGTATTTTTCTTACGAACAAAATACGTAAGGCCATTTATTTTTATTTGAAACTTATTTCAGATCGGCAAAAGACAGCTATGGCGATGATGCTATTGGTTATGTTCAAGTAAAAAGAGTAGGTGACGTATGTACGGTTAAATGTAGAATCACGCCAGAACACCGCGTACGTACCACACCTTATCATTGTTTAGAATGCAATGAAAAGGATCAAGAAGCTTTAAATGTAACCTGAGAAGATTGACGACCTATGTGGCGCAGCGGTTGAAGGTCCGCCTGCGACGCAGGATGTCGCGGGATTGATTCCCGCCTTGGGACAAATGTTTGTACGATCTACAAAGATTTGTTCCGGGTGTTCTGGGTATTTGCTATGTATAATAAAAAATATCTATATATGTAAGGTATTGTATTAAGTATATCAGTAATCTAGTACCCACAATCTCTGCTTATCTTGGGGCTAGATGATGCTGTGTGGATTATCCAGCATTATTTATTATTTATTGTTCCGCCAGAAGAGGTGGCTGTAAACATACTAAAGCTATATATACATAGCTTTTATCCATTTTTGCAAAAATGCATGTCAAAAAAAATGGATGTCATCGTGTAACACGCTCAGTCTGGCTCACTCAGTCCGCTCGCGTTCGCTCGCCCGTGCCTTCAAAATTATACCTAAATACTTGAAAAGAAAAGAAGAAAAGTTGTTTTTTTTTTCCGGCGAATTGGTAGTTGTATTTTTTAATTTCGACGGCACGGGCGAGCGAACGCGAGCGGACTGAGTGAGACTGAGCGTGTTGTACGATGACGTCACACCGTCACCGGCAGCCCGCGTCGTGCAGTTATAACTTATATAGTTTTTTTTTATACAACTTGTTTTACTTCTAAATCGGAAACTAATTGACGCATCGAAGTAATTCTTTCACTAGTATTTTTTTATTTTTGACAGAGAATATGGAGTGCTAATAATCAAAATTAGTTAACATTCTTCATTACCACATTAGAAATAAAGAGCTGCCCACAGCTTAGAAAAACGCCAAAAGATGAAATCAATTTTAATGGGTCAGAGCGCAGTTTGCGCAAGATTTTAAATAACTTAGGCTTCCGGTGGAAAAAAGCCGAAAACAATAAGAAAATTTTAATTGAAAAATCTAACATTTAATTATTAAGGATAGAGTTCCTTAAAACCCTTAATGAGTCGTATGTCGATTCATCTCATTCAGGTACCAATGATGTAATATATTGAATGATAAATATGTTCTCGCATATTTGTATCCTGTGGCAGCGTATTGTTATAGTGCATGCTGGGTTTAACGATTGTAATGGACTTAGTTAAGGCGAAAGTCTCACTAATGCGCGCCGATGAATGGTCAAAATTATGTGGGAAAGTAAAAAAATCAGGATGACTACATCAAAAGCGACCATATAGTCGACACAGTCACCGAAAGTGGTGTCATTTACGCTGGTGACGACAGCGTCTCCTCCAGCGCCGAGAATGAAAATAGTTTTGTCGAGGATGAGGAGCCAAGTCCTTCCACCAGCTCAGGTGGTACTTTTAATTTGATGCCAGGGGTAGTTTTATTAACTGACAGTGACGACGATATTTTATAAAAACATATTTAAATAAACTTTTTGCATTTTAAATGCAAATTATTTATAACTCCTAATAAACTTAACGATTTTTTCTCCTTTCTTTAACTTTCTTCTATAAATAGACATGATTAAATATAAATGATGGCAATAACCATAGAATAATGACTATCAATAAAAGTCATCACTTTTTTATTCTACTAAGTACATGATGCGCGAACTTATCCCCACTTCACCAAAACCTTGCCAACTTAGGTGCCGGAGACACAACATACCCTAACACACTATTACCAAACGATAAGTGTACATGTACCCTAACCCCTAACCACAAACCACTGTCAAGGCCAGCCACTGCCGTCTGACGCTCTAACTTTAGTCTTGGAATATTCTGTGGTCCTGGTTTTCGGCTATTAGGTACTGTCACTGTCACTATAGACAGAAGGTGAAAATCTGTCATCTGTCTGTATCCCTGTTTATTTTACGTTCAATGAAATTGTTGAAAACTGCAGGGAAGTAACTGTTTCGGATTAGTATTTGGCGAAACTATAATAAGCTACTTCAAAATTGGTACATCACTCCAAAATGTCTCTTAATACGGCTCATGCGGATCATGGAGTGCTAATACATGCAAGGGAATGGTGAGTCATCTTTTTGTGTACGAATGACGACTGCGTAAATCGCTTTAGAATGTTCTACTACTTCCACTTACATATTATGATTACTAGGTACTATTAATCACACAAAACTATATAGGGCGTGTTTTAGATCAATGCTTAAATTTTGGGGGTTTCCCTGGATCTCCCGGATCAATACTTTAGCAATGCATATTAATATAATAATTGATTTCATTAGTTGGCTACGAAGCCAATGTATTATCCATTTTATTGTAGGACCACTTTTCTTGAAGGAATTTCATCATTACAACAAAACTACCTTAATTATTTTCTTGGACATTATAATTAATTTAATGTACTAATGTACCAAGGTATACATCACAACTTAAATAAAAAACGGCTGCTCAAGAAAACAACCAATTGTTTTGTTGATATAAGACAGCAAAAAAGATTAGTCTTAAATTGTAGTTCCCTAACCCTCACTTTATTTGCTATATTATTTTATAGAAAAGGTGTTTAGAAAATGTAGGAGTTAGTTCAAATTTATTGTTTGTAGCGACTTAATAATCCTAATGTATCTTATATATATTATATATAATATCTTATTATACTTGTGTTATATTATATAATTATACTTGTGGCATTTCACATCCAGTCATAAAATATATTAAACTTGAAATTTGAATGTCCTTTTAAAGCTGTGTTTTGTTCTCATCTTTCTGAAGGACATTTTCAAGTTGACTTCTGGTTTTTGTTTCTTTTATGACACCCACCATACAGGATTATTTAAGTGTTACATCATATTTTACATCCGATAATAAGCTTATTATATGATGACCCACATTAGTTGCAATGCTACATTACTCATTTACCTCAAATAAAGACATTTCATAAGAATTTGTAAGTCTTATAAATCTAATAAGGTTGATTGGTAAATTTCAATGTCATTAATGAGGTGGGGTGATCATTTGTGAGACTATAGACTTCCCAACATAAAAATATTCATCTAAAATACACCTTGTAGTGTAGTGTGACTATCTATGACTAATCCCATTCAAGAACCAATATTAATATGCATTTAGAAAAGCCATTAAGTCTGTGCGATCCATGCTAATTTGACCTTTTTTTTTAGTATCATATTGTTTTCGGACAATGTCTCAGTTGAATTCTACGGTAATGACACTCCTGAGTTCCACGGCAGCAAACAAGGCCGCATGTATTTAACTACTCACCGCATGATTTTCAATTCAAAAAGCCCTGCCGAACCACTCAGGTCCTTCAGCTTTCCATTTATTACATTGGAAGATGTAAGTGATTTTTTTGTATTTTTTTTAAATATTGTATTAATGTAGTAGTATTTACTTGTCCATTAGAAATAAAAGTAAACAATCAATAAATTATTTATTTAAATAAATGTTTTTTTTTCCCGCTGATGTGATTGTTAGTTCTACATAATAATAGTGTAGTTTTTTATACATATACACAAAAGAACCCATTTAATCATTGGTTTTTTTCTAGGTTGCTGTAGAGCAGCCTATGTTTTCAGCAAATTACATCAAGGGTAAAATCCATGCACAACCCAACGGTAACTTCATTGGTGAAGTGAAATTCAAAATAGTGTTCAAATCTGGAGGAGCTATTGAGTTTGGTCAAGCTATGTTGAAAGCTGCACATCTTGGTATGTATATATTTTTTCATAAGTAATCTTTTTCTATATTTTCCATACCAAAAAGAGTTCTGTGTACAGCTGGAAAATTATCAATTATTCTTCTCTCTTTGTGGCGTAGCTTACATTGTTTTCAATCAGGCAGTTATATCAAAGTGATAAGGTATCACTATTGATACTTTATAACTGTTTCATTAACTACTGTATCAAAGTATAAAATGGTGTGTTTGTATACTTTACATATAATCTTGTTTAACAATAATTTGGGATATTATTATAAACTCACTGTAACATTTGTTATTGCCCAAACTGCCCAGTTAACTATTGTTTCTTTTGCATATTTTACCTATAACAATGAATTGGCATGGCGTTGATTTAGGATTTCTGCATAATCTGTACACCGTAGAGCCAGTGACCAAAATTGGTACCTGCTTTTTATGGAGTTCATTAACGTTACTTTTACATTTGGCAGAAAATGACAAAACAAACAAATTAAAAAAAAATGTAAGTAGAGTTAAGACAGTTTAGATATACAGTGTTTTTTGTGATGACCCTTCAGAGCTAAATCCAATAATTATAGATAGTTGAACAAAGAAAGAAAGAGGGGTCAAAGGCACATGATAATATACTAAAACTGCAATTTTAATTTTTAGGGTATGGTTCAATGGAATCATTTGCGTGTATGGCATAGGAAATTTGATCTGAAACTTCTGGACTGATTAGATAAACGAAAAAGAGTTGCAAACTATATTGCATGACTTATGATAGGGCCTATTGTGAAAATCTGTAATATGTAAATATATTTTTATAATTTTAAGATAAATAATTTGGATGTTATGTAAGAACATAGGCGAAAATTGACCACCCCATTTTTAGGCCCGGAGATTAGTGGAGGGCCCTATCTACGGGCATGTTGCTCTATAGATTACGAGAAATGAAGTCTAAAAATAATATAGTAAATCACTGAATGTTGTGAAACTTAACAAACTTACATTTGCAGTTGTAATGTATGGGAGAACATGTTGTTTGACCACATTTTTAAGTTTGTTTGTTTTAAATCTTGTACGATCCCCTTCGACTCGACATCGACCCTGCGACTCGTACTTGGCTGATTTCTTTTAAAGCTTCTACCTGTGCTAATAATCTTATAGAGAAGAAGGGTCAAGACCCATACAAAAGCCCAGGCCCGACAAGAATGAGGCCTGCCCAGAATATAATTCTAATCATAAACTACTCATTAAAAAAAAATACTGGTCTACTTATATGATATTCGTAAGATGCTGGAAAATTATGTTCGTCGAGAACGAATAACGGTATAAAGAGCTCATTTGTCATCTTCCCTTTTCCTGCGGGGTAGTACTTGTGTTGTGTACATTCACGGTGTTTATTTAACATTTTCATGTTGTGTCTACTACATAATACAAGGCGTCCGGACATCACATTCATATCCTTTGCGCCAGAAGAACTATGCGAAGACGTCACAGACGTGACTTTATTTCATAATAATTTATAGAAGCTTGGCCCCTTCTTAGCATTGTCTTTTAATCTGCAGCAACCCGACATGCGGTGCCGGACTCACAGCCACCGCCGTACTCCCCGCCGACCGGCCCGTGGTACGCGGCGCCTCCTCCGGCGTACGCACCAGCTCCGCAGGGATACTACGGATGGGTGCCTCCCTACACGGTGAGTTCCATAGTATCACGTTTTTATTTACATACAGAGTTGTATACAATAAAAACCAGACTGCAATATCTGCTACCACGAAACTGTCTTCCTGTTGATTGAAACACACATCTCTTTGGACATATCATAATATTTGCATAATATCGTGGGGCACCGCTGGGAAAATGTGTCTGATTACTGCTGAACGTGCGCAAAGAGCTATCCTAAAAGTCTCTCATAGATTAGGAATCCGTTACCCCACTGATATGTTATATCAAAAGACTAAAGTGCTCACTGTGCGCCAACTGTTTATTATGGCAGTGATACTCAAATTCCATAAAACTGCAGCTGCAACATTGGTTACGGACCGGCGCACGCGTAGAAAGCCTAAATGGAACAGAATATCCTTTTTTATTTGGAAATAAAGCATTCTCATATATTGGGCCACATCTGTATGAGAGGGTCAATAAAAACCTTAAAATCCTTAACATGACCAAGTTTGGGTTCAAAAAAGAAGTCCAAGATTGGTTACTCGGACTTAAATATAACGAAACCGAAAACCTACTTACAATTGACCGTTAACAACCTACACACCAACACATACAAACACTCATCATAACATACACACTTACAGTTACACACCTTACACACACGTTACCTTTTAGTCTTAATTATGTATGGTTTTTGTTTTAGTTCTTATGGGTTTTTTATGTTTTATTATTGGAACCGTAGCATTTGTTACAGAGAATCGACCACCATTATTATACGAGAGAGACTGGATCCTGCGACACAGGGTATCCTAGTGCAGGATCCAGTGTCACATCTTAATATGTAACACTTTTCTGAATCAATAAAACATTATTATTATTATTACATACTTCAAAGACGGCGTCATCATACCTCAATCATAATTAATTTTAAGGAATACTGTTAAGATGATAACTAAATGTGGTTTTGGCTATTATATCTTTCGCCCGTATAACAATATGTAAATTATATTTCCAGGCCTTCCCTGATCAGCCGCCACCAAATTCAGTATTCGTGTCCAACAACCCCCCGCCGTACCCCGGCGTGATGGGCAGGCCTTACCCGCCGGGCACGGGGTACTCCGGCGTCAGCTCGCAGGACAGTCCCTCCCCCACAGGTGCAGGATTCCCGCAAGGACCCTCCGCACCGCCTGGATACCCTGGAGCCCCGGCTGGCATGTCCTCCAATGGTGAGGATTATCCTAAATTCCAAATTTTTTAAACTACTGCACAGGTTTCTGATTTTTTAAACTAAAATCTATTTTTTGAAGTTCTGAAACGTTAACTTTATGGTTTTATCTTGTTTACTGTACAGCTTTCGAGAACTTTGCAATGAACAATAATGGTCAGGCCGAGGCTCCAATGTGAGTGGTTGGCTCCTGCGAATAATTTCGTAATTGATTAATCTTACTTAATCTTATTAGTTTCTCATGTTGATTAGTATCATTAGTTAAGTGGGCTTTTATAGACTGAATAGTGTATATTGATTTTAGGTTAAAGTTGAATTCTGAAATTCAGATAATTTACATTCGTTGCGACTTACTCAACTGTTAAAGTGATGTAGTCAAAGTTGATTTCTAAATGACCATTTGAAATAAATAATTTTGGTGTTATTGAGTTTGTTGTTCCGAACGCCGTGATTGCGTATCTAGAATTCTGAATTGAAGTTTAGCTAGGGTATATGTATATTGTTTGCTGCAGTAGTGCCATTATCGTTTACAGATGCTAAAGCTGCAGAAGCAGCACAAAGCGCCTATTACGATCCTAACAGGCCTCAGACAGCTTACGTGCCCCCACCTTACGACGTAAGTACACTACACAATCCAAAATAAAAATGAGTAAAAGGCATTACAAAGATTAATTTTAATTTTAGAGTTGAAGGCATAGTATGTAACTGTTCACAAAATCTCAAACTAAATTATCACGTAAAAATCATATCTGACTTTTATTTGAATTTAATTGATGTTCAATTTAATAATATTGTCTAACCTAGTGACGAATTTAATTATTATGACAAAACTGAAAACATATTTATATAAGTACAATTTCTTAATTACAGGATCAACCGCCGACCTATCAGGAATCATTGTCAAAGAAAAAAAATTAAAGCATTGTCCACATTTCCAATTACCACCAAAATCCTCTTGTCTGAGGGGTCAAGACGAGTTCTACCTCCGAATGGAGTATTATAGCGTAAATCAGAGTGATGAAACGGTTATCAATAAATAGCGATTACGATTATCTCAATCGATTATGTTTTTTTTTAATGTTTTTTGTGGAAAAATTCTCTTTTATATTTCTGTCTACATACACACATTGTTTTCTAGAAAACTGACCAAATTCGTGTTGTTCAATGTAGAGCGCCGTTATATATACGTATATCAGTAATAATCTCAAAATTGTTATCGTTCAACAGAAATTGAAAACGTACACGTATCCTGTTCAAAACAGTTATTGTTGACAGATTTAATTAAGTTAAATTTATTCGATGTTTTGATGACGCGTTTCAATAGTTACTGTCCCTATAAAATAATCACTAAAATTAAAAAAAAATACTTAACTCGTCTGCCGACAGGTGTTATAGCAAAAAGATAGAGAGACCGACAGGAAAATGGTATATAACATCTATGTACCTTAAACAAAATCATAATTTTTTCACTGTAACAAAATAAAATGAAGTTACTATTATAACCTTTAATCATTTAAGGTTATATTAGTAGCTTCATTTTATAATACCAATTACTATCTTTATAATACCAATTACTATCCCAAGTAGGTACTGTTTCACTACCACAAATTGAAACAGTACTTGGGATATTTCGTCCATTCTTCTTTTAACCCCCATCCTTCTTGTAAGATTTATTTCGACAAAAACAAAGAATAATCGTTATTTAATCGCGTAAATAATTGGCGATTACGACTTAAATTTCGTAATCGTTTCATCACTAGAGACAGCATTTTTGTAAAGCCAGTATGTGTAGATTCTGAACTATAGTCCCATTCGATTAAAACAAAACCTGCCAAATGCGTGTTGTAGGTACCTCGCGCAGTGTACGGGTTCTGTCATCAGCCTGTAATATTTACGCATTGACAATATTGATTTCTCCAAAGGGAAAAATAAGATGTGTATATATAATAAGATGTAGGTACCTATTTTATAATATTTATCATAATACAAAGTTATTCCTGCAGTTGTTATTTTAGAAGTTATCTTATAAATATTGTACTGATAAAAATCACTTAAAACATAATATTTTCTTAAATTATCATACACGCTTAAGTGTAAGGTTTTTATTATCAGTACATAGAATATACCTTGCTTATAAAAATAATTCCCAAATAATAATTTATTTCGAATTAAATTTTTGGTTAACAATGTTTACAAAAAGGGCTAGAGAATTTAAACAAAATTATATTCTGAGACAGCATCCACTGCCGAACTAGGTTTAAACCTGTATTTCACACTCCCCTTTGTATAATATAAACACAGTGGCATTAGTCAGTAAAATGACCGTCTGAAGACGAAAGTGAACGTTGCCAGTAATTAATGGCACTAAAAGTAGGTCCCTCACAATGGCCCTCAACAGAAGGCTGGTCCCCGAAAGGGATGGAGGCCATGCTTCGAGTTTTTCTGCGTGATCGAATCAGAAATGAGGAGATCCTCAGCAGAACCACGGTCAGAACAGACGGTCAGATGAACAAACTTAAGTGGTAGATGGCCCTTGGTACCGTAAGGTTCTGGAGTGGCGACTAGGTAAGAGGTAGAATAAGGCGTAGCGTTGGAAAGCCTCACACAAGCTGGACTGATGACCTGGTGAGGCCCGCGGGAGTCCGCTGGATGCGATGACCGATTGATGTCGCGATGTTTCTCCCCTAAGCATTGCGACATCAACCGCAGTCTATGTCCCGCAGTGGAATGCTTTCGGATGAGATAATGCCCTTGAATTACGTTACATTAACTTTAAAAAAAACCTGGGTTCCTTTAATACCATTTCAGTCGGGTACCCTTAAACATAATGGCACTCATTTACTTTAATTTTCTTTCATTGGTTCTGTTCAGCGGTGTTTTCTAGGACCTGTAGCTCAGACTTTACCCATACTGGTTAGAAAATAGATAATAAAATATATCGCCTGTGTAGTGATTTATATAAATGTTACATTCCTCATAAATTTTCTGGTTCGTATAGATAGTAAAAATAACAAACCAACGGAACTAAGTATTTTGCCCTGACAACTACGCAGCAGGTCTTGTCATACTATGTTCAGTACAGTGATGTTATTCGTAAAATGTAAAAAAAAATGGTAGTAAAAGTGATAGGGGCCATTTATACTGACCGTGCTTATTTAGCGAAAGCTCTAGTTGAATCAAAGAATGTCAGGGTTCGTGTAAACGGCGCTGTCACCGCACCGCGTACCCATGTAGATTGGGCGATTTTCTTCGTTTTCGTTCGTGCCCATTGTCGGGCACCGGCGAATTCGTTGGGAGCGATGTATAATTTAAAATGCTGCAATAGCGCAGTGGCAGCGCGTCTACGTGACGGCACCGTTGCCCCGAGTCCTCAATGTTGGTGTTTCTGAGATAAAGAACGATCAAAAGGCTAGGTGCGAAAGGACCCTTGTTACTGTTATTTTTAAATTCCTTATAAATATGTAAAACGTCTATTTACAATTACTAATGTGATATTTTCACTATAAAATATATTCTCTTTCACTGTTGTAGATAATTATCTAACTAATCAAAGTGTATGTTTCATCAATTTCAGAGTTATTTTATCTTAAATATAGTAGTGTTACGATTGTATATTCATAAGCTTTTTATTTATTATTCCGTACAAAATTCAATGTACACAAAATTATAAGCTTAATAAAGGCTTAGCTTGTTAATGTAAAAGTTTTATTTCTTGAAATCCATTGAGTTGTGTCCATTAGATATTATTATTTTGTTTAACGTAGGTACTGTGTCTTATAGCTGTAACTGTACTGGTGCGCTTTCAACTTCCGCTCCAATCGGCGTAGATGGTGTATCTACGCCGATTGTAATTTGGGCTGTCGAAGTAATGTGTATGCGTTGTGGTATGTATGCGTTAACACATGCGTCTCCGCATACGCCGGACGTCTGCGCTGACGGATACCACAACGCCAAATGTTTTCAGGATGCAAGAGAGTGCGTTGTTATTGCGGTTGTACGAACGCACTCAAAATGGGGTGTTTATTGCCATTTCAGGTATACTCAAAAACAATCAATTTCTTTTCGAGATCAGTAAAAAAGTTCCTAAATCATTTTAAATAAAAACTTAACTTTTTATGCATGTGTAAAAATAGATAGTCAAAAGAAGATTAACAGCTTACGTCAATCTTGAAAATAGAAGATCGAAAATGTAAATCCGGATGTCAAACAAAAATGGTTAAATTAACAATGTAACTAAAAGAAACCGAAATGAAACAACAACAATAGTAACCAATTCACATTTAAACCTTAACATATTATGGGTAAGTGATTATCGCAATATTTAGGTAATTAGAGTTTCCAACATAACTTGAAGTACTTAGACACTAATGACAGCTTTGTACAAAGAAGCCTGCAAATGTAGATTGTTTTTATCCATAAAAGAAGCCAGCCTCGTGTAAATATTACTGCCACTCATAATTAATTCGTATTTTAATGTGTAAATCTCATACAAAAGTTCAAATGCAGTCACAGATGCAAAAATGTTTCCCATTCTAATTCCATGTGTATTTATTAAGATTACGTATTAGATATGAGTTCCTACAGTATTGAATTAATTATGACAACCCGAAAGACTAAATTACATTAGGCGCGACAGGCATTGAACTTTTGTACAAAGTTGTGAGTGCTTTGAATTTATTGAGGTGGAAAAGTAAATGTTTCAAAGTTTAGTAAGGATGTCCATGTTAACGTAAACAGACGTTGTTTAAATCTATGGTCTAGTGAAGTGCTCTCTTATATTATCTACACTTAATAATACTTTAGTTCTTCACCTCCCCAAAAAGATTGTCACTAAGAATATCTTTTTCTTTTAACTTTAGTGTAAAATTTAGAAGCCGGGCGGAGAATCCATATAAAATGTCCATCAGAAGTATCATATCTCAACAATATCGCATTGACACATATCGTGAGTATCAGCCATTGATTCATGTTACACTTAGGTTACTTTCTATGTAATGGCTACAATGCGTGATAGGTAATCTATAGTTATATCTAATTTCGGTTTACCGTACTCGGGTTTTATTTTTCACGATTTCAGTGTTGATTACTTGCTTCTAAACCTATTAGGTAAGTTGTATTTCATTTTATATATTCGTAGAATGAGTGGCAGTTTAAACATTTTATTGACGCTGGCTTCTATTGATATGTTAATTAAGATGATATAATATATTAACCTCTTTTTTTTTGCAGAGTAATATTTGAATTGCATCAATGGCTCCTTCTATGCACCCACCATGTGTGCCATCAGCCTCATGCACACCCGTTCGCTGCCACCCCACCCCTCCGCCATGCAGGCATCCAGAAAGATGTCTCAGAAAAACGATTTCAAAAAACATAAAGCCATGCCGCAGTGCAGTATCTATTATGGCAACCAAATCAAAGTCCAGATGCCTGTCTTGTGGCAGAGTTTCAAGAAGCGATAATCCAAGAACTAATGCTAGAAAAGTTGAAAAATATTTAAAAAGAAAAAGAAAAGAAGCAAGACTGAAAAGGGCAGATAGACTATATGGAACGCACAGTTATTTGAAATATACCAGGAAAACGGGGTCCCAGAAATCAAGTACTTCGTGTTGTGCAGGCCGTGGTCATCGAGGTCGACTGAAAAGAAAAAGTAGATGTATCATATTGTAGAACGTGTAATGTTCTATAACCTGGAAAATAAACTACAATAACTGCACTACCCGAATAACCCGCAATACACTGTCCGCTTGCAATACATTACTATACAACAAAGTTTTTTTATTTAATAACAACGCTGTCCTGCCTGAACACTGTTTTTAACTTTCAATTATTTAAAATATCGTGGGAAATTGTGTACAAATTGCTAGATATACTTAAGACATTTCGGGTAAGATAAAATTAGTTACTATCTTAATTATCTAAATGTATTAAGCGAAGCTGGCTTCTTTAAAACGATTGCTTGTATTGTTTAAATATTGCATGGTTTTTATAAATGTGGTTAACAACTTTACATATATACAATGTATTTATTTTAATTTACAGTATTCATACGATATGCTGCTGCTTATCCATCCACCGTAGACGGTAGGCCGCCGGTCAGTTGTAACTGTACCAGTATAAGCAGGCCTCTTATTGTAATGTAACTCGTACTTCGCTAGGAATAGACGCTGGGCCAGTTCAAGGTCAAAATGTTTCTGACGTTCGGCCTATTGTACACGAAAGAGAAACGCCAGAAATACTGAATATCCATACGCATATCCGGAACGATACATTAGATGCATGCAAGAAGGATCAAGATCAAGCCTCCAAGCGGCTTAACCTGTACGGAAACTGTTGGTAGATACCGCACAAAACGAAGAGCAGTTCCAGTAACCTAGCAGCAGTCGAAATGTCTTCGCGTACAAATTTAAAGTAAGAACGGCTGAAGAAGACTGGTTCTGACTGAAAGCTGAAATACAGCATTAGACGAAAACGTGACAAAGTTACGACTAGCTAGAGTATGTCTATATTCGATTACTGAACATAGAAAACACAGCCGATCCCAGTCACAGATTTATATGATCCCATTCAATGCTAATTGCTGTTTGTTTCTCAATTAGAAAAAATACGTTTATCGCTATGTGTTGACACAAATTAGCAAACAAACTGAAGTGAGTGTCAACTGCTTTGATTGGTTGGCTGAATCATCATCAGCCAATCTGATCCCTAAACGTAAAAATGCATTTCATTTTAATTTGCCTCATTGATTTTCGTTCAAAAACCAGATGTCGCGATTGACTTTTTTAATATCACACAACCAAAGATCCAAGACAACAAAAAAAATGTGTTGACACTGAAAACAGCCTATTAACGCGACCATCATTTTTTTTTGTAATATTATATTGCTGTTCAAAGTTACGTATGAGGAAATTTGAAAGCCAGTCAAATTTCCTCTTCGGTACGTAGCTGAGCGGCCGCCCTCGGTTACCGAAACGTTATGTGGAAAACGGTTGTCATGGTATGCAAATGTAAAAAACATTTCGTGAGGAAAGTATTGAGTATCAATGTCAATGGTTATACCTAAGTAGAGAAGGACTAAAGAAACGATGGATGTATTGTGTGTAAGATGGTAGGTATATCTAGAAGAAGGTGACTGTTGAGATTACGGAAAATAGATGTATGGTGAATGAATGAATATACTGCAGTGACCCCAAATAAATTTGGATATTGGCAGGATGACAATGAGGACGATGACTGCTGTCCCGGGGTGAAAATTGTTTATAATCATGAGTAGGTACTGTTCTGTAAAAGTTGCTTGGACCCTGAGAACCGCCCGCGCCCCGTGTGTCCGCCCGTAATGTTCATTTCGCTTCTGTCAGCGCTTCAGCGCTCGTGACACTGAATACACACACAAAGTTGCGGAGCTTCTGCCGCGTAAGTTCGGCACTTATGGTGTGTCATATCAGCCGAATACGTCGGAACGGAAAATCAGCCGCCGAACTTCGGTCGCGTAACTTCGGCATAGTGTGTTTTGACACTTAAGGTCACTTTCCGTCGAAAACAGCTCGCATTGCTTTTTGTTAAGACTATCGACTCTAATCTGTATGGTTTTCATATGATTTGACCATTACATGTTTGCATTATGTATTTTTAATGATACTTTATGCTCGTGAGTTCTTTTTCGGTATTTTTAAACACCGGCCTCATCTAGTAATCTAGTAATTGACGAAAAAATTCACGTGTGAAAATGTTTTTTAAAACATTATTTGTAAAATAAATATCATGTGTAGGTATCATTGATTAACATGTTTTTCATCTTTGTCATTTTTCCAATTATATTTACAATAATAAAACATACTATTAACTTACTGATATCAAACCCGACTTTTTAGATGTCAAATATCACAAGTCAAAATTTCTTAACGCATAGAACGATATCCCATTTATCATGCAATTAATGGTTCATTTATTTCCTTATTTTAAAATAAATTGAATTATACCTTCCGCAAAATATATCTTATTGGATGAAAGATCATCTTTATATTATTGGGTTCCTCATACATAACTTAAATACTTTTCTTAATTTGATCCAGCTGCATAGTAGTGCATTTTCCCATACTTAGTGGGGAACGGCCTGTAATGGTAACTCTGAAAGCTATATCTGTGTGTATTTGAGAAGCGCAGACACATTCGGCTCGCGCACATAAAGAAAGTGAAGTGGACACACGATATCGTTTGTGTTTTGTTCTAGACGCGGCTTCTATTATTCTAAGTGGGTGTCGACACTCGTGGTGCTATCTTAGTTTGCTTAAAATAATTACTAACTCTGAGTTTTAGAGAGTTATTCCCTTTTTCCTCCAGTACTTCACTCCAACTGGGAGACAACAGGAAATTCTCGTCGTCCCCTAGTTGGAGACAAAAAGAATAACTCGTTTTGGCAAGGATTACGGCCTTAGACTGCCTTCAATAGGCACGCTAATTTAAGTAGATCGATAGTGTAGCTACAATGGATTAAAATTGTATTTTGTTTTCAGAAAGCGTTTTGGTTTTGATGAGTTACTGTTTGGAATTTTTATTTATTGATTGCTTGTGTGCTATGTTACAGCTCCGTATAACACTAAGAGCATAAAGCCGTGCGTATCGGCGCCAACATGCTGCGCTCACAGGCATAGACCCCGACCGGCTCCCTGTCCGAAACCAGACAAATGTTACAAAAAATGTGTCAAACGGAAACAAAAATGCCCCAGTGCTATGGCAACAATCCATCGCGATGGTACGCCATGTTTATGTGCTGCAGTACAATCTAGAGGATCTAGAGATAGATATCGCGACAGGCGACTTAACAAAAGGCACAAACAGAGATTGCGACAAACCTACCATCGGAATTCTGAAGTATCTCGTTGGAAGAAAAGGAGAAAATGTTGCGAGATATTATAAAGAAATTCATATCAATACGTAACAGTGAAATAAACCTTTTAGCTACAGTTTTTCTTTAATTTCTACCTTACTGGAAGAGCGGTTATTGAATAAATTGCATCAACAATAAATCATGTTTTTAACACCAAAGCATTAATATAAATATTCGTTTTATTGAACTCATACAGGGCCTTTCATTAAGCGTGTCCTATCTTTAAATTTAAATAAAACAAAGTGTGTGTGAGATATTACCTATATTATCGAAATTATTTATTTATTTGAAAGATGTAGTGATGCCATTATGTGTGGAATATGACATCATTCAAGTGTCCGCCACGGCTTCTCTGGGTGGAGCGCGTGCGGGATATCCAATTTTCCATGACTTTTGCGCATAAATCAAGCTGAATTCTACCTATGGCATAGGTTATGTTGGCTTTGAGGGCGCTGTTTGTGGTTCATTCGCATAGACCTGCGACTTAAGAAAACCCCACAAGAAAAAGTCTAGCGGGGTTAAGTCACAAGATCTCGGTGGCCAGTTCACATCAGCTCCACGTAAGATGCCCATGCCCTCAAATCTCTCATGCAGAATATTCAATGTGGTAGCTGTGTGGCACGTAGCGCCATCTTGTTGAAACCACATGTCGTTGGTGTTCAGATGATCCAGTTCATGCCAAAAAAAGTTGGTAATCATCGACCTATAGCGCTCGCCGTTGACAGTGATGGCCCGGCCAACGTTGTTCTCAAAGAAAAGGGATGTGTCCTAGGTCAAAATATATTAAGTCTATTTAGTCCGTCAGTAAGATTACCAAAAAATATTGGACACGTAATTTTTGCTTACTTAATTCAATAAAAAAGTGACAATGCACATCAAAGTTCAGGAGAAGGGGCTTGTGACGTCACGCCGTGCTACACTACTCCTAAAAACTGCATAAAAAAGGGCTACCGCTGCGTTTTGCACGGGGACGCGCCTTAACGAAAAGTGTAGCACGGCGTGACGTCACGCGCAATTTCAACGCACTATACCGTCGTCATTTTTGGATTACGTGACAAAAGAAAAAATACGTGTCCAGTATTTTTGAGTAATCCAACTTTCGGACCAATCAGATTTTTTAAGGACACTACCCTAATATGGCCCGATGACGCCGCCAGCCCAACACCCACACCTAACTGTAACTTTTTCGGGGTGCATTGGACGCTCTTGGATTTCATTTGGATTGGTATCGTCCCAAATTCGACAATTTTGTTTGTTTACGTAGGTAACCCATTCATCCAGAAATGGGCCTCATCGCTGAAGATAATTTTTCTGTGAAAATTACGGTCAGTTGCTAACTGCTCCAGTGCTCATTCAGCGAACACACGTCGTTGTTTATGGTCGTTTACCTTCAATTCCTGGGTGAGTTGAACTTAATAGGGGTACAAGCCCAAGTCACGACGCAAAATTCGCCAAGTTGTGGTCTGTGAAAGGCCGAGTTCTTGTGAGCGACGCGAAATCGACTGCCTCTGATTCTCCTGCACACTCTCACGGACAGCGGCGATATTTTCCGCAGACCTTGAGTTTCGTTGACGTACGGGTGTTGGTCGATCATTTACCGAACCAGTGGACTCAAATTTATCCACCACATGACGAATAGTCCTCTCGGTAGGACGATTATGGCGACCGTAAAATGGGCGAAGCGTGCGGTGCGTTGCCCGAACAGAACACTCATTTTGATAAAACAATTTTATCATTTGCACGTGTTGTTGCATGCCATAGCTATCCATGATGATTTGGCAAAACAGAATGAATAAATGGAAACCAATTTGACAGATGTAGCTTCAACAAGATGGCCGCTACTAACTGTCAAAGTTCGGACGTGCCTATTGGAAGTCCCTATAGTAGACACTGGATCATTTAATAGGTACCTAGGTGCGTTAATCCAGTGTTATTCCTGTCCATTAGAAATTCACTGGTATGCTTACCTACTGTTAAGTACCTACTAGAGATGTGCGCCGATTTAATTTTCACCCTCGTGATGGTAAAATTTTAATTTGCCTCATTGATTCGCGTTCGAAAAACCAGATGTTAAATGAGTCAACCGTTACTTATTTAAATCTGTGTTTAAATGACCAACTCAAAATAGTATATACATAGAACTTGTATTTCACGGCGCATCGCATTTTGGTAATTGAATTAAAATTCCATGACACTTCCGGACTCCCGAAGTCGAGCCACTGTACATTTCCATGGGTAGGTATCAAGTTCAAGTACCTACTAAATTGATGCCGACATAATTAGGTACTGGACAATATTTTGGCGACCTCAATATTTTGTTCCATTCGCGACCATATTTTGAAAAGTTAATACCTAAATATAGATAATATAGATAATGTAGATAAATGTGGTTCAATTTGGGAGTCCGGGAGTGTTTTTATTGGACTCATTGTGAAATTTCTAAATCCGGATTTGAACTGTCATAAGGCGTATATTCACTCGTCACTTGTTTTGTAGTAAGCGGAGGTAGGTACTTATACGAGTATATAAATAAATAAATAAATAATGCTGGACAATCCACACAGCATCATCTAGCCCCAAGCTAAGCAGAGCTTGTGTTATGGGTACTAGATGACAGATATACTTAATACAATACATTACATAGATAGATATTTTTATTATACATAGGAAATACCCAGAACACCCGGAACAAATATTTGTAGATCGTACAAACATTTGTCCCAAGGCGGGAATCGAACCCGCAACCTCTTGCGACGCAGGCGGACCTTCGCCCGCCGCGCCACAACAGTCGTCAAAACAATATTACAAATAAGAAATATCTGTAACTAGCACGTTAATTACCACGAGAAAAACATTTGTTACGATCGCGATTAATTTTTTAATAACATACAACAAAACATCCAAGAAAAACTAAAATGTTTTCACTGGGTATCGATGTATGTAGTAATTATAGTAGTCTTTATTTTTGCTCTTCGTTTTCAATTTTTGAGCTTTTAATGCGGTTGGTTGACACTAAAACACAGCCTATTAACGCGATCAAATGTATAGAACACCATTTTTTTAATATTACAATATTGCAAAAAAAAACGTACCTACATATTTCACATTTTACAAAGATAGTCTATTATCTTATATAAGATGTCCAGCACAGATTAGTGCCATCTTGTGGCAGTAATAATTAAAAGTGTAGGCAATTAAAATATTCCTTGTGTATTGGACGCTGTACATACATACAGCTATACATAAACTCACGCCTTTTTCCCATGGGGGTTGGCTGTGATCCTTACTTAATCGTTTTGTTTCGATTAAGTCTTTCTGGTAATACACGCACGCTGGTAGCGAGTACTACGCACCTGACCTTTTTGAAGAACAACACCAAGAAAGTCTGTGTATGTCCTCCTAGGGCGTCCCCTTCATAGTTTCCCCCTAGTTTCACTTGTTCCGGTGACAGCCTGTAATCAAATCTTGTAAGTTAAATTTGACTCACTTCCTCCTATCCTACGGAGTTGAAATTTTACACTTCAATCAGTTCCAAGGGAAAGAGATTTTTAAGGTAAGCGTGACCTGATTCCACACCCGGAATTGACTGCAAAGAAAAAGTTATTGTACGGCCACCAACGAAATTTGTTTGCCCTTTTCGTTTTATTATGACAACCCGTTTTAACGGTAAAAAATAATTTTCCCAACACGAATCTTTGGATTTTAGCTGTATTTATTTATTTAACAATAGACACATAATAACACAAATTAAACTTGTCATACCTACATAAAAGTGTATAAAAGTACATAACATAATAATTATTATACGTTACTAATCGCCATTTGAACAGCGGGCAGCCAGCCTGCAACAAGGGTAGTCCAACCTGTCGGCTATCATTCCCAGTATTACTAAACCATGCTAAAATGTTGGTTGTCGTCACTCGTAATGCTATCTTAATTTGGCAAAGCTTAAATATCCGAGTTATTCCCTTTTTCCTCCAGTTCTTCACTCCCACTGGGAGACAACAGTAAATTCTCGTCGTCTCTTAGTTGGAGACAAAATGAATACCTTACTCGTTTTGGCAAGGATACGGCCTTAAATTGCTAGGCACGCTAATTAAAAGAGATCCATAGTGTAGCTACAATGGATTAAAGTTGTATTTTGTTTTCAGAAAGCGTTTGGGTTTTGATGAGTTACTGTTTGGAATTTTTATTTATTGATTGCTTGTGTGCTATGTTACAGCTCCGTATAACACTAAGAGCATAAAGCCGTGCGTATCGGCGCCAACATGCAGCGCTCACAGGCATAGACCCCGACCGGCTCCCTGTCCGAAACCAGACAAATGTTACAAAAAATGTGTCAAACGGAAACAAAAATGCCCCAGTGCTATGGCAACAATCCATCGCGATGGTACGCCATGTTTATGTGCTGCAGTACAATCTAGAGGATCTAGAGATAGATATCGCGACAGGCGACTTAACAAAAGGCACAAAAAGAGATTGCGACAAACCTACCATCGGAATTCTGAAGTATCTCGTTGGAAGAAAAGGAGAAAATGTTGCGAGATATTATAAAGAAATTCATATCAAAACGTAACAGTGAAATAAACCTTTTAGCTACAGTTTTTCTTTAATTTCTACCTTACTGGAAGAGCGGTTATTGAATAAATTGCATCAACAATAAATCATGTTTTGAACACCAAAGCATTAATATAAATATTCGTTTTATTGAACACATAGTAAATGATCCAGTCATTTAAGGTATTAGAGAATGATAGCGGCTCGTAAATGAAACACGTAGTTAGTCGTTGATGCCTGAACCAGATCTGTATTTTTTCCGCTTATTTTTGGAATGGGCATCTCGCAGTTTATCCTTTAGGGATAGGTACTGCTTAACCGAACTTTTGTATTTTTTCCGCTATTACTCCCTATTTATATTTACATTGGTACTAGTGAAGGTAGTGCTTAGTCTAATTATATTTACAAGCGTGCGTTGCTATTCCTCTGACGGAGGGCGCTTGAAGTGCTGCAGACGCAACGCACTGCACGGCCGCTTACCGCGCATGTGCGGTTTAGTACATGTCGCGAATCCATAAATACGAGTCGCGCGCCAAGCGCGATCCTTAAAGGCCTAACGCCTGGCTGAAGCCACTGGTGCTTGCGGCTCCCAACAGCGTCGGCTAATCCCGCGCCCCCACAGCCCCTCCCTCTCCCCCCTCAACCAACACCTGTCGAGGGGGCTAGAAACCCACCTCCCCCGATCCCAAACCTGTCGGGACTTAATTACATTGAGGTGATCCAAGCCTACGGGGCTCTATACTCCTCCAGGGCCATTCAAATGGCCCACGAACTAGTCGCCAGCAACGGCGACCTGGGACGCATCTCCCTCATTTATAAAAAATATGAAGACATCACATCCGCTGCTCTTAAACTCCATAAGCCGTAATAAAAAAAAAAAGGCAGAACCCGTCCCCGATCCCTCAAAGTGGGTTTTTTCAATGCAAATGGCATCCAGGGCCAACGCGATGAGATCGTCAAATTCCTTGGCGACCATCAAGTAGACATACTACTCATTCAAGAGTCATTCTTAAAGCCCCATCACCGAGACCCGAAAATTGCGAACTACCGGTTGGTCCGCAATGACAGGTCAAGATGCCATAAGGGTGGTACCCTTATTTATTACAAAAACGCCCTTCACTGTATCCCAATGGACCCACCTACCCTAACCCACCTGGAGGTATCCATTTGCAGGCTTGGCCTCACGGGCCATCAGCCCATCACCCTTATTTCCGCGTATCTCCCTCCAGCCCTAAGCTCGGAGAACAACGGGGCGATCTCAAAGGACCTATCAGTCCTCTTCGGCTTAAGTGACTCCGTCATATTGGCGGGCGATCTGAACGCCAAACACCCCTCCTGGAACAGTCACTTGACTAACCCCAGGGGAAGAGCCCTGTTCGACCTTAGTGATAAACTAAACTTCGATGTCATCGCTCCGATGCATCCGACCCACTACCCACATATTGTGGGCTACCGCCCCGACGCGCGACGTACTTGACATCGCGCTTCTTAAGAATGTTAACCTAAGGTTACAGTCTATAGAGGCGCTTGACGAACTTGACTCTAATCACCGGTGCTCCATGACCCTAATCAACCCCCTCTTCCAAAGGTGATCACGGACTGGGGGATTGTAAGCGATAAGCTACAATCCATCATGTCCCACCACTTGGACCAAATCTCCGACAAGATAGAGACCATCGCGGATACGGCGGCCGCGATCGACTCGCTCACGGGCCACGTACAAACCGTCCTGGCCGAAAGTTCAAGAGAGATACAGGCGACGAGTGATCGTCGCTGGAAGCTCCCGGACGATGTGCGTACACGTGGGTGAGAAGAACGCGGCCGTCCGTGCCTACAGCGCTTTTCCCTGCGAGAGCAACAAAGTTCACATGCGTCACGTCACTTTTAGCGGGAGTCGATATTTTTCGAAACTTTGAATGCCTATAAAATCAAAACTACTTGGTATTTTTGACTACAACAAAAACTAGTGTATTTGTATAAATACAGGCTTTACTGAGATCAAATTGCGATTTGGCATACCTAGTAACATTCTCCATTGTTTCTTTAACAGACGTGGTATAGAACGTGGTAATTGGTTCTGAGGTATTGGAAACTGTGACAGGTACTGTGTCACTACAACTGTTTTGGTTCTGAGGTATTGGTAACTGACAGGTACTGTGTCACTACAACTGTTTTGGTTCTGAGGTATTGGTAACTGACAGGTACTGTGTCACTACAACTGTTTTGGTTCTGAGGTATTGGTAACTGACAGGTACTGTGTATACTACAAAGGTATTTAGTTAGGTGCGTTAATTGTCTCAGCAGCCATTCGCTTAGCCACTGCGCCAACCGTGCCGTCAATTGTAATTATCATGTATTAATAAAATTTTATCGACATTATTTGGAATCAATCTGCTATGGTTCGCATTCAAGGTCAATCCTGCACCTGAAAAAACTTGCTTACTTAGTGTTGACGTTGCAGGAACACACAAGATAGATTGCGCGTATATGCTAAACTAAAGGAAAGGTAATCTTTGTTCACGCCAGTACTTGAGAAGATTTCCAACATCCACTGCCGCGAAATTTTTCCAACATTCCGTTTCAATTGTATTCCGTTTCAGTTGTTTCGTAACAACATCTTTACTAGAAGACGTGAAATAATGTTTTTTGGACGATTGAAGCAATAACTAAGGATCAGATGGACTTTTATTCTTGGGAATTAATCTGTTTGCTGTTCAGACTGGGTGCAATTTAGAACTGAATCTTTAAGATTAATCTGGATTTCTCGCGACTAATATGACAATTTGGTTTTGCCAATTGATTCTAGGTCAATATTAATTACATGTACCCCCTGAAACCAATGCTGGATCTAGCTATAAATAAATAAATAAATAAATAAATATTGCTGGACAATCCACACAGCATCATCTAGCCCCAAGCTAAGCAGAGCTTGTGTTATGGGTACTAGATGACTGATATACTTAATACAATACATTACATAGATAGATATTTTTTATTATACATAGTAAATACCCAGAACACCCGAAACAAATATTTGTAGATCGTACAAACATTTGTTCCAGGGCGGGAATCGAACCCGCAACCTCCTGCGTCGCAGGCGGACCTTCGCCCACCGCGCCACATCGGTCGTCAAAGCTGACACAATCATACTATTTAATGGCTTACGGTGGTTTAGTTTTTGCAACATATTATTGCTATTAAATGTTATGAGGCGTTTACTTCTATGAAATAAACTTAAAAAGAAAAATCGGCGTGCGATTTCACGCCGGTCCCGAAATAAGCAGCGGAGTGGCGGAGTGCTTCTGAACCACCGGTGTCGGTGGTGTTGATACACGCCTAGTACCTACCTAACTACTTACTGTAAGAAAAAACAATGAAGTTACGATTGTACGTGCTTCTAGCGGAACTCTTAATCCTAGAGTTTTGCAGACCATCTACTCAAAATACTTCTTAAAACTTCGAGAGACTTGAATTTCAACAGAAATTTAGTGGGATATAGGTAACACAGGAATTGGTAAAAATTAATCAGTTTCTTAAATAAAAATCTAAGAAACGTTGTTGGACCTCAAGAAGCATCGCGTTGCAGCTAGATTTGGAACTTCTATGAGAGTACTTCTCTCATAGGGGTTCCAAATCATTGATGCTGATTCTAGTTTACTTCTGACTAAAGCCACATAAGCTCATTTAATGGAGAAGGGGCCGTTGAATACTCGAATTGAATTGAAATCGTACATTCCGAATGGTGAAACATATAATGGTCTCCAATATGAATCAGGGGCCAGGTATCAAATATGTTAGTGGAAGGTCAGTTGTGGGTCAAATAGAACCAAGCATACAATAACCAAGCATGCAATAAACACCAAGAACACACGCAATCGGTTCCACTCCTAGGAACTATAATGCCTATCCCGAGGGGATCTAGAATGGCTTTAAGATATTAAACACAGCATTTAGTCGTGTTGAATAAGGCTCCAATGGAACAGTGGGTTAATGTGCCCTCCTGAAGACTTAAAAGTATTTGACACCTCAACGCCATGTAACAACTTGAGGTCATCAGTGTAAAACTATAAAGTACTGTTTGCAGAAGATAGCTCTCTTATATATAATGTAACTAGATAGGAATAGAAAAAAAATTAATGGTGTAAAATGTTCATTTTCAATGGCCCTTGGACTGCCTTGGAGGCTTTTTATTTATTCAGTTTAGCAGGCTTTGCTTGAGTTGATTGTCGATTTTGGTATATATTAGTTTTTATTTATTTATTTTGGCATATTGGTGTGTGCAAGCTAACATGAGGCAAATTATTTAATTTAATGATTTATAAAGATGATTGATAAAACAATTATTTTTTTGTATAGATTCAAGTTCTTCAAACCTATCAGACTGATTGTTTGTGTTGCTGTTCTTTTTCAGTAAAAACAGTAGGAAGTGGTAAAGGGTGGGTGTTTTGGGGGACTGTCTTTTGTAAACGTTTTTGACGTTCAAAAAGTGCTGATTCTCACCCTAATTTGAATAAATGAATTTTGATTTTGATTTAACACAATTCCGAAAAACAAAGGTCTTAACTACTTGTCTTAAATAACGCCTTACCGAGTATGATACGGGTCGGAAATTAAACAACCATGTCCAACAAAGTGTTGACGGTCCCGCAAATACCTCACAAAGTTGATTAGTTTTCGAAAAAAGCCGATGTTGCTTGGTTCTCTTGATTATGCGTTCGATATAACTTAACTTACTTATATCATTAAGATCTCATGTAGCTTCCGAAACCGCTAATGAGTCACATTAGCGATTAGTGAAGTATCATTTAAATACTGATATTCCCTCAATTAATTTATTCATTTTAAATACTGTGCATTTCAAAAATCGTGATAAAATCATATTTACGTCTTCTTTAAAACATAAACCTCATAGATCCCGTTTTAGAAACGATTCGAAAGAGTTAAATGTTTACATAAAACTAGCTTTTCCCCGCGGCTTCGCTCGCGTTTGATTCAGGGTCCCCCCCATGTTAGGGTAGTGGGGGATAGAAAGAGACAAAAAGTAGCCTATGTCGCTCTTCATCCCTTCAACTATCTCCACTTAAAAAATCACGTCAACTCGTCGCTCTGTTTTGCCGTGAAAGTCGGACAAACAGACACACACACTTTCCCATTTCCAATATTATTTTAGTATGGATAATAAGCGTAAGACAGAGAGAGAAAATCGCATAAAGGCTGAATAACGCATTTTTTAAGTGACGATTTCTACTTGCACTGTCTACCTGTTAAGTAAAAGCTATTTTATATACTACCGTCCAGGGGAAACAGATTTTCTTCCGTTAGCTCATGAGTTTAATTGAGCTGGTAACATTGCCGTGCAACTCCGGGCTCAGTCGCTCTGATTCCAGCCAGGGATATGTATTCTGTGGCTGTGGGGACGAGCGAGCGAGCGAGAGTGAACGACTTATAGCTAGGGAAGTGGCTAAAGTAGTTTTAATTTTATTTATGAGTGAAATGATCTGCAGTCCATATTTTTTTTAATTTGAGTTGCAAGCTATTTAGTGTATTGAGATTATTGAAACTAATGGTCCAATACTAATTTGTTTAAAATTTGCTGAGATATCTTCATCTTCACAGCCGCTTGGCCCGGGTTATTGACGTTTATTAGGAGCATCTACTTAGAATTTTAGCTTCCGAATACTGTTTGTGTACGCTATTTTGTGGGCGTGTGGTCTAGGTATGTAGTGAATAGCTAGCTACCTACGTTAAGAATTACTAAGTATCGTGAAAAAAGTGAAATTGTGAATTATCTATTGGTCTGATATGTGTTACAAATTCGTATTGATGTGGCAAACCGGATTGCATCAAGTTGGAGAAAACGTGACGCTCTTTTAAGGTCAGTAAAAATTTATAATAATTAGGTTCCATGTCATATGTCGAATAATTAATTTATACATTCTCGCAGTTTAAATCTACGAACAGATTTGAGTAAACCTGCATCTATCTAGTCAGAATTGTAAAAAGATTGCACGTAATTTTTGTCAGAATTAATAACTGCACTCTACTTTGTTTCTGCACTACGTTATTTTACATACCTACTATGCTTCGATAGTTAAACAAAAAATATTTCATGGCAAATGAATATCAATACTTACCTTAGTACTTGAATATGATCCATAATAAATAATACCTCACAATAGGTGAAGCCAAAAACTTTTAAACTTGTGAAATCTGCTTTCTATTCATTGTAGGCATTATTTTCGATTTGCATACAATTTACTAACACATAATTGTGTTCATTTCATAGTAATATAATTACTAGAATATTTACTTGCAAATTAATTTTACTTAATTAGCAAGCCAAAGTTAGAGTTATCTAAATCATACACTTACCTACCACAAGATCTCTTTATTAGTGAACTATTAGTATTACTTAATAACTAAATATATTAACAATTGAAATAGCTGTCACAAAACAAATAGAGAAATGCTGCCTCAATTAAATAAATAAATTGGAAAATACTATTTGGTACATTACAAAGATGTTCTGGGCTTGTTTCTGGATGACAGCAGTGTAGTGGAGTACTTTGAAGCCAGTGTACTATTTAATATTTCTCTTTTAGATAGTTTAAGCACCTATTTAGTTAGTTCTACTTAATGTTATCTACTTCCTAAATTTGAATAAACATCTATTCCACCTAAAATGCAAAAGTTTTTGAAATACAGTAAATTAACCTTTTACTGTGATTGCGTTTATTTACTGAAATAACTACAACTAATTTAAATTATATAGAAGAAGTTTTAATTCCATTCCACAACCCACATATTAAAATAAATTATAGTTTAGAAAAGTATTCATTGAGATATTATTCATGATATGCTTTTGCCTGTAGGTGGAAGTGGGAAAATAGCAGTTAACACCACCCAGACTTGTTAAAATTCACACATTGACCTACCCGGTATGTGGGAAAAAAAGTGTTGCAACTTGCAGTGCAAGTCTGCCTAATGTAACTGCACCATATTGCATATTTGGGGATGAATAAAATTTATTTGCCTTATGTTATCTCCTAATAACTGTGCAACCAATTTTCATTCAAAGAAAATATACTTATATATTATATCAAATAAAATTATATGTTAAGAATGTGCCTAAATATCACTTTATAAATATTTCAAATCTTTTTACCCTAAAAACCAACTGGTTACGCTGATGTATAGCAAGTTGGCCCATTTTCTTCAGCATATTTTACAGATGTACTGATTTAAACAATTCATATTTTAGCTCAGACCTAACCATCACACTTGGCTACAAAGTAGCTTTCTATGGGTGAGAGATCTCATCTGATCAGTACTTCCTTCTTATAAATATAGAAAAAAAAACAAAAAAAAATCCTCTTTAGAGCATTACTGTTTATGTTTATTCGATAGACTATTTTTAATGTTTGTTTTGAGGAAAAATCATATAATTGTAAGTATCTGTTTTTCAATTAGTGTTTTTTACACAGATTTTTCTCTTTGTTTTGTCTATAAATATACTTACTGTTTAGATTCTACTAAACCTAAAATTAAAGACAGCACATCAGAACAGTAATAATATTATAATTAATTTATATTTAAACATAATTTAATATTATTGCAAAATTAATGGTGTGGAAAAAAAATTGTTTCAATAGAATGCTGCAAGAATGATAATTGAAGTATGATGTGATAAGACAATATTATGTTTTAATTATGATGTAGTGACATACATTGAAAAGAGTATGCTTAGATTGTTTTGTCATGTTGTGAGAATGAATGAAGTGTAAATAACAAAAGTTATTATACCTATTTACCACGAGGCAGATGTGGGTGAAATTGAAAACACAATATTATGCAACAGACAACATTCCAATTATTGTGATCTCAACAAAATTCATGATCTAATGACGTGAAAACAACATAGGCTTAAAAAATAATCCAACATGTTCATTTGAGCAAAAGAAAAGTTAGGCCCAAGAAGCAGTCAACAAAGTTCATGAATGAATTGAAGATTGAAAAAATGTATTTTTGTGAAATATTATAAATGCGAAAGTAACTGTTTGTTTGTTATCTTTTCACGACTAAATGGTTGATTGGAGCGTAATTAAATATGGCAAGGAGATGGATTATATCCTGGGGAAGGAAATAGGATAGATTTTAATCCGCGACGTCGTCTGCATCAACCAACCGACATTCACGCGGACAAAAGCTAGTTTTATATACCTACATACTTAGTTACATACCTACATATAGCATTATTAGTTTTTGTACTGTTTCTTTTTTTTATGCTGAATGCTATTGAACTATTCAAATGCTACGGCGGGCGTTATGTTTTATTTAAAACACATTCGATATCTTCGTCATATTCACGTGACATAATTTGTGTTCCAGTAGTAACTAATACCTACTTTCTCACAGTATCAACTGATAAAATATCGTATCTACACATATCTAAATGTTTGTATCTTCTAAGCAAACAAACGTAAGTAGGTGACAGGTAAAAATATAAGAACATCTATCGATACGATACGGTTTGTTCGTCGTTTGCGTGCAGTCAAGAGGGGTCGTGGCGTGTCCAAGTGGTGGGGTACGGAACTACGGACGCGGCGCCCTCCCGTCCACCCTCCATCAACGACCCTCGACTCGATTCACAACGACTGTACTCGTTAGCTAGAGCGACATCGCCGTACTTTCGTCATTGAACTTTGGTCAGAAGCATGTGACTAAAGTTTTTTTGAGATACTTACCTAGACTAAGTATATTGAACTTTAGTCCTAAAGTCGATGTCACCTATTGCACATTTAGGTACATATTATGAGTTTTGGTCCGGTCATTAGGTGCTACATACATTAAAATGCTAAAGGGTGTACTGGCGACGGCAATTTTGACAGGATAACTACAGGTCTACATTACGGTGTACTTCCATATTTTATTTTATTTATTGAAGTTATTTATATATTAGGTTACTAAATATGTAGTTGGATTCGCTAAATATAGCATTTTTCATTATTCAAATAAGTATTTTTTTTGCTATAAGTAGGGTAGTGTTCTGAAACTATTCAAAAGTTTATTGCACTGGTCTTGTTGCTGACTTCATAGTGTGGCACAGTAAATCAAAATTTATAATATGCAACTCAATAAAATAATACGGGTGCGCCCATATTAGTAATTGAGACTTATTGAGTATCAACGAAACGTCAAGAAATTATGTCACATGTCAAATTGTCTTACGCAGCCGTGCTAGCATTTAAGACAAAACGGTTTTATCGCCCAGCCTGTGATAAAATGTGTGACTCTAAAGCTATGTGAGGCATGTCACCGTAGGCAGTGCTCGCCCCGCTGAAGTAGTTGCATATCGCATGCTATGTTACACAGCCTGTCTTTGTATTACTAAAGGTACCTATCACTATTTCATTAGGAAAGGATGGAATAATGAGTCGTGAGTGCTTGTCTGCCAGGAGCAAAAAAAAAGCAAGTATTTATATTAGAGAGCTTGAATATCATTCAGTCGACAATGCGAACAGATTACTGGCTATATTGTTTGATTTTAGAGTTAATTTTCACTAGGAAAACAATTGAACAATGATTCTATAATTACGTAAGTGTCGCATGTGGAATAGGCAATCATAATAATAATAAACGGCATGATAAAGGCTTCTTCTTATCTTATACAGAGAAGGCATGAACACCACGCTTGCTTAGTACGGGGTGGCGATTTCAGACATATTAAAAGTCCAGGTTTCAAAGTTTTTTTTTAATGTTTCACCTTTAAACAATATTTTTTTCAGTAACGGGTAAGTATGTCAAAACATCTTTACGAGTGTGTAGAAGAATGGATGCCTCCGACACATACCCTAAATAGCTTTTGAGCATCTTTGCAAGTCTGAGATGAGCTTCAGATTGTAATATTTCAAGGCATTCTGTATTGTTTTCCTCTAGACTTATATAGCATAGGTTCTCAACCCGTGGTTCGCAAGAGTTTAAATATGTTCCGCAAAAGAATGATTTGTGTGTGTGCGTGCGTGTGGTGTCTGTGTGCGTTTAATTTGATTTATTTTTATCCACCGACTTCCGAACTGATGAATAAAAGAATTTAAAGATTTATTTAAGTTACAAAAAGCCTTATATCAACTGCTCATCACTTTTTGCAAAAAATCAGTACATGAAAAATCAATACTATATTCAACGTTTGGGGGTGGCGAAATTTGGGTGTATATATGCTATAGATGCACCTATGGTCAACCCTTCGGGGAAAACAGGCGTGATGTTTATATTACGTTTGAAAAGAACGGGGATGAGTTTTGCAAAAACCTTTTCATCTCGTCTCCTATGTATAAATAATCTATTGGGTTAATATGGTTTTGTAACTTCAGTAGGCACTTTCGGTTCAGCGATGATGAGTCAGTCAGTCATCATCAAACTCATCTCTTACCTCTTTATATCTATATACGTGAAGCAGAAATCAGATCCCTTTTTAAGACTATTGCGCGCACGTAGGGGTGTCAGATTTGGCATAGTTAAATCTTATTTGGAGAAGGTGTGCAGAGAGCTAAAACGGTCGACTTTCGACCACTTAGCGTCCACTAGTATTAGGAAATAAAATAGACCAGCGACCAACCACAGCTTCGCACGGGTGCATTGGCGACATGTCAAAGTATTAGTAGTCTTTCATGCACTAAATACACGAACCTTATATAGTGGAAAATCGCATCAAAACCCATTAGTTGTTTAGAACACAACTTATTCACTGAGTCGTGTCAAAGTAATCCAAAAACGATTCTGCAAACAGTTCTCTTTGCCCTTCTCTTGCAAACTGCGCTTAAGATGTACCAAGTCCTTCGTGGAGATAACCCTAATTAGGGGAATTTTGTATTCGCAAAATTACCCAAGTGCTAACATAATACTTTATTTGTCACTTGCGCTAGTAGTTTTTAAAAGAGGTAAACTCGTGAGTTTGTTTCGATGTTTCTTCTCAGAGTAGTCTCTGAGAAGTCTGAGACACTACACTTCTTTAAGTGTAAAAGTATTTTATAAAACCTATTTACATAAATAAATATCATTATTTCATCATCGTCAAACATTACGCCAATGACGTAGTACAACACAATTAAAATGCACACCGGCAGTGATTAAAAAAACAAAGAAAATAAACAAGATGAATGTGATTTTGTATGTGTGTATCTACGGCAAACTGGGATCACTGACTTAACTAAGTTGTAGCTTAACTAAATGATATTCGATGATTTGAAGCATTCCTATAGAAACTAAAGGAGCATGCAATGTAGCTGGGACCATGACTAGACCTCCAAACCCTAGTCCTGGGTTGGAACATCCGAATAGAAATATTGCAATATTCAAATATACGACTAACACAACAATTACATAATGTCACACACACACACTAAGCTTCATATAAAACATCTCTCTTCTGCTGTAATGGCGAATCAGCAGTACCTCTAATATAAATAATAACAATAATAGAGACCTCTAGAGCCCCAGTTTCCTTAAACTTCTTATATGGATGTCGTAAGAGGTGTCGCCCAGTTATCAGGAGGGAAAGTTCAGCAGCATCTTTCATTCCCTATGTGAGGAAAGAGTAAGGCAATTTGCTTACCAACCCAACGGAATTGCATAGCGTGGTTATTAATCACAAAGAAAAACCACATTGCATCTCGATATTTGTTCACATTTTCTGATGTTCAGTTTCAAGGACGGTTCTTGTATTACCTTGGAAATGTCCAATCGATGATCCTCACGTACGTGACCTCTATATGGTTTGCATCAAAGTGGTCACGATCGTGATTTAGCAGCAGTTGAGGTGTGGTGGGCTTGCAGTTTCAGTGTGGCACTGGTAACCCAAGTCGTATGTTCCAGATGGAAGAGCTTCCGCGGCGAGCGGGCGGCGGCACCCCGGCGTCGGGTGACACGCGCTACGCGGTGCTTGGATCGTCTAATGAGCACCCATTTATCCGGTACGTAAGTTTTTGTGCATTCATATGGTATGTAAACATAATGTAAGGAAATCACGCCATTATGAAGTAGCGTCTTTAGTGACATTTAGTCCAGTGTATGAAGAGTAAGAAGCTCCAGCCAGCAGTAGATTGGGATGTGGTTAACGATAGTGCCCCGAGTTTGCCCCAGGGCAATTCTTGAGTTTTGCGACAGGTTCATGTCCAAATAATCTTGAAATTAAAAGAAATAGTCAGTAGTAGTCGTATCTATCAGTGTAAGCAACATGGCAAAGCTTCATTATAATTGTACAGTTCCCTGAAGTCTTGTAGTTTCCGTTAGTCATATATTTTACACACCCTAATAGGGTTCATCAGTAGGGCTACCCTAGAAGATTTATAAACTTGAGGGTACACCATACATAGGGGACGGCACATTGTACGGTATGACTTTGATTTGAATCGATCATAATCAAAATCAGATCATAAACATTTATATAATTAGAAGTACTTTGGATACAGATTTGAAAATAAAACACGCGTTGTAACGTCGATACTGTAAAGTATAATGGCGGAAGCAAGGTACAATGGCGTACAAACAATGTTGTCATCTACAGATAAATAATTTGTGACTTGCACAGAGTAAGTCTTATCATTAATGAATGGCTTATAAAATGCCAATCATATATATCGAAACTTATGAAATATTGATGAAGTTATGAAAACAACATGAACTTTACAATTTTTTATTAGAAATTGCTAAATGTTTGCCCAAACATTAAAATGAAAATAATTAGGCGTCACAATCAGTTGGCGTTGTTTGTAATTCACCATGGAAACCATCAGAATCGACGCAGTAGTACACGTCTCCCACGTTCTGGTTCGGGATGTAGTTGCCATTCGCGCTGCAGGTCTCTGTCACCGTCATGCCACGAGCAGGGAAGTACAACATGGTGTCCCGCGCACAATCTGTTCAAATCATATGTCAGTAAACAAATCAAACGGGTACCATACTCGGTCGATTGGACCACCGCGTGACAAATGATCCGATTTCTAAACTATGTATATTATTTAGCAGACGTTAAATGTATAATTATACTCTTATGATTTATGATACTAGTAAAGAAGTTTGCAATGACAACTGATGGCAAGAAAACATATTTAAGGCTTCCATTTCAAGGTTTAGCTAACAATAAAATAGTTATTCAATCGTTTCGGACTTATCGGCAAAGGTGTGGTTCATGGTCAATTAATTGTCATAATTATCGCCATGAAAAGTGTTAAGAAATTTAAATACAGTGTGGAAGGGTCATCGAGGATGCACAACCTGACATCATGAGGTCAGTACATAGTTCTGGCCCCACAGCGTTGAAAACATCAGAAAAAATAAGTAGATAATAAAAAGGAAAATGCCAATGAAAAATTTAAACGCTGGGGGTCCAAAGTCATGTACTGAACTCATTGTATCAGGTTGTGCGTTGATGTCCCTTCCGCCCTATATTCAACAACTTAAGGACAGATAGAATCGGATCATAGTCCTAAAAATCGAGTGATTCATCAACATATTATTAGTGCAATCCTTACTTATTTATGGTAATACTACCTTGTGGTCGCGAGTTCTTCCGCATGCTTGTTTTTAACCTAAAACAATTCTTTGAAACTCGGCGATTATAGTGTAGCTTTCTATTAGCGAAATATCTTTAGCAATATATGGAAGTACTGACCAGTACTTCCTGAGATTGTAGTTTACACACATGTAGGTATGTATAAACAGACAATTTTATCCTAATATTAGGTTACTTTAAATGACCTTTGCCACATTCGCAAGTATCCCATATAATTTCTGCTATCATTTAGTGTAAATTGCCATATAATACATATTTGTATAGCACCTGTGGTGATCAATTCACCGGCAACTTTTGTGAATTAATTGGTGAAGTAGGTTTATTAATCTCCGCATTCCAGCTGAATGGTAGGATGGGTGGAACCGTACAACGTATCGGGAACAGGGTCACGGCCGACAACCGGTCGTGGTGGCACAATGCGAATGAGCCATGCTAACGGTACGCTGATGCCCTCCAGCCTATCTTGTTTTATGTGCATGTAGTAAGGTTCGTCTACGCAAATAATATCAATACATAAAATTGACTATAAAACTTACAAATCAATTAGTGAAAGTTGGAAGTACATACAGTATGTCTCCATTCATAAATATTAACTTTTTAAGTAGATTCAGCATAGGGCATTCCAGTATGATTGACTACGTTGCACGTTATTGAATAGGTTTCACAGTTGTAACTATAACAGTATTGTATTGAGATCACTATTTAGTGTCAAGTTATTAACGAATATTATTGCGTCATTCTGCCTAAACCTACACAATACAACTTTTAAAAATAAGTTTAAACTTGAATATTTTAACTTCTGAGCTCTAATAATCTTATACATTGTATACGTATCCAAGGTTGTACTGGCCAAGTCGATATCACCTTATTCAAGGCTTTCTGTTCGGGCCTGTATGGCCGGTCTTATGGATCTGCTACGCCAAAATGTCGCTAGATACCCTACGCGTCCAATGTAATAATGTTCTAGGATTCTATTGGGACTGCCCCGTTTCTGTAGTGCATCAGAGACGTTTTCGCAAAACCGAACTGACGCTTTCCACGCAGTCGTATGCAAAAAAGTTGCTTCACTGATGCATCGTGGGTCAGTAACAATAGCACATACACATACATAGATAAACTAACTCATCTTTACCATGGGGGTAGGCAGAAACTACAGAACGCCACCTACTAGGATCCTTACATACTCCTTTTGCTTCGTTTACGCTCATAAAATATAAACAACAAATGGTAAAAATGGTATCCTTGAATTAGTGGCGAAGAGTCCTTACTCCCCTGTTCTGAGGCTGAGAGGCTGTTAGAAGATGGTCAACTAGGTAGCTGATCACTTGCTTGATCGTTCTCGGAGCAACCTGCCTCGGACAATTAATTCGTTATGTGTTGCCGGTGTTGATTGTTTTGTATTGCTAACATTCGTTATAAGGCATTTTTGACTAACAAGGTGGAATATATTGTTGTCCGAAACTGAATAATAAAAAATAAAATAAATAACTTCTTCCAACAATAAGGCCTACTTTCAATAACACTTGGCGGCATGTGTCTGTTTTTAATGTCGAAATAACAGCTTTTACTAAATTATGAAGAGAGTAAATTTGTACACGTACGTAGTTATACCAAAATAGCCATTTTTTTACATTTTACGTTTATCTGATTGTTACGGCTAATCTCCAAAATGGCTGGTCTGATTTAGACGGAAATTTGAATGCCAGAAATGTATGTGATAAAGAGATGCTACTTTATGAATTAGAACTCACAAAAAAAAATACTGACCCATGAAATTGAGTTCATCATCCGATTCAAATAGGGAAGTTTACATCCAATATAAGGAAAAATCACTAGGCCAGGTCGGAAGATCCTCCCGTTTTATTATTAGTACGTATCTAAACAACACATTGTTGTTTTTCCACATCCACGTGAACGAATTCGCGGGCACAGCCAGTGCCTTAAAACTGCTCAACAGTGCAGAGAAATTTAAGCATTATATAATGTATATGTATAGTTGTCGCCTAGTGTTAGTGGAAACGGGCATAAGAAGACTTAAAACGTAAGAAATAACTAATTCAATATCGACGATTCTGTCTGGCCGCGTTTAAGTACATAATTCTATTAAATAAATTAGAGGGAACAGCAGTAACTACTCTATAAAAAACTTAAATATCTGCAGCTAGTCTTCGAAATATACGAAGGTTTCAGTGCTCCGAAAATCTTTCAATAGTATGTAAGGGGAATTGACAAACCAGCTTGTTTTTTTGTGATTTTCAAGTCAAATGGTATGCATCAACGTAGAGTTGAATACTTACTGCAGTTCATTCCCTGCATGTTACTTGTCGGTGTCTGCCAGGCACCTAATATTTTTCCATCTCGACCAGTACAGTAAGCTCTGAAACAATTCAAATGTAAATTAATCATCAATACGGCAGGAGTACTGCTGTTTCACGGCTCGGCATACCAAGACAACTGCAGAGTCATATAAGCTTAAAGCGTCTGAAATATTATAGAAGTCGACCTTATCTCGAACTAAGCTAATTTCTGCTTCACAAACAAGTTAAAAGCGTGTCTTACATGCCGTTAAGTATCTGGATTGGACCATAGCTTCCGTCGTAGTCACAAGACACAACAGGATGACTGAGGAAATTTGTGCCATGTTCAGATTGCTCTTTTGCTAATAAGCGACTGCCAGTGACTAGACTTTCGCATTTTCTTAAATACTGCTCTCCAACAACTGCAGCACTATCTGTAATAATAAAAAAAAGTTTTACTTTCCGTTCAGGTTAGGATTTTCTCAATACATGGGTTCTATCATCATCACAGAATTTCGTGTATTCACGATTCACATATCACTAGAATGCAACATTTATGCGATCATAGGTGCGACTGCGATATGTAGCTCAGTATAGTGTATGGTGTCAGACACTTAAGTATTCCTACTATACATACCACACAAACACTCATCCTGTGATTGTTGCTCAGCAGGGCAAAGGGCCAAAGCCTTATTCTCATGGACAGAAGGCATGGCCATGATTCACCACGTTTGCTCTAGAAAAGTTGATGATTTCAGCCTTATATCAATTATAACTCCAAGTTTTCTCATGTGTGGGAGCACAGGGATCAGAATTAGTTTTTAACTGACTTCAAAAATAGGACTAGGTAGGTACTCTATTTTTTCTTGTTTACTTGCTTATTGGAAGCCGGGTGGACCGATTTGGATTTTATTTTGTTTGAAACTGCCCTGGGAATGTTGGATGACAATGAAACCACCCATTTTCATCAGGTCAGGATCTGATGATAGGATCATGGAAAAATCGTGGGAACTCTTTAAATGCCACCTATACCTGTCGGAGAGAACCATTTGGTGAAGTAAAACTGACGATGGCTGATGACCAGAGGTCGGATTTATGTACATATGTATGTATGATTTTACACTTGACTCTTATAAGTACAATTGGAACTTTAAAGCCTAAAATTTCGGAAACGGATCACTGAATTGAAAGGTGGTTTATCCACAGCCGAAATCATTTTGAATGACCTATCCAACGACACCCTGCATTATGAACTAGACGAAAAAAAATAAAAATCATTCCTGCTTTAAGTATAGGGGAGCGCTACCCGAAAAAAAACCGGGGACAGATGAACGGACTAACATATTAATATAAGGAAACGAAGAGGCAAATAAATCATGACATGGTTCCTCATTTACTACGGAATCCTTATAGGGTCACCTCGTTGTCCGTCTGTCTGTGTGACAAGATCATTTTACTCGGGAACGCGTGAAGGTATCAATTTGAAATTATTACCATGTACGTTAGGCTACGGGGAAAATAAATAGGCTTCCAAGACAGCGCACGAAAAAAAAACGGCGATGTTTGATACTCGTAAACAAATCAAAACCTTTTTAGTTTTGTTACTTAAAAAATATTTATTTTGCGATTACAAACTTAGTGAAGTCAGTACACTTATAAGTTTGTAACCGCAAAATAAATATGATAAAATAAATATGAAACATCTAAAGGCGCGACTAGTGCCGTCGCGTCACGACAATAGTAACGTCATGCCCCCCCTTCGCCACCGCTCTCAAATCCATTGTGTGTGTGCGTATATGTTATACACTACACGTGCGCGTGTATACTACGAGTATAACGTTGCCCCACACTAGGAATTTCTCCTGTGTCGTGGGTGCGTTTACAAACATTTAGAGTCACATACACAAACAGCCAGACCCGGAACAACTACCTGTAGGCCATACAAATATTTGTTCCGTGTGGGAATCGAACCCACGACACGCGGCGCGGCAGTCGATCGCTCAGCCACTGCGCCAACCATGCCGTCAACACTCCGTTGCTTCTCTGTATGATCTGCTCAATTACAATTTAAATAAAAAGGTGATAAAACTAAAATTAACTATTTTACGTACCTTTTCGTCAGAGTTATGATTGGTGCTTTCATAGTACAACGTGATAATTTTCGGCTCTTTTTTGCTCGACATGGTACGGGACCCTTCGTGAGCCAGTTCGATTCCCACTTGGCCTGTTTCTTAGAAGTCGGTTGTTTTTTTTGCAAGAACGTTTATACGACGTTTTCGTGTTTGGATTCACGAACTTGCCTAACTGTTCGTTTAACAAATAAAATGTTTGTCGTTGTCGCGTAATAAAAGCTCGTGCTACGAATGTTTGCATAACAGATTCTTGAAACAAATGCTCTCGGTGAGTACCGTCCATTAGACATCCGAAGTATTTTAGGTTAGTTAGTTTTTGTTTATGTTCGCATAATCGATAGGGGAAAGGGGAATAGTAGGGTGGCTGCCCTCTGTTGCATGACGTCACTGCCGTCATATGCCTTGTGCCGCGCCGCACCCACCTGTATTTACTACTTACTCGTATACTTAAATTCATAAATATTGCACTACGCGCAGTAGATTCTTTAGAAACTAGGTCACTAGTTTATGTAGGTAACCATTTAAATTTACATTAGGGGCCTGTATAACGCCGTTGATCTTTTAACCATACAAATGCGCGTTGGGCTCACGCTGATAACAGTGTAACAGCAGACCAGGGTATTATCCGCCAGGTATTTTTTTGCCCATCTTGCACTCTTATAAACTGTATCGATTAACGCACACAACAGTGAACGTTGGTCTCAAAATGTTTGCTTCCATAGCGTGCACTTCACTTTTCCGGGCAACGAATAATCGCACACCGTGTGTGGTAAGTCGGTGGCAATTTCTCGGCAGATTTTTTACGATTCACTTTTTTATTTGTGGTCATAAGTCCCTCTCCTGCGCAAGACTTTAAACGGAGGAAATATTACAGGCATAATTGCAAAAAATGCATCTTCTGATGATTTATTACTGACTAGCGGATCCTACAGACAAAGATAACGTACGAGTACATATGTCAGGTTCCAGCCCAAACAGTGCAACTTCCCAGTATCGGTTGTATAAGTGGGTCCCTTGATGGTTCAGAATTAGATTCATAATTAAATCTAGGCCATCCAGCGGGGGTCTTTAACAAACAATAAATACATCAAAATCAGTCCAGCCGTTTAGAAGTTCAGTGACGCACGCGTTTAGAAGTATCACTATATAGAACACCTATTATAAAACAAAGTCTCCCGCGGCGTCTGTCTGTATGTATGTTCGCGATGATCTCGGTAACTACCGAACAGATTTTCATGCGGTTTTCAATGGACGGAGTGATTCACGAGGAGTTTTTGTGTATAATTTATTGAGGTTTTGTTTTGGTTCACTTACTTACACACCTATAATAACCATTTTTTACCCGTACAGTATTTTTTTTTAAGTGCACACACCTGGAGTTTTTCATAAACAGCTAAACCCGGAACACCTACCTGTAGGCCATACAAATATTTATTCTATTGCGGTAATTGAACCCACGACACGCGGCGCAGCAGTTAATCGCTGAGCCACTGCGCCGTCGTATTAGTCCTTATTTAGATAAATATGTTAGTATCCTGGGGTATTAAACGTAGGTTATAATTTTTCTGAACACTATATAATTTTACTGAATGCTTCGGAAGATATAAAAAAAATAATACGCGTAACAGAAAAAATAACTCTCCGGTGCCGCTAGCTAAAGGGACGTACGCTCGGTAATAAAATAATACAAACAATATTGTATTCATATTTTTTTGCTCAACGCACTTGTTTCGTTTTCTATACTCGGACGATATTTAAAAATATAAACATATTCTGATCATATGGACCTGTTCCCGCGGTTTATAGGGAAGGAGAAAAATGCTTCAAATCACTACAAAAATACATTCTTTGCACTGTTATTTTATCGATATTTAAAAAATAAACTTATTTTAAAATCAGTGCTGCAGAGACCTATAATGAAGATTTACTGCTGGAACAATAACTGAGAAAAATGGTTTTAATGTTCTGCTCCGTGAATGCGGAATGCCTTAAATAACACATTACTGAAAAAAAATGTTCTTTTATTATTCTATATTTTGGTCTAACGGGGTTTATTCTTTTCATTACCTCGATGATTCGATCCGACTAAACTACTAAATATTATTGTCAATGGTTGCATATGAGACAAACATACCTTAGATACGTGCTTTCATATAGCGTATTTGAACAAGTGTATCTGGGTTCTTTGTCATACTGATTGTGTACAATTGCCTTTGGTCACTCAATATCTTGAGACCGTGAATCACTTGTGAATATTGTGAATTGTGTGTATCCTGTTGTTGCAACTACTCGACAAACGAATAGTTCATCTACAGTGGCGTAATCATTCTGGACTAGCTTTTATCTGCTTGCAAGTCAGAAAATATCACTTTTCACCACCCATTACTTCACGACATGAAATTAAAAATTCACATGCTTACCTAGGTAGTAGAAAAAAGTTTCCACCTCGCAACGCAACGCTATCTAACATCCACATCGGTCGCAAATTGTATCTCCATTCATTGATCATGATGCAATCTTATATATAAAATTCTCGTGTCACAATGTTCGTTCCCATACTCCTCCGAAACGGCTTGACCGATTCTTATTAAATTTTGTGTGCATATCGGGCAAGTCTGAGAATCGGCCAACATCTATTTTTCATACCCCTAAATGATAAGGGTGGTCCACCCCAAACATTTTATATGGCAAAACAACGTTTGCTGGGTCAGCTAGTATTTTTATAAAAAAATGTAACTTTATACATAAAAATCCACCTAAACATCATTTCAAAATAATTTTAAATCCTTTAAACCCTTAAAACTGATAATTGCGAACCGAACCTGTTTTTTTAAAGAAAACTAAACACTACCATTTGGTCAGCACACGCCAATGCAGCCAACACGTTAATTTTACTTTGACTTAACTAACAAATATAGTGATTATATACTTTATACAATAGTGATTGTAATCTTATTTCACCGCGAAAAATTATAAGGCATTTGGCGTTGCTTGGGAGATACATCTTCCTAGCAAAAATACTAGAAAGTGGTGAAGGGTGGGCGTTTTGGGGGACTGTCTTATGGTCATTTTGATGTTCAAAATGTGCTGATTCTCAGCCTAATTTGATTTTGTATAATGAAGGGCATCTTTATTTTTTTTTGTTTTAGTAATCGATTCAGTACTCTCCGAGATATTTTTTTACTTATAAACAATCAATTGTACTTCTTTATAAAGTTTACATTTAGATTTAATACGGACGTATCGTGTCGAAGTATATCGGCCTGCCAAAAACCGACCCCACTCAATGAGCGTAACCCGTTGGCTGGTATCGTACCACCTAACTTGCAAATGGAAGTCGCATGCACGGTCGAGAATCATAATCAAGATTCTGATTGGCGACACCAAACAGCCAAATTGAAGTCAATTTATCAGGTGGAAGAGTTTTTTCGATGGACACAAAAGATCCAAGACCACCTAAGGTGAGATGTAGGTAAGTTGTGGCAACTTTATATTATGTGGTTATGAGAAGAATAACAGTCACCATCACCCATTTCGTTCTACCAAAGGTACTCTTGGCGTGACTTGCAGTGGCCTATAATGGCAAGTACTGAATCGACTTCCCACACAAGTAGGCCGTCGCATAACTAAGCAAAATGAGGAATTATAGATCCATCCGTCGCTCGGTGCGAGTGTGGTGATCCTGATTAGTTGATGGCTCACTTTTTAGACTGCCCAACCCAGCATTTAAGATATATACAATTTTATTTAACTTAATGCAACAATTGCATAAAGGCGGCTTAGTGCCTAAGGCTCAGACTACAAGCATCCGGAATCTCAGGAGCCCGATGACCTTGTAGAAGCCCGGATTGAAACCGCCACTCAAGTAATCATTGACTTCATAAGATCAGGGCAACGGCCATCCTATCCCAAATTTCACCCGGAAACAACCGGATCATACTCCGGTTTTCCTCCGGCACCAGTTCCGTTATTTTTAGACTTAAGGGGCTTCGGGGCCTATCAATATATTAAGAATGTAACTGAATTGCGCTGACCACACGATTCCAAAAAACATTCATTCCGGGCGCTTCCGGACGAATCACGTAAATTTTTAAAATGTATAAAACTGTTTTATTTTGAATCCTGTCTGTCACGAGATATTTTAGGTCATCAAATAAAGTCACTGACATCCTATAGTATTATAAGAACCTTATTTTTGTATGTATGACTTGTGGTATACACCTTCCGTTATGCGGTGTACGTAAAAAGGTATCATTTGGCGTTCCTTTTTTGTAACGGCTACAGGTGAACAAAACCTAAACTTAAGTTAAAGTTTCCATTTCAAAAAAACAAAGTAGCGGTTATTCAGTGCAAGTGCTAGCGGCCGACTGAGCAAATTTCTCTCCGGGTTCATAACGGATCGCGTGTAGTAGATAACATGGAGAACTCGGTTTTTTTCGGACCGAGGAGATTCCAGATGCTTGTAGTCCGTGCCTTAGATGCGTATTCGTGTCAAGTTCAAAGTATTCATAATATTAGGAATGTGATTTTACATATAAATGAAATTACACCTTTTCATCCAAGCAGAGGTTCAATATTCCTGTTTATATTTCTTCTTCTGTATAGAAAAGAATTGCTGGATTAATTTAATTTAGTTTTTATTACATCAGTAATTTCGGCTCGGCAATTATCATTTACTCAGCGTTTGACCTACCTCTTCTTATGTCTTTTCATAAATAATGCCCTTAAAGACTATTATTTCTACCAGGATTTGACCTGGTTTCGACCTACACAGCACTTGAACAAAGTGGTTAAACCTCTTGTGTCTCTTTTGCGTTTACAACGTCATTAAAGGTTATTTTTATGTTACCTCAACAAATTTCATATACGTACAACATGGCAGTCGTGTCATGTCTTCTTCTGGAATAGGAGAGACGGTTGGCTGGCCAGTAGTGGGCTGGGCGCACCAGCACATTCCGTCATCACATTGCAGCTGCTCGTAATCACCATTAGCAGAACAATGAAGTGTCGAAACTCTGCCTTCAGCTTCTAGGTTAGCTCTTTGGCGACTGCATGCTAAAGTCGAGATAACGATGATGTATTAATAAAGTGTTCACACTTAAAACCTCTTTAATACATTTTTGATATAACCATGAAGGTAATAGTAGTTGTACAAGGATCATATGGCGCGTGGCCAAAATCGGAACTACACCGCCATTTTGTTTGTTTATTACTCTACAAAGCAATTTCACAAATGTTTACCAATTACGCCCCCAGCCCCCCAATGAATGTCATTCAAGCGTCACAAGTTCCTTGTAGCACTGTGGCTTTATAAAGTTCTATGCTCCCGGATTATTTTTCAATTCCTGCACACAATATTTCAAGTACATATCTACTATAAAAACAATAAAATATCAGTAAACAGTCAATTTACATATGGCGTCAAAAAATTCCCTTACATTGCTGCCGACTGGTAAAGATCTCAAAAAACTGGCGGGATCACCGCGTTGTATGGCAATGCTTAGCCTCTGGCCAGCCCTTAGATCACGGGAAGCGTAGCACTGTAGGTTATTAATTTCGCTGATTAAATAAATCATGATTTATTTGATGGCACTTTTGATGATTATTTTCTTGGTTTTCGGGGTTGCGCACTGACAGTTATGTTATAGGTAAGTACTTGTCAGTGGGTTTTCGACTTTTGACTTCTGACTATGCTTTTGACGGATAAGACGTTTTTCACGTAAATTATTGTATGTTTTTATGTGACTAAAATTAGATATTTACACTATTTCGTACCAAATTTTGTGTCGGAAACTAAGTGGAAGTGGAAATCCATTTACAAATACATTGTTGTTTCTTATATAATTGCAAAGATGAATGTAGGTGTTTTTCAAATTTCGGAAATATGCAAGATCCAGTGTAAATGACGTACCGTCGTGTTTATTTCACTTGATGATGTATCAACTTCAGGTAAATGAAGATCAATTAAGCTTTAAATTCCATGATCATCATGCACAGCCCACTTTACCCACTACTAGGCATAGTCCACTTTACTAAATTTTATAAACTTACCACAAGTCATCTCATCCGCTTCGTCCTTCCACATTTGTCCGAAGATCCTGTTTCCTTTTTCATCCGAGCAGAAGCATCTACAGTTAATAAAATCAGTCACAATCACAGCTCATACATATACCAGTAAAATTAAAACATAATTAACATTATCTTGATTTGAATGGTAAAAAAAATTACAGGAATTTATCTACAAAGTGTTTTCAAATTCTTAGTATGCCTTTTGATCAGAAGTCGCGGTTGATAAGCAATTGTTGCCACTGATGTGCCTAGTGTTCAATATTAACTATATCGTATGATATTCGGCTATGGAATTCATCAAGATTAAACGACAAATGTTTCGTGCATGACGCATTTTCAACAAATATCAACAAATCTTACATATTTCCATATTACCGCAATAAAATCATATTTAAAAAAAAAAATGCTCGACAATCGAGTCGTCAATTTCTAATTAGAGATTTTATTTTGTGATAGGCACTATCGCACGAGAGGATGCTAAGTGGATAAACGTGTCCGTTTCGACCGCGCGGCCACGGCGAAATTAAAAAAAAAAAACAATGCCAAGATTTTGTAAAAATTTGTAGAAGTTGATTCCCAAAACCATAAATTTGTTAAAGTTATGGTTAAAAAGTTATAAGGGTTTGAACGTGGCCGCGCCATTGAAACGCGGCGAACCGCGCGGCCACGGAGATCTTTAAAACTAAGCGTTGCAGAGATCTGAAATTCAGGTAAATAACAGATTGAATTTGTAAAAAAATTGTAAAAATATAGAAAAAAATCCTAGGTTTATATTTTGGGAGCTATAAGACTAAAACTCCATGGCCGCGCCATCGAAACGATGAAAAATACGTTATCGCCGATATCTCGCTGAAAAAGCATCGCAGGGGTCTGAAGTTTTTTGTAAAACGTAGATTTGAATTTGTCGAAACTTGTAAAAATACTACAAAAAATCCTAGGTTTATGTTTCAGGAGCTGTAAGACTAAAACCTCATGGCCGCGCCATTGAAACGGTCAAAAAACACGTTCTCGCCGATATCTCGCTGAAAAAGCATCGTAGGGGTCTGAAGTTTTTTGTAAAACCTAGATTTGAATTTGTCGAAACTTGTAAAAATACTACAAAAAATCCTAGGCTAATATTTCAGGAGCTGTAGTACGGTATCGCGTAGAAATAAGTCGTGATTATTTATCGAAGAAAGTAATTGTAAATTTGTTAAAGTTATGGTTAAAAAGTTATAAGGGTTTGAACGTGGCCGCGCCATTGAAACGCGGCGAACCGCGCGGCCACGGAGATCTTTAAAACTAACTTTCAATACGTTTTGAATATTTCGATAGGGTGACCATGGCTTTTTGTTTACAGAAAACTTTCCACCTATCGTTTTGGAAATTGTATCTCAAGGATTCTAAATTCAATTAAAATGGAACGACAAGATACAAAAAACATATTTATATTTCTTTTATAGTCATATAAATCACAGATTATTTACTTACCCTAACACATATATTTCTTTCAAACTCACAAATCACAGATTATTTGCTTACACTTACTTACACTACTATATAGGGTGACTGGTAAGCAGTGATCGATACATAAACACGTGAATTAGCTCATCATTATGAACAACTTTTACTATGGGACCAAACCTGAAATCGCGAAAAAAATATCAGCTTCATAATGATGAGCTAATTCACGTGTTTAAGTATCGGTCACTAATTACCAGTCACCCTATATATATTTCTTTCAGTCACAAATCACAGATTATTTGCTTACACTTACTTACTTACTATATATATTTCTTTCAAAGTCACAAATCAAAGATAGCAAATTTCCGAAACAGTGCAAAAATTTTGACATTCCTACGGAAATAATGTCAAAATTTAAAACACCAACGAGCAATCCGTGCGAATTAACTGAAAGTAAAACGACGACTGATCAACAAAAAAGCCTTTGGCGGGAAGACGGGGTGCAGCGGCCGGGATATCTCTCACATATTGGACTGCTGTGATTGGTTATACAGCCTTCGTCTCCCGCGCTGCACCCACGTTCTATTCGCTCCTGTGTACTGTAGTGTGTGTGGCTTTATGGTTAATTCCTTTAGTGCAATTCAATGTTGGAATGCATGAGTTAATTACACGTTACTTATGACATAATACTGTTAATTACAGGGGGTTATTTCTGGCAGCATTTAGTCTTAGACATAAGTTATGTGTTTGATTCCATATTTATTCATCAAATAATGCTATCTTACAGGAATTACGAATGTTGTGCAAAGTTATTTGTTATGGTTCTGGAACGTGTACTCAAAACCACAGTATTGTCAAATCAAGCAATGATTTAAGTGAATTTAAAAGAAATAAACATAAGATTTTGTATTTTATCCGTTTCATTTTAATTGAATTTAGAATCCTTGAGATACAATTTCTAAAACGATAGGTGGAAAGTTTTCTGTAAACAAAAAGCCATGGTCACCCTATCGAAATATTCAAAACGTATTGAAAGTTATAAATACCGAAAAATACATGTTTTTTGCCTAGTATCGGTAGTTTTACATATTAATTGGTGTTGTTTACAAAAAAAAAACTCGCTTTACAATTACTTTCTTCGATAAATAATCACGACTTATTTCTACGCGATACCGTACTACAGCTCCTGAAATATTAGCCTAGGATTTTTTGTAGTATTTTTACAAGTTTCGACAAATTCAAATCTAGGTTTTACAAAAAACTTCAGACCCCTACGATGCTTTTTCAGCGAGATATCGGCGAGAACGTGTTTTTTGACCGTTTCAATGGCGCGGCCATGAGGTTTTAGTCTTACAGCTCCTGAAACATAAACCTAGGATTTTTTGTAGTATTTTTACAAGTTTCGACAAATTCAAATCTACGTTTTACAAAAAACTTCAGACCCCTGCGATGCTTTTTCAGCGAGATATCGGCGATAACGTATTTTTCATCGTTTCGATGGCGCGGCCATGGAGTTTTAGTCTTATAGCTCCCAAAATATAAACCTAGGATTTTTTTCTATATTTTTACAAATTTTTTACAAATTCAATTTGTTATTTGCCTGAATTTCAGATCTCTGCAACGCTTAGTTTTAAAGATCTCCGTGGCAGCGCGGTTCGCCGCGTTTCAATGGCGCGGCCACGTTCAAACCCTTATAACTTTTTAACCATAACTTTGACAAATTTATGGTTTTGGGAATCAACTTCTACAAATTTTTACAAAATCTTGGCATTGTTTTTTTTTTTTAATTTCGCCGTGGCCGCGCGGTCGAAACGGACACGGATAAACCACCAACCAAATAATATTAAAATACAAAACGAATGGGCGTCGGTGGACTATTCTTTTCAAACCGGTGACACTGAACCGTGAAGATCATTACTGCACCCATTCATTATTGTTGCTGATAATTTAATAATCTGTATGTATAGTACCTGCCGGTGAATAGGTGGCCTTTGCATTGTACAGGAGCATATTTTCCATCAGGTAGGCAATTGGACGGGGGCTGGCAATCCTCGGTTTGTGCTTCATCGCCAGGTACAGCTGGAAGTGAAAAACAAAACAGCTTTTTGAAATAGTCAATTTTATCTGAGGTGTGATTCTTTTGTTTTAGCAGTTAGGTTAATGTTTTTACGGTCTAAGGGATTAGGTGCTATTAAATTATAGGGTTTACTATCCAGACAATTTAAAGATAATATGAGGACATTAATAATTTTTTAACATTTAATAATTCAAATAACTTCAAATCTCAGAAACCGCCACTAATTAGAATTGTGATAAATTGATATTGCAAATAATTATTTTATAATTTTTTGATACAGATAGGGTTATTAGGGTTTTACTGCTGTACCCGAAGGGTCCAGAAGGAGCCCTATTGCTGACACACACGTGTTTGTATGTCTGTCTTCTGTTAAATAAGTTTTACAACCAAACGGTTGCAGTTAGTCTTCAAATTTTCTCAGTGTATGCATCTTGTTAACCCAAAGCCATACAAATTGTCAGACAAAGGAATAAGAAGCCACCAAAGTCAACTTATTTTTAGAAAATTTTGGACTGAAGAATTTTTTGACTTGAAATTTGAGATGAAGTTTATCATTATCATCGTATATTTTACGAAGAAAATACCAATATGATGATAACACACATTTTTTATTTGAAATTGCCTCATTTTTCCTATTACAACCAATTAGATTTTGCGGTCAATACATTTGGTAAGTAACCCTAAATGTGCGAATTTCGCCACGCATGTGCGTGATTTTATAATTTTTGTAGTCCAACGTAATTCGATATGTATCAATTTTTTCTCTCTCTCGATCTCAATTGTTAATAAACAATTTTCAGGTTTTGAGTTATAGGTACGGTTACACCTTGTCTAGTTGTTTATTTCGGATATTGCATTGAATTTTGAAGTCGATATAATAACAGTTCTGCTTATTACGTAGACACGCTTCAGTGATGACTTGCAAATTTCTACTTCACCGGATGTAACGTTTATTGTATAAAAGTAGTTTTGCGTGCTATCGCTAAACTAAGACAAACATACGGACGAATAGACACGAATCGTACCATAACAAAGAATCGTTTCTATCGAATTAATTGTCAAGGAGAACCCTTTTTATGCATTTTGTTAACTTCTTGCAATTTCCTTTAAAAAAATAAGTTTCTACTAGAGCTAACTTCCTGCTCGTATTAAGGTTCATTGATTTTCGGTAAGTACTTCCCTTTACATAATGTAATGAAAAAGTAGTACTGTAAGACAGTATTGTTGTACAATTCTATCTCGATTGGCTCACTGGCTGCCGATGTACGTGTACCCAGTCTCACGGTGACAACAGAGCGGATATGGGCTGCAATTTGTAAGTGGGAAATTGGCTATTCTGTACAAAGTGGCAAATTGTCCGAATTTGGGCAAACGACTGAACAACTAGGTATCTAAAAGACGTGTGACGTTTATCAGATGTCGTGTCCTTCCTGTTCCATTTCTTTGTCAAATCCATTCCAAACAGATAAAAATCTCTCAATGTGAATATACTAATGTAACGACTATCACTGACAAAAGTAATTTGATATAAAATGAACATGGCAGAGCTCGCGGAGTCGCTATTTGGCAATCTGTACTTGAAATGATAATTAGTTGAACACCTACAGCCGGGCATTTTCTCCAAGGTAATAAGTCCTTTCCCGGAGACTGCGGTCGGCGATCGCAATGACTAGATCGAATAACTTAACTTCCGACAGGTCAGTGTGAGTGAAATTTAATACAAACGACACGTTCTACTTATACATACTTGCTTTTATAGGTACATAAGTATCGTATTCACAGTATTCGCGTTGCTGAATTTCGGGCCCATCAAATTTTGAAGGTTTTTACCAACGACACAGTGAGAAGATAATAGGGGATAAGGGTGTTGTGTATGTTAGAACCTTAATAAAAAAAATGACTTGGTGTAACTTACTGGTTGCTGCAGGTCCGCATGATGGACAACATCCAAAAATGCTGCTACCTGGTATCAAAACATCGCTTCCCCAGCATTCGCTGGCAGAAATATCAGTAACACATGTTTGTGCCACCAGACACTGTGGACTCACACTCCTTAATGTATAACAAATCAATATACCCCACAGTGGATAATTCCGGAACATTATAATAATTTAAAAAATGCAATTATTATATTATTTTCGTCGGTGAGTCTATTAAAGCGCAAACAATAAGTATACATTAATTACCGATTGTACAGTTATCTGTGTTATCATTTTATCGCGAACATCTTATCTTTTATTATTTCAGGTACCTATATCAGTCGTGTCTATGATTCACACTGAGATACGCGCTATAACAGTACCTGGCACATTTATTATTATATTTTTGCCGTGTTAACAATGTTGTTGTAGTACCTTTATAACTTTATATCTGAAGGTGGTTAATTTATTTTAATTTACACCCGTAGTGTAGTATAACCTAGCATTAGGCACGAAACAAAGGATTATACACATGCTCGCTCACCGTATTGCACGCTAACAATCTACGAAATATCAGATTTGACAGGTTAAATAAGAATACGCTGTTATCAGCACTATCGCTATCTCAAGTTAATTTAACGCAGAGAGTAATCAAGCCAACCCGGCCCAGCCAACGTCGCGAGTCGCGCGGCTGTGCCCGTTCGGAGCGCTAACTACTTGCGCCAGTACGCATTTTACAACGCGTCTATCTTATTCTACTTTATCAATTTCGTACAACCGCGTTCTATTTATTTTAATTAATGGTGGCGATGAAGAACTTATTCTGATTTATTTTTCTTACAGGTTGGATTAAAACGGGCATACCCGGCTAGTATGGAGGAGTGCAAGAAAAGACATTCAGGCTCTAAAGTTTCAAAGATTGCGAATATATTTCAAGGTATGCCGTCGAGGGAGGAAGACGAAGTTCGCGGTAGCGACGTGTCAGGCGTCCGAACCGAAAGTCATTTGGCGAGGTTCAACAATGCTCGTGCACTTTTTGAAAAATTGGGTGAAGAAAATCGTGGATTCCGTATTGAGAAGTCCCCTTCAGCAGCTGCTAGTTTTGCTGGCACACGTGGCGTGACTCCACCGGCACCGGCGCGATCTCGGTCCAGTTCTGCAGGCTCCGTGAGCCCGCCCAGACGAATTGTGACGCCGACACCGATGCCGGCACCTGCTGTCAATGGCGAGCGTCTCGCCAATGGTGCAATGGTACCACCGCCTAAACCTGTGAAGCCGAGTGTTTTGCCTAAACCTGAAAAACCAGACAGAAGGTTTAACAAGGAACTCATAGAAAAACAGAGAAATTGGACTGCTCATTTTAATAAATCTCGTCAATCTCGTCATGATGAACCTAAAGTGGACTCTAATAAGTATTCTAGTGGTTATCACGACAGAAAGTCACCGGAAGTTGCCGAAAGATATGTAGTTCCTTCACGTGTTTATTCTCCGCCGCTTTCGCCATGTGCTGGTGATTCTCAGTTGGAACGTCCTACTACTCTTCCTTCTTCCTTAGTAAGTCGAGTTTCACCTAGCACAAAAACTCCGAGTCCTATAAAAAGTGTTACACATGTGTCACCGAGACCTAATAATTCAGTGTCGCCAGTGCCGCGGCCAGAATCCTCTGTTTCGCCTCCTGTGCGAAGGGAACGTTTAAATTCACCAATCAAAACAAAACCTGATTCGCCATCTCAAGTTTTACCCTCCACTGAAAAAAGTCAACCTAGCGTAAGATCGTCGATTTCCCCTCCCTGCGAGGATGAAGGAAATTCAAATAATGACTATCCGATACATAAATCAAGTGAACAAACACAGTATTCTAGTTCTATGTCTAACACCGTTGAAAGAATATCGCCTACCCCACCGTCGCCATCTTCTACACCAGCAAAGTTGGAGCCTGTTTCGGTTCCTCGCAAACAAAAATCGCCATCGCCTTCAGCAAGGTCACCGAAATCTCCAGTTTCCCCGTTGTACCACGACAAAGAAAGTTTACCATCAGCTGAATACGAATCTTCAGTGTCACCAATACCAAATAATCGTTCGTATACCTCGTCGTCAGACAATGTTCCGGATGCAGTACCTCCAGTTGATGGATTTTCACCTAGTGTTACATCTCACGTGTCACCTGTGTTGTCGCTGTCTGACGACAATAATACAAAAAATGTTTATGATCGCGTATCTCCAAGTCCACAAAGTCCAGTTCTTTTGGAGAACGACTCAAGATCGTCAAAAAATTTGGATGAAGATGCTTATGAGACTGTAGATTATAGTGTGGAATGGGAAGAAAAGAGCAGGCGGCGTTCTTCGACCCCAGAGTCTCCTACATGTCCAGAAAAGATAGTGGATGCTCCGCGCTCCCCGCTAGTGTCACCATTAGCGTCTCCTGTGCATCGTGTTGCGGAGTCCTCGCCTTCTGCTTCGCTTCAAGCTTCACCCTCGCCTGGTATGTTATTTTCTAACCTTTTTGTATGGCTATTTATTATGTTCATTACAAAATTCTTTATACATACGTAATGTCTATTATCTTTATTTTGTTATACTTTATCTGTGTTTTATCTCTACTACAAGAAATGTTATTGACGTGTACACGTACGTACTTCACGTATAATAGAGTTGAAGGCTGAGAAAATCATGTTTATTATTTGTGCGTGATAAAATAATTTTCCAATGGATCTGGGAACGTATTTTTTTTATCTATTCATTTTCTTGTTCATGTTCCATTATTCATGTAGGGGGTTTTACAGTTGTTCTCTTTTATAATCCGCAACCTCATTACCTTATCTACTGATAGCAGTATAAATGCCATCATAGTCTTTTCTGACTAAATACTGATGTTTTGTTCATATTTTATATGCATGCAGAAGACTGTAAGCTTCATGTTTATGCTTTTGTTAATGCTGGGTCATTATGTAACGTATGTCAATGAAATTAGGTGATATAGTTTAAATGTTAAAGTCTGAGCTACCAGATGCTGTTCTTTCTGTATTGTGGGGAATTAAACCATGAGAAACAGAAAAGTGGGCGTCGTTTGACGTACGTTTAGCGGTCTCGTGTTCAGTGGGTTCAATGTAATATTGAGGAAGTCAAGGTATTTGAGTCGTTGCGAGACTTGCGAGTCGATCCCGATTTAGATGCTCCGGCGCCGCCGCCGCCTCCGTCGTCGCGACGCAGTAACCCGAGCGACGTCGCCCTGCGCGCTCCCCTTCATACGCTACACTATTATACACTTTACGGGCCCGTTTTGACATTTGATTACTCTCCTCAACACTTTATTGTAACTGTATTGAGATACTGAGTAACTTCATTTACCTTATAAACAAGTGTGTGATTTTCTTACTTATTTTTGTGAGATCAAACAAGCAAAAGCTCAAAAGCAAAAAACAGTGATTATTCGTGACTAGAATTTAAACAATCGTGTGTCCGTCGATATTTACGTACAAACTCTGATTCAGTTCAAGATAAACTTTGCGCAGAAAGTTCGAACGGTCCCTTCAGTCTTTTATCAATTCTGTTGTTGTAAGCTCCCCAATGCTCTTTCTCATTTTGCTTTTAGTTGTCTCGTTCTGACCGATGTGTGTTCGCTCCTAGCCTGAATATTACATTCATTGCACAACGTTTCGTACTTAATCAAATATTTAAAGCACAGTATGATCCGAAATCAGATCTGAAATCTTTCCTTGTTCGAGATTGCTTCTATTATTTTATTCTCTTGTAATGTTGACCTTCAAGTTGCAAACGCGAACTTCCTACGCTTCTACAAATAAAAATTAAGAAGTGTAAACCTTCAGTCTAGTAATGTTGCCAACTTGCTTATCTGTGGCTGTGTTTGTTTACAAAGCGCGCAGGTACCGGTGTTCGACTACGTTGCTGTCGTGAAATTTAGCTATGACCTTTCTCACTTTTGCTGTATTAAAGGCAGCGAAAATCGTATTATTAGTAAAGTGAAAAATGTAATTTGTTATTAGTTACGAGTACATCGGCTTCCTTTTCTGCTTTCCGTTTAGCAGTTTTCGCAGTGTGTATTGATAGAAGTTAGTTCAAAATACGTCGTTTGGAAGTGAATGTCCACGTGAGTGTGGTGGGTGGCGGCACGGGACACCGGCGACGATGGTGCGGTAATGCGGCGGGCGTTGCGCGTGCCCATCGCATGCGCTCACTCAACATGCGCCTCTGCGGCTGTTGCCTCGGTCAGTTGCTTTATTGTTGTGTTGCTTTTGCCTAGAAACAATATCATTAGGGTCGCTTCTCAGGCACGATTTATTACCGGCGTTGAACACGTTTTTCGCTTTTCCTTAACTTCAATAGAAATAAAATATTAATATGCTGCTAAAGTAAAGTACCTACTGTATCTTTAAAAATAGTCAAAAAATACGTGTGAATGGTCTTTCTACTGCTTTAAATTGTTCAATCATTACGTTATCTCATATTCTTATTAACTCTTCTAAATCTTAAATGTATAAAATTATCTCTAGAGATACGAACTTACGTTAATCTTACCTACTAGTCTACATTGCTGGGAAAACGTAGATCGATGATAAATAATAATATTAAATAATATTGAAATGTAAAACATGGCTTTAATCTAGCGTCACGTCGTACTATCCTATGGGCATTCGGTATGCGTTCACGAGGCATTCAAAGTAATATACCTCAATAGATTATACCGACGAAATGAAACAAACCTTAAGGAAGTTATTAAGTTTTCGATTAAACCTAGATGTGGTTTCCGAGAGGCTCCCCACATATGTATTTTTGATACCTTATAAGTATACGTTGAGAAATATGATTCATTGAGTTAGAATTCACACAATATAAACAAGTCTATAGCGCACGATTTAAACCTTTAAACCTAGTTAAGCACTGAAATTCAACAAACCGAGCTTTACTGTACACGCCTAGCATTCAGCTACATGTACATTTTGTGAATGAACATTGTTTCGAAGCGAGGAGGGCTCCAGCTTCATGCCTACTCTTAATATCCAGCGTATACAATACCGTTGGCACATTGCATCCATTCAATGAAGTTTCGTATTAATATTTCTATAGATTCAATGGATCAATTCTCTGTGCACTGAGCTTGTCGTTTCTTTATGCAGGAAGGGATCACGATCGATCAGTGGAAGCCGTGGTTAGTTTACTTGATGGTTTTCAGTTGGATGCCATACTAACGTCGGTTTTTATTCTATTTTATATTTCGCTAGGTGTTATAAGCAAAATATATAAGACGGATAACGTTCACACATACACACCTAAACAAATATGGACTAGACATTGTGATGAAAACTTAAATTAATAGCATTATTCCATAAATTAATCGACATCCACTCTACGCATGTTAAGGTAATCCTGGAGGTATGAAATATACACTCGACTTTCTCTTCAACCAGATTTTTTTGGATCGCGGTCCTGAACACGTAGGATATCAGAAGAACATAATTTTAGTCAACGTAGATATATGGGAACATTTCCTTCCTACTCTTCCTACATGTCTTTAACAAGGTTTTCCAATGACCTACTATTTAAATATATGACTAGTAAATTATCTCCGTATATTGTATCAAGTCTAAAATATAGGTACCAAGTTGGCGTGGGCAACATCCACTCCACATCTTGACGCATTAGTCGAAAATGATCACTACCTTTTTTGGAATGCCGTCTTCATATTTGCTACTTATGGGGTACCTTGCCTCTTCAAGGTTAAAGTTTTGAGTATAATTTAAAGTAGAGCTGGCATTAAAGCTCTTATTCTTTACCAAGATTCTTAATATTTTACTAGAGATGTTTGGATTTTATAATGTAGGTATGAATTTTATTATAATATCCGCCTCGTATGATATTACCCATTATCCTACTACATCTTCTCAAAGCAAAGGACGGCTATTGTAGTTTGCAGTATTTACAATAACCATACTTTCAGATGGATTCCCTATTTGAGATGGATTAAGATTTTCTAATTTTATCCACATCTATTTATAGTTTCCCCTCTTTCTTTTTCACCACAATTTAACTCAGACTGGAACTGTAGGTCTGTAGCAAACAAAAGTGCTCGCATTCTTGGGGTTGGTACCTACTGAGAAACGAATAAAGTACAAGTGGCTTTAACACCCCATTTCATTTAGTTCCATATGAAATTATGAATATACGGGTCCATACATGTATGTGTGCGTTGTTGAGTTAATTAGTTAAGTGGGCATGATTCGCTCTCGTTGTCTCGAGAGATCGCGTGATGGATCTAACGGTTTATTGCAAATTCATGCGTTACAAAGATTACTATAAATGTTGAATGGTCAGTCTATTACTATCATAAATTAGTTTTTGAGGAAGTAAAGGTTTAAGTATCTCCAGATCGGGAAACAAAAATGTTGGTACATACGAACTGTAAACATATATAGTCAAAGAGATATTTTGTTGTGCAACATGCCCCGTGATAAAATTTATTAGTTTCGTATCATCTACTTACGACTCAGTCATTATTTGATAAACGTATAAGCATAATTACTAAATATGTATCGTCTCGCATTCCCTCGGATCTTCAATTCTATAACAAGAATTTTGTATGTATAGACGTTCCACGTATCCGAAACATTAATAATGTGTTCTTTACGTCTGAAGTCGATGTCATTTGAGGGACAAACTCACAAGTGCACTGAATATAATCGTGGCATTTTATAAATGCCCGTATAACCGAAGTTGTAGTCTGAGTTTGCGTTAAAATAACATGTACCGATTTAATGTTTGTTTATGTTGGGCACCTGTATACTCGCCACCTGCCCGAGCTGCGGAAGTAGAGTATATATGCTTTAAAAATAGTAAGCTCATTAGCCTAAATTTGCTCCGTACTCGCGCTCCGAAGAACTACAAGTTTACTGTTTTTCATTGAGGCGAAAATTTTCTGGCTCTTAGAACTTCCGCTAGGATTATTCATTTGTATAATTTGGGAGTATCGATCTCTTCATATTAAAGTCGAAATGAAAAGAATTTTCAGCAAATGAATGCTGAAAGTGTTAAATTACCCACCGTACCTTATTCAATCGAAAATTCATAGGCCGTATCTTGTTAGGTTACATTAAGGCTTTATTTGATTCAGTTATATCCACTCTTTGCTCTACTAAATGTTTTTTTCAAACTGTAAAGTAATGTTTGTTCTTCAATCTGGAATTGGAAATTCGTAGGCCGTGTCACTTGAGTGAAGCCGCGGACAGCCGGGTACAGAAGACTGCAGAATGCTGTGAGACGGAACCCTCAGAGTGCGAGTCTTCCCCGCACTTTCTTTTTCTTTAATTTTTTGAAGATGCACCAACATTTTTTTTTCGCTATTAGTACCATTGAGGGGGAATTCTCTGTAAGCAACTAATACCTATGTGGTTACATTGCCACTGACCACATTTTACACCGCATTACGCATCCATCTGATATGCACCTTGTCCCTAGCTAAGCAGCTCCAATTAGGCTATGACTTATTTCATAATATTGTAGTGATACATATGACCTGTTAATATGTTTAATTATTACAACCGTTCCACTGCTTCTCAGCCCACATATAATTTTAACGAATTAACTTAAAATCTTCAGCGGGCGGAGGTCGCAAGTCGTCCGAGGCGGAAGAAACCCCACGGCGGAGTGGATCGCGAGCGTCGAGCGTGTCAGACGAGGGTGGGTTCAACGAGCCCTCGCCCGAGGTGGTAGCGCGGCTACGGCCGGCGGACTACCGCGAACCGCCACCGCCCGCACCTCCACTCACCAGGGATATACGTGATGCAGAGCGGGCGCGGTCTGATCCTGATACGCTCTCCGTGCTGCAGCAGGTATTATTAAATTCCTCAGCCACTACGAAAGGGCACTGTGCTTGTAGTTTGTTTCCAAGCAAATAGACAGAAGTTTTTCCGCTCAGTTGACGTAGCTTCCCTTCCCCAGCCTCACTGAACTCTTGCATAAGCTTCACGGTTGCTAAGTCAGTAATGTTGTTTTGTTAGTCTCTCCATGATACTCCTGCACCTGATCAACATTTTTACCAAGGCTATAGTTTGAACCCTTAAACCCTGTATTGCAGGATTCCGGCGTGGTAGTGAGCGAGGCGAGCCAAGGCTCCATAGAGGTGCTCGATAAGTCGACCACCAGCCAATGGAGTGTGTCGGAGGGGGAGAACGCGTCCGGGGAGAGCGGGCGGGGCGGGGACGCGGCCGACGCGCGCTGGGACGACGCCGACGCCGACTCCAAGCAGCCCGACAGCATGACGCCCGATGAGGCCGAGATACTGCTCAGCTCCAGGTGACCAACCAATCACAGCTTGAAATTGCACTAGACTAACTTATATTTTTTGGTCATATCCCAATTTACACTGAAGGGTTAATTTTATTGCAAGGCAGATGGTTTTATGCTCCAATAACACTGCACTGATTCATCATAATTCTGCAAAGTGCAAACACATCACGATCACAACACATCACTGAAATTTTATGGAACGTCGATTGGGCATGAAGCGTGTTGTTTTCGATGCACTGCTTTCTTGTATCGCTGCACTATCTATATGGCTGTGACAGACTTCAGAGTTCATAGTTAAAGCATTGAACAGACTGATGTTTCTTCAGTTATATCCTGATCTTAGCGTGTAATTTCGGGCATGACCAAATATATCACATCCAAACTTTCAAAAGTATTTCATTTAGTTAGATTAACCATACTTATTGTAGCTAGTTACATAATATGGCGTCACATCAATTCTGTTTAATTACTTTATCTGAGGCACGTTCGCTATGCGGAACTAAGTAACTGTTTAATATTCGTCACACCTTTCTTCCTCGATGTAATCATGCTATTCATCAATGTTTACTTTCTGGTTCATTTTAATTCTTATTGGAATACGCGTGATGTATCTGAAATTTCTGTCTTGAATGCATGATTCCACGCACTTGTAATGTCTATAACGAAGACATCTATAACGAAGTCGCGTTCTGTATTTATTTCTTCTCTTATTTATACATCCTAATAGATGTTAATTGCGCTATTCTATATTTTCTTTTTTCAGGACTTATTATTCGTAATGCTTAGTATTATTATTAAATGTCGTATTTTTATCATTTGCATGCTGCCTGTCCGCACAACGCTTCATTATTGCCTGATATTTGCAGTATTCTGGAGAAAAAACTTAGGTAAGCTCGGGGCATTTGTGCAACCGTCGTTTTCTTAGTGCAGTATGTTGTAGAATGCTTGTCTTAATGTGCTCCTTAATTCTCTCTACATTACATTAAGTACGCCTGTTTTCACTAGAAATATAAAATCATATGCAGGGATAAAAATACACATGGTCATAAACAGTTAACAAACTCCATATTATTAAACTTATGATTTTAAAAATTGCAAAACACGATAGTGCTAGAGTGGTAATAGTTTTTTTTTAATTAAGTCTATTATATACATCTACATTACAGGCCTATCTGATCGTCAATCGAGTTATGATATCGACGCTGATTTTATTGCGAATTTATACCCTCTATCTAGCTATCGCTAGCACTATTCAGACGCAAGTCACAACCAATATGACTACGTAAACGACAGTTTGATACGCAATGATAGTTAAAGGCGGAGTTCGCTCTTCTTTCGTGTCTTCAATTTCATTACTTGCACCGTCACATCATTGCACTAGCCTTACAGTAGATAACTTAAAGTACATAAGTTGCTACTTATGTACTTTAAGTTATCTACTGTAAGGCTAGTGCACATATCGACGAGCCCCACGGTATCGCAACACATTGCTAACATCCTCCTACATCAGTTTCGCTCAGCTTGCCGTACCGGGCTTTTTGTTTTACAATGATATGCGTTGCTGTCCGATAGGCGTATGCGCTAGTCTTTAGTGGTAGTGTGAAGTTAGTCCTCAACTATGTTGTTAGTGGTAGATTGAAAGTGAGATGTGTTGTATTGTAGGCAAGAAGCTCTGCTGTCGGACGAACAGGCGCAGGAGATCGTAGCCATGTTGTCGCCGCACGCGCTGCCGCACGACAATGGCGTCTCGCTCAACGACAGCTACCAGTCTGTGCTCTCCTACGAGAGGTAATCTTTTCATTTACTTTAGCTCTTGTTGTTATGATTCTGCCAAGCTAACATGTAGTGCTACAAAATTCTGTGATACGCATCCACGTATGCAATATGAATTATCAACACACTTGGTCCCGAGTCATCATACCCGTCCTGCCCCTATCTAAATTTATTTGGGGTTGGCGTAGCATGTTTTTTACTTCCATAGATCTTTATGGTCCCAAGTGGCAGAAAGAAATAGAGGGTCGAACAGAATTTTTCAAATAAGTTCCCAAACACCACTATAGACATAGATGAATGAAGTGCATGTAGGCAGAAGCCTCTTTGTCCTGTTCTGAGAGTCTGAAAACTATAAACTCAATATGAATTAAATGTAAAAATGTGCGCAGTATGCAGTCAGTGGATGAGAGCTATGAGTTCGTGTCGCTGGAAGCGGACGTGGGCATGGCGGGCGGCGACCGGCGCGCGGCGCCCGAGCCGGCCGCGCCCCCCGCGCCGCCCGCGCCCCCCGCGCCCCCCGCCACCGACACCGTGTTCGACCACTACCCGCCGCACCAGCTGCGAGAGCTTGGCGAGGAGAACGGCATTCACTACTTCGAAGATGGACACTTCTATACTGAGGTTGGTCAATCTATAATATGGTTAACAACGAAAGACAAATCGGGTCGGGATCACTTACTTCTTTACACTACGTTCTTTATTTGTGTGATACCACGGTATTGAGACCGTGGTATCACACTTTCTCGGCCTTCATTAAGCAGCTTCCCCTGGAATCTTTTATGTCTCGTGCGCTATGTTTAATCCCGAGCTTGATGAAGGATTCTAGAGTTAATTCCCGAGAGGAACAAGGGTGTTAACTCACTAGCGAAGCGAGTTAGTTAAGACAATAATCCTAGATGCAGGGAGGGATTCAAGCTCGCCCAAAGCAAAGATTACTTTATCCCCGAGGAGAATACTCTACTTTTCACACCTTCTGTGAGACAATAAAGAATAATAGTACTAGAATAACAAATATATTAAAGTTACAAGTACATTAGACCTATTTAAAGATTTAAAGCTAATGCGTAGTCGGCGCCGGTCGCAGGCACCACTATCAGACTCTCTTACATACTCATTTCTTATTCTATCCAGTCTCGTAACACCACACATCTCCCTTAGCATTCTCATCTCAGCTGCATGCAACTGTCTTTCATCATCCTTTTTGTGACCCAACATTCAGATCCAAACGAGACAGCAGGTCTTATCATTGGTTTATAATCTTCCACCCAAAGTTTAAGAGGACTGTGGTTGTCGCAAGTTGGTCCCGTTACCTAATTTGAATTTTGCGGGCTGCCCCTACTTATTCACCTTAAAGTAATAAAAAAGAAACTTTATTAGTGTATTTCTCTATGGTTGAATGGAATGCAGGCATACCCACGCCCGCACCCAATAAGTGGGTTATATACATTTACTGATTTATTGCTGTTATGACAATATTCGTTTCATAGTCCTTACGCATTTTTATTTACATTGTTCCGAATGATAATTATTTACATAGATACAATAACATACACTATTATTTTACTTTCATGTTTACCTTTCCACACTCTTACAGTGTTAGGTTTAAGTTACAGACAACTCCATATTGACTACACAACGACAGTTTACATAAAAAAATCTTTAATTTGATGCATCAATGACTTTAATATTCGATGCATTAATTTAATTCAATAAATCAGGAATGCCATATAAGCCAGGAAAGCCATGCCATGTAATTTGACATTGTGTATTGAGCAGGTGGTGTGAAAATAACTTTTCGGACTAACTGTATGTCATTGTCAAGTCTTTCAATATGAAGCGGAAATAAAATGTATGTACATATGTTCACCATTATGCTGATTTTTATCACTGCCCAAATTTCCGCCCCATGCCCTACTTTTACGTATTGAGGACCAATAATATTCTTATCACTCGTATCTAGACCCTACCCACATTGCATTAAACGCACTAATTGATAACTTTATTATCTTGCAGGTGGCCGGACTTCCGCCTGTTGAGGAAGACGAAGACGACGATTATTACCCACCAGTATTTGTCAAGAAAAATACCAAAGTTAAATTCAGGTGGGTGACAAGAGTTACAGGATTACCAGTACCGTTACCATTACAATTTCTTGCCTTCTTGCAAGGATTGATTAGGATCAATGAAGAAGAACAAAGACATGTGCTTGTATCCCTATTGTTTTTAGCCATTGCGAATCTATACATACAAATAAATAAAATCGAAGTGTCTGTTTGCAATAAGAATGTATAATCATAATAATAGTAAATTAATACAAAAAGAAAACAATTTACAGTCTGTCAGTCTGTCTGATTGTTCTAGCTCATCTCCAAAGCGACTGCCCCTTTTGATGGGACTATCACTAGCAGATAGAAGGCGTTACTCAGGCTCTGTTTACATTTGAGGATAAATCTTAATTTTAAAAACATGTTTCAAAAAAAGCGTTTGTCATTAAAACGGGTTATCATAATTAAATTCGCATACATTTTGGTGTCTGTGCTGCTGACCGTTAAAGAGTTATTTCGTCTGGGACCAATCTTAAGTGTGGAATTAGGTCACGCTGACCATAAAAATCTATTTTCATTGGAACTGAATCAACATGTAAAATTTTAACTCCGTAGGATAAGAGTATTTTGGTCAAATTTGACTTACAAGATTTGATTACAGACAGCCAGATACCAGGACAGTTGAAGCTAAATAAAATCAAATAAAAAGAAGTAGGGTTCCACGCAAAAACAAACCCACGAAAGTTTGAACAAAATCATATTCAAATAGGGAAGTATACAAACAATTTTTGATAAATTATACTTGGACGAAGTCGTGGGTAATAGAAAGATGTAAATTATTTTGAAATCAACTAACAACCCATATATATTTTTGCCAACACAATATAAACAATCATAAACACAAATTTCTCTCTACACAACCAGCTAACAATATTTCGTCGTTTTACTTCAGCTCGAACCCAATGCGCGTGTTCTCGACGCACTCGGTGCGCGAGTACGACCGTCGCAACGAGGACGTGGACCCCGTGGCCGCCAGCGCCGAGTACGAGCTAGAGAAACGCGTTGAGAAGATGCACGTCTTCCCTGTCGACCTCGTGAAGGGTGCCGACGGACTTGGATTATCTATTATCGGTAATTTGGAACTGTTACATAGATGTTTTTGGGTAATAGAAAGATGCAAGGTCCATGCGTGATGGTCCACCATCACACCTGCCCCATCTCAGTGAAAAACACATAGTATTAGCACCGGTACGGATCTTGAGCGCTGGATACAGTAGTAGGGGTAAGTTCGCGCAAAGGCACTTTATATTAAAATCGACTACTGCGCAAGCCAAGGTCAACAGCGATCAAGAACCGTGTTAGCAACTATATCAAGAAAATTGTTATCTCTTTACAGGTATGGGGGTTGGAGCGGACGCTGGTCTGGAGAAGTTGGGCATCTTCGTGAAGACTATCACTGAGAGCGGTGCCGCCGCCCGAGACGGACGAATTCAAGTCAACGATCAAATCATTGAAGTCGATGGCAAGAGTTTGGTAGGTTTATTCTTTTATTCAATAGATTTTTTTTTAAACGCCTTGAACGCTTTTTGAACTCCTTGTACCTATTGCCAACTTTCAATATGTTCCTAGGTGGGTGTGACGCAAGCATATGCAGCGTCAGTGCTTCGTAATACATCGGGTCCGGTGAAATTCCTGATTGGACGTGAAAAAGACCCGGAAAACAGCGAAGTAGCGCATCTCATTAGACAATCTCTTGCTGCTGATAAGGAGAGGGAAGAAAGGTAAAATTTATATAAATATTTGCCCAACTTCTGATAACCATCTGACAGTCCACTTATGGTATCGCCATACAAGAGACAAAACTGAAAACGAATGTTCGAACAAGCTCAATAGAAGTTTAACTATTGTTCAAATAGTTACAACTAATACAGTTTCTTAATTGCCTCTTGTGGTTTAATTTTGTTCAGAGCGAATCGCGAACGTCAGCGGCGGCAGCAGACCGAAGAAGATGACTCCAATCAGACTGCGCCCGCCGAACCTTCTGCGCCACAAACGCGACACCCGGAGATCAACGAGCTGAGATCTTTTCTGCAAGAGGTTTGTGTTAATAGTATTGATCTTTTTAACGTCAGTTCCAAGGAGACAGTGTCAAATTTTCAAATCGTCAATTTAAAAAAAATATACCTGACCTTGATAAAATCAGATCTTAGTTGGGTATAAATGAGATGATCAATTAGACTGTAAAGTGTCGGAACAGCGTGACATAAGCCTGCCCAGCTTATATCCGATAGTGTCCATCTGTACGCCTAATGTTGCTGATGACTAAAATGGGGTGATACTCCAAATTCTTATGTTCCCACAGTGCAGTTAATATATTAAAGCAATCCATATTGTTATATACAGCTGGTGGGGATGGAGTCGGGCGGCGGCAGCTCGGAAGAGATCAGCGTGCGCGTGCGCGACTGGTGCCAGCACAGAGCGCCCGACGACCAGCTGCGACGCGCACTGGCCGTCGCCGCCGATACTGCGCATCGCGCGCAGCGGAAGTACGATAAGGTGTGTTCTGAGTAACTGTAAATTGTGAAAAAACTGTTCGGTTCACGTTTGACTAATTGGTAATCTAAACTAATATTTTATTTTTGACAAAAAAAGTTGAAACGTTTTTTTGATTTTATTGTGATATTTTGTTAGATCGCCCTTATCTCTGGAACTACCTGTAGGATTTGGCAAAAACTTTTGACATTGGATAGTCCAATTCTTGAAAAAGGTTATAGGCTATTAAAATCACGCTATGACCAGTCAGTTACCCTCCTCTCCCCAGGCTCGTCGCGCTCTGCGCGAATGGCGGCGCACGCGGGCTCTAGTGCGCGCGCGTGAGGAGTGGTGGAGCGGCGCGCTGCGGGACGCGCACCGGGAGTACGCGGCCGCACTGTGCGCGCTGCACGAGCGCGTGGCGCGCCTCGAGGTGCTGCTGCTGGTGAGTGTGTCCCCCAGCAGGCGGGCGCGCGGGGAGCGGGGGAGCGGCGCGCTGCGGGACGCGCACCGGGAGTACGCGGCCGCACTGTGCGCGCTGCACGAGCGCGTGGCGCGCCTCGAGGTGCTGCTGCTGGTGAGTGTGTCCCCCAGCAGGCGCGGCGCGCGGGGAGCGGGGGAGCGGCGCGCTGCGGGACGCGCACCGGGAGTACGCGGCCGCACTGTGCGCGCTGCACGAGCGCGTGGCGCGCCTCGAGGTGCTGCTGCTGGTGAGTGTGTCCCCCAGCAGGCGCGGCGCGCGGGGAGCGGGGGAGCGGCGCGCTGCGGGACGCGCACCGGGAGTACGCGGCCGCACTGTGCGCGCTGCACGAGCGCGTGGCGCGCCTCGAGGTGCTGCTGCTGGTGAGTGTGTCCCCCAGCAGGCGCGGCGCGCGGGGAGCGGGGGAGCGGCGCGCTGCGGGACGCGCACCGGGAGTACGCGGCCGCACTGTGCGCGCTGCACGAGCGCGTGGCGCGCCTCGAGGTGCTGCTGCTGGTGAGTGTGTCCCCCAGCAGGCGCGGCGCGCGGGGAGCGGGGGAGCGGCGCGCTGCGGGACGCGCACCGGGAGTACGCGGCCGCACTGTGCGCGCTGCACGAGCGCGTGGCGCGCCTCGAGGTGCTGCTGCTGGTGAGTGTGTCCCCCAGCAGGCGCGGCGCGCGGGGAGCGGGGGAGCGGCGCGCTGCGGGACGCGCACCGGGAGTACGCGGCCGCACTGTGCGCGCTGCACGAGCGCGTGGCGCGCCTCGAGGTGCTGCTGCTGGTGAGTGTGTCCCCCAGCAGGCGCGGCGCGCGGGGAGCGGGGGAGCGGCGCGCTGCGGGACGCGCACCGGGAGTACGCGGCCGCACTGTGCGCGCTGCACGAGCGCGTGGCGCGCCTCGAGGTGCTGCTGCTGGTGAGTGTGTCCCCCAGCAGGCGCGGCGCGCGGGGAGCGGGGGAGCGGCGCGCTGCGGGACGCGCACCGGGAGTACGCGGCCGCACTGTGCGCGCTGCACGAGCGCGTGGCGCGCCTCGAGGTGCTGCTGCTGGTGAGTGTGTCCCCCAGCAGGCGTGGGAGGAGAAGGAGCATGCAGGGGAGTGGTGGAGCGACCCTTCACTTCATGCAATAGTTGCATGCATGCAATCGTTCACTGCAACTCGTAAACTATTCCGTTCAGTCTGAAATTAATTATATTTACTGTCATTTTACTGGCTTTTATGTCACCTTGTGGCTTAATGTTGTGCAGCTAACAAATTAAGAAAATCACGCACTCATTCACTTTTCAGTCTGCTTGCTGTGAGATATTCGAATAATAAGAAATAAAATTTGCTTTCTCTTAAATAAGTAGCTAAGTTGTTGCGAAAAAAAAAAAAATAACTTAAAAATAATCTTACCAAATTGAAACCTTATTGGGCGAGTCCAACTCGCTTTTAACCGGTTTTTTGAGAAATTATAGTTAAATTACCTATATTCTAGGAAACTCAAAAGAAGGCAGGTCTCCCAGTGATGTTGCCGCATGAACCGTCGGCTCGTCGCGAAACGCCGCCTTTACCCCGTCGCCCCGATCCAGACCCACTTTTAATCAACAGTTAGTATACAATTAAATCAATAACTTTGATATAGCACAAAAAAGGGCACTTACATGTAACGCTATTAACACCTTTGTTCACCTAATTACAGATCCATGGAGTTCCGACAGCGACCTTTCTGACCTATCACCCGTGGAAGACGAATATGCTAAAGTGGACAAGACGAGGCGGAGCGAGGCGCCCGACCTTGGTGATGTCACTGCCCCCGTCGTCGAAGAACCCAAGCCGGCCGCGCCCCCCGCCGCCCCCGCCCCCGCCCCCGCGCCCCCCGCGCCCCCCGCGCCGCACGAGGTGCAGGCCCCGCCCGTGCAGCCCCCCGCCGCCGCTCCCCCGCCTACGCCTGTGGTCACCGCGGTCACTACCACACAAAGTGTTCATACGACTCATGTGGCTCACACCACATCTCAACCAACGAATCATCAAATGGATACTCAGTGAGTTTCGTTATTTTTAGATAATCTCGCGTTAGAAGGCCGCTTTAGAGTACAGTCCAATATAGCCTGGTTATATTGTCAGGTCGACCTCATCACTAGTGGGCGTGGGCACGAACAGCGGGACGTCCCGCGAGCTGGACGCGGCCGTCCCGCGCGGCGCGCTGCTGGACACGTCGGCGCACCGCGCGCGCACGGACCTGGCCCGCCACCGGCACCACTCCTCCCACTCGCCGCACTCGCCGCACTCACTCAGCAACGCCAGCTCGGTCAGTACTCACACCACTTATATAATAGCGTTAACAACAACTTGGTATCACTTCACGGACGTAACCTAAATCAAGTTGGTCTCCGGCGCGATTACTAAAAATTGCTTAGTGTCGTAACTGGCTTTATGTATCAATTAATGTTACCTTAAATTGTAATTAGCTTTACTGTATTAGTTTAAATAGTTACTTTAATATTTTTTTTGATTCTATTACTATTTTACTTTTTATTGTGTCACAGGTGTGAAAAGTAGAGTATACTCCTCGGGGATATAGGGATCGGAGATATCTTCGCCGTGGGGTAGCTTGAATCCTACGCTGCATTCAGGATTCATGTCTTAACTTTAAGTTCCAGATCCTTCTACCGACTTATAATCCTATTGTTTAAAAACTTTATTGCAAAGTTGTATTGATATTCCATGAATAATTTCGTAACTTTAATTTTACCAACTTCACTTGTGTTACAGTACGACGGTCTGGATGATTCGTACAACGACTCTGCAGATGAGTCGCTCAGCGAGTCTACATCGGGGGGACCGCCTCACGCTGGTCCTGTGAGTTCTTATTATTTACTTATTTTACTTTTAGGACTACCACATTATTTGTTCTTGATTTAGACTAAAAATTAACACCGTTCACAATGTTTTAAAGACCATATACGCACCAATCAAAGGCTACGCTTAACGTAGTGCACGCCACCGCAGGCCCATGTTTTCACTAAACTGTTTCAAGCAAAGACATCGTTTTACCAGCATCGTGACACCCGTCAGAGCTGCGGCAGTTCTGTGGGCAGTGCGACTGATGACGCCGTGTACTCCAGAGACCACAGGCACCATCCTCTGTCTGGTAAGAGCACGTTACATAGCGCTTACTAATCATTATGTACCGTGCGAAGCCTACCATTGAGCGTACGTTTCAAAATAGAACCAGTTTTGGACTATAATCAAACCTACGCCTAATGCTCATAATATTTATGTTTGTTTGTAACCTTCACAAGTTCATAACAAAGTCACCACAAGCAAAACTCATCTCTCACATGTGATTGTGAATAATAGCGTCCTGTTAACGTCGTGTGCTTAAACCAAATCGAAATCGATCGACGGCCCCATTCTCGTGGTGTGCTGGCCGTGCTGCGGCTGCAGCGTTAGTGACGCTGGCGTGTGGTAGGTCCCAGCGCGTCGCTGGCGGAGCAGCTGAAGCTGGTGCTGGCGGAGCGCGAGCGGCGGCTGGCGGCCGGCACGTCGCCGTCGCAGCCCGACGCCGTGCAGCTCACCAACGACCTCGTGGACGAGATCCGACAAGCCGTCAGTGAGGCCAACGCACGAGGTTTGTACTCGCACTCCGTCATTCACTGATGCTATGTCACTTCACGGTGCTTCTCTTCTATTTTTTTCTCTGTTCTTTAAGTTTGGAGTTTCGTGTACAGCTTTTTTTATTGTTTACGAGAAATAAAAGTGTTCCGAGAAATTAAAGTACCTTTTATTTAAAACTTTATAGGAACAAATAGTTATTATACTCGAAATTCTTCACTCGAGGCAAAGTTTTCTCGCGCTAGGCTTGGACCTACATCTGAATTATAAAGAACAGATGGTTGCGGAGCGTGTGCGTTTACAGAGTAAGCAGCGAGTCTTCGAAGAATTCTTTGTTCTCTTTGTGGTTTTACTGTTGTTGTATCTTTAGTTTTGTGGATTACATCTTGTATCTTGTATTGGTGTTGGTTCGCTTTCCTAAAATACGGTGTTGTTTTGGTGGTGGTGTTATAGTTTATTTTCAATTGGTTATGTAACTTGGCCTTATCGAATTCTTGGTTGATTGTGAATCTTGTAATGTATGCTACAGTACAATTTGAAACTTAGATTATTAGTTAGATGTAAAATTTTAGATGTATTTGAGTAGTTAATATTCGGTACTTGTAATATAGTAGAACCTAGAAGCATAAATACGTATAGAATGAATAGCCCACTCACAATTTAAACATCACAAAACAGAGTTTAAAATTACAAAAGAACGGTTTGATTGGAATCAAAATTTATTGGGACAGTCACACAACAGATACGGCTGACCACATTAAGTGACTAACCGTTCCCAGACCTTTTGTCAACACATTGCGAATGTGAGCTTCATCCTTTACTTATACTTCTAGGAAGGGCCAAAACGTTTGCGTATCATAGTTGACGTTGGGTTATGGTTATAGTAAAGAAAGCTCCGGCGTGCGTAGTCGGCGGCGAGGTGCCGTGGCAGCCGCTGTCCAGCGCCGTGTCCGAGGCCAGCCTCACGCCGCCGCCGCAGGCGCAGGCGCATCCCGTGACCCACTGGACCAAGCAACAGGTACGTGCATCACTACATCACCACATCACTACCATCTCTACTGTTAGTAGCCTATTTTCCCAAATATGTTCAACAATTGGTATAGTCCCCGGCAAGTAACTTGGCAAGAGTCGTTACATGCGCACAAGTCGTTTTTAGGTCTCTTTGATAGTCAAGCGGGACGCGGGGTATTAGGTAGCGTCGTCCGAGCGCGCGATTGCACTTGCGTGCACGAAAGTTGTACCCTTTGTTTTTGTTGTGTTTATGTTAAAGAGTTATTATTATTGTTTTTAAATTTAGTTTTTGTTATGAGTTGATATTATTGTTGTCGTTTTAAATTAAAAAATTAAGGCGAAAAAAGGTACGCATTTTTTCGCATACTTTTTGAGCATACTTTCCTCGTATGCATATTATTTATAACTCCCAATAAACTTTACGAATTCCACTCCCTTCTTCAACTTTCTTCTAATCAGATATTATTAAATATAAATGATGGCAATAACCATAAAATAATGACGATCAATAAAAGTCACCACTTTTTTGTTCCACTAAGTGCACGATGCGCGAACTACGACAAAACCTTGCCAACTTACGTGCCAGTGACTATATCATTAGACGCAACGGCAACGGTTATACGGATATTTATGTGGAGTGACAATGTTTCCAAGGCTCATTATAAACTTACCATTGGTAACAGTCCATCTGAATCGATAGTTTTATCTGTTGAACTGTGAGTATAGTAAAAGTTGTATGATGAACAGGTATGGCAGTGGGTGTCCGGGCTGGGCGAGGGCCTGGAGCGGCACGCGGGCGCGTTCGCGGCGCGCGGCGTGGACGGCGCGCTGCTGCTGGCGCTGAGCTCGGCCGACCTCAAGCTGCTGGGGCTGGGCGGCGACGAGCGGCGCCGCATGAAGCGCCGCCTCAAGGAGCTGCGCGCCGCGCACGACAAGTACCTCAAGGCGCTTAAGAAGGCCGAGAAGAAAGCCAAGAAGAAATAAATCCTATGACACGGCCGTGGCATGCCATCACCAAAGAATGAGTCAGTTCACATGAACTTACTGTTTACTTAGATGCAAAGCAACATTTGCCTCATCGAAGGAATTGGATATTTAATTTTGTATTGGAGATATGGAAAATTGTGCTCTTACTTTTATTATATACTTACTATTTCTTTAAATATTCTGAATCCTAATGCATAGGAAACATTTCATGTGAACTGTCTCCTGTGTTTCTCGACTATATTGTTTGTTTTTCTATAGCAACTATATATGGCATCTATAATACTTATGTTATGAAATATAATAGTACCTATATACATATTGACCTAATTTCCCAGTATATATTTTATATTATCTAGAACTTACGACTCTCGTGTTCAACTCTCTTTTTCTTGCCTTTTCTATCTGTTTGACGTGTAAGAAAGTTCGACAGTGTGTAGTTACATTCTAAGATATTATTAGAAATACAGGTAATAACTTGTTACTTGAAACATGTTCATATGACTGAAGCTCGAGATGGTGTTGGTGGTGGGTATAAAGCTGTGTCTGATAGCATACAGAGTGCCATCTGACCCATTGCTTAGAGACTAGTGACGTTAGTGCTGCTTCAAACGAAGAAACGAATATTATTAATCGAAAATTAGACATAAGTGAATGTGGAACAGGACAAGTAGAACTCATTTATGTAGACTGTCTTATGTAATCTATTTCCATATATCCTTTAAAACAGGTATTTTGTTGGTTTCTTCATCGTTCCTACATTTTTGTATTAATTGTGTCAGTTTTTCTTGAAGTTCGAGATCATGTTGTGGACAGTAGGGAAAAATACTGGCTCAATCTAGTCATAAGATGAATTAGCTGTTCTAAAGTCATGAATTATAACAATTTTTTCTTAGAAATTTTGAAGTATTTAAGATTAGGACATAACTTTCTTGTATGTAATGATCACCAATATTATAGTAACGAGATTGTAACGCGGTAACTTATTTTACATTTGTAGCCAATGCAATGCAAATTGATTTTGGTAATCTTTGGCATTTATTTATAATTATGAAATATGATGCACAAAATGTACTTAGTGATACGGTGACTGATATTCTACTATGTCGCCAGCGTTTTAGTATATTTTAAATTGTATAGTGAAGTAACATTCATGAAACATATTGTGATCTCATGTCATGTAAGAGTACCAGGTTATCTTCCCAGCCCATGTCATAGTATTTATTCGCCTACTATCATGTGAATTCTCATGAAATCCAATCTTCGCGATTTATTATACATTCCAGTAAATTACTATCTCTATCTATATAGTTGTTTCTGTGTGAAGGTTTGGTCCTTTAGATGAGCTTTATAGTTTTTCTTAAGCGACATACATATTATGGTTTATCTAACAAGTAAGTGTTTACTGTCTGCTGTGTATTCATGTGCATTTGGTTCCGTGCCCTATCATGTAATCATGCAAATATAGTCTCGAGTAGATAATGTGGAGACTACCAGAGTGAGCTTGAAATCATACTGTGTGACTGGATGTACGTTACGCATTTAGAATATTTATTTCTTTTAAGATTTAATAATAAGTAGAGTCCATTGCCAAAATTGATCAGTACTTTTGTTTAATGTTGTTGTTTTTTTTATTTACAGTTTCCTTTAATTATTTAAATATATTTATTTTGGGACCAAATTAATTTATTATGAACTTAATTATGTATTTGGGTGTGTGTTCAAGAGAAAGATTTTTTATTTATAATTTAATAAACAAACCAAAGTCTACATCACATTGTTTTTTACTGTGTTTATTGTGAGTATCGTGTCATGTACATTTTGTGAGAAGACGATGAAAATATAATCTGCAATGTAGATGTGAGTTTTCTTGCTGCTATTTTTATTGCCTTTAAGATGCATGGAATCTTATCTGTACTTGGGATCTAAGATTTTAAGAAATAAAATACGAGTCATGAATTTGAAACTAGTATTTAATTAGCCGGTGGTGTTGGGTTCTTAGGCTTTTTGTTGCGTTTTCGTTTCTTGAATTTCTTTGCTGGTGGTGGTTTAATCTCCCCATCCTTTTGGTCATTTTTGTCTTTGAAATCATCACCATAACTTATAGTAACAAAAGCTCCAGGTTTCCTCTTAGGTGGTGAAGTGACATCCTCTGCTTCATCTGAATCATTATTCTCCTCACTTATAACTTTCTCTTCAGTTTCCTCTTCTTCATCGGACTTGTCTTCCTTTTTGACATGATGACTTTGTCTATTTAATGTTACGCAAGTCACTCTACATGCTGCATTGCAGGAACATAAATCAACTAATTTTGAATCATCTACAGACCAAACTTTCAGTTCACCTGTACTAGAAGCTGAATATAGAATTTCGTTTTCATAATGCAGTGATTTGACCCTCTGTTTGTGTGCCTTGTATGTCAGAGCTTCAGTATTAGACACAGTCAGGGTTATTACATTTCCATTTTCTAATCCTACAAATAACCTTTCATCAGTCAACCACTGCACTGATGTTGGTTTTGAGTTGCATGTGATTCGTTTTTCAACCCCTGCTTTACTTATTGTCCACACATCTACTGATTGTTGAGAAACTAGAGTAAATCTATCTCCTCCTGGGGAAAACTTTATTTCTGTTGGCAATAACACTCCTTTACTTGCAAGGTTGATAGTGAAGGCTGGGCGACCTTTGATCAAGTTCCATGTTCTCAAAGTTTTGTCACCACCAACACTGAGGGCAAGTTTATCTGATGGATGTACAGCAATAGCAGTTACTGGCTGACCTGCAATAAAATATGGTAAATAAGTATGGTAATGAAGAGCCATTGTTAGTGCCAAGCATTTCCCAACAAGTTTGGGGTCTGCTAGTCTTTACTGCAGCTAAAAACCAGTATGAACTAGGTTATCTTTAAAACTATGTATTTAATAATTTGAGGAAAAAAATCTGGAAGTAGTAGAGATGATCTAAGGATAAATAATTGAAAGGACGTATTGCTTACCTCCATGGGCTTTTTTCCATATCTTCTCTATTTGCCAGTTGCCTGTTCTAGTTACAATAATAGAACCATCATCACTGCCTGTTAGTAGATGTGTCCCATTATTTGTGAATGCTACAGTATTAATCGTACCATCATGGTTCATAAGAACTGTGTGCTCTTTACGAGTTTTCATGTCTATAACAACCACTTTGTCATCGGTACCACCAGATGCAAGGAACTTGCCTCCGATAGACATGCATCGGACTGATGCAGTATGCGAATGGGTAGCAAATGTTTGCTTCAATTTCATTATCTGAAACCCGAGTAAAGAATATGTTATTTAGTATCAATAATGCCTAAAATTACACAATATTATAAAACAGCAAGGGTCTTACCGCATCTTCTGTACGTATTGAATAACCGAGCAAGAAGCCCTCGTAAGTGCCAACTACCAATTCGTCCATTGTTGTTGTGGAATCGAAATTTCTTCAATTACAAGTAATCACACCTATCATGTGAAAACGGATTATGTTGGTCCCTTTCTAACCTGCAAACATGCCATGCAAGACACGATGTTATTTTGAAATTGAAACAAAATAATGTCAAAGTCAAAGCCAAATGAATCGCTGTCACTGTCATGTCAATACCAAAATAACTAAGAAGAGCTGTACTTACCAACATTTCATAGTTCACCTGTGGTTAACTGTCATGGAATAAATAAAAATAGTTGAGGGAAATAGTGTAACGGCTAATAGTAGGGAAAACGAAATTAAAAAATATTTTTGATTCAATCGTTTATCTTAAAATAGTTTTACTTGTCCGTTCACTCATTTAGTAAAACAGTATTAACGACAACACTAGTTCGTTTTTAATCGTCAATCGACAAAAAAAAATTGACAGCGTCAAGAGCAAAACGAAGAAGACCCCACTATTTCTATTTTTTGTGCAGGATATCGAATGGATAAATCTGTAATTAAGATTTAATTACTCAAATTCTGTTTAATTCTTTAGCACGAACATATTATCATTCTGGTAAGTATGCGTGTACACGGTTTATGAGGCAGTGTTTTAGTGAACGTCTGGCGCTATCGATCTCCGTGGTTGGCATTATTTGCTAAACTGTTTGTTTGTTATCTCGAAGGATTCCCAAAAGAGGACTTATTTAGACATCTACAAGATGGATTTGGCGGAGACGATGAAGAGTGTACTGGCTAAAAGTACTGGAACTTCAAGTGGCGCGGCGAGTACGTCAAGCTCGGCAGCTCCGCACGGTGCCGAGGGCTTTGTCACTGAGAAACTGTACATGCTGCTGCAGTTGTATCTACAAAACAAGGGCTGGAGCCCCAGCATAGAACTCCTCCAGTGTTTCAGTGATCTCAAGGAGTCATCCATGCTTCCCAGTGCTGCTTATTTGCAGTATGTACAATATTTATAATTTTTGTTGTTGTCCCTTCTTATAAGATTCTGGTTTTGAATATTGTTATTTAACTTTGGGATTCTAAGATAACAACATCACATCATTACTGTAATGGTTAAATTTAATTTTTAGTCTTTTATATTGATTTTATTTAAAGTTTCTTTTCTGTTATTTTAAATTGGACTCTTATTGCTCAACTTTTTGGAGGTGGGCACTAATGCCTGCCACCATACACTAATATAGTCATAAAAATACTAAAATTTCTATATATTGTGTTCTTTGGTTCCAAAACAAACTTGTATTCGTAGTAACCAACAAATGTGTGAAAATTTAAAGTTTGACACTAGTGCACAGCACCCAGCTCCCAGGTTGAAAATTAGTTTGTTTATATACCTATAACTCGCCTCCCGACTGGTACAAGTAGATGACATGTGACCATGGCCACCACTCCCTACCATGCATTCTATACCTATGCATTATATAAATTTGCCAAACATTATGGCATACAATGGAGCTCACCATAAACCAATATAATATTTGTTTACAGAATGATGGCATCCAGAGTAGGCTTAGATACACAAGGAAGACTGATTCTTCGTGAAAACGGCAAGATAATATTGCCATATGAACACTTTGCAAATGCTGTCATGTTGAAACACATGAATGGACCTCATGGACTCCATCTAGGATTAGAAGCCACTGTTAGAGCTGTGAGTAGATATCCTTACTCATAACAAACAATCTCAAATTAATTATTTTAAGATTTGGTGTGATATGAAATTGAATACTACTTAGAATCTTTGCAAATCTTTTTGTCTGCAAGATAAGCTCAACAAAATGCTGCAAAAATGTATGCATCTTGAATTTACCTCAAGAACTTGTAGAAAAAATTTAATGACTTATTTCATAAAGCATGCATCAATGATTTTTGACTTATTGCATTATCAGCATTCACTCCAATGTGAACCATTTTCTCCATGTTTAGGTCGTAGAGTCATACACAATAGGAAGAGAGCAGTTTGGAATGGAGAAGGAGTTCATAATAGAAGTAGTGCAGAACTGCCCCAACCCTGCTTGCCGTTATTACAAGAATCAGCTGGAGATGACACAGAAGTCAATACAACAGCATCTGTCTCAGCAGCCCACATACATACCTGGTAAATGTTGTGCTGTCTTGTTTTTGTTGCCTATATTCTTGCAGTATTTTATGCATTGATTTATATAAATCAAGCAGTGGTGACTATGGGATTTTGATGGACATCACATATGACAAAACATAGTGAATCGAAAAATTAAAAGAAACTGTAATAATAAATAATAATAATAAATATTGCTGGACAATCCACACAGCATCATCTAGCCCCAAGCTAAGCAGAGCTTGTGTTATGGGTACTAGATGACTGATATACTTAATACAATACATTGCATATATAGATATTTTTTACTATACATAGGAAATACCCAGAACACCCGGAACAAATATTTGTAGATTGTACAAACATTTGTCCCAAGGCGGGAATCGAACCCGCAATCTCTTGCGTCGCAGGCGGACCTTCGCCCGCCGCGCCACATCGGTCGTCTGTGCCTTTTGCTTATTATTATTTTCTTGCAAACTAAACTAAAAAGACAATTTCTAAATAAGCAATGCAATGTGAGAAAATATATTTCCAGAGAAATCATTATCATCAAATAGAAAAATCATTTGTGTGCATTCACAGTCCAATTGGTTTCCATTAAGATTATGAGTACACATTTCCAACTGCATGTTCTTATGAGCTATAATGACCTACTTGGTAAATCAATGGAATGTTTCAATACTAAAGAATGTTTACAGTGCTGACTTGTTATCAAAATAATTATAGTCAAAGAATATTTTGTAATTTTTCTAATTTTGCTCATGGCAATGCACTTCCATTTTGATTCTTATTTCTTCCAAAAATATTTAATTACTTCCATAACAGCATAGGACATCCAAAGCTTTAGGCTGATCACAAAACCCTAACCATTCTATTTCATTTACCGTATTGTTTCCACAAGGTATGTTGATGTAATGGTTTATTGTTCTCTGTGTCAGATGCGGGTGCGTCAAACCTGCCCGACAGCCAGGCAGTGGAGCGTCTATTACGCAGCACGGCACTTGCACAAGACTACCAGCTTCCTCTTGCGCCACATCTTGCCGCTCTCAGTGAGTTGTTATGTAAAAATCACTTCCTTATGATATAATATGAAATCTTTTCTTATTTATTTATTTTGTTGGATCTATTAAATAAATAAATAATGAAATACATAAATAAATAAATTCTCTTTCAAACTACTTACTAAATATTGGATTTCTTGGCCAAATTAGGGTAATGACCCTAATTTAAATTGGTGTTTTAAAATTTAAAGTAATCACAATTTTTGGTTCAGTTTAGTAGCATATTCTACCACACTTTCATTACATAATACTATAATTTCTGCATTGCACTATATTTACGTAATGGTAACTTAAATATCTTTCTATTTTTAGGGTTCCATACCTTATAAAACGGAACCACCCATTGTTAGGTATCCATTTGGCAAGAGCCTGTTTTTATTATAGATAGGCTGGCGTTTGACCAATATCCTGATTGTTAAAGTGATGATGTAGTTGACAATGGAATGCTTGAACAATGCTTGCAATACCTAAGTATCCCCTTCCCTTTTTCTCAGGGAAAATATATAAATACATAACCCATGCGAGTATAGTGGACACCTCGCGCAAAGAGGGACGTATTCCAGCTATGCTTCTAGTTATCTCGCACGCGTTGTAATATCAAATACTGAGGTCTGCGGTTCCTTGGTCATGTTTAAAATCCAACCTTACCTTCCAACTGCCAATTTCAATAACGTATTTCAATCCTGTTGCATATATATGTACTTGTCTATGGTTGTATCTATAATTGTTATTGAAATTGGCAGCAAGTCAACGCAATCAAAAGGTCAATTTACGTCTCTATTTTGATAAATTTTTCACTTCTCCAAACTTACCTACCCTCAAATAGTAGCACAAGCTTTGGCAATAAGGTTATATCCTTATATTCGGAATAAGAAATGTATAGGCCGTATCTTGATGTTACATTTACTCCTTATTTCATTCCAATCAGTTCACTGTTAAAAAAAAAATGATCTTTCAACTGCAAAGCGATGTCTGTTCTTCAATTCGTAATCGGAAATTCATTAGCCATATCACTGAAACCGTGGACAGCCGGGCACAGATTTGACCTGAAATCATCAGGGCACGAGTACTATTCGTACCTATCCACTTCTTTTCTTAATCTATTACACAATCTAAACACTTTTGCATGGGGCCAATGCATTCAGTTCACATACATTTTGTATCAAGATCAAGAGTGATAAAACTTCCTTGATTTTAAGAAATAAGGGTCTGTCTTGACCTTTGTCTTAGGCGATTGGAACACTGCACCGCATCACGCAGCGGGGTACGTAGTGGCGAACGACGAATACTGCGCGTGAATGCGTATCTGTGTGCTCCACTACGCATGTTTTCTTTAAAAACGCAAATACTTGCAGACAACGTAATAACACGCTCTTCCGCGCTATGCTGCGTGATACGGTGCAGTGTGCCAATCGCCTAACATGAGAGAACGCGATGAATAAGGTGGCAAAGGCAATGAATATGATGCACTGAGTACATCCAAATGACTTAATTTCTTTTAATTACATTATTTATCTTAAATTCTAGCCAGCCTATCGGGCGAAAAGTCAGACCGTCGAAGCCAGGACAAGCTGTCGCAGCACCAGCAGATGTTGCTGCAGCATCAGAGCCGGTCTCTTGGTCACCAGTCTTCTATTGACAAGTACGCTCACTCGCAGCAGAGGTCTTCAAGCTCCTCACAAGCCAGTCTGGAAACCAAGTCCAAGCATCACTACAGTGATGAGCATAAGCTCACTGATTTTCTGAGGTGAGTAACTTTGTTACTGCACAACGGGTTTGCAGTAAATTGTTGCAGTTGTAGCAGCACCTAGGTTTTTTGCTGCCAGTCTTAAAGCTATTACTTATTGGTGAATACCATGCCCACTCTTTGACTAATATAAGCACCAATGACCTGCAAATATTGCTACATCACTATCATAAATAAAAGCAAGTAAATGACGTTCAGCTTGTTCAGAAGTACATTCACTCATTATCTCTCTTATGTGGCCAACAGATATCAAACTGTTGTTCTCAATGGATACACATCGAGAACTAGGATTGTCCCCTCAGGAATTCCACAGGGCTCGCTCTGGGACCCTTGTTATTCAACATCTTCATCAATGACGTCTCTTCGTGTTTCTCTAACTCAACAGTTATTTTGTTTGCGGACGAAATGAAGATTCTAAGTGATATCAGAACTTATTAAGGTGCTGAACGTCTCCAACATGATCTGGACAGATTCCAAGAGCATTGTATAGCCAACCGCTTGGATGTAAATGTCTCGAAAAGTTATACATTTACCGTCCCTCGAAAACCTAAACGTTTTATTTACGATTACAAAGTAGAGGTTGATTAGAGACTTAGGCGTTACTTTTGACTTGAAACTTCTTTTTGATACATATATCGATATTATTATTAGAAAAGCTTCTAAGGCACTAGGTTTCATCATGAGCATATCAGCAGATTAAAAAAAAAAATGAGCGTCATCTCGAATATTGAATATGGAACCAGTATGGAATCCTATTCATAACATGTTAATCGCATCGAAAGTATTCAATAGAACTTCATTACAGGTACATTCAGTTTAGATCCAAAACATTTGCCTAGTTATTACAGCCGCTGCAACAAGTTTACATTTATTCACTAGTTGACCAGAGAAAATTGCCTTGCTCTTTTAATCCTAGTTTATTTGTAGAATTCAAATTGGCACTATTACTAACTGTTAAATAGACCTCACGATAATCCTTCTGTTTTATTCTCAAATTTTAGGGCAAACCTAGAGAGCCTGGAGTCACTATCAGGCGGGACTGGACCAACCGCGCACGCGGACCGATCGGTGGCGGGGGGCGGGGCGAGCGCGGGCAGCGGAGCGGGCGGGGGCGCGGTTGGGGGCGCGGGGGGCGCGGGCGCGGGCGCGGGGGGCGCGGGCGCGGCGGGCGGCCAGGAGCGCGTGGTGCGCGCCTTCGCGGAGCTGGCGCGCAACCTGCAGCGCATGCGGCCGTGCGTGCGCCCCGCCATGTGCAAGCCCTACGGCAAGCAGAGCGAGCAGCTGCAGAAGAGTTAGTACTGTAACAATTTTATTTGATAAGCGACTATCTTCCTGTCATGCTGGTTCGAGCAATGTTAGAAACGTGGCCCAGCAAGGCGAGCGCTAGGTCAATTCAACACGATCTGTGAGTGCAACACTTTCCAGCGACACCAACTGTGGTACCTACAACATTGTTGTTTGTTGGCTGGTGAAACCAGAACAAATGAATACGAGAAGCAGAGTCCCTGCTCGCAAACTTACAGGCGAGCACAAATATGAGGCAAGACTTGTTATAACACATTTAGGAATGAAAAGCATAGTTTCTTGCTTCGAAAAACAACTGTTGAAGCTTTTGTGGCGTTTCGTTTACATGTTCCTCAAGTGATCTTTTTATAATTTCAGTTCTGTTAGACACCATTCAGTTGGTTCAGTCGCTCCGTAGTTATCTGCCGCCGCCACATATCCAGGTCACCTCGTGGAAGAACGATGATAAGCTCCGGTAAGAACATTACTCATTTGTACATTATCATGGTATGATCCAAGCATTCTTAATATAATAACTTATAATTTCGGCAGAATGGATGATTTTTTTATCTTACGATATTTGTCTGCTACTATTAATCATAGGTTTAACTAACACCTGAATACCAACCCTTTTTTTGTCTGGTCGTAATTCGATAGTATCGTTTCAAATGCCTACCTTATTTAAATTCAGTTCCAACAACATGGAGGAGCTAGAAAGCCGTAAGATAGTGAGCGGCAACTAGCCACCGGACGCCATCGCCGCCGACGGTTAGCGCCGCGGTGACGTCACGACATGCGACTTGCGACGTGCGACATGCGCAGCCACACGGGTTTACAACATACGGCGGGACCGCCCGCCTGAGTCTTATAGCTTACAGTAAACACATGATTAGGTACAGTCAGGGAAATACGCCATTTCGCCGTGTTATATGCATTTCGTACAACTGTCAAAGTATGACAGTTGTGATTTGAATATGCGGACAATTTAATTCGGTATTCATTTTTTTTTATACAATTGATTTCCCTGACTTTACACCAGTAGGTTCTTATCTGCACAATAAATTAAAGCATATCGACAGTCGCTTACAGTTTAATGATTATTGATAGATGGTGTTCTTAGCGCACAGCCCGTAAATTGGATGAGGTTAGTGTCAATACTCCAATATATTTAGATGAGATATAAAGCAAACCTCATTCAGTCGATGTTTCATATAATATGGTTTGTGCTACATTGATCGCTGTAAACTTTAACACTCAGGCTACACTTGGGCTCGTTTGCATCACAAAATCACTAAATGCTTTAAGCGCTTAACATATTTGACATTTCATTATGTCCCTGTCATCTTCAAACGATTAACAGAAACAGAAATATATTTTAATTGCGATTAGAGCTAAACGTATTTAGTCATTTGTGGTGCAAGCGGGTTTTAATGTTATTTAAGTTCGTATTTAATCAAGATCTGCATATTTTATTCGTAAAAATACTTCTCGATAAAAACTTGTCATTAGTTAGTGAGTAAGATTGAGATAGTTTTTTTCCATTTAGTTTGGAATGTTGTACCTTGAAACCGTGTCGGACACTGAGTTGTCGAGTTATTATATATGTATTAGGAGTATTGTTGACGCTGCGCGATATTGTGCGTCTACGCTTACGCTGAATTACTTGAATATCGGGTGTGTGTAGGTAAAGTCGCCACTTCATGTTCAGCACAAACTTGGTTTATATGTAGTTGGTTATCAATTGATCATGCTGTCCTTGTTTCTGCGGTTTTTATTGCTTTACTTGTTGGTGTTTGCAGAGGTTTTTTTTACTTACATTTTTTATAATTTCTTATTGTCTGTTGTAAAAGTTCATACAAACATGTATGATAATGCTTTCGTTGTTACTGAACGTATTTAATGGTTAAGGTTTTTTTTCTACATTAATTTCAAGATTCGTCCTAATTGTTTTAAGTTTATTCTCAGTTATTATCGTAAGTGCATTATTTACACTGTGATAGAAGTGTAATAGGAGTAGGTCTGAGCGGAGTCTTGACATGAATGTTACTTAGGATCGTGTGCAGTGGTGAGCGTCACTCTGCGTCAGGCTGCGTCAGTCTGCGTCAGTTTGCGTCAGTCTGCGTCAGTTTGCGTCAGGCTGTGCACCGGGGCAGAGCAGCGCGGGCGCATCATGTCGCCGCTGCACCTCCACGACGCTGTTAAGTCGCTGAGTATTATGCGCATATTAATATGTAATAACGTTTTGATCGCCATGTCTTGTCTTGTGAGTGATAGGGAGGTTAGTATCTTATTGAAGACTGCAAATTTTTCACGTCTTAGCTGATGTTGCCTGTGGATATATAAGATTAGGATCAGTAAGTTATGATGAAGTGCATACTGTACACTGGGATACTTGTCGGTCGTACAAAACTTTTTTTTTATTCATATAAAGTTTATAGGTATAAATTATTATTTGTAGTTAGGACACTTTTTTATCCTACCTATTTAATTGTGTTTATATTGTCTCAGTGTACAGTAGAGTAAATAGAACGGTCGAAGGAGCTTAGCTGAAGTTGACTTTGATCGAAATGTATCACTGATAGGAGTCACTATTTACTTCCATAACATCATCTTGTGAAATAATGGACTACATAAGTTAATGATTAGTGCAATAATAAGGCAAAGCCTACTTTAAATTTAAAGTTTTGTATCTTAGTACTGTAATTCTAAATTATAAACTTAACTTATCATGTTCGCATCACAGTGGGGTGAGTGTGAGGTTGTATTGTATAGCGTAAGTACTTGATTCTGACATGGTCTCGGTTCATTGGATTGTTGTACGCATCACAGTTTATTTGATTATTGTCAAATATTTTACATTAATTGTAAGCAGCTTTTTGTAGGTAAGTACATTGTACACTTATGTTGTATTTCATATTCGTATTAACTGTTTATATGGGCAAACTATAATCGGCACACTACTTTACCCACAACTCTCGTTTCGGTACATTATCCAAATATTTAACGAGGCTACTACGTTTTCATCGACAACTAACAATACACCTAGTATTAATTAAGTTGATATAACCGTCAAAATCTTACTCTTGAAAAAGTATTATAAAAACTCTAAAAGAATCTCTCTCTGTATTAGAATTATAAGCTTTCTAGTCAAAAATGGATTTCATATTGCATATTTTTGTTGATTTATGTTCGGAACTCTTTCTTAAGGTATTGGAAATTTTTAACTTTGTATGTGACTTATTTCGTTTAAGCGTTCGCTCTGTCAGTTCAGCGTGAAATTATAATATTGTGACCCGTAAACTTTGATGATCTCACACCATATCACCATAACATACTTCGTATCATGTTCTGGGGGCTTCATCGAGCTCGCTGCGGTGACAGAGTCATTATGTAATTGTAATATTTCTCCATTATATATTTTCTCTTAGTGATGGTTAATTCATACGTAATAACATAGTTTTTTTTTGTATTGTATTGTAGTATTTACACGTTAAATTATAATTCATCATATTCATTTTATTTCTCATTGGAAAAAGCATTTATAATAATTTGGTAATACGTACCAGTAATCTTCAACAGCGACTAACGTTTGGCATCTGAATTCTGTGATAAATTTTTATTCAATCAAAATGTAATTTTGACATTATAATGCAATACCAATCGGAAAATTAGTTACTATTATACATTTAGATTATTTTTCGAAATTTCTTTAAGTTTATCGTGTATCTCACTGCTGGTGATTGCTTGTTTTTTAGACTGATCCAATTTGAAAAACACGACACGCTGACGGTGTCTTTATCAAACCACTAGTATTACTATTATTTCACCGATAAAGGAGTCCATTCGGTTAAAGCGATCATCAGTTGTATTTATGTTTTATCAAAATTGGCCTTGCCATGTAATTTATTATTTGTATTTGAAGATTCTTTTGATGTAAAGATGGTAATTTAGTAATGAAAAGCAGTGCTTAGAAATAAATAAATAATGATTAAACTGAAGAAATGTTGTTTTTTTTTATAATTCCCCTTTTGCATACAGGTGTGTTTTTAAAAAGGAACTATGGCAGCTATGTGAAAAAGCAAATAAAAGTAAACATGCAGACTGCTTCAACTGATCAAGTGCAAGCCATCAGCATTTTGCTGTCAAGTCTACAAATGGCGTCGGAAAATCGGGGAAAAAATTACGGAAGTACCTATTCCTTAAGTGACAATATTTACTTGCCGCTTATTATAATTAATGTTGAAATCCTGATTTTTATGTATGTACATTGTAAAGATGTAAAACAGGCTGTGTTTCGGCGGTTTCTGCCGGTGAATATTGGTCGTACTAATTAGTCAGACCTCCAGGACCAGAATCTTTTGTTACAGTCTTGGAACTCATTTATACGTCTAGTAAGTATAGTCGACCTCGTAATTGTTTTACCATTTATGACACCAACATCTGACTGTGACATAGTCATGAAAGCAAATATTAGAACACTGACGGTATACTGAAGTATCAAGGGTGTTAAATAAAACCTGTTACGGCAACACTTAACACAACCGACTTGCGGCCATTAAAAAAGGCATTTTACAAATTGGCTGAGGATCTCGTGGCTGAATAAGAACAGCCGTACGGGTTGATCGAAGGTAAGCTACGCTTGCGGAGGTCAGTTTGTGTATGCGAGACCTTTCGTAACTTATCGAGACTCCTCCGTGCCTCGGAAAGCACGTTAAGCCGATGGTGCCGGCTCTCGTTAGTTAATATTTGATAGACGTCCCGAAAGTCAACAAAGTATCATGTTGCCCAAGTAACTAGGTTTTGGAGGTCAGATAGGCAATCGCTCCATGTAAAATACTGGTATTCAGCTGCATCTGGTAAGACTCTGGTAAGACTGGCAGCCGGTTCTCTATTTCTACTACAACCTTCAACGGGATTGAAATTAGCTTTTCGGTAGCTTAGTCAGTCCCATGCGTATGCGGACTTTACTTGCGTTGTTATTGCTGATGGAATGTCACTTTTTCTAGGCATGTCAGAAACGACAAGAGGGTTCTTGTCGTTTCTGACATGCAAGTGACATTCAACGTCAAGGTGGTAAAGCAATTTTATGGACGACTACCTACCTAATGCTAACTCGTTAGCATCATGAGACGCTGCGATATTAAATTGGAGACTGTCCAAATGTTTCATATTGAGAGCAATATGAAACATTTGAGTTGAAACAACAACACAACGAATCCAATTAATGAAGTTTACATTTTGTCCTCTATGAATACTACTTGGAAAAGGAAATAAAGAAACGTCCAAATGACATTTAAATTTATTTTTATTAACATTCATTATTACACCAATTTTTATTATGAAAAGAGTAACGAAGTAATATCATTTTACTTAACAACTGAAACAGAACGGAATGATTGCCGACCGTAACTATTTAATTATTTGTAAATAGGTTATATAAATAGATTATAAGTACCTAAGAATGATTACAGAGAAAACAGATAGATTGTAACATTACAAAACGAGACACAAACTAATAAATAAAAAACGTATTTTCGGAATGTTCTATATACACATGTTTGGCACAATCCTTAAGTACATAACACAATATATACCTACATATTTTTGGTTTCTGAATATCAAAAATATCAATAATTACATAGTTTCATGAACGAAAATCAACGACTTCATAAATACTATGTTGATTGTCGTTAATTTAGTCAACAGCAATTGACACGTGCTAGACAATTTGTTGGTAGATATTTTTTGTGCTGATTTTCGTTCTTGATAAAAGGTGATAGTATCTCAATGAACAGTTACTACCTTTGAACATAGATTATACTTACGAGTGGTTTATTTTATGCATTTAACACAGTAAGTATTTCATAAGTATACAGTAGAAACGCATAACTAATTTCTCATACTTATTAGATACCTACTGTTAATACATGGTGTACAGTACATACATAATATTGCTAACGAATAACGATGGTATTAAAAAAAAAAACATCTATCGATGTCAAGCATGTGCGTTCAATACGTAGTTATAAAGATAATAATACAATAAACATACAAATATTTTTGTTCGATGATTCCACTACCGTTCGTTATGTGTTTTCAGAACTAAACAATGTATTAATTCTATTAAAACCAAATATTTACAGAAGGTTTAACAAATAAACATTTAATCACTCAAATTCATTTGATATGTAACGCAAATTGACAACATAATAAATGTGATTACATATTAAAAAAAATATCAACAGATTATAAAAAGGAAGATTAAAAATACTTAAAGTAGGTACTCAAATTGACATCACAAAATCGATAAATGCGTTCGTCCGTCTGACGAGCCTTAAATAAGTATTATGTTGAAATGATTAAGTATGTCAATAGAATACGATCTACACTAGGAATGTAATTATGTAAGTAATCTTATGCACCCTACAGTGGAGGATCGAGAATACGAATGTTAGGGGGTTGAAGCCCTCCCCCACTCCCTTGATTAAGCCCATTTGATTTTTAAAGGACTTTGTTTGGTACCAAGGATGAGTGGATAAAGTTTTGAGCTCCGCAGACCAACTAAAACTTATTTCTGGATCCACCACGTTCTCCTTTACCGTTTGGCCAGCCGTCCCGAGAGCGGAAACTCATTGAGACATTTGGGGTGTTGTATGTAACAAGAAGGTGATTACGTACAGTGGAATAGCTGATAATTTATTTCTCTATTACAATACAAATAAAGTCGATTCACTCGTAAGTCAAAGTTCACTCGATTTAAGTATATCGTGAGGAAATCTGGACTAATAAAGAATATGAGTCTGGAATATTCAACCTGCCTTGGGTAAGTGTTGTGATTAATACTCATGCCTTCTCTATATGAGAGGAGGCCTTAGGGCCGAGACACATCTGACGGAATATCATTTCGCCGATTTTCCGTCGCGCAACTCCGGAACACACAATTCATACAAACATCTTACAGTATACACATTTGACTGACGATGCGTTACTATTCAATCAAATTATTTATTTATTTCCTTTATTTTTATTGTACCACGGAAGACGTGTCTCGACCTTTAGCCCTGTAGTAGGATATTAGATATTTGACTGCAAAATAAAAGATACAAACTTATGTATTTGCGTGCCGCAGTCTAGTACAGTCCCCAATACCTATCGTACTGCATTCACCTGTTTCCCCTGCAAATTCTCGGGTAGCAATGGATGGCTGGCCAAAGAGTACAGGCGAACTAAAACTTCAACTAATCTTCACATTGTTTTATGAAATTCTCTGCCCGTACAGACCGCACGTCAGTGGTAACAAATCCAATACAAGCTGGCCTCTTGTTGTATTGAATCTTCGTACTACGCAAGGCCAGCTCAAGGCCAAACTGTCACCACTGCCGTACGATTGACTGTACCTATTGCATAACTCCTTACTGATAAACCCGTATGTGCAAGCGCATACAGTATACGGAACTGATTATTTAATTTTACATTTAATGTAAGTAAGTACAAAAATTCTAATACCGTGATCAAGTTCCAAAAAGTCTGTTATTCGATAAAAAATCTTATAAATTTAAAATAGCACGTGTGTCCTCAAATATCAGAAACGTATACTGTACTATTGCGGTTTTTGGACTAACATTAATAAGGTTGTTTTAAAAACTTTTTCTTAGCCAAACAAAATGGTACTTATCAGCGACGTGTTAAGATACATAGTTGAGTATAATATTCGTTGTTATGAGACGTTATTTGTTTAGGCTGTGGGGTCAACTGCGGTAGGCTTAAACACATAGATGGAATCGTCAAGCCAGTAGTAAGCTTGTGCGAAGTCTCCCTCACAGAGGTAGGGGGCCCGGGTCCAAGACACCAGCTCGAAGCCAACCTCCTCGCGCATGAACTTAACGAAGGAAGTGAGCTGGTCTTCATAGAACAAGCCTTCGATTGGCAAACGCTCTTCTGGTTTGTGGTCTGCTGTAACTGAACATGAGTAAACAGGTATATTAATGAAATGTTGTTTTTAACACTTGTAGGCAAGCCTGAGGTGCAAGCATGGATTTTTATCCACCTTTAAGGTAAAACAAACAAACATGTGGATAATACAACAGGCCCAAAGATTTAAATCGTTAGATTCACCCTACCGCGGTGGGAGATTGTCAGGGCCGAATATAGCCCTTGAAAAATATTGTGTTTACGGCCATCCAAAAATCGGCAAAGTGAGAGTCAGAATCGTTTACGATCAATATTGTATTTCTACCAAAGAGACGTTTACAAAACGTATGACGCCCGGCCGAGATCTTGCCAGTGTACAGGTCAAGGCGGGCAAGGCGCACACTAATTTTAGCGCTGAATTAATTACGCACGGTTAGTGTTAAAAAAAAACTTTTTGTTTTTAAAGACTTTGCCTAGGAATTTCTCCTGTGTCGTGGGTGCGTTAACAAACATTAAAATTCACATACACAAACAGCCAGACCCGGAACAACTACCCGAAGGCCATACAAATAGTTGTACCGTGCGGGAATCGAACCCACGACACGCGGCGCAGCAGTCGATCGCTCAGCCACTCTGCCAACCGTGTCGTCAATAATCAATATATAGTCATCGGATGTAACAATGCCTTATCGACTTCAATTAGAGCATGCCCACATTGCCCACAACGGTGGGTCCGCCCTGGAGATCTTGGTGTCTCTGTTTCGTTTTGACACACACAATGTTCCATGCTGTCATGGAAACGTCATTATATGGGGGATGTATAAAGTCACTTCTCACAATTGACACTTTTAGCGCGACATAAGTGCGATGAGAGTAAATCTTATGATTTCAATCTTTGATCGACCCTCGATTCGCCTCTTTCGACAACTCGTCAAAATTGGTCAAATTTTTTGTTTGAACTATATCCTGGCCTATATGACTTGTACCTTTCGTGTGGTGATGTTGAATATGGTTGGTTTCCACATTCAGCATCACACCACGAAAGGTACATTTTAGGTAATCAGTGTTATGGTTTAAACTGCAGGTCGCACTGCTGCGGTTGTTAGACCAAGTAATGTGCAATCTTCCCAGCAAAAACACTAGGAAGTGGTGAAGGGTGGGCGTTTTGTCTTATGTAAACGTTTTGACGTTCATAAAGTGCTGATTCTCAGCCTAATTTGAATAAATGAATTTTGATTTTGCTCGTCAAGGGCTTTGATTTCAGGGAATAGTGGTCTTACCTTCCACGTAAGGTTTGTAGGGCAATACGAGCGCCAACATGAGGACCCCACCCGGCGCGAGCGCGTCTCGTGCTTGCTTCAGCATTGTCTTAGGCTTGCTGCACCGATCCAGGAGGTTCAGCATGCATACGCAGTCGAACTGACGGTAGTGGTGCCACTTTTCTGTGTCTAGCAGTCTGGAATTAATTTGTTCACGATTAATTATAATTGAGCCAAAAGACGAAAATAGGACTGATCTAGTGCATCCCATAGGATGCACTAGATCAGTCCTATTTTCGTTTCCGACCAGGAACCTGATAACTTCATCAGGTCGTCGGATGTTTTCGTAGAGATATCAATGAAACTGAAATTTTAACACATGGTCCTTTCCTGGATTAAGGCTACTTCCAATTGTACTCAGCAAGTTATAAACTCAGATCTATCTCCGTGCAGTTGAAACAATAACAGAAAATCAGTTTTCAACTTTTTGACATAATAGGCCAGCCATATCTAACACTAGAAAACGTTAAAATCTCAAAGAGACGGATAGTTCTGATTTTTTATATGTTGTTTGGACCACTACCAGTGGCGTATATCCAAGTTTGCAGCTTCGAAACTGCGATATTTGCGCACGTTTTCGGTATTCTCAACACAAGTCCTAAACTATGCGTTTATTATAATGACATGATTGATAAATGATGATTTGTAAAGTAGACTAAAATTTCATTTATGTGAAATGCCGAGATACAGCAATCGAAAAATTGTCTAATTATCGAAAAAAATAAGTTTTAAGATTTTCTTGACGCACACACTAGTTAAAGTGGAACTATTTAATTCAAACTCGCTTCCAAAATTGAACTTGTAACTACACTAGAGTTCGTCTGCGGCTCCACCCGCGTGCAGTTTAGGCGTCCTTACGAACTAGTCTAAAGGCTGTAGAGGCAATCGTTATGTAAATAGTAAATTAATGTACATATTATGTAAATAATATTTCTTGTGATGTGGGTTTTCCTTTCCTAAAGAGAAGCTGCAAACTAGGATAATTCATGCAAACTAGAAAATTCATTTTTGATTTTGATCTGTTGTCCTAAAAACATTATCAAATCAGAACTAGCCGTTAGTTTGCGATTTTAATGTTCAATATGACTGGCCTAGAAGATACCGTTTTACATTAGGAGCACCGGCTGCCAGACGTCATCTGATCCTTCATAAAACACCGAAACAATAGTTATAGAGTAACTTCAAAACTCACTTGTAACCCTTATCGGAAAGAGCTTTCCTCATGCTAGCTGATATTTCAGTGGCGTAGTTATGCGGGTAGATGTGTGAGAAGCGCCGGCTGACCTCACCATCGCCCGCGCCGACGTCAACCAATGCGCCAGCGCCGATGCCGCGTCCCGTAACACGGAGCAACGCGCGCGCCTGTGCCTCGGACAGCACGAACATCGAGCCGCGACCTAGCCATCTGTAACAACGAAAATACAGGTATGATTTTGGTAATTTGGGAGCATTATCGTATAATTGATCTCTTTGTGTCGTAAATATGTATGAATTGGTCAGGCCTTAGGACTGCAGGGTTTATCGTTTGATAAAAGCAATTGAAGAGTGACATCGTGTGTACCTTTCCATATTACAATTCAGGGATAGAGTTTTAATAAGGGAGAGATTCCGTGAAGAATTCATAGTTACAATAGAGGCTGAAAGAAGTGCCTTCCATTTGCCATAATTGCTTCAGTTTTGCATCGTACATTTATCGTCCTGTTTTATTTTTATGTGAGGTTTATGAACTATCATTACACTTGCTATCATTATACATATTCTTTTGTGAAACATTAGCAGGCAGGAGTTACGTTCAACTAAGTAGTGCATCTTCATAAAATGAATACGGGGTATGAGAAAATTGCTTCAAAGAACAGGGTGTGGTAACGTACCACCGCCTGGAGTGAACATGCGATGCTATATTACAGCCACGATTCAATGGAACTATTAATTTTCTTATCTAACTTAATTGTCCAAATAACAAAGTTCGTTCAATGTTTGAGCCTTCTAATTTAAACGTGGATAGCTTCCTTGAAAGCGATTTGTGAGCTAGTCGCCGAGCTAGGCAACAATAGCGCAATTATCTAATACTGGCGTGGGTCGTGTGGTGGTGGCCGTCGGAAGGTGTATCGCGCGGTGCTCGGTGCAGCGGAGTGCCGGGCCGCAATTACGGGGATCAAGTACAAAGCGCGCTGCGGGCTACGGTGCGGCGCGGCGCGGCCGACTGGCAGTGCGGCGGCCGGCGCTGGCCGCAAATTGTGCGCCCGCGGCTCCGCGACCCCGCGACGTCTTCATCGCGCCCCCGGCACCAACACAAGTGGATAATGAGTAGTAAATCCCGCTCTCATTAGCTGAGACCGAGCGACGCTCCGATCGATACGAATTCGTCTGCGCCGGGTAAAGGGATAATCGGCGCTGGGCTCGAGCTCTGTTATTAGCCGTAGTACCATATATCACGTACGGCATTATCCGCGGCCTCCGGCGTCCGCGCCGCAATTACAGCGGCCAGAACAGCGCACACCGTTCAGTCACAATGCCCTATTAGGAAAGCCTTAGAGGTAGTGTTGCCTAAGCCTGAAACTGAAGTACCCTGCCGAGATGATCGTCTGCATCTTCGGATAGCAAACAAGCAGAGAACATGTAGTTAAGTCGCGTTACACGACAGGTATAGTTCGATACATATGTATCGCGTCGGACGCGGCGGAGCGTCGTCGCTGGTCGTGGCAGCTCGTTTGCGGAGGCGCGCGGTGCCGATTGATTGCTTTATTGTCTGGTCGGTGGCTGGCGCTGCGAGCGACGCGCAATACATGATACATGAAGCGGCCGCGCGTCCGCAACTAATGAGCACCGGCACCGCGTAATTGTCACCGGCCGCCGCGTAAACTCGCCAGATTCCACACTCGATGTGACAACACACGATTGAGTCAACACGCAAAAAGATCGCGGGAATATGACGGCGGTTGTTACTGTGTTGTCGGCGGAATCAAGTGATTGATTTATTAGGACCATAACGAGGATAAGCACCGTTGTGGAGGTGACACTTTACCCATCTCGTTTGACGTAAAAACTTTCATAATGGGCACTTTTCAGAGCTTCTGACAAAAAGAGAGCGACATATAGTGAACGTAGCGGAGGTAGGTAGACACGTATTCGAGGCGATGAAGTAATAGGTAACAGAAACCACACGGAAGAGCGCGGTCTGTCGAGTGGAGTTGAAAATTGTGCGGCGCGGGGTGACGTGTAAATCGAGTAGAGCAGTAGGTAGGTGGATAGGCGGGCGCGGGGTATCTATTTCAATAGAATGCGGTGGCTTGCAACAAGGAATCCGATGCGGTTATCGACGACGGAGGTGAGAGATGTGTCGCCGGCGGGGGCCGGGGTGCGGGCGGGGCTCGTATCGCGATTGCATCGGAGAGCAAACAAGCGGGCGCGACACCCCGCCGGGGGCGCTCAAATCATATTACCCCCGGCCTCACACCCGCGCCGCGCCAGCGCCACACACGTCATAAGAGTGTGCGTCGCTATGGCGACGGCCCGGGCCGTGCATGATATTAGTACGTGTGCGGCTCATCTCCGGCCGTTTAAACTTAACGCGCCGCTGCCTCGCGCGGGAAATTAAAACCGGCTCCGGACCGGAAGGAGCAATCGACCCTCGCGCTTCGTACGGGGCCGGCCACCGCTCACACCGCCCGCCGCTGTCACACCGCATACACACACCTTGTATTGCTCTACACACATTACATGCAAGGATGATGTATCTATTATCTATGAAATGATGCTTTTAAATAGTCAGGTATTATCAAGAAACAGGAGACTTGGGTAAACGTTTGGCTTAACTATTAACTGACTACAAAATTGCAAGGCATGCTGTGTTATCGTGTCATGGTTTTTGTAATAAATCATACTTAGTAGGCATTGTTATACTGATTGATTACTTATGCATGGTTTCACGGATCTTGATTACCAATATATGAGAACCACGTGTTTCTGCACTAGGTAGAGATACCTACATTATACATTAAGAAATAGGCACCATTTGTATACTTACTACATAAATACCGATATAGCCAAATTCGTCTTTTACTACTCTTTATCCTAAAACTTTCTTCTAACAACGGTGTTTTATATATCCATCGTAAACGTACACTAGATACACATTAAAATAGAGCGTAGGAGGCAGCCCTCCCTTATGTAGATACCTACACATTTGCTTTACTCAAAGACATTGTCGCTTTCAGGCACCTCATTAGAGCGCGTCCCATGTGAGCCTACACCCCCACACCCCACCGGTTCTCCCCTCACACACACACATGCACACTCTCTCCAGCAATTCTTTCTCTCAGCTCGCAAACTTGGACGGATAATTACACTTAGATAAGACCCCGTCCTTGTTATGTGTTTTACGATAGCACCGTTTTATGTGAAACGAATTATATTATGTAATGCGATAGAAATTAACTTGGAAAACCCTAGAACCTTGTAGGTTTACAGTTTTTCTGCTGTAATAAGGCTGTATAGACTGCGAAATTCGTACGCAATAGTAATGCGAGTAGAGTTTTATTGTCATTAAATAATCATACCGCTCTGTTGTACCTTTATTGGGCAGTTACTGGTGGATAGGTCGGGGCACGCCACCAGGACGCCCATGGTTACTACCTGACGGGCCAGCCAAATATACACATGATAATTTCCAAAGTTTCCGCCTGACATCACGGCGCAATAAAAATCAACTTCTATAGCATACAATCGAACGTCACCCGAACGTTACGCGGTGTCATAACCCCGAACAGCACTCAAGCTGCAATAAACTATAAAAAGTGGATAGTAAAATGTATAAACAATGAGAGCACGGCTAAAACGTTTTAGTGTTAAGAGTGGGCCCATAAACCGTTGACACGCACCCGTAAAATATTAACGATACCTACAAGAAAAATGACGACTATCAATGTAGGTACCGATTTTCGGTCGCGAGGACGCGCTACAAATAATGGCGGTACCGAATTTATACGCGGACCCGGATTGCCCCGATTGAATATTTTACCAGGCCACGAATGCGTCCGACGATATTTTTCTATTTCGACGCCCATTTTTACTATCAATTGCTTAGTTTCCCCCTAATATTATTCGTGGCAGTGTCGTGCCTGATTCTGCTTTGAATATCACACGGGTTGTTGACAATATTAACGATCTATTAGAAGCCGTAACCTTCGAATTTAAATGACACTGAAATTATGTAAAATGATTGCCTCTGCGTAGGTAACATTATTTTCCACATTGCTTATTGTATTTCAAAATGTCTATTTGTATTTTGTTTACGTGAAGATGTGAATGTTTGTGAGGCTGCTGAATGTTTATATCTTTAGCGTTTCGGAAACACAATAACCTTTAAAAGGTGTAAAGGCGTGGGCTCAATTCGAGTCCCAGTCAGGGTTTAAAATAACTCCTCGGAGGCGAATGGTTTATTGCTTATTGAGTAGCTCTGACGAAACGCGCCTCCGACGATAAAACATGGCGAGAGTGGAATCTCAGTCAATATCACAATATACGCGACGACATTGAAATTATCGCTCGGTGGGAGGCGATGCCGGCCGGCGAGGTGGACCTAACTAAAACAAAATAAGAATAGTTTGAAACAATGAGCATTGTCGCGATGTCTGTGCGTGTGCGGCGTGGCGGCGCGGGCGCAGCGGGCGCGTGGCGAGCGGCGCGGGTGCGGGCGCGACAGCACCTCGTTAGCGGGCCGCGCGCGATTGGCCGCCGCGCGGTGGGCGGGGCGCGCGACAAACTGCGCGCACGCAAATAGCGCACCCGCACACAAATTAAAACAATAAAATGAAAGTAATAAAACAAAGTGAACCCCGAAGAGTATCCACTATCGCGAGCCTTAATGGCCGAGCGGAGGCGGCCGCGGCGGCCTCCCGATTTATTGAGTGAGGTGCTTCGCCCCAAGAATTCAGGGTCCTAAGACACACGCCAAATTCGGACAACGACAATTTCGACATGCAACTCTTTATTCCAACAGGTGCAAATTAAAGATAATTTAATGAGCAAGCAAAACTCTACGGAGAGGAAGAAGTAGAGCTAAGTTACTAGAGCATTGCAACAAACCTAAATTGATTAGGCAATAAAATATTAATAATCAAAATATAATATAAACCTTCTTAATAAGATTTGTGTAAGTACCTAAGTAAATGCTAAAATTAAATTAAAATTGAAAGTGCCTCTTGTTTTAAAACAATGCGGTCCAACGATAACCTTTTTCGTTTAGCTCTTCAATGACTATAATATATAAACCAATATATGACTATAAACCATTTTCAGGTTTAGGTACCAACAGCTAACAACCAAGCAATCAGTTGTACACTAAAACAGAGATCGCCAACATTTTACCAGATATTGCATTTGCGTTGAACCATCAACTCTGCAGGCTTTCAATGAGGAAATTCCTACTGCGCTCCGCTCCGGTAACGAATGTCGCCTCATTTACTAATGTGTCACATGCAGCCGGCGTTGTTTCAGGCAGGCGTGCGGGGGGGTGAGGTTAGGTGGCCGGGCTAAAGGGGGGAGCCGGGGTGGCTGCCCGGGGGTGGGAGGGATGACCAATGGCGTCGCACCGAGCCGTACCGACGATGCACCGTTAATTACGCTATCATGATCAAGTGTGTGTCTGATAGTGCGCGTGTATGTAGTGGGAATACTGTAGGTTATGTACCTTCGTACAGCTTAGATATATATCGGGGTAGGTACTTAGGACTTATGATTCGAGTTGATCTTATGTAGAGACTACAGTAGTTAGAATGTATGAGTGAAACGTAGAACGATATCATTCGTCCATGTACTTGGGTATGAGTAGCTTTTGTTACCTAATTAGAACATAAATGCTCTGTAGGGACCGTATGTAAGTAAGAGCCTTTTAATTACCGTGATACACAATGATCAGGGTCAGTATTGCGACATCTATTCTAGAAGCTACAGATTTATTAAAAAGTACCTACCTATAGGGCAGACAATATTCTCTTCATTTTACGTTGTTCCTATAACATGAAACATTAATTGTCTCCATTCCTACACATCAATAAGACCTGAAATGAAGTCCTTACAACATTTTACCTTGTCAGTATTCTCGTACAAAAATAATATATCGGTCAGCCACAAAAGGGCAACCCTGAAACCGCTCGACGTGTAGGGGTCTCGCTTCAAGTGTAAACAAGAGCTTCGGACAAGAGCCTCCATAAAAGATACAGTTAAACATGTGACGCGCGAACCTGAATATGAAAAGGCTTGTGATTACACTAGGCTTAGTTAGAGGCTCATTAGAAGATGCTGGGGTGCACGAGTGGGTGAAGGGGACGCTCATCTCGGCGGGTGCATCGCTGGCTGCGCGCGCAAACAAATTAAAACGTAAGACGCGCCCTAATCAATAGCCGACTCCGCCGCGAAGCCGAATTAACTCGCCCGAATGAAAAAAATGAACAAAATTATATTCGCGCGAGACCTCAACCCCCTGCGGCCGCCCGCCGCCCGGAGGAAATTGCTTTTCTTTCAGTGGGCGCGCACACACGCGGAGCGCGACGTGAGCGCGAGAGGGTTAGCACCGACACACACAATATTATAATTTACGTTTCCTCGTATATCGAGGTGTAAGTAGGTACTTTACCTGGGCGTTTCGCGCCTTCTCAGCCCTCGGCTCACGCTAAATCTGAGCTTTATACGTTCACTTGACGCGACGAGAGCAATATTAGTTTCGAGTCAACTCCTTCCCTACTACAATATTTATTAACGCTTCAACAGCGCCATGCGCGACTTTTTTCATTTCCTTTTCGTTAAACCATGTTTGAATGATAGAAATATAAACTTTGTCTTCGAAGTATGAACATAAGGTAACGGGTTTTAGAGGACATTTTTAGAATCTCATGAAATATTTATACGTTCCAAAGAATGCGCAAGATTCGAGGAGGTCTCGTGTTTATGAATGTATAGGATTCAGTTTTTTCAAAGCAGCTGTTACTATTTTGGCTTTTAGACATGTTAAGCTATAAGCCTCTATATACTTAAGGGTACATTTCATTAGCGCCTCCTAGCTACCTACATAGCTACATATAAGCACAATGGGTATGTTTCAGTAGGTACTAGAGTCCGGTTTCATTAACGGGAACCGCTGCTGTAATCTGTGCGCCTTCCCGCCCAATTAACGCGTGGGCGATGAGACGTCCGCCCGCCCGCACGTCCCGCTGGCCAATGGCGGCCGCGCGGGGATTAATTAAGTAACTTCCCGTCTACCAGCACCCCCCCACCCCCTCCCGCGCCACCTATCCCGTGCACCTCACCCCCCCGGAGTCTGCGGACACGCCCGGAAAACTAACCACCTAATGAGGGGAGATGACCTCATGTGACTGTGTGCTTTGTCTATTCAACGTATGTGCAAACTACGTTCATTTGTGTGCAGCAAGTGTTGGCCTTTTGTGTGTGTGTTATGTAAGTGGTCATCCGCTGTGTTGTTACATTACCTACAGCTCGTCTCCGGCCGCGGAAACTTTGTCATGTGTCGTGCGGCCGAGCACACCAACAACTGTACCTACACATTGTACGCGCTGCCAACGTTAGAGTAATTGACATGCATTCATCCGCCACTTTCACAAACTCCGTCCAATTTGAATAATACAACCTCTTTACATTTGTCGTAGACAGCTATTGAACATAGCCTGTGTACGTGAATAAATCAAACATCCCGTTCAGTAAAAGAATCTTCTGAAAGCATACTCACTCCTTCATTATTACTCGGTATGCTGAAAAGTTGAATAATCTTATGTTCTCTGATATTACTAAGTAGTTACTGAATATGTACCCTATGTGTATGTTACTGTATATTACGTACGAGGTGGACAGGGGGTCAATTAAGCAGGAGGTCGTGCGAGTCGGAAGCGTCTATGACAGATGGGAGGGCGCGGAGGGACATGTTTGCGTATCTCGTCCACATAGGACAGCCTGTGATCGAATACGTAGTGTAGAGTACAAACTGTAAGAGATCATTATTTTTTCGAGTACTGTTGGGTTATTATATCATTAGCCACATAAACTTAAGCTACGAGTATCTTTAAAAGTTCAAAGAGTGAATAAGGAAAATAATGGCTACCCTAGTTGTTGATGATGAAGCAAATGATACTTAGATACACCTTTATATTTGACAAATAAATCATCTGTTTCTCCAAAATGGAAGGGTTGTTGATGATGAAGCAAATGATACTTAGATACACCTTTATATTTGACAAATAAATCATCTGTTTCTCCAAAATAGAAGGGTTGTTGATGATGAAGCAAATGATACTTAGATACACCTTTATATTTGACAAATAAATCATCTGTTTCTCCAAAATAGAAGGTCTGTCTTATCTTACAGTAGGTATCTACTTAGATCAAGGGTGGTTTATCTTTTCTCGTAGATTTCGCAAGAGCCTAATAAAGTTATAAGGAAAAAAAGTAATAGGGTCATGAAAATTGTAAGTGGAAAATCAGTATCTTACCCTAGCAATGATCAATAAGTTAATCGCAGCTACGCAGTGCAATAAGTGCATCGTGAATTCTGTTCATGAAACGGTTGAAAAATATTTGTTAAAAGAACTATTTTTATTATCAACCACCAATTTTGACCTATCATGTCAATTTCCAAAAGAAACAGCAACAACCAATCAAGTGCTTCTTATTTGTAAACTACCAACACCTTCTATGTAAACCAAAATTAAATATGGCAATATCTCACTGGTTAGGGGTCCACCAAACTCCTTAAGGAAAATGGGCATGAAAACAAGGAAACGTAAGCGTCTGAACTGAACACATATTTGTGTTCACACTCACTTGTTTTTCTTTTACACTTTGTACAGCACAAATATAACGAGGTGTTGTGATGCGTAGGATTACCGAAAGAAAATGCCCTAAACATGTCTGTAGATGGTTAGTCAGAGGCAAGAATTTAACATTTTGTTACCTTACAAATTAAGAAGGATGACATGGTGAAAATTAAACCTGTTTTTCCCACAGGTTCAGACAGAGGTGTATCTACCTAACACCTACATTTCGTTAGTTGAGTTTAAGTCCCATATAATAGGGGGCGAGCCTGTTACCATCAACCGCGCACAAATCCAGACTTCGGGCTGCTTGTGAGAAATTTCAGATGGAAAATCCCAATAAGGCTTTTCCCCAAATCGAAACCAAGACCACATGCTTGTCGGTAGCACTTGTGACTACTAGATCAACGGGCCTGTATTTGTTTTCCTTAATATCATCTCTTATTTTTGGATCATTGCTTAGGCGACTTAAGCCAGAAATCATTTTAAGGGTATTTCCTTGGCCAGTAGGTATTGGGCCATAGAGAGGTCTACGTGGCTCTTTCTGGTCTCTCAAAACTAAAATCTTTTTATTCAATAAACACTTTTGTAACACCGCTCCGCCCGGCCCCCAACAATATAAGAAAATTCACTAAACAGGGAAGAATGCCTCAATGCGCAATATACCAAACAATACCACATGCATGAACGTTAAGTTAGTGTGTATGTACAGTTGACGTAAGTACACATTTAAATATGTAGCCGACTTCATAAATAAGTTAACAGCAATAAAACTTTTATGGCCCATATTCTTTATCTTGTTTTGAATTTCATCATCTTGTCTGCAACGCGAGATTTAAGTGTTAAGCCGGCTTTTTGTAACCCTCCCAATGTTATAGAGTCGGTTTTGCAATCTCCAGATTGGATCCAAATAACTTATCAGTTGGATTTTCTCCGTATGGTGATCCGAATCGATCTCGTTACATATTAAATGTGACGCGCTCCGGCGACAGATACTTTGCCAATGCTTATAGGAACGTATCGCTTTTGAGATTGATAAAAACGACGCATTGTTTTCTTTGAATATCTATTACTACATTTCTGAGTACATTGCGATTGCAGTGTCGCTTATGACGTTATAATACCTAAGTCTAGTTACTATTAATATTCAACCGTATCACTAAAGAGAATCTTGTTTGCCATATAAAATAGGGTTGAAACTTGATCGCATTACACTATGTACGTCAAGCAGGTAATGACAGGTTTTCAGCCCTTATTGCTAGCACAACCCCTTTTTAGTTAGCAATATTTTATGACTGAGGTGGTATTGCATCCTATGAATTATGCTGTAGAAACGTGATATGTACCTAAGTAGTAAATTGAAATTAATAAGCGTGTGACCTCTTAACATACAATGTGTAGTGGTTCATAATCGAAGGAAGCGAGGGCTGTGGGGGTGCCAAAATAACTAATAGTTTTCGCGGGGGCGTGTTAGCATTTTTCTTCTGGCGGTGACGGGCGGGGGAGGCAAGGGGCGCGCGGTGTGCCGGCAGGGGGGGGGGAGGCTGGAATAACTCTCTTTCAGGAATGGCTACGCGGATCATTTATACTTCATCGGCTTTGTTAATAACAGTGTTGTAAGCCCCCAACAATGAAACGAATGTTTGTTCTTTTCGAGAGAGCGAGACTTTATACCTGCCACGGGCAGAATGTTGTATGCGAACAATATTCCCTTCCAAGAATCAAGATAATTAGGTGTTTTCAAAGGTAGGTATCAGAGATTCACAGTTTGTCAAAGCACATTTTCTATTCGAAACTAATGAAAGTTGCGGTTAATTTCTTTACAGAACTGATCCAAATACTAAGATGTGCTTGAAATACTCGTAGTTTTCAAAAACATCACCAAGCATTATTTTCCACACCACCAGACACTAAACCAAACTAATTTACTACTAGGTACACTCGGCTACAAACATCTTTGCTCACTGAAGTCCTCAGTGAGCACGGTTGTGTGCCTCCGGGCCGTTCGGAGCCACTAAAGCCTAAGCCCAATTCTTCCACCTACACCTGTTTTACGTCCCAATGAATCGCTGCATGCAAATAAACCTGCGTTATTGTTTCTTTGAAGGGTGCGTAAGACGGTTTAGATCTTTATTTGCTCAGTAGCTATATTAAGTTCCTGCGAAGGTGAAATAAAGATGAAATTTTCACTTCCACGAAAAGCTTTAGAGGTGCGCGAAAATCAGACCGCAATTGTATGACTTTTTGACGGTTCTCTACCAACATAATTGAAGTCGATTTGGTTATGGTAAAGCCGTGTGTTACGTAAACGTTTAGTGTGTTTTGTGTGCTGTTACATTAACAGCTATTTAAGACAATGTGGACAGACAAGGGAGTGCCGCCGCCACTCCTTCACGTCGGCCGGTGATTAATTGCACGCCCCCGAGAACGCCCGGAAAATCACAACCCTTTCGCTTCGTCTTAATTACCACGCCTCGCTTCAGCGACGCGCCCCCATTGGCCAGCTAAACGTGCCGCTCTGTCGCCCCGGCTTTTAATTGGTCGCTGGTAATTAACGCTGTGTAATCACCAACCGCGTCGCGTGAGGGGCGACTCTCCTAATTTGAATTTTTAATTACTCTCGCTCGCAAGCAGTGGAAAGCCATCCGATTGGTCGGAGCGTTTCTTGTTTACACTCAGGAACAATGCCTATTGTCTTTGCGATGTTATCTCGCTTCACACTTTATTCTACTGGTTTGATGGTGGTATCCGTACCTACATTGTATTTAATATAATTTCGTCTTTTGTTTAAAGATTAAAATTAAATGACTTTGCACTGTCTAAACCGGTCTTCACAATACGAATTTTAATGCATCTACCGACCTGGTTGGTTCTTCAGCTCATGGAACAATCAAGCCAAACACACCTATGTAACGTGCAACGATTATGGTTCTCAGAATGTCTAATCGCAAGCAAAGTAGATAATGTTCCGTAGTGAGTTATGAAAACGATCGTGCAGAGTGCATTCCCCGCATTCCCAGCAGCATTAGATCCCACGTATGTTATGTAAGGAGGGAGGCGCGCGCATGCCGAATTAGCTCATTACTGAAACACCGCCTGCGCCGGGAGCCGAGATTTATCCCGTCTGCTGTACCAATGAGACCATTAGCCGGGGTTTCAGTGCCCACAATTCTAGTGTTCGTCTATTTTAAATCTCGTATCCCACATGCATTTTTTCGTGAGTACAGTATATTAAAAAAAGTGTCTGAAAGGTTCAGCTAAATGTCCATCGTAGGAAAAACTTTAAGAGAAGCTTTATCTTGATAAAAGCAAAATTAAAGTTGGAAGCATGAATCATTGCTGCGCAGGATACGCGGATAATATCTGCATGGTGTCGTGGTACTTTCGTAATTGATGAGTTACGATCTATTCATTAGACATCGCGAAGTGCTAAACAACATCGGCGAGTACGTGTGCGTGTGCGCGGCTCCGATTAGAGAGGCGATAGACGGTAGCTAAGGAGGTGTTTATGCGTCCGCGCAGCAGCGCGAGTGACGTTGAGTGACGCGGCCGGCCGCGAGCCTCCCGCTTAATAAGGTAAATGAGATGCGGAGCCTGCGCGAACGCACAGCCCCGGCTTAAATTAGCGCCGACTCGCGACTAGCGCGCTCGCCTAACAAACGCCTTGTTACCGAAGGGATTTATCCTAAACGAGCGGATTTTCTACCGAGATCTCGCGTTCAGGAATCGAATTTAGCGAATCCGTCTAGGAAAACGTTCCCGTAACGGTCGAGTGCTGTGTAGCCATTTGCACAAAAAATACAATCGGATACGGATCGTGTGCAATTGTGTAGAAACGCTTTAATGACGCTGTGAATATATTCATGTTTAAAATAGAACGGTAGGGGCATTCGAGGCATTTTACGCAAAAACGATGCAATGCAGCAATAACATCATTACGAGGACAGGCATCTTCATCTGCATTAAAATAGTCTACGTTGTAACGAGAATAATACATTAAGAAGAAATAGACGAGTCGTTGTAATCGACAAAAACGTGGTCAGCTACATTTTTTCCCCAATTAAAAACAGCTCGATGGTAGTTTTTTAGTGCTTTTTATTAGTTTTTGGTCAGGCACGGTTTTTACCCGGGGCACGGGTCAAGCGAGCTGAGACAAAGCGCGGCGTGGATGCGCGCGCGTCGTGCCAGGCGTTTGGTTCCGCGTGCCGACCGACCATTCAGCGCTAATCGCTTCATTCACCGCCGAGCGAGCGCTTTTTCCCCGTGGCCGATCGGTCATGCATTCCGAACGCGGACACCCGGCGACTGTACCCGATATCGGTTTGATGTGGCAAATTAGCGCGTGCGTAGCCTCCTGATGTCCCCCAATAAAAATACGTCTATCTAACATGGCGACCGAAGCGCCACTTCAAGCAAAACACGCAAATAAGGTCCCTGAAAAACTGGGTCATGATTAAATTTCCTTTCGAATTTTTAACTTAATAACATCCGGCCAAGGAGGATGGTACATTATTTTCATCACGCATTAAATATAGGTTTCCCCTCGTGAAAAATATATCATAGTGCACCATTGTAGGTACGTGGTCGGCAGTCGTGTCGTGGCTACAGCGGTGGTTGAGGTGAATTTCACGGATAGTTGACAGTGGCCTGCGCGTGAGCACGACATTGCGACACCCAGCCTGCGGAGGTGCTGAACGCAGGCAGAAAATAGATGGATGATTTTTTAAAATAAATATTAATGTGGGATACTGTTTAAAACGTCTTGATGGCCCAGTGGTTTAGGCCTCGCCTCTTGTGCACGAGGTTGTGGGTTCAAACCTGGGCAAGTACCAATGTGAGTTTTGCAATTCATATGTACTTTCTAAGTTTATCTTGGACATCACTGACATCGGTGAAGGAAAACATCGTGAGGAAACCTGGATTTATATAATAATATAAGTCTGAAATCGCCAACCCGTCTTGAGCAAGCGTGGTGATTAATGCTCGTGCCTTCTCTGTATCAGAAGAGGCCTTTGCCCTGCAGTGGGACAATAATAGGCTGGTACTAGTACTGTTTAAAAGCACAAAATAAATATGTCACAAAAATGTTGCTGTTCGAATTTGGGATGTAAGCGACTCTTGTATTCTCATTCTAATAATAATTTCTAGTTCTATCACCATGTTGTCGTAGATAAGATTCTTATTCTTTCTTGACATTAATAAGGTACTTCATTTATCAGGAAGCGGCTGATGTGGATCAGCAGACGTTTTGTTAGGAAAGATTGAGACGACGACGGATACGTGTCCTAAGATTGCGCTTCTACGAGTAGATCCCAATTCTTTCTTGCGTAATTTTCAGGAAGCGTGTTTTTGCAGTTCAATTTTACAATTTCTTCTCGATATCAATGCGGGTTCTTCATTTATCATAAAGTGTATATTTGCAGGAACAGGAGAATCTAAATCAAGGTTCACTCTGAGCTTTTATAAGCCCTGAAATTTTGCATCTTTCATTCATCTTTTGTTCCCCAATTTCTTCACGGTATCATCACAAGTACCTACTTCATTTTCAGGAAGCGTATATTTGCAGTACAACGTCACAACAGGAGACGTTCTGTTGGAATCTGACGCAGACTACTCTTGCTGTTTGTTTACCAGTAGGAATGTTGCGGGGAGTAACCATTCGGACATTTATGGTGCGAGCTTTGACTTCAGTAGGTATCAAAATGTCGTGTTATTTTTTTTGAATTTATTTAGTACCTTCCTTCCAACTTTGCTTACAATTGTTAAAACTTGTATTATCGTTTGAAATATGGGGGTCTGAAGTTATTTTTTTTCTGCACTAGTTTAAACAATAAATGAAATATAAACTTCGTCCAGCCGGCTTGATTAATTCTGGCAGGTTAGAATTTGGCTACATCCTTATTTTTGACCTTTAGCAAAATCTCTAAATATTTTAGTTTCTAAGAATAACCAACGTTGTGCTGAAAGGTCATATTCAGATCACCAAGAAGAAATGATCTAATTCGCACTATCAAAAGCATTCTGCAATATTATCTTTGTGAATCATAAGCTTCAATATTCTGAGACCTTTATAGGCATATTGCAAACAGCTTTTAGTTTTGTATTACGCATAGGAGCATTATTTTATGTGGCATCTACCCACGACCACTTACGTATGTACGACCTGAATAAATATTGTGTTGACATAAGTTGAGCGTTACTTTATTTTTAACCACACTTGCCGCTTACTCTAAATGCCAAAGTAGGATAACGACGTTTTTCATACTTAAAAATGTAAATCCGGAAATTATTTTTTGTATTTAGTAAATATTATTAAAGAATCAAAGCGCGCACAATATAACGTCGAATGTGGTACACTATACAAAGTACCTTGTATAGTAAGCCGCTAAGCTACCGTGAAATAAGAACCGACCAACAATGAGTCACCGAGTTACGTATGACTCTTAAATAATCGCTTGTTTTTCACACAACACACACTAAAACACTTCTGGGAAAGCTTTAAAGCTCATTTTTGTAGACAAAAGTGATTTAGTGTGCAGAAAAAAGTGTAGACCCGTTGATTTATGGACGATCTCGATCGACTGTCAGATCCCACTTTATAAGCTTTACAGCCATGGTTGATCAGATGTAGGGCTATACTATGTTTAAGGGAACCAACCTTCTGATTTCATAAAAGTTCAGCTCTTGATAAAGGTTAATCTTTATTTAGACCTCATTGTCTTTATTAAGGAGCTTGCTTTACAGGATTTTCGTTTAAAACCATTTACCGAGCAGCCATATCAGATTTTAAGAAGTAAAGTATCCTGCACATGCATATGATGGTAATTAAATCCTTGGAGGCGGTGTAACATAAAGTTTTTCTAAGATCATAATCCCTGTAGGTGCTCGAGAGGGTTTAGTGACGGGGTCACGCATCGGACGGACAGATACATGTGCGCAGCCGCGTGATTAGTGTGCGCGCGCAGCAGCCGCTGTAACCCAAGCCGTGCGCATACGCAGCGCGCCGCGCGCCCGCGCCATAACATAATTAAAAATGATTTAAGGCATTCGCTCCGGCTGCTTTGTTTCGCGCATTATGTTTCACTTGTTCGCGTCGCAGTCGCGCTCGCACCTCCATTTTTAACGCGCCCGCTCTTAATTCTGTCACAGTTTTTATAACCCTTTTGTATTTATTAATTCCCTTTCGGCTCCGGTAGCTCTACGCTTCTCGGAAAACGATTTTGACGTGACATTTCTTTGGGTCGCGCCGTGTCCCTGTGTTAATGAAGCGTCCGATTTCGGCGCCGCCAAAAAACAATCATATTTTGTGTAATCAAAGCGAGGTCGCATTCTATTCCAGAACCGTTAATTAGCACTTCTCAAAAGCTTTTTGTTGTTGATTTTGTTTTGGTTCCTATTATTGTGTGTATTGGGTCTCAATATTGTGGATCTCATCATTCATTCATCGTTTTCAGATACCATCAATAGTAATGTTTTCATCACATCAAAGCGGTAAGGAATTCGGTTTGCCCGTTTGCCGTAATAATATATCTACGTTTGGAAACGTTCACTAAAAAGGTATAAAACGGTGGTTAAACTGGCAAACAATGGCGAGTCACGTCAGCGACAATACAGTTGCAGGGTTAAAAGTACATATTTAAAATGATTAAGTTCGACTTGTTGACGCGTCGCGGCTGGTTATCGAATTTCGGAAATCGAGCAACCGTGTCCTGGCCGCTACCAAATAATTCTCCATGGTTCATTCATTGTTGACTTTGGAGTCGAGATTTCATGTAATTACCGACACTGCGATCAATGTGGTGACAGCAGCACATTTTATATAAATGTATAGGTTTCTTAGAAGATCAGCGAAATCAATGGGATTTCTTTTTTTCTCTTAACGGCATAATGAGTCCAATGTATTTTTCCAATGTTGTTAAGCTGGCGAGCAATAAGAAGCAAGTAGCGAGGATTGCGTCGTGTTTGCGGTCGGTCGGCTGGCGGACACCATTGGCGGGCATCGGCGATCCATCATGACGACAATCTATCACCAAGTGAGCCCGGCAACAACCGACACGCATGTTTTACACATTCTGTATACCTATAAACACATCTACATATACGCGCATGTGGGTGTCCATATTCTAACTTTAAGTGCGCAGTAGGTAGCCATAAAAACGTTCAGCGATATACGATCTATACGATCATAAACCAAAGCGACAGGTTTTCTATGGTAATTTGACACTGAGTATTTTCCATGCTAGGCTTAGGATCCGTCTAGTTTGGCTTCCCACTAGGTCTAAGAAGGAATGCAGTTTAAGACGCAACAACTGGTTTCTAATCAAAGCCACACAGGTATGAGCAAATGAATAACAAAAATGATCCGGTTGAATGTCATCGTCATGGTATCATAGTGCTTTATTTTGTTCTTGCGAATGCAACATAGTAGGTAGAGGTGGCTATCTCGTGGTCCATCTCTGTTAATTAGTTTTTTGTCGGCAGCGGCGGGGCGGGCCGGCCGACGCCATCAAATTACGATGAGTCGGCCTTTCGGCTACCGGCGCCGCGGCCAACAATAATTATACACTCGTTACTACCGTGCTGCGCCCGCGCACACATACACATCACCAATGCTCTCAATAAATTAAATCGGAGAAATTGTTTTGACAACAAATTAATGAACAGAATTTATTCGACTCGAATGTAGAGTTGTTTGCTCATCTGTAGGTAATGTTGACACTAGCTTAGTGTGTTCGTTGATGAGTAGGTATCTAACAAGATGAAGACTTGTTGTAGATATCAGAGCATCACATTGGAGATTTCTAAACACCCATATATTGTATGCGCGTTGATAGGGAAGGGCGCACGCGCGAGTCGACCAGTGTCGACGATAAATTCCATCGATAAAATCGGCGGCGTCGACGGCGCGCCCGGTAATTTCTTAACGACAGCGTAACCCGGTGGCGACGCGTGCGCGCACATTTTATTTCTCTCGCATCAAGAAGCCGACTCCGAAATAATCGTTCACCACTCAACTTAGATGGTAATCAAGGCGACTATTAACGACCATCTTAATGTAACTTTTTGGGCAATGAGTTAGAAAGGTTTCGTCCGAGAGCATTTAGATGTGTGTCTCGTATGTTGAGTCATTTTCAATGATCACGATTGAGATTATTTGTCGTTAAAACCAATAAAAGTTCACGTTCAACAACAAATGGGTATACGCTACGTAAAATGGTGTATGTAGCAAGATGAATTAGTTTGCGCGTAGATGAGTGAGGTTGTTCATCTTAGAAGTGGTCAGTTGTTGGGGCATTGTGTTTTTAATTGAATATAGGTAGAGATGGCGAGGCGGCTACCGGCTACATTGTTGATGCTATTCACACTGCTCGAGAGCGCTTTCTACTAATTACCGTCGTACACTAGACGATGCAGGGCTGACACTTTAATAATAAACAAGATTGAAAAGAGAATTAATATTTTCAGAAAGGAAGCTTAGCTTGATGCAAAATTAAAATTAAATAGTTAAACAGATTTAACTTAGGTATTAGAAGCTGAATCATTTCTACGATCAATCTCTCAAAAGCTTTAAATTGGACCTTGATAATTCATCGTCAAATATTAGGGTACCGTAGTCTGTTCTGATTGAAAATTCCTGTCAGTCTGGAACTTAATTGGCACACGATGGTACAACCCTAAACTGCGTAGTTGCGCAGTAGGTACCTACGTGCTGCTATGTTACATTATCTTTAATTAAAAACCTCTAGAGGCCATCTCTAGATTAGTCAGAGTCACAAAAAGGGTTACGAGGGATCAGGCGAAACACCTTTGTGATTCGTCACGAATCAAATTTATTTTTATTTTCTTAGAATCCTTTGTTGAAGTTAACCGAATTTGTTGTTCAATAAAAAGTGGCTAATTAAGAAATGTTCGAGCTGCTGTTACAGATTTGTGGTCCTTTTGTTCTAGATTCTAAGTTATACGATTTATTTAGGGTCTACTGTTCGAGTTAGCGTCGGATAAGGTTTATGTGGCAGCCTTTAGAACGATTGATAGCCGGATTTATGTTTTGATTGTGATTTAATTGATACCTGAATATGTTTCGTAAGTTTGACATTCTTAAAGTCGGTTTCCCCTATTTATACCAGCATGTTTAAAGCAGTGATTATTTTCGTACTTTTAGTCCTGAAATAGGTTTTTCATATTAACACAGGTTTTTTATCATTTGTGTTTGTTAACTGTGGATGAAAATGGTTCCTACTGTCATCCAAAAAACAATTAAACTATCTCCTACATCTAGCCAACATTAATAGAGCGTAGATTGCGCATAAAGCTGTAGGTACACAGACTAGCGATCGGCTATCAGGCTGGTGGTCGCGTCTCGTCGGCTGCTTAGCGCAACGATAATGGCGGCCATTACGCGTCATTCCCAGCATTCCAGCGTCGCGTACGTACACAATAACAACGTTGCGTATCGACGACAAAACGCCGCTGTCGTGAACCCGGCCTAAGGGTCAAACACTACAATGAATGCTGTGATATTTATAACAGTTACTTTCACCAACAAGCCTTTGGAATTTGGGTAAGACTGTGTACATACAGTTTACTGTGCTATTAAGGTATGATTTACGACTGTGTGGGGCTGATAGATTTGGTAATACATAACTCACGTGATACTTATTACCTATGTCTGTAAACTGATTATCTATAGAAGTTCTAGGTCTCATGAATATGAACTGTTTCACGATGGGACCAAATCGAAATGCTTAAGAAAGAAAAAAAAGCTGTTTAGTACATTATGTTCAACAAAAGAGCCTGATGGCTGATGGTCAGGGAAGGTGATGACATTTAATTATAATTACGAGTTTGTAAAACAGAGTCACTAACAGGACTAAGCAACTGGTGTTATCGGTACCCGCACATATCGTTTCGTAACGATTGAGAGAGTAGGTAGGTAAGTAACTACATACGTATTTCACCAAACTTGGGAAAGAGCTAATTATAAAATTTTAACTCGTGAGATCCTTGAAATAACCAGCACAGGAAATATAATTCCAGTCATACCAGTTTATAAGTAAGTAGTCAGTTGATAGCCGTGGTTACATCTTTATTCAACAAGGCACCTAGGGACGCGAGACTGAGGGGCGCGCAATGAGAGTCGCGCATAATTGCGCAGCCGCAGCCTAATGTGCGGTGTCGTGGAATGTAGCACTTTCCATGTTAACGAGCGTGTACACCGCCCCATCACGCATCCTACTGCTCCACACCTCGCCACAACGTCCGCCGTTTTGTTCCTCACAAAAGTAACACCTATTTGTGGTAATCCTCATCCTATTTTATTACTAAATTTATGATCACCAAGATTTATACTTCAGCTACTTAGTTAATAACGATGCACCCAACCAATAAGGCTATCTACAAAACGAATGAATAAACCACTGGATTTTTGGTACATCAACACCGAGACGTACGCTTTCATTACGTACGGAAATAAATCAAAATAATACCAACGTAAAAGATAGCGAATGGAAAATCATCCCCTCCCTGCGCGCCCGCCGCCGCGTGATTTATGCCTGTAATTTTCCGGGCGGTTACGTAAGTAACTCGCGATTTTTCTCTCTGCACACACGTAATTAGATAATTTTCATGAATTTCTCGGACCGACGAACCCGGAAGGCTTACTTTAATATATTATGTGAGCCCTCAAGCTTTTTTCCTGAAGTAACACGTAGCAAAGATTAAGTACACGGGGCACGTCTTATGTTTACAGCGTTTCTTTTCATAGTGCAGTCGAAACAGGTAAGTTACGCACAAAATGTGTGCTTACAACAACTTGGGCACACTTTGAAAGGTCTTTATTTATAAAACGAGGATTAATAAAGCATACAAGCTGTGAATTAATAAGGTGGCGGCGAGCGGCCGCCCGCTCCCCGGCATCCCCGTCCCGTTCCCGTATTAATTTCTGTCACAGATTTAATTGCTCACCTCTGGCTTAAGCTTTTTAATAAATTCGAGGACAGACAACGAAACGCGACGCGACCAAAAAATACACGACCGGGGCGCGGTCGACCAAAAAAAGGACAGATTTTAATTTATAAAAGACAGGACAAACGATTAATAATTTATTTGTATCCTCGGTTTCTTGCGCGAGAGGGTCGAGCGTTAAAAACAACCGTTAAAACCGGCGACTTTGTATAGCTCGCGCTTAGCCCGAAATGCCAATTGCGGGTAGACACAAGTATACAGCGAGCCGGAATGTCGCTTTAAAAAACCTTGCAAATAAATAAATCGCGTCGCACGCACCGGCCGAGCAAAAAAACATCCACCATATTCGATTCTTTAATGTGATCTTTAAAAAAATAGAAGTAAGCGGAGGCTGCCTCCGATTGAAAATGAATGAGGGCGAGCGCGATAGTGGAAATTAGCATTGAGGTAGGATTCAGGAGCGGCTTTTGTGCGATTATATCGAGGTGTATTCTTTGCGCTTTTTACGGCGGCGGCGAGCCCGGCGCGTCTTTTCAGTCCCCATTACGATCCTGTCGCCTTTTTGTTGCAGATAATTATTGTCACCCTACGATATCACATCGATATCTAGCTATATGCTTTGGGATCGAGGACCAAAAGAAAAGATTCAACATTCAATGCCGTACGTCCCATTCTCTATCTTCATCTGCTCCAGCAGCTTTATGGTTATTAGTTGCAGAAGAAATCGCGTCAATTAATTAGATATGTTGTATTGATATACAGGATTGGATTTCATTCCAAATAGAAAACAGTTCTTGCTTATTAGAATAACATGATATGAAAATGGTAACAATAGCCCTGATACGCACAAACGCACTCCCCGCAAACAAGCCGAAAGCCGCAAACGTAGATTAGATCACCGGTGACGTTGGCGCGGTCAGTGCGATCCATAAATTAGCGATTACGCATATATCCAATAATAAAGGCAACAATGGGATTGAATGCAGATGAGCGGGGCGAGCGAGGCGGGAACGGAGCCCGCCGATCGACATTTGTATGCGCTATCTAAGCGCACAATTGGATGCCGGCGCGACTCTTCGCGCTAATGGTACACTATCGAGCGATCGCACACCGCCGGTTGAAAAGTGGAGACCGCCGTGGAATACGGACCACACGCCCGTTTAGTGGCCACAATAAATAAATAAACATTCCCAATAATCTGCGAGTGGAAAAACAATTGTTCAGTTGTTTTCCGCACAAGTTGTTAGACTGGAGGAAAATGGGTTAATGGGGTAACGATCGTTATCGACTGCTTCCAAAAAGGTTATATTCATAGTAAAGATTTCGAAAGGTTGTCATTGCCAACACCCCTATTTAGAGCTCTAAAACCCCGTTTACAAAATGTGTGTCCCTTAACAAAAATACAAAACGAGCCTTCAACTGAATTGATATCAATAAGACGAACCAATAAATATTCCACACTTAAAACGTGTTTCATTGACACCTTATTAATATCGGTTGAATCTTATAATCCAAACTTAATATGTAATACAATCGAATCAATTTACCTGCAACGTAAAATATGAGATTGTATAAGGAATCTCATTATGGTTTTTAAAAAACAGGCAATTAAGAAGAAATGTCAAAAAACTTAATAATATTTAATGGTGTCCAAAAAATAATTATATGGCATTTTTGTATTATTAACTTGAACGATTTAAAAAGGTCGGGATAATTAAAGTGTGCAATAACAATCATTTTAATGTTTAATATTAAGCCTTTATGGTGAAATTTACATATTGTGGTGATTCTTTAAGTTTATCGCGTTAATTCACAAATAATTATTGTGTAAATATGTTTCGTGGAATTTCCTCGCATAATGATGATCAGATACGTGGTGCTTTAGCAGCCTGGTGTAAAACAAGGTTTAATTACAGTAAATAAAAATGATATAGCAGATTTTTTTTTGTATTTTTTTAAATCTGTAAAGGAAACCACGACTTTTTGTACAATATTTTCATAACCTGGAAGAAATTTGGATAATATCTCATGTTATTTGTAAATATATTATGAATATCGACGTGTTATGCACTGTTCTAGACTAGTGACCTCATTCTGAATTACTCGACGTCCATTGACGTCTTCAGTTGACACAAATCGAATGCCACATCGTTTATCAAAGTCGCGTAGGTTTGCAAGGAAATTACAGAAAAGTGGCAGTTGGCTGCCATATTTTCATATTAATAGAGAGGATGTAAGAACTTCTTTATCTTTAGTATGGCTGTGGCACACTTTATAAAGAAGATTATTTCAGCGATCATTGAACTCGATTTGCTTTGGTATGAAATACATTACGTGATCAGCTAAGTAACTAGTAACGAAGCCAATACTTCACCACCGGCAATGGGTCTGATATGTTGATATTGTCAGCCTGTGTCATCCCACTGCTGGACAAAGGCCTCTTTCCATGAGTTCCAGTTGTTTTTATAAAGGCTCATGTGGGCCATTGGTTGTTGGTTTTGTCCAGCTCATCCCGCCATCTTCTATGAGGCCTGCCGCGACGCGTTCTGGCTGTGTCAGGACTCCAGAAAGTGATTATATTAGCCCACGATAAGAGAAAATTATTAATGTATGGAACAAGACATTTAAATACCTATATGTAACTTAGGACTAACCCTTCACAGTGACAGAATCATCGGACATCCAACAAGTGAGCTATTGTAGAAAGGAGATTTGAGCCTACGGGACAAGGCCACATCCAGTAATGAATACTGATAGCATTATTTAATAGTAAGTAGAATGTGGGTATTAGATGGTTGATATTCAACACACGGGAACGACATGACGCTTCAGAGGCAAATATGACAAAGATGCACCTTGTGGTCCGAAAGACACGTGATTGCTAGAGTCCATCTCACAATAGAAAAGACCCTGATGACACATTAATTCGCCTTAACAAACGCCAATGCGTTTAATTTATCCTCACATTAACATAGGCGTCTTCAATACATGGCCGAGACCGAATATTGCCATTTGCCAATTGATTTGCCGAATTTATTGCTCGGTGTCAATGAGCTCGTCTGCTTGCTGATTGAAATGCGTTTGTATGACTTTAGTGCTATGTACTGGATAATTGTTAGGTACGAATATGTTAAACGATAAGTATCTAGTATCAAAGTACAAGGTACGACTCGTTAAACATATGCGTTTATGTTTCCACATAAAGGAACTCAGAGAGTCATGATCTGCCTAAACTTCTCCCGTCTATGTTGGGGTCGCGTACCAGTCCAACTGGATGCAGTTGAATACTTATCTGTAGTTATAATTATGGAGGACTGCCTATCTCATCTCCACAACCCAATTTCTGGGTAGCACGATACCCTTCCCTTCGGGATAGTCTTACAAGAAGAAGGGCATCCCTAAGTCTGACCACCAGTCGGTTGTCAGACTTTCGGGCGGCCGATTATTTGTAACAACTGTCAAAGATCCACGAATGACAGCTGGGAACAACGGCTTACCATGCCAACTAAGGCGCGCATCCATAGAATGACCTCAGCAAGCGAAGCTTAACCTTCGATCATCCCGTTCAGCTACACTACACAAGGCACAAGAAAATCTGTGAGTAATGGAATAAAATTGGATTTAATATTTGTTGAAATTGTTGCATCTGGGGGATTAGTTCCTTTTCAGTGGTTAGATTTTATGTCGGAAAAATATAATTAAAAATGATACATCATGGTATAGACAGACCTGGGTATAGGTTTCCTTTCATGATTTACCCGATTTTAAATTTTTCTATCTGATCTTTGAGATAGCCTTCTATCATAGATTTGGGCAGAGCTTTTTGCTTTATCTTAGCCATCAAACAACATTACTTTTAATACATCAATTCACACCGAACGTTTGCCTAGTTGAAATAGTGGTATTACATAGCATTTGTGCCCCCAAAAACGTGCATTAAATTGGGTTTTCGACCTCATAATAAATTATCACGCTATATCATTCGATTGCGTATCAGCATTGGTGTCAGTTTAATTTATGTAGAGATTTTGAAAACCCTTTACATTGCTTTGATAAACACACAGAAAAAGATCTCTTACTAAGTAATCCTAGTGCATTTTGAAGCCAAATTCTTTAACAAGGATTTTTCAAATGCAGTTGTTTCTAAGATTGTCTGGGGTTTGAGAACTTAGTTTTAAACTGATAAGGCTTTTCTCTTCTTGTATTTCTGTTCTTTATAAAACTTCGGTGGAAGTAAAATTATTTTTACAAACTGAAGTTTAAAACCAGACTTTCTTGATAATATCATGAGATTTAAAACATAAACGAAACGAAGACATAGTGTGCTACAAGCTATACGAATGAGTATAACTGATTAGCCTGCAATGGCACAAATCAAATTAAATAAGTATCTTCGCAGGGTTTACGTACCTTGTAAAACAATCGAAATTAATTAAAAATAGATTTATTTAAAATGGTAAACTGTAATAGGGCGATGCTCAGTGAGTCCTCTATCCTGACTAATAGCAGTATGATTAATATCCTGGATATACCGAATAAGGGGGAGCCATCGCGACACGGAACTTTCACAAAAAATATTATCATTTCATAATGAAATATAGCATGTATCTATATTTATAATAATAAGTAGGGACCACATTGAGTTATGGAGGAAATCAGTTTTTGATTGAAAATTCTCGTGGGTGCCGTAAAAGGTGATTAAGGGATCATGTCAAGAATATGGGTAGCAGCATCTTTTTCGATTGGTAATAACGTCTAAAGACGTCTACATCTGCATTGTTTCATTAGAACATTAATTGCGAAGGACCAGTTCGTAGTGTAGCGGGACCTGTCAAATGAAAGTGGCCGTTCCTTTATGCACATAAATGTTGTATGAAAATGTATATTTCGACAAATTTTCACGTTGTCAAACTCGGGACGAGGCGTTCGTTTTCTTTAAATGAAAAAGTACTGCAAGATGTCAGACACCTGTCGTATCTAGTACATTCATGTTAATTTTCTCTTTTCTTGGCTACGTTCATAGCCATCGCCGTTCATGACGGACTATATTTGACGCATTTGACTTGCACAGGATTCCATAAACAACAGCACCACCTAGAGGGAACCAAATTCGAGACGGGGATTGCAAGTATTTTCCACACGAAGAAATCCAATCACTTGGATTTCTTTGGCATGAATCTTTGTAACTAAACATAATATTCCTTGTGTTTCCGTGAACTTAATAATACAGAGAAATATTTCTTGAAGCTTTTTTGGATCATGATCTGTTTAGAATTGTTTTTGAGATTAAGTTACAAAACAAAAATATCTTGCCACTAGGTACCGCATTTACGTTTACTTATCAGTTCATGACTCCAAACACACGCACATAATTATAACACACAACGAAAATTAACAAAAAACATAAAAGCACCAAATGATGATGACTGGGATAAATGCAACAGGATAATGGAAGGCACCAAAAAGAGAGGGCACTAACTCATACGCAGGTACAAGTAATTATAAGAGAACTTAATTATTTCGCTCCTTTTTTATTATTTTTTAATCAAGCGTTATTATAAGCATTTGTGCTGTCAGAATCTGATAACTGATGAGTCTTGGAAGTGAAACAATCAACTGGTGTAAAATATGAATACTTTGAAGGTCTTCTCAATGTGGGAAGAAATAAGAATGTTTATCGACTTCTGGTTTCACAATTATTAACAGCCTTCAGTGTATTCGTGGTCAGTTTTACGGAATACGGACCAAAGGACCAGACTTTTCATGACCCCGCTCTTTGCCGAATCGTAAATGTCTTACGCACTGCCCACGGATTTTCCTTTCCGGGACTATCAAAGTATTTAGGTATATCTGGATAGTTCTGTCGTTCGCCTAATACTCGTGGCGGTCGCCGCGTAGTAAGTGATAAATAAAGCGTAATTGAGAGACGGAAGCAACCAATGAGTAAATCTCGTCCGTCAATTTATTTAAATTATTTATTAGTGGTCGGCTATAGACACCCGACGATCAGCGGACGGACGCCCCTACTGATGCAATTATGGCGGATGGATACTGTTATCGATATCCACCGATGTACTTTTATTACAGATTGAGTAACTGTATGTAGAATTTAGATTGTAGTCACTGCACCCAAAGATGAGTTAGAAGTGGTGGATCCGGAGAGACGCTAAGTAATCTAAATATTATGATGCTGATGATAGTAAGCCTTGTACAAAATGAACAAACCATTACCTCAAAACCCACAAAAGACCAAATCACATCCCGAATTAGTTAATATGTGCAGGCACAACACAATGGATGAGGAAATAACACATATACCCACATCTGCGTATGTATGTACCGGGAGATTGTAATTGGCGTAATTGGACGAATCTGGACGCACTTAATAATGCCCCATTGTCGTCATTCAAATGGCAATTCATCGTTTGTAAAAGATATGATTCATTACTTTTAAATTAAAAAGTTTGACGTAGTTGTTCAGAGGCAGTGTGCGAAGCTCTTGTTGATAGGCTGAAACTGTTGCCAGAATTGTTTTGAAGATAATGATGAAGATGAACCATATTCACGGTTGTACAATATCCCATGTAATCCCCGAAGGGTTAGACAGGGGCGTACCTATAGTAAATCTACATTTTATCAGTTATGCTTAAGTTCCATGTAATAGGGGCGAGCTTATTGCTATCAACCGAGTATGAATCCAGACTTCGGGCTGTTACTGAGAAATTGTGAATGAAAAACCTAATAACACTTTGCCTGGCCCGGAATATAGAACCTCATACACAGCAGTAGCGCTTGCAACCACTAGACCAACGAGGCAGTCTTCAGGGATTTTTATAATGAGTTGGCATAACTCTTGGACTTCGCTACACACTTATATTTAGAAGCTATCGGAGGCTCGATGGTATTAATGGCGTCTTGCAATTGCTGGGCAGCAACTACAAAGTAATGTAAAACCCCTATCTTCAGTTCACTTTGTCGTTTAAATATACAAAATTAACCTGATAACCATAAATCTGGGTCATCTTATTTTAACAGTTGAAAAATGGTGTAGGCTGCAATCATAACCTTTAGTTGATGGATGTGACATTTTGATCACATCATACAAGACCTCGGAAAACACATTAAGCTGTCAGCCCCGGCTGTCATTCGTAGATCTTTACCCACTTCAACCATTCTTGCCAAGGGATACCGTGTTACCCAATTACAGGGTTGTAGATGTTTGATACGCAATAGCTCCATGTAAAACCCTGGTATTGAGCTGCTCCCAGTTAGACTGGAATCTGATCCCAACATAGTAAAGAAAAGGCTGGACAGAAGATGATGAGATGACCTAGTCATTCAAAACATCAATTTGTGATCAACAGTACGCACTTAGCCGATTAGTATTTTGGTAACTACCATTCAGCTGAGTCGTAAAGATCCTAGTTACAGCCAGTGTTAAGTCTCATTTTCTTAAAGCCTGCCAATGATTACTTTCTTCTTCTCTCTGTCGTTTCGCTCTTGGCAGAGAGAGAGGTTGTGGTTCACGGCTCTCCGCACGATCTCCTGCCATCTCTCCCTGTTGGCGGACTGTCTAGCGTCAGATATGCGGATTCCTACTGTGGATTTTACTTGGTCAGTCTAGCGCATAGGTGACCTGCAGCAAGATCTGTTAGCGACGATTACTTTACCAAATCATAATAATATGAAGACATACTTGTTATATGTTATATCAAAGACATATCTTTACAACGAGTATGAATTTCAAGTATTTTCTTTTCAGCTACTGTGTAGTTTTTTTGCACAATGTATTTTACCGAGGTGCCTTACATTACGTGAGTATTCTCCGAATCGTTCTGAGGCTTTTGGAACGTGCTTTATATTTTCTTAAACCTACCAAAGACAATGTGAGTACAACCTTTTCTATTAGTATAAACTTTCTGTATACGATTTAAGGTACCTACCACTTAATATTTCTCGTGTCACTTTCTGTCGCGTGAGCCGAAATAGTTATACTTTTGTATTAGTTATATTTATGATTAAACAAATTGTTATGAAGACCAAAACAATATTGGACCTACCTCTGAATATTTTAATAGTTCTTCCATAAATAAAGATTAAAATACCGGCTAAGTGTGAGTCGGACTCACACTCGAAGGGTTCCGCACCTCCGTACAAGATTAGATAGATACGCGATTGTTTAGGATGAGCAAAAAACGCCGAAGAAGTCACGTGTCTTGTTTGGTTATTTTTATTATTTGTCGTTGTAGCGGTAATATAAATATACACTCTGTGAAAATTTCAACTGTCTACCTATTACCGTTCAGGAGATACACGGCTCGCTGACAGACAGACGGACGGACGTACATCAAAGACTTAGTAATAAGGTCCCGGTGGCACCCGTTGGGTACGGAATCCTAAAAAGTATTAGTTGGCAGCTTAGGCACACAACAATAAATAAGTATTGTGTGCCTCGCGGCTGCGCCAAACAGGCCCAGTTCATCAAAACTGCCGAACTACTGATGCCGGCGGTGCTGGTTTTTAACTGGATCTGAAGTTGTGAGGCATAGAACAAAAAAGGACTAATGATGATAACTTACCTTGATGTTCCATTGGTGTTGTTTAGTAATCGATTACAGATTAACCAGATTGTCATGGAGTTAAATTCATCCACAACCTTCGTCGACATTTGATCAGTCTTGGTAATGATCCAAAATCAACATCATTGGGCCGAAACACGTCCATTGCTGTCATCCAAAATATCTTTGTCCTAGGTAGAACTTAGGTTCTAAAGAACATTTTTCAAGAATCGTAAATCTAATGGTATTTTTACCTCGATGAGTCATATGTCCATAGGTACCCCAGGTCCTCAGAGCTGGGATCTTCTTAATGGCCCAATTACCTATATTCTCACATAAATAAGGGAGTTATTGAACAGAATAGTAACTTGATATCAACTTACCCATTTATATCAGTGACGGACCAGAAGTGTCTGAGCACAGCCCTGGCCAACAGGTACCAGATCTGCGTCCACACCCACGAGGACTTATCTATGGAAGCCGACAGGAACTCCTTGGTCTCTTCATCAGGATGCAGCTGAACGAACTTCTTGACCAGGTCTGGAGACAATCGATCCTTGTTCACACGATACCACTGCAACAAAATCATGATTTAAGTATACTGTGCCATCACAGCATGTATCAGCATATTGATGTCGCTGAACTTGGACTTTAGAATGTATTAAGTACTTGCATTATTTCCTATCATAACCAAAAATAATGTTAATCCCGTTCCACGTTTTTTTTCTTAAAGACTATCCATATCCATATTATATCAATGTATGAAGCCATATCAACACCTCTTCACAAAATGACGTAGCACCGTTGCAGTACGTCAAGTACGAGTTGACTTGTAATGCAACAAAATATGCAGACAAATGTTACGTAAACACACATGGTACTAATAAATCGTGATCTTTACTAATCTATCTTGTCGAACTTGTATCTGCAATGCAACCGACAAATTATCCCCACGTCTAAAAAGTTGCGTAATTTCCTTATAAAACACCTAACGTAGATCTAGATGAGACGTCTCAAGCAAGACATGCTACAGCGTTACATATTAGTAATGACATGATTAAAGGCAAATCGCAATTTCTTCTTCTCGACCATTATACAAATTGATGTTCAACAACCCACTGTAGCAGTTCTTAATGAAAGCATACAAAAAAGAGTAATCGAGTGCAAATAAGAGAGTGTTGTATGAAAGGAGCGTGCATCTCGTCACCCGTTGTGTGTTTAAGTCAGCCGCAGCGGCCCTACAAAGGGCAACGCGGCGGCTGTTAATTTCACGCTGCCTCGAATTAACATTTCTTTACGCCACAGAATAATGACGAATTAAAAAACTTCTCGCCTCTACATGTAGCCGTAATGATGGCGAGCGGCGAGCGAGACGGACGATGCGAACTCATCAACCCAACTTAATTAATGCCAGATCTGTCTTTGTATTAAAATCGAACGGAGGCCGTATAAAAAATTGGGAAGGTGGTACGGTCTGCATATCAAACAGGGTTCTCCGTGGTGTTTAATTAGTGTGTGTAATTAAGGTGTGTATAATTAATGTACGATAGCAATTATCAAGTATTTTTTCCGTTCTAATTGGGATTCATAATTATACGGATGTTGATGCGAATCATAAAAACTACAGAGGAACAGCATTGTGAACTTATGTAGGTATCAAGATCCTGTAACTAAATAATTGTCAAAAATACAAGAGTGAACGTCAGTTGCGAGTGACAAATGAGAACATAAGTGACAGAATACAGCTTCAGAAGGCAACACACGGAACTCCAAATTGTCTAAAACCGGTAGTTGAAACAATCGTCACGGCAAATCGAAACGTCAGGCCGGGAGCTCGTATTCAATTTTATAGTGAGTTCGACTCGGAGCGGCGATAAATGATGGCCGCCTTTACTTTGTGTAATACAATCAATGTTTTATACTATTATTCATCCGATTAGACACCGTTTTTACGTTCGGCTACTAGTATTTCTACAGCTCTTTTTTGTGCATCAGGATCTTTTAAATATTTGAACTCAGCAGGAGGAACTCAAGGTATTTTGGTCAAGGCAGATTAATCGTTTTTAATTACAGAAATAAATAGATTGCAATCAAACATATAATAAACAGTATACACAGAAAATGACGGCATAAACATCTTAACATTCTTACGACAAACGGCAAAAAGTATCGCAAAAACCGAGGGAAATAAATATTTAGTACCGAATACTGATAGCGAATCACGGTGGTGATTATGCAATGCGCCGTCTTTACATTTAAAATAGCCTGCATCGGAACTACGGTACGTATTCGACGAGGTAAATCCTCGACGGAATACAAATCGTGGAAAATTTTGAATCCTGAAGTCAGAAGAATCTTCAATAATATATACAAAAAAACCGTAATCTCTTATGGACTTCAGTTTAAACTGTTAATAGACAACAGTTGGTCTTGTATCGAAATTACGCAAGTTTCCGTACACGTTCTAGAAGATTAGAGATAAGCTCTTGTCTTGTGAACGAATGAACAATATATTGAGAGGAAAATGTGATTGGTATTTGTTATAATAAGGATATGTTAAACCTGAAACAGGGCAAAAGTATGAATCATGCATGTTTTGACTTCATGTCATAATACTTTTTATACGAAATTTTGTGTACGTTTAAGTAAATTAATGATACGAGAGTACGGTCTTTAAAAACACGAGAAGGTACTTCCTTGTTATTCCATACCATAGAAAAGAGGCACCCGTCTGATTACATTATTTATGAGAGTCTATGTTTAGGATTCATTTTCTGCTCGTGTAAGTTAGATTTGCATGAATAACAATTACCTCATTTTAAAAATCTACCTGTTGAGGAAGACAAATCGTGAATGATTTATTCAATCCGACGACTTATCGAGGCCGGATCCATTTCTTATTTATTTTACTGTCTATGTGGGTTACCGATTTTCGCGGAATGGTCAACAGGTCAGATGATAATAAAATGTTTTATTTTATATCCGTTTGTGTTTCACACTTGTCATTCGGCCAGTCATAACCTTCAATGCGATCATTATACTCGGCTGACTCGTTAGCGCGCAGGTCAGTGGAGGCGCATCCATGGAACGAATGAAGGGATCCAGCTCCTTTATCCGCAGGTCGTTCGCCTCCAGCTAATGAATCAAAGCCCTTAGTGTGAGCATATTGTCAATACGAAGCGAAATATTAACGCTGAGCGCTCTCAGCTCGCACAATGCCAGATTAATTCCCATTTAAATGTGCGAATAAATGGCGGAGCTGCGGCCATTTAAAAGCAGCCGCTCCGACCGGAGACGTTTTGTTTGACTTCTACACATCAATTCTCCGATAGATGAATGGTGAATGGATGTCTTTGAAAACCGCAATCATACAATTTGTCGCGACATGTGCAGTAGATACAATTTCCATATTTACCGCTGCTTCGGTATATAAGAAATAAGCTTGGATTTATAACCGTTATATAGGTTTATACCTTGAATGATTCCCCACACTCGTAAATACTGCCCGTATTTACGAGTGTGGGGAATCATTCAAGGTATACCTACTTTCAGCAGCGTCAAAACAAATGATATGTTCGTGTGACGGGCAGGCATCCAGGGTGTCTTAGAGTTGGGGCAAGTATAAAACATTGTACGTTTGCGAGCTAAGTGGCGCATGGGATCCCGGTGGATTTGCCAGTAAGCGGCTCGGAAGCTTGTTTGCCGGGCGCTCCATTAAAATGGGATCAGGCGGGATGCAGATCGCTTGGACGTACTGCAAGCCGGACGCGTGAGCTGCCGCCTTCGGGATATACGACGTACAATATTGATTATACTGCACGTGGCGTATGTGTTCACATTATGAACGTACTTGAGACGTAATGCAGGTAGACTTAGATTTATGGAAGTTGTCTACATTTCTGTTATTTTGGTTCAAATATCTCATGTTTTAGGGGTAACTTTTTTGATTCATTAGGTATAAGTATATTACCATTAGTAGTATTATTACCTACATGAAAGTGAGACAAGAGCACAAAAATTATAAGTATCTAATGGAAGTATTTGGAAAGGGTTGACGCTGAGGTGAGTGGAAAATAATTCTGAATCGGCCAGATGTCAAATTGCTTACAAAATTATTGAAAACGCAACTTGTTAATACCTTTACCTAGTGTTGAAATGGGTCCAGTTATCACGGTTAGAAAGAAACCTAACGCGAAAGGGATGACGGGGGCTTGTTGGTTCACTCTAGCCCCGTCATCCCCTTCAAATGTAACCTTTCCCTGTTGGTGTTGAGATACTCTAAGTTCCCGAGCTCGCTTCGCTTGCCCTTGAACTAATTAGTTTAGAGTTGTCGAGAGTAATTTGTCACGGGCTCGAGTTGTTGTGGAATAAGCCATGGAACTTACTATAACATTGTTGTACCGCATTGTTTTTTTATGGATGTAATAAACAGGATTTATGTATAAGACCTACAGCAAACAGACATTGGGTAGTGAATAAACTACAGTAATAGCCCAAGGCTCAGATGCATAAGAGCGATACTCTCAATTAAAACTCTATGCATGACTTATGGCGGCGAAACAATTGATTTCGATTAACACTCGACAAAGCTACTAAACAATAAAGCATTCTATCAGATACGCATATATTTTAGCAGATTTATATGTTCACGTGTACAAAGACTAGTGCGCAGAATTGAAAAACAATAGACGAATCTTAAAGTATAATACATTCTCGGTATGAATTATTTGCGTTAAAGTGCCTTTTCTGGGTTTAAATGTCATTTGAGCGAATAAGGATAAACAAAAGTTTCCATTAGCCGAACTCGAAATCATCCGGGTCGAAGGACCAGTTATGGTCACATTTATTAATCACCAAGGACACATGTAGCTGGAGTGAATTCTGGATTAAGAAAATTGACGTAGGTACATTGACGTTTTTGTAATTTAAATCTGTAACTATTATAGCAATTAATCCCGTAAAATTATATGTTAATTTTCATTATATAACTATTTCTCCGGTCCCATGAACAACCGGAACCTATAAAACAACCAAAATAATTTATACTAATATTATAAAGTGGTAAAATTTGTTTGTAAGTTTGTATGTAAGGGGTAATCTCCGAAACTAATGATTCAATTTTAAAAATGTTTTCACATTCAGAAAGCTACATTATTCCTGAGTGGTATTTTATTATTATTTTCAAAATTACGCTTGAAAGGGGGTGGACGGAATGTTAAAGTTTGATGGGAAAAGTATGAAATCCACGCGGATGAAGTCGAGGGGGAAGTGCTAGTATTAGTACCTTTTTTTTTTTTTTGCTAACGGGGGGAAACCTTCAAAAGGCGCCTAGACTTTTGGGGAAAAGACCAGGGAGTGTGGGATTCTTACCTCACTAAAACCACCCCGGTGATCACCATCAGCACATGGAAGGGGCCCCGTTACTTCTTAAGAGACCACTCCGGGACCTCCTCTGTGCAACGCCTGTTAGGGCACATCCCATCCACATACTTAGTACCTACTATCCGTATACTGTTTTATTGTATGGACTATAGAATTTAGTTTTGCAATTATTGTCTGTTTTACGTTTGAAAAGGTGTTAAAATTACCCTCTGAACGGCGTGCGTTTGTATGGTCTAAGCAAGTTCAACGGTTGTATAAAATAATAATACCAGCCTTTTACTGTCCCACTGCAGGGCAAAGGCATCTTCTCAAACAGAGAAGGCATCAACCACCACGCTTGCTCAAAGACGGATTGGCGATTTCAGACTTGTATTAATTATAAGACCAGGTTGCATCACGATATTTTCCTTCAAACGCACTTAACGGTTACAGTACCTTGAAATATCAAATTTAGATTTTTGGAAGTTTCCGTTAAGTGCACTTGGGACAATTTTATTTTAATGACTCAGCTACTGCATTGATCTTTGTTCTATGGCATCACGAGCAAGCCCGGGGGCCACCGTTGCGTAATTGTTTTAAACTCGTCTTTTAATTGTTCTATCGGGGGTTGGGATTTATGGGCCGACGTGATCTCCAGCCGTAATGCCATTCACATTCATTTGCGCTATTATTTCCGCGTAGCCGGACCATGGGAATGCACCGTCTACAAATTTAATCAACTAACAATTCATTGGAACGTTTTGTCAGGCCATAAAATAACCATTTGGAATGTATATTGTTCCTAATTATTTTTTTGTCGTGATAAGAATTAATTACCTATACTGGCCATAGAATTATGTTTCATGATATGGATATTTTTTATGTATATACACATCAGTTAGGTATAAGTAGTTCATCTGCGAATCCTACCACACTAAAGGACAGAAAAAAGACAGAGTTGTATGAGACACAACGTCATCCGCAGCGTGGGCACGCGTTCAAGAGATTTACGAGTGTATTTAAACTGGTTTTACATTAAGCACCAACTTGGCCGATTTGATCGTAAAATCAGCCGTTATGTTTCGAGACAATATCGTCGCTGGTTACCACCCAAGCGGTGGACTGTTAAATTAACTTCAGGTTAACTATGGGTCACTTCTTTGACGAATCCCATTGATTGAATCGTGGCACGTCTGTTACCGAGGCGTACCTACATACAACTTGTACATATGTTTTGATTTCACTGGCTTCGAGACTTCGAGTCGACCAAACAATTCTGTAGGTTACAATAAAGTTGTTTGACGTCGAAGGTTGTTAAAATAACTAGTGTTTATTTAAGGTGTTGGAATGGAAATTACTCGTCGGTAAAGAGAGCAATTAAGCGCGCTCACGCCCGGCCGATTGTTCGGACGCGATCGCCGATGGCCCCACCCATTGTCCGCTGAAATTAACAGTGGCCGTAAAAAAACACGTTTAACGAATGAGCGAAGTAAACTAAAGCGGTGTTACAAATAATTTAGATGATACCATAAACGATTTTTAGAACTACTCTTACAAAGTGACAGTTGAGACAGATTGAGGAAAAGTTCGATTCAAATTTCACTTTTCAATTACATCCCATTTCTTGTTTCAGATAAGAACTATATTTCCGTAACTAAGTCTTAGTTGGGTGAAATAAAATTGTTAAGTTTACCTGCTCCCGTTTTAAAGTGACTAGCTTTTATGTAGTCGACCTTGTTGCCGGCTGCGATCCGACACCTACGGGCCCCACATACCTGCGTCATTTCTTATTCATTGATTTACTGAAGTTACATACCTACGTCTGTATTTCATACAAACACGTCATATTTTTCTATGATATTTTCCGTTGGGTATGTGGTGAGGAACAAAAATCTACATTGGTTGTTGGTCGTTGTGGGTTGATCAATTTAATTTATTTGTTGACATTGTGGTCGACTTTGGAATCATCTTCCTGTCCGTTTCCTGGACCTTAATGGTTAAGGTCCAGGAAACGCAAACTCTTATTTTTCACATGATTTTAAGTGTTTTTTTTCGAGTTTTGATTGAGTTTCTCCATGAAAGTCTGTCTGATTTTGAACACTGCAGTTTGCAGTTTCAGAACCTAAATGGAACATCTGAAACAAGGCATAGGGTACTTCTACATTCCAATGACTGAAGACCCTTGAATTTAGTAGAATGACCTTTTTAAAGGGCATCATGTCAGGAGACAACTAGATGAGAGCCTCAAAGCATTATCATTTGTTTGGGATGTCACAATATCCTTCCGTCAGAAGCCAATCGAACTGCCGTTGATTGAATTGATTGAAAAAGAAACGTAGAGGGGGTGTCGAGGCCGGTGCCTGGTCCACCGGTATTTTTATAGCCTGTACACGTCCCACGACGCGAGGGCGACACATTCTCGACGAGGCGACGTTTTTGCTACGCCAACTTTCATTAGACACCGCGCGCCGCGGGACCGAGGCGTTTCCTTTTAATAAATGAGTTATGCGTTTATATCCAAGATGGCTGCCCGCTTTATACCACTAGGGTGTCAAGAATATTACGATGGCCGCAAGCTTTTTGACTTATACAGTTGCATTGTTTAAAAAATATTTTTATGATTATTTTATTTGGTTACCCCAGTTGGTATTTGAGATAAGTCTGCGCCAGTGGTTCTCCTTCGAAGAACGATATCACTCTGAATTGGTTGGGACATTTAAAAGTTAAATCTGAAAGTTTAGATTGTAAATAAAGCAGTCCAACAAATCCTCCAGTTGGTAGCAAGTTGATGCGTAGCTGTCAGTGTAGAATTCATCAAAAATTTGTGCAGGTATTTCCACATTCGGTCGGCACGTACGATCTTTTTGTTAGCTGTAAATGTCCTCAAACTCCGCAAGGCCCGCAGTTGTCAACTTTTCGTGTATTTATTTACTCATTCATACATTTCTTGTATGTCTGTCCTTTTGTTTATTGCTTTTCAGTACAGCCGCAGACTCCGGTTGTAATTTTACTTCGAAAACGTCTGTAATGTCTGTATCATAAAACTAAAACCCGTGAGTCAATTTAAAAGACGTATAACATTTCTTTCTGAATTTTAAGCTCTTAAGTATTTAAACACCTATCAACAGAGAGACGTTCCACAGACTGGTTTATTTTTTAATCGAGATTTATATTCGGACTCTCTTAGGAAATAAAATAATCACGGCGGCGTCGATTTGCATACAATGGTAAAATAATTTTACGCGCGTTTCGCAGCGCTTAATTCTACTTTTTTTGGCCTTCCGCGCCCTATCTACGAATCAAACGGCCTGCTCGCGCGCGCCCATTTAAGTGTTAACATTTTTGAGAAGTCTTTCGAATACTTTTATGAATTGTATAAATCTAACAGCGAGTCGTCTACAACATACACCAACGTGCATCATCATAATAAACGTTTCGTTTTTATTTTTCGTTGTTAATAAGCAGTTAACTTAAAGTTATGCACGTGTCATGAATTTAAAATACAGTGATGTATTTATACATTAACATAACTGGGAAATGAGTTGGCTTCACTAAAAGTAATGGTCCTATCGACTATAAGCGCACCAGGCGAGCGAGATGCGTCCGCGGCAGACTGCGTGGCGAGGTCGCGACTCGAGCGTCCGTGGACACCGACAGTCGTCTTGGCGCCGCTGTCTACCACACAACACACCACACATAAACAACTTACTGCTTTGAAACAGTGACTTTAAATCTAGTAATTATGTGGATTTAACGTAATATTACTGCAAAAAAGGTTACCAAAATAATATTCTAGCAGATAAAATTTACATTCAGAGCAAACACCGGCCGTCATAAATTCAGCACAAAAGTGCGAGCGACGGTCGACTAGCAACAAAAGGGCATGACTTTTCCCGCAAAAAAAGATGATCCTTAATCTGATTAAATCTCCATCGCGGCGGACGTCGGACCGTGAAAGATTAATGAATATTTGTGCGAGGATTCCCGGAGCTGGGCTGGCACGTACTGCTGTCATAATCATATTAGCCGCGACCGGAGCCCGGCGACCGGAGGCTGGCTATGGCACGCACGCACGCACCGCGCACTTATACTCTGCTACTTACCTACTCTTAATCTAAACTTTGGGGTTATTTCTATCATTTGTAATGAATAATCAGTTGATCATGTCTTTGGGAAACCTTGGGCAAAAAAATTGACACCGTTAAGCTATTGTATTAACACATCAGTCACAACTAAGGACAAATATCTAATATATATATCTAAGGACAAATATTATTTCGTCCCAAAAGACCCAACTTAAACCAGGGCCAACCCAACTTTTAAAATGGTGTTTCAACTTAAAAGACACAAAACGATACGATCGATTGAATCTCAGAAACAGTCTTAAGCAATCTAAACATCAAGATATTCAAAACAATCGCACTGTAATTGCCAATTACAACTGGCAAATGGAAACAGAGATACAAGCAAAATTTATGACAACATTATTTTCTAAGTAAAATAAATTCGTTCAGTAAAATAACAAACAGGACTAGATGCGAAGATATATCAAGATAATTTAATATTTCGTGTTAGTGTAAGTTAATAAAAGGATCTTATTACCAGCGCTGATGTAGAAGTAAAACTCATTATAATTTTTAATACGTCTCTCTACACATAAAGTAGCGATTACAAACATGGCGTAGCGAGCGATACGCAACGCGTTAATGTAAGTGTTTTCACAATATGAATTATACATTGAATTGTGTCCAGGCTGACTCTTTATCTCATACCCGGTGGGGCATCGAACACATTATGCCATCGGTTGTGCTACATTTTTATTAAATATGCCCTAGAAAAACTTTAAAACACTAATGTAGGCTTTCCATGACGTCACACGTATCTACCCACATACAAGTTGCGATATCGAAAATCACAATTGAAATTAACGCATTTCGAGTGAGCTCAATAAACACACTCGTAAAAGAATCAATTGTTAAGACCCGAAAGAAATTAAACGTGAGAATGTATTGTTTCATACAAGCGTGAACAAAACGAAAATCGTTGTTTGCGTTAACCAGCTCTCAGCTCGTTTTCGACCTGCTTTCGTGAACATAAATCGCATTAAATAAAAGCATTATTTATGACGTCCATACTTCGAATTGAAAAAGTTGACTTTGAGTTTGAATATTCAAATGGGCTTCCTTGGCTATAAAGCTGAACTTATTATTTTAGTGTCGACGAATATTTGTCATTATCTTGAACCGCACTGACTACCGTTGTAATAGTTGAGCGAATGTTCTTATTGAACTCGTATTTTTTAAATTGCACATCGTTGTCTTCGAGGCATCGTTTTGAGTAAATTGATTCATTATTAAAAGCATTACCTTCTCTTTTAAAAAAATAACGTTGGTCAGTTTTTTACTTTACGAAAAGAGTTATATTGGGCGCGTTGATACTTTACGATATACGCTCAGTACAACCCAATTGAGTGAAACTGTCGAGAAAAAATTGCAGATGGCCACTATATTTAACATGTTGCCGATTAAAATGTTGACATCAATGAGCTTCAAGTTTCACAATGGCCATACACTCGGAACATATTTGGAGTTGGGCGCGTTAAGGGCGGCGGAGTGTTGGATTGGTAATTAATTATTAGTTATGGCTTGTGGCGGCTATAAAGGCGAGCTCATCAATGATTCAGGCGAGCAAACAAAGCGAGCGTGCACCGCGGGCATTATCCGCCATAAGACATCATAAACGGAGCACCATCATCTGGGCTTATAAAAAATTCATGCTCATCTCACATTTCGGCGCCCCTCTTAATTTCGCGTGAGCCTCTTCTTGGTTCGTGTAAAAACTTCGGGTGTCTTTTTATGACTTTTACTGCGGTATAATTGGGGTGGGGCGAGCGCTCGCGTCCCCGAGGTGACATAAATACTGCCCCCTAGCTCCTCGCTTCCACTACCCCCGAGTTAATCTCATGTAAGGCTATACGCCGCGGAAGCAGATCGCATTAAAACGTCTTGCCAACTACAGGTTAAATTACTTAAACCTGCTAAGGTTTTACACGAAATCTCTTTGAAACCTTCAGTATTTAATGAACTGGTTACTGTCATATAAATATAAACGTAACATATAAGAAGACTTAATATGTAAATTATCGTGTAAGTACGCAGATAGACTTAAATGTTGATAATGGTGCATCCCAGGTGGGTGCGTCGCTAATGCATTTTGCATGTCTTTCCTAACCTTTCAAGAGTTGTGTCGTATAGTTCTCGGTGCTCTTAAAGCTCTATAATAGTCTATAACATATACTAAATAATGTTATGAAAAAGAGGTAAATATAAAACTTAATGTTTATACTAGGTGCGGGCTCATTTAATTTTCTTATACTTTCTTTGAGCATCAAACAAAATGATAGTGTCTGCGAGGTAGTAAATGCGATTTCAATTTTATAGAGGCAGCGGAGTGGTGTGCGAGGTGGCGGGACCGCAGGACGCGACACAGGCTGTACTCGCATGCATGTGTGTATTTATTTGCAAATTCCGAATAGCTTTCAATATGTAGAGACGCGGTGACTCCCGCCTGTCGATCCACTCCAATATCGCACTCCTTGTGAGACGTCACGAAGGCGACGCCATTATTCGAAGCGACGATTGACTCACACGGGAGCACCGCCTTCTCAGGACGCCGCATGATAGATGAGACCCAAAAAACATATCCGTAATTGAGATTTCTATTACAGAAATTGAAAGCGATCAGTTTTTTTTTCATGTTTGTATACATAACGTGAGTGGCGTCGGCGACAGCGAGCTATCGCGTTTCGGAAGTGTTCGCGGACGTCAATTTGTATATTGTCATTATTAGACTTGGCTCGGAAAGTTTGGGTGCGTTCATCCATCATGGTGTGACGGGCGACCGGTCCGATATCGCGCCTAATACGTATTGATTTCCCACTTAGCGTTTTTCTTGGGAATCGCGGCGCTCCACCCTTCCGCCGTCCGGAGCCCTAACGAGCTGTTTGTCCTCTACTCGCGGCAACTAGGGCGGTTGTCGCTGTACACTTTGGCGTCGTCGTCTAAATTACTTCACTGTAGGTTGTTCTGATTGAGGACAAGACCACGCCAAAGTCCAGTTATAGTCGGTGCCAAGAAAACTACTCATTAGATGAATTAATGATCTCAGATCTTAGCCTACGTATGGGTTTGTAAGACAAAGCTGTTGATGTTAGTTTTGCAGTTCGTTCGAAACATATTCGTATTTTTTTTAATTGGATGTTGTACGTACCTATAGTTTCCAAAAATAAACATTTGCCAAAAAAGATTCTCCAACATAATGTAGTATTTTGTGTGACAGTGCACGCAAATAATGTTCTTTTCTGATACGATGTCGGTAACGAGGAAGCTCGTATGAGATATGATGTAAGCAAGTGAAATATTTGTGTAGGTACATTTGCCTAAATGCTGTAGAAAAAGATTTCGTCACCAAGGTCCCCTTTGGGGGTGGAGGGGGGAGGCGAGAACAATGGTTTCGGTTCTCACACGTGTGGAGGATTATTTGCATTCGGAAATAAAGAGAGGAATGATAAAAGAAAGGCGCGAGCGAGGTCCCACCGCCTCAGGGTGGGGTGTGGGAAATAGGAGACAGGGGGAAGGGGTGCGGGGTGGCACCGTGGAGGGGGTGGGGGCTCGTTACGCGAACAATGGAGAAATAATGTACAGATTGCAGTGAGCGATGCGCCCAGCGCGTCTCAGGTGTCTTAGCTCTGTGTGTGGACATCACGCCTGCTGTGCTTCACACAGCGAGTTTTATCTATGTTTGTAATACTTATGTATGGCAGTAAATAAGTATTCGTACATTAGGGAAGCGTCTTAAGTGATGCTTGAAATAACATGTGAATTTCTTGAACTTTTCCTTTCCTCAAATGTGCTCCACTACATGGAACAAAGGTCCTTTAAGCAAACTAGTAAAACGAATGTGTAGAGATAATAGCGTAAACGTGTTATGAGATCCAATGGTCATAAAATACAATTACAGAAATAAGTAGACCATTATAAAGAATGCTGTTAACAGGTAATTTACACCGATTTAGATAAAAGCTGGTAACGACACTATTTGGAAGTCATAAAGTACAATATCAACATAATAATGTCCAAGGGTAAAGATACGTTTTAATGGCAGCAGCAATCCGGGCTACGGGGCAAGGCGGGCAAGCGGGCAAGGCGAGGCCGTTTAATATAGGACGCGTTCATAGGAAGCGCAAGCAATCACAACACAATCACCCCATCCTCGCGTGACACCGAAAACGTCCTCGTTCATATAAGTATAAATTAATCCATTTAGAGCGAGCGACCGGCACCGACGTCGACCGACGATTAACGGAAGCTTCTACTTAACTAATTTATCCTCGGGTGGTTTTAACAGAATGGATAGCAGTGATTACGGCCGATGGCGACGATCTCGTGTGACGCTCGGCTCGGCTCGGTGCGCCGGAGATGCGCGTACGCACACATGGGTGGACCGCAATCAAATGTTATTCGTTACAATTGTTGGACCCATAACGCGATTTAACAATGATTAGGATCGATCACATGACACTGTTTTGTACTGGTCTTGGTTGACCAATGTTTCCCACCACAGTTTTAGAACTCATCATTTTTATTTGAATGGTCTTAAAGACCTTCAACATGAATCTAATACAGGCGATTGAATGGAGATGGTTTTATGTCAACAGGATAAGTTATTTGTTAAGTTATATCTCAACGAATCAGCGAATTTAATCCTACTCTAATTACTCGGTTTCAGATAATTTTTAAGTAAATCGACCGTTTTAATTCCATGAAATTCAGGGGACATTATTATTCTGAATCGGCTTTACTATAGTCAAATGTTTGTAATCCAGCAAGCCCGCGACATTTTAATAACATTGATCAAATAGAACAAAAGTATGTGGACCGAGCACTCGACAGAGATGAAAGTTAAAAGGGTCGCGAGGGGGTGTAGGGGGGTGTGGTGTAAGGGGGGAGGAGCGGGTTGAATGTCTTATTCCCTCCACAATTCAGAGGTATTTCGTGTTCTTCATACGCAAATATATCCTCGTTACGGAGGTACACGTGAGCCTCCGATTGCGTGTGCGTCTAGTATGGAAACCCCTGGCGAGTAAGTGCGACGGTGAACCGTGGGAATTGTCCCTGCCAGAAAATTGGATTCAGTAATCAAACGGCGAATTGGACAAACGTTGCGTCGTTATCGTCCGAGAGTCGGTGACACAACAGGAAAACTTGTTTAAAGAGACTAGGCTTCTAGATTTTACTAGTTAAAATATTTACACAATATAGGATTTCGAGGAAGAGAACAGTTTAGTAGAGCGTTATTTAAGACATATACCCCGTATACCGATAGTACGTACTTGATTTTATGACGTCCTGACGATCCTTCAGGTTTTATACACATCACATAGCTCCGCATCTCTATATCATCTGGAATCATTATCTATATCAGCATATGGGACATCGCTTGATGGGATCGTTTTCTACCAGGTGAAATCGGGAGGGTTTCTAGTGATATTGGGTATTTCTATCTATCAGGCACTTCAGCTCATAGCACTGTTCCATTGTTCCATATTTAATTGAATCAACTAACAATTTTTTTTGAAACTTCATAGGTATCAGATATATTTACACATATATTTGTGTGATACAGGTGATACAGGTAGTACTGGTACTAGAACCTGAAGAAAACAACACTAAGTTTCGAAAGATCTTCTTAATAAAAACGAAATACGATTGTTTCTAATTTAGGAACTCATTCCGGTGGTCCAGGTCAATGATGATAGTCATACCAATTGACACTGTAGGTGTACAAGGATTCTCGAAAAATGGTGACAAAACATGCCACATACTACTGAAAGTAAAGTAGTAGTAAAGTACCAGCCTATTACTGTCCCACTGCAGGGCAAAGGCCTCTTCTCATACAGAGAAGGCACGAGCATTAATCACCACGCTTGCTCAAGACGGGTTGGCGATATCAGACTTACATTCATTACATAAGTCCAGGTTTCCTCATGATGTTTTCCTTCACCGACGTCAGTGATGTCCAAGATAAACTTAGAAAGTACATATGAATTGAAAAACTCACATTGGTACCTGCCCAGGTTTGAACCCATAACCTCGTGCACAAGAGGCGACGCCTAAACCACTGGGCCATCATGACATACTACTGAAAGTTAACGTGTTATCAACCTGTGGATTTTATTAATCGGTCGGGTTTTATGGTGTTCACTAGCTCTCGACTCTTTTTCAAGCTTCCAAAAGTTATTTTTTTCTGAATGAGGGGTACATTCGAAGTTGATGAAAAGTTACTAAGCGAATACCTAGACGGGCAGACAATCAAACTAGCTAGGCTAAACTTCGAGAAATAGGTCAAATAAAGAATCCGATCCCATCCGATTGACGGTTCGGGAAAAATCTAGATGTGAAATTGTGGATTCCGATTTGAGGTAACTTGTTCTGTAATTTGGATTATGCACAAGATATTGGCTTATGTAAGTACCTAACGAGTTTTAGGGTCCCGACCTTAAAAGGAGAACGGTACCTATATATAACTTCTTCGTCAGCACAGCACAGTGATTTTCTCGAGATCGAGTTAGGTCTCGTGAGCGCGCACAGAGACCGTAAGAAAATACACAATACAAAATAAATATACTCCTAGCATCAAATTCGATCATTAGAAAAAAGGTTTTATTAAAAGTGTCGTGTTGAGGTGCTTTATAGCAGTCCAATACAACACGCGCAGCATGACCAATTCTATATCAGATTCTACCAAAAATAGACAACATTATTTCTTCCCAACTTGAAATCTCTTCTACCGGAGCACGGGGCGCCCTGTGCACTGTAGATACATAATAGAAAACTTTCTGCTCTTCAGTTTTAACATCGACATGCTTAGGACCGTAGAAATATTTCAACAATCTGCCATGTTGTCTATTTTCCGTCGTAGAAAACCCGTTTCTATGGTGGTTATGCTATCCGTGCTGTACATATCCAGCATTGATCTGCTTTGAGCTAAGACGATTAATTGAAACAATGCGTAAAAGGATTCAGGGCGTAATGTCACGTCACTGAGTATGTAATTGACATTTGCTACGCGGAAATTACCAATTGTCATATCATTGACAATGGACAGCACCCGTTTCTCAAAGGACCAACAATCGGGGCTTCAGATACTAGGTAGTTGTTATCGTAGGATTTTTATATCGTAGTTAGGACTTTACTAGCGTAGGATGCTAGGTTGGTACCTGGCCACCATCATCTGCCTAGCCTTTAAGCAGCTATGTTTGGGTTGGCTTACAGTCTAGCCGGATGCAGTTGAATACCAGTATTTAACATAGAGCGAACGATCTGTCACCAATCCACAGACTGACCTACGCAAGCGTAGCTTAACCATAGATCACCCCGTGCGGCTGTTTTTATTTAGCCACGAGCTCCTACTTGGTACTATATGAGGCTTAATCTCGTTCGAAATATAAGACACCTACTGAAATACACACTACTATCAAAAAGAGCTGCTGGATGAGTAAATCTTTCCGACGTAAATATAAATTAAAAGGACCAAGGGTGCAAGCAGTCTTAGTCATTTGTTCGAATAATTAATTGTTCTGATGACTTATAAACATTGTTTGTTATTTTTTAACTTTAACAATTGCTAAATGCATTTTATCGAGTTTTTGACCTATTAGGTAGTTAATGTCTGCATGCAATACTTACCAACATTAGAGGATATTTTTTTTATAAAAACTAACACATATCTTTAAAACATTAAATAAATAAGTATTTAATTGAAATTGTAGTTCAAGTAAAAATTTTGTTAACAAAAAAGCAAACAAATGTAGTTTTAACTTGACTGCACCAACTTAATTTTATAGAAATAAAGATTCATTTAAAAATCAATTTTTCTCAATACGTTTTGTGACTCACAAATTTACAAATATAAAAATTGTTTTTGTTTATTTAAACAAATAAAAAAATTAAAACTTTTCTGTATTTTCTTTCTGTGCAAAGAAACTTTTGCATCTTAGCTTTCTTCATAGCTTTTCTTCAGCGGGTTATATTAGAGTCAATCAACAAAATGAAAATATAAAAAAAATACGAAGCTGACAGTAAAGCAAAACTATTACTTCCAATGTTAGATACCTCAACCATAAATATTTAATTTTAGTTTAGTATGGAACCCTACAAGTCAGCGGAAACTAACCACATAAGCCTCAAATTTTATTGTAATTCTGTACTATGCTAGGCCAGTCAACATGTTACCAAGGAAGTGCAGCATACCTGGGGTCTACCCATAAATCTATACCCAAACAAATATTAGTGAAACTTACCTGTTGCAAGTAATTAAAAAAAAACTTGAATTAATCCTTATTTTGTATAATCACTACATAGTATAAAACAAAGTGTCAGGGTCCAGGGTGCCCACCACATCTGTATGCGCTCAAAAACAACTGAAGACTGATTTTCGTGATGTTTTCTCCAATACAAAGATTGAGAAACAAGAAAGGTTTTTGTATATAATTTGTCAACGGCAAAGCCGGGGCTTATGTCTAGTTTGTTTATAAAATGCTTTCCTTTGATCTCTAAAATATACAGTTCTCCACCATATAGTAGAAATACTATTTTTTTAGTGTCATCTTTTGATTATCATTCATTACCACAGCATGAACAATAAAAATCATAAATTAATGACTGGGCTTCAAACCGAGGTCAATAGAGTAATCATTCAATACTCAACTATTGGGTTGTCAATAAGTAGTTGAATAAAGTTTCTACCAGTATTAACTACAGATTACCCAGGTTACGTCAGATTTAAGTTAGGCATAACTTTAATCCTAACTTTTACACCCTTAGAGTAAAAGTTAACATTTAACAAACAGAAATTATCAAATGTTCTTGCTTTCCCAAGTGCATACATGATAATGATAATAATTGACTTTTAGTTAAGACTAGTGTACTTATCACCCTAATTCTAACCGGTATAAATTAATGTATTACTATTTAGGTCCTGGTTACTGATTAGGTACTTATTTTTTATTTAATAAAGTTTTGTCACTAACAATGGATGATAAATTAATTATTTATTGAACATGAAGTTTATATCATTCAACTATAACACACATCATCATATTCTACAAGGTCGTATGATTCCCTGTGTACATATAGGTAATATTTAACTTACCTCATTGTGATCAAGTTCCTGAAGATATCTATCATTGTGCTGCTTCTCATACATAGCCCGGGCCAGAGCACTCCGGGGCCGATAGAACCCATTGACTCCTGGGCCACTCGTCATTTTGTCTACGTCACTGCCACGAGCTTCTACAGCAGCTTGCTTGAACCTCGGGTCTAGCTTAATGATCCCATCTTTTGGTGTGTTATGTTGACAGTCCTTCATATAATAACAGAACAGGTGAGATCTATATCCAGCTTCAGCTGACAATATCTGCCCTAAGAGGACGGTATGAGATAATAGTCTAAAAGTAACGTGCATTTAGGTAGATCTGTATTGTTTTCTTTTCATGTGTATTGGAGATCAATCAGTGACACCGATTTTTCTGAAATAACCTCACTTATCTTTTGTTTCTATGGCATATGTTACGGTAGAATCCATGGACTTGTTGTAGTTTAACTTTTTAGGATCATAATTCTAACTTTTATTGTATAATTTGTTTAAAAAATCTATAAAACCGTCCAAAACAACATTTTTTTTGCTCAAAAGTGTCAGATTTAATTCTGTCATTTGGCGCTAGGGGGCTGATTCTTGTTTACGAAGCTGGCTTGCATTGTACTTTTTTGTTTACTTTAGGAAGAATTTAAAGATTTAAAGCGAAATATTCGGGTAAATATTATAATAAAAATGGTCAAATTATGGCTAAGAGGAAATTAGTTCTTAAATCCAGCTTAATGTTTTTAGGCGTTATACTTGATGATAAAGCTGGTTTGGTAAACGAACCTTTTAGAAGCGAAATATAAATAAAATACTGCTAAGCATAATATAAATATAAATAATAGGTACCTACTACCTCCATAATAACATAACGGAACCAATTAATTATTTCATTAGCCTATCTATTAGAACGGTTCGTAATTCAATCACTGAATTACAACAAGTCTATCACTTAATTTAGGAACTGGAACTTTTGAAGACACAATCATATAAGATTTGAATATTTTGGATGCTTGATTTGAATCATGTCAATTTAAGAATCTTCTATAGTTTAGTAAATAATACTAACCGAATCTTGTTTAGCTTCCACCGAAGCTCTCGCGACAATTTCTCTAAGCACCAAATTCATCATCTTGCTTGTACTGTTTTAACAGTTATCCAATTGTTCGATCCAATAAGAACTTGACCACGTTAACTGTTCCGTAGGGCCACTGAAGCTAAGTTGTAAGTAATAAAAGTAAGAATTTAACACCCAAGTATTTAAGTATATTAGACTTCCCGGTCTGTAGTGAAAGGCTATTTTAATTATTATCTGAGTTAGATTAATGCTGGACTTCAGAATCTCAGTTCGGCCTTGGCCGTGACCGACCGTTCACTGTCTCGGCTGCGCTTGACCACCTCCGATATAGTTTGGGAAGCCGTTATATGAAGAACTATTTTTATTGTAGAAAGGTTTAACAACTTTGATTGTATCGCCAGTACCAGTTTACTAACGCATTGTTAGCCAATAATTAGAAGTGTATTGTGTTTTAGTTTTCGAGGTAAAGATAAAAACGAAGTTAGAAATACTTAGTCTATCAGTGCCAAAGTTAAAAAAAATGGCTTACCTATACCTAATCTCGGTACAGACAGCAATCAGTTAAAAATAATCTGGATCTAGATCTAGGTAGATTGAATAGTGAAACAAATGGAACAACAACTGGAGGCCGATGATGGTAAACTATTGGTCCGTCTGAGTTTATATGTTTATATGTACAGACGCCAGCACACCAAGCTACCCCAATTTGTCCTTTTCCTATTCATCACTTTCTATTTCCAACAATTCTTTAGCTTCGTCAAACAATTCTTTGGATATAAGAAAATTGATTTATTTAAGCTAAGTTTTTGGACATATTTTTTCTTCTTTAAGTTGCTTGGTTTTTCGGAGTTGTTGCAGACCACTTCTCAAAACCTAAATTGTAAGAAATATGGAGGATCATTTCCATAAATCTTATCCATGCGTGTAGTGTCACAATCCGTATTTAAACACATTTTCATTTTCAACTCTCGTTTAACTTTTTAAAGATCTCCAATTGTCTGGGAGTTGCTCCACAAACAGTGCAGGTGGTAGCACTGGATGATGTGTTCGTTAACACTTCAGCAACTTTCCCATCAATCATTGTTATAAACAGTTCATGTTTAACTTCGATGACTTTGTCGTCCATTGACACAAGAGTTGGAATCAATTGATTAATTTTGGCTTCAATTTCACCGACAACCGCTGTAGTTTTTTTGGGTGTTTCTTTTGCAAATTCTAATGAAATTGGTCTGCAATATCTAACAGATGAACAAGAAGGGTTCTGCCGTATTACTGCAGAAGTTTCTTCGGCTTCTAGTCGCAGTGGTACAAGGGACACTATAAACAAATTATCATCCGATATTTGTTCGTTTTCTTCCGGTAGAGTTTGTTCATACTCACTTTGCCCGGAGGATCCATCACATCCCCATTTAGTGAACAGCTTGAGACGATTTTAATTTGTCGATCCCAACTTTATCTTTATAATACAGCAGACTGTATGGTCTAAGAGATCTTGCAGGTTGATTTTTGCGCTTATATTTGCCACCGTTAGGCTGGATGCAGGCGGATGGAAAGCCTTTTTTACTTCTCTTATAAGAAGGCAATACAGAATTTACATTCTTATCAACGAGCCATTTTCTTGGTTACGCATATTAGATCTTTTTCAATACACATACTCAATGCATCCTCTTTTGTACAGGAAAGTGTATTATAGGGATTGAGTATGTTTCGTAGAATTATTTTTATTTTTTTTATTTACTTTTATTTTTTATTTCTGATAATAGTCACAATCGACTTTTCGTCATTTTCACCCGTGGATCGTAAACCTTGCTCATAAGCGTTATGGACATGTCCCATTCCATACTCCTGGACCAGTTACATATTTTTTCGTATATTTTTGTTTTCGGAACACTCGTCATATGTTTTTGTTGGTCTACCACGATCACCAGAAGTATTCAAGCCAGAATTTTCAGATGTTGATGTACTGCAAGAATTCAATGCTACTTTAAACTCACCATTTAACCAATTTGAGTATAGGCTCTCCAACCTGTCTCGATTTCGATGAGCTTTGGTCCATTTCTGGTTGCTACTTGATATTAGATTTTTTGAATACTGTTATTACAGTATTAACGTCAGTTTCCGATAGTTGTCCAACAAATATTTTTTGAGGTATGAAGTACCTACTCTCTTATTATTCGAACACAGACGAATTCACTCATTGTTAGATAATAAGTATATGTTTTTTGTCTGTTAATTGTTATTGACAAGAAGTAGGTATCTGAACACTTTGATGAATAGTGTGCTGAAAACACGGGTATATAAAGGACCAATATTTTAGTGCCTTGTTCAAAAACCATGGGAAAAATTGATTATGACAGTTCTCATCGAAATAATGTAATCAGTACCTACTAATTGTAATTAATTACCACAGCAGATAAATATAACTTCCGCAGCAATATAGTTTATCATACTTGTGGTTAAGGTGGTCACCGCAAGCAAAAATCCCATCGGAAGATTCTTTCAAATCTAATAGTAGTCTATTCATTTGTTAATGTATGCTTCTATCATAGAAATATATTTAAAAATATACCATTGTTTTTTACCTTTACTGAAAGTGGTTGCAAAGTGTACATTCTAAGCTATCTAATGATGTATTACACTAACATGCTTCTTTGAAAAACTACAGAATAATTTTATGTTAAGCTTCCTTAACGGTAATTTAATTGGCGTGAAAATATTTCTGTGGGCATAAATATTTTTGTTTGAGGTTCATTTTATAAACGTAAAAGTAAGTTATTTTTTTTGTAATTAATTCGTAAGTTCCACCCTTTGAGAATATAAAACCATAAAGAAATCTATGGATTTACGACTTTTGTCAAAACCATTTTCTAGATGGAAAAATACTGTTTGGTCCCATAGCCGCGCCGCGCCGGTGGTTACGCTTTGACTCTGAGCTGGCTTAGCGTAGTATGGCGTTTTAATATAAAGCGAGGCCAGCTTAATTTTTTTTAATAAAATTATTTCAGTACAGTCAGCACAAGAAGGTCTATAGACATGTTTTTATTCCGTTGCTGACTGTACCAACTTATTTGCGACAGCTGCGAAATAATGCATGCAATATCATAAATTGGATAAGAGGAGGTCTGGTGGGATCTAGCTAGTCACAGATTTAAGGCTATTAATAGGACTATTTATAATTTAAAATCTCATAAAGAATCCGAATTGTCTTTGCTGGACCAAGGCCTCCCTCTGTCCCTTCCATCGGTCACGATTCTGCGCCAGTTCTTTCCAATTCTCCAGGAAGACTTCCGTTACTAATAATCTTTTAATATCTGTTACAAGTTTAGAACGTAAGTATTAAAACACTGAAAACACATATCTATGTACTTCAACCACTCTGGTGTGACATCCTTATTCATTCTGGTAGTTTAGATAGATATAAGAAAAATAACTACTTTTACCTACAACTGATTATCTCATCAGTATTTACGTGTAGTCAGAAGCTCGAAAGTCTGACAACCAGGCCCAAGGGGTTTCTAGTTATCCAGTTTCCGGGTTGTGGAGGTCACATAGGCAGTCGCTTCATGTAAAATACTTACTGGTTTTAAGATTTCTACGGATAAACTGGACGTACACCAAAATGTTGGGAAAAGGCTAGACAGATGATGATGAAGTAAAACTACATACGTAAGTATCTAGGCACTTATAATCACCCAGACTTTTGACTGCTAAATATTTAAGGAAGGAAGGCTGCTAAATACATAATACTATTTTAATAAATACCTATGTTAAATAACCACGCAGCCACACAATGATAAGAACATAGTAGCAGAGCAAAGTGAGCAACTTCACGTTTATTATGAAAAACCTATTCAATCTCTATACCTATATAGGCATAGCAGAAGTTAAATTTAGAACGTAAATTATACTCACACTGTCCTGTACTTCAGGCACTTTTAGCTGCTGGCCGAAAGAAGGCATTATGAAAAAAAAACTGTTCTAATTTCTTAATTCAAATAAGTACTGACGTGAATTCGATTAATGCGATCACCTTGAAGTGAGCGTATAGATAAAGGTTGTTGATAGTAATGCCTATGCCAACCTGTGACTTTATCTACACAGAATTATAAAAATTCAGATAACAATGGCGGAGCTCGATACATTTCGTGCGATAAGTACCCACAGTCGAATGCACGTCGGTGGTAACGCGTTGATCTGGCCTAGCGTAGTAAAGAATTTCAGTAGAATAAGATGCCAGTTTATACTGGTTTAGTTACTACTGTGTTACTCCGTTCAGTGCCGGTCCTAGCCCTAATCAAGGTAGATAGGGATTGTTATTCGGCGCCGTTTGGTCCACGCTTTCACACCATAAATTGTATTTCAGTTCATTGCGAAATTAATTATATTTCAACTTTTATTTCATAAAACAGCACCCTATATATTAAGTTTTTTGAATTTGGCGCTCCTTGCTATCTGGCGACTAGAGCGATCGCACCTCTCGCTCTACCTTAAGACCGCCGCCGTCTACTGTACTAAGAATTGTTCTAATTTATCGCAATTTTAAATATTTATGTAAGGTAAGTACGGATAATCTGGTATGTAGTCCTGTGTTGACCTAGTGGTATAGGTTCCGGTTGCGAGTCGCGGATTCAATTCTTTATCTTTGTGAAATTTTATTTTGTTACCACTTAAAACGTTGAAGGGAAACAGCGTGAGATAATTTACGCTCTATTTGCTTGATGACGTTGTATGCAAAATATGTACCAATATTTTTATAATAATGCAAGTACGAGTATGTACCAATATTTTTATAAATATAGTTGTGATTATGTTGGGTTGGTGGAAAGTGGTCTTTCGCATAACTCGACATAATATAGAAAACATCTGATTTTGTTTGTGATTTCTGTTTGGTCTTGTAGTTTAAGTTGTACATTCATGAGTAGGTAGTTTCCCTCTCAAAGTTTTCCAACGAATTTTAAGTCACCCTTGATGTAGCAGGATAATTAGAAAATTGCTTTCTTTTATCGGAATTTTTGCATAAAAAAAAAAGAAAAAACACTCCGTGTTTAGGACGACTAGAAACTTGAAAGCTGATTGGCTAATCTAACGAGACTATTCGTAACATATCACTTTACTTAAAAAAACTATTATGTACATGAAAAGAAAAAAGAATCATAGGGAATCGAAATATTCATCCGCATCGCTGTCTACGAGAAAAGTGCAGAAAAGGCACTGCCATATAGAATGGCAATGCTGATGCTTTGACCAAAGAAAAGGTCAGCCCTCTGGTCAAGTGAAGACTCGACCAGCCGCTTGGCAATGTCCCGAAAAGTTGGACTAGATGGGCACACGGATCCCTTGGCCGTAGTGTTTCACCCCAAAAGGCTCAAACAAATAACTCCCATTTCGGTTGTTATGTTTTGAGGAAATATACTTACCATCTTTCTGTTTGGTCAGAACATGTCTCGAATGTAGCTGAACCAATCAACGCATTCGTCAGTGCATAACGTTTATATCAGTCGATCAGCGATCATATAATTATTTATTCATCATCGTTATTTGCGATGGTAATAAACTCTGTTTCTTTTTGCTCAAGTCCAGCTCGTAAGGTAACGATTTTTTTTCTTATTTTCAACAATTTTTAGTTTGCAAAAGTCTCCAAATTTTAAAACTTCACTTTTCGTGTCTGTCTTTTTTTTTTTTTTTTAAAACGTTGCCCCACACTAGGAATTTCTCCTGTATCGTGGGTGCGTTTACAAACATTTAAAGTCACATACACAAACAGCCAGACCCGGAACAATTACCTGTAGATCATACAAATATTTGTTCCGTGCGGGGATCGAACCCACAACACGCGGCGCAACAGTCGATAGCTCAACCCCTGCGTCAACCGTGTCGTCAGTCGTGTCGTGTCTGTGTGACCGCTTAAATCTTCAAATTCGCAGTGGATTTTGATGCAGTTCCACTTCCCACCATTATTTAGAGCATTTAATCCGGAAGGCTTAAGAATATAATACATTCATATATATTTTTTAAATGTTGCCCCACACTAGGGATTTCTCCCGTGCCGTGGGTGCCTTTACTAACATTCAAACTCACGTACACAAACATGTAGGCCATACAAATATTACTTCCGTGCAGGAATCGAACCCACGAGACACGAGCAGCTGTCAATCGCTCAGCCACTGCGCCATCCGTGCTGTCGCATAAAATAATAAATTGGATTAAGCATAGAGATCTGGATGTTTTGACTTGTCAACGCAGGTCGCCAGTAATATTATAAACTAACTGCGCCCCACGGTTAAAAACTCAACTTGAGAAGCCGTTAGCATCCTACGGGAATAAAAAGCAACCAAGACTTTTACGAGATAAAAAGCAGCCAATGTGGTAATCCAGAGTACGAGCTACGTTCATAAAAAATTTCATTCAAATCCTTTCAGCCGTTTCAGCGTGCAGGATGAACAGACAAACACACATAACGACAAACTCATGCATTTATAATAGTAGTCATTCCTATTCATCATCTTACCTTTTCCTGCGTGCAGATATATGAATCAAGTTCAGGATTTAAAACCAATAGGTAAAATGTAGAAAACTCCCAATTAATTACGAGTATCACATTGGTGTGACATGTTTGTAGAGCAAATCGTGCCTTATCGTGCTGCAGATTTCGTAAGCTTAAGATTAATCTATTATCCTTATCTAAGATCTACACTGTACAGTAGGCCGCTCGTCAATGCTAACAAGACCAGTAGAAGCTGGCCTCTTGGTCCACCGAAACTCCGTACTACGCTGGTAACTCACGGTCAAAGTTACCGTTAGCTTGCCGTCGACTGTAGTTAAGTAATTAGACAACATTATAGGTCTCGACGATTAAATATACTTAACTAATTATAAAAGTCCATAAAAAGCAAAGCAGGTAACGTTAAGTTAATAATCCATAGTTAACTGTTTATATTAATAAATCTTGTTTGTAATGAGGTCAATTAGAGTTTACCAACCAGTAACTTTAGCGATATCGGCAATGCACTTAAGCTTGATTTGTTCTATATTTCTATCTAGCTATATTTTGTAATCTGTTCTTTTGGTTTGATGGCCCAGTTGTTTAGGTGTCGCCTTTCGTTCACAAGATTGTGGTTTCAAATTCGGGCAAGTACCAATGTGACTTTTTCAAGTCATATTAGTAAGTAGCTGTATACTTTGCGCTAAGTTGTAAACATCCCTTTGTGCCTATTGGCCTAGTTCTGTTCTGTCTCCTGCTTGATATGGAGTGAAGTGGAAATTATGTATTTTCCAACTCCCCCACTGCTCTTTTCTGACTAATTTCGATGCGGGATCCAAGACAGTTGAATCGTTTCTCCGGGACTCGTCGGGCTTCATTGTCTCTATGCTTTTCTGATGGTCGCCACTGTTGATTCAGGTTTTCAGGAGTTGCAGTGCTTTAGGAATAGTGTGGCGGGCTTGTCTAAAAAAATACTTTCTAAGTTTGTCTTAGAGATCTCTGGCATCGTAGGAGGAAAACGTCGTGAGGACATGTGGACTTATAATTAATAAGTTATTCGGATTGTGAACCCGGTTTGAGAAAGCGTGGTGATCCATGCTCATGGCTTCTCTGTATGACAAGAGGCCTTTGCCCTGCAGGGGGACAATAATAGGCTGGTATTATTATCCTATTTATTATTTTTCTTGCGCCACGAGAAGGATGTTTTTTCTGACATTGTATGTGGCCACATTCAGGAGTATTATTTTAATTAAAAATGTACCAAAGTGTCTGTAAACTCTTGTTCAATATGGATTCTCAATCACGCGCGGATTGCCCGAAGCTACGCGCGGCGTTGTGAGCGGGCGCATCGACTCAGGCGCACGCGGGACATTTAAAATAATTACAAGCCATCGGAGAAACGTAACAGCCAGTGTTTTGAGACCATTACTTATTTTTTAATTCAAAAAAATATTTTTAAAAGCACACACTTAGTGCTGTTTGGTGCAATGCGTCCAATAAATGAGACTATTACAAGGTTTTGGTGTAATTTTGTTGCACCAAATTTATATTATTATTGGAGCATTTTTGGTGAAATAATTGTACAAAGAAGATGTGCGGTATGGGTGTCTTGAAGGTCGGAACCGTCTATTTAAAAGGCTTGAGAAATTGGCCAGGTTTAAGGTTTTACGTAGGCTGTAAGATATTTTGCTTACTGTGAACATTGTGCACTGGACCCTGAAATCAATAATCAGATATTTAAAAAAAAACACAAACTCACACAGTTGCATTTTAACTTTCCAGGCAATTAATCCTATGTACATGTCACCAAATCATACGCAATGGAATCCATACCTAGAGCTTATTTTAATCTAAAGGTAATGAGGCATGAGCATCATGACCAATACACACGAGTGCATAATTTCGTTTATTTTATTTTTAACCAATCATTTGTTCGTTTAAAAGGTGATCTGAAACAAAACCAAATGGTCGGTTTAATTTAAATCTGTGCACGTAGTTTTTGCACCCCCAACCGCATTCTCACAGAGCGGCCGAGACTTGATGCACTTCACTTCTGATTGGATCATTACCGAGTTCATCATACCCCGTGCGATCCTCGGGCCTAGACAGAGACAGATGTAGCCCGACCAGGAACCAAAGACAGAGACAGCCACAACCCACCGAGCACATCGCTCAGAAATTATTTCATATCATGATTATTGGAACTTTATTGCACTTCGTAACTAACAATTGACATTAGGAAATGCAATTTCATATTGATTTCGTAATATCGTCTCTCGTTTATTTTTATCAATGCGGCAAATCTTTCTATGATTTGCGGCTAACCATCCATGTTGGTTGTTTTCTTGTGGCTTCACGTTCCGAGAAAATGTCATTAAAAGCTCAATAGGGGATTAAGTCGGTTTAAATTTTCACGTAGCCCGGCAGGAAATCGGTTTAGCCGTAACAAAGGGTGGGAAGATACCGAGAAATTATCTTTCGTCGGAATACAAACCGCTAAACGTGCAATTACAGCGTTACAGATGGAGCATTAAGTTATCAAAAAATAATAATGTTTCACACCGGCCGGAAGGTGTCGCTGGCGTCACGTCCGCTTGCCACAATCACTCGCTCGTCACTGATTTTGATTTCTGAACGGACGAACATACTCATCGTTCATCACGTTTCTAATAAAATTCGTCTGTAAACGCATCTGTTGTCTTGCGTAACCGCATTTATTGCCTTTAATGGTCCCTTTCTTAATGTTAATTTGTGTCAGAGCAACCGTCACTACAGTAACTCGATTCGTTTACTCGTGCGTAACTACGGCGAATAGATATCGTGCAAATATTCGTATCGCTTGACAAAATATTTTTTTCCGAAGCTGAAAGTGGAAGGTGAATGCGTATTTATTTACCTATTATTAGTTTACATAACGTAGTATGAATAGATCTGTCTTACTTGGTATATATTTTTCCACAATACCAACTAAGTTATCTAAACTAATTAGTAAGCAAATCTAAGTTCAACACGAGTCTCTACTACATACTTACATTATCACATCTATCTGTATTTAGAAATTACTGATTCCATTATTGATAGATTCCACATATTGTCTGTCATTATTTTCAACAACATAGCTTATCGATTAGCAGAATTTATAACACAGTAATCGATAGTGAATCGATTACCCCTTGTATCTTACCGTAGGTATAAGGTACATAGACCGCGGGCATTACCATCGAGATGGAAATGAATTAAACATAATTCGAATAATCGAGGCTCGGCCAATACAATAAAACAAAGGGAAAAAGTACGTCTGCGGCCTGCCTTAGCGAGGGAACGAAGGATTTCAATTTGGAACGTGATGAGGCGAGTTTTCATTTACGTACAGTGATTCGATGATGTCGGTAATGACGTCGACGCACTCATGCGATGCTGAACTGAGCCCCTACTGAACATAGTTGCGCTCATCGAATATTTAGATACACAGATTATTTTACCATCATTATTCACTATAATACTCAGCAGAAGTACAGAAAAAGTGTACAACAGTACATCTATATCTGGTTTCACAATCCTAGTAAGTACTTAAGTGGTTGATTAACGAAGTCGACCAAGCAAAAAGATCACGTCCTATAAGTTGCGCAAACGCGCAGTAAATCTCTCACGTTATAAATTTACAACACATTTATTTATTTCACAGTACAAATTACAAGCAAAATAATAATGAGCTGAAGTCATATCTCATTACTTAAGTTGAAGCTCAACGGCTGTGGACAGGCTGAGGAGCTTTGGATGCCATCTATGACTTATTTAAAAAGGCTTTCATTAACATGCATTTTCACGAACTGCAACTCTATTTTTTAAGAAATAAAGTTTAGATTGGGAAGTTAACAGAGTGGCATATAATGTTTTGTTAGATGAGCAAGCTGAACACGGAGGCGTTCGTTAGGCAGTTCCATAATTAAAAAATAAAATTGACGCTCGTCCGACCATGCGCTGAAAAGTTGCAAAAGAAATGCTCGTGCGATGCGCAGACGCTAGTTTTGTACGAATACGCATAGTTTATTACGAATAAGCGACAAAGAGCAATGTTTTAATAATTCATATATTTACACATTCCGCGGCATGAGTAATGTTTCTCTAGTGCTGGTCATACTATGACCAGTATGCAGGTAAGTATGGCAACATAATAAATTAAATAAAGACGTAACTTGTGACCTATAGGGATACATCGCAGCGTTCCATACATACAAAATACAAAGCGTCTGAAATGTGCAAGCGCGCTTTCGACACCTTTAAATCACAAAAACAAATTGCAGCGCGTTCCTCAGCCGACGTCGACGTCACGTGTTGTTGACCCGCAGATAATTAAAGCGCCCACTTGTAATTACTCGTGTGTGTGGTTGAAATGCAAATGTTGTCGCCCCAAGTATCTTCAACGTGTAATGTATGCGAATCGGGAACAGATAAGCGCTTGAGATTTACACCTCGCCGTGTCATGACTTGAAACTTTACCGTTCGTTGACCGACACTGTTTTAGGGGTTATTTATTGTTGTTTTATTTTAAGTAACAGTGTGTGATTAAGACGTTCTGGGAAACAAATAAGGTAAAAAAATATTGCATCATGAATTTTCTTGTTATGACATACGTACTTACGAAATAAAATATTGACGCCCGAATCAATCATACCAAGTTATAAACATCTCTCTACCTGCAGTCCTGCAATGGGTTTAGTATATAGTATCAGTGCCTACGTGGAAAAACTAAGTAAATAATTGTCGTCATTTCGAATTAGAGATAAAGCTGCTGTCAGTCGTTCGGGGAGTCAAAATCCCGGAAACTGATAACTGGTCTTATCAAAGTTCATCCTGCTAAGTACCCAGTAATTGGTTTGTGGCAATAGCTCTATTTAAAATACTGGTATTGAGATGCATCTGGTTAGACTGGAAACGGACCCGAACTTAGTTTGGAAAAGGCTAGCCAGATGATGAGATGAAATTGCTGTCCTTGTACCTACATGATATAAGTTGATCTAAACGAAACCCAAGGGTAAAATACACTAATTTTTTTGTCTGTAAATAAGAACGAAGTCAAAATATGACTCACCATCCATACCTACTAATTATTATATACATATGTGAAAGTAACTCTATCTGTCTATCTGTCTGCCTTTTACCTTTTCACGTTTAATCCGCTGGAACAATTTTTATGGAAATTTCTATGGAGATAATTTGAAACCCTGCGAAGGCCAAAGGATAGGTTTTAATCAGCAACTTTGTCTACATCCGCGATAACCGATATTCACGCCGACATAGTCGCAGGCAAAAGTTATGGATACTTTATCTATTTATGCATGTACTGCATTCCAAGTCGATAAAAATGTAGCGTGTTAAAATAAATCTGAATGTCCACGAAATTCATGTTCTTTACAACCCGTACGCGTGTTGCGGTCATATCATGTCTTGAAAAATCAACGCTTAGCTTGAAAAAATGCACCTTATTTGAGGTTTGACGTTTAGTGATGGGAATAGCCATTTGCACTCCATTACTTCGCAAAGAATCAAATTTTTTTGAGTGACAGCTGAATTTGAGTTATTTTAAATTAACTGCAGAAAACGTGAAAATGGCTTGCTTTTATGATTAAAATTGCTTGAATGAAAAACGCTTTCATAAACGAAAACCGGTTTTCGATTATTTTCATTACAGTTGGGTAATATGTGCAAGAGAGTTAGGGTGTAGCCGCTTGCTATTGTTTTGGGAAGTAGTAGGTACCTACCTATTTACTTAACCTAGAATGCAGTTCCTTTTCACAAAAATAGATCTCCACCAAAGTAAATTTAACCATCAACACACAGAGGAAGGGCAACCCCAAGCAGATGCCCCTAATAGTGAAAAACCAAGCAAACAAACAAAACACGATTAGAAATATCTTTCCTTCATAACACAAACAAACAATATCTTTTCGTTCCGCGAAGAAAGCACCGGGAATCGTCAACAACAAAAGCCAACAAATCCTGTTTGTCCTGCGGGAAGCGTCCGTGATTTAATACAAATTATTATTAGACGACATAAATAACATGGTGTAGGGGGTGAGGCTGCCAGAAGCTCCTTAATAAGTAATAAAGGGGTCATCATTCATACCCAGAGAGCGGAATTAACCTGGCCGACATATGGCGTAGTAACGGCCTCCACGGCTTAGGGCAGCTTAATAAAGGGTGTTTTTCGACACTTCATAAGTGTTAATTATAGGGTTTAATTATTTAAAGGCTGCTTGATAAACTGTCTATAAGGTAGGGTAGGAAAATGTTCATGTCGTGGATTGTTTTATGAAGTTAATTTGTTTCGATGGTATTTCCAATTAACTCACTTCCGTGAAGATTTAAATTTGAGCTTTGTGATTATGAACCGTGTTTCCTCGATTTTGATCCATCCCGGTTGTTAAATCTCATTGATTATTTATTATTGTTTTGGTGAATAAAATACTAACAACAAGTATGACGACACATGGTTTGATGAATCATTGATTCAGGCCTCCATAATGATTATCTGCCTAGCCTTGTCTAACCGAATACAGCGGAATACCAGTATTTAATATGTCTGTCCTCTATAAGCTACTGGATGTGGGTAATACGATACCCATTTGTTAAGTCGGTTTGTCAGACTTTTGGGCTTTTGACGGGTAGTAACGACTGTAAAAAATCCTCAACTGACAGCCGGGACCAACGGCTAGACGTACTTTCAGGCCGTGTCCTTAATCCCTAATGTACAAAATATATCCAAGTAGAATCAACAGATCAGAAATCTATGCTTACTTCGGCAACACACAAAAACACAAGTTACATCTTCTTTTTCCATACCCAATATAGCTTTACACTCAACCCCGTATTTGAAAACAAAAATAAACTGGAATAAACTTTCATTACCTAGCTAAAATCGAATCATTTGGCATAACAACCGTACAGCAAACAGTTTGGCGGACTGCCTTATGTAATTTTTGACGTTCAGAAAGTGCTGATTCTCAGATAATTGAAACCTGGATAAAGGGAAGATTTAATAAATAAATATTCTACATCACTAAAAAAGATCTCTTGCAGACAACGCAAACCTTAGCAACCATTTATATAGAAAAAAGGGGCAATAAAGACGGATTTTTGAAAACGTTTACCCTAAAGTGCTAATTTGGGTCAGTTTGTATGGGAATATGTTCTGTTTCCCTGATGGGAATACCAAATCTTAAATTAATTCTCTCATTTATTATACAACGATCAGGCTAAATTGCTGGGTCTAAAAGCATGAAGTTAGCACAAGCGTTATTAAACAAAGGTGAGCATTATGAAATGGTTAATGATGTCATCTGTCTTTCTTCATAATCTGTCTTCTTATCCAGGGTTGAATGACTTATGAAAGTTTTACTTTTCGCTGATGGGAAGCCCTATCAGGTGCACACATGGCTTGTTTACTTAATAAAAATCTAAAATTAATTCACTTACGAAAAGACGTGGGCCGCCTAAAATGCAGGGTCTGAGAGCATATATTTTTAAGAAAGAGTTTAAAAAAAATCTCCACTCAATGGGTTAAATAGGGGACGAAAGCTAGTATGGAAGCTTGTGTGTGCTTAAGAAAGCACGTTGAGCCGTTGATCCCGGCTGTCATTAGTCAGATCTTTGACAGTCGTGACGGGTAGAAGCCAGAAACTCTGGTATCAAGTGGGCCAGTAACTAGGTTGTGGAGGTCAGATAGGCAGTCGCTCGTACATTACTATTATATTAAATAAATATGTTTTATTATACTGGCATTGAGCTGCATCCGGTTAGACTGGCAGCCGACCCCAAAATAATTGGAAAAATTCCTTACTGTGACATCTGCCTAGCCTAGATGTCACAGTTAGGAATTTCTGAAGTTAAGAACGAGGAAGTTGGTAAATGAAATGAATTGCTTTGCTAGAAGTAAAAGTTAGTAGTATCATACCACTTTTTGGAAGGTTTCAAGGTCCCTGAGTAGTTGTCGATACATTTTTGTAAAATGTATCATGCCTTACATTTTAATTATGTTAACATTGATGTGCTCTTCTCACAGACTGCATGGCAGGTGGTGGACCTTTAAAATTGTAATTGAATTCCAATTTCAATTCCAAATTCATTTGTATTTTTTTATTTTCTTAATAGTGTGTTCCTGAGGTTTTAACCTAAGTTAATGTAAGTATTCGCTGGTGCATTGGTTCAATATTTTGATCTTGACCAATTGCGTTTCTGAGCCCTTCGTTTAGGAATAACTTCTCTTAGATATTTAATGTTAAGGGGTCAATAAGGACAATAAGTTATAGGTAGTTATGAAAATAAAAACCGGTCATCAATGTGAACATTTTGCAACAATAAATTTAATTTTCAAATGTTTTTGTTTATTTATTTTAAGTAAGTAGTCTTTTACTTTAATTTCTATAGCTTTATTTCTTTTATTTTGAGTTATCACCTTTAAAAAACCTTAAAATTCACAGAATCTTTCGGTAAACATTTTATAAATAAATGAATAAACAGTGAAATATTTTATTACGGCCTTTTACACATACAAACACAGTATCATTTCCTTCGCTTTCCACACTTCAAAGAACAAAAGCCGACAGCATACGGCTAACGGCTGCAGCATCCTTGTAAACTTGATAGGATTATAAGAGCTTCGCGAGATGTATGTCGTTATTGTGATAAGGTTTTGTTCTCACATACGAAGCTGTTAGCGTCTTTACCGAGAACACGAGATATGAAATGATATGGGCGTTGTTATCACTAGATGTTCTGTTGTTTTGCTGAAAATTACAGTATGTGGTATTCGATTTTAGTTTACTTTTGTGCTTTTGATGACAACATCAAAAGCACAAAAGTAAACTAACTAAAATAGAGCGCTCAGTACAAACTGAGCGCTCTATTTATCAGTAAAAACATAAAAGTTGCGAAAATTGATTTAATTCCCTTATATGCTAAGGGCCGATTTCCTCTAAGTAATGCAAATCTACAAATTTCAAAGATATATTCTTATTTCCAGCAAAAAGCATTTTCACGAGATATGAGCTGTAATATGTTGATGTTTTAAATTGTATTGTATTTTAAAACGGGCCGATATCCGCAACTCCAAGATTCTGCGCGTATTTTGCGGAAGTTTTAAATTACTGTAATGTTTTTAAATATGATTAGCGAAAAATGAATTTAGATCAACAAAATAAAATAGGGCTGCAATTTGCAAAAAAACATCAGAAATGTGGAAAGTCGCGGGCTTCATTGGCTTGACAAATGAATGTTAACCCAGTGCTTTAGTATGGGAATTTCCAGTTTTCCCGACATGACCCTCAATATAGTGTCAGGACTCCCCCGCCCTCTGCCCATCAAATACGCAACACTATTACGTATAATGGCGTAAAAGCCATTTGTGCTTGTAAAATAGCATTGCAATACTTTGTACCTATTTAAGCATAGTTGTTTTTTATCCTAGGTACATCGTCTTAACATTTAACTAATTATCTGATTTATGTCTACAAATTATTGTAAAATACTATTTTAAAATTAAGCACGTATGTATTTTTTTTGCCCATTCTCCTTCGTACACCGTCCACCTTTTGGATGCGGCAACAGTTTTTTTTTTTTTTTACTTTAAATTTGACGTTAAAAAGTGCCTTTTCGAATGGTCAAATTCAAATAAATAATTTGACTTTTGTTTTGAGTTTCATTTGTTTCAGCAGAAAGCTAATAAAGTCTGTAGACCAACTGGATGAGGAATCAGTCACTTATTGGTAAGCCTTTAAAACTAGTTCCTGAGAATTTACCTATACATATTTTAATACCATTGAGGAATGAGGTATCCACACATTTCTCAGTAAAAAAACCTACCTAGGCCCCATTGCAAGTCCAGTCTATTTGACCTTGATATAATTTCCCTTATTCTGAGAAACGATGTAATATTGTTTTGTGTAAGCACTTCATACATCGCTTTATTAGCGAGGTGCGTGACGAGAATATCCACGCACTGTGGCGTGGATGTGTGGGGTCGGATGTACAGTCAGTGAAAAAAAAATTGACGACTGGACTGTTCAGATTGATCGGAATCGATAATAATTGGTCCCAGATATGCTAAAATTAAATTTAATCCCGAATATCTTAATAGTTTGTTTTAGTAATTTCAAGTAATCTAATATTTTATTTATGGTCTGATATTTTTAAGTCTCTATAATAGTCCAATACATTGAAAATGTTTGCTCAGAACAGAGTTGAAATCAAACCATCCAAAATCATTGAAAATCAAAATCAAATCAAAATTCATTTATCCAAATAAGGCTGAGAATCAGCACTGTTTGAACGTCAAAACGTTTACAAAAGACAGTCCCCCAAAACGCCTACCCTTCACCACTTCCTAGTGTTTTAGAGCTATATAGGACGAATACCATAGCACTCTTCCCTTTTCGCAATGAAACAATTATGGTTTTAACACCTCATAGTCTAACTAAGCAGCATAGCTAAGTCCAGCCAAGAATTTTCAGTTATGTTGGCGCAATACGACACAAAAAAATGTCACCCTTGCACAATAGATGACCTTTCCTGGGGATAAGAATACATTGAAGTTAGAGGTTACTTAGTCACGTTTTCCTATAGAGGAAATTTAATTGTTTTATATGTTTACCCTGAAAATATTATGTTACTCAAACAATTAAAATTTTACACTGTGGTGTTTTAAATGTAATATTTTTTATCATTGGCAATATTTGTTTTTTTTCTCTTAAGATAAATTTCAAAACGTAACGTCAGCGTAAGGGAGCGAAAGTTCATTTTTTCCCTTCAGTTTTGGCGCTGGCTGTACCCGGAATTATTATTCATTTGATTCAATTAACCCTTCATTGAATGAAATGTTATTTTCCTCTTTCCCTTTTGTTTTGCAGTCACCTTTACTTCGTTATGCGTAGAAATAGTTAGAAAAATAATATGTATTAGAATTCTTTTGTAATGTAATTGCGTGTTTGGAAAAGCAACAAATGATATTACTAAAATTGTGTTTGGTTGTTGTTTACAATTTTAGTAGACACTTTTGTATTTAAAGCAAGTTTGGTACTTAAAATATTAAAGCACACAAATGTGCAGAGGCGGCCTTAATGCCATAGACATTTTCTACCAGTCAACTTTTGGGTGATGGCTGAGACAAACAGTGTTAGGTGCAATTCCTTAGAAAATGGAACAGATTGTTTTGATACGTAGCTGCGTAATATGGATATTATGAATTATAAATATATGGAATTTTTTCACAAATAAACATAAATACACGAATAATACTTAAACAATTACAACAATTAATGGGAAACTTTAGCGCTGTGACAATACTAATGCCCAGTACTTAAAACTAAATGCTACTGCTAAATATGAATAAAAAAAAAAGTATTTTATTTTCTATTGTTGTAAATTTCCCTAAAAAAATAATAACTAGGAAGTTTAAACACATTTTTTTACTAACAGTTTTTGTGGAACAGGAACCAAAGATTGCAGGAATTTGTCTTTAGCTAGAAGTTGCCATTTTAGTCTAGCTATTTTTTTTAATGTGTTCATCTCATCGTGCGTATGGTCGTCCTTTGTAGCGTATTTGTTATGTGGGCCTCTTCATGTTGAAACCTTTTTGGACCATCCGTGATCGAGAAGAGCTATGTAAGTGCCCAGCACATTTAAAATTAATTTACTGTTAGTGATGTCCAATTTAAATTTGGGACATTTTGGTCACCGACCCGGAATTGTATAAATAATAATAATAAATAAATAATGCTGGACAATCCACACAGCATCATCTAGCCAGCAGAGCTTGTGTTATGGGTACTAGATGACTGATATATTTAATACAATACATTACATAGATAGATATTTTTATTATACATAGCAAATACCCAGAACACCCGAAACAAAGATTTGTAGATCGTACAAACATTTGTCCCAGGGCGGGAATCGAACCCGCAACCTCCTGCGTCGCAGGCAGACCATCGCCCGCCGCGCCACATCGGTCGTCAATAAAAAATTGTATAAAATACAATAATAAAAAAATAGGTATATTTTAGTAGACAGCCTCGTTGGTTTAGTGATCGTAAGTTGGTAAGCGCCACTGCTGCGCGTGAGGTATTGGGTTCCATTCCAAAGTGTTATTGAGTGTTAACTTTTGGAACTTTCTCAATTGCACCCCGGAGTCAGAATGTGTGCCCGGTTGATGGCAATAGGCTCGCCCCCATGGGACATAAACATAACTTGGGAAATGCACGTGTAGGTACTTACTATACGTGCTACCCTGCGTAACCCTTCGAAGAGTACAGGCACGGTGTTATGTTATGGCTACAGTATTTATACGGCTAATAGGTCATAGCTTATCAGCAGCTAAGATGAATTATAACAATGATTTAATTCATTACATTCATAGAATTAAATAAATAATCAATCATTAATCACCACATATTGCAAACGTATTGGTGATCCCAGCGGTGCACGGGAGAATGTAGTTTCCCATAATTGGCTGATCGCCACTTACGATATGCATATGCATGGACGTTTTGCATGCTTGTCACCATTTAGGTTTTTGGTAAGTATTTCCCATAAAAGTGATTTCAGTATCCATTATAACATATAACTATATTATAACTTTGTTTGTTTGTTCCCTTTTACGGTTGATCGGATCGTTATGAACTTTGGCAAGGAGATAGGTTATATCCTAAGTTTTTAATCCGTGACTATGTCTGCATCCGCGATAACCGATATTCACGCGGACAAAGTCGCAGGCAAAAGCTAGAGTATTATATAATAATCTACTCAGGTACCTAGGTAACATTTAAAGGGATCTCAGAAAAATAAACAGAACAATTTTCTATTTTCATATCTGCGTTTTCAATACGTTCTCAATAAGAAAATAATCCATATAACAGTGTAGCAGAAGGCCACAGTCACCAGTGCGTAATATCCCACGTGAAATATGTAATATTAAAATCCACTACGACGATATGAAATTCAACTTGTATTAAGCCCTCTCCGAAATAATTTTGATAGCTTCAAAGCTGAAAGGGTTACCGGCCACTGGGGCTTGCAAAGCGCTGTAATTCCGTAAAGCTCGGCGCACACAAGCCCCACTAATCGGCAGAGTGCTGCCCTCTAAATATCGCTTTTACACGTCCATCGAACCATAAATAATAACTCTATGAAAACATAAATGTTCTCTTTTTTCTAACGTTTTCCGAGTTTCGTATTTTTTTTTCATAGAGTCAAAAGCTTGAACAGACCACTTTCGCATTATGGAATTGCCAAAACTCCATTTGCGTCCTATATCCAAACATTGTACTTTAGTAGTGGACCAGAGGATTTTGAATTCTATTCTATGAACAGTAAGAACTGTTTTTCTTTAGACATTATGTAAAGTTAGGTCGTCTGGTGGTAGTATATCGGTAGCGAGCGTAGAAATGAGATATTTTGGCAGTATTACGCAAATTGGATAGCTTTCAACACTCAACGGAGTAGGTTCCGAACTTTCGCCGGGAAAATTAAATTAAAAATATCATAAGACGTAAATATGTATGGGCATCGTAATGATGTTGCTCCTGCACTCAGCCCGCAGACGTTTCGGATTTAGATTAAATAAGTTTTATTTGAATAACTTTCTGCAAATATTCGAGATAGGCATTTTATTATATCCAACTAATCCTAGTGAAAAGTTATACAAAGAGTTTCCATTTTCGAATCGAAAATAGTTTTGAGGTTTTATTACCTTTTTGTTTGAAATTTGGCCTGTTGTTTCAAATCAAGTGACAAAAAATGATTATCTATTCTCTATATAAGATGGATGTTTACGTCTTTGTGTTTTCATTCAATATCGCTGATGTTATTACCAAAGAATGTCTGATGAGTCCTAAATATCAAACAAATATAATTATGATTGACTGTTTGCTGTATGTATAAGGAAACACGACTAGTAAGTTGGTAAGGGCAAATGGACACAACATAGCTGTTAATTGAAGTGTGTGTAAATATAACTTAATTCCTATGAAATTAAGTTAATGACGGAAATTCAATTATGTTTTTATTACGTTGGTAGGTAATTGACATTAAAAAAAGTGCTTCGTGATACCATTATACTTATCAAACTCAGCGTATATGGATAGCAATTATTAATTAATTTAATTATAGAACGTAAATGTACCAAGTAGGTCTCTATATGATGGGTCCCTCCTTAATCCTGTCGATGGTCTTCGATGGGCCACTTTAGGAGATTAATTATAATTATGATAACGATCCCATTTCCATAACTAATACTAAGGTTTGGGTTCCGCCTCCCAAATAGAGGTATCAACATCTATTCATATTACGCGAATTAACTTCTTTAGAGCGAACTTTGTGTTTCCTTTGCTATAAATACGTACATTGCAAAACAGTTAACCTGGTGTTCTGGAAAATGTCTGTTTTTTATTAAGAGGATGTTCTTTTTTTAATTTTTAAAATATGCCTTAGTAATTAATGCAACATATTGATAGAAAAATTACCATTAATTACATTTCACAACTTCATGACAACGACACTTGGTAGAATTAATAAAGGCATGGATAAAGCAATCAATTCACTGCGGTTTAGGGTGCTGGAATCACAATTATGTTGATTGTAGAACAGCTCGGTACAGCTTGAGGTTCAATTATTCTCTGAATACATTAAACAGGGTGCCTTTGATAATTGCAGCGTCAGTTTCAGCTGAAGCTTGAAGGTCTAGTTGTTGAATAAAGTGGAGGGTTTAGTTAAATTATTGCCACACTGGCAACTCTGAAACCGAATAGTTTCTTTGGTGGATGAATGAATCAAAATTATGCTTTTTAGTCTAGAAAATGATGAATCAGACAATTTAATAATAATGTCAATGACTCATGTCTCAAAGGTACGTTCCTAATCCCCTGTCCGTGGTTGCCAGAACACAAAAAAAGTCTGAAATTATAACAAAAAAAACGCCATCGGTAATTTTTGATAATTATGTATAACCGGTCCAAAACGCGATCAAACTACTTGAGCGTGGGATGTAGACACATACCTACGTATATAATTGTTTCTTATTAAAATCAACGTTAATCTTTTTTCGGAGCAGATTCCGGCAAGGTACCATCGCATTATGTTTAAGAATCGACAGCTATAATTTTTGTTCAATCAAGATTTAATTGTTTTAATGAGGCTACATGCGTGAATGGCCGGCCCAATTATTGTTTATTTTTAATCGCCCCGAGTGGTTTTTATGTTCGCAAGGAGGCACGCATGGAGGCCGTCGGCGATCATTTTCATTATTTTAATAATGTAAACTTCCAATAATAATTTACAGTGATTTGGGGTTAAACACGTTAAGAGATATTTATGATTTACCAAAGAGTTTTGAAACATAGTTAGCTGTGTAATTTGATCCTCGACTTATGATGTCTGTCTTGTTTTCTTTGTTGCGATCCGATTGGAAGTGTACAAAAAACGGGCCGCGGAATCTGGCGGTGTTAACTAATTAAAATAACCGTTGCAGTAATTATAGCACAAATTACATTGTTGTGTTGATCAGTTGATGGTTGAATGTAACACAATGGTTTTGTTTAAAGTTTTAAGATGCCGTTTTTCCATCAAGTATTCTTAATACTAACTCACATTAAGTAAGACGAACAGAGTACTTACAAAACATTTTATTTCATAGCCGAATGCTGAAAATTGGATTCGATAATTAATAAATCACGACGGTATGAAAATAAAAAATTAACGCATGCAGCTTCTGACTATCTACAGTATCCTATTCAGCCTTTGCTACTTACAAATCGTTAATTTGAACAACCCTGCAGGGGCTAGAAATAAGGCAGGTGGACGAGTGAGGTATAGCCACAAATTGGTTTGGACGGCACTGAAAAAAAAACAAATGCATATCTAATATTCTAAAGTTCGCATTGACAATTAGAAAAACAATTGACTACTTAAGTGACAATGCTGCCAGTTTTCTGGGCACTTGTCTCGTTGACAGTGATGCGGAAGAATTTTTCGATGCCCTGTGATTCTTTATTTTTTTTCTTTTCATGTATTAATAGTTTTATTGCTAAATCTAAATTGAATATTGACTACTACTTGGCCAATCTTCTACTGCTTTTATTCCAAAATTTTGAAGCACTCTCGTGTATTCGATGTCTAACAACAAAAACTGAATTACATCTAAGTTCTGCACTTCCTCTCTGGATCTAATCTGGAACCTGACATGGTGTGGACGTCAGGTGTAGGGGAGAACTGTGTCTCTAACTAACAAGTTAATCCAGCCGCGGGCGCATATGAAGTTTATATCACGCTTTGCATTATGCTTCATTATCTCAACCATTTTTGCTTTGTTATGCTGCTGTAGGGGTGTGCTTTGTTGCAACTTGGCAATAGGTTGAGCGAATTTGCAAGGCGTAGTTACAGAAAGAAAGAAAATAAAGAAAAAAATGTCATTAGTCACAAAGGACTATAGGATACAAACGAATACACTGCATGCCTATTGTGGAAAAGAAAAAATAGTATCACGAACTTCTGGTTGGCTAGGTTAGGTTCACTCTTAGCCAGGGGTTGCGGAAGGATCGTACGTTCCTGCGACCCCCAGCGTAGGTATGAGATGGGACACTGGGGTGGTTTTTAGTCAGTAAGACAGTCTGATAAACCCCTTCGCCCCCCTAGGGCGGAGGACATTCATGAGGATTGTCCACGTCGAATAAAAAAAAAAAAGTTAGGTAAATACAGACTGATCTGTATTCAGCAAAAATTCTCATGGTTCTAGTAAATTCTATTAAAAGGGGACTATAACATAAAATATGCCCGTTATTAATAACAATAAACTAGCCTTTTCCCAGCTATGTTGGGGCCGATATCCAGTCCAACTGGATGCAGTTGAATACCAGTTTTTTGCATGTAGCTTCTACCTATCTGACCTACACAACCTAGGTAGGTACGGGTTGTGATACTCTTAGGCAAGACTGGTAGTCAAACTTTCGGGTTTTAGTGACACCTTAAATAAAAACGCACATTTTTAGCACTGCGCAACAGCACAAATATATTTAGGCATTACTTTTGAACGTAGTGTTAGTGAAACGCACATTTCTGTTTTGAAAGTAAAGCTAGGTCTCGGAATTTTATTGGCAATAACACATTTCTCCATCAGCCAAGGATATTTCATAGAAAGGGTACCCCAGTAGTTGATGAATTCTGAGTATTAAGAAAGCAACACATCGCAGCGTCACAATACTTATCTATTTGCAACATGCAAACCTTCCCAATACTTTCATCCATTGTCTTTAAGTAAGAAAGCTTCAATTGTTTTAACTGTTTATAATTCCGCTCAAGTGTGAGGTACTGCGAGGAAGTGGGTTATTAAGGAGTCGTGGGCATTTGTGATGGGCGCGCCATTACTTAGGAGCCTGTCATTTACGTGCGATCGTGATCTTTAAACAACTCGTTACCCACACGTGGCTCGGTTGGTGCTGACGTGGTGCAAGCGGGTGAATTTATAGCTTGACGTACCAACCACGCATGTTGTATGTGAAAGGACTTGAAAGTACGTAATTTAGGTGAATTTGTTTTATGTTTTCGGTATTGTCTATGTGCTCATTGTGAGGGTTTTGCAAAGAGGTGTGAGTAACGCCCAGAATTGATATTTTACCTCAATCCACTTCTCCGTACTAATGGTTATCGTTCGAAAGATTTTATAGTCCCAAAGTTAAATTTAGGAAAAGATAAAAGTAGTGAAAAACTTATGATGATCAGGACTGATTATTACTTTCGAGTGTAAGTCAAATTATATTACAGATATCACTAAGCACGCAAGCCTACCAACAATAGCATGTTGGTAGGCTCGCGTTTATCATCAATGGCGTGGTGGACCGTCGTAGGAGGTCGCTGCAATTAACTGTAACTAACTCTACTAAAACACTGCTTTCAGGATTCGCCAACCCTATACTGTTGTTGCAGGTGAGACAGTGCGTCGCCTGCGGCGGTCCACCGCGTCGCTGCGCCGGCGCACCCCCCCTCTCCGCCTGCCCGCGCCCCGCGCACCCCCGCGCCGCCCGCTAGAGATCGATCACTCAACCAACCGTCAATTAACTTATTGCCGGACAATCTGCTCACTAATCACCGTTTTTAGCTGTTGCTGCGATTTTTGTGATATTAGAAAATTATGTTCGAAAGGAATTGCTTTATTTTGTTTTTTGTGCGATGTTGCTGGTGGATTTATGTGTGGTCTACGTAGCTATGGTATAAGCACTATTATTTCAAGATATATACGGGCTAAAACGATAAACCACATGGATATTTTTGGAGTAATTTTGATTGCTTTTCTCTTTCAAACCATTGCACTGTTACAGAATCGTGTGCTACGACAGTTAGTGGAAAATCGTATTCCAAATTCCAAATAAATTATGACAGCAAAAAAAAAAACTAACAACAGCCTACAACGAGACAATTCTAAGTCATTTAACAAAACAACAACATTAAGAACGAAATTGGCCATTTTACTAAAAGCGGACAAACCTCAATTATGTGCAATTGTAATAGTGACGTTGTAGAAATGTATAAGAAGTGGCGCCATTACGGGGAGTTAATCTCGATGACGGAACACATTACTGTCGTAATGAGAGGAGCGTGAACCTCGCAGTCTACAATTTACCGACTCCTAAAGGCGTTTGGGAGTGGGCACTAAACCCTATGACCACCGTAGAATGTTGCATGGGGTATCGCGGATTGTGGAGGATTTAGGACAGAATTTGTTGACGTCATCTATAGTTGACGTTGAAGAAGTGAAGTTTTAGCACGTAGATTGGGATTTTCCGGATTTATTTTGGGTATGTGGAAACGGGAGGAAATTGGAGAGGGCACCTCATGATCTACCTATTGGTTGGGGTCAAATGGGGTGAATATTTTATGGATTTTTTTTCCGGCTTGTGTAAGTATATAATTCAATCTAATTTGTTGGAGCTAAGATATGGGTAAACCAAGGTGAGTTCATATAAAGTGCTATATTACAAATGAAAAGTGATATCATGACCATTTATTGATGTCTTATGTCATATGTCTTTATGTGTACTGGACATCATGAAAATGTGATACGGACTTAACGGAAGCGTTTATGTATTTCATAAAATTTAAGAGACCACCTGAATACTTCATTCGATAAAGTATTATCGTTGGAAACACAGGGCTATTGTTCTTACATTGTTGGAAATTACCTACTTTGCATCAGCAATAAATACTGCACTGACACCTAAATTTCAGAATCTAAAGGTCTATAAACCTCGTTGTGATCGCAATGATAGAAAATTAGCAACATCCTGGTAAGAGTTGGGGTGAGGTATGAATCGCCGCCGGCGGCGACTGCGGCGTACAATACTGGCCACAAGCAGCGGCGTCGCAGCGCGGGCGCAGGCCCCGCGGGCGCACGACACGACGCGACACCAGCGCCCGCGCGACAGAGAGGGACAAACTCATTGCACTCGCGAGATTTTGATTTATTTCATATAATTATCGAATAATCTGCTTTGCATCTCTCGTTATAACATTACGATAATTTCGCTCCATTACATCGGGTTCTAAGCGGTGACCGTTCGCTAGCACAGCGATTGATAATAATCGCTCGCGAAGTATAATGGCGTACACCCACGGGTAATTATTGTTGTGCAGTCGTGAGTTCGTGAGCCGGTGGAATGGCGGAATGCATCTCCTTCGGGGGTTGCCCGCCGTAAACCAACACGGCTCGCTGTTCGGCCGCGTAAATAACTGATCGCTTTCCTCGCGCTAATGATAGTGCGGCCGCCTGCGCTCGCGTCCTCTTTAGTCGATCCCGATAAAATAATTACCAGTATTTATAAGTGCTCGCACTTAATCGCAGCTTTATACTAGTTATTAAGTGCGCTGCATACGTGCGCACTTAAAATTTCCTGGAGAAATCTGTGGGAACGTGAACGTATGTCAATAATTAAACGAAAAATAGGTAATTGGAGTGGAGAGATGCTTGGTACTCACGGAGGTAGGTGATGGATTCTGTGAAAAGTCATAAAAATATCTGTAGACTATTGGAAGTTACAATGAAGACATTCTTTTGTCCGCCAATGCCTGAGGGATGAGTCCGGCGTAACAAACACACGACGCAGTGGATGTTGCATTGACGTTTGGTCACGGGGCATCGCGAGCGCAGTTCTGTTGCGACGTTAATGGGCCGCTGGCCGTCGGCTCCGTTATCCCTCGTAGCTAATGATTGGCCGGCATTAAGTCCCGGCTGTTCCGTGCGATTATTGGATCTAACAGATAATTTTATATCGCATTGTCCCGGAGCGTAAAATTTTCTGTTGTTATTACGGGCCGGGCGGCACGCGCGGGACGCAGGGCCCGGAGACCTCTCCGTATCGCCTCATCGCTGGGATCGTATACAACGACCGCGCAAATCACGATCCGTTTAGCACAACTGTAAAACTGCTCCATAATAAATGATTGTTAATGAGATAATACAATGTATCTGAGTAACTTTATTGCTTTACATATTTTAGCGCACAGATAGTAAGGGATATAAGATTTCCAAAATGTAATGAGATCGTCTGTCCTCTGCGTACACAGAGCACGGAATCGATGTGGCCGGCAGCTACTACAGACGCCATGACAAATAATTTTCATGTCTGTGCAAGTTGCGCTGAGCGCAAGTTTCGCCTGTCACATGCATAGTCAGAATTGTAACGGACTTCCAGTTTCTTTACAATAACTGACGCTGACATATACATTTGCTGTGTTGGCAATAAGTACCGTCTCTATCAGCGGCCATGGAGACGACTCCGTGGTTTATGTCTGCATTAGAATTAAATCACTACATTACAAAACAAAGTCCCCCACCGCGTCTGTACGCGATAAATTCAAAAACTACAGAAGATATTTTTATGCGGTTTTCACCAATAGAATGAGAAACTAGAAAGGTTTTTGTATATAATATACGGGCGAAGCCAGGGCGGATCGCTAGTTTTAAATAAATTATTAATCAAAGTAAATCTTGAATCTTCAAAGAAAGTGGTCGCTAAAACATAAAGCCCACGAAGACGGCCTAAGCACTATAGGTCAGTAAACGAAAGATGATCGTCTTTGTAGCTAGTGACAGTACAGCAGTCTTAGGAAACCCAAGTTTAACCAATAAGTCATCCTAAGCAAATTAAACTGTTAACTCCGAGCATTTGGAACCAATCCTTATTAATTCATGTCCTAGTACACCGTAATAGCAACACTGACCATTACAGCCTTATAGAGACACCATCGACAATCGTCCATTAGTTCCGCTATCATATCAGCCACAACTGAACAACACCAACATAAATTGTTCGCAATAAACGCTACAAATGCTGGGGCGACACTAAAGGGTTTCTTAAAGAAATTATGAATACTGGCTTGTATAGCGCAGGTTCGCACCTTTGGTTCACGATCGCCATTCTTCCCGCGGTTGTAATGAGCCCTCTAAATCAAACAATAGCATTAAAGTGTCAATACGGGCTCGATAACACCTCGCCGTTTTCTTTTGCACACGGAATTATGGCTATAAATCTATGGGAGGCTCGTTTACACCCCACGACTAGTCCCCGATAACGCGCTGGCATTGTTTATCAAGCACTTTGATTAGGTTTGTATAAATTAAGAGGGAATTTATGTTTCAAGATTCTTTAAAGGTGCAAGGTTCATCATGTAAGTCTAAATTGGATTATTGAACAGTTCAGCTCTTGTTATGGCCTCCTTTCTATTTGTACTGGTTAATGGCCGCTATCGAGAGGAATGAGCTTTCGGAATATGCACACTGCATTTTTTAAGCAAAACGTTTCTATTAAGAAAATCCACCTCAGTTTGGACGGTTTCACCAAAATCCGTATCTCAGTAAATCCCAATTTTTAAGATTTTGACTCGTAAACGTTGATCAGCTTCAACAATCTCTTTAACTGATACAATCAGATGATAAGGACGATAAAGTTAACCCATCACAGCAACTAACACGAGTTAAATTATTTGACTAAATTGGGGTTAAATTAATTAATCCTAATATTAAGAAATACTTTATTATTTCGTGCGTGTATAGAAGATTTTATCGTTTCAGCTGTGAATTGACTATAGAGGTTCATGTAGTCTATGGGCTATTGTCGCCCTCGCTATGTTCATACACCCATTCTCATTGCAAGCCGTAGCCTAGAGCGTTTTGGTTGGAGACTATAAACCATAATCAGGTACATATTGATTGCGTGTTTCTAATTTTACTTTGGATGCATGGAACTATCAATATATTATGTCCTTTACACATAACATTACGCCTGTTTTCCCAGAAGGATTGGGCAGAGATGTATCTTCAGTGAACCCGCATTTCACCAGTAATGTTTAAGTCCCATTTAATAGGGGGTGTGCCTATCGCCATCAACCGGGCACACATCAAGACTACTACTGCTATTGGGAAATTCCCAATGAAAAATCATTTAGTTATGTCTTAATTTGCTCAAAATCCATTTTGAGATCTAGTTAAACTATTTTGGAGAGGTCTCATTAATTGGGCAACAATTACAAAGATTTGCGATTGTAAAATCTGTTGTGTTAAATTAGTTAGTACCTACCTAACAGCGCATAATATAGTCAAACATACGTAGTCGAGAAATGTTTAGATACGCATATTACCTAAAAATTACAAACATTAAACTATATTTACATACAAAATTATATTAAATTTACACATCGTGTAAAATTGAAATTCACCGTGATTAAACATATTGTGTAAAACACCACAGAGTTTATATTTCGGTCGTAAGGCACAAAATCCGTCTGACATTTGGCGCCAGCCGCAAATGACTGTCTGAATTATGCAGTTAACTTCTTACGCTAGGGTTGTGCCTACTAGGTACATAACTTGGTACACTGCCGACCTTTTAGCTTTAACTGCTTCGTTTTCATGAGGCTCGAATTGTATGCTCATTATTTCATCAGCGATTCCGTGGTATTATCAATGGTGATTTGGCAAATACCACAGTTAAGAAACGAAACGATCTCGTAGAGTTTATTAAACTAGAAATTGATTGGATATCTGCATCGTCGTTCTTTCTGTTGTACGTGTGACGATTAATGGACAAATAAGACTATCAGGAGACGGTTTTCAGAAGGACCAACGGTGGCGCAAAAGTAGCTATTTCGTATGTTTCGAAAAGTGTTTTGTTCGTAAATTGTATCAAACAATATATCTTTTCTTTTTTCACTATTCCCAAACCACTGCAACTTCTGAAAACCAGAATCAACAGTGGCAACCACCAGAAAAGCGTCGAGACAATGAAGCCCGACAAGAAACGATTCAACTGTATTGGATCCCGCAACGAAATTAATCAGAAAAGAACAGCGGAGGAGTTAGAAAAATACATAATTTCATCAAACAATTCATCTACTGCCTAACCTTTTTCTCTAACCGGATTCAACTGAATACTAGTAGGTACATATTTTATATGCAGCGAATGCCTATCTGACTTCCACAACCGTTCCGTTCCTAAACGTTTTAATGACATATTTTATTATTTAACATACCTGAGTTATTTAAAAAAATAATAATCTTGATTATCACACTTTACAGCTAATTTACGTCCATGACTCGTCTCAGCCCCAGGGTACGTTGAAAACCAGCGTCAGGCACCAGTTGTATGACATTTTTGCTGAACAGGACCTATTTATCGCAGCTGCGAGCTGCTCTTATTATTTTTTAAACGTTATTTAATTATTTTGTTTTAATTGATGTTTTTATAGTATGCTTGATCCAGTGCTAAATAAATAAATCCTTTTTTTTTCTAACGACGACACCTATTGTTGAGACTGGTAGTCCAACTCTCGGGGTTCTGACTATCCGTAACGACCTTCAAAAATCTAACTACCTGGACCTGCTTAACGTGTTTAATGAGGCATGAATTTAGGTGTCGGTATGTCATAGGTCACCCATCAACTGACGGTCCTCGGCAATCGCAGTTTAACTTTCGATCCACACGAACGTCTATTATTAAGCCACAAGCCCCACAACAATATCAATTGCTGGCTACAATCAGTAACCAGCAACGTTACACCGATTATACCACAAACAAAGACACGAAACTCAACTAAAAACTCTCCGCCGTATCGCAGAGATCGAACAAAACGCTACAAAGTCAATGCAATGTCGTCGCAGCCGAAGGGTTGAAGATAAATACGTACAAGGGGCCGGGAGGTCGGCTATCGCAGATAAACAGGGGGTTAGCAATTTGTACGACTATACAAATGCGCAACTGTACTGTGGAGCGTGGAGCGATGGACGGGTGCGGCTTCGACTCCGTACGCGCAGGAATTTGACAGATAGCTGCGTATTTGTACTTGTTTCGTTTGCTACTTCGTTCGTTCTGTTTTTGAGAGAGTGGAAGACTAAAAGATGCGAAATTAAAGTCTAGATAACGTCTGTTTTAACGCAGCCATCTTCCATAAAGTAATTGCAACCAGGTATCTCCAAACTCGAAGGGTATATTGATGTCCTGAGAAAGGTTTCAATCCATTATCGTCTTTTCTAAAATGTCTAATTTGGCTTGTAGTACAAACTTTCTAAAAATATTTTTCAAGATGGCCGATGGCTTCTCCGTGGCTCAAGAATAAGAAAAGAAGTATACATGACTCATAGAAAATCGTGAATAAAAGCATCCAATAGGAAAATCGCTGCCCCTTTTTGTCTTGCGCCATGTCCTGCCAATCGACTCTTCGGAGAGCGCTCTAGGCTTTCCGAAGTTCATTACTAAAGCGGTATCTACCTGGGACATCCGATGGGACACATACGCTGTCTACTGAAAGGCATTTTCATTTCTTGTTTTGGCATCATTGACGTGAGCAACACATTGGTAGGCACATATCGACCACCAAATTCAGCTTTATCTATGTACCACAATTCCTAGTAGTAACGACAATTCCTAATTCTATTGTTATTCTATTGAGTATGTTGAGGAGCTCGTGGCTAATTAAAAACATATCGAGACTCCTCCGTGCCTCGGAAAGCACGTTAAGCCGTTGGTCCCGGTTGTCATTTGTAGATCTTTGACAGTCGTTACGGGTAGTCAGAAACCCGAAAATCTGACAATCAGTCTTACCAACGGGTATCGTGTTGCAAAGTAACTGGGTTGTGTAGGTCAGATAGGCAGTCGCTCCATGTAAAGTACTGGTATTCAGCTGCATCCGGTTAGACTGGAAGTCGACCCCAACCTAGTTGGGAAAAGGCTAAGCAGATTTCGATTCTATTGAGTATGCTAACAATGATTATGCACAGCAAAACTTTTATTTTAGAGAGTGTTAGAGGAGTCAAATATACACGCCTAATATTTATATGGATGTATTCCCACGCTTGTATTCCCCAACGGATTAGGCAGAGGTGTACTAGTACCTGTTAAGTACACACCTACATTTCTCCAGTAATGTTTAAGTCCCATGTAATATGGAACTTGTGTATCGCCATCAAGCGGGCACGAATCCTGACTCCGGACTGCTACCAAAACATTCCAGATAAAAAGACATCCAGATACATAATAAGTGTATTGGGTTTTTTGTTTGACTGTATTGATCATGTTGGGATAAAATTGACCAATACTTGCGACCACCGAGTCAGTTCCATGGATAGTGTTTATTGAATTGCATTTATAATTAACAACTTCAGGCTGATATGGCGAGGCTTGGGAGATACCTATGTTCAGCAATGAACATCTTTCGGCTGAGATAATGATGACGATGATTACGAATGGTATAATGTGTCTTTCATTAAGTGGTTGGCAAAATAAGGGAAGAAAATAAAATTCTTAAGTGTACGAGCTTTACTTGCCAGTGTCAAGTTAACACTCTAAAGGCTTTGCAATAATGAGGGTTCAACAAAAATATAAAAAAAAGTATCGGATTGCATCAAAACATCTTTTAATACTTCTCAGTATGACTTGAACTTAATAAGGTGATTATGTAATATGATATTTTTCCCTGTTGCCGTTAGGACGTATTTTTGCAACTCTTAATACCTATCGGCAACATAAAAATGAGTCATTGTTAATATAGGTATTTCGATTGTAAGTCGAAAGGTCACCGGAACGTTGCGGTCGCTTTATCGATTAAAGTATGGTCTCTTGCCACACATTAAGGCAATGCTTATGCAGAACCTTATCTTTCCCCTAATTTAATACGATGTAGGCTACATGACCTGCAGGCTTAGACTAGATCTTTTCTATTTTTTCTTTTTTATATATGCACGCCAGACGCTTACGTCAAAATCTATGGAAATGTAAAAAAAAAATGTGGAAAGGACAAGTGACATCTCTAAAGATAATGTGAACTCCATACAATTGATCTTTCCGTTAGCTGAAACTCTTACAGAAAAGGGATTTGGTGTAGACCCCCTGAATGCAGATCTTCTCAATAAGCTTGACCGACTTCTAAAGAACTGCATTCGATTCGTTTTCAATCTAGGTAAGATAAGTCACCTTGGTACGGTTGTTTTTACTTCCGCATAAAGTTTTAATAAATAAATGGTAATATGTGTGAGATTGAGTCCCGAAAGTGAGCCAGTGAGCGAAACGTCTAAAAGCCCCATAAGATTGATTGACTTATTTATTATTGTTAAGGCAAATCAACAACATAAACAGAAACATTTGCAAATAACAGAGGAGAGAGACATGGACTGTTTACGTCAATTACAGACGTGCATAACATTTACAGCGAAAAAGAAGAAAAAATACAGAGACAATAGGTCTTAAACGTAACGTACCTGAAGTAAATAGTGTCATAATAACCCTTACTTATTTTATTGATAGGATTATGAAAACTGTTCAACCGAGTACCAAACACTTATGTGTTTGGTACTTTTGATACTTGAATTTTTCATGTACGCTTATGCGTACATGAAAAATTCTACTTACAATTTAGCAGTTGTCTTTGGCACCTATTTCGCTAACATCGATTCCACGATAACCTAGCACGTGTAAAAGTGTTTGTTAAAAGCAAATCACAGAAATATAACACTCGTCATTTTTTCCAATCAATATCTTGATTGGAAAAAATGACGAGTGTTAAATTAAAATGACAATTTAAATTTCAATTAACAATTTTCACTGAATAACTTTCCAAGCTCTGGAATCGCGATTACCTACCACCATTTACGATAAAAGACAAACACATTGACAGACTTCCAACTACCTACAGGAAAATCCTCCAGTCACTCTATTTAAACATACTGAGAGAGAACACTCGTCCCCAATATCTAAATAGCAGCTTTCAAGAGGCGTCTGCCATCTAATCCTCATTGGAAATGCTCAGAATAAACACAGGGTGCTCATTAATCACGCAGCTCCGCGAAACTTTCTCTATTCAACTGAGACTTCACCTGACTCGGATATTTTCTTTTAACTTTTAAGCTTTGTTCAAAACTTTTGATGGACTCAGAGTTTTAAGTAAGTTGAATAGTAATATATCTTGGGCTGCTGCGAGCGCTCCTTTATTGCGTTATCAAGTGATGTTGCCGGGGTTTTGTGATGCTATTTGTTTATATTAAGCGTGTCTTTGAATATGGTGACGTAATATCTCGACAGCTTTCGTATTTTAGCAGTTTAAAAAACAATTAGGGAGGAATCTTCAATCTGTAAAAGTAGCTGCTGGATTTTGGGCTTCGGTTGCTTAGCTAATATCTCGACGTTTTCCATGTATTAATCACCACCACCATAAAAAAAAAGTACCAGCCTATCACTGTCCCACTGCAGGGCAAAGGCCTCTTCTCATACAGAGAAGGCATGAATCATTAATTATGAGGCATTAATCACCACGCTTGCTCAAGACGGGTTGGCGATTTCAGACTTATATTAATTACATAAATCCAGGTTTCCCCACGATATTTTCCTTCACCGATGTTAGTGATGTCCAAGATAAACTTAGAAAGAACCACCTACGGCGATTATCAAACCGTTTGCAAATGAAACGTAATATAAATGTAATTAAGGTATTTCCGTGAAGATTCGTAATACATTACTTACGTTGCCTACTACCATTTATTGCAGTGACTTTGTGTGGAGCTCGCGAGAATACTGTTACCAATAGAAATATAAAATAAATCGTTTTCTCTACACCGTATTTATTGAAAGCTTATGTAACCACAAAACATAGGTTTATAATAAAGATTCGCTTACAGCTGTGTAATCAATTTTTTAATTCAATAAAACAAAAGACTCTTAGAGATACACGACAGATAATTGAATAATCCAATTTCAATTTCCAACGAGTAATGGAAAATTGTTTCAACTTAATAAACAATACTATTATGGATTCTTATTATAATGAGATAATATTTTATCGGAGCGCTCCGCTCCGAGAGCAGTCACCGCAGCATTAACTATGTACCTAATTCCATTAGGTAAGCGCCATTTCAATCTAACTCGGAATTAGTTCCACCTTATTGCCGACTTGAGAATTTTTATCACAGCGAAAGCAATCAGAGCGCCAATAATTTCCCTCATAATGACTCGGCGGTCGTAAAATTTGAGCATTGCGCCAAAATGGTGGCACATTAAAATTCTCTCCCCATCGTTATATCTGGAGTTAGCGGCACCGATCCGCCGACGATCGGGACAATCGGCATTTCCATCTCAATCGGCCCCCGCGCCCGCCCGCCGCCCTCAGACGTTAGTTTTCTTTTTTAAATCGCGCGTTAAGGATTTGGCGTGAACGCGTGAAGGGTTGGTTGCCACCCGCGCCTTCCCTGATCGCCGCCTCCTCATATGTCCTCGTCGATATTGCAATACGATTTAGTAGCGCCCGAGTTGCTTTCTCCTTGGATCTCCGCATTTACATACGATATTATTCCAATCATCAGCTATTGTTTGTTTTTTGGGGGTTATTCTTGCGACTACGCTTTTTCCTTTCAAATGACAGCTATACCTAAATGTATTATTTAGGTTTCTTACAAATCATGACCAAAAACTATTCTAGAACTCATCAAGCAAGCTAAATCAAGTTCACAAAGCGTCTGAATACTTGCTAAACACTCATTTTTCAATGGTATGTTTTAGCAAAACTCGCAAAAAGAATCTAGCTTTAGTAACAGAAGTATAAATGTTTTAGTTCACCTGCCACGACCTTGCCACCTTATAGATTTACTAACGTTAACTTTGTTGTTGCAAACTTTCTAACTGCGAGTTAGACATGACACTCGAGTAATAAGGGCAATCAGGGCCGGGGAATGACGTCATCAATTTCTTTATAGTCACAGAACAGTATAAATAGTAGCTCTCGAAGTTTTTATGCCCTTTAGGTAAGATTGTTCCTGTGATATGTGCTGTAATCATAATCGTGAGGTATTCATAAAAGTTCTTCAAGGGCTATATAAGTTAAAGGCTTTATAGGACCTTATCTATATATATCATCCCTCTGTCTGTTTAAACTTATCGCGAATGTAAGGGGTTGTGTTTACATAAGAAGACGTTATGCGAATAGTGCTTTTCTGATAAACCTACTAAATACTTCACACAACCTACTTAAAAGTTCGTTGCTTTGCCCATTAATTACTCGTGAGTAGTATCTAATTTTCACTTTTACATTTTATTCATTCAAATAGTCATATAATGTAAATAGTACACCACAGTCTACCTGCATATCTTTCTTCCTTCTCTATCTAGTCCATCCAAAGGTTGTCTGTAAGAGATCGATCTATTAGCGATAAGGCCGCCCAGTGTAACACCTTATGTAGCTCTTAAGGTTATTATTTGTAAGTTTAAATAGTGTACAGTAAAGAGTATTCTTTTCTATTATATCATTATTAATTGTCTTGTCAGTTAAGAACCTATCTTACAGTCAAACAGAAAACCTGGCCGTTACTACGGAGAGTGTTTTAAATTGATATAGTAGGTAACTACATCTTTTTAAAACCAGCCACTTTGTTATGTAAACGAAATCACCATCGTATCCCCAAAAGTAAAATCCAATTTAAGATTATCTACCCGATACAATAACAGCGTAAATTACTGGCTGCAACTATGTCTCATATATGTAAAATAATGCGGCCGATATATCCTAACCCCCCCACGGCGGGCGGTGGGGTGCGAGCCCGAGGAGATAGAGCCCCGCGAGCGACTTATTCCGATATAATCAATAACTTAGAGAGATCCCCTTTGCATCCAGCCGTGTGACAGTTTCTCCAATCGAAGCGGCTAAGGGTTGCTTTTTACATTTTTGTTCAAACAGCGTGATTAGAGACGCGACATGCGGCTTTTTGAACTTGACGTCGTTTCAGATAGTTTGCGTTCGTTATTTCGTGCTTTACGGTAATAAATGTTTGCCTCTCGGATTTTTTCTTACTCTTTTGCATAAACGTGTGTCAATGTTTGTCTGATTCGTGTGTCTTTTTGGTTATGTTGCGTGATTTTTCGCGTGTTGATACAATTTTCGAGTTCATGTTTCGATTTGAATATCTCGTGGAAATTACGCAAATGTTATGTTTATTTATTTTTCTGCCCTTCTCCATCCCTTACTGTGGAGCATACCTGTGTCACTTCCGTGATTCGTCGCTCAAATATGAAAACCGATGGGGAACTTAGACAGCTATAAACCTACCCTTTTACTAGATTTTAAATTGCCTTAATCATATTTGCGCACAGCACAAAGTCTTGTAGGTACCCTTACCTCTAATAAATAGAAAAACTTACCCAGTCCAGCTAAGAGCTGTATTAAGTTGGGATTAAACTGTAGATTACTTCAACTCACAAAGATTATAAAACGATATAAAATTCAATTTTCTTTAGTTTCTATAGTTCATTTTATGCTCAGTATTTATAACGCGGTGAAATAACAAAATGCCATTCCATGTTATTGTATGGGGATATCAGAAATTAGAAATACATCAGATTATTGAACTAGACCGTAAATGCCAATCGGAGATTTATACAAACAATGATATTTAATAAAGAAGGTTATAAAAATATACTTGGAAAAGTATGGGACATTAAAACTGTATTTTAATAAAGTTGAATACGTACTTAATAGAACAGAGGAGCTCGTGGTTTAATAAAATAGCCTTAAAGTTTGATCGAAGGTTAAGTTATGCTTGCCGAGGTCAGTCTGTAGATGGGTGACCGTTAATTACATATCAAGACTACTCCGTGCCTCGGAAAGCATGTAAAGCCGTTGGTCCCGGCTGTCATTTGTAGATCTTTGACAGTCGTTACGTTAGTCTGAAGCCCGAAGGTCTGACAACTAGTCTTACTAATGGGTATCGTGTTGCCCAGGGTTTGCAACTGGGTTGTACAGTTCAGATAAGCAGCCGTTTCATGTAAAATACTAGTATTCAGTTTAATCCGGTTAGACTGGATGCCATCTCCAATACAATTCGTAAAAGGTTAGGCAGGTGATAAGGTACCTACATAACAGAATAGAATAGAATTGAATTGAATACTCTTTTTTACGCCATTGTACACGCCATAAAAACAATATTTGAATTTACTATTAAAGCTTTTTACATGTCTAGTCATACATTCGACATATTATAATTTGTTATTCAAAGGGTCGAAAACTAAATTGCCCGTCCTTCACTACCTTAATTTTAATTAAATTTAATTATATTGCAATAACGGTTTCCCTGTAAATATAAAATAAAACACGGTTTTAACTCTTGTTGACCAGAGGGCAGGTTTATTTGGCCTAAGAATCAGCATTGCCACTGAAGGTGGCAACGTTGGAAGGAGGACTTTCTTGATGCCTTATGATTCCTTCTTCCCTCATTTAACTATGCACATACTCGTATTAAGGTATTTTAAGCCTTTTAGCCTATAAATAACGTTTAAATCTAAAAATCTATACCTTTTTGATCCTGTGGTCGTAAGCGTTACTGCTGAGCTTAAGTCTTGGGTTTGAATGCCAGGTCGGGCAGTGTTATTGGGTTTTTCCATCAGGAAATTCTCAGTAGCAGCCCCGAGCTTAGTCGTGCCCGGTTGATGGCAATTGACTTGCCCCCTATTACATGGGACTTGAACGTAACTGGAAAAATGGGGGTGTATAGGTAGAACCTCAGCTTAAGCTCTCAGGGGATACAGGCGTGATGTTATGACTTCATAAAAAAGATTAAATATTAATCTAATTCGAAGTAACTAAGTTAGATTTCAAGGTGTCTTGTAATTGCCTTGCTTAAACTTTATATCGACAGTTTATGTAGAAATGCGTTCCTTACGAAGTATGTGTGGTATAGCTATGAAGAATGATGTTATAAAAGAACGTTGTGGTTTAAAAGAAGATGAAGTCACAAAAATTTAAAATACTTTGTTTAAATGGTTCGTTCACGTTTAAAGGATGAATGAAAAGCGACCAACAAAAAGTATTTATAAGGCTGTAAGTGGAAATGCCGGGAGGGGTCGCTCTAGACGGACACACACTAACCTTATTGGTGATGTTCTTCAGAAAAGAAAGAAAGAGAACCAGGGTGCGTTATGAACGTAAACGAAGCAAAAGGAGCATGTAAGGATCGTTGCAGGTGGCGTTCTTCATCCTCCCCCCATGGGAAAGAGGCGAGAGTTTATGTATAAATTAAAAAATGCTGGACAATCCTCACAGCATCATCTAGCCCCAAGCTAAGCAGAGCTTGTGTTATGGGTACTAGATGACTGATATACTTAATACAATAAATTACGTACATAGATATTTTTTTATTGTACATAACACATACCCAGAACACCAGGAACAAACATTTGTCCCAGGGCTGGAATCGAACCCGCAACCTCCTGCGTCGCAGGCCGACCTTCTCCCGCCGCGCCACTACGGTCATCATCGGTCGTATGTATGTATTTATCACATAGCTCAATGCTGTTTATTATACTGATCGCCTATTTCCAAGTAGGTAAGCTTAAGTATCGTATGCATCACTTCAATAGTAAGTAAAACAGTATAAGCCGATCTTTTAATCCACTACGCTAGGCCTGCTTACGGTCAAAGTATTACCACCGGCGTACGGTTGTCAGTACGTAGCCAAATACAGTTCCTATGATCCTTTTTTGACGACCGATGTGGCGCGGCGGGCAAAGGTCCGCCTGCGACGCAAGAGGTTGCGGGTTCGATTCCCGCCTTGGGACAAATGTTTGTACGATCTACAAATATTTGTTCCGGGTGTTCTGGGTATTTTCTATATATATAATAAAAATATCTATCTATGTAATGTACTGTATTAAGTATATCAGTCATCTAGTACCCATAACACAAGCTCTGCTTAGCTTGGGGCTAGATGATGCTGTGTGGATTGTCCAGCAATATTTATTTATTTTATTTATTTTTGTTTACGCTTAAAATAAGATCAGCCTGGCTTATATATTTTTAGCTACTTCAAAACAAGTGAATATGACTTTTATTTCTTCCCAAACGTTTACTTATCTAATACTTGTCAAGTTTCACGCCCCAATTTCCAAAAGGGATACGAAAGTAGGATTGATCTAACTGCAAGTATGGTCGTATCAGCTTAATAAACTATTTGTGTATGCGAGTATAAGTTCGACTTTATAATAAACCTAAATTTTGTACCTACGCGAAACTAATCACGCCAATATTATAAACTAGCTGTGCCCTCGACTTCGTCTACGTAGAATTTGACAAAATTTAGCTTTGGCTTTTTATTTCACGGAACCATATTTTTCAAAATAAAGTAGCCGAAGTTACTCTTTGACACGTCAGCAATCAGCCAGTGAAGTTCAGTCCAGTTATTTCGTACATTACCACAAATAAACATACAGACAGGCAGATATATATATTTTTTTGGTGTCACTACTTTTATCACCATTTAGTAAAAAACTCTTACGATATTATAAACAGACACATCGATTTTTTTTATTAGTGCAGATGCTAAATTTTGGATGAATGGATGTTTGTTACTCAATCAAGCCAAAACGGCTGAATGGATCGGGATGAAATTTTGGCACTGATTGATTATAGTTTAGAATTTTATCCCGGAACAGTGAAGTGTTCCCGTGGGAATTCCGATTCAAGTTAACTTTTTAAACGGAGGTAGCACCGCGTGGCGCAGCTAGTATAAGCATTCATGCGCGGTATTTTGACAAGTGATTTCAGCGTAGGTACATTTCAGAAAATTTTACGGTTTACGTTTTGTAGAAAATATCGTCTTCTAACATTTACAGATGCTTTTGATTTACGACTCTCAAAACCATGTACCTGGTTTTGTAACCAACTCGTAAAATTAAAATTTAGTATGTGGAAACATAGTGAAATTAAAAAAAACTGAAGAAACTTGAAGCTATAGTTCTGGTACTAAAACTAATCCATGTCCAAAAAGAAACAAGCAGCAGTTTCAAAAATCTCCCTGTGTAACACGGGGGAAGTGAGCAACGAAATGATCCCGCAGTGTGTCCCAGCATAAGAGAGACACTGATAGGTCACTTAACTACTCATTTCACCAGCACTTTGAGTGAAATTAGTTTCTACCATTACTACAGGACTCATTACGCTTACAATCTATATATTTCTTATTATAGGTAGAATGCGGATTCCAGCATTGCAGAAGGACAATCTTAGCAAAGTGGCTGGATATATAAACCCAGTATTGACAGCAATAGGACATTCCTATGTCCATCAGTGAACTGTTATAAGATGACGAAGTAGAGTATAGTATTGGTGACACAAATATCTCCAGTAACACATCTATCAAAACACATAACATCACGCCAGAAGTAACCAAAGAGTGGCAGAGGCGAGGTGCACCTACCTAAAATACACTCGAATTTCACCATTTATTTTTAAGTACCATGCAATAGGTGGTGATTCTATTGCCATCAACCGGGCACCCACCAGGCTCCGGGCTGCTGAGAAAAATCCCAATATCACATTGCTCGGCCCGGGAATCGAACCCAGGACCCTCATGCTTAGCAGTCGTGTTTACGACCACTAGACCAGCGAGGCAGTCAACACACAACACATCAATCAATTAGTAATATCAGTTTTGCTCTATTAAGTGAAGAATGAAGCCTAGTGACAAGTAGGTCTCTATCCACCAATTGTTTTGACTCATATTACGTCTGTTTACCTTACTTGTCGGGCAGTTAACTCGATAGTTTAATACATATGTACGAGGCTCAATATAACTCACACTGGCAACTCAATTGAGCTGTCGGTTTGTTCACAAATGACAGCCGCTATTGACATAACTAACCAGTTTATACGATCGTCAGCTTTAACTGGGAATTATACATAGTTAATAATATTTATTGATTCAGAAGCCCGAAAATCTTTCATCCAGTCTTACTAAGGGTGTCATGTTGCCCCGTCACTGGGTTGTGGAGGTCTGATGGGCAGTTGCTCCATGTAAAATACTGGTATTCAGCTGAATCTGGTTAGACTGTAAGCCGACCCCAACTTGGTGGGAAAAGGCTAGGCAGATGATGATGAATATATTATAACCTCTTTCCGAACAAACTTCTAGACAACCTCTAATGCCATTATTGATTCGATTTTTAAATCGCTCCTTAGTGTTTCCCCTTTCGTAAAACGGTTATTTTTTCTTTACCCTAAACCTCTTGCTGCCTAGACCCAGCTCGGGTTAAGGCTCTGCGTCGTGAAGGAGTCTCAGGTTTTTATTAAGTAGGTAGTCTTAGTAATAATAGCCAGCTTACTAACTTGAATTTCCCTATGGAACCCGGTTAGAGGCTAAGTTTTAATATACCTTTACCTAGTGTATCTTTACGCTTTCAGAGGATACTATAGCTTTTTCATAATTTTATTTATTGCTTCATAATTTTAAGACGGTATTTCTAAGTCTGCTATATGAATTATCAGTTTTCTATCAGTAGGTACCTAACAAATACCTACTAACGTATTTGTCATTCTTTTGAGACATAGAAGATTTGTCGCCTTATCGGTATGTTTAAGAAAAACCTTTCAAAGTTGTTGACCCTAAATACTTACGATACAAATCCTTATTTCATTATTCCTAGGGCATAGCAGTGCAGTCAGGGTAGATCGCCGTCTGTTTCTTAGTGTAGGTAAACCTTAACAACAATAGAATAGACATCTAAGTACCTTGAAATTCTCTTTCATGCGTACCTTTATTCAAAGGCGTAATTTATTACCTTAAGTAAGTATTTTACGTAAAATCGCAAACAAGAATTCTCATGATTAAAATTTTGTAACCACCTAAAATTTATGAGTAGGTATTACTGAAGGTAGGTACAGTTAAAATGTTGTTTTTAATTCCATCTTGTATATTATATGGGCGTGCAATGTGATTATAGTACACGCCATGTTTTTGGTTTTTATGACACACCTACTACCAAAGCGTGTACATTCTTATTCTTACAACAGGTATTTAGTCATTTCTTTAAGATGATTGCATGATTTTCAGTGTATTTTCGGAATTAAAGTTCTTTTTTAGACTATAATAATTTCAAGATTTTTTTCGTTGCTACGATTGGTGCTACGAATAATTTTGAAATTTTTGTTTGTAAAATCTTTGTGTTTTGTTATTAGGATAAGCTTCAATGAGGAAATAAATGAAACTCCAGAGTCTGATAAACTAACTTTGAGTTTATTTTTACCATTTACACTTGACAATGTATTCGTAATCTGTTGTCGGCTACGGATGGCATGCGTCGTAGGCGCGTAGCACGCGCGTAGAGTGTTGCGTAGCACACGTCTCATGCGGGACAAACTTAAACGAATGCTACGAAATCATCTAGTTAGTTGACAGTTTCACATTCAACTATGTATTAAATTATCATAAATTATACTTTAACATTAATACCGGTACAATTTGAGAAAATTCCGATTATTTTTTAGTCAAGTGATATATTTATTCTGAAAAGTCCGCCTACAATGGTATGACGGTCTTTAGTTTTATAATTAGTTAAAAAAGGATTTTTTCTCGATTGTACCTTAAATAAATTACAGAGTACACCTCATTTAACATACCAACAAAATTGAAAGTGAATCTTGATTTTTATTTCTTGTATACATTTAACATCTTGTCACAGATTTAAAATAGTAGGAACGGTACATTTTACTAGTAAAGAACTTTAAAATAATTTTAGTATTACAATACAGTATTAGGAACTATGATAGACATGAATGCTACCTTTTTACGATCATAAACTAATATTCGTAACCAACATTATGTAATATCTAGAGGGCTTTAAAATTCTACACAAAATGTTTCACTATTAACAGAAATAAATGAATATACATGAGAGTTCGAGAATGTAGTAAACGATACTATACAAATAAACAAACAACATGGCCGTGGCGGCACCTCTAGCAGCAGACACAACAGACTAGTCCGAATCAATCTTAAATATTAAAATTTGTATTCGGAAAGTATAGTGAAACTCTAGATGCGATAATATTGAAATATACATAGGAACCATGATTCATTCCGCGGGCTCTTACCACGCGGAGACACAACATCGCACTACCCACACGCCCACCTACTCTAACTCAAACTTACACGTACATATACTCCCGAGTACAAACCAATCAAAATAAATATCTCTGCGCACGAGTAACGTCACGTCGCGCGGTGGAGCTCTGAACGTAACCGAGCCGCAACAATGAGGCGCAATAATATTAAATACTAATCAAACAAAATAATTGTGTTGTAGACGCGCGCCTTCGCGAACCAACATTGTTCGAGCGGGCCGCCTCCGACCGCACGTCTCCTCTGCTCGTAATCTGTGCCTTCGTACCCTCCCGTGTATTGACAGATAAATATTACACTTTAATCTATGCTCGTATTGACTCAAATATCATATATAAAAATCTCTATTTCAATCTCAAATGTAATTTTTGCAATAATAACTTTGACGTGTACCCCAGACGCCGCTGGGAGTAGTCAACGGATAGTAGAGGCGGCGCGCGCGGACATGGGCACATTGCACACACACCAGAATGTATACACATAACAAGGACCGGTAACCGGTGGAATAAAACATTGCACTTTATAAATAAACAAACTCAATGTTGTAGTAGGATCCACTCGTAGATAAAATATTGTAGTACACTCCGCTAGATAAAATGTAAATATGTAAAATATTTTTAATAACGTGATCTGTGCCATCGAAAATTTTAGGGACTCCACGCACTCGGTAAAGCGGTCGAAGCTGGAGGCGACGGGCGAGGCGCAGAGCGTCGCCCGTCCCCCGCAACCCCCCACGCCTTCGGACACTGGACTCACTTACGCCACTACTAATAATCATTACAATATCAATAAAAATTCAAGAATCACACTTAGTTCCAAAATAAACTCACTTGTTTGCGAGGTAGGCTGAGCGCTAGCGCGCAGCCCGAGTTTTCGAGTTCGTTCGTTTTGGAAAAGTTTGCTACGATAATAATTATTATAATTAAGTGTTACCAATAAGCCTACGCGGTGTCGTCGCGTCTCCGCGGGCGGCTCTGCGCGCTAGGGGCTGCAAGACGCGCGGTACCAGCGGTAGCCGCGGCGTCGCTCGGGCGTGCGCGGGGTGCGCGGCGTGCGGCGTGCGGCGCCGCTCAGTGCACATCAGCGAGTCGACGTGATGAGAGCACCGTGCGAACGACAAGCCGCACTACAATACTCAACGTATTTCCATTTAGTTTCAGTTGCGTTTGCGTGAGTTTACGCCGTTTCCTGAGCGTGGAACCCGCGAGAGAGGACGACCGCTCTACTGCCTAACATACGTACCTAACTTCATGTTTAAAAAAATCATATACGTATATCACTATATATATCTCCATACATTTACGATGCGTCAGGAACTTCTTACGAGAACGTATCTATGCCTAAAATTAGAACGATTATATGTATGTATTACATAGCTTTAAACAATAATTAAATCGTAATTATCAATATCGATAATATTATATGCCATAAAGATAGGAACTTGCTTTCCTGGGAATTGATGTTAAGAGTTTGAGGCGCGCCCTCAGCCGCGGCGCGCGCGCTGCCGCAACGATAAACGTATATAATAAAACCTGTCTAACGTATGATATGAAGTGCGGACGCGCGGCGCGGCCGGGCGCGCTCGCCGGCACCGCCTCCCAGTGCGCGGCGCCGGCGCGGGGCCAGCTGCCAGCAGAGCTGCCGGCAGCTAGCTTCCGATTAACCTATTCTTAAACAACTACAAGCTTTAAATATAACTAGGAAAGTGCCATTTCTGCGGCGACATTCATCAACGAAAAGAAGCGTTAAGAGCTAATAGTGAACTGCTGCGTTGTCGGACAACGGAGAGAGCGAGGGGCTCTAATAGATAGTAACTATACATTTCTTCAGTGTAGGATTAGTGTCCGGCGCTCGCCAAGGAGAGCTCGCCGGGGGGCTGGAAGCGAGGCCCGGGCACGCAGAAGTTAGCGTTCGGGTCCTTAGATGGACCGGTGTCCTGCGCGGCGCGGGCGGCCAGCAGCGTGATCTGGTTCACTACATCCTCCATCTCATGTGTGAGGGTCTCCGGCTGCTGCAGCAGCTGCGGCTGCGGCATTGTGTTGCGGAGGTGCTGCTCAGTGTCAGCGTGGCGGCGGAACTCCAGCGCCGTGCGGAAACGTTCGCCGGCGCACGAGCGGCACTCGAGCGCCGGCTGCACCACCCGGATGACGCCGCGCGCTGCCTCGCGACCCGCGTAGCACGAGCGCACCTGGTGTGCCTGCAGCGGCGCTGGCGACGGGAACGCTACTTTACAGTGCTTGCACACATAGCACAGGTCGAAGTCGAGCTCGCGCGCGCCCATCGGCGCTTCAGTAGCCGGCGGCGGCAGGCGCAGCGTAGACGCGCCCGGGTCGGCCGCGATGTGTCGGATCTGTTCCAGGGTGGTCGCGGGCAGCTGAAGCACGCTGGCACCGTTTCCCGTCTCCACTATTAAGCCTTGTGGTTGTGGTTGAAGAGCAGCGGGGTTGACACAAGGTCCTGTAACAACAGAAAAATAGTAAATTAATAAACAAAAAGTAATTAGGGGATAGCGAAGAGTTAGCGCAATTAACGCCACGTGTTAATTTCCTGCATCTGTCTACGTATCATATGGCTAAGGGGATTGGTAAATCGCATCGCGGAGCGTCAAATATCGACATTATTGACACAAGCTCATGTGACACTCGGGCGCGTTGTAAAGGGGTTAATCCACTTACATCGAGGGCCGAGGGTCGGCCCGCAGCCGTGAACTGACCTTTCGCCCGAGCCACGATTTTTACACGTTTTTTCAACTTCGTCCTTGTAATTGTGTAAATACACAACATGTCTCGTTATTCATCGATAAATTGTTTACATTACGCAAAGATAAAGTCAACGTTTCAAATGCATTGGAGAGACGAAAAGTAAAACATGATCGGTCGATCTCGTCGTCTTGCAGACCCAAATTGGGAGTCCCATTGTTCGCAATAGGTTAGCACCAGATAAACAGTGTTTACCTTACTGCGAGGCGATTGTACATGCGTGATGCGTTTCTAACGAGCCCGGCCCGGCTCTGTAATTGATTCGGACGCTGCTTTATGCGGCTTATATTCACGAATGCATAATACATAGCTTTTGAGTCGCCATCGAGTTTTATATCGGGGAGCGAGCAGCCAAGCTTAAAGTGGTGCTTGACGATGAACTCGAGAACAAAGAACTTAAGATAGTTATGTACTGTCTACGTCATTTCGACGGATTTTATTCATACCTACTTTGTAAGCGTATTAACGTATCAAAAACTTAATAGTAGGTATACGGAAATGCTTTTGAGCACACGAAGTGCAGAACTGTAATTACAGCATTTAGTATAATATGTATTTCGCTAGTCATGATAAGGCAATGTTACCACAAAAACAGCCCTAATCAGAAATATAAAAAGTCGTATAATTCTAAGCATTTAGGTACTACACTAAGGTCTTTCTGATATCCGATCTAACTTCGTAATTATTCCGGTGATGCTACAGAGCTCAATTGCGGCCGATATCTCGAACAGTCCCGTGCGAAACTGCGCAGCTTTCAATCAGTCTCTCAACAATAGTTCGGGCTGATTGGCCAGTCGTGTTTCGTGTAATGAGGCCTTAGGGACTGCTCATACGTATGTCATGTTCCTTCTAATGGTAATGAACACCGTACATGGCTCAAGTGGAATTCAAAGCTAATTGAGCGAGCTTAGCGTTTGTTCTAATGTAGGACAAAGTAAAAGGTCGCATTGACGGACGTGTATGACGGATACATTGTTATTTATCAGCGAGGCAAAACCATTTTGATATAATTTATTCTGTTGCGGCTAAAGCGTTTTATATATCCGCTTTAGTTTCTACAATCCCTGTAAAATAATCTGTCTTAATATTATTATAATTCCTATTCTTATTTATCAAGAGTCGGTGGCACAAAGCCGGCTGCCACGACACGTTGGCCCTGACGTTAATTCGCAACCCTTTCTGCCAATTAGTTTCAAAATAGCCACACTATTGTGCTGCTAACACGACCACACATCGCACCTAACGATTCAAAATCTACGACGGATATTAGACCTTTATGGTGTGTTATAAAGTTGATTATCCGTTGGTTTTCTTCGGGTTAGGTCGTCCACTTGGTCCGGTGGGCAAGTTTAAGTCAAAGGGCTTCTTAATCCGGACTTGTAGGTCGTTACGTGTTATTATAACGGCCTGAGTCGGGTATTTCTTCGCTCATTTACATCTCATTAAGGATGCTATTATTGGACTATACAACGCATTTTGCAGACTTTCGCTGCCTGCTCGAGTTTTGAGCATTGCGTCAACTCCTTTATAAGGGATTAAATGTCGTCTTCTTTTTTTATTGGAAGATATTTAAGGTGTATTGTATCCTCTTTTGTATCAGGTTTTTTGTTTTAACGAAACTATGCTATTTAAGAGGCACGACCAATTTTGCCAACACCATCTCTACCTCTTAATAGAACACCAACCAGTCAGAGATTTCGGTTATCTCAAAAAACTACTATGTTACTAGATAGCTAAAATAAGATATTATTTATAAATATGTCAACAACCCAACAATGGATTACGTTCTTTTACCGCCCAATTTCCTTACCTAGAGCCAAAACCATAGACCAACAAATTTTTCACAACACAGTCACGACATGACATGTCTCCAAAACGCGACGTATATTAACAACATCAATTATCGAGACCCGTATTGGGCGGGTCTGGGGTCTGATCCCGCGATACTGAGGTCCGCCAGCAATGCTTGATGGATGGTAATTAAACCAGGACGTTGGACGTGGAAACTGGTGATATCTGACGTATCTGTTCGAGGTAATGGTGGTGATTTAAAACTGATTGGTAAATAGAATTGAAGTTTCGGAAAGTGTTTCTAGGAGTTGAACACTTTGAGGTTCGATCATTTATCGCATAAAACGTTATGAAGCTGTTGAATATGCAGAAATATTTTGTGGTCTTTAATTATAGACCGATTATATCTCGAAGAAACCCTTTCTTTTGGTATCTTTGGTGTTTGTTACCTCATGTCATTTACACATATAATTAATTGAGAAATTAATACCCCATAGCTACAACAACATCCTCATTCTCCTAACCTTTGCTCCAACAACGTTCTTACTCAAAATTTACATACAGCCCTATCACCAAATCAATCTTCCCACAAAGCCAACATTATCGGAGCAGTGTATTCCGAGAGCGTTTCTCCCGGACATCTCCGGACAGGTCAGACAGGCGTCCGTCCCATCACTGTCCGGGATGTCCGAGCAATTAGACTAACGGAGCTTAGACTTGAACTTGGCTCCTTGTTTGTAGAATGAGGCTCAGGGAAACGTATGAGATCGATCTTGTGCATGGCAATTATTTAGTGAGGAATGTTTTCTGTGTCATGGCGGAGGGTAACGACGTGGCTGTGATTAGAGATGCGTGTCTGATGGACTGGAGTATCGGAATTTCTGTTAAATGGAAGTTTATCGTGTTTATTTTGATTCAATACAGTGATAAAACCTAAAAAAATGGCGGTTGTAGTTCCAATTTTGAATCAGGAGCATAAAAAAAACAAAACGAATTTAGAGAAAAAAAATCTATTAATACAAGATTTACAAGACACTTTTAATCCGAGTACATGTAGTAGTAGTGGACCCAAAGATGTGAATAGAACTACAGGGTGACAGCTAGTACAAAAAACTTGAGAACATATAAATGGAGACTATGTTAATATACCCCAGTACGCATTAGGTAAGATATAACCCACTTACACAACGAATGGGCACGCTAACACCTCTAAGTCGCTAGTTGGCATGAAACCTTAGGTGTCAGTCGTTTTCTTCCGTCACCTGTACACTGTACATACCGGTGTAAATACATGAATCCGCTTTGTTCTGTGTTCACTTGCTGCGGTAATCGAATTAGTGTAGTGGCGAGTGGACACGTTGGCTCATCATGTGTGAATTAGCTTTAGAAGAACGAGGAATGAGCTTAGAACTTAAAATGTTGTAAATGTTGCCTGCTTATTTCAAGCTAGTGACGGAAAATTCTGAACTAAAGGTCCCAGATAAAAACTCTAAAAGGAACCCAAGGGCTAAAATTTTAGGGACAATTAAAGTGACACATATCTTAGATGACATAACAATTTTTTTAAATGAATATATTTTGAAAAGAGTTCAGCTTTGTTTAAAACAAAATGGTGGCCACGTCAAACTGTTTGATGTCAAGGTAGGCTGTATGATGTAGGTTATACCTACACGGAGTAATAACTGACCTACATGACCTAGATAAACAATAATCTAACACCAAACCAGAACAAACGCACATTAATAACCCGCTCAAAAGTTTAAAAGCTATAATTTTTTATTTTTCCATATTCTTTATTTTACATACTTTTATGCATATTTTAACAAAAATAGAGAAAAATTACAAAAAAGTATGAAAGTTGAGTTGAAAAAAGTATCTAAACTTTAATTATTGTTATTATACTTTCATTATCTCTCTTTTAATAATTAATACACGAAAAGCAAAAAATAAAATAAAGAATCACAGGGCATAGAAAAATTCAGCCGCATCACTAACAGATCTTTTAATTGGTTATTTCTAAATTGTAACACAGCGATCTTGTACTCCTTGTATGTTGTGTTGTATATGGGCAATTCCTAACCAAATGTCTTTCTGTCAAGATACAGCTACCCTGGATTGAGAGAAACGGTTCTTACATACTTATCTTGATACCACCAAAATGTACCAACTAAATGTTACCATTTTAATATTGTGCCCCTAAAACGATTATTATGGATTAAACTTAATAATTAATATTACTTCTAGCGACTTCAGACTTCGTATGACTTAGTGCTGTTAGGTACTCGCAGGCAGACTAATATCTAATATAAAAATGAGTATTTTTTATTTTTTCGATTTTTTATTTTTCAGTCTATATTAATATCACTTATAGTATCTTTTAACTAAGCCCATGTCTCCTTTCAGCATTTTTCTCTGTGACCTGTTGATTAGAACTTACCCATACTGGCTATAAAATAAATCACCTAGTAAGTAGATTGATTCAAATAAATAATCTATTGATTCTGATTATATAGATTTGATCGTTGAGCTAAATTGGGTTGTGTTGACCATATCTTGACTTCGACACATACAAATAAACTGCCGTCATGAATAATCATTCACATTATGGAAAATTGGATTGTGCTGATCCCAGTTAAGAAGAACGAGCAAAACTGATGCTATCACAAAAGGAGCCAATTGAAAAACCTTATTTTTTTTGCTGAACAAACAAACCGTCTCGCAATCTAAAGCGATAATCGTCGGACGGAGGGAAGCAGGGAGCGGTCGCCTCGACGGACTACAGTCATCAATCAGCCACCGGCCTATCTCAACTAACAGGATACAGAAAGCATTTATAAGCATAAGTAGGAACTACTCGAATGTAAACAAGAATTAATTATTCCACTCTACGAATGCTACCATCAAACAAATGTAATTTCTACGTAGAAACGCTGAAACATCATTTCGCCCCCAAAGCAATTCTAAAGGCCATTAACCAATAATTTCATCGAATTTTATATCCATCATATTAACGCGCTCGCGGACGCCCGCCACGTCCATTATCCAGCTTCCTCCAACTCCCCGCGGAAATCTCGCCGCATTCAAATATTTAATTACTTTAGATCTCGATCGTTTATAAATTCGAACGCGAGTGGTATCATAAAACGCGCTAATGCTTTATAATTAAAATATTCTCAACAAGCCGTGGCGTAATGGCACCTCCGGCGTGGGTCTCCTCCTTCGAAAAAAACGCATAAAAAATTACATTCACCCCAGAGGACTCACCCCTTGTGTCGGGAAAATCGATTAAAAAGAGGAGTCGCGGGGCGAAGTGACGCGGGCGGCGGGGACTTTAATATGTACGAAAAAATGCACGGCGCTGCGGGAGCGAGGGAGAGGCCCAAGGAGCGGGTCTCGAGTTGCCTTCAATTTTTATAATTACGTTCATACGTGAGCGCCGCCGCTGCCCGCGCCACCGCCGCCGACGCCGCCACCACCGCGCCGCGCCGAGCTCCCTCCGCTTACTTATTTAGAATAGTTCTCCGCTTCATACTCGCTCACGATTACTTTTTAATTATTAAAATCCTTATGAAACAACTTGCCAATTTTAAACATTCAAACACCGCCTCCATTCTTTTTCTGCTCAAAGTTAAATCATGAAACACTGAGCAACAACAGCGCGTCTCGAAATAAGACGTATTGTAACTTTTTCGTTTTCAGCGACAAAATCAATTTCCATCAGTGAGAGAGCTCCAAAGTTTTCCACACACACAGCAATCAACGAAAGATGGAGGCAATAAGAACGGGATAACCGACTAGAGGACGTTATCTCAGGAGACGGTTTGCAAATGAGCGGGCACGCATACACGCGCCCCGACCACTCACACATGCGCTAATGCCGCGTCCACACACGCCACGTATATGCGTGCGTACATTTTATAAATAGATATCGCTTTTTTTATCCGGGTACAAGAATAGGGGGTCGCCACCCGAGGAGGAAGGAGACCCCTGCGGGGGACGTGTTGGATTTCAGATTGCTACGAACTGCAAAAATGAGGGATGAAAGAAATATAGCTTAAAACGCAGATATTTCCCGGCGTCTTAAGGCGCAGGGGTGAGCGGGGGCCGGGGGGAGTGTGTGGAACAAAGTAGAGTGGCGATATTGAACCAAAATGAAATGGTAAACGAACCGTGCGCGTCCGATCTAATGCGAATTTATAATTTGGACATTGCCCCGGACGGCGCACTCTTTGAACTCGGGAGGGTGGGCTGCTAAGGTGAATTCACAAAGAGTGCGGATGTGATTTATAAATAGGGGAGAGCGGCTGTGTATGCTGACCATTCATTTCTGCTGGAGGTTATTTTTTCCATTAGCTTTGAGGTCGTTAATAAGCGCATGTCGGTCGTTTTGGCACAACGAGCGGGTGTTTAGGCGTATCCTCATTGCGCAGGTTAACGCGAGTGTCCGCCGACCTAATTGTCGTCGCGCCGCGTCTAATCGGGATATGCGCCACGCGATAATTGCGACAGATTACAGACACAATGTGCGCTCTTCCGATTACTGGAGCGATCTCACAGATGCGACAACCGCGCTTATTCTACATACATCACTGGAATTCATTCACCATAAGTTTATAGTAAGATTGACAGTAATCATTGTAGAAATTAAAGCCTGCCTTAAGTGCCACTTAATTTTTAAGTGTCAATAATGTTAATAGGGACAAAAATCAGTGGGACAAATGTCGCGTCTCCGAGTTTAATCTTCATTGAGTTTATTACCGGCGTTAAGTGCGACAATTGCAAGTCTTGCTAATTCGTTAATGAGGTATGTAGGTGTAGCGCGGGCGAAATAAACGTTTAATGCTAACAACTGGCGCGCATTAACGCTAACTAGACGAAAGAATGTTAGTCTGCATATGATGCAACTATAATACGTACGGACGGTAAGTAGAGCGTACCTAATAGATTTACTGAGAGTGCGTGCGTGACGTCACTATTTCAAATAGAGACGATCGAACTGCGCTGCCTAAGCGGGAAAGTGAAAATTGCGTACGTGAACTGGAAGAAAAAATATTAAAAATTAATCAAGAGCCCGAACGGGCGAGAGGAGGGAAGGGAGCACATGTGTCGACAAAAAAGCGTCTCCCTCTCCGGGCACGTGCGAAGAGCCGTTCCGGCCCCGTTCCGCCGCCGAGTTAAAAGTTTCTTCGGACAAACAGAGGATTTGTCACAATTACGGCGGGGCGGTGCGTCCCTACTTGATTAAAACCTAAATCACGTGACGTGTTTACAGCCGCGCCGGAGGTGTTTTCAATTTGCCGACTCCTGGACTCGCCATTGGCGTTCCGGACACGTCTCGACGCACCTATCTGGGGGCGGACCGGCGTTTTGAATTTGTTGCGAATTAAATTATTGACGATCTAATCGGCGAGCCGATCTCAGTCGGACACCCACCCGCTGGCAGGCACCTACCACCGCGCCACCCGACCGGCCGGAAGAGCGTCACGTTTCTTAATTATTTCTAAATGTCGCGCCCGAAATCCGTAGTTGATTGCGACGCCTCTGTATTTCGCCACGGTAACGTTTAATCCATAAAAAGCTACGTGAAAAAAGAAGATTAACATTTGAATTAATCGGGAGATTAAACATAAAGAAAGAAAATCTCATTACGGCGAGTATAATGGCGGTGAGAAATATCGCCGGGCGAACGGCAAAGAAAAACGCCGCATAAAAGAAAAGGCGCGCGCGAAGAAAATTAAAAGCTCGAACGAAATTAAAAAAATGTTAAAAAAATGTAATCGACGCCGGAGCGCGATTAGGGGGGAAATGCAAACAGGACGGAACACACCCGCGGGGGTGCGAGGTGCGGGGTGTGGCGGGGGTAGAAAGTTCTCAATTAAAGACCGGCTACGGAGTCTCGTTGTAATTAGATTCTTTTTCATCTCCTTAAATCAGCGGCATCGCGCTGACACTCACTCTGTTTAATTTGTAATCGAGACTTGTTAGCATCCGTGTTCTTTTAATTCCATTTTCTCGTTCCGAGTAATTTCCTCGGACCGCTTGATTGATATTAAATTACGTGTTTGCTGTGATCACTTTCAGATTTCTTTAATTTTCCCGCTGGCTTCCATCTTCTTCGATATCTCATTGGTTTTATAGATTGCGATTACGGTAAGTAATTCATTTAGTATCTGGCTTTTCACTTTGATTTCGATATCGATATCGAGATACATTGCTGCGTCACTTGTTTCATGTGAGAGTCGCATTACTAGGTAACTATGCTTTGAACTATATGTCTATATTATAACCCAATTATTAATATGTGTATAGCCTAAAGATGATTGTTCCGGGTCTGGCTCTTTCGTTAAGTGAATTTGAATGTTTGTAAACGCACCCACGATACAGGAGAAATTCCTAGTGTGGGGCAAAGTTTTTTCCACAATGGCTTCTTTGTAATGTAGCCCATGGCAACAGGCTTTGCTACGCAACTAAGAGTCCATACACAAATGAACTGATAACTATTACAAAACGTCAGATAAAATCTACATTCCATTCATACCGCTAACATTAAGGAAGTGTATCTCATTCGATAGCCCAAACCGGATGACCTACTATCTGACATTAAACAATGAGCTCGGTGTCCGGTGTACGTCATTGTAGGTAAGTGCCGCCTCCACGTCCACGAGACGTATCCTCAGTCTTAACTGGTAATTATAATTAACAAACACGTGTCTAAAGGACTTGAGGAGAATCAAGGTGTGGAGTCGTTTGACGTAGGAACAATTAGCTTAAACTCTAAACTTTGACTATCTGACGTTTGTCAACAAAACATATGGCATGTCATCTATCAGGGGGGCATAGATTGTGTGCAGACATCCTTTAATTTAATTATCATCACAAGAAGTCTTAAATACAACAAACAAAACCGCTAAAGTTCAAACTGGATTACAGCAATCTTCAGATTGCAGCAAAAAAAGCACTTGAATAAAAATCTCAAAGCAGCAATATCATTAAACATTTCCCCTTGTTAATTATTCATAAAAATAAAACAAGCTTTCCAGCGATTCAAAAACCTCAAACTTGAGGAAAGCGTTTGTAAGCAACACGAACCCTCAAGGCGGGAGTTGTAAGTAATTAATTCTTGGTGTCCGAGCGCGCGACCGACCGTAATTAAACATCTCGCCTTGTAATTACCGACTCAAACTTGTCGGAAGTTGTCGGAAATTGTCGGCAGTTGTCGGCCCCTGGCCGGGCTTAAGTGGTCAGACTGGCCAATTAAAGCCGCCCCCGACGACGCGATTAAGCAATTAACGCGGATGGGCGGGCGGACACTCGCTCATTTGAACAATCCTGACTTTTCCTGTTAGAAAACTTTTGATTTTCAGGACCTTCCTTCACCACAGAGGGGAGGATTTTGTTTTCAACGTAGGAAGTTGCTTATGGTAATTGTGTCTTAAATCTGCTTGGAAGTTTATTACAGTTTCCTTCTCAGAGATTTTCTTTGAGCTTTCTTTTTAATCTCCTTGTAATAAATTTTCTCATTGGAGGATTTATATTTTGCTTAATTTGATATAATCTACTATGACGTCTTTCACATACAAAAAACTAATAATAGGTTTGCTGTTAGCGAAGTAAAAAGGAAAGTTAAATTAAACAATCACCATGTGACTTCACACAGGCAAAGGGTTGAGAAATCTATATATGCATCCCGACAAATAAAAACACATCAGACCAAACCAAAACAACACAATTTAAACATCAATAACACCGCAGCCTAAACAAACAAACAGGTGTTCCCTCAAGACAAAGATGAAACGATTAACCCATATTAGCACCAAAGAACCCTTTACCATAATAATTAAACATTTTCACCTAATCACAGAGCCCTTGGGGCGAACTCATTAACGGAATCTCCTTACACAGTATCATCCCTCAACCCTTTTATTAAGTCAGCCAGTTCGTTTTAATTCAATAACGCGGTGTAAACTGCGCAAACAGCCGGCGGAGAAAGGGTTAATTTGCATGTCGGTGTTTGCAGGGTTAACCGATGGTTCGTTAGGGTTGGAAATTAGTGGAGGGGAGGAAAATTCATGGGAAAGTTGTAGTAGGTCAGTGTACTGGGCTATTAATTAGGCTGCAGTTAGGAGGGGAGTGGGTGAACTGTGCCAATGCCATTGTGTCCTAAGCTTTAGTAGAGTGCGAGTGAGGGAGGTTATTAGCAAACGCTTCAGGGAAAATCGGTGCGTTTATACTGACGCTTGTTGTCAACTTATTGATGTAGATTGAGTAGATCCTTCTTGAGAACAACAAAAGAAAAACAACAGAAAATATCGATGATTAAAAGTCGATTTGATTAGAACTCGTTAGTTTATAGTAGCTAAGTAACAAAAGCTAATAATAATATCGCACACTACGTTACATACTTCACATTTGCAACGAATATTGTAAATTCTATACAACATTGTCACTTTAAAGGGTCAGTCAGGTGTGTAGGTGCCTACACGCGACACGATAAATTTTTCATTTACAAACCCGAACAGACAAATAAATACTAATTCCAAACCACTACTTATCAAGTTATAGCAGCTATTTAAACGGACGTAAACTATAATTACAGCACACAACTTTGTAAAAAGAAAGGGGAAAAAAAACGTAAAAAATAATAATTTATACAAAACGCTTCCAAAGACAAATGAAGAAATGATGGGAACTGGCATCGTGGGCGGCACTCATGCATTCATTATTAACTAATTTGTTGTTTGAAACGGGTAAAATAACAACCCACCAATTATTATTAGTATTAATGATAAATTCCCACTGTTTCCTCTACACTTTTTTCCTTGATTAATTATTTAAAGGGTGATACATCGCGGGGGTTTATTAATATTTAATGTCTGCTCATTAGTTTTATGGATTTTAGTATCTCAATTAGAAATAGAGCGAAAGATTTTGTAGATTTAAGACATTGTTTTTGGGTATTTACTTTATTGAGAATCGGTATGTTTTTGGTATTCTTCAAAGGTAATTAATTCCGCCGGGTATATTTGTATACTTAAAGTATTAAAATAGACCTTCACCGGGAAATCAACTACTGTTCGTATGGGTTTAAAATGGAACAAATAATAGTAAAACTAATATTCATTACTTTTACCTAAATAACAGCAAAATTATAATACTAAAGGGCAAAATATCATTGAAATAATATTCAATAGTTATAACTAAATAACAGTAAAGTTATAATACAAATAAGATCTAAAATAATATTGAAATACTTAACATTCAATAGATTTATCATAAATAAAACTACAAAATGCTAAATCTGTTTTTGTAGCCTAACTTATGATCATTTTCACGGTGTAAATATTCTTGTACGTTGTTTCACCGCTAAAATCATCCGTTTACACAAGCAAGACTTGCCCCACAAAATATGTACATAACTTGTCGTGTAAACTGTAACATCAATTAAAATAAAAACAACAGAATAACGGCTATTAAAACCGATAATTACGAAGTGCTGTCAGCGAGGTGTTAAAGTGTACTAGGGCTGTCATTAAAACTAAGTGATGAGAGATATATCGAGTAATTGTTGAGTTTTTGTTAGAATTTCATGCTCCGTTTGACACCGACGCGGCTTAGTTAAACGGCTATAGACAGTGTTTTTATTTAATTACGTACACGTACGTTAATAATTACATAGGTTTCCACGCTCGATGCTCACTGGTCTTTTGTAATTCAACTGTCTGTGAAAAAAGTGGTTATGATTTCTTATTGGCAGTATGTTATATGCATATTCAATATAAGCTTGATTCGGATCGTATAGCTGCCTTTCATTTATTATTTTAGAAAATAATTTAAATGCTACAAGAGAATATTTTTTACGAAATTGTGCAATTTAACATTGTAATAACATAAGCAAATATGTTGCGAAGCGTTCGCTAAAGGACTTTGCATTTTTAAATCTTGACATACTCTCGAGATTGCAATATAGGTACCATTTTACTCAATTTTGAAATATGAACATCGAAAATTAAAATAACGAATAGCCACATAAAACTCAAGCGCAAACGATCGTGGGTAGGTTGGGGCGAACGTGCGTTGGAGTCTATCAACCGATGCAATTTTGATTGATTGCATTGCTTAGTGTAGTGTAACCAATCTTATTGAAAACTGGCATTGTATGGCATCGGAAAGGCCATAGCTGCGTTTGACGCGCGGCTTGTCAAACGGTTTAAATTGAAAAAGAACGGGGGACAACCCTAAACCGGGGCTAGTAATGCGTCTGTGACATTTTATATTTTGGGGAGTTATTATACTTGGTTTTGGACAAAAAATACCTCATCTAATTGGAATTTACCGTATTTGCGAATTTAAGTTATATACGCAAATTCTAAAAGTAGATCAACAGTCGTAAAGGGACTGCTGTGTGTGGGTACCTACATTTGTGTATTCAATGTAGCATTTGCTTCACTACTGACTGAGATAATAATGATACATACATTATCTGATCAAATATGGGAGAGTTAATACCAGTCATACATGTATCTGGTTCTAGACTACTCGTATGAGGAATGACTGCATAAATGGAACATTCAAAGGGTAAGCAATCATTGCATTCAATGCTTACTTATCGAGAATTGTAATATTTGTCAGGTTGTGCAAACAGTGTTCAATGAATTAAATAAATGAATACGAAGCAATACAAATAGGCGATGTGGACGACACAAAGCCGACGAACTTTAACGACATGTCAAACTCAACTGTCGATGTTTTTTCAATTTGAATCGATAGAACGAGGGCGGCTTTGCTAACTCCAAAGAGGGCTGGGGCATCGATTTTAGAAGTTCAAACGCGATTAATTAGACCCAACCTTCCATTCGTAGTCAGCAAATATTGTTGTTAAGAAATACCCACCGACTTAACGAAGTGGTATATTTTTTTGAATCACAAAGGAATGTAAACATCGGCAGAGGAACAACAATTAGAATAGCCGATATCGGCGCATCGCCGCGAGCCTCCGGCCACCCCACGCCACCCCATTATTTTATCTAATCAAAAAGTTTTAAAAGGAAAAATTATGCCGTCCTTTATTATGAGTCAACTTTCCTTAGGAGGGGAGCAGGGGATATATTTTTAATAACGATTCTACTAAAGAAAGTCATCGTAAGAAAGAATTCTTTTTGCGAGAAATGAGAATCTTGCCGTAATCTAAGTGTGAAGTTTTTGTGAATGTTTATTATTATTTTTCGTACTAAAAAGTTGAATGACAAAGAAATTGCGATGTTGAGTGCCGAGCCAAAGTATTTGACAATGTAGGAATATGGCTTCTTTAAGGTAGCCGAAGTCAAGTCAACATTAAATTGGTTACATTGTAACATCCTTATCATCTAACATAGTTGGTAAAAGGCTAGGCCCTTTTACCAACTATGTTAGGGTGGCCTACCAGTCTAGCCAGATGCAGCTGAATACCAGTATTTTACACGGAGCACATTGAAAAATCCAGATTTCAAAAAGTGAACAAGAAGTGAAGTGACAGATTCGAGATCATATAATTCCTGAGTTTCTAGGTAATTTGAATCCTAATGAAAACATTTATTCATGTAGGATTGCTCTTAAAATAATACTTCCCAATGTAGATTAAAAATTACAGGATTAAATTTCATATTAATGAGATACGCTTCCTGCATAATATATTTCACTATTACTGAATATAAGATTAGGTGAAACTAATGGAAAAATGCAAATTGAAATCGAAAATTTCACTTGCGTTGTAGAGCTTGTTACGTTCAAAGGCGTCAGATGAGACCAAACATTTCTATATAAATTAAGGAAAAGATGCTCGAAAAAACCGAGGGTGCGACTCTCCCCAAGCTTCTTTACTCAACGTTTTCAGTAAATACGCTTAGTTTATCACGGGCCCACACGAAAACGTGTCTTATTTACAATCGTCAAGGTACACATTCGTGTAATCTTGATTGTATGTTTGAACAATATTTTTCTGAGTCGGTGTTATTATTGCACACCTTGTATGCGTAAATCAGTGCCCCGGGCAAGCATTTTTCAGACAAAAAGATGCAATTATATGCAAAGGGCGGAGGGTAGAGCACTCCAGTAATGAGCCACATTTAGAATTTTGTTTTCGGCTGTCTTCATAGAGGAATAAATTGTGCTACAGTACGAAATAACTTTAAATTTATTTTCGGGGTACCGTAATGGATATCTTGTTACGTATTTTTTCTTTGATGTAATGTTATTGATGTAATGTATTCATGGCACAAACGCAAAACTTTAAAATGTTCCATTTGAAAACATATTAAAAAAAACGTAAGTTATACGAAATTCTATTTAACTCTAATTTTAGTAGCTTGAGTCATTGCTCCAACCAGTTATCTAAGATACAATTATATAATATATTAAAGACATCTTTCAAAACTGTAGGTAGTATGCAAAACAAATATAATATTATTTATCATATTACATTCTATTTTTCAGCGAAAGTTACCTTACAGCAAATAGCAATAACTTTCTCACTAGTGCGATAGATGGCGTTGGTATTCAGATTACGAGTAAGAACATGGAACTCTGATAAGAATTGTATGAAAAATAAACCTGAAACTTTTACAAAGAAGACTTAAAAATGTAGATAGTATTCTGAAGTGAGGTATTTATAGTGCAGTTGAGTGAAGATATACCCTCCTGCATAACTCCTTTATGAGAAACTCCAGGAAGAAGAATCGAATAAGTATTTCTAAGTAAAGTATAATTTGAGTCGGGTATATCGCGGGTACACTCAATTTCTTTGATGCAAATTTGACTTATCATCCATCTATTGTGCCTCGTTTAAAGCGAACGTCAGTAAATACTGAATATACATCGACTAGCTTCAAATACTGGGTCAAGGTTTGTCAACCCTGTCCAACGGGACACGCTGAACCGGAAACAAGAGGAAGACATACTTGTTTGTCAAAACTTTGACGTTTTGAGTTGAATGACAGTGATTAGTGTTACACACGGTTTTTGAATTGAGAATTTGAAGTTGTGAACTTCAAATGTTTTACTTATTTAATTTTTAGATATTTGTTGGTGAGACTGTTTCGTGAAAATATGACGATCCTTTCTTCTTCTCCTACGCCTCGAAGGTACAAATTTGTCAAATTTCTTTGATAGTTTTTCAACTTTATTACAAAAGGATAAGGTTCATGTTCAATTGGGAAAATTTGTCAGTTTGGGATAGCTTGATGTGCTGGCGTCTGTATGTCTGATCATTTTTAGTATGGCGATTATAATTGTGTTCTTACTTTTACCAAATATTTTTTCTAAAATAAAAAAAAACTGATTAATAAGCGACCTGGGAATTTAAATTTTTCTAAAGTTTTGTCAGACCTGCTTATTATTTCCAAACAAGTGTTCTAAATCACATAATTTTTATGAGATTGCGATCGTTCCTGTCTTTACATACATATGAATGAGCTGTACCAAGGACGCATTATGTATTCCCGGACTCGAATGCGTCACAATACCCATAGTCTTGCATTCAAATATCAGTGTCTAAACGTGTTCGAATATTTTTACCTAGTTTAACATTTTGAAATATTAATAGAATTTGCACAGAACGCCTGTAATCGTATAAGGATTCTTTAAACATTTATTAAAGTTCTAGTAACTGATTTGAAATGTAAGTTATCATATTAAAGATTCAATGTCATGTGAAAATATTCCGTTCCTTCGTAATGCAATACTTTTGATTATAAGTGTAACATTTAAGACCTACCTAAAGCGATCGTCTGATGTTTTAGCTTTAAGTACCGTAAATGTTGAGCATGACGTGGTGAAAATAAATCAGTTGTGATTTATTTTAATTAAACTGTTAGAAGGGTCTGAGATAAGTTAAGAGCGCGAACACAGACAGATAAAAATCTCGCTCGCGCACCCTAGTCTACTCCCGATTAGTGACAAAAAATATGCATGTAGTTCTCGCAATATGCGTCAGACTATGACTTCTTCACGGAAAACGTAGTAAGTGCTGAAAGTGCTCTATCGCAACGAAACCAAAATAAAAATGATTTTTTAAAATAACCCGTTTTCGTCGTGTAGTGATACAATTAAAATTAGTCATAACTAGTCATAAGTATAAATTTCAAGTGCGTAAAAATTACACTAACTACGCGATGTCTTTCTGTCGAGGAAATTTAACTGTTTATGTTTCTGTTCCATAATATACTTTAACACATTTTGCTTTTAAGTACTCATATGATTATTTCGTACTTAAGTCTTAACCATTTCTGGGTGTTTGCTATGTATAATAAAAAATATCTATCTATGTAATGTATTGTATTAAGTATATCAGTCATCTAGTACCCATAACACAAGCTCTGCTTAGCTTGGGGCTAGATGATGCTGTGTGGATTGTCCAGCGTTATTTATTTATTTATTATTATTTATTTATTTATTTCATGTAAAATCAAATTTATGATTTGAAATTTTGCGTTAGACCCACTCTTAAGGGTAATCATATGACTCACTGGGTAGCAAGTCATTGAATGGGGCAGTGGTACAAGTGAGGATGTTTGTTGACGATTCTGTCTTAAGTCCTGCCACACCTAAGCCGCGTAAGTAAGGAGAGCGTGCAGGCCCCCACGCTGCGCTCTTTACGTCCACAAAAACACATTTCCGTAATCACCTTATAAAGGGATTACTATAAATAAAGAGGAAAAAAGGAAATTAACCGCATTAGAACGAGGAAAAAATGGCGTCCCCTTCGCAATATGTGGGCTCCCACTGATAAAACACTTTATGTACGTCTCTCGCGTAAATGAAACAATGTGTTATTATGTATTCCTGTCAGTTATGGTTCGGGATGTTGCTTGCCAAAGGGAACTCAACCTTAAGAAACGTAACACACAAGTTAGATTACACTGATAAGATTACCTTGAACAATATTTTTCATAAGATACAGTAATCTTGATTTATAAAGTTTTGGAGGTTGAAAACGAAATAGTTTCTAACAGATGTGATTAAAATTACAAGGGGACAGTCTACATGAGGAAAATCCGCGTAAAACCCATAAAATATATGCAGTTACCCCCGTAGGTTTATGCCCCGTCGGGGTGGCGTGGATAGGGGATAAAAAACAAAATGAGGAGTTATGTTTTCGGTAATAAAGGACGGACGAGAGAAATCGTTTAAGACGCCGCCAAATGAGATGGAACGAATATATTTGATTATTTTTATGGCGTGGAATGGCGATACGGTGTACGCCACCGTCTCGGACCTAATGTCTATTTGTTTTACTACACTTTAATATTATATATTTTTTGTTTTAGTAGCGATCGTTTACAGGAAATCATACGGTACGTTATTCTGGATTACAAGGCAGCTTACGATTACACGATTAGCTTTATTCCACCTCATATTAACTTATTGTTGGGTGAATCGTCGGTAAGGTATTCTGATGAGTGTTTAGAAAATATAGCGCGATAGTAATACCTAATTGGTTACCGGCACTGATTGTTACATAGAGTCTCATTATAATGCATTCGTTACTGCATGTGTGTACAAATGTGCAAAAACTTGTCTCAACGTCCAAGAATAATTGTTAAATGTTAATAAAATTCTTCACGCGTTGCTCTCATGTTGGTAGGTACCTTTAATGCCTCTTAGGGAGTATTAGCCATTAATGTCTTAAATACTACATTTTGATGCAAATGTGCAATTATAAATGCTCACGCGTTTCAAACGACGTTTTGCTTTACGCACTTGTAAGGAAAGGTAAATTAAATTTCATAAACATTATAACAAATTGTAACAATTTTTTTTGTTATATAAAGCCCGAGGATTTCTTTTCTTGGCTTTCCATTTTGAAAGAGAGATTCTAATTCGAAGCCACCAAACTGTCTAATAATAAACGTAGAAACCATTTTTTTAATAATAGAACACAGATTAATGTTAATCTGTTAGAGGAACTAATAATTACATGAATGCTTATACCATTACTTAAATTTTATTTTATCATTTTTTATTTATTTACTCAGTTCAAATATTTACAGCTGTTTAAAGGCATTCAAAGGCTCTTTGTTGAGATTATAAACCTACTACTGAGTAGTAGGTAGGTGTATAGTTATTGTTGCCACACTTTCACACCTTAGTACCGTAAAACGGGGTGAATAGACACGCAGGGGTGAATAGAAACAAAACTTTGAAATGGATTTTCGCGTTAGTTAAACATTGTGTGCTACTATAAGTACTCTTATTTTTTTTAAGGATTGTAATGAATCATTTCCAACATCTTGTCAGTAATAAATAGTATTAAATCAACGTTATAATTCCAAATAAAGTTTTGTTTCGATCCACCCTGGCGATGCTATTCACTCCGTTTTACTGTACGGGAATGGAACGTAAAAAGCACGCGTGTTAAAAACACTGCATTGTGAACCTAAAAGCGGTGCAATAAGTGCTACTTTTCGAGCTAGTGTGTAGGCAAAGTAATGTCTGCTTTTTAAACCGACTTAATCAGAAGGAAAGTTCTAAAATCATCTGTACCCATTTTTTTGTGAAATTATCTCAAATTTTGTAAATGAAGTCGATAAATACAAGCAATACTTTTCCATAGGTATTCAATTGATGCTGGTAAAACTTGTGCATCCATTTTATAAACAAGGTAGCATAAGACCATTACATTTAGATATAGGTATTTTCGAATGAAAAATGTCACAACTCAAAACTAAGTGGTCAACCTCGATACATAAAATCGTATCGACAAAATTAATCAAACACTAGGACACGATATCGATTTATGATCGTTACATTTGGGAGACAATCGTTATTTTTATGGCTTCAAAAAAACACGATTCAATGTGAGAAGTGCAATATGCTATGAAAGGTACAGGGTGTTAAAAAGTGCGTATATTTTTTTTATGAGGCGATTTAGGGTATTTAGAATATGTAGGTAGTATACAAAAAGATAGGATATTAAAAAGTTTCATTTAATTGGGGTGTACATTATTTAAGCTGAATAAGTAAAGATATATTCAATACTTACTTACTTTTGGGAGACTGTCTTACATAGTTTGAGCCTAATTTGATGAACGATTTTTGACTAAACTGAAATTAGGACCAACACTGTAATTACTTAATTGGTGGTGAGTATATTCTTAGAGAGTCTATATTCAAAAACAGCATTCCAAACAGGAATTGTATTTTCTTACTTCCATTTATACTTTTTTTTTTTGTATTTTTGATAGTGAATCATTCTTATATTCACCCTGTATCGACGGCTTTTAATTGTGTACGAAAAAAACTGGCACCCATGTTTTATCCCTGTTAATTTCGTTATAGATTCGATTCGGAAGGGTGCTACTGATGTTTCTTGTTTTGCTTTATGAGTCTAGTTCAATAATATTGGAGTTTTTATTACTTTTCTTTGTTTAGGACGCATCAATAGCACCTCGTTTTTTTTTTAAATCAAATAAATATTTATGAAAAACAACAGTTGAAGAAAAGATTTAAAACTGTGCCACTGGACGAATATAGCTGAAGCAATCAGTTTTACTCTATTGAATAAAAAATACCCGTCAAACAAGTTAATCCAATAAGAACTTAAAAAATGTGTGGGTAAGGGACTCTATAATCAACGTGTACATCAAATCTTATTCGAAAAAAACTTCTTACAAGAAATTGCCACGTAAAAAGTGTATTTTTTTTTAAGAACATTATTTAAAAGTGTCGCCAAACACACACAAGCGCGTGTGTACCCACGAGAGAATACGCACACTTGTGCGACGACCCTCGCGACACATAATGAAGGGAGGGCACCGTGATATAATGCAGTTTTTTATTGCTTACTCCTTATACCCACAAGTAAAAAAAACTCTACCATACACGCGTATTATACATTTTAACTATTAGCGTTTTTTTCTGTATGGGATGGGGAAGGGTTCGGACGAGGGCTAGAGGGTTAAGCTTGATAAAAAATTTACGTCGATTCGAGTTTCGCGAGGATGTTCGTTTAGATGAGACTTTTAAGGGTCACTAGAGTGCTTTTGTTGCGTTCCATTCTATCTTTAAATTACTTGTGAGAACTCTGAGCATTAGGCGTAACGTGCCTGTCAATGGTAATGTATGCCATCAAGGCAGACGCTCGGACGACCAGTAGCTGTTGAATACACAATCGAAGCATTAATTTCATATCAAAATCAAAAGTTTAAGGCCAGAACAAAGAGGCTCTTTGATTATTATTCTAATTTAATTCGGCTCGGGATTCGTCTGTCGCCTGTGTTTTATCGTCAGGTAGCCTCCCGTTTCTTAGAAAAAAAATATTTATATCTTTTTCTATTAGATATCCCATTGTTCGCGCGAGGGCACGTCAGCACGCGACAAAAGGAACATTAATTATAATATCCGATTAAAAAACGCCATTTAGCTACGCGAGAGACGTCCTTTGTTTGAGATGATTGAATTCGGAATTACTAACATTAGCCACCATCCCGGGGGAAAGTAAGCTGCATAAAAAGCAGTTGGGTACCCACTGTTTGTGTAGGCAGAGCACCGGCGGGTGGCTCGCGGTTTTTTTCTACTTAAGTTCTGTACTTGATTTCCGAATGTTGGGACTATAAAGATATCAGATTACACGGGAAAAGTGCTACTTCCAAGACACGGACAAAAACTATGGCCACCGAGAGACTGCCGAAATATGAGCATCCAATTCCATAAACCACATTGGTGGGAGGAAGCACACGAGTTATGTTCGTACGTGCTCGCACATAGTAATTAGATATTACGTTACCCAACTAATCGTAACTCGCACGGGTGTTGTTTTACCCAAAAGGGGGAATAAATCACGCGGGCGATGGCAACACCGCGACACAATGAAAAAAAAATAACAAAAAAAAGAAACAATATCAGAGCGCGGAACAAAAGAAATTATACCAACGAGCGGATCCATAGCGAAAAAATCGTTATGATAATAAAATAAAATGCTTAAATAAAAAGCAGTAATAATAGCTGCTCAGAACAATACGCCGCGTTTACGCGTTAGAATTGTATCAACGTTTGTTTAACTAGTCCCATCATAGATACGCTTTTTGATGTTTCTCGGTGAGCAGCTGTCGCGAATTTTAGGATTAAATTCACTCAGATGAAGTACTGCATTATAATGAGACATTTTTGTTTCGCCTGTCCGCTTTTTTATTAACTAGTGTTGTATTTATTTAAAAAAAACTTAGGGGTTGTATTTTACCAAATAATCGAAAGCAGCGGTGTATGTAAGCCCCGATAGTGTGCAGCAGGGCCGTGCCGAGCCATATTTTTATAATAACGCCGGCCACAGATGCACTATTAATCTCGTACAAGATGCGTGGTTATTAAATCTCTGTGGAGCGGGACGATGTCGTCCGACGTATTATTAATGGAAGTGTATCACGGGAGCCATTAGATACATAATTAACATCGATCGTCGACTAAAAAAACAACGTCTCGAACGATCCCAAGGAAAAGCGAGAGTAGCGTCACTCTCGCGACGAATAAAAACGTCATTAAAGATTGATTGCTGCGAGGAAGTATCATTAATATTATTCAATTAATAAAACGTAATTTCGCGAGGTGAAATGCGCACCCCGACGAGGAAAAAGCAATTAGTGGCTAGATTGCGATCCGTCAAAACAACTGCGTCGAGTGATGGTAAAAAAAACGTCGAGGAGCATTCATTAAAGTAAAATTCGCGAGGGGTGAATATGTAAGGACTTTTTTGCATAAGACGGTGGCGCCCTCGATTTTGAGTTTTTTTTTTACATTAAAAACAAACTATGTGGGCGCACCGTAAGCGGTTTTCGTCACACTTGCACACTGTTAGTGTTGACGAAGTTTTTTTATTTTTAATTTTTTGTTCGTAATGACTGTTGTTATGGTTTTATGGCGCAGTAATGAGCGGAGTCGCCACGACATTTGCATGTGATCGCGGGGAACTTTTTTGTCACTTTTGTTGATGAAGTTTTTTCGACAGTGTTTTTTTTTGCTAGATTGTTTATAGCGTGCGATACGGCTTTATTTAGAGTTTGTGGTTAAACATTTCAGTAGCTCCTTGTTTATGGCTGAGGGGTGTTTTATTGTTCTTTTTTTGAGTGTTTACTTTTAGTTGGATCATGTGAAATTAACACGATAGAAACAGAAAAGTTGTCGCATTATAATCAAAAACTTTCTAAAGTTATGAAAGTTTATTATCAGGTATGTCCATTAAAACGTGAAGGGTGAAGACGTATACGTTTTCAAATAGAATTATGGCTTAGATAACCTATCGAACAGACATTTCGGCTATACGAACCGATAATACCTAAACGTCGACCGGGCTGACGTGCCAGCAGCCCCGATTTGGTATTAGCAATCATTAAATTGGAAATTACGCTATATCGCCGATACACGGCTTTTCTTTTATAAATATCTCTCACGTGATGCCGGTGCCGCGTCGTGTCACGACCTTACTGAAACGATGGCAATATTCAAATAGCGATATAAAAAAGACAAGTTAGGCAGCATTTAAAAAGCTTGTTTGTTTAGCGACGAATCGCTTTTAGTCATGACACGGTGCACGGCGCATCCAAGCCTCTGGATACGTGACAACTTTATGATGCAGCCATCATAAACCCTGTTTACAGTGACATAAGGTACATATCGCGGGTGCCCACCGACATAAACAAGTGCAGTTGTTGGTGGGATGAAAAATGAATGTGAATTATGAAAGGTCTCGAGGAAATGGGGAATGAAATGAGCTAACAGTTCGTTCGTGCTGTGTCGCTTTCTAACAAGATGGACTCTGATAAGAAAATTAAGTAAGTAATGTTTGACCTTCACTACAAATCGGATACCGAGATTCCAGTTGGACTGGATGAAACGTGAATTGTTGAGTCTAAGTCTAACTTATTTATTTTATTACGGTTATTTTAGAAGTTGTTCGATATGCCTAGCGACATGTTCACAGCAAATCTTTTACTTCAATGAGGCGTTTTTATTACATTTATTCTCACTAGAAACATTTTACTACTTATATTATATTAAATTCAATACTTTTATGAGCTGTATAATATATAAAAGTAACATGTATTGTATTAAATCAAAATTAGTATTTTCAATAACAAGCCACACGTGCACGCAATAAAGTCACGCTGTTCAATGCCAATTTTAATATATAAAATTAATGTTTTTTTTTTCCAATAAATAACGAACGCCACATATTACTTATAACTAAATACGTACATGAATATTCATATAAATCAATATTAAACTTTAACAATGCCCATTTATCGAATAGCAATTTATTTGCTTATTTATTGAAATTTGTTACGCATGTTAATATTTTTTAGTCAGCGAACGCGTCCATCTAATTCTGTTTCTGTTCTGTTTATGTCTTGATTGCAAGTGCGAAAGAGACGGAAGTTCGTCCGGGGGCAACTTTTAATGCAACTGATTTTGTCATTCGAATGGAAGTCATTGATAGGATTTTTAATGGCCTTAAAAAATGGCGACAATGGCTCGCGGAGTTGATGCGACAGAATTATTTATTGCTACTCGTAAATTGTAGTTTAAATTAAATCGATTCTAAATCCCAGTTCCTTTTATCGATACTGTAACTATAATGTTTCTCATAATTACTATAAATCAATTTTCTTAATGTGCTTGTGGCCTGTCAATTATTTTTATTACTTTGCGACGTTAACCACCAAGATTTGCTTATTTCAGAGTTATGTTACATACTTACGTATATTCTAAATGCTTTGTACAATTCGCATTTCGTGTTCGAACAAAGGCCTCTTTAAGGAAACAAAGAGGGCATCTATAAAATCTCGGAAAACACAAAAGAGTCCGAACTAAGCAACCACACTGCTCTGAGGTGCCAAAGACAATGATAATTGTTCCACGTGAAATATAGTGTTGCCACCGACAAAAGGAGCATAAAAAAAATACATTTTTCATTGTAACGCTTCGGCCATTCACTACAGGTGGGGCGATGTGGGGTGGGCACGGACAAAGCTCCGTATCAATGGACGATACCAATATTTTTTTTGCATATAAAAAGTTGTAGGTATAGAGTAAAGTTTCTCCATTAATTATTTCTAAAACGATGGTTGTGTAGGCGTGACTGACGGAGCCGGTAAGATTAATGCTGTAGGTTTACAAAACGCAGTTACTTCATTTATCGTAGACTTGCATATTTCCAAAACTCTACCAGTTATCATTTTAATCAAAGATTGCAACAAGGAACTCGAAACGAATAGAGAAAACTAAATTCATTGTACAAGAGTTAATAAAACGTGGTTTTATGACGTTTGTTCTGTACTTACATAAAGAAATCAAGATAAGTGTTATGCGAAATGTGTGCACCTACTTCAAACAGAGGGTTATCAGTTAGCGTTATTTGTTAAAATCGGCAGCTGCGATGCGCAAGCGCACCGATGTGTAAATTTGATGCCAGTGACAAAAGCCGCCCTTGATGAGTGGGTAAATTAATAGCGATCACAAAAAATGTTGCAAAAACATCTTCAGGTAATTTTGAAAAGTATGATTGGAATGAGAGTTGAAACAAAAAGAAGCTTTGCTAAGCTAAAGTAATGACCAGGAAAGGTTATAACCACACTGATAACATTGATGAAATAAACAGTTACATTAAGTACGTAATACTTTAATAAAAGTATACTTCAGGGGCCAGGGGGCTGAGGTGAGGCAAGAGCCAAACAAAGCCTTCTTAAAATTTAAGACGCTAAAAAATGCCAGCCTTATTGAAATCACTAAAAGGTCAAGAGTGGCTCGTGCCAACCAACAAACCTTTTTAGATTTAAAAGAATAGCCATAGAAGTTATTGTTTTTAGTCCACAAATAATTTACAGCAGCCATAAACTTAAGAAAGAACCTCTCCAGGTCATATGGAGAGTGTACAAAGGCTACAAAAGCTGTTTTGTTTACCGATTTAGACAAAAAAAAAAACTTTGAAAATAATCCAAAAAACAAAGAATTTACGTCACGGTTTTAAAATAAAAGGTGCCGTTTGTTAAGGGATTACGTCCCTCGAGATACGGGACCAGGGCAACAATTGTACGGAGACAATGCGTATGAGTTCAGGTAGCACACAGTTTGCCAAATAAGTCAACCTCTTAAAATTCAAGGTTGTTCTAATTTAACCCTTGTGTCAAGGTATTGAAGGCCACCATAACATTACATGAGATGAAGATGATACGATTCTACGGTTTGGTTTCCGCGAAAATGTTGTCTTGGCTAGAACTTAAGAACTTCGCCGTTTTAATCTATCGCGAACGATATTGTGTTTAAACAAAGTTTGCTTTGTTAGCTGTGATAATCCTGATTATAAGGATGTGAGGTAAGAATTTGAACGTCGACAATTGACGACAATATGTAAGTAGGCGAAGAGTCTGTGGGAGATTATTTTATACAATATTGTCACGTCTCAATGATTGGTATTTCCGTAACACTGTCTATAAGATGTATGTAGAGGGCGACCCCTCATTGGTTTAAGACAAAGCAAACAGGATGTTAGAATTATTTCATAGATTCAAAAATCAATACTTCCTCCAGGATGACCAAATTCCGCGAAGGTATTTGAGTTAGATAACGTTTGCTCAGAAGATGTTAGTTTTACATATCTCCACCAATGGACGTGTAAACAACGGGCAATAAGCGGCCATATAAATTATAACAGAATATCGATCCTATCTCTTAAACCGGGGTAAAAATGGGAACAAACTATTGACGCGACTTCGGCAAACCGAGATAAAATAAATATTTTAGGGTGGGCTCGCCCTAAACAAACACATTCAGGATTTGCTGACCGTCGATATAGTTTCAATTTAATACGCCGAAATTTCATCACTTTGACGTTTATTCAAAAACAAGCTTTATTTTAGGGGTGGAAGATTGAATATATTCTCGAGATTTTGAACAGAGCGCTATCTGAGTAGTTGTTTGCTGCTCATTTTTTAAGGGTCTGCAAAGTTAGGCACTTTTCCTTCCAAGTGTTAGGTGTTTTTATTTCTGAACTGCCGGTGCTTTACTGAGCATCAGATAGTGTTGTGCTCAATGCGCACTAGAGCAAGGTTTAACAGCAGGGCGTGTAATTAATATTGAGAATCGATTGTGCGCTCGGGGCGGTGCGCAGTTATCGCGCGACTTATCAAAAGCCAGCAATATTTCTTCATTAACGACGTACCACGAGGTGCGAGCCGTCGTCTTAACATCTGCTATAGATTTAAGATGCTGTTCCGACTTGAATATAGCAGTCTCACGACGAGCTTGTGCTTTATTTTATTTGTAATATTCTGTCGTTATTTCCATGATGGTCGCGGAATGAAAGAAAACAGAGGATGTATCGTTGTTTATTGTCCCGTCTAAGTTATAAATGTCAAGTGAGAGACGGCTTTGTGGTGCTTGCTCCTACGTCATAGGTACGAAGATTGTCATTGGTTGCGTATTATAGTCTTAAATGTATAAAAACTCATTATTCCTGTCAATAGTTTTGGCCATCACTGCCTCTAATTTTAAATCATTTACAGTTTTCTCTCCATTTAAAACGTGACGATAGTTCTTTTCTTAACTTGAATCATTACTGTGAGTTTTTTACCTTCTTCGTTTTCATACTTTCGTTGTGTTCGATTGAAAGTATGATATTTAGTATGATTCCTACAATTACATTTTTTTATGGGACTTACCATTTAGGCCGTGTAATGTTACCGTTCGCGTTATTCACTCACCTGTGACTTGATTTTAATTTTAGTGTGTTTTGTAAAAATAAATACGTTTTTACACTAAATGGAAAGTTATATCTACGCAATAAATTAATATTTCACGATACGATCTCGAAACTATACAAAGGTTGCCTAGTCTAGTTATTGATGTCCAAAATAAGTGAATTCCGGGTAGTGTTTTTTTTTATAAAACAGAAGGCCAAGTCGAAAGGCGATTTATCAAATAATATGACAGCATTCAACGAACATAATTTTAACGAAAATTGTAAAGAGTATTGTGTTTCATAATTAATGAAGCAAAAGGCTTTCTCGGTAACAAAATATTCCCGATCTAAGTTTCGGATCGTCATTACTCGTCTCTTTGTGCGACATTCTTTTGCGCCCAGGTGTTCATATAATTACATTGGATGGCGATAGACAAGGACAGATAGATGACGAAGATGACAAAAAAGAAAGAGACGAAGAACCGGCCCTTGCGTTGATTGATAACTGTGACAAAAACGTAGCAGATGAAAAATAATAATTATTAGATCTATTGTTAAAGGTGTATGAACTTCAATAGGGGTGACGAGACGAAGAATATTTAAACTTTAAAACAAATCGAAGGATTTAAATCTTTTACTGTTGGTTTTGAGATAAAAGTTGGTCAAATTATATAAATGATTGATTCAGAATAGATCTTTGTTCAAAAGCTTTGCTGAATAAATTACGAAAAATGTCCAGTATACATTATAGAAAAACCATTGTCATTTGCAAGAAAAAAATACTCCCCTGAATTATTATTATTAACAAAAGCTAGATCAAAACACGATGATTAAGCTAATCGACAACCCTGTATCGATGCATTTGCCGGCTGTGCAGTTTGCATTCAGTGAAGCTAGACAATAAGCTGCGAAGCGCGCGCGCAGGTAGATGTGAGAACCAATATAACTTTACATTCTCTAAACATGTACATTTGGAACCCGAACTTTATTCTTTACGAAATAAGGTTGCTAATGAACAGGGTGTTAAATTTTGCTGGCAATATTAAGTTTGCGCAGGTGTACCTACTTATATATATTTTTTTATGTTTCATTAGCTAAGTTCGCGCTTTATGGATCACGATCGAGGGTAGACGGACGTGTCTTATTGTTTTGTCAAATACATGAGAAATTTTGTCAATAAAAGCTGGGTGGTTTTGGGGCTTTGTTGCATTTTACTTTACTTCAGAGCCCTTTGATGTATTGATGAGATATTTAAATTGCGAATGTTTTTTTTTTGTTATAACGTCAAAAGGTTCTATTTTTGAAATTGAAATTTTTCCTTAGTGTTTGTTAAACTTGGCTTAACTCTGCCAACCGTCCTGTTAATAGTTTGAAACAACAGAGCTGCCTAGCAGAGATAAAATGCTTTCAGTTTTAAACCGACTCCACATAATCACATCATAAAAAGTTGTAACAGAGGGTAATTTTCTTAATACATACAGCGGTTAGGAACTTTATTGACAACCAAGAGGTATCCAATCAGCTTCAGAAAAGTCACTTCAAATAAATCGTTGGATTTTATTTATGATCGCGTTTTTATAAATAAAAAGCCCTGATGCGAACAAAAGAAACATCGGTTTCCCGGAAATCATTTCGCGGTGGCTCCAAAAGCCTCCAAACATAATTAATACGGGGCTCATTAAAAACTTTACTGACAGCTTAAGTATGCGTCCTAATTAGCAAAAACGCAAATATTCTACAGTCGCACGGCTTAGACCTTTCATTATACGCCACTTTGGCCATTTTCATAATTATACATTTTAATTTAATTTATTGTTCCGTTTCAGTTTCAAAAGTAATAAAGGTCGAGTCGTTGAGGAATTTACAATGCTTAAAATATTACAGTCAAAATTCTTTGTGAGTAAGCTTTTAGAAGTACTTAATGATGAATTCGTAATTTTAAACTTACGACCTACTTTCGTGATTAAGAAAAAAGTAATACTTTAAATTAGATGATACAAGATATTTGTACAGGAGGCCGCACTTTAATGGTAACTAAACCAGTGTACGCTGGCCTCGCAAACTATTAAAACTCCGTACTACACCAGGCCAGCTCAAAGAAGTTTTTACAAGCAGTCTCCTGTACAGCAATAAGGTAGCAAATCGAATGTATAAATGCAACAAAATATTAAAAGCTCAGGCGGCATCTATAAAGCTACCGACTGCCAGTTACGGTTTGTTTAACAAATTATTGTTAATTACAGTTTGGGTAAGGCGAATTTTAATCTATGAGTTTTTGCTGTCCTCGTCCTCAACAAAAGGTACATCAAGTGCACAATGTATGGAACTGACAACCATTATTTTGATATTTAGCGTCGAACACCGTTTGCTAAATGAATTCTTCATATGAATTGATCAATTGAAAGGACTGAGATAAGCTAACAGCAAAACCAATTAATAAGGCTCGTCTACTTTGATTTGAACTTTCTTTTAATGACGTTATTTGACATTTAAGATTTGTTACAATATTTTCCTGTTGGCCTTCATTCGTAGCTGCTTACTTTAATCAATCTCAAACACTATCTTTATTGAATTCCTTTTCTTATACTACAGTTTCTTAGTTAGTTCAGCTTCAAATATATACTATTGGCTCTCAACGTTCATTTATTATTTGCCGAGTTTAATTACCTTCACTATTCGCGTTTATCTCACCAACCGATCTATATAAAATAAATCAATTTAATCTAATTAAAAGCATTACATGTTTTTTGTTCGATAACGAAACAACACGAGGTATTAGGAGATGAATCGTGAAGATTACGAGGTGAGGTTGTATCAGCGGGTCACCGATCATATCTCCCGGCCGTACGTCAAACCGTCCATCCAATGTCGTGTTCTATCAATTATTTATATAATCTAATTTAATTTAAGTCCCCTGACCTTTCTTTGCACTTGGTTTAGAACTTTAGAAAATATCTCTGGATGCGTTCATAACGCCTCATGCGACTTTCGTACGTCCTACTGTATCACTGTAGGGATCAAATTAGGTTGTATTAGTCAGTGCGCACGTTTCTAGTTTCGTATTGCAAATCATCGTCGACTGTAAGTAATGAATTACAAATATTATTTCTGGTTGATTCCGATTTGCATTTCAATACGGTTTTGATGAACGACACGAGTCGCGGATGACGTATGGATATGAGAGCTTGGTGATTTGTCTGTTTGCTTTCGCCTTGTTTTAATGTAAAGCGTGAATTCGGTGGTTAAATAGGTTGTGTGCGCTGTACGCGGTGTTAAGTGGCCGGTGGGCTGGGTGGCGGGCCGCTCGGCCTTGCACCGCGTCTCGCCACGCAGTCTACGACGGAAGTTTACGACCGAACGCCAGCCACTTTTATTGGCTACCTCACATCGAAGCCTCCTCGCAGCCTCCCATTCACTCCACAAGAAATATACTTTTTTATTGCTCTGTCACTTGGGTAATTTATTGACAATGAACACACGTGCATTTCTATTAATATTTTATGTCGTAAGAGTTTTTATGCGGCTGCGTCCGTCCGGGCCATTGTTGGGCCCCATCGGACAGTTTGTTTTATGTGCACTCTAGAGGTCCACTTAATTGTTGTACGAATTGGTCGTGATAGGTCGCTTCGACTGTGGCGCTGACATTTTGTCCTATCCACTCGGATGATATTGAAAGTAATCGTCAATTTATGCAAAAGTGTTTGCGGTGTAATCTATAATAAAAATTTAAAAGGGCACGTAATTATGCAAGTAAATAAGAAACTGATGGAATTTAGAATGACTCGAGCGATGATATACTGAGGTTATTAATTCGTCTATAGCGTTTTAAAACATGGGAATATTTAAAAGAAATTTATGGGAGGTCGTAGTAATGGTGGTTTTAGTGCTTTAAACACTGACAAAGAAAGCGTCCGAGCTAATTGCAGGTTTTGAATGTTAATCGAACGATCGGCTGACTGACAGTGGGACCATAAACAATCCTGGCTGTCGCCGTAAAAGTCGTGTGCGGTTTTTCATCGTCTGACGCGCTGCCTTTTGGAATTATACCCCAAATAATGACAATTCTTATGCTGTCTGCAGGGCGCTGTTCCATTGATAATACGTGTGTCGACAAAATATATTGTGTGAAGGATTTTGGACGGAATTCCATGAAATTTCATTATTTTGATGCAGCATTTGGCTGGACTTTGAGCATTTGATTTAATCAAAATTAAGAATCAACAAAAATAAAGGATATATCAACAGAGTTTGGCGTATTTTAACGAGCTCTCAAAATGGGACTTTTATTGGAAAGTGTCGTCTTTGTGAACTTATAATTTCAACACATCTTTTAACCTTCAGAATAACACAGCTCCACATATTATGTCAGCGGACGGATCCATATACCCCATACAATGGGCAACACCATCGCTTCCTCATAAATAATCCCGGACAAAGTACTCTCGGACGACCGCAGAAAATGTGCTATATAATTAACAGTTATACCTTGAAGAGGCCCTAAATCTCGCGCATGCGCGGCAGAACAATGCGCGCGATGTTCGGCACCTAATGGACGCGTTGATTGAGCCCCCGCAATAATGTTGCGGGATGCGCAAGCGCATGTGTGCGTTGTACGTGCGATACCGATGTGGGTGTGGTTTTGTAGCTGATAGATGTAAAGGTGTGAAGTAGTTTCGGTTAAGAAGGCAATAGCTTAATTTGTTTTGATGTGGTGATAGGTGGTTGAGTATCGTCAAATGAGTTGTCAGAGTTGGACAAAATTGGACAAAATTGTAAGTAATTCCACTCTCTGAATCTGGCTTAATTGTGAAGTAGGTGTCATTTTCAGAATTACATGATATTGTTACTTGGGTATAACTACAACTTGTCATGCTGATGCAATTGCATCTGTGTCAGTAATACCCCTCTTAGCAATTTAATATAGGACAAAAGATAGGAGAAACCTCTCTACCTACCCCAAACGTAGTCAGATGCAAGATACACTTCAAGTAGCAAACTTACTTAATGTGGAAGTAGCTGGTACTTACCTGCAACAGAAATATAAGATTAGTATCACATAAAATAAATCACAGCCAACTATTAAGTACCAAACAAATAGATAGAGGCCCATTTAAAGTAATTGTTGAAGTCCCACTTTATTAAGCAATAAACTTCGGAGTGGGCTTGGAAATTCCTGCAGCATACCAGATTGGATTGAGTCTTACTTTTAGAGGGAAAGAAAAGTGAAAATGAGCTATCGACGGAATACAAACGCGGTAGGGGAGGGAGGGAAGTGGGGGGCGAAGATGCGCAGGAGTCACTGCGTTCCAATCCACACGTCGCGGGCGTCGCGAGAGCATTCCGACGCTTTTTCAACAAATTCCCGCACGCCGTCTCGCTCGTCTAATTGCACTTAATTTCTGCTTCGTGCCTGTTTAAATACGGCCCAGCAACGTTTAAAATTGCTATGGAGAGCACCGAAGACACGGGTAAAGCTCTGTTTTCAATGGGCTGCGAAGTTCGATCGCCGATTAAATGTTGCCTTTTTGCGAAATGGCGAGGAATTAGCAATTACATTTTGTTTTAAGAGGTTAGGGTTATTCTGATAATGATGCGATTGAGTTGAAAATTGGGGGAGTTAAGAAGAATCTTTAAGAAAATAGAGCTGTGGCTAATGGTGGTGATTTCTAAACTCATTAACATTTCACCAAACTAACCTATTTTTTTAATCTTACATGTTAGTTTAAGATAAGTCAAATAGCAAAAACTTTGGAGTTTGTTGATTTTATTTAGGAACCACGGGCCGGAGTCTCGATCGCCTCACGAGATGCCGATAGCTCTGATTGAGAGCTAATTATGGATCTCATAGTACAATCAACCAATCATATAATACGCGTGAAAGTCGAATACCACCCTTACTGCTTCGAAATAAAGGCGCTGTCGATGACCATAGATGCACAGTCGACTGTTCGCTCCAATACCAGCCACGCTGGCCGAATGGAAATACCGCGAATCGCAATGATTGGCGTAAAGACGCCATTCAATTGTATGATTGGATTTTTTATTTCAACAACCTCGATGATCATAGATAGTGTTGATGACTACTGGTTTTTTATCACCTAAGTAGGTACCTATAATGGATGATTGTCAGAGCCTTAAACACGAAAAATCTGATTAACTTTCCCATTATTAAAACTACATATATTTAAATGGAATGTGAAATATCAACAGAGCTTTTTCCTTTTGCAAATATCAATGCAGTAACAGTAATAACGTCGTGTAGACCAAGCAGTCTTTATTACATTTGACATTGGAGCTGATAGCTTGTGTCATTTAGCTTGTTAGCAGACGCATATCATTGATAGTTAACTGCAGACTGCTATTACATAGTAGCAATGTAACTTAAATCACACCCAATTTAAAAGCAACAAGAAAAACGAATGATAGGTACGAGCAAAGAAAGCATGGGAAACATGTAACGAGGCAAACTTATTAAAGAGGCGAAGCGTAGAGAAATATCTCACGATCCTTACTCATTACAAATTATGAGCGCATTCCTATCGGACTCTAGTGAAATGATGAAGGAAATGACTTTTTGAAGCATGATGCGATGCAATTAATAATTATGATATAATTTCAACCAAAAACTTGACCGGAATACATGGCAAATTGCACGCTGGTAAAAAGTGCTCATTGGGACCCGATGTAATGACCGCTCATTCCAGCCTTATGATCGTTATTGGAATATGACATTAATTAAACAAGTAGTCCAGATAACAATCTAAATATTGTGGGCTATTATCGTTCGACCATGTTAAACATCTGAAGTTTTTATTTCAAATAGCTTCATTACAGATGTCATTAGGTTCAGGTGATCAATTTGATTAAGATCTCCGGTTTTCCTTGTATCATATAAATTGAGCATGTTTAAAGACGACCGTGCGACTTTGTGAATTTTGTAACGAACACGCAACAGGTATGCATATCGGGTGAGATCAGTGATCAAGCGAATGATAAATACAACAATCGCTAAGAGCGTCAATTGATAGGTATCGAGATGAGCAAAAGAAACAATCACGAAAGTTAATCCTGTTGAGGCTCCTCTGACACGACGTGGCACCTCAAAACAAGCTTTGTACTCTCGTTACCCCCGTAACGACCACCCGATAAGAATTGAAACAGAAATTCCACAAGTGCGCACCGATTAAACTCCTACTCACAGGTGAAAATAAAAGAGATTGTTTATAAAGCAAGAGCAGACGACATGACAATAGACGACGGTGATGAACCAAGACTCCATGACGTTCGGCACACGACCATACGCATCGAACCAAAATCGTATTTACCACGAGACATTTAGAGTTCATTAATTTTAAGACGTGACCAAAACATGTGACTTTAAGAAGATGATTAGGAAAAGTGGGGGCGTGATGTGCAAGAGAGAGCGCGGACCGTGCGCGAGCGAGAGCCCCGACCGCTGAGGGTCACAGGCGTGATGTCAGGTCAGCCACTTTTGCACCTCGCCATAACAACGCGTCTCAAATTATTATGGACGTTTGATAAGTGTTGGGAGATTGCACAGTCTTGGTACTTTATGATGCTAATTAAGTGTTTACGTTACTAACCGTAGTACATTGTTGACACTCGACTACGGAACCCGAGGTTTGTTTGAGGAAACGTCACTCACGCTCGACTGCAGTGCTTTCACCGGTTGACCGTTTACAAAGAGAGCATTGACATCTGAGTATAGCATCGTGAAGAAAAACAAACACCTATCGTCTGGACGATGTCCTAGATACCAATCCAATGATACGTTATCAATCGCTGTAGAATTTCATCTGAACCCCTGATAAGATAGCAACATCTCACGATTTATTTAGGCTAAGAAGCAACTTTAAAATAATCATAATAAAATAATATTAGCGTAATAACGATTTATACCAATAAAACCAGTTATGACTTTGGCCAATAAACTTGGTGGATCTCTCGGCGTTTTAAAATAACCGAAGATTAAGGGTGGAAGACTTTGGCTGTCTGTACACTGAATCTATAACGTTGGTCTCTTAATGCGTCTTAATGTGTATTTTACGATTGTTACACAAGACGCGAGCAGTTTTACATCGGCTTAAGCGATGTCTATCTGGTGTTATTAAATCCTCTGATGTTCCGAAACATCAAATTATGAATGAGAAATAAATCAACAGGGGCGATCGTAAAATGCTTTATGTTTTTGTTCTGTTTGGTCGGTTCGATTACTCTCCCAAATTGCCCCAGATGTGGGCACGCGCAAAATCATAATGTTCTCATTCTGTCTGTATCGAAATTAAAAATAAAGTAATAGTCCATTTTGATGTTCCTTTCAGCAAGCGCTTGTGATTTAGCCTAAGATGCTATTGATCATAAAATTGAACGGACCAGATTGTTGTTGTGTTCCGCGCGTAAAAACTGGTGACGCAGAATGTTTATCACAAATATTTACAAGTGTTGATATTTTAAATGTAAAATTATATGTTTAATAATATTTAATTTATATAATTCATGAGTGAGTTATTTGTTTGTAGGCAAGAAGGGGCAACACTGGGATGAAATTCAGGGACAAAGGTGTCAATGATCAGAAAATAGCATAACTTATGACAATTTTAGAATGACCATCAAAAATTTAGCCTTGCAAATTTGTAACTGATTTAAATGTGCGCAGAAGCAAATAAAGTTAATACATTTTAAAGATAATGGTTGGAACATTTTGATCGGGTATCATAGACGCATTACCACTTAATGAAACATTATGAATAGCTCACACATTAGGGTGCAGCCTATGATAAATGCTTCGCGGATGACTGGCGGTAAGTCCCTTCGATTCCCGATTGGCATGACATTATAGAAAGTGTTTGCAGCACAGTCTACGGTCAGGGACACGCTATCCATCAATATTATGGAATATAAGTCAGGTGTGAAGGCGTTAGCGGGTGGTGATACTTATGTGGATCAATTTGACATGGAATTCGCTTAGACCACGTCATTATCCTACTATATTAATAACATTATAAATGTGGAAGGCTGTTAGTTCGTGGATTTGTTTATTTGTCCATCAATCACGCTTCTACGGCTGAAAGGATTAAGATGAAATTTGTTTCACGGGTAGACCATGTCCTGAACTTTAGGACAAAGGATTTCTATTATCCTGGTAGTATGTTCTTGTAGGATTAATTCTGTCCTTCTTCTGATTAATTCGCTTTACCAATCGTATTATTTTGTTGGTCTTTTGATAGACTGTTTAGGTATTGTCAGCGAAATCCAAGATGAGAAACCCATGCTATGATATAAAAAAAAACTACGTAATGCAAGTTACTCTTAATTCCGCTAACGTTTCCGTCACTTTAAGATAGAGTACTTATCTTAATCGAGTGGGATCAGTTATACTTATTCACCCAACTTATTTCTTTGCACATTGATGATATTGTCGGTTGTTCGGATTCTAATTACAAAATAGATATTTCTCCAAATAGTTCAAATGAAAATTTAATAGGTATCGGTAAACCTATTGTAAGTACATTTAGATACAAGTGTCAAAAGTTTTTCATTCCCATGGTATAGCAGCCCGAGCGGTGGGCGAAGGCTTAATGGAGAATGTGTGATCTTTGGTGCACTTTTTGGGACTGAAGAGGGTATGCAACATGTAATGCACACGTGTGAAATACACTGTATTGTCAACTTAAACACGGTGCAATAAGAACCACTTTCCGAGAAGTTTGTTGAGAAGAATATTCCATAAAGTATTCATTATTTTGCTCGTCAGCCAATAAGCCTACTCAGTCTTGTCTGAATATATTTATTTCAGAATATAATACAAGGAGCCTTCTTTAAACGTTATAACAATTTTAATATACACAGTAACGTCTGATTTGAAATTCATCAGTTTGATTAAGAGCCTCACATTACCATACCGAAGAAAAAAGAAACTACCCCGACTCGGTTCTTTAAAACACACAAACAATTGGACGAACTCAGAAAAAAGCCGTGATCAAAACCTGAACTTATACAATGACAGCAGCATGTTGATTCAATCACAAAAAAAAACGGGAATTCGAACAAAAAACAACAATTAAACATCGAAGCCTCTCGGCCGGCCCGAGAAATATTTAGAATACGTTGCCGTAGACACAATATTTTTTTTTTAACTAAAAAGTCCCTACACGTGTCCAGGGATGTCGTCTTTATTGGTTTAATCCAATTAATGGCGTCTAATGTTCCCAGAAACTGGGTCTATGACAATAAATTACTAATTTTCCTTTATTTGGGTTGTATTTAAAATTTTGTATCTGTTATTTAAATTTCTTCCAAATAGACCCCATTACTCATAATAAAAAACAAAACTAAGTTTTGAATTTTAAAACTCAACCGCAAAGATGTAAAATTGCGAGTTAATGATAACGAAAACAGTTTAGCAAAAGTTATTACATTTCAAAGAGTTTTTCAATAAAAAGTAAATAGAAAATCGTTGAGATTTACGAATATGACTTTTCTATGGCTATTAAGGATCTTACACAATGGCAGCGATATTATCGTGGGTTTAATTTGCAAATGCTCGATCGATATAGCTGGCTGAGTGATTGAGACTGAGCGTACGGACGCATTGACAGTGCACCGCATTCTATGTAAAATATGAAAGAGTCTCGCTCCCGGTCGCCGATGCCGGACAAATGACCCTCCAGATGGATGTGGTACTCGTGTTGAGAGCTTAACTAGAAATAGGAATGTACATAAACCATGTTCAGCGAGCGTGGATGGAAATACTGGACTCTTCCAATCCAATGAATTCGAGACGGAGATTTTGCTGCGGAGATACCTACCTAAATATTGTGCCGCCGATAAGCAGAAGTTGGCAAATATTTATGATCAGAACTATTCATTTACATCGCGTATTTGATTATTGGAATGAGAACTTTGTATAGCGAACACTTCTCTATACTTTTAATAGATACCCATAATTATTATAAGGGGCAATTTGATGAATCGGGACTTAGGTCCTAGAAGGTTTGATCTAGTTTCAATGTTCGCTGCTGTTTGCCTATATCCCTGACACAAGTCTACTCGATGTCCGGCTCATCCGAGCATTCTCACATCTGACACATTGGTCATTCCACACATGCATAAAACAAGCGGTGACCGCGGCCGGTGCCTACCACTGATTGAATTATGGTTGCACTACAACTGATTAATGCGACATCCACCACTGACGTACTATTGTCTGTTCCAATCTGCATCCACCAATAAGAGAATAAAACGATCCCCGACCGGATCCGGAATGTGTAAGTATCAGCATTTTGTCTCTGTGTGTTCCATTTTGTACTTTGTTACGTTGGTAGTGTAAGGGTTCAGACGCACACATTGGCAATTTTATATTTAGAATCGGTTTTTGAAGATTTAATGTTATTGCTTGTATTTGTTTTCCTTTAAATGTAACGGTTATACGAGTAGTCTACATGGTAAGGTTTGGTTGTTCATCTATGGTAAGTGAATCTTTAAAAACGTAATATAATTACGAGTCGTTTACTACGAAGGACCGTACACCTAATCATAAGAATCAATAAAATGTCTCGAGACTAAACAAGCCGCGGCGGACCTTTTCCTTAAACAAACAAAAATAAATGAAAATTCAAAGGCCAAAATATAAAACGATAAGAGGATTAGGTGGAACGGAGATGACATTGGAAATTAAGGCTGTTTTCTTTTGTAATTTTCCCCCGTCTCACCCTCGGGTGGCGGGGAGATTGGGGTACGTTAAAAATGTATGTTTTCTCAAGTCCCCGGTCAGCGGGGAGGCTTCGCTTGGATAATTTTCAGGACATGTCGGTGTCCACACGCTTTATGACCTAAGACAAGCGCCGAAATCTAATTTTACGATATAAGCCTCGCTGGATTGTTTGATTTTCCTTTCTATGTAGAGATTAGAAATTGTATAAACGGTAATATAAAACAAAGGTAACTACAACAGCTTGATGATAATTTTGAAGCTAAGATCAGTGGCTTCTCACGCGTCTAATTTGCAAAACGAGGCATTAACATAGGCCTAACTACCATAAATTATAATAAACGGCTGTATCTTAAATGGAACGCAAAGAAGCACGACAATGGCCGGTCTATACGGCGCGTTCCGAACGCCGTAATTAAAGCGATACGCGGACAAAAACGCGCGGGCGGTACGCGTGGTGTTCGCCCGACGCGCGCGTTTTTACCACGCCAAAAACACGTCGCGCGAACGCTCCGACCTGCAATAAATTAGGCCGAGTGACGAAAGCCGACACCGACTCAATACTCGAAGGCGTTAAATAAAAACATTAAAAGCTGGTTGAAATAATCGACGGGAAAAAGCTATATTGGACCGATTTGGTGGCGACAAGGGCTCGGGTACGTGAGTGGATGCGCCTCGTTTCAATCTGGCGCTCGAAGAGTATTTTACGAGTATTTGTATTGGCTTTTACTTCTTTCAGAGCTCCAGAAATGATAGTGTAAATATACGATTTCAGTTTGAGCAGATTGAGGGTATTAAGATATGTTCGTATTTACGAGGAGACGGTCTGATGTAACGTTTACGTGTACGTTATCGCAAACAGAGATGCAAACTTTCTGAATCTAAGTATTTGACGAAGCTTTCACCTTTCTATAACCAAAGATCTTTTATCTGTAAATGAGATCTTGGAAAAAATACATTGTAAGTACTTTACTGTGCATTTACTTAGCCAGTTCTAAAGCATAACAATAAGACAATTTGTGACGCAGCAGCATCTGATAATATCCGTGGTCTTGACAACTTACCTACGTAGGTAAATAAATACGCAAACAGAATCATTTAAAGTACCTACTGTTTATGAAGGGAGGGCGACGTACCTTTGACGTCAGAAAAACAGCGATTCGGTTAAGCGAAGCGACTTAATTGCAAAATATTTATTTAAAATTGGATTATAAATACCGTCTGCTGTTGCGATTATTTCAACCACGTAACTTTCAGTTGAATTTTAAACAACTTACCTATTTCACATTCAAATTAATGTTTCGATTTGATGTTATTTCCACTTAAACTAATATCAACTTTATGAAAGAGTTAATTAGGTTAATTTTACATTGACTAGTCCTATTAAAAAATTGATGAAGTTTTGGCGCAAAGTGAACTGAACTTTATGAAGTTAAAGTTATTCTTCCAAAACACATTTACTTGTTTACATTTTTGGAAACTTAATTGCTAACTAAGGGAAACTGATTTTTTATGGAGCGTCTAGCTACACAGGTCTCTTTGAGATTTTGTCTAGAACCTATTCTTTATGTACACTGTCTAACAAAGTTCTGTGTGCTAGATTTTTGTAGAAAATGTATAACGCCGACCTGCCTACTGTCATTATTGCACTCGTGTTAACTTGATAGACACGATAATGGGTATTTAACAGACCTATAAATAAGAGTTATTTAGTTTCCTTGAAATTATTATACTAAATAATAAACGTTAGCAAATACACTTAAATATACATTGTAAGTCTAAGTTCTAGAATACTGCGTAGTCTTTGTAACCAAAAAATGGCGTGTCTGAACAAAACAATATCTACATCGTGTGTGCTATATATTTGGTCCCCTTACACTGACAAAGAGGTCTTATAATTAACTCAAAGTTACGCGACCCTACGCAAAGAGACCTAATAACATCAGCCTGTAATTTTCTCTCTGCAGAGCAAAGGCCTTTTCTCATAAATGATACAGAAATGGAACGAATACGGTAATAAGGCGAGAAGGCGGTTTATTTTAAGAATTTCATGGAAATATATTACTGACCTAGATAGGTGGAAAGTGCCTGACAGATTGAGAAGCACTGATTGAGCTGCGGAATTACCCTTACAATTAATGTACTACTAAATACTTACCTCATATGAAAAGTCGTATCTGACTGATACAACTACAACATTGTGTATTGTATTGTATTGTATGACTCCCGCAACACAGTTTTCACAAGCGCAAGAATTTCATGATTATGTGCAACTTGATTTATACCAAAATACAATTTAAAGTTTTCACATGATATTTGAAAGAAATACCTAGTCCATAGAGGTGATGAACTAAGAATAGAATGGAATAGGTTTATTTTTTTGCAATAAATGTAAGTACAAAAATCAAATGATACATCTCCATATGTAAGGAAAAAGTTGTCAGAATAAATCTACTCGGGTCTAGTGAAGGATTAAACTTTACACCCTAAGGTAGACTGGTAGAATATGCCTAAGGGATTAAGTCCGTCTTTGCACAGTTATCTATACCTACGCATACATTTTAAATAAATAAAGAACTACTTACATACAAGTCAAATGAAATATAAATATTTGTTAGTAAACGTAGGTATTTCTCCGCTTATTTCATGGGTGCGCTCGCGACGGCCTTCTAAGCACGTCCACTGTGACGTAGCCAGGAAAACGTGGTAACGGCAGCCATGTTGACGTGGAAATGTAAATAGCTCGCTCTTTCCAACGTATCCCGACAAATTTGCGTTTTAAATCTGGAGCTTTCGATTCCAACGGTAACAGGTAAACGTTCTAGAAAGTTCGGAAATTATAATCTCTGTTGAGGTATGACCTTTTTGGGTAAGCTTGGTTTTTGAGTTAGATGTTTAGTGAATTCATATCAAAAGAAAGAGAGAGCATCATCGTAACTTCACGCCTGTATTACCCGAAGGGTTAGGCAGAGAGGCACCTCTAGTAAGCCCCTATTTTGCCAGTTATGATTAAGTCCCATGCAATAAGAAGCGAACCTATTTCCATCAACCGAGCACAAATATAGACTCCGGGCTCCTACTGCGAAATTCCAAATGGAAAAACCCAATTAATAAATTTATATTTTTTTTTTCAAAAATTTCTGACCTAGGAAACAAATCCAAGACCTCATGGTAGACCAACGAGGCAAGGGAGAGATTTGATAGTTAAAAGATTTTAAGTGTCAGGGCGAACCCTATTCGATAAAATAATAATGAAAAAAACTGAAGATTTCATCGACTGCTGCCGACGACAAGAAACAAGAGGGACGATTTTAAAGCATTTTAAAACGCTAAGCGGACTCCACACTAAAAAACCTGATGTTACAAACCATACTTTTATAAATGTCGAACACCAAAAAATCCGTTTACAATAATGCAAAACTTTATAAAGCTAAAAGTATTGATCATTGCATTGCAAGATGTGACGGCTCAAGCCGACATCACAGGTGGCCCAACCAGCCTCCATTCTCAGATTATTGTACTTCCTCTCCCAAAGAGGGGGAAGCGTTATGCATGACATATCTTAACTCCCGTATTGACGTATGCTTATTTCGCAACTACTTCACTGCGGAATATATATTTTAATAATATGCTATAGGAAGGGGACATTTTACACGTGCAAGCTATTTACATACCTACAATGTACTGAAATGTTCATTGAAACAAGTTGTTTTCCTATACAACCGTTTATGAATGTGATTTTTTTGTAGTACCTACACATGTGACAATAGCGTCCTAAAAATAAAGCGAATGACAGAAAACGTGATACATTTTTATCGAAAGTGTTTTAAAAATAGAATATAGCCGTATTCTAGAATGATGAAAAAGGATCTCGAATTAGGACCATACATAATATTTGTGTAGAGAATTTATACGAAATCTGTCAGTTATGAATCGAGATTTATGTTTGAGAATAGGGATCATAATCGTTCAGCAATTTTTTTTTTGTGTTGACTTTACTTATCGATTATACTAAGTACGGTTTATGAGAGAACTCAATAGTCTGTATGAGTCAGATCGGTATAGTCGTATATACTGAAGTGATTCCGCTTTTAGCTAGAACATTTGGTGGTTTATGATTGAAGTAATGTAGCAGATAGCGATTTAATAATCATGGATATGAGATGTTCCTACTGGTATCGCTTGAGACTGTTGTAAATGTTCAGTGTATAAATAAACGATTTCTATTCATTGGCCCACTTAAGGTTGCCCTGTTTTGATAGACATAGAAATGCTATCTGGCTTTGAGTTTGCCAAATGAGCCAAAGAAGTAATTACATAGTTTTCTAGAATAGATAGTATTTATCTCAAAATTATGGTCAAATAAAGATTGCCTCTAACAAAAGAAAATAAACATATTTTGATATTACCTACCCCTATTTCATATAAAGACCATGACCAAACATACGCCTGAGGAAACGAAATCCAAAATAAACAGCTTAAACTTCGCCATTTCAACATCCACTTAAATAAGTTCTATTCCTAAAAGGTTGGAAACGAAAAGGAATTAGTATTCGAAAATGCAATTTCGGTGCAACGCCGAGAGCTGTCGTATCTACATAGGGGGCGGTCCAAAAGGGGTAGGGTGGGCCCGAGTACATATCCATCTTGTTAGGTATGCGCCCGGATGCGCCAGCTTCTACAAACACAATAAGAGCCTTGCCTTCATACCCCACTCTCCCCTGCCTCCTCTCTTATGGAAAACTTATTAGAGCGCGGCCCGCCGGGGAATCCTTTTTCCTTCGGTAAATATTTGAGGGAGAAATTAAAATTTGACAGCGGACGTTCTTGCGAGTTACGAAGGACGCTAGAATCTATTCTATATGCTCGTACGTGATACTTGAGGCGTAAAATGAAATTTAGATTGAGTTTGGACAGTATTGCTTCGTGGCTCTTTGTGGATGGTAATACGTTTGGAGTTCGTGTAAGTGTTTGTTTACATTATTATATATGCATGCTTCTAATATTTACTTGGTGAATATTCAATGGTGAGTTTAGCTTCATACATTGCAGTACGCAAGCAGTAGATCGATCACACATACGGTAGTAGCAGATAAATACCTGAATACATAGAAAATAATGGTCTCCACATATTTCAGAAACTGTCTGATAACATCTTCTGAAAGGGTTAAAATGTACCTACCTAAGGTATAATAAGTAAGAAGCCGAGCCATTGTGAAAATGATTCTTCACACAGTCTGAAAATGATTCTTCGTAAAATAACATCATGCCTGATTTCCCCGTGGGTTGGGCAGAGGTGTACTTAAATACACCCACATTTCGCCAGATATACTTTAGGTTCCATGTAATAGGGGGCGAGTTTAGCCTGCCAGTGTTGCCTATGTTTCTTCGTGTTGGTGAGAAACTGTGACTAGTGTTCAGAGCTACGATCGAATCGATACTTCAATGTTGCTACATAAAATTGGTAATTTGAATTCTCCAGCATAGTCGTCATAGTAAAACGTTATCCACAGAAATCGAGTCATTTCCTTTGCAAATACTACATTCTTTCCTAAATTTCCCAAAAAGCAGGAGCGCAATAAACAAACAGGGTGCGGTAAAAAACAATAATTCACACGTGAAACCAATGTAGTGAAAAATGAGAGAGGTGGTGCACGTGAGCCGAATAGGAACACCCTGTGTTACAAATGAGAACATTTGCGTTCTGTATATGGCGGCCATCTTGGAATTTGTCTTTTTTTTAATGGATTAGAAATGGTATTTTTTTACTACAAGCTACGTTGTTTAGCCTGTAAGGTCATTGGGGTTATACCCTCAGAGCATGAGTATCTAGAAAGAGGTTGTCATCTACTAGTCATACCAACAGATAAAGATACACCAACTCATATACCAAGACTGAGAAGTAAACCTGATAAGAACGCAACGTAAGATGAAAAGAAAAAACAAAGAAACCTCAGCAGATGACTAGACTAATTTGGTGGCTACATTTTCTTTTAAAGGTTTCAGTTTTAGCAATAGTAGAAGCTATTCAAATCATGCTACTATTGGACAAATTTCAAGCCAGACAGCTACAAAGGGTCTCGTGGTTCTTAGATACCTTTGAACCTCTTCTATTCCATCATTACCCAAATCACAAAATAAAAACGAATTAGCTAGGTACATAAACTGTATCACAAACTCAGCGAGATAAAACCTCGTGATTGTACCCACAGTACAATCAACTTAGATGTTATATAAAAGCATTAAGGGGTAATGTCTTGGCAGTAATTAAAGGCAGGGGTGGGAGGGGGTCGGAGGCTGCGCGGCTGGGCGTGGTTGGCGCATGCGTACAACTGTTTAATTACAGAGGAAACAACAGCTCATCGACGCCTCGCGTTCATTAGGCGGCTTTCACATAGGAAGGGAAGGGCGTGAAAGTAAATGCACCCTTAATTAGATAGCCTTAAGATTGCGAATGAGGAAGAGCATAGATTGCTCAGCTAAGATCTTATGGATTTGAGGGTCAGAAACGGGAGGTCCCTAGGGGAATGGATGAGTACCTACATAAAACTTTTGTTAGAATTGCTTTTGCTTAGTGGCTTGTTGTCCAAGGCTGTATTATTAGTTAATGCAGCTAATATGAAAGGTTTATATACATCAGACTGTACTGAATGAGTAAAAAAACCTCTAAGCATTTCCATGGTGTTCTTAAAACATTCCCCTAACGATATATGCATTGGAACATTAGAAGATACAGACGTAACATTCAAATGAAATGGGCTCGAAATTGTAGATAAGGGGGCTTTATGAACGAAATGAGAGTAGGGGGTAATGGGGGAACAGGGGGAGCGAGCCTTTCATATATGTGGAGGAATACGTGGCTTAATATGTTGGGAAACGGAGTGTTTTGATAATGTTGGCTTAACAAGCCCGCTATTGTACTGATCTGTACTGTTATTATTTAGGTGTTTTATGTAAAAAGCAACGATATTACTTACTTTTTAGCTAAAAGGTATTATTCTACATACGGGGTAGAAGGGACAAACTGTTACTATGAATACATGGTTCTGGACCCCACAGGGTTGAAATATTTTGTCGGTTCTTCCGAATTTCTGCTTCTTTTTTTGGTATCACAAACGAGTTTTGGCGTTCAAAAAGTGCTGATTCTCAGCCTAATTTCAATAAATAAATTTTGATTTTGATGACTTTTTGCTGTTTTATGTACCGATACTGAAAAAGACGTAAAATGAGAATAAAGCCGACTAAATTCTGGTGGGTCCAGAATCTTGTAAGTACAGAACTCATGGACTTATGGTATCAGTTTGTGCGCCGATGTCGCTTACACTTTATAAGGATAAGTATGAACTAAATGATATAGATAAGAGAATAGGGAAAACTTATCAAAAGATAACTACTGAATTTAAAATATACCAAACTAGCATTTCACCAGCGACTTCGTCCGCGTTGATTTCTTCGAAGTTTAACATCCCTTCCACGCCCGATAAAGCTTCGTTTTGAAAATAATAATAGCATATAGCACTAAGGGATAATGTAGCTTTCTAACAGAGAAAACATTTTTAGAATTGAATCATGCTTTCTAGAGATTACCCCCTACATACAAACTTACATACAAATTTTACCTCTTTATTATATTAGTATAGATGAAGTGTTTTCTGAAGATTATCAGAAAGGCAGGAAGCTTACAAATGTGTTCTAAACTTTATGGACATAGAAATGCAATTTAAAAAAAGCGAACTTGACTTTCATGTTTCGAAGACAACTACTGAAAATAGTAAAATTTAAATAGTAAATTGTAATAAAAAAAGATACCTTAGATTGGTTACTGATTTTAATAAGTACCTACCTACAAGTAATACGTATGACTGAGTGTGTGTGTGTGTCTTTTAATATTCTATCAAAGGGTAACATATAAGTCGTGACCCTCGCGACTCCTTTGACCCTGTCGTTGTTTCATTTAGTAGCAACTAGACACATGTAAAAGTCTGAAAGAATTACTCGATTATTTCTAGCTTGTATTTTACTTACACTTATCTTAGTGCGCTCACATTTCACCGGTTATGCCTTTGTTCCATGTATTAGGGAGGGAGCCTATTGCTAAAAACTGGCCACAAAATAAGACCTCGGGTTGCTACTGAAAAATGTGACGAAAACTAACCTTTGATTCAGTACCTCATGCTCAGCAGTAGCGCTTATAACTACTAGCACAACGGGGCAATTATTTATTTTTGTTGTATTAAATCTCTACATCTCTTTGACTCTTGTTTAAGGGAAACTAGAAAGGGTTAGAATATTTTAAAATCGACAACTTCTGATCGGTTGTATATTGTAAGTAGTTGAATAACATGTACAGCACAGATCTTTAATCCCACGAATCTCTGTTCAATTGTAGCGGAAGCCTGTTTCTACACAAGAAAATTGACTGTGAAAGACCACTACTAAAGATCCGCTTTCAAATATCTATACAGAACAAAAAAAAGCATCACCAAGCTTCAACATTTGTTTTGTTCATTTTTTAATAAGACAAATGATGAAGTCTATCATCTTGGTCTTAAGACTTCAGGTACCTTCTCGTCAGGCTTAAAGTCAACTTTTATATAAACAGAAGGAAAATTCTTATTGAGTAATCAGTAGACAAACATCTCAATGATGTCACAGTAATTAACAAGCAACCTTATTTCATTGAAATACGATACAATATACTTAATTAAATTGGCGAAGCAAACGTGATTGGTATCTTAATAGGAATAGAAAATTGTCCTCATTTAGCAATCTCGTCTCCAATATTAATTAATTAACTGTACTAGTATGTTTGCCAAATTATACGGACAGCAATATTTAGTTTAATATTGTTCGTAAATATCTAGAGAGAACAGGTTCTATGATAAAATATGTTTCTACTTTCTCAGTGTTCTGTCTTACTAAGGTTGAAAGTATTGATGGGATGGATTTAATAAGCTATTGTTTAAGTAAAGGAATTGGAAAGAGGTGGCGTGGAATCGTGATCGACAAAAAGAATGGAGACTGACCTTTGCCCAGCAGTGGGACAGTTCGGACTAGTAATAATAATAACAAAATAAAAGTGAAATCTTTCTTCCATCTAACAATGATTATTTTTCAATGTTCAGAGGTCGCTATTAGGTAGGTACTCTTCCACGCCAAAACTACTGAACGGATTTTGATGAAACTTAACAGTATAATAGCTCATACTTCAGAATAATATAAACGCTATAATTTAACAAGATTATCTGTAGAAGACAAAGTCGCGTGTGTCTGCTAGCGAAAAATATAAAACTGAAAAAACTATAGGCGTAAAAATGAAGTTGTTCATTAAAAATCTGTGCTTGATTGTACACAAAAACCGATACATGAATTAGATACATTTTATTCAAACACAAGAACTTTTGTATTAACTTTACGACTCAATGTCTCTTATAACAATGCACAAAATCACGTGAGCCACCATTCAATATCCGATGAAATACGTTTACAGTCAAAAAGTACACCTTAAAATATACAGGTCGCTCGGAATGTTTTAAAAACTTTATTTTTATTGTTCGTGTGTACAGTGAAGGAGAAATGTCTTGGCATACCTAAATAGTATGATTTAAATAAAAAATGTGGGCACGCGACAAGGTGGCGGTGGCCATGTAAATTGCTTCAGGAGCACGTCACGTACTGTTGAAGGGTGCATATATTTTTGATTTTGTTCTATGCTAGGCAATTTTTTTTTGTACCTACTCTTCTTTTTTTTCTTGTAAGGGGGAGTAATCCGGGGGGTAATTGAAATGGCTTTGTCAAGTTTTTGAATTCTAATCTAAAAATCCTATTTCAATGTGCAAAAGATTATGGTAAGTAGGTATTTTCTTTTGTTGATAAGTTGATTATAATACACATATATACGAAGGGCATACATTTCGCCAGTTTCGTTTAAGTTCCATATAATAGGGGTGAGCCTATTGCCATCAACCGAGCACAAATTCAGACTCCTGGCTGCTACTAAGAAATTCGAGATGAAAAACCCCAATCACACTTTGACCGAACCCAGGACCTCATGCTTGCCTAGTCCTTGCGACCGCTAAACCAACGAAGAAGTACAAATTATAATACATAGGTGCATAAAAACCTTTATTCTTCATTCCTGAAGAACAAAGTCTTTGAATACCCATGGAAATTTCAATTAAATTAGACAGGCAATAAACTGAAAAAGTGTGGATATAGTTACAATATTATAATGTAAATAAAGCAACATTTAATATTTATAATATACTATAAGTTTATCTTCAAAAGCTGGTAGACTGTTTATTTTTCTAAAAGAGGGTAAACAGGGGCTACATTACGCAAGTATCAGGTTTTGGTGGTGTGCCAAGTATAGAAATAACGTAATGAGTTTTAAAATTGGCAACTGTCGTTAACTTTACTTTATGATATTACCAAACTATTTTGTGTTCAATTTATTTGGAGTGTATTAGCAATATCGTTATCAGTTAAAATTATAGGTTGTACTATTATTTTTTTAGCACTTTTCACCTTTAAGTTTGGCCGGTACTTCGTGTTAGTCGACGAAATTTTCTGCATTTTTTCCTTTTAAATTTACTTCTTTATACATCCACAAAACCTTCACCCGACTACGAATTTCTAGCGAGAAGTTTACTAACTGAAAACGTCAACAACTTGTACTAAAATTGAAACAGCGCCTCTACATTACGCGAGGGAATCTAATTTCGTTTGACTAATAACCAAGCAATTTGACGTTTTTGGTTGGTAAACTTCTCGCCAGAAATTCATGCTAGGGCTACCTATCTATTATTATTTATCACCCCAGAAGTTAAGTGAATTTTAGCACTCGTTATCAAATAGAAGGCCCTATGACTGCTTATTTCTTTACTGACGCTATCCACATCATACTCCACTCAAATATCCAATACATCACCTAAATAAAATACCGATATTGCAATCTGTCAATGCAACATACAAACAAACACAACAAATCCGTACTCGATCCATGTTAAAACAACAACGACACATTTCCAAGGCTCCACAGGGGGAGGGCGAATGGGGAGAGTGAAACTACCCTGCATATATCCCTCCGTTCCTTCATTTATCTCTGTGTCGCGCCCGAATTACACCCGGAGATGTTCGATTCCAAGATATGTATCTGGGTTGTAATTTTTCTTAACCATTTTAGTATTCAAGACACAAAATGTGGCCACGCGATATGCCTAATGCGATTTATATTTCACTGTTCGTATGTTATACACGGCTGGGTTGGGTTGTATGGAATGTTGTGTGGTGGAATGTATGTGGAGCAGTTTTGTGGTGGTATGTACAGTATGAAGCGACCAGCAGTTTTAGTGACTTTTCAAAAATGAACCTTAATCAGATGATCTATTTATAGTGATAATATTGAACTTTCTTATCGGTTTCGCGTATTCATTTGTTTTTATTCAACCTTTCACAATATGGCTACAATGGTGCTTATATTACCTACCTACCTACTAAAAATACATTTATAAAGAGTAGTAGGAACTAGGTCTGTGCTAAATCTACACCTGATTAAACCAATAAGCTGGCGGGGAAAGCTATTATAGATTTTCAGCGCAGAAGCCTGCGTCATTCAGCTTAGCCGAGCGCTGGACCAAAGTAGCAATTTTGTAATAGATGAGCTTTTCATAATGGTAGTTTGAAATTACGGTCAACATTCTATAAGTACAACTAAGACTTCTATAGTCTATATTATAGAAGATAAAGGGATATTTATCAGATGTTGATGTATATAATGAATTTGAACTACCATCTCTATGCTTCTTAACTCTTAACATATAAGTCTCCCGAAGCAATCAAAACACCAATATCAACCGTATGTAGCACTTATGTAGGTAAGGAAAAATCTTCGGAGGGAAAATGAAAAAAAGTCAATGATTGAACGTCATACCTATGGGAATAAATTTAGTGAGGGTGGCGGTGGGGGCGCCACGTGTCACCCAGTTGAATTGTCAATTTGATTCCACGAAGAAGCACCTACATTATTAAATATATACGAATAAATTGCTAACGAAACATCTTCATCTCGTATGCCAAGCTTAATATTAAAGATTAAAGCAAATGTGGAATGGAAACTCTTTAGTTTTCCTTGGACAATGGTTTTTCTTGTCTTTGAAATAATTACGCTTTACAAACTGTCCCCTTTATCTCTTCCCGGCCGTTTCCTATCCTCGTTTGTCCCATTTATTCTGCCCCGTTCAGATCTTGCACGTTCGTTTACCGTGTATGTGTTGGTACTACGTATATTGATGTTTATGCGTATGTAATTGTGTATTTGTACCTCTTTCAGTGTTGCATGTCGTTGTAATTGCGTAAGTTTTTGTTTTATTTTTAAATACCTATGATTGAAAATCTTCATCATTTACCTAGAGCCTTTTCCCAACTATCTTGAGGTGACTTACAGTCCAATGGGATCCAACAATATACCAGTATTTTTCATAGAACGACTGCCTATATGACTTCCACAACCCAGTCAGACTGTCTGTTGTCGGACTTTCGGGTTTTGTTGCCCGCAATGACTGCCACAGTTCTACAAATGACAGCTGTGACCGACGGTTTGACGTACTTACCGAGCAATGGATTATTAATCCACGGACCGACATCGGCAAGCGAAGCTTAACCTTCGATCGCCGTACTTGAAAATGTTTAGTTGATAACTTCAATATTGGTTTTCACTGTTAATGAAGTATTTAGTAGTCTTTTGTTTTACGATTTGTAAAAGTATGTAAGTGAAAGATACTTATTATACTAACCAATAACGTTTACCTTTGGAATGATAAACAGTATGGCGTATTCATGACATATGCAAAGTACTTAACTACAGTATGATTATATTGCTAACATTTACGACGTCGAGACACTTTTATATGGCTATTTTGACTGGAATTTCGCTCATGCTTTTTTCGAGTAACCATAAGTACCTTCGTGGAGGTCAATGTGAGATTGCTGAAGATATTATGCACATAAAGGAAAGTCTTGTCGGTTGTTCTGGCAATTTTTGATACATGATAGAGCCTAAATTGGTAACAATATCTTTGTTTCCAATCTACTTTTCCAGCAATATCCACTTATTCATTTCAATGTAATAAAAAGACGTAAGAGGAGCTTCTACCCACATAAAAAAATGAAATTCTAATACAGATCGACAGAAAAATTACTTGAGTATTATTCCCCTCTTTTTATAGGTATGTTATAAATAATTGGACTCCACGTCGCACTGGTAACAAGCACTCGTAAGTTCACCCGACTATTTTATCTTAACATGTTTACCTTCTTTCTCATAACTAAATTAATTTCGTGTTTCCATCGGCATTATTTATGAGTTCGAATAAGCAATAAACGTATACCGATAACATGTATTTGCTTACGGTCGTTAAGACCGGGGATTTATCTAAAAAGGAGAACAAAAATGTCCCGGGTTAACCCTGCGCCCGCCGTCGTAAAAGACCCAAGAAGTACTGCGACCAGAGACGCAACAAAAATACTTTATTTATATGCTAATGTAATTTATATGACGCTTAATGTCTCGTGGCTGGTAACGCACGATTCTGTTCCATTATTTCAGTTATGTATCGGTTTCACGATAGCGACTGTATCCCGAAGGCAGTAAGGTGGTGTTTAGCGTGCGCCAAGTGTCGTGTGTGTCGATGCGATTATGAATGCGCGGTAGGAGGCAGCTTCCAACCCAGCTTCCTCCAGGGGAGGGGGGAGGGAGCGCTCTGGGTGAATCAATAAAAATACGCGAGAAAAGCGTTGATTATACAACGGGAATTCGGTAGGAAACTGCTCTTTCAATAATGCCCGCCTACTATGAGACGTAAATTGAAATAAAGAATCGTTTATAGGCTTACCAGAGTCACATATTGAAAAATAGGCAGAAATCTGTTTCTATTACATGCTGTTGTTCTGGGCGACAGTTCTGGTTCTTTATCTAATCTATCTGATGTTGTCAATACACTAGATCTTTGTTTACATCGTGAAAACTTAGACTAGAAAAGTAGGCACTGTCCACAAGGTACAGTCAAGCACAGAAACAGGTTCGACTCCTGCAACCACTGCACCTACTGTCCGTATCTGTACGCATATCATTTGGCCATATTTGTAAATGATAAGGAGTTACGTACATTAGACATTCAAATTAGACTAAAACAAACGATAGCGGGCGAGTGATGGACATTCCATCTGCGTTTTGTATGGAATTTGCATAAAAATCCTTCGGTTCCGAACGGTGGACGTTCCCGCTTGAAATGCAGATTCAGTTTCGCAATGAGATAAATACGGCCGAACAAATATAAAGTTAAAAACAAAGTATTGGTGGAGTGAATAACTTGACTTTGTGTTGGTACTGGCTTTGGATTGTGTCTTCAGAAAATGACTGGATTTTGGTCGTTTTCCTTTTGTTGGCTACAATATATTGTACTACTATATAGGCTGACCGTTGAGGATTAATCAGTTTGAAGCATTCGTAGCAGTTACTTTTATTAAAACGCTTTATAAGAACTATCAGCCGCCCAGAAAATACAATAACAAATGTTTATTTCAAAAGCTTTTATTGAAAAGATCTAACATTTACTTATACTCTTTGGATTTTTTCTTAGGTATAAAGTAACGCCTACATAATCAATTTAATAAAATACACAACTTACGTTTTTAAAATACAAGACTACATAATTTCGATATAAAAACGTGAATGAATTCAAATCCGAGTGAATCAAAAGATGGCGTCTTTTCGAGCGGTGACCGTAACCCGCCCACTGCGCGCGCGCCTTTTTCCAATATATACCTAACGCGATAAGTACCTAATTGTAACATAAAAACACTAAATAAAGACCTCACAAAACATGACAGTATCCAAAAACCTTTTTTGAAAACCTGTGAATCAACTAACAAATGAGGTTGACTTTTAAAAAAGCAAATTGAATAGCCCGACATTGTTTTAGGGATAATTACCTTAAAATTGTATGCATTTATTCAGTTCAGGAACGTAAATATAGACAAATATGAAGATGAAAGTAAAAACGTATTGAAAAACTGTTAAGAGTCTATAGAAATGTCTGGTTTTAATTCACCTGCGGTAATTTATCGCGCACATTAATTTGTGGTATTATCGCCGATGCGCTGCTCAAGCCGTGAAGTGTTAATTTATACGTAAGAAGTGACGTGTCGATAGCTTTTTTATTTTAAATAATTCACTGTAATTTAATAAAAGGCCTTTTAGTTGCGACTTGTTTTAAATGCTACGGAATTTTGTGAAAACAGTTCTAGTAGCCTTATAATTTATTGTTGCAGGATAAATATCCGTAACAGAATACAAATTAAATAAATAAATAAAAAGTGTCTACGTCAATTTATTTCCATTCCAATTGATATTATACTCAAGCAATTTTCTAGCAAATGGCCAACTTTTCCATAGAAGCTCCACTTTAAACACTTATGTATTTACAGGTTAGCTCAGGTACCGGAAATATTCCCATTCCTTTAGCATAAAAACACACGTGTGCTAAAAATAAACAAATCGATGATACATTTTTATAACAGTTCAATTATATCGCGGCCGCAACATTTTACAACCGAACTGAATGAACAAAAGCCGAGCCCACAGACATAAATGTGGTATAATAACGTACCTCCCAAATAGTCCCAATACGACTCCAAACCCGAGCGAACCTTCTCATTTCCCTTCGGAAAAAAAAGAACTTTAATATTTGCAGCACGGCGAATTTAAGGAGCTATAAATTTTTGTCATTAGGCTAATAATAAGAGTTGAAGTGGTGTCGCGGGAACAGGATGCTATAATGTCTTTTGTTCGACTCTTCGTAATTCGCATACCAATGATCTCAGACTCGTATACCTACCTACATTTTTTCCGATTGCAGTATCATCCAGCGGTTTAATAAGGCCTCATTTCATTACGCTATAAAACAAGATACTTAGCAGCACCTGCGATACTTTTGAATTTTAAATTGTATCGTTAAATATCGCGTGTGCAAACAACATATTTACACAGTTTACTTATATATACCTAACTTGTTTTATGGAGTGAGATATAAAAACGATTTTGTTGTCAATTCTAATTAAGGATTTCATCTTAAAGACGCTGTGATGGACAAAGAAGTGTGAAGTGACAAGACGGGGTGAAACTAACTTAGAGTTCAATCACACTGGTGTCTGGTTCGATAGTAAAACAGACATCCGCGAAGGTCGACCGCGTAAGATTGATCTGTTTGCTATAAAGTGGAACGTGCAGTACAATAATGGAGGGACACGGTAGGGCTCAATGATGGCTAGTATTACGGTGTGAGTCCACACGTTAATGCTTCACCGGGAACTTGAAACCCATCATTACGTATTAGCATAACCGCGTCAAACAAAAAGCTGGCAAAACGTCAGAAACGCGCCGCGTAAGACGGCGTAGAGAATCGTAACGACACACGAGGGAAAGTCCCACAGCCACTGATTTATAGTCGCGTTTGATAACTTATTTGATCACTTTATGATGGCGAAAACTGCCAGGAAAGCTCATAAGGCACGCCGATGCAAATCGCGTGTATTAAGGCGGATATATCGCGGACAGAGTGTTACGTGCGTGACGAAACGGTGCACTCCCGCATCTTCATAACGGAATAGAAATCACATAACAACCGTGCATACGGCACAACAGCAAATGAAGGCAGTTGAAAGGTAAACGACTTTTTAACGTGACACTCATGTATGTATATGACAAATCAAGCGATAAGTAATGAATCGATGCCAAGTGTAAAGAACCCATTCAAAGATCCCACATGACTCATTTAAACGTAAAAATAGCATTATAAATTTTAACAGCAGTTGGACACAGGACACGTTTGTAATAAGAATAAGTTTATTTAAATAAAATATAGGAATTAGCATGCCTGTGTGCGCACGGATCTTTCCATTGTTTTCGCTAAATGACATCAAAGTTGTGGCGGCGATGTGTATTTAGCATGTGAAATAAAAATTGTTTGCTGTTCTTAGAAAAATGCAGGAGTTAACAGGTGTACCGGGCGCGCCTTCCATAGGATGACGCGCCTTAAGTCTACTTATTGAGCTACCTTTTCCTTTTAGGATTCAATTCGTCGCTGACGACCTGGATCTTTCATAAAAATGGTACTCAATCGAGTTATTGAATAGCGAATAAAGGTAATTCCAATGGAACAGCATCGTGATGCAAATTAAGAATATTCTAGTTTTATCCCATTAAGAGATGGCTTTAGTCGATTCAAGTCTCGATTTCAAAGTGTTACCATATTTAGAATGCAACACTAGACTCGTATATTCTGAATTGAGTGTGTTCAAATAATTCAAAGCAAATGTTTAAAATATTTCGTACCATAGTGTGTGTGTATGTGTGCGTAATAAATAAATAATTATACCTACTCATACTATTAGGTAATGGCATCATGGAACAGTACATGAAACAAAAACATTAAAAATTAAGATATTATTCAGTTAACACCTAAATATTTAAACATATAGAAAGAAAATTATTATAAGAATTCATGAAGCTCCAGAGACTTATCAAACAAATAAACATTTAGATGATGTGTGAGTCCCGGCCACATTGGAATATCAAATAAGCGAAGCTCTACGACGTGGATCCCGTCAATCATAAGATTTCTTCAAACATATCTAATTTTCTTAACAAAAACTCAATTACGAACACACGACAGAAGTTTTTCTATTAAGGGTTACACGTGGACAATTATGAAAGTTTCATCGGCTCTGTATACTGTGTTTACGTGATATTTCGCAAGCCCGCTCCCCATGCTATGTAAATCACAAGGACTTATGGTAATCCACTTCATGTACTGGAGCATTCCGATAAACTGCGCCTGAATACTTTATTGATCAGAGTACGTGAAAAATCCGTTAAAGGTGCCACGTTGTCAGAACAAAAAGGTCGCTATGAAAAAAAAGCCACAAAATTGACGGAAAAGAGTAAAAAATCAGGGTGATATTAAAATAAACGAGACATGCGTGGCCGGTGCGCGGGCGCAGTGTTTGGGTTACAGTCACGTTCGACGGTAATGACAAATTCGCGACCATTGTTGCTGTTGACTGAGGATTTTTTCAACGTTCAAGGTTTTCATTTTGAGTAACAATACGAACGTGCCAATAGCACATTTTATAGGAATTAATTATGCAAAAAAAATGTTTTATAAAGAGTTTATCGGCGTCGAGATTGTAGCGAGGTCGTGGCTCAGACAATGAATTAATTTCCAATTACCTACAATTTCTAGCTTGGGTCAGAAGTGAAATCTGTTATCACGGTTCGCACTCGCCCTCAAACCATGGATGCGTGTAATTGCGATAAATACGCCAATTAAACGTTAGCTCGATCCTACGGCTATTAGCGGAAAGACGCAGACCCACTGTTATTAAAGCGCCACTGTTGTCCCACTTTGTAAGCGAACTCACTGCGAACAAAGCCGCTAAGGAAATTGCTTTTCTAGACAAAACTTTGTCGATGCTACTTCAACGCTTTAGAAATTTGCCGTGTTGTCAGTGGCGAACGACAATGTACCTGATGTATGTTTTTACGAAGTTTTCAATCAGTGATTGTCAACTCAACCAATAATTCTTATCCCAATAAGCTTCTTAAAACATTAATTTACAGTAAACCTTTCCAAATCTCGCACACAATCAGCATATGTACCTATACATTGCGCACAGTGTGCCAACTCAGTTTCAACGTGAACACAAAGCGCGTAATGAATCCTGAACGTTTCAAATTACTCAGTCGGCAAGTGATTTGAGGTCGCGAGCATTAATTACACCGTCACGCAGGCACATTGGTGTGCTTATTAACTGAGTAATGGTTGTGTAAACAATGAAGTGATGGGGGAATCACGCGACGGTGACTTGCACGGACGACTGTGTTCTTGGACGCTTATGTGTGGCCGACATCCGCTTTCGAAAGTGAAAAATTAACATGCGCAATTATTTTGTAATTAACAAAACGTCCGATGATTTAGTTAGGCTTCCAAGCGTGTAAAATTGTGTTTGAGCGCGATTGTTTTTTGAATGTAGCTGCTATCGTAGCTTAGAATTAAAAATATGAACTGCGCAAAAATAATTGCTGCCTCAGATATTAATTGCTTTATGATAATTATCAAATGGATTGCCCAATTTGTTGAGAGATGTGTTATCAAAATAAAAAAGTAAACAGAATTACTGTGTAAGTTTATTGCAGAATAACGCTACAGGTCTATTAATTACAGTTTGAAAATGATTGCTAATTCGACCTTCCAACCTATAATTACGCCGTCAACGGTTTATATGACAGTTACCGTGCCTATATTTGCTTTGTTTACTTTGTAACACCGTTTGTTTTGTGGAAACATCGAGAAAAACCCATGCAGATTTTTGTGTTTATTTTTTTCTACAATAGATCACATTATCGCTCAGTGTGCATGGAATAACGCTTGAATAAAGGAAAATATTCATTCAGTAACAAGATAAAACTTGTAAATCAATGTTATTATATTATTTTTATAGCCGTTACTGACAATAAAGTCGTAGGCGAGCTTGATTCTAAGAAAATGTTTATGTTCTATTGTATTTTTAATTTATTTATTATGTAAATGTAAATAAAATCATTGGGCGTGTTGGTTTTTTAATAAAAAAATGTGTACTGCGCTCTATATTGTTGTATGATTTACCTATCATTTTTATGTGTGTTCATGAGATTGTAGCCATGAAAAGATATCATGAACGAAGCAATTCATCATAGAAACAATACTGTAAAGTATGGTTTTCAAGAAAACCTTGTTTTATAAATGCTTTTTTCATTTCTTCTTAGATATACAATACCTAGCTATTTTCTTTGATAGGTAAATATGAACCACTTTAAATAACTCCGGCTGCTAAAATCGACACTGACATTATCATCCTCCGTACTATTAATTGATCACGACACGACATTTAAAACTTGCACCCCATAATTTCAAGTCCGACTCCACACAAAATATTTTTAAACAACAGTTAAGCTGTCCGTAATCGCTAGTTAGAGTAATGGAAGGGTGGTGTAATCCGGCTGTCGTGGGCACGGATCGTGAGTCGGGAAACACCTGATAATTAGTTGGCTTCGCAGGTGCTTATAGTCCGTCTAGATTCTAGCTGGTGAGCTGGGAAAGTCTGAGTGTGTGATTATCAGGTCATGAGGATACTAGGAAGTAAAGATTTGCTTGTATTTTTTGCGGGTACTTCGATTATTGTGTTTCATGAACAGTGCTTTACCTAACCGAAAATGTTATTAAATAGAACCGGTCATGAGCGAGTCTGAGACGGGTTCCAGGGCAAAAAAAGTCACGTTTCTTGTATAGGGGACACTGAACTGATAATTTTAAATTAAATTTCATTTGTATTACTTGTTTTAGTTGTGACAAATACCCACTCAGTGCAAATTTCAACTGTCTTGTTATTTCGGTTCAGACCCGCCCGCTGATAGACAAACTAACAGACGGATGAACGGACCGACTGACTTAGTAATATGGTCCTGTTGGCTATTTGGGGTACGGAACCCAAAAAACATGTAACAGTATCGAAAATCACTAACTGACCATTACCATGTAACACCACCTAGTGATGTCACTAGATCCAGATCTACTCCTACGCATTGTAGCATTTGATGAGTTCATTGAAAATAATAACTTTATAAACTTTTATGAATATCACAAGCTGTTACCAAGGGTGACCATAAGAGTACCCGTAGGTCGGTTCTGTTAAACTCTCCCCGTGAAAATTTGGGTGAAGTGATCATGATGTTAACCTAGCATTATTACGTATGAGATGACAACTCTCCTCGCCCTCGCTTCACCTACATTTTACGGGCAGGTTTTTACAGAATAACACTGTTGAACAAAATGGTAGCAGCGCCTTCATTTTTTTACCGCTCAGCCCTACTATGAGATTGGTTTGTTCTTCAAATGCTTCATTTATTTTACTTCAAGAATTAAAGTAAGCTGATATATCCCAAATAACACTAACACCGTTATTGTCCACTGAATCACACGGTAACCTGCAAGCACATGAAGCGTTTACAAAGACAATTCCCTTTAATTAAAACTAAAGTTAAGTCTTGGGGTGACACATGAAGTGGTCGTGAATAAAGAAACTTATGAGGGGCATTTTGATTTGATACACTTATTGTAAAGCCCACTGCTTTGCAAAGAACTGGTTCTAAGGACAAAAGGGCCCTTATAATGAGGCCAGCATATTGTATGAAGAATTGAAGAGCCCTTAGAATCAGGTCCGATATTCGACAATATGCTTTTTTATAATGGGAGCGAAATTTTTGAGACTTGTTACACTTCGATGCTCGCTCGAGATCGTGTTTAAATGTTGGACTTTGTTTCTTTGTGTGTGACTGTTTTTATTTGAGTAATGGTTACTTTGCTTCTGTTAGTTATGGTAGCAAGTTTTTGCGTATTGTGATGATATACAGGGAAGATATATGAATAAGGTCTGCTACAGAACTTACCTATTTGGTTGTATACATTTTTATTGACATTTAAATTACGAATCTGTCAAAAAAATGTAGCGATTTTTCTGTTAGCCAGTAATATTAATATGATCAATTTATTGAAAACTCGATAATTTTAATTTGCTAGTATTAAAATTTTAATGGGCAACAATGAGTTAAAAGACTAAATTATGACATATTTTAATACCCAATAATCGTAACAAAAACAAAGAAGTTTGCTTTTTAGACCAAGTCCTCAGACAACAACGAATCAGAAAAAAAAAGGAAATTGAATCTAAATCACAGCGACCGTCCACTTAAATCCTAAACAAGAACCGGCGCGAACGACACTTCGTCATTAAATAATAGACAATAATACGATTCTAATACCCAATATCCCGTGTTAGAGAACAAATGTAGACGTGTACATCCTTATTGCATTAACGTTCGCAGTGGAATCGTTGAATCAGATAACAATCCCTGTGGGGACCCAATCTGGACTATTTAGCGCGACGGAATGGGCTCAATTAGGATATGGCGGATATGCGGGCCCCTTACTAGCGGGACGGGGGAGCGCTAAAATGTTGCTTTGATGAAGTTTGGTTGTGGGTAAATAGATCGGTGTGTGGTTGAAACTGATCAATGGTTTCCTAAGGATGTAGTGATTACTTGAGCTCAAGTGTCATAGTTAAATCGAAAGCACACACGGAATAACACATTTTGATGCAAATGCATTGACTAATGCTCATGCTGTTAAACGATGTTTTACAACACACTTGCGGAGAGAAATGCTTAAATACATGTTTATACTTAAACATAATGTATTGTACAAGTATTTGTAAGAAATGGCTCACGTATTTTTATATATAGATCTGTGGCCCACTTTCCTGCACAAGTGCGGTCGTGCAAACTAAAAAGCAAACTGAATTGTGAACTTAGAAACGGTCTAATATGTCCTTTTTAGAGGAAGTGGGTTAAAAAAACATAGTTTTTGGTCTTAACCCTGCTGAAAACGACTCCCTACAGAAAGCGCTAATATGGAAAGCATATAAAATGATAAGAGCGTCGATAAGTTTCATAATTGTCACACAAGATCCAAAAAACATTGTTACTATCTTACATCCTACAGACCCACGCCCCGCGAAGACATAATAATTGAATCCCTAATTGAATCTGCAGCATTTTAGGCGTTCGGACACCGTACTAACAGTGATTCCCGCTCCGATTAGCGTAGGAACGATTCCGTCGACAATCAACAGCGTTCAACCGTTAAAACATCACTCGAGATTTCACACGGCCTAACTTTAGTACTATTACTCACTTAGCTTATTGTTTTATCACCTAGATTTGGGGTTTAAGAACCGGAGAATTTAGCAACGGCTAAAGGGGGAACTCTGACCAGGTGGGATGACGATCTGCGAAAGACTGCAGGCAGATGCTGGATGCGGCAAGCTGAAGACAGGGCGCTACGGCGTTCATCAGGAGAGGGCTATGTCCAGCAGTGGACTAATATAGCCTGATGATGTGAAAGGGTAAACTAATTGCCTCGTTGGTCTAGCGGTACCAAGACCCACTCCTAAGCCCTAGGTTGGGATCCCGGGGCCGACAAAGTGTTATTGGATTTTTCAGTCAGGAGTCTGCATTTGTGCCCGGTTCGTAGCAAAAGACTCGCCCTCTATTAAATGTATTAGCACTGGTGAACTGTCGGTGTACTATAGGTACACCTTTGCTTAACCTTTCGCCGATTACAGGGGTGATGATTCTACAAATAACAGCCGAGACCAACGGCTCATAGTGCTGTCCAAGGCACAGTGCCGTCTCGATATGTAATGGATGGTCACCATCCACGGACTAACCGAGACAAGCGTAGCGTAACCTTCGATCGACACGTGCGGCTGTTATTATTTAGACATGAGATTCTTGACCGACATAAATAGAAAATGGCATACTGACATATTTTCAGTTATTCGAACATCTGAAAATCATATGTAGTGACTACCAAGTTAATGGTCACGTTCTTGTTTATTAAGGGCGTAGTAAATAACATGTATTTGTGTAAAACTATACGTTGGGTTAATAGATGGATGTTCTAGTACATGTCCTAACACTTATACAGAGGTTCTGTATAAATATAATGGTCATGAGATGCAAAGCGGGCGATGTAACAATGTGGGTAGGTACTTGAACTGAAAACTTTCCACAACGAATTAAGTGAATCTTGTCTCTGTTGACCCGTCATAAATTCATCTCACAGTCAAATCTTTAAGGTAATTTGTGACGATTTTGTAACTCATTTAATGTGCAAGGAATATAAAGTATCCACAGTCAGACCGTTACTCAGTAGTGATGAGGATCCGTAGCAGGCGAAAGACACACAGAATTTAAGACTTTTGTGTTTCTGTTTAGACCTTATTTTCCCATGTATCTTTTATGATGATGATGATAGATGATGGCAAATAGAAATGTATCGAAGAAGAAGACATGCTGCGCCGACCGCAAATAAATTGGTGATGATTATGATGATCTTTATATGTACGAGTATAATTATTCAGTACACTATGGTTGTCACACAAATCCTCCCTAAACGGCTGGATCGATTTAAATAAAAATAAAAATACTAACACATTTATTCCCCTCCCGACCCTTTGCTAGAGCCAGCCCGCGAAGCTGAGCCGATTAATGTTTAAAATGTCCCTAAATAATGGAACAATCAGATCCAGCCTGTCCCTTGCTGTCCTCTTCAGCGACGTCCTAAGCCGAGGTTCGTACCCCGCAGGGGGTGCCCTTAGCGATAGTCGCTTAGCTTATATTTTTATGCCTGGCTGGAGGCCTAAATTTTAATTAAGCCCCCCACAGGAAAGTTCGGTTGAGCAGTAAATATCCCTGAAGGATAAACTGCGAGATGCCCATTCCAAAAAAAAAATAAAAAAAAATAACACATTTATTGGGTGTTTGATTTAAGTCCCTGGTTTTTTAGATTCAGTTTGGACTGGTTAGCTGAAGCTGAGGTCCAATCGTTTTTTATCAAGCCATATGCCCGATATTATGTTCCCTACCATTGGTAAAAATGACCTACTCCAATACAAAATTTCATCCCATATTAATTTAACTCTGTTAGGGGATGAATTTTTAAAAAACCTCACTTAGTGCTATTTGCAAAATTTCATGTTTCCAGACTCAGTGGTTTAGACTGTGCGTCATTGAATGCATGAATTTAAGATTTGTTTAACTCATCTGCCCAGCCTTTTCACAACAAAGTTGGGATCGGCTTCCAGTCTAACTGGATGCAGCTAAGTACCAGTATTTTAGCGACTATCTATTTGACCACCACAATCCAGCAACTGGGTAACGCTCAACTCTTTGATAAGACTGGTTGTCAGACTTTAACGGTTCTGACTATCCGTGACGTCTGTCAAAATGACACTTTGTGCTTTCCGACGCACGGAGAGTGTCTCGGTTTGTAATGGATGGTCACCCGTCCACGGACTGTCCTCGGCAAGCGTAGCTTTACCGTCAATCGACACGTGCGGCTGTAGATATGTATTAAGTACAAGATACATTTGTATTGATGTTATTTACTCCTTTAGACAAGCAATACCTTAATTGGTAGCATTGTGACTGGAATTGCTTAGTACAACGTCATGTAATAACGTGCTGAGTTTAAATATTCTAATAAAATCGAAAACAACAGAAATAGTAGTGTTGAGACCATTACGCCTTGTGTTTATGGATCAAGAATTTTAGCTTAGGTATGATCAGGACTAGGGTTGGGCCGACAATTTATGGTGGGTTATTTTTTTTTCCGAATGCCTCTTTGGTATTGTGGTTGCAGGCGCTACTGCTAGATATATGAGGTCCTGGGGTTCATTCTCAGGTCAGATAAAATATTATTGGATTTTTTCATCTAGACTTTGTCATTAGCAGCCCGTATTCGTACCCAGTTGATGGCAATAGGCTTGGCTCCTATTATAGGGGACTTAAACAAACAATAACTGGCGAAATGTGGGTAGACTATAAATACTATAGGTACGTCTCTGCAAAACCCTTGTAGGAATAGGGACGTGATGTTATAATATAGAATAATTTCGGTAGTAAGTACAAAGATCGATATAGGTACCTATTGCAAATTAATCTTAGCAGAGCCTATGATGAAAGCTGCTAAACAAGCTCATCTGACTATCAAAGTGCGCCGGAGTGCTGGCGTCGCGCCGAACGGAGCTTATTCATTATTATAATATGATATACGGACGTCGACTCTCGTCCGATTTCTCTTATTATGCACGTAACTTTGCGTTATCTATAAAATTAGCATCGTCAAGTGTGTTGTTTACATAACAGATGTGACAGCCCCGGTATGTTTTAATAGATGCGAGGGAATTGATTCACTTAGGTAAGTATTGCATGTACGGTAAAGACTTTCAATGCGTTTTCTTTGTCCTTCCGCGAATTTTGCAACTACTCTTGCAGAGATGCAGAACAACTGCCTCGTGGGTCGAGTGGTGACTTGCGCGACTGCTGAATTTGAGTTCCTGGGTTTGATATCCAGGTCGGGCAAAGTGTTATTTTTTCCAATTAGATTTTTATCATTAGCATTCCCTACTATATGGTACTTTAACATAACAGGTGAATGTAGGTGTTACTATAAGTGCAACTCTGCCCAACCCTTCGGGGAATACTGGCGTGGTGTAATGTTATGGTCTGCAGAATTTTCAAAGGACCTACCCTTTGGTGGAGTCTCCTGCAGGAAGTTTCAGAGAAGAGTAACCAATAAGGGAAAAATGTCGTTCTTGAACATACATAGTTTGTTTTCTGGGTGGTATGCTACAAACCGACAAGTCATTTTTTCCAGAGATCATTCACCTCACATCCTTTATTTTTCCTGCGGGGTTCAAATTGAGTAAAATGTAACACACCATTCCTTCGATTTTGACAATTGAACTAAATTCATTGCGTTATTTGCGTTGTCGAGGAGACGAATTGTTCTAACGTACGAAGCAATGGATTAGGAATTTCTGTCCTAATCCTTCAAATTGTGGTAAAAGTGTTACACAATTTTGCTACTTATTGGTTAAATAACAGATGCTTAATTCATTATCCTTCACAAGCTTTCACTGATCATCGGAATGGCATCAGTAGGTACTAAGGGTTAGTAACGAGGTTAGATCATACAGATTCGGATGGGACACTGTGTATGAACGAGGTCATTATCAGGCAGTTAGTACCAATTGTTTGTAAGTGCCCTTAGTAGGTAAATGTTGTTACCGAATACTAACATATGTCTGTTTTGACTAACACTAGGAAAAACCGAAATAAAAGTCCTCTGTTGGATTTTCAACGCTCGTCTCAGCGCCGAGAGTTGAAAATCAAACAGTACAATAGTATCAAAGCATGCATTTAGGTACCCGGTACCTATTAGTGTAAACGAGCAATAGTCAAATGTTTTAAACAACTTTGTAGTAGAACATTCTGTAAGGTTTCCATTGATAGGTTTTGATACTTTTGCGTTCGGAAACAAAAAAATATTTCATAACGAATATTTTGATGATGATTTTGTTGATGATGACGATTATAACAGAGGTTCTCAACCTTTTTTGAGCCGGGACCATTTTGATTCCTTTGTAATTTGTTAGCAAGGAGCAGAAGGGTCAAGAGTCAATCTTGAAATAAAATTAAAACTTTTAGCATATACGTCAAGCTCAAAAGTATGATTTATTAAATACTGTTCATGAATGGTATTATTGTTATAGAAAAGACAACATTTCTTAAAGATATTTTAATTCGGTTTGTATCAATGTGATTTTGGTCTTGAAAAGTGTGTTGTTTTAAACTTTCACGGACCCTATTCAAGTTCTTATAGATCACTGATTGGGGACCAATGTATTATATGAAGCCAAACTACTAAGTTAAGTACCCAGGGCAATAGATGAGAGCCGTGTATCATGTCATGGCATGGTCTCTCTACAAATATTTTAATGTTTCCTTGATAGTCTAGTGCTCGAGTGCGCTACTACTGAGCGTGAGCTCCTCGTTTTGATTCCCAGGTTAGGCTAAGTGTATACTTTGTTTTTCCATCAGGAATTTCTCCGTATCAGGATTTAGGCCCGGTTCATGGCCATAACATCGCGGCTGGCACATAACTGGCGATCTTGGAATAACAGGAGTGATGTTGTATAATGTTTACGTGGCCTAAATGAGGTGACAATTTGATATGATCAACGTGACAATCAATATGTATGTACCTACGTAAGTGTGTAAGAAACATTACATAGATAAATATGACGGACGCGTCACTCCGATCAAGATTGTTGAGACGGCGCCTATTGTGCGAACGTGACACCGATCATTAGCATCAGATCACAGCTTTTCGATCACGTTCCGATTATTTTTGCATAACGGGCGTATAACATGTGTTTGTCGCAGATTTGTGCATGCTACCTTTATGCCTACTTTACTGTCTTTTATTTACGTCAGTAAGTAGATACCTACTTATTTGGGTCATTTTCTGTGTTCGTGATTTTGAAGACAGGTATTTCTGAAGTGTTGTAGTAGTTCCTTCTCTCACATAAGTGAGAGAAGGAACAGTACTAGGAAGTTTGGTCTCCCTATATCTGACGACATGAGCCTATAGTTTTTGTTGACGTTTGTTATTTAGTCCATGTAGTATTTATCTATTTGCATTTAATTCTACCTATTATTTACTTTGTTGTTAGTTCTTTGTAACGGACAAGTTATGCAGTCTAAAATAAATGAATGACTGATAAGGTAATAATAGGTTTATTATATTTCGATTACAAAGTACCTATATAATCTATAGAGCAGGTTACAGAAAATAATTATAGATTTTATTAACTAAGAAGGTGCCTACTGAAATGTTTTTTTTAAACAAAACAAAAAAAGTTCTTTTTTCAAATCAAGAATCGAAAAATATTTCGTTCTAATGCTAATTCAAATACTCATTTCCCCTATTGTAAATAGCAATCAGCTAAAAACAAAACAACTGCATAAAACTAAATAAATGTTCGCCATTAAAGTTTCCTTATTTAACCCGCTGAGCGCGGTTATCGCGAAATATAATTAAGGTGCAACCTCAATAAGCAGCAATGCGAAGACTTCATTCCTAGGTATTTATAGTGGTAATGAAAATATCGGGGCGGGCCGGCACGAGCGCGGTAACCACCGCCGCGCTAGAATGTACCACTTGTTACTTGTGCCTATGTTGATACAGGTTTTTCTTCTTAAATATGTTTTTATTAGAATTTGAATTAAGAAGGTTACAATGTCACTGGCCTTTTTGGTTAGCAGCAGTCATTCAAAGTTTGAAATGTAATCGAAGCATAGACTTGGGATATTGATTTCTGAAGTAATAATTTTCATACTGTTTTTCTTGTCAGGAATCTGAGGTTTGACATTTGAGTGAATAGTAAAAATGAATTTTGTTACAAAAGTAAGTCAATTTAAAGTTTGGAAAGTTATGCAAGATGGACAAATTGTAACTCTTAAGGCTTTTCTTTTTCAGATTTCAGCATTTTAGAGTAGGTGTAAATTATGCAAAGACAGCGTATTTCGGTGACTGGGCTAACTAATGAGCGTAGCTACTTCTTTTAAAAAGGTCAAGGCTAGAGTTAGCTAATTTGCTATTTTTCATTCAAATGATACTATGGGTCCTAGTAAAAAGGATGAGCTTTTTCTAAATTACCACCAACAGTCGACTTCTTTATACTTTGTACATATTATAATAGATAATTATTTACTTGGCAGGATTAGCAATAGGCAATATTGGCGATAACCGTGTGTTTTATTTAAAAGAGTCACTATGGATGTCTATACAGCTATCGTCTTGTTAGTGTTCAAAAAAATGTTAATAATGCAGATACTAAAGGAAATTTCTAATCTATTGCTTCATATGCTTGAAAAATTCATCTGTTCTAACACGTAAAACACGCAATTAATATTGTAGAGCTGTCAAGATGAAAGGTATTGCCACTGTACAATAATAAGCCTGCAGGATGCCTCCACCAATTTCTTGCCATTTGAGAAAATCACGAGAATGTTGTCAAATTTAGTGTCGTAACCTTGAATAACTATGTATTATGTAATTGGTAGTCGATACAATCTCAGTATGATACAGTAAATAGGTTAAGTGGCGGTAATTTATGGCAGCATTTATGATACAGACAGTGTTTACGATAGTTCAGGAGCTACAAGATAGCTGTCTGTCCTAAGCCCAACGTTTCGTGGATATCTTTATTTAACTAATCAAAGAGACTGACTGCTTATAAATATTTTATTTCAGTTCGCTGTACGGAGAAAATCTGATTGAGTGTCGCCGAGAAGCCAGCCAAATGGCGTACGCTCGATAAATGAAAATACAAAGAACTTGATTTTGCACGCAGCTTCGCCCGTGTTTGGGTCGGCAATTATACCACGGTAATGTACTGCTGGGATAAAAAATATTCTTTGTTCTAACCCAGGTCATGGTTTACCTGTGTGTAGTTTTATCCAAATCTGCGCAGCTATTCATGGGTGAAAAGGTAACAACAAACAGTCAGTATATCGTGAAGGCCCAGTGGTTAATGCCCCGCCTCTCATGCACGAGGTCATGGGTACAAATCCGTACAAGTACCATACCAGCGTGACTTTTTGATTCATAGGTGACATCGGTAAATAAAAAATATTGTGAGGGAACCTTATCTAAGCGTGGTGACTAATGCTCGTACCTTCTCTGTAAGAGAAGAGGCCTTTAGCTTTGCAGTGGGAAAGTAAAAGGCTGGTATTGTTATATTAGTACACAACTAGTGTTTTTAATTTAAGAAGATTGAAGCAAGGAGGTAATTAATATCCATCTTTAGATGCTGTGTGGGGTAAGCTTTACCTTCTAGTGATTTATGACTTATAATATGATTCCCGGCAGCAATAAGATAGTTGTTTTCAGCTACAGCTGGGTACTAAGACGACCATAAAGTTTGTTAAGGCTTGATTAAACTTAATAAATGTATTGATCTGTGCTTTATGGCCTTTGTTAGACTATTATCGGGTTTATTTTGAATACATCAGCATGAAAACTAAATATCGACGTAGACCAGCCATGGTTAATTTCATATTTTTAATAAATTTTTGCTGGTTTTTACCCTTGGTAATAATATTAGAAAAAAAAAGTCTAAAATTTTGCCCAAACCACGACGAATAAAATGACACTGGGTCTTACCTATTGTTTTTAATAGGAACACATTACCCACTCAAAACCGTCGACAATATTCTTGAAAATGACAAGAGAATTATCTAAGGAGCAAAGCGGAACAAACCACCGTCACGACGTCGGCTCAGCTCAGATAATTACCGCTAATCCGCTGTTTCTCTTTGTTAGCCAAACGATTAAAATAATCATCACGACTTTGATACACTGAAATGAGACGTTTTCTTCCCTATTCTGTTATAAGGAGGTACAGTTAACAAAAGAGATATGTGTTAAGGTGAGCAGGAAACCAGTTATGTATATTTTCGCCCAGAATTCGATGTGGTCAATGTCAGATTCTTTGCCATTGTTTCCAAGATACTGTAATAAATATAATTCAGTCTGTGATTTTGGTTTCAGCTCCAGCCAGGTACTTAAGTGATCATATTAATTCATATGTACATAAGTTAGATTATCTTATACATTGCTGCCAACGGTGAAAGAAATCATAGTAAGAATATCTGGACTTAAAATTTATATGAGTCTCATATCGCCAACCCGCCTTGCGCGTGGTGATTAATGCTCGTGCCTTCTCTGTATGAGAAGAACCACACGTACCCGGAAGTGGGACAGTAACATACTGGTATTGTTATAATTATTATTTTAATACAGCTTGTGTGCCACTGCAGGACAAATGCCTCACTTTTCTTTTTCCACTGAACTTTATTCTGCGTTAACATAGACCAATCTGTACTATAGAATAAGAATTGTGTATCTTTTACCGGCAGTCCTGCACACACAACATTTAAGCCATCTGTACTTTAATAACTAAGCAACGTAGCTACATTGTCGCAAATAATCAGTTTGCAACACCGCTAATAAAGCCGTACCGGGTGCTTATTAGCAAATAACTCATTACGTTGCTGCCTTAAATATCAGTTAGATTAATGGGACATTGAGTGCTGCTCACTAGTTCATTAGTGAAGTATCTTCTGATAACTTGTTGTTTCCTTTAGACTTTGTATGTGATCGTTATTTTTTTTTGTATCTCGGAAAGTAGGACAATAAACATGGTGTACTTCTACTTTAAGTAGATTAAGGGGGGTTTATGGTACCCAGTGAATAGTAGTCAGGATTAAGTAGTAAGGTAATTTTTCTAATTATATTTCTTGCAAGCAAGTTTTCACAATTCAGTGTCCTCAAAACAATTGGATTAATTACAGTAAAAATAATATGTACTCGTATCTACCTAAATGTGAAATAAATTTGTCAAACTACTGTCTAGGAAACCAGGCAGTGGTTGTCTTTACCTAAAAAAATCTTACCATCCTGATTCTTTTTGGCCTCAAGCTACTGACAGATATTATTATATAAATGTTCACATTCAAGAAATTAAAAAACATTTCTTTCAGTGCTATCCATTTCCTGAAGAGATTGTGCCTCAATTGCGTGCATTTCAAGCGGCATATACACTATGTTTCTAATTCATATAACTAGGAGATACATTAACTTGTTCGGGTGGTCAGTAAACGTGGAAATGGTCATTAAGTTAACTTTGTAAAGGCAATTTGCGGCAAGAAACAAGAATCTTTTAGTATGTTACTTAGTTTTATACTTTCAGACTGTCTAGAGTATACATCTTTATTAAGTAAGATTGTATATTGATCAAGTTCAGAATAAGTATAAGTAGCCTATTAAAAATTGCTTCAAGAGATTTTTTTTTGCCAAATTAATAAGCTAAGCACGATGTTAGAAATGCCGAAATTTTTACTTATTTAACCTGTAAATATCATGTACCTAAAAGACAACTGACAGTCGGGGACGAGACAAGAATAAAAATGTCTTATTGACCTCGTTACCAAAATTAATTTTAATATTAAAGATGGGCTTGCATTTGACCTAGGTCTCTTTAACTATTTATTTTAAACATGTTTTGGTCTGTCATAATAATATTATGTAGATCTTCAATTTGGAAACTACTACAAAATGGTTCTGCTAATTTGCTAAGCATTAACAGATACATTATAAAACAAGATCGACTCACATCAATCATTTTGAGTAAGATTATTACTGAAAAAAAAGCGTCATTACATACGAGTATGTGTTGTTTTACATACAAGCGAATAAATGAGCTCCAAATGACGTTTGATGATGAAATGACTTGACAAGAACCATCCATTGTTATCGATGCGTCGTGATGTCGTTTTGATTAGAAAACTAACTATATATAAGTAACGAATGTGGCGTTGGTCGCATCACAAATCAATTTCTTAAATTGAAACATGACTGTAGATACAATGCTTGTTTTTACGGTTCTGCCTGGCCCCCATTGACGTCGGTGATTGAACCTCTAATTGGCAATGAGAACTGTCATCGGTCACGGTAGTTGCAGTGGTCACGATGCTGGCAGCCAATGGCCAGTTGGCCCAACAACTGCCACATAGGTGACAGTTTTGTACGCAGACCATCGTAACTGTCCGACAATCTATTACCAAACTAATTTTTCCTCATGAGCTATTTTGTTTTCTATTATTAGGAGTAACTGTATCATCTTTATATATAAAGGTTTAAACGAGTGCTGTTTCCTACAACATCCATCTAGATTCATCAGTTGATATTATAGTCAGAGTTGATGTGAAAATTACATCCGACACGCTAATAACCAAATTAGTTTTACCTATTATGATTAGGAATTTCCCGACGACTACGTCACATTTATAAAATTGAATGTTATGTAACGTACCTAATAGAAAAATAACCACTTAGGTACATTGAAACAAAGTGATTGTTTTAATTACCTACATGTGAGGCTGTTCGTTTGTTTGCGAATGCCTATTAGTGATGATGGCAGGTAATCACACAAGTGGCTAACTATGTTTGCAAAGTGATACTCGCGCAGTGTTTAGCGTCCGTATTCAGCAGATCGTGTCGCCTGCGCATACATTTCCTACATCGCTCTTAACGGTGTCAACTCATTACCAGCTGACGTTGTCTCAACTGTCTGATGAGACAAAATGGCGTCCGCTGTAAATTACCATATTTTTAGTAAAATTGACACTTTGCCATTATCTACCGGTCGGGCACCGCAGTGGAGTCAACGCCCTCAAACCATCCGGATCTAATTACGTAGTGTCATTAACATTGCGGAGGCGGCACGTCGGCCTAGGAAATGGAATCGAATCATTAGTAGTTTGATTACAAAAAAGGCTTAATAGAAATATAATAACGTCCGACGGAGAAGAAATTGTAAAAAGATTGTAGAGCGATCCAATAATTGGCGGTTATTTGTCGATACGGTTTGGAGCGGGTAATGGGTTGGGACGCCTCGACGTGACTCCAGGGCGTACTGGGCGACCCCTCCCCCCCACCCCTTGCCTTCAGTCCTCACACAGCCATTATTGTTTAGAGAGATTTGCAGATCGATCTCCATGATAGCCATCGGTCGATATGTGTACACTTAACAAGTACTTTTAACTACGCTACCGAGCTACTTTATCATGATTAAATCTATGTTACGAGTAGATCATGCTTCCATTCTTTGATTTGACTACTTATTTCAATATTACGAAGCATTTTTGATGTAGTTTTTTTTCCTCTTTCTACTTTTCTGTCATTTTTGACGTTGCACGTGAAATCTCCTCGCGTATTATCATTCATGTTTCATCCTTTTCTTAAGGCGACACTGCGAACAATGTTATACCATATTCTATTCAGTAAATCTTTACACCAAGTGAAAACACGATTTGGCGTGAAGAGTTGTTGTTAACAAAGCATTTTGTGATCATTTATCGGCGGCTGCAACGGTTACTTACGAAATTCGCGTAAAACCGACGCCATTGAACGTTTACGACTGATGTTAGGCCGCGAATACAGCGTGGTGAGATGAAGTGGGTGACATTCTAGATTATACTAACTTACGAAGTCAGATACCTGTTGTTCTGACAGCCACTAAACTTATAATTCAATGGATGGCCTAACTATAGATATCGCTGCATACTTAAACAATGTTTTCGCACCCACCGTGTATGAAGAGTGTTTTAGCAGTCAATATCTATCCTTCCCTTTTTTTGTTAAGTAAGAATTGAACAAATACAAATACAGGTAACCTATAAATAAATAAATAAATTCGAAATCTGATACGGATGTAGGTAGATTGTCCATTAAATCAATAAAAATATTTTAGGTATGCCATTTAATATGTAACATTTATAAGTATGATTATGTGTCATCTGTATTTGGCATTTGTTTTAATGTTAGTCTTAAATCATACCTACCTATAGTCGTTAAGTAAATTATCAAAATCTAACCTTATTCTCTTCCGCCCACATATTTTTATCTGATATTTTATTTAAAACATTATTTATAATGTCAGATTCACAGATTTTTAGAATTAATTAAATAAATAGAGCCACCATAGTGTCGTATAGCTACCTAAAACAGACTAAAACCTCCTTAAAGACAGACATCTGTTGTCTTCACTGCCACCTGAAGTTACGAATCGCTAATTTCGAGGCCCAACCTTTTCTATATATTAAACTATAAATCGGAAACTAACCGTACGAGCGTGAAGTATCTAAACTAATACGTGATAACCTGGTTTTACACTTTTTTTATAAAAAATGTTGCTTTTTTACGCAAATATTGTGTTTGACAAGTCACGTCAAAGGCCGAAGGATACTTGTTAGTGTTACAACTTTCTGTCAGATAATACCTGGGCTTAAAAAATGGTTACGTGCGGCTTTATTTTGACAATTGATTCGACCTTGATCTATATCATTGATATAGGAGTTGCTGTGATATAGTCAGTCGTCAGTTACGGTTAGTAAGATGGATGAATCTAGATCTGGATCGAGCGTCTAAACTGTATCTCGGACCTCAGATTACTTACGGACACAGTTTAAACTGTTAATAGCTCGACGATTTAGTACATGGTGTTCGTAGCTTTGTTTCGAATGTTACTGGTACAGGAGCTACAGTAGTACGAGTAAGGGGTCATTTAATCTCTCACCCGAAAACCCGAAAATTACGTATTTTAATAATTTTACAAATATGTTTATTTTCACAAAATTGTGTCGTAGTGACGCGTCACGCCTATCTTTGATTCAAGGCCCTCAAATTAATCTGATTTTATAAAAGGAAAGATTATAAAGAGTAGATTTGAATGTTTGTTTATAATTTAGATTTTTGTAATTTCAAAAACTACTAAGCCGATTTTAAAGGGAAAAAGCTACATTATTAACGAGTAACATAGGCTATATTTTATATCTAAAACAACGCTTTTAAGGAGGTGGAGCGATGTTAAAATTCGACGGAAAATACGAAATCGGGTAATATGTTAGTCTGGAGATTATAGTGGTTGTCACTTTACTCGTAGTTTAAGTAATAAAGGAGAAAAAGGTCTTTATCCGATTGTGGAATTGGTACTTGCTGCCAAGATTTACCATCTGATCGTTGTTTTCAAAAGTTAATTTTTTGTTTGTTTTCTAAATACCTCTCGTATTGATAATATAGGTATCTTCTTGGCTCTACCGAAATCAATTTTCCTCTAACTGAAACATCCTGCATTTAAAACCGTCTACTCATTAATAATTATAGAGCGACATAAGGGAGCGTACCTCATTTGATATTTATCGTTCAACAAACAAAAAAATATATTTTAATTATTTTTTTAAGTAAGTAGGTCATCATCTTCATCTGGCTAGTCTTTTCCTTACTACGAGGGGTTCGACTTCTAGCCAAGCACGGTGCAACTGAATACCAGGATTTTACATTGAGCCTACCTCTCTGACCTACAAGCCAGTCACTGTATAATACGATAAGTAGGTGACTATCAAGGAAGCGTCTCTAGGTCCTTAAGGAAATCATGTTTTTTCCTAAAATCGGTTTATCATAAGTACTTGCCTGCTATTCCACGCAACGTGTAGGTTTCATATTAACTAGTACTTACTATTAGTTAGTACCTCCGTTATTTATATGGCTAAAATTTCATAGTTATAAAATTCCTAAATGCTACGTTACAGTCTGAGATTAACTTCATCCTGAAACGTAATTTAGTACCTAAACTTCACTTGACTAAATCTATCTTTGACATTTTTAGATCTTTAACGGTCGTTACGTGTAGTTAAAACCCCGAAAGTCTGACAACTAGTCTTACCATGTTAAAGTAAGTAGTTATCGTGTTAAACAGTAACTGTATTATGGTGGTCATATCAGCATTTGCTCCATATAAAATACTAGTATTAAACTGCATTCGGTTAGACTGGAAACCGACCCAAGTTTACTAAATAGCAAAAGCATTCTAAAAACAGTCTTAGTTTTTGGTAAATTGTTATTTGTCAAATTAGGGTGGATACAGCTGCAGTTTCTACCTTCTTGGGTTCAGAAGGGTGTACCTATTCTTATTGTTTTGTATCCTTCCGTTCTAAAACTGTCATTTTGACGAGTGGACATAAAGTTCACGAATTCTAAAGTTGTTCATTTTTAAGAGTCAGATTCTTTATTTCGTTAGTTACACCCTTATATCTCCGTAAATATAAAAGGGTATCTACCAGGTATTTATAGGATAGTGTAGGAGTGTGTCTCATCTATTACAAGAATAGTGGCGTTCTGAGGGCAGCCTACGTAGATATTCTGACCTTCAAAAAGTGTACATTCTCGATTTGAATGAATAGTTTTCTATTATGTTTGCGTTTTCCAGACAAATCTTTACTCAGTCATTCGATGAATCTTAACGTAAACTAACAAGGTAAAGTTCCTTTTCTCGGGTCGCTAAGTTAAATAACACCAACATGATCTTCTAAATGGTTGAAAAGTTGAACTAGAGTCAATGACCTTTTCACACTCGGATTAAGCTAGTGCTTGACCTGTAGCAATTTTTACTAAGGGTAGTACTTAGTTTGTTTTTAGGTCTTAAAGTTTAGCGGGTAATAAGAAACAGTTGGTACTTTCACAAAATAAAGATTTTAGATATCAATTTTTTTAAATGAGTATGTCCATTATTTTTCTTGTGTAGCTACTTGTAACTCACTTCGTTACTTGAAACATATTACTTTCCTTAAAAAATATCTAACCATCATGGATGGTAGTTCAAGTTAATAATTTTCAAAACTTACAATTTTGTTTTTCTTTTTGTGTTTGTTTTGTATGTTTTAACTTTTTAGAACTACGTAACTAATAAATTGTCCCTAGTTGCCGTAAATAAATAAATAAAATAGTACTTTTGTAAAAACCTACACGATTCATTTTTGCATAACTGGTAGCATTGATTTAAGGGTTTTTTCACAACCCCGCATCAGCGGTGAAAGTTTTTGGTACCATTGTTTATAGAAGATAATTCATACGAGTTGCATAATAAACTTTGCAACAAAAATGAAGGCGCGCGGAGCAATTATAACAGTTTTTACCATCGCGCTTTGGTAAGGTTCCGTTAGTATTTAACTTCTCCAATTGATACGTGTAAGTGTGAGGCCCCTCAAAGCAGGGGCCCTTAGTGTTTGCTACATCTGCCTTGTACCTAATCCGGTCCTGGCCCTTTCGTATATTTTCGTGCACATCTCATTGACACACAGACATCTGCCAACATTTTCCTTTCTACTAAATCCTTTATTAAATTCTCACTAACGGGTAAGATATTTTTTCTAACTTAAACGCTACCATCATCGCATCAATGATCTGCCTACTTACCGTCATGATACTTACCTATCGATTTCATAAAAAAACCTATTGTATTTGAACAAAAAAGGCTTATTTTATGGTAAGCACGTCCTATATTATTGCCTTTTACAATGAAATAATTAGCCAGGTTGCTAACGGGAACATTTTTTATTAAGGTACAGTTTTTCCTTTGTACGTTTGTAATTTAATATTTTTTTGAATGAAACCCAATGACTGGGTGCGTGAAAAAATATGTGTAGGTATTGTTAATAAAGCAAGGCTTAGTGATATCGTTTTCTCAAACCAAAGTGGGCGGTGATTTAAAATAAGGTAAAAGTGGGATTTGGAAATCTTCTGAGGCATTTGTTTCGATGTACGAGTACCTACTTTTGGGAGTTTGTAAAAAATGGTCGTGAATTCAATATTTTTCTTCGTACTTTTAGTAGTTTGTAAAAAAGTTGTCGTGAATTCAATGTTTGCACTTATTTACCTACAGGTTCTTCGGCGGTTTTGTAGAATCCATTAGAAGTGAAAAGGACACCCAGCTCCATGGAAAATACCTCCGGGTATTTTGTGTCGACAAAGTACTTGATAACCTATTTGGAAATAAAGTTGACCTACGAAATATGATAATTGAATAAAAAAAAAATATACTTAATTAAAATAAATATAATAATAAAAAAAAACATTTAAATATAGAGGCAATGTGTGGAATAACCTCAGACTAGCTGAGCCAATTTTCATGAAATTTGGCTGTTTATTTTCAACATTAGTTATATGAAATGTTATATATAACATAGTTGTGGGAAAATATTTTTCTGATAAATAACTAAGTAACTGCGTGACATCTTTAAGAATATAAAAATACCTTTCTATTTTAAAGATATACAAAATTCAAGAAAAGTTATCTCCTCTATAGCTTTATAGTGTGTGTTTGTAGTAGAGATATCCAGAAGCGGAATATTTGAAGGTAAGCCTAAGTATAGTAGGACCCTAAGTATAGTAAACACAGAATAATGTTGTTAGGTCTATTGCGATGTGCCGTCACGATCGTTTTCATAGTGTTCAAGAAATCACTTATTACTTCAAAACTGCATAAACTAGCAATCTGTTTTACTTAGACAGAATCATAATTTAAAAATTACCTCCCACGTAGGCATGAATGTGTCCTTAAAAATATTCATTTATCATCTTTTGTGGCGATCGATAGGGATTGTGTAGAAGTAAAAACAAAGGGACCTTTGTTTCAAGTCTCAGGTACAAGTTTAAAATGCTATTGTAACTATCTGCGTGAGATCCTTTACATTTCCAATCATCTCCAATGTTCACCTGCCCCTAAATAATTCGTTAATTCTCCGAGTCTTAGCGAGAGAATTTCTACCAAAAAATATCAGCTTTGTTTAAATACTCTTTGTTACCTCACATTGCATTCCACATAAATGTTCTACAAACAAAAGCAAACAAAAAACAACTCAGGATAAAGGAACCAAGGAAACAAAAAACAAAAAAAAAACATAATTCAATAATATAAATATTGCATTTATTTCAACGAATTCTGCAAATATAATAACTGTAGATAATAATTATAATAATACTATTCAGTTTACAAGACTTTCAATCTTTTCCTAGGCGGTCGAATCAACGCCGCAAAATACCAAAGAATTCTTTCACTGGCTGGCACAGGACTTTGTTTCAAATAACTATTTAGAATAACGTCATCTGAATAACAGTAAATGCAGATCGCATAAAATTAGGTTAAAAATTAAATTATACAAATTAAAATAAAATTATTGGAAGTCGTATTGGAGGCAAATTCAATATCAAGGTGTACGTCAGTCGCCTTGACGTAAATACGTTTAGGTATCTACATGACAAACAAAATAATAGTAAAACTAAAGAACAAAAATAAATACAAACATAACAAAAATAAAAGAAAAAAAAAATAACAAAAAGCGATATGCAAATAAACATGCTCAAAATCTACAGTAAAACCATAATGCTGTGGTTTGTTTTCAAGATGTAGTAAATAATACTTATTATGTTCTTTACGACAGACTGGGACATTTGCATTTGAAAGATCAATAGAGACGTATCAAGGTGTTTAGAGTCGGTAGCGAAAATTTCCACGTAATAAATAAGGGCAAAGCGTTCGCTCCCGCGGCGCGTGCGCAGGGGCGCGGGCGCATGCGGACCGCGCTCGTGCGCCCCACGTACATTCAAATCTGAAGAAAATATTTGCATATCGCCTAACGCCCCAATCGAGGCCCACTTTTATGTAAATGTCACGAAAGAATAGCAAAAACTGCAACCGGGACCCCACACGACAAAACGAGGCATTATTATGTAAAAACCGACCAACTTCTAATGTTATGTCTGTATATATTTTTGTACTTTTAGGCTCGCGCCCATAGCCGAGACCCTTGCGAAAGATATGCGAAGTAAACTAATTAGATACATTTATATCACAAGTTCTTAAGATGCCTCTACGAAACAAATAATATATTTATATCTACCTATAGATAAGAACTATCGAAATACACAATACGATCAGCGGTCGGAGATAATTTTACAATGCACATCGTTACATCTAGTAGTATACTTTTATCTATTTACAGTGGAGCTCAAGAGAAAAATAATTTACAAAACACTTGGATCCTACAAGGCACCTTATTTTAAATAATTATAGACTTCAGGCTTCGCTATGACTTTACATAATAATAACTAAAACATTTAAATTCTCTAAAATATATAATTTGGTTTTCATTACAATCCTACAACAATCGACATGTCGCTAATACCTAATAGGAGTTTTAAATACGAACAACTAGGAAGAATAATATTATGCAACAGATTACTAGTCTATACCTCTATGTGGTGTTGGTTTTCAATATGTAGAGCAAACTCAATATAATAAGGTAATAAAAACAAAGGACACAATAGACACTGATGTGTCGTTTCCGAGAAAGTCTTTTGATTGGCGTCATTTAAATAATTGATTATTCATGTGGAGCGAAATGCATGTGCGCCAGATCGGTCCCATTAGATATACGACGTCCTTCACGCGTCCTAACTCCTACCATTGTTGTGCATCGTTTGCATTTGTATAGTGGCTTAGAGCGGCCGCCCACCGCCGCCGCGCCGCACTGCGCGGCCCGGTCCGGGACGGGCCCGCCTCTCGCGCGCGATGACAACGCGCCGAGCAACACGTGCCGCGGCCAACAGACACACCAACAAACACAAATAATGCTCGAACAACTACTAAATACTGCCCAACAGCCGACCCACAGAAAAAATAATCTATTTCACACTAATTTTAGATTTATATTATAATTTGAAGATTGAGTAATGCTTTTTACTGTTGCCACGCTCCCAGGTATAGGTGCTCAGTAATTATTTGAATTACGAAATAATTTCTGAGATTGAATCGGCTGCGTACGTGCCGCCATTACCTTTCGCATCGGCCGACCGACTTAAAGCATATTTATCTCAATACTGTTGAATGTACTTGATTCATTGGCAAAGACAGTCTGGTTCAACCCAAAGAGGATTTTCTCAATATTGAAACACCAACACTACGGAGAGGTAACGTTAAACTATTTCAGTTACACCTAAATTTTATTTACAAAAGGACTCACTAGTAGGAAAATAGCAACGACCGTCACGGCACCAAAAGAGCTTCGCTCGAACCGCATTAACTACATCTTCATCTAGAGGAAGGAAGTGAATACAGTCAGAGTGACGAATGTCGCGATCGAGCGGAGCTCGCCGCTGCGAGGTTCTACGTAAGAGGGTGCAGGATCGCTTAGCGCAGGGAAGCGCTAGGCGACTCGCCCCGCGGTCAAGTTGTACACTCACCGTTTCCGGCGAGCTGTGGCCGCAGGAACGCGTTGTGCAGGTCGCCGCCCATGCCACTCTCCAGCCGCGCCGCCATCTGCATGAGCGCTAGAGTGCTGTCCTCGCCGCCGCCCGCGCCGCTCTCGAGGCGCGAGCGAACGGCCGCGATGTGGCCGCGCGTGAACACGTGGTCTTGCACCGAGTACTTGTGACTGTACTTGAAGTCACACACTCGACACTCCTCCGGCGGCGGTGCGTCGGACACCTCCATTAGTCCGGCGGCCAGGCGCGCCTTCTTCTCTTTGGCACGTGCGTTTTGGAACCAAACTTGCACCACGCGTTTGGGCAACCCGATTTCTCGCCCGAGCGCCTCGCACTCGGCCATAGTAGGAGTTTTATAGTCGCCGAACAACGATTTCATTATCTTCACTTGTAAGGATGACATTTGTGTGCGGTATCGCTTGCCTAGGGGCCGCGCCGACTGCTGACCAGGTAGTGGTGAGGTCGGGTCATCTTCCTCGTAGAATTCCATAGTCTCGGAAGCGGTGTCGGAGCGCTCGTCGGCATCCGATCCGGGTCGTGATAGATCAACTGGTTTGCTGAGATCTAAAGGTATCTCCGATTTTCCATGTTCTGGGCGTCGTTCAGATGGTTCATTGTTACCACCACCGTTTTGTTGGGCGGCGGCATGCGCTTGCAATTCACTAACATAGCGCTTCATTGACTCCTCACTGTACTGCTTGATAAACTTCTCCATGTCTGAGTGAAAAGGTGGAAAAATAGGGGGCAACATGGGAGCCCCCGCTTGGGAAAAATTTTGCTGCCGGTCACTTTGTTGGGAGCCAAAACTTGGCGTTGATTCTGTACTTAATTCTTCGTCAGGCAGTGCATCTACATTGATTTCGCCTCTTGCACACTGGTCCGCGTGTTTAGAGCTCAAATGACTTTCTAATGCGCTCTTCACCTTGAACAAAGCTGGACAAAACGGACATCGTTTGTTTATCACTTGTGCATGCGCACGAAACTGTCCTTTCCTCTCACGTGCTCGTGTATTTTGAAACCAAACTTGTACCACTCTTTTTTTTAGTCCAACTTCGCGTGCTATATTTTCAAGCATTTTCCGCGATGGGTTAGATTCGATTTGGTATTTTTGGTAGAGGTAATCCAGTTGTTCGGGTAGAATAGTCGTTCTTAAGCGTTTGTCTTTTGGCTGTTCACCAGTATCCACTTCTTCGTATTCATCGAATTTCCTCTTTGCTACTTGTTGATTAAGAGCCGCCACTAAAGGATGGCGGGCCTCATCACTCCCAAGGGACGCATTTAGCTGTTGCAGCTGCGCGTGCTGCTGAAGGATCCCAAAAGGGGAATCCGGCGGGTATGTGGGGAATAAATTTGGGTTCATTATGTGAACGAGTTGATGTTCCCGCCATAAGTCAAACCGGGGGAAGACTAGGTTGCATTTATCACATTGAAAATTTCCATCTTTTTCTTCACGGGGTGTGTGTGATAGTGGAGTTACTGGCGTTAAAGGCGCTGGTGGTGCTGGAGACACTGGGTAGTTTGGCGCCGCAGGTGTGGGCGTGCGGGGTGGGGCGGGCGAGACCGGCACATGCGGAGGATGGTGTTCAACATTGCTCGAATTAGAATCCTCACTACTTAATGTAGCAGCTACCTGAGCTGCTGCCGCCTGAGCCTGTGCTGATCTTTTAGCATCTTCTTCCTTAAAACAATGAGTCTTCTGATGTCTTATGAGTTCATAGTACCTTTGAAATACTAATTGGCACTTTTTGCACTGGTAGTTAAGTCCCGGAGTGCGCTGAAATCTATTGGCCTCATCTGTGGCGGTCGCAGGTGGATCTGCAGCTGGTTGGTTTTCATAGACTTTTCTCGCTTTTTGGCGCGCGTTTTGAAACCATACCACTATAACTCTCGGACTCAATCCCAGTAACTTCGATAAATATTCGAGATCATCATCTTTGGGATAGGCATTGTTTTCAAAAAACTCTTGTAATACTTTGATTTGATAGTCAGTGAACCTAGTTCTGTTGGCGCGTTTGCCAGAAGACCCCGTTGAGCTGTTGGATCCGTTCGAATTGCCCCCGGAAAGTCCGAAATCGGCCGGTCCCCTGCCAGGACTGAGGCTGCGATTCGGGGTCAAAGGTAGGACGTTCGGGGGCGCGGAGTTTGGGGACGTGAAATTAGGATTCAGTTTTGGTGGTAGCATTGATGGATGAGGCGGCTGAGGTATACTCGTAGCCGGAATAGAATCTAACTGAGACTGAATCAGTGAGTTCAACGACATATGCGTGGGAGTCTGCGGCCGGGATTTGTTTTGGTGATGGTGGTCACTTGTATGTATTATTGGCGCTGGACTCTGCGACGGCGCTTGAGGAAAGATAAAGCTTTTATCTTCCTGATGGCGATCATCGTATGAATTGTATTTCTCCTCTATCGATGGCTCGTCAATAGGCTCTGACTTTACCTCCTGATGCATTATCATACTGGTATCTTCAATTTTAGCCTTTTTTTCAGGCGGTGGCTTACCTTCATCTGAGCTTGCTGATGAATCTAAAGTTGTTACTTTAGCTTCACCGGTCTTCTCATACTCTTCCAGGTTGAGTGTCGTGGAAGGAGGATTATTGAAGTTGTAAGGTGAATCCTTATTCCGCTGACGTTCCTTGAAAAGAGTATTCCTGAACCAATGTTTGATTACCTTTGTGGCGAGTCCAGACTGTTGGGCCATTTTCGCGATAGCCTCGTCGCTGGGCGAGTTGTTAATGTCAAAGTGCGCTCGCAAAATCTTCAATTGTTCGTCAGTGATGCGAGTGCGAGCTCTCTTTTGACCAGCTGCAGCGTTAGCCTGCAAACAAAAGAAATCTTTGTTAAATACGAGCTCCGAGACCGGAGAGGCGAAACGAGTTCTCAGTTGTCAAAGGGTTCATTTATCTATAACGATATTAAGCAGGTAAGTCCGAATACTAAGGGAAGTCGTTACTAATAATAATGGTCGGACCCTTCATACAACAATAGATTCTCTGTCGCCTTGTGCAAACAGATAGCTAACGTAAATCGTCAAGCTTATCTCACAATACGTCGTAGATATCCTTATTGCCCACGATCGAATTTACACAGTAACTGACGAAAATAATCAATGCGAAGCCTTGTGTTTGTATAAGTAAATACATGTTATTTGTACGTCTCGACTGAATTTACCAACTGAGGTAATTGAGTGTTGCTAAACGATTGCGCAGTAATACGCGACTTGAAATAGATTTTTAATTATTTAAGTTTAAATTCGTTTTGGTTGGACGATGATTTCATTGCGAATTTGATGCATGGTCGTTGTGCAATTCAAAATAAATATTTGATGTGGTAACCATATTCACACGTGGAATTTAACGGGTAAACAAAAAAAAAATACAGGTCCTGTAGACCTTAAAATGGCCATAAAAATGGTTTTAAAATTCGAGACATGATGTTTTAATTGATTCATAATCTGTCATTGTTTACATAACGTAGATAATTATTATGATAATATTGATACTGTACTGAATACGAATAAACGCTTATACACTTCAAAAGTCATTTACACGTATATTATTCCTTACTGGAGTTAATGTGACATCACAAACCATGTATTACTAATCAGCATAATTTCCATTATTTTATGTTAAACTGTCGGATATAATGTAATTTATCTAATGCTTTTTTTATTGTTATGAAGTGTTAGTATAAATAATTATAAGTACGTGATGTCTATCAAGAAGTAGAGTTATTGTTTATTAAGGACTGACCTGCTGTTGCTGCTGTAAGAGTTGCTGTTGCTTCATTTGCGCATCGTGAGCGTAGGGCATCGTGTCGAATGGAGGAGGCGGCAGCATCAGCGGAACCAGAGGCGGTTGGAGGTTCATCGCTGCCAGCGCACCCATGTTCAAGCCGAGGGGAAGGCCCAATGATAGCATTTGAGCAACCATCGGGTGTAACTGACCCAGTTGTTGCTGCAGTTGGATCATATTCAAAGCAGCTTGCATCTCCTGCACTTGCGCAGCTAGCAATGCACCAGCCTGCGCATCTCCCTGCGCGTTCCCGTTCTCATTGTAGTTTCCACAGTTATCACCACGCGGAGAAGGCGACCTTTCACCCTGCGGCGCGGGAGACGCTGCGCGCGGGGAGTTTGGCGCACCAGACTTCCTCTCATACTCCGATTTGAACTGTTCAGCGAACTGTTCCAGGAATTCCAGCGGTACTTTGTCTTTATGCACTTCCTCACAATGAGTTTTAAGAACGAAAACACTAGAAAACTCCTTGTTGCAATGCTGACACGTCGATTTAGATTCACCATCCGGGGGCTTCTCCTCGGGAGGTGGTGGCGGCGGACTTGGTACGCGCGCCATCTCCCGTTCTTCTTGCATTTTCCTTCGCTGATTTTCATTGTATTGCATGACGAGATCGAAGCCGAAAGTCTCCAACAGTTGCTTATACATTTGTGAATTGCGTTTGGGCGGGTTGCCCTTGGCGACCATCTCGTCAAGTGCAGCTGTTTCAGCTTCACCTAGTGGCGAGTGCGCCCGCGCATCGCCAAACGGACATGAGGTCGCTCGATGTGCGTCGAGTAGCTCCCCGGTCGGGAATGACGCGTGACAGCGATCGCACGACGCGCTACCTGCGCGCGGGGATCGCGGACTACCCGGGCGCGCAGGGGGCGAGGAACGCGGACCCCCGCTGCTTGTAGAAGAAGGGGATGTATTTTTCGGCGACAACACGTCTTGTAAAATTTTGGCGGGGTCGGTCCGGTCCGGCTGCTCTACCAAGGGCCTTGACAAGTCCACGTGTCCGGCGGCAGCGAGCTCTTGTAATTTTCCTGCACGAGTTTGATGCAGCACCGATCTCATATGAATGTCGAGTGTACTTCCTTGCGTGTACGCAACTTTACAGATGTTACATTTGTACCGTTTGCGGTCATCCTCCTCACTCGATGTACTCTTGGGAGTGAGTGTCAAATTAGAGGGCGCAGAGCCCGCTCCAGGCGACACGGGAGGGTTATTATTATTCTGTTGTTCTTGCATAGCTCGCTTCAATTTATGCAAATGGCTCACGCTATTGTAGTGTACTAGCAAAATGTTCTTTTGAGTAAACGATTCTTTGCAAACGTCACATTTAAAAGGTCTGTTTGGGTCAAGATACTTTTCCATGGGGTAGGTTAGTTTTTCACCTTTTCTGTGGAGAAGTGTTTTGTTATGTGCAGTCAAGTACGATTGGCGTGTAAATGCTACCTTGCATCGATGACATTTGTACTTTCTGTTGGGGTCATTGTATGAATCTTCCGCCATTGCTTGAGAATTTAGGTAATCTTCCAAGAATTGTTGATCTTTGTAAATAATTGAATCATCTGAGTTTTCTGCGTCATTATGACCGGACTCATCAGCGACGGTTGCGCTAGAATCTCTGTCTTCCATATCTGCTAGGTCATCATCGGGAGTTCTTAAAGCTTCCTTGCGTAAGAGCTCTGCAGTTGCAGCATCTAAAGCTGTGCCATGGGCAGCTTGTAGTAAAGGGTTTGACGCTAAGCTTCGTTTGAATGCGTTTAGCTCTTCTTCAGATAATTCAGGATGGGAGGACTCAACGTGCTTCTGAAGAGCCAGCACAGATCTAAAGCTCCTTCCACATAGCACACACTTGGTAGCATCTCTGATAACATGATATTGCGAATGCAGTTGTAGTTTTTCAATCGTCTTGAATGCTAGACTGCATTGATTGCAACGATATTTGTACACATGTTTCTCAGACACTGACATGTTCGCGATGGAGTTACGAGCGTGAGCTTCTCGGAAATGATTTTGTAACGCATGAGCTGCGTCAAAGTATCTGTTGCATCCTTTCTTCCAGCATACAAATCCTGGCCCTTGGGGTGTTTGTTTCAGTTCTAGATGGCCAGATTCGTTCTGATGTTGACACAATTCATCAACGTTCCGGAAAGTACGGTTGCATGATGAGCATCTTTCTGTTTCTCCATCAGCACTTCCCTCCGATCTAGGAGAGGAAATCTCCCGTTCGTCATCACCTTGTCGAGATTCGTCTCTCTGAGATTGGGCTCCACCGTTCAACCAATGGCTTTGGTCAACAAGTAATAATAATCTCTGCAGCCCTTCAGAGTTAACGGAATGGATTTGCATGACGTGTCGTTCGAGGGCTGGTCGTTCCTTGAAGCCATCTTGGCAAAGAGGGCAAATGAAATGGCGCGAGGGATCGCCATGTACGGAGGAGACATGTGCGTGTAGGCGAGACTCGTTCGAGCAACTAAAGTTGCAATACGGACACGTGTGTGGTCCCGGAGTCTCTCGCTCCTCCTCCCTTTCACTGGGACCTTGTTGTGATTGTTGTTGCACATGTTGTTGTTGTTGTTGTTGTTGTTGGTGTTGTTGCTGTTGCTGCTGATGTTGTTCCAAAAATCTCATCATCTTTTGCTCTTGAGTTAGCTCAGGCTTCTGGTCAATCGGCTCTTTAACGTCTGTCAACAAAAACAAGCAATGAAAACGTTTGTTTACGCAACGAGGATTGATTAAACGCAAATAGTACACGACGAACCTCCCGCTATGGAATCTGCGAGCCGAATGGATACTGATCTGAACGCCGTAAACCCACTATATCTACCTACGTCTACGTGAGATTTATCTACAAAAAAGATTATTTCTATAAATGAAGCTCACTATTGTTCGGTGCGAGCGTTTGTTACTTTTCTGAATTGAAGTTAAAAATAAAATTCTTCTCTTTTATATTATTAGTAGGACTCGTTTTGTTTGCGACGTCCCGGCAAGACAAAGGTATCGCTCTATCCATCCCGTGCACGCACACATTCACAGATGTATTAATGCTAACGTAACAAGTATATTGTAATTTTGCACACAAAGAAGATACAGGACGAGCAAACAATCATTGTTCATTATTACAAAAGGTTTCGAATATTTCGTTTCGCATCGGATCAAATGCATTGGGATAGTTGACGTATGTGACTGCGGGTGTGAGCGAGATGACTGTATGTGAGTGTGCAATTATTATTTTGACCAAGGATAAGTCCGCGGCAGCGTGTGAAAGACGCTGGGCCGCATTGTTTACGCTCAAATAAGGAAGGTGAAAGAAACGGCCGAGGGAGACCTGATTCGTTAATGTAATGTTACAATTATACTTTATTAGATGAGCAACAGACCAGCCGGCTATTATGTTCGTCACACACAAAATGTAAAGATTTATCAAAGAATAAATCCGGAACAAACGATACAAAGATTTCACATATTTTTAAATGGTATATTTTGGGAATGGTTTGCTAAGTGCAGACCCCCTAATTTTGTCAGTCCATAATGGCGCAAAAAAAAGTGCTCAAAGCTGCATTGAATTTTCACTTAATTAAAACTGGAAATTATCTCACAGTCGAGCGAAGCTGAAACCAGTCGTTCCCCTGTCCGGGAACCCGTTCTATAGTTTTAAGCAGTTAAAACCGTTACATCTAATGAAGGGGAGAGGGTATAAGTAAATCCGAGTACGTAATAATAATGATAGCGCAACTGACCCTAATTCCAGAGTGACCAGTGAATGTAATTATTTATGATGTTGAGTCGCCGTCCCACAGTCTGGTAGGAGCATAGAACAATGGCAGGGTAAAAGGACCTTGTCTGCATAAACGCGATCTCTGACGCTTTTTGTCAATGGACAAAGGGTCTTTTCTAAGGAAACACCACATCGTTATGGCGTCGTAAAATAAGTATTGTGCTGTGTGAGTTTTGTTTTGCGAGATTTAGGTCAGGATTTTTACAATGTGGCGTCAGGGACACAATGGGAGCTGGACGTTTTACTGTCTTTGCGCACCGGTGTTGCGAGTTCGAGTTTGAAACTGGAGTCTGCAAGGGTCTGCGTATTAAACTCTTTCAAGTTGATTTTGAATGCGCTAAAGTGGTCCCAACTGGCCATTAGGGTCCTTACTGTGTTTACAAATCTTGATGTATTGCGTTGCCTGCATGTGAACTTGTTTTTTTTATTGAAATATAGTACTTATAACTTTTACCGATTTTTTTTCTCAGAAGTCTTTATTTGATCTCAGCTCAGAAAAGCAAACATTTTTTTGGAACAGGGTGCTGGTCTTGAATAACGAATTGCATTATAAACCGGTTCTTATTCTGGTTTAATCATATTGATGATAGGGACAGTAACTAATGAACCAGTAGCCGAGGGGTAAAACACTGACAGACTCAAAGGAAGCTACACAAATGACGTCGCAAAACATGAAAAATGATGTTTTTTGTTGTCATGCGAGTACTTCAAGAGCGTGTGAATCTAAATGAATCTTCCTTCACAACACGTTTAGTTCATCGTCGTGTTTTACAATGAACCGTAAGCAATTGGAAAACCTAAAATTTATATCAAAATTGATCGTTTAAAACGGCTCTCTCAATAAGGTGAAAATAAGTAATAAGCATAAACATGAGGTGCACAATGGTGTAAGGCGGATTTCTTTCGCCTCCACATTTCTCTCGGAGTTTATCGTATTTCACCGTGGTCATAAACATGTGCGGGGCGATGCGGCCGGCGACATTGTGCGATGATGTAGCAGCCTCATCACAAGGGGGCAATCATCCTTAATGCGCGACCGCCACATACGTAATGCGAGTCATTGTCCCGTGTGCGGTACTTATGGAAAATTCGCGTTCTCAATTCAAATCTTCTCTCCGTCTCCCTCGCGCGCGGGGCGGAGCCGCCTCCGACCAATGACGGCATCCGACTGTGGCGACACCGTGTAAGGCGTACGTTATTAAAGAAACCTGTTCTAATGTTGCGCGCTTTAAATTAAATTTTGTTCGTGTGTAATTATCTCATTATTGTGATTACGAATTCTTCGCTAAATGCTCATCGCTTAAAATGGAGATTGCCTCTCAGATTGAACACGGAGTGACGGTCACGCGATAAACGATAATGAAGCCCCCGTTGACGAAAACGGAGTGCACGATGTGCCCTCGTATCATACTCACAATACTCACAAATTAACATCAAACAAATCGTTATGTTTGTTGACACGATCCACAGAAAGAAGTTCACTTTGAAAAAACGCAGAACAAAATTGATTAAGGAACGAATCGGTTTAAATTGGAAACCGATAGTGACGTTTCGAAATCACATTCATAAGTCGACTCAGTATTACTTTATCGATACGAACGCCGGTAATGGTTTTGGTTGAATTAATTTTAATGGGATTTTTACGCTTTATAGAATAAAAATGTTACGAAATGTGTTTAGCACAGGAGTAATAAATAATAATATATTTCGTTGCGTCGCGTTCGTTTATTGATTGAATAAAGGTTGTCACGAGCGACATCTAGCGCGAAGCAGAAAAACTAAGCAGAATGCGCACGCGCATCTAATCGGTTTTCGATCGTGAATGGTTTTTACGTTGGCTCTGTGTAGACACTAGCAAACACTACGTCTAGCTCGACTACTCTTACATTGTTAGTGGGGCTCGTTCGTTATGTAACCAACTAATTATCATTAAGTTGTAACTTACGGAGACAACGCCTTGAGGAAGTTAATGTGCAATAACAATAGACCAGTCACGGTTGGAAAATTATTAGCTGACAAATAAGCAATTTCCTTATTACCACTCTGGTGAACATGAAGAGACAAACGAGGGCTAAAATTGTGAAAAAAAAACACAATTAAATTAGATTACTCGTTATTATCATTTGAACGAGCAGCCTACATAACGAGCATAACAAATTAAATAGGTTCGTAAGAACCTAGGGAGGTTCGTCATTTTAAATAATATGGGATGATTATACAATAAGTACTTACCGTTGTCTTGCTGATCGTACGGGCTTGGTAGCTCACTAGGTTGAGGGATGACTTGGAACAGTTCAGCAACATCAGGCGTTGGGTCTTTGCCCTCAGACCGACGTTGGAGCTGATGGATTTGTTCCATCTGCAGATGTTTGACAGATCGAACGTGTTGCAGAAGTGGTAAGCGGTGAGGGGCACCGAAGCCACAGAGAGCACAGCGGTATACTCGTGGGCGTTCCCGAGGAATACGCGCCGCACACTCGCGAAGATGTCTCAACAATAAGGCAGCAGCCTCGTGCCGCGCACCAGCCGCATGAAGCTGCAGCTTGTGCGCAGAATTAGTATAGTAATCACACGCGCAACACCGAACTTGCACACCACCCACGCTCGCCCCGCCTGTACCAACACCACCGCAGAACTTTAGTTTCCACTCGTTCCTTGGTCCACCTTCCTTCACGTGGTTCACATGCTGCAGCCTTTGCAAGTGCTTGTCAGTTTTGCAATGGAGCTGGAAGTTGGCCTTCAGGTTGGTTTTGTACGTGCAGAGCTTGCAAACGTAATGACCAGCAACTAAAGCCAAAATCTCTTGTTCTCTGATCTTCGTGCGGTCTTGGGCCAAGTGATGACCCAGCGCTTCTAAGGAGTCTGTGGAGAAACAATTGCAGATGCAACAGTGGTATGTTCTCTCTGGCTCTGGGTCAGCTGGTTCTGGTGGGGGTTCCATCGCTTCGGGATTTAGGCCAACATCAAGATGAGCACCCAGCTCAGGTGGTGAAGGACCGGGTCCTCCTGTCATTAGTTGAATCATCAGTGCTTGGTTGTAAGCCATGTCAGCGAGTGCTGCCTCAGGATTAGGAGGTGGGGCATCACTGCCGTGGAAATGCAGTAAGCTTTCAAGTTGTTGATGGCTTTGTTGCCTGTGGTGTAAAGCCGATAGCGTCTGCATATGCTTCACGTTTTGTTGTAGCACCAGCATGTTATGCGTATGCTTTTCAGAAGTCATGTGTATCCTTAGGTTGCGCGCAACATTTGTTTCATAATTGCATACATCGCAGCGGAAGGTTGGCTTTGGCTTTTGACCCAAGGGTGAATGGTGTGGTAGTGGTGGTGGCTTGTGTGGGCCTGGAGGAGTATGTTGTGGTGCAGGAGGTAGAGTTCCTTCGCCAGGGTTGCCACCATTCTGAAGCTCTTGCATATTATTTAAATGTTTATCAGATTGCATGTGTATACTTAGGTTGCCCTTAGTCGTAGTTGAGTAATTGCACACTTCACATCGATATGGTTTGTATCCACAGGTGTAGGTTTCTCCACGTGCGAGCCGTGGATGAGGTTGTCCAGCTATACAGTAAATACAGCTCGTCTCTGCTTCAGGATGTTTCTCTTTCATGTGTATTTCTAACGTTTCCTGGTATTTGTAATGCCAATTACACTTTGGACATTTCAATGTTTTGCAGGAATTTCGGCTGTGCATACCAGCTAGTGGGCCACCTAATCTTCCTGAGTTTAATATTAGTTCACATTTTGGGCAGTCAGCACCTGAGGGCCGTCCTCCTAAATGATCTGGACAGACGCCTATCGTCGTACCAGAAAGGAAGGCAGGTGGAGTTGCTTGAAACGGTGGGGATGAATTGGGACTGGCCCGCAGTTGCACTGAAGCGTTTATCGTGTGTGGATGTGCCACGGAGATCAAGGAATGTTGTGGCATTAATGATTCAGCTATCGACCGTGGCGGCCTCCATGACGCTGTTGGGCTTGGCTTCCTTTCATCGCATGAGCCGTTAAGTAGCATTGATTCAGTATCTCTATCACTCGTCATTAAATCTTGTCGCTTGTCTAGCGATGGGCTTGGTAATTCCGTCATATTAGGGCTTCCTGAAGAAGATAATCGGGGTGGTGCCGCGGCACCAACAGGTTCTAAAAATGAGACTAGCGGTTCTTTATCTTTGCCTACGCATTGGATAATAGCGGAAGCATTTTCTCTCGATAAGGCGTCTCTTTCAGAGTCCAGTAATGATAAACTATGGTCCGCTTGCGCATGCGCTACAAATGATTTTGCATAGCCAAAACTCAATTTACATATAAAACACATTAGGATCGGTTTGACAGGAACGCTGATGGGACATTCAGCTGGCGGAGATAGGGGTCTAGGAGCGTCCTTTCCTCCTCGAAAGCTGAATACTCGATAGCTGTGCATGACGGGCGCGTCGGGTCTCGCTCGCGCCCGCTCTGCCGCCAGTCTGCCGTATAGCGCGCCGTACAACGAAGGGTTTCTAGACACGTAGAACGCACTCGCTATCTGTGGGTAATCGAGTCTATCCACGACGTTGTTATCGCGACTATCGACGATGCACCCAGGTTCTATTTTGGGTAGATCAGATATGCTGGTTTCTCCTTCTGACAACTCAGGGTCCTCGATGATGTACGCAGATCCATCGGGATTGTAGACGATCTTGCCGTCGAATCTTTCAACGTCGGAGGAGAGCGACGGAGAGTCTCGGTGCGAGGTGAGATCGACGGCGTCGGGTGCGGCAGGGGGTGAGGTTGGCGCGGGCGCGGAGGAGGGCGCAGGAGTGGGCGCCGCGGGGGCCGCGGGCGCGTTGCGCGGTTCTTCCTCGGGACTCATGTCGCCGTCGTCGTCGTCGGGTTCGAGCGCGGCTGAACTTTGCGGATCGTCGCGCTTGCGGCGCCGCTTGCGCTCCGGGGGCGGGCCGCTAGCGGGGCCGCCGGGCTGCAGCGGCGTGGGCATGGCGCCGGGCGTCAAAGGCCGGCATCACATGCTCTCCTGTAACAAACCATATCACACATTAGCACATCAATTGATTAGTAGTTAATGAACTTACTCTAAATATTAAGTGAGTTAGAAGTGAAAAGGCGTCAATGTTTCATTAAATTATCTTGGATTAACGTGATTTACTAGAATATTTATTGTGTACCGGACCGCTTCCGGACGGTAAACTATCCGTAATCAATCACCTATTTCTCACGGACCAGTTTCACATAGCTGAAGGTGACTGTTGAATACATTTGTGTCGACGCGCAACCGGAAGTAGGTAGGGTCATCGTTGTGTCACTGGGTGTTGTTTTCCAAAGATAGATCCTTTAGTAGGTGCCCTATTTAAATTAGTTGGGACCACACCTATATTTAAATTAATATAAAATATTTTCCCGCTAGAAGCCGACAGAGGTGAACAATAACATACTCTGTGTACCAGTAAAATGTTTCAACTTATTAATACCGTCTTTCTGATAACAGATAAGCTGCGAGTTCCCATAGGTATCACGAATACCTATATATCAAATTAAAATACATGGTAATCGTTATCTAACTGACATTTGCGCAAACAACCACGATCAATTTATCCATATGACAGCTTGTCAGCGATGTCAATGCTGACACTATTACAATTAAACAACCAACAAAGTTAGGTCTCGACAAATTTAAAACTTTATGCGATAAAGTTAATTCCCACGGCAAAATAGCCCTTATTGCCTTTGATACAAGACTTGATTAGATTTAAAACTCACGCAGCTGAATATAAACAGGCAATCCAGAATAAAAATTCGTTAAAAACGAGATTAAGCCGTCATCTCCGTTATCTAACGTTATCAAAGATACTTGTCCTACAAATACCTAACGAGGACTGAAATAATATATTTACTTAGTTGACAGTTGAAGTAATCGATGAAAAATATCACATGACACATATAGAATGAATTATTACTATTATTCAAATGATAGTACCTACATTTATGTAGACGAGATTAGTTCAAAGACTTAGTTCTACAAATGACTATCATTTGTACATAATACAAATAACGACATTATATCAGAGGTACCTATCTATAGTTTAAAAAATTAACTCAAACGCAGTTCTAATAAGTAAGAATTCACCGTAAAATTCCAAATTCTTAAAGAAACTTGTCTCACAAACTAGAGCCAATCGGAATAAGGAAGTGGTTTTCCTTGGTTGTACTAACAAGATTACCAGTAAATACGTAAATTCCTACTTATATGTAAGAATTAAAACATTTCGTATTAATGAAACTGACTAATTTATAATTTCGCAATACTAATCAAGTACTGACTAATGAATGATTAAGCCAGGATGTGATAACGTAGCATTTACCGCTATATCCGAATCCTTACACCGGATGAACTCACTGATAATACTTGTTAGTATTTAAATTATAACATATTGGTTAACTGAATATGTTACTTTTAGTCACCCTGCTGAAGTTGGCTTGAATACTATTATCATTCTGAATGTTGGTATTATCAATGTGTAAACACTACTAACTAATCTTAATCATAATAAGGGGGAAAATTTTCAGTAATGGCGTTGGGACAAGCAAAATGTTAGTATAACGTAAAATCTTTGATTGGAATTTAGAATGGTGAAGATCGTTTCAAACTAGCATATGACAAAGTAAATATCCATCAAGATAAGGGTTAACATCTTGTAATAGAAGACATTCAAATAGCTAGTACCTAAGGCAATTGAAAATAGTGTTTACCATAAGTATTTTACTAAACGATAATGTATTGTCGAGAGGACAGAATAGGGTAGTGTCCTTAAAAAAATTGTGTGCTCCGAAAGTAGGATTACCTACTCAAAAATACTGGACACGTATTTTTTCTTTTGTCACGTAAACCAAAAATGACGACGATATAGTGCGTTGAAATTTCGCGTGACGTCACGCCTTTCTACACTTTTTAGATAAAAATGACGTCTCAAGCCCCTTCTCCTGACCTTTGATGTGTTCTATCTTTGTCACCTTTTATTGATTTGAGTAAGCAAAACATACGTGTCCAATATTTTTTTCCACGTTGGGAGATTATTTCCATTCAAAATGTTCACTAATTAAAAAAAAATATTTATTTTTAGGAAAGGTCGCAAGAATATAATGGCTGCAATAGATTGGTATCAAACTTCACAGTTATAAAAAAATTACTAAACATTTTTATTCAAAAAACGGCGAAAATAACTCAAGCTTGTCAAATACAAGCAACATACTCGTAGTTTTAAATCGAACGAAATTCCTTGTCAATGTCAACAAAGTTTTATTAGCCAGACCTTGGTTTTCCTATAGATTATAATGTGAGCCACGCCCAAGCATTTGTTTGTATTACAACGGTCGAGTGTGGCCCTTGAAATCCTCATTTGATAATTGATATCAAACGGGACTTGACAATGCAAATATTTGAAGAGTCACATTTAGTATTAAAGAGTTTCCTTATTCTGTGGGATTGTGGTTCGTAATTTAAATATCTGTTTTTATATACGAACAAATAAAGCTAGTTAAATGAATTATTATTTGAACTACGGATGTGCAGACAATTTTCTATTTCAGTATCACTATCTCTCTCTCTCTCTCTATTTTGCAATGAGAATATTTTTCTCATCAATTTGACATTATTTTATATGCTGTGCAAAAAAAAGCTATGAAAAGACCGAGTAATTTTAATACGACACTGACTACTTTCAGATGTTTCAGAAGTTACTTTACATTAGATATATATTCATACATTTATTTTTGAAACTAGATCTAAAGTTACGCTTTTGTTAAAAGTAAATAAACAACCCAGATCAGTACTTAATTTTAGGTTTGCTCATTATTTCAGGATTAAAAGTGTTAAGCCTTATAAAAAACCTGTGAGTTTGGAATTATTCAAACATCCCTATCATTCCACAAACATACGTAATTGATGCTAAAACTCTATTAGAAAACAAAACAAACGAAGGAAATAGGGAGGCCCCTGAATCCTGAATTCCTGAAACACGCGATCAAGTCGATAAAGTAGTAGTGACAGGTGGCTCACCCATTGCCTCTTTAATGAAATTGTAACTATCCGGTAACCCTTTAAGGCTGGGTATAAACCAAAGTTGCCAGACGTAAAATTGATTTTACATGAAATGGACAAGGGCACACAGTCTTTAACACTTTTGACGTGCTTCATAAGGTGTGACCACAAAAAAAAAATATCGTCGATAGAAAATCGTCCTACTGTTTTTCTCTCTATTATTATGTCCTCTTATTTCAATGCATTTCCAAATCAAATAAAAAAAAAAATGTTGGTGGCTTACCTATAGGATGAAAGTGAGATATTTTTTTATTAAAACATGACAGAGGGTTTTGATTAAAACAGAAAGAAATTGTTTTTTTTTTTACAAATTTTCTTGACCTATGTCAAGAAAATTTCTTCGTTATTCTGACACATACTACGTTCTCATAAAGAGAAAGGCCTCTTCCGTCACATGTTGCGGGAAATTAAAAAATAAGCATTTTAATTTAAAAAATCGGGGTTGTGTGAGTGTTCCCGGGTGAATATTAATCTTGTCTTTATACGCACTCTTCACTAACAAACGCTCTTATGCTAGGGAGAGCAATACTAATTATTCCGATTTATAAATTATTTAAGTTCCAGAATTATATTTCTCTAAAGAACTAAAAAAGATTAAAAAAGAATTTTTTGTTCACCCAAAATCAATGTTCTTCTAAGAAGGTTTGCAGTACAAATCAAATAGGAATCTCATAAATACTGCTTAGAAATGCATCACCTGCAATTATACGACACTATCAAGTGACAACGTAAAAAAGACTAATTACACATAATAATTATTATGCTAGTTCTCAGCAATAGCAATTTGTAGATCATTTCGCAGTGCTAATGTGTATGGAAATTATGCAAAGAGCTGGTAATTAGAGTCGAGGTGAATGGTCCATAATGCTATAATTTGCTTCTATCTTTATTTTTATATACAACGAACGAACTGTATCAGTTTCTAACAGATAAAGTGACGTTTTATTGAGAAAACACGCAAATAATGTTAACACAGTGTTTTACCGGATAATACCACATCATACGCGCGAAACTATCATTAAAATGTATGCAAAACGCCTAATCAAAAGGCCCGTGTGTCAAATGTGTCTATAATTTGTATTTTGCGGTTCTAGAGTGGCACTCGGTGAAGTAAATGTTTAATGTGGGCACACGTGCACAGATTCCCATCGCTACAATCAGTGGTGTTGTCAATTTCCACCGATACCCCGATGCTTGCAGCAGAACTAATTTCCGATAAACACGCACACCAACGTACTACATAGCTACGTTCGAGTGCAAATTACACGTACACATGGGTGTGTGAGCGTGAGAAAAGTACGGCGGATACAATTGCTCGTGTGTGAGTGGATACTGACGCAATTTGCTTGTACGTATTTGCCATACAGTCGCACGGCGGACGCAGCGCACGCGCATCGCTACGCCCGCATCTGACTCTCCTACAATAGTTATCGAGCCCGTCATAATGAAGATGCGCGCTTTTCAGAACATTAATGAGGCTCCCACAATGTCATTGATAGCCAGAATACCAACGATTCAATAACGTTTTTGTTCAATGTCCAATTTACGAACACAGTATCGTGCATGATCGCTGGCTAATCTCCCTTGTTTATCTGAAGAGAAAGCCAATTGAAAAGAAATTTAATGAGGTAAAGTCAATGGAAGTGAAATTAACAATGATATAATACTCGGATACCATTAAATCCTATAATTAGCAGAGGCAATGGCATGAAAAGTCAATCAACATACTCATTACCGTATCCGCGGAATGGGAGTTCGTGAGCCATGTATCACTTTCGAACTACAATTTACTAGTTGGAAACTGTGACATTTGCGGTTCGTAGCATATAACATGTCTGGCCAGCATAGCAAATGTAAACTGAGCATATTAATTAGAGAATCATAATGTTGCATACAATTAAACTAAAGTAGATAATGTTGAAATTTAGACGTCGTGTAAGACAATAATAGATGGGAATGTGCGTGAGCGTGGAAGGTAGAGTAAATAGCATAGTGTGAGAGATGTGTCAGTAACGAGAGACGCGGTAAACTACGTCCATATTAATAATCGTGGGTTATTACGGAGGCCCTCATTAAGTCGGCGGCCGCTCGCCAACGAAACCGCAGAACACTGCTAAATAATTACCCCCACACTGCTTTCTTCACGAAAACATGGTAAATGCACATTAAACAACATCTACTAAGTCGGCGCGAGGAATTACAATAAATAAGGTATTAAGTCGACGTTGTCAGGCACCGAAATATAAGTAGCTATTATATACGGGTGAGGCTCCGAGTACCTGGTACCTTGGACCTGTTGTAATTTTACATATATTCTGAGTAATAACTCATTGATAGTGAAGTCTTGAATAATGTGGTGGGCCTTAATAGTGCTTGGAGGAAGACACTTAAAATTAAAATCTATCGACACAGTGATTTTGAGTAAAACAATTTATCTAACTTAAAGCCTAAAGCTTTAAAAGGTAATTCTTAAATATGCAAGTTATAAGGTAAGATAAAATAATAGTTAATTCACGAGGAGACATCGTTTTGCTATCACTACCACCTACAGCGGACATGGGAATACCATGGACTCACTTATTTATCAGTTAGACCTGAATTGAATAACTAATTAATACATGCAGATTATCTGCTAAACTTTATATTCTGACACCTCTTAGTACTTCGAAGGAAAACTAATTAACTCATTGTTAGATAATATGCAAGATTTCCGAAGTGAAACACCAGTCGTGGGAAATTGAAAAGCTACCGGCATAACTTGAAACATCTTCAACAAGCATTGACCTATAGCAGAGAGGTCAAGTAATGCTGGTCTACCACCTCTTAAATCTGCCATCATTATGCATTCCCTACCACAGAAAGCTCAAGCTATATCGACGTCCAATTCTCGATCTCACATTCGCATACATTCCATTCCCAGACGAAGGTCAACTTAAACTGGTAAGTTATAACCAAAGCCCAGATACGACTAATGTTGAAAAGCTATTAATGGAATTAAAATTGAGCGGAGTCCAGAGGAACGATTTACTTAATACATTGATAATAAGTGGGGGGAATGTATGTAAAATGTCCGTAATGACGGTAGTCTTGTTAGACGTGGGAACGAAGGAGCAACCTGGGTAGAACATGGTAAGGTACGAACCGAACAATGTCCACCGTTAGGGTAACTTTAAACCTTCATTAATGTTAATGGACCTGAACTCGATGGGAATGCCTCTTTTTGCACCAGCAGACGTTACTGTAATGGTTGTTCGACAAGGAGCTTGAGAAGGCCAGATAGCAACAGATTTAGGTTTTACCAGAGCTACTGATATTATAAGGAGAGTTCAGTTGAATATTATATATGAACTGGAAATCCAGTTGATTATGTGGATCAGCTTATTGGGATATACTATATTTTGGGAGTGGTGTATATGCCCATTGTCCAGTAGCAGATGACGTTTGAATATGTTAAATTGATGATGCAAACAAATATTATTATTGTTATTATGTTTAAGAAAATATGTCCAAAGAGTCCACAAATAGATACGTAGGGTATGTGATTATGGAATGAATTGGAAACAAGTGACTCAATTCTGTCGAAGATGTGACATTACTAATTAGAATCCTGTTGCCAAATATGGACTCCTTTAGTCCTCTAACAAGTAATCTTATGAGAAGATAATGTCAATTATTAAACCTGATATATCTGATAATGGTTCCAATTTTGCTATATGAGAACCAAATTCTTTCATTAACAACCAGTTCCAAATCGCTTTTTATTTAATAAAATACATGATTTATCTATACCACTATTCTTCTTAACGGAGATTAATATTTCCATAGTCATATAATATAATATTACACAAAAGAAACAGGTGTTGAACAAATATTGCTAAAAGGATTTTTATAATTTTGGAACGGGATGACGTAAGCAGACATTTAACACAATACCAACAAGTACGTTAAAATTAAGGAGAAAGCCATTAATTAAAAACGCTCTCTCATTTCACACGTTAATAAAGTGACAACGCAAATTTGTAGGGACCGCAACGCAAGTGTGTTTGTAATTACAAAGCGTTTCCGACGTGTGAAATGCGAAACTTATGATGATTAACGTACACCAAACACTTTCCCATTAATTTGTCATATTAATTAATAGAGAAACACAACTGACTTCAAATACAAATACATAGTAGAGAGTGGATTATTTGAAAGCACAAAGTAATCTTCGGAATGAGATCGGATCATAAACCAGATGATTTTATGATTTATTTGCTTTCGAAGCTAATTGTGTTAGGCGCCCGCCGGCTGTCGTCATTGTGGAGCGAACCTTTGATCGCCCCCACTCAAAGGCTTGTGAGTTTCTTAGAGGTTTTCATTCGACAATGTCGACAGACGAGAACTTCGTTGTCCGATAGATACCTAGTTAAAATGCCGGATAAAGCATTTATTTTTATTAGGAAAACTTTTGATAGAGACATAATTTATAGCGGTGATTTAAATCAAACCATTTTAGGAATCAGACTAGTTGTGTCTGAATAGATTAATACTAATTTGGCACATGTTTTCGATGTCCGTGGAGGTCCGGCAAGGGGCAGGCATCGCGTGTGTGCTGCAGGTAACCTGGCAGGCGCCATTCGACCGATGGCTCTTACGAACCGTCAATTTGCGCCTGTAATTATTGCGGACCCTTCGATACTTATTTCTATTTTTTCCCCAGCTTAATTGTTGCAACAGATGACTTTTTTGTCGAACCAACTCAAAGAGAGCGGAAAGGCATCAAACGCAGCGTCGAATTTGGAAATAATTATACATAAATAGTCCCTTGAGCGGCCGATTAAGACAATTTCCGAGGCAAATTGCCGCAGACGAGCATAATAGCACACGCGCTCTCCTCCGTCATAAATAAATCTGGATTACGTTTCTGTACAAGATTAAGATTGATTCGATCTCGATGCTTTCTGCTATTAATGCCTACACGGCATAATGCCTGAGTCGTGTTAAAATTTTAAATCATTATCCGTTTTTGTGGGTGCGTGTGATTTGTGAGATAATTACGATCGACAAATTGCTGGCCGTCATTGTGTAGATAACGGGTGGATGCTATCGCCGTTCGTAATTAATGATCGATACATGTGAAATAATTAATTAGCGGCGGGGCTCGCATCGGTACGGAAGGTGCCGGGGGCCTCTCCACAAAAAACAATGACGTGCGGTTTTGGTGCGCCGGCGCCGCTCCCGCCGCGGCGACATCCGCCGCTCTATACGTCTATAATTTGGGAGACCTCGAATTAGTTTTAATCTCGTGGATGAGCGTGACGCTGACTTAACGTTCTCGAGAAATGTGTCATTAACGTTAATTTGAATGGTTGTTACCTTTTTTGTCATAATTTCTGGGGTAACATAAACAAAAGGTAAAAGCCGGACCATTTTGTACTTTCAAGAAACAAAGGATCTAAAACCGAATACGTTTTACAGCTTGCTACAAAGTTTGTTACCGACTCAGAAGTTTAGTGTTGTCGTTGATAATTACTGACCACAGACGACTGTAATTTCGAAACAATTAAGTAGCTGAGATCCATGGGCTTGGTTCAGACTGAGAGCGAGGGAAGAATCACTACAACAAGAGTCAGTGAAAATTCTAATTAAATATTAAAAAATAGACTCCTATCAAAACCTTCTAACAATAGAAAAAAAAACACATTGAAATATGAGACTTACATATTTAAAATTAAGCACTAGTTAATCGGCCCATGTTCTAGACTCTAGATAGCTGTATAGAGATTCTCATTTGTTTTGCTATAGAATCTAGAGAAAGACAAATGAGAATCGCTTCTCGCTTGCAGTGTCACCTCGGCCTAATGAAATTACGGTGTGGCCGCGTAATGTGACAGCTCGGTAATGGCTAACGAATTTACCCCAGAGGAGAGAGGGCACATTTTACGTCCACTGTAAAATTAGCTTACTTTAACTATTATTTAATGTCATTTTAGGATGGGTGAGAGTGACAATTGTGGGAACTACCAAACCGTTGACAGACAGAATTTGAATGGATAATTATTTTGTAAATTCACTGGTTGTCACGTTTCAAGATACCTAATGGTTAAATTGCTGAACATAATAGGTGTGTTGCTTTTACTCGTTTAGGAATAGCGTGTCTAAATTATTTCGAGATCATTACAAATGCGTGTACGAGAAATTCCGAGCAATTTAATTGTAATTATTTTTACTTTAAGTACATGTTTGTATTTCGTTATTAACTGCCGGTATTGGCCTGCGTATCGCTCCAAAATCAATAATTGATCAATGTTCTCACGATCCCCAGATACATCACGTTGGATTTAGTGAGAGACCTCTAACTCGGTATCGCGATGCGTGTGCGCAATTAAAACGAAACCCACAATCAGCCGCCATGTTTGTACACGGTCGATGTTAATAGCCTTTAGTAATTACATACTACTATCATGCTAACGTTGCTTCTCGGAAGGCTGATCAAATTAATAGAACCTATTTTGGCTACATTATGTATCATCCAAATATTTTATATAATTATACAAGTCTTTATTGCATTCCGAACCGATCTATACAACCCTGTAGCAGAAAAGGAATAAAAATAAGCAATAATAAGGCACCGCCACACAATGTCTCGAGTCTCGACTCGAGAATTTCATATCGCCACATTTACATGTATCCTATTCGAGGAACTAGCGGTCCGACCTCCCCGTCGTTATATCCGGGAAAAGAATATCTAAATTCAATTACAAAAAGGCTTCTCTGCGAGGTGTGCCGTTGCACCCGTGCCTCCTCCGAAAAGGGTGTATAACAACTCAATTTCTCCATATTATTAAGACTGTGGGGTGTGCGGGTAGAGTAGGGGTGGCTGCTACACAAAAAGAATGCTAATTTAAAATTCTTATTGCTGTGTTTGTATGCGCGCGCGCTTTATGTATCATTCGCGTAACAAAAGGCGGAGGAGAGAGCCGCCCGAGCGCGTAATTTCAATCTAATATTCAATTTGAGAAGTATCGCGAGCTTCACCCGCCATCTTTTATTTATTTTACTCGACTCCAAGTGTTTTCCTTGGATTCACAGATCATAGAAATAAACGGGATATGTTATGATGTGTCTTACACAAGTCGAGTCAGCGTCGTTCACATGCACAAACTCGACGACACCGTATCAACATTTGGGGACTTTCATAATATTTCTTAGCTCTATCCGTAGTTCTATTTGCATGCTTAGTCAACCTTTAATTGACGTCTTCATAGTCATCCATTCGACGAGCCTTATCTTGACAAAGAGCACTAAATTCGATTCGATATCTCAATCTAACGGCCGAAGATAATTGCTTCATTCCCACGACGCGAAGAAAATAAATTTCACCGGTCACAATGGGTGCTTTCCACAGACAATTCGCTTCTAAACGGGGGGTGATAGACGCGTAATGCTTGAATCGTGATATATTAGTGAAGGAGCTAATGGTGACCCTTTACCACATCTCGCGAGCATACAACGTTGGCGGACGCCCGAACGTTTAACGTGGTACTACAGTACACTTTCTAAACAAAATGTCGAACGACGTTATTGTTTCAAACAAAATCAAATGACAAGGATGATAACAGATTCTTCAATTTCAATTTAAATTGTCACGATCACGAATTTATTTGCATGACGCAAAATAGGCTAGGTGAGGTCATAGGTCTGTTTTGCACTTTCGGGAAGTCAAGGCATGCAGTTATACCTACACATATCTAAAGGTATTCAATGATCTGTAAATTATTGGTTTTAAAGACACTTTCAAACAACTAGATGAGGTCGGTGTTTTCTAGGTGATACACCGAAACAAAATCAGAGGTCAGTCTCAATAAAAGTCCAGCCTTTGTCTAAGTCAGATCGATCAATGCAATACCTAATCTGCATGGTTCTCGAATGATCGATCCGACCTAGATGAGGGCTAGACTGTACAATGGACTGTGACCTCTGAGTCTGGTTCGGAGTTCTGGACTAGACTGGAAGAGACCATCTCAGCCACTAATTTGTCTGGGATGGTCCCTTGAGGAAAGAACCACAGATTTGAGTGAACCAGTCCAGTGATCGCATAGTTCAACTTAGAACTGAAGGTAACTTGTTTAGTAGTGGATAGAAATGAGGTTTCATTTGTACATGCAAGGTAATAAAAATGCAGGAGTGGTAAACGCGACCGCATGTGGGCTCTATCGATGCACCACCATGTACTTGGTCCTGTTGCTATACCGATAGTCAATACTGAAAGCTGCAAAACATTTTTCGATATATTCGATTCACTACAAATGCAAATTGTAGTGAATCGAATATATCGAAAAATGTCTAGAGCAAATGCTTAGAGCAATATATTAGGATTCCGTATCGAAATGGTAAAAAGGAACCTTTATGTTGCCACTTCGTCTGTCTGTCTCTCACAGTTTCATATTTCAGGAACCACTAACTTAATTGACTTGAAACTTGGAATTGTTATAAACAATGCTTGTCCACTTAGGTACCCCTATATAGCAAGTAAAAGTTTTGAAAAATATTTTTATTCCATTAGTAGCCAAAATGGGTCTTGTAATTCTAATCTGGGGTAACTAGGACTCCTAGTTACCCTACGATACATCATACATATGAAAGAGCTTCATTTACACACCTCTAAATCATATTCTTAATAAATTTATTTTCACGTAATCATCAAAAAACTCTTCACGAACAAATTGTCGTCGGAAAAATCAAAGTTTAACTGTGAAGACGTACAAATACTTTTCATGTTAAGGTATTCCGACACGCTCTTCGCCATTTTTTGTAAGCCTCGAAACGCAGGGAGCCATAACACGAAAACGTTAGTTTCCAAACGACACGTCAATATGTAAACTACAAAATGATTGGCTATCCGTTGCGGGCATACCTACAATTGGTTTAATGGAATATTAAAGATCAATGTGCGTCTTGCTCAATTACGTAGCATGTTGTATTGTTGCACGGTCGGCCATTGGAGTCGCTAAGTATGATTTTTAATGTCAGTTAGTGTGTGCAGAAAGCGTATGCGGGAGTTTCCTGATAATTTGCCTGACGACGCGCCTTCATGGCGACCACTTACAGTAAAACCCCCTTTTCAATGTCTTCGCGTTATAAAAATGTTATTATTGGTACAGAACCGTGGAGCCATTACTGACAGCGACTCTTACATTCAAAGAAGAGCTGTGGTTACAATGTCAGTGATAATTATGGGGGGGACGTAATAAATACGTATTCTAGTTTGTGAATCAAGTATTGTTAGATTTTTTTATTGCAATAGAAATGTGGAGGTTACACATCACAGCATATCGGCTAAGTATATAATGTTGTGGCTTAGTTCTAATAAGATTAAAAGTCACAACAAATCAAAACAATTTAATTCGAATCATGCGGGTTTATCAGTATCTTAATCTTTTGATTCATCGTTTGTAGGTATTACTTAGTTGTCGTAAATAGCGTTCCGGTATTTATAAGAATAGCTTTTATTTTTATTTATAAATATCCAAAAACAGTTAATCATGAGGTCCAAGATTCAAGTTAGGGAGAGAAAATGATAAATTTTAAAAAAAAGCACAATATCAAGATAAAACCGACATTGTCGCATGATTAACGATCAGATTTAAATTTTAAAGCAAAACTTTACGAGAGCACCTTATAACGAACACGACTAGCTACGTTTATAATTATAATTAATATTCTCACTGTATTAGAGTGGTCGACGGTAAAAAAAACAAGATTCGACGCGAGAATTAATAACAAACAAATGGGCTACCTGCGGTGTTTTTTGTGAGCCCCCACAGGTAAGCTCGCGATGATGAAAGAAACTCATATGTGTCTGTCTTAAATTTTAAACAATATTGTACGATTTTGACACGGTTGCACCTTTTTATGGGGATCGTCAGGCTTCCATTCATAGGAAGTAGCGGTGTACAGAAAAAATCACACTCCGCGAATTCCGCTACTGGGCGGCAGATGGCGGCAGGCGCCCACTGACAATTACCTGCAACAGAAGGAAAACAAACATTACACTCTGCAGGTTTCTGACTCAAATATGATGTACAATATGGCTGTCGAAGCAACTCGAACTACTGAACTCTACCTCGGCTGGTTTCACATTTCTTTATCGCTGCGGCTGATTAAAAAAAATATACCAAAGCTGCATTGGAAACAAGAAACCAACGAATCAAAGTCATGGACAAAAGAGAGGAACTCTTAACGTGATACCATAATGACAAAACAGAAATATGATTTCGATTAAACTGTGCGACGGAGACGGCTCGATTTGAGTTTTTGTGGGTGCAAAAAGGACAGGAAACTAGTTAATAATAAAAATATTTTATTTGTATAGTGGGGTAAAACACCCCCGCTGCGGGCTGTTTGGTCGGGACGGCATCCATCATCATTATATTAACCGATTTAACACTTTTGAACAGATTCCTACGGCTGGCACTGAGGGGACAAATGTGCAAGTCTCTCCCGACCATTGTGAGATTTGGTGCGGGAACTAATTTATTTGGTGTACAATTACTTACTCCTTATCGAGCGAACTGTATGGAATTGATGATGCATCGAGTTAAGAGCGTTATCGATTGAAGTCAATCTAGGTCCGTACCGTCCATGTTAGGAGTCAGTTTCTGACCTAGCCTATAGAATTCCCTGTTTGGTCACGTCGTGAGGATTATTAATTACAGGAGCCGTGGAAACCGGGTCGAGATATTTTTATCAGATTTCTAATTACGGCGCCTTCAAGTTCACTCGGCGCTTTGTCTACAAAATTGCGTTACGATGACGTTTCAATACGAAGTAAACAAATTGCATCTGAAACTCGTTCACGCTGGAGAGCAAAAAATCGCTGCGCTACTTTTGGTAGCGGCCAGGTTTGTGCCCGATTGTAGCATTTATGGCAAACCTCCAGCATTATTTTATTGCATAATTGAGAGCGTTTTTACGTCAATTATTTTCCAGCGTAACATTAATTGACATGTAACATGTTCATGTGATTATAAATATTTAACAGTCCCTATGCAGTTATCTATTTCAATAATATGTGGTATTATCTGTCGATCTATATGGAGGAAATGCAATTAGATGAAATGATGCATGTCGATATTAAAATAGGCATTGATATGCAAAGTCGGCTCGTTACCGATGCGGGCGGTGGCGGCCGGTCCCATGGCTTGTTCACAAATTTTTGTTCGCTAATCAATAAGATTGACCCTAATACCAATTACTATTCAACAGTAACAATGACGCTTGCTTACAATAGACGGGGTATTGTTTACTCAGTGCCTGTTGTATCTACTTGTACGTATACACTGTAGGTGAGGTTTGATACCTAGTTCTTATTACTCAACTCGTAAAAGTAAATACTGACAAAAAAACTTCGATGTCAGTGAACTGACTGCCGATGCCGGCGAACCGAAAGGGCGCGTGCGAGTGTGGTCCGAATCTTACCCAATAATTACAGCCAGTGATTAAATCTCACGATAAGACTCATTCCGCTAATTACTCCCTAAAGCTAAACACGGTTTTTGCCATCGACATAATTTAATAAGCATATTAACCGGACCGATGCCATAGATACGTGGCGGGCCTCGAGCGGTTCTCGCTAATACCTTTATAATGTTGTTAATACGGAATATCTTTGAAGGAAAATACGGCAGACGAAGACACGGTCTCATCGCGAGGTCAAAGATGAATGACCATGTAAATGCGTAATGAAACCCAGAAGACTCCTGACTCGAATCACAGTTGTTCACAACTCATACACATTACAATCAATTTAAAACAGCGTATGTGTACGAGCACTATGACATTGCGTCTGGCCGAGTCCACGTCGCGTGTGGCGAATGCGACCGTCTGTCCAACGGTTAATTCAATAAAACGGGAAAGCAGTTCGCTTGTTTGATCTGTCGATATTGAACTTCTAAACAAGTCAACATATGCAATTCATGAATTCTATGCAAATGTTAGTGGTAAGAATGCATGTTTATGTAGATCGGCAATAAAAGTCGTGTCGCAGCGACTGTGTGCCAGAGAAGCGATCTGACCTCGCGATGAATGACTCCCATTAGCATCTCATAGGTTTAATTAGGGATCCACGCAACGGCCGGTCGCCCACGTCAACGCGTGGCCGTGTGTGGGCAATCAAATTAGTGGCGGGCAGACAATGGCACCGAGTGGAGCGTGCAACCCCACGAGCCCGCGACAAAACGTTTCCTTGCAATCTTCGATCACCGGATTAAGGGAGTCTCGTCTCGCACGTTTTATCTCCGATTGTCCGCACTTAACGCACACTTTACGCCGAGTGCCCCTCGAGAGGAAATTGAAAACGATCGCTTTCCCGGCTATCTTATCTGTAGTGTTGTACTAATTAATCGATGTAGCGCGAAGAGGTCGTCGTTAGAGGTAAATAATGCTGGCATTGTGGCCGCCGGCGGTGATTTATCGGTGTGAATAGACAAAAGTGTCGCGGGCGGAGCGGGCCGGTACAATGGTGTGGAATGTCGTCGCGGGCCGCTCGCTCGCCGCACTCGTGCGACGTGAATGCGGATTATTAATAACCCGCTCCGGTTCGGCACGACGCGGACGACCGCGACGGTTTGAGCGACTCCCATCGCACTCCTCGCCCGAAGCGCCTGAGCGCCTCCACCTGTACTGCACCATATGACCGCCTCAACGTTTATCGTCGATACTTTTAATGCATGCATTCTACGTACGATTCGCGACACACCCGATACCATACACGCCAAATAACAATGTTTGCTAATAATATTAAAGATCGATCACTGTTTTCTAAATTCTTAAATTATTATATTCATCAGCCCCCTGTGTTCTCCCCTACGGTTATCATCCCCGCGTCCATGGCAACAATGCATAACAATAGAGTCAACGCGGATTATAACAAATTCCCCAAATTGTGTGGGTTCATATTTGCGCTCAACAATAAGACAAAATAGTGACAATGTCGCATGTGTGTGTAGTTTACCGCATTTGGAACTAATTGAGAATATTTCGTAATGTTGCGATTATAATGAATGGGACATCTGTCTAATGCTGAATAATCATCAGCATGTCCAAAATCTATCAGTTTATGTTAGGTATTCTCTATTATTTTTCCAAATTTCCTCTTGTTTGTGTTGAGTTTTTGGGGTAACAATGAGGAAACTAGCTCATTATAACATCGTGACTCTACTATAGGAAAACAGCAATAAACAAAAAAAAAGTCGGTCAACGAACTGTCAGACTAATGTAAAATAAAAGGTTGACGCGTCGAAAGCTATAGCTAAGTACCTACTTAATTTAAAATGTCGATAAAAAAACAACTGAAAGTGGAAAGGGCAAAGTGCTCAAAGGCGTGTTAAAATGAAAATGCACTATGAAATTACCTTTCACGTTTTGTTGATATCGGTGAAACTTAATGAGATCATTTTTTGTGGGCAGTACTGAAGCCCTGCGTCGCCTTGTCACGTAGTACTTCGCAATGGGCACCATTATATCGACATCGACACTTAGCCCAACACTATTGGACTCGACTAAAAGGTTGTTTATGAGAAAAAACGTATCTATGATGTTAAGTTATTTTGTAATCACTAAGAAATAAGGAGTGGTTTATTATACCTTTAAATTTATCCAGTATATATGATGTCATAACTTCATTTTATTTATTAGGAATGTAATAAATTAGCAAAAATCATAATGCATTGCCATATTTGGTCCAACTGCTCACAACACCTGAATCATAAAAAAAACTTAATTACGTTAATATAATATATGATTTATAATTTCTAATTTATGGCAAGAACACAGTCGTAATTCAGTAGCATTATTAAAAACACTGATTGAACAATTTAAATCTAAATTGATTTCACCATACTTAGATTGTGCTAAAGTCTGTATTAAAAAACTTGAGTAAGTTAAGAACGCTCTGTTTGACACCAGTCCATATCATCGTTTATTTTCTAAGATTTTGAATGTGTTGAACTCACGATTTACTTTTTTGCGTCATTTCCAGCGTCCACTCAGTAAGTAGCCATGTCGTGAGTGGCTCGATTCGTTACCGAAAACTATAATTAGTTTTACCGTTACCGAATACTTTACATTTTCAATGTATATCGAGCTTACTTATTGATAGTCGTAACAAAGAGAAGCGTGACAAGTCATTGTTTATTTTCTCAGTACACTGACGGTAGTTATTGTCCTCTGCTTGTCAGTTGTTTTCCGGGTTGACATAAAAACTTATAATTGCACTTAATACACTTTTTATGTCTATACCTTATATCTTTGATTAGTTCGGTATTTCCAAATTCTAACATCTATTATGTTAGATCTTTGCTCAGTTATTAGTCAAGTGCGTCGCACGTCGAGGTTTCCATTTTTCATATTTGTATCATTAACACGTTCTAATGCTAATTGCCGGAGTATTGCGACAAAAAAAGTGCTTGTATCGTGTAACACTTATTAAGTGCGTCGTCTTTTTCTCAAAATTTAATTATCGACATTAGTTTGACACCAAAAGCGGTGTTGGCTGGGTCGCTGCACCGACATACGCGTTGTTTGCGAAACTGTTCATCGACAAACTGATATTCCGTTTCAATTTCTAGAAAGCTGATAATTGTCCAACGAGTGACCGAAACAAGAATTGAAATGACAATAGCCCGATGTTGTAAGTGATTGATTAGATTTTACATTAATGACTGGTATGACAATAATAGTGCATGGTATCGCTAAATGGATGACATTATGTTGGAGCGTTGCCACGTCAAATATGAAGGATGATGTCCTACATTTGTCCTGCACACGCATTCTAACTGAATTCAATAGACGGCTCGGCCCTTTGAGACCATCGGTTAATAGCGGATAGATAGTCATTTCTGACTTCATCGTTTTGAGTTTTGACGTATTATTTACAGTCAGGCGCTTTCAGAACCGAATATTATTGATATATGAGCTTTATAGATACTTAAGTCATTGTAATAATGCCTTTAGAAAACCTTGGAAATTGTGTAAACATTATTTGTAATATCTTATATTTGGAAACATAATAGGTACACGTACACGAATCACTAACAACATTCGTGATATTTAAACAACATGATGAAACCGTTAAACCTAAAAAATAAATTAGCATGAGTGTTCAAAGACAAATAATAAAAGCCAATTCACAAGTCAGCATCCACGTAAAAACTATCAAATTATGGCCAACAACTATTTGAAAATGTACCACGCGTGATGCCTGCGTTAGCACTAAACCGACCAATAGGATCGCACTGAAAACCTTGCCTCTTCATAAAACAGCTCGGAGACAACCCGGCTGCTCACTAATTTACGCTTTATTAAATCACCTTAAGGCTTAAATCCGTTTACACCCATCAGCTCAGGCGACACAGCTAATAAGTCAAATAGCTTTACCAGGTGTCCGACAAATGGAAAACTACTAATTAAAGTAGGTACTTGTGCGTCGAGACTTAAATGGAATAACGCACAGTCGGTCGTAAGGAGTTTAATTAATCTGGCTGCTGACGCAACGCACGGATCGTTTTCTTTCTATTAGTGTCCGAAAGCAGTTTGTTCAATTGATTCGCTGTGTAGCAATAAACAGGCCCAGTCTCTCTCGTGTTTGTGCTAAGAATTTGAAGAGTTAACGTTTCTAAAGATCAAAGAAACGGATGATTAGCGGATCACTTGTAGATATTGTTGTTACATAAGCCCGTACTAATGGTGCTAGGTACATGTAAGAAGTAATTGTGATGTACGTTTTAGCACTTCTTTATATCCAAGGACTGCAAACAATTGGACGTCTGCGACGTCACCGACGACGCATTTCAACTATTTTGATCACAATAATTCGAGCACAGAGATTTATTCTACCGAAAACTCCTAATTCGTATCGTTAGAAGATAATTGCGGCAAATTGTCGTAATATTTGGAAGGTAACGCCATTAAAATGTGTTCCAATGTGAGACAATGTGCCCCTAATGAACGTTGGGACAAGTAAAATAAATTATTTACGCCACACACTGCGACGACACTGCTTCAAATTTGGATTGACATAAAAGAAGATGTAGAAATCTGGGTAACGACATAAAGTGAATGGACAACACTGTAATTACCGTGGGCCGCGGAGACTCCGTCGAGTCCGTGGTGCGTATCGTCACATCACTAATTGTCAAATTTGAGGGCACCACGCCACGTTATTTATCTACCTTGCAGCTCCACTTTTATTACTTTTTGTTCGAAAAGGCTTTTTTGGATGACATTCTGATATTATTCATATCGAACATAATAAGTTTAGATACAATAGATCCAGTTCAGTAAGGCTCCTATTGTAATAAAGAAGACGACATTTGGAAGACATTAAAATTCCCTGGATTGTATAATTACATATGACACATTTTAACATTAAGGCACCCACGCACGTTCTATCTGTGTTGTGCCTCTAAACTTGTATAATTTGTGTTAAAGCTGTAATATATGAGAGTTTAGAGGCTCGCGTTCGGCGTTCCATGCATTCGATCGTTAATAAAATTATCAAAATCTAAACAGGTTTTATGAGTATCGCTCGTGCGTTCGAAAGAGTTCGTTTCGGTTCGTCTTATGAATGGAAATGGTTTTTGGTATTTTAAGTGTTTATAAAGGTCGTAAATAATTTATCGCCGCGTGATACTTCCGTCGGTCGAATTTAAATGTTTAAATCGATGAACGCGCTAACTCGTACGGCTACCGGATTTTAATTCGCATACACATAATAAATGACTAAAGTTTTTGATTTATTTCATACTGTTTAATTACACGAGTAATTTAGATCGTATTGATTTAATTAACAGAATCGTTTTGAGATTGATATCTGAACTGTGTGAACACAATTTGAATGTCTAAAGATTCTAATTTGAAAAGTATAATTGAAATGTTTAAAAGCATTTAGCTAGCAATCTTAGATACGAATCTTAAGAGTAAAATCAGACCATATAAAACCAGCTTTCCTCAAGTCAGTGCAAAGAAAAACCCCTACAGATCTAGCACAAACACGCATACTTTTTATGTAAATACCGTATTTCTGTTGCGTCAGTAATCGTGATTCAGCCTAAACTACTTGGTACTTGGTGACCGGTAATTATTCCGATCACACGTGGACATGGGTTACGGCCGGCCTTAAACGTAACTTTAAATGTTGCGTTTAATAGGGTAACGACTTACAACTTGTCTTTATCGATTCACGAAAATAATGGCAAATTGATTGCGGCTATAGTCGTGCCAATGAGTGTTGGCAATGTAAGGAGGGGAACACACGAAGTGTATGAATATTTCAGTGATACTGGATAAGGCTAAAAGTTTATTGGATTCTTGGAAGCATGAGACGATTCACGAAACTGTTAAGTACGCAAATTGTGCAACTATGTGGGATTAGTAAAGTTTTCCAAAATTAGTTTCGAAGTGTCGCTTAATCGACATGCCTCATACCGTGTAAGAGGGCCTTAAATGTAGATCACAAAGGTACCTACTCAACTCAAAAACGTCATCCCAATTAAAAGGAATAATGGCACTTACGATCTTCTTCATTTAAACAACCTTTCATAATTACATCAGTAAGTATTCATGAGCTAACTAATGATTACGTCAAGAGCACTTGTCAGGCTCTACTGTAGGGTACTCGAACATAGTCCGGGATCTCGTATATCTAGCACTTGAAGGTACTCAGCTACTCTTTTGCATATTGCACATATACATGTTAATTCAAACATTATTACTGGGTTACATAACTTTTGCTAGGAAAGTGTCGCTGTGGTTCTGACTTGACGTAGATTCGTGATTCTAAAACAAGGCAACTTTTGCTGTTGGGTTTTTCTGGTCATAATTTAAGTGAGGTACCTACTGGGTTTAGTCAGTTCTGGGTAGATGATGCATTAGGTGCAATTATCACAAGGCTTTCACCATAGCATCAAATTAGTGAAAGACTGGAAGGATTCATCTTCATTCATTATTCAGATTCAGATAGATATTTTATACTAGATACTATTTTATATTAGATACGGATTTATGCGTGTATGCATGCATCATAATTCATTAAAGGACCCCCAAAATAACATCTGATAAACAAAGGTATATTACTAGTATAACCCATTTCTATTTACGCTTTCAAAGATGATAACCGTGATGGCGACTTGCGTAAGTCAAAATTTATGTCTTCACTCCAATAAATATTTGGATGTTACGCAACTGTTTTACGTACGCTCTTAAGTGTTTGGTGGCAGAAGTCAATTGGCAATTTTATCGGATTCACTATGAGTAAGATCGCTCATGTGGGTGGCATCTTCAATCTCCGAAATTACTGCTCTGGTTTTAATTGGGTTATCCCCATTCGAAACTTCTTGTGTTAATTAAGAAAGTTCATTGATTTTTATTGCCGTTCTTCCTAGGAAGTTCTTGGTGATTCACTCTTTAGTCACCATCGAAGCCTTAATTATTACATTCTCTAAAGTTACAAGCAGTTCTGTGGTAATCCTATTAGCACAGTTGCAACACCGAGTGAATCATATCCTTAATATAATCAAGGCCAGCTTCAGATTGAGTTATGACAAATCATTTGGCCAGTACGACGCAAATACCTATGGGTAACAAAGGGCAAATATAATGGATCTTATTAACTATGGTGCTTGTTTCAATTCGTGCTGTGTTAATAATGGGTCATATTTCAAAATTAAAAATCTAAGCATTAAGTGCGTGGCAGTACCATTAGTCTCAATGCTGACACTCTGGATTATCTTTCAGTGCTTAAACCAGCTAGTACTAACATAATTTTTAAAGTAATAGTTTTACTAAAATAATTCTGTTGGTATGCATACATAGTTTTAAAAGTATAAAGGTATTAACAAATCGTAAATGGAAAATTAAATCCTGAAACAAATGTGTAATTATTATTACAACAGTCCACTATAAATTTTAAAAGGTTTAGGACCAATATTAATAGCTAAAACTACGTAATGACGCTTGGGGTTTCCCAAGGCTCTACACTTGGACTTCAAACGATCATAAGAATAAGTCTGTTTGTTAAAAAAAAAACTTATCCTGAAAAGTTGTAATTAGTAAGCAAAGTTATATTTATAAGTGCCATCACAACAGTAAGCACTAACTCTACCATCAGACATTTACTACTGGCACGGCATGATAAGCAATTGATCCAAGCAGTAACGAAGATGTTTATTTTAAAATTTATGACGACCATATAACATTATTAGATGTATCCAACTGATGCCACCCGTATGACGGATATAATAATGGTCACCTTAAAACATGGGATCCCTAAAACGAACAGTAAAAAAACGAAGAAGTGATATCAGATTGCAGTTACATAAATAATTCGTTTTTGTTGGACACATAAAAAACTGTTGTGACACCAAAGCTTCACCTGTAGATAATGTTTTGGGCGTAAAACCGGTAGCGAAAATCAAAGGAGGTTATTCATGTATTGGTACAGATACACAATCTAACCTTGGGAATGGCCAAATGGCCACATGCTCAAAACTTTATGAATGGATTAATAGTGAATATGAATGGACGTTGGTCAATGCCTAAACGCGAGTGGAAATCAAATTGTATGACGTTATCGAAACGGCTTCAACGGAATTAGTAGGCTTTAGTAGTAGGCTTGGATGATTGATAAACTGTGTGTTGATGTCAACACCGTCGATAGTGTCGTGTCAATCGCAGATCTCAAGTTGATGACGTCATAACTTTTGAATTAAAAAGTTGCATGTTGGAAGTTCTATTAAAGAAACTTACAGCGTCAAGAGTTTTTTTTAAATGCAATTAAATTTCTAATTTTCACATTAACACGATAGCCAATTTGCAAAAATCAATATTCATTCATATTTTTTCATTCAAGTCGTAAATTAAAGTGTTTATTACATATTATAATTTCTGTCATAAATTCTCGTAAATTAATGTTTTTATGACGACTATTATATTTGAAAAAACTCTATGTAGTAGGTGGGCTACCTAGTTCAAAAATTATCAGTCTACAATTGACATAATCCCAACACCCACGGATTTTTTTTACGATTTGATCCCAGCTTAAGTATGTTAAGTTATCGTATGTGACGTGATAATAGGTAGTAGAAAAACGTATTTGATTAGAAATATCTTCGACCATTTTGTGAAGTTCCAACTTAAGGGTCGGTTATTGAGAGGATTAGGTCATAGCTTGAGAAGATAGTAATTAACCACAAGGAAATAAACTTGAAATCAATCATGAACATTAAGAAGTATGAAAGATGCTACTGGCCACAAAACAGACACAATAGAAAACAAACACACGTTACCAAACACAGTCATTACTTAGCAAAAGCAAACAAATGAACATCTTCCAAAAGAACTATCAAATCAAAAGAGTTCCAACTTCGTTGATTTTCGACAAAAGCTCCAACAGACGAGACTAGAAGCGATAATGAGTGCGCCCGCGCCGCGCCGGGTAAAACCGGTAGGACGCAGCCATCGCTCACCGTTACCTAGCACTTTCTGCCTTATAAACGATGTGGTAACTGTGATTTCAATCGAAACTACTTTTAATTAATTTTCTACTACATTATCTATCACTCGAATAGTCATAATAATCGAGAAGATTGACTCGATAATTATGATTGGGTAAGTTATGGAATAGTTTTACACTGCCATATTTAAATTTTCACCAAATTAATTTATAAATCATTTGGTGTTGATTGAATTACTTATGTTTATGTTGCTAAATGAGGTTAGTTGAGAATTATGGCTGAATACCGCGTGGGCAGAATACGTTCCTTTTGTAATAAAAATACATCAGTTTTGACCTTACACGTCAACAAACGTCGCACGCATACTGACTAGACATTTTTAATTTACAAGTTTTTACCTACTGGCTTTCCAGCGATAAGCGGGAGATTTACTATCGCGCCCACTTGTGAATTTAAACAAGCCTTTATCAGGAAAACACTTGTTTTTCCTCTTAACAAATTAAATAAGTGGTCCTTAGGAGCATTCCACCGCGTTAAAAGAGGTCGAATTAGCTAGATCGGTGACTGCTCCAGATTGTCACTACACTAAGTCTCAAGTCTCGTCATTGTCGTCACTACAATCGCAGCGTCGTACGGATTAAGAAGCCGGTTATTCCCATTCCAAACTAATTAATAAACATCTCATAATAAAACCTTGAACTTTTGATTACTGAGAACTGGACAATGGGTCTCGTTATGTTATAAATGTCTTTACTTACAGAAACGGGCGCACAACAATCAAACGGACGGACGGACGCGCCTATCTAAGTAATTAATCGTAACTTATGATTGATTAAACACATTAAATGCGAGCACGATTCTTATTTGAATATTAAATCTATTACTGCGGGTGACATAATACTTAATACAATTTTAATCTGAGTTATTGCATAAAAGATACGACACATTTTAAGTTTTGGAAACAATATGGGCGTCTCATGCATAATACATGGAACGACAGTAAGTCTAATGGAAAACGTATTGGGAATTTATGTTAAATAATTACAATAGTTTAATTGTTGAATAAAATGATCCTCTGCACTTTAAAAGTAAGATAAATTATGTTTAATATCAAATGTCAAAATGCTCATTATTTTTCGATGAGAAACGAAGTGGCTGTAAGAAATATCACGGAGCACTGGTTAGATGAACTATTGTAAAATATTTTGTTAGTGCAAACGAGGTAAACACGTGTATTTACTATTTATCGACAAGGTTGTCGAGTGGGCAACCCTTTACACGATGGCACCCGCGCACGACGCGTCGCTCGCGCACTTCGACAAACAACATCTAGTGATGCGGAACGCAAACTCTGATGTCGATATTTACACAACTACCGCAAACACTGACACTCGATATTTGTCCAACTCCCAGCTAATGGAGGCACCTACATATTATATTATTTACTGGTGTAAAATTCACACCAGCTACTGTAATGAAGTTGAGATGAGCATTAACCAGAAGAGACACAATAAAATATTTTTACGATCAGTTTATTTAAGGTTAGAAAGATCAGAATTAATATTAACAAATTAGGTACCGGTTTACATAAACTGTAGGTACGAAACGGTCATAACTTCACCAGGATTATATTTAAAATAAAATAAAAACGTTTAAAACGAGGGAAAAAAAGGAATGTAAAGCCATAACTTCATTTTGAATTCCGTTCGGTTTGTTCCCGTCTCACTGTGAACGCGCCCAGCAGGGGGCGCTATCGTTCTCACCTCACGACGCGAGTGGTAGCCGGTCTTTAATAAGTATCGATAAAATATGTCGATAAAATATGAATATTTATAAATATTTTCGATACATGCCCGTATCGCCTACTTCTAAAGTTTGTTGCCTTACGTGTGAGTACTCGACCCCCGAGAAGTCCGCTGTTTTTAAATCAAGCTCTTATTTAAAATTGATAAATGGCCATTTATTTAAAACGTACGCCGCCGCTGGCACTACATATTTCTGTTAGAAACTATAAATCTGGCTATCATAATAACATTATGGTCTAGGAACTATTGATGTCAGTATTTACGCTAAAATGACGATAAATCTGCATTGAATGTAAGCTCATGCAATGTCAAAAACGTACACACCACACAAACGAGTTCTCAAACATTCAATTTGTAAGTGGAATTATTCGGCTTTAAATTAATAGCCGGCAAAGTGTATGGGGGACAGGACTAATTAATCTCTTGATGCTATTTCACATTAATTAAACATCCAAAATTAGCTTTCTTAAAGTAGATCTTAGTGCTCTAAAATAAGGACTAAATTCGCGTGCCCTCACTAGTAATCAGTACACGAACGACATCGTTGAAGGCTATCATAGTGTGAGGTCTATTTTATGATTACGAAACTTTATTTTTCTTTATAAAAGCCTACGCTTATCCATGAGAAGATTCATGAAAATTAAATGTCTCATAACAATAGGATATAGTTGTGGACACCGAGATTATAAAGCGTAGTTTACACGATACGATCTGTTGACTCGAGGCCTTCCGTGAGAAGGACGAAATTATATTTTTTCAACACCAATTACGTAACGCCTAAATGTGACCGAAAACAACGTTTAAACATAACGAGCATTAGTAAATACTGAGTAAATTTGTCGTGGAGGTTTAGTATGGACACGGCTGCGGTTATTTTTAAAGTTACCCCAAACATAAGTATACCACGAAATCTGTACTTTGATTCTGAACTTTATACTGGTTTTAACTTCACTCTGCGTTTATTAATAAGGAGGTATGAGAATAACAATAATGATAGCTTTCAAATCTTTAGTAATAAATCATGCAATCTATTTTTTTGATGTCTAATAGTTAATCAAATTTAAGCAACTGTTACGAGCAAGTGTGATCGCCATTTTTTTGCCGCTGCTTCGCGTAATTTTCGCAATTTCAATGATTAGTGTTATTTATGTAGCATTAACTAAGGGAGGTGCTCGTGGCTAAATAAAAATAACCGCATAGGTTGATTGAAGGATAAGGTACGCTTGCCGAGGTCAGTCTGTGGATGGGTAAGATAAGTACGCTAAGCCGTTGTTCCAGGCCGTCATTTGTTGATTTTTGGTCGTCGTTTCGGGTGGTCAGAAGCCTGAAAGTCTGACAACGACTCTTACTAAGGGGAATCGTGTTGCCCAGTAACTGGATTGTAGAGGTCAAGTAATCAGTCGCGCCATGTAAAATACTGGTATTCAGATGCATCCGGTTAGACTGGAAGTCGACCCCAACATAGTTGGGAAAAGGCTAGGCAGATGATGTACCATTAATCAGTTGGGACTTGGAGTACGATCACCGCACCAAGTATTATAAAAAAATATTTTCCACGACAATTATTTATAAAAATTACACCACTTATTCAAAAACGTAGGGACAGAACGTCGACTATGGTTAATCGTTATTTAGTGACAGTGTTGCCATGTCCATGTTTTTACGACCGTAATCAAAACGTGATTGTCGCGCATCCAAAAAAAAAATACTGACTTAATTGTGGCTGGCGAGTGTTGATGATATAAGCAGTAATTACTTACCTCCGCATCCAAAATGTTATTAAAATCCGCTTAACGTTGTGATGAGCAACTACCGGTTCTGTAATACTTCTCGGGGACAACCAAAGTGACAATTCCTATGAATACGTGCCTTATAGGTAACGATCAAAACATTATCAGCCGTAGGTTTGGTAGGCCGCAAGTCTCTGGTGACAAAACCAGTATATGCTGGCCGCGTATTGTATTTACACTACGTACTACGTTAGACCAGCTCAAGGTCAAAGTGTTAACACTGACTTGCGTACTCTACATGGGTAGGCCGTACGTCAGTGATAACGAAACCAGCATAAGCTGGTCCTGTATTCAACTGAAACTTCGTACTACGCTAGACCACCTCAAGGTCAAAGTTTTACAACCGACATTCGGTGGTACGCACATAATTACAATCAATGTTTATTTTATAACTGTAATATAATTAAAGAATATTTATTAAAACTTAATCTATTAAGTAGATATACTGAACTTAATGAACATTTATGTGAAATCAAAATGTCTTTATTATTTTACAAATTTTATACCTAGTACTGCAATTCAACCATGCGTTTCTGAATTTCTAATTTTATTACTATTTAAATCCTTCTCCATTTTATTTATGTTGTTTTTCACTTAAGTTATGTATGTAACTTGTGGTACAAACGACCACTCGACAGTGGTAACATTTGACCTTGAGCTGGCCTAACGTAGTACGGAGTTTTAGTAGAATTAGAGGTCAGTTTATACGGGTTTTCTTGTCACAGATATGCGGGTAGGGGTACTTACTTAACCAAAACAGCAAAGTCATTTCAAACGCGGCAAAAATACATCTGTCTTTAAGTGTTATGATTTTGTGAGACATAACTGAGCAATATTTTATATTTACGTACTAAACCACACCTGTAAGTCCAAGGAGCGTTTAAGGCGGTGCATTTTCTAAAATAATTATCATGAACATCTTTTGCGGCAGTCGACGCCCGGGGGTGCTATTGTTTTAAGGGAATTTTTTATTGCTTTTGGCAACCCAACAATGGGAGCGGCCGAGAGGGTAATTTCGTCCGTCCGACGCGGTTTAGCTCTTGGCGTTCCGGCGACAGTGTGCACACCGCCTTACTTGGTACCTTTTTTAGGCTTTTAAAATGCATTCAATTTATAATGTTACTGCGTTTGACTGTGACTTCAAGCTGTTTAAGTTTATGGATATTTTTAGATTTATTCACAACCCTTTTTAATTAAAACAAAAATTATAACACTAAAACGCCAACGTGTCGATATAAATTTAATTACACACCAGTTAATTGGAGGCAAAATATGAAATTGTTTTCACGGCCACTCCTTTTATTGCTAAGGATAATAGTCTGTATTAAATTTTACACCTTTCGACTCGATACGAAATAACGAGGCCTAATATTAACGTGTAATTAAATCATAAACTAAGATAAAGATCGTATGGTATAAAAAACACCGCTGCGACGTACTAATCCGTTGATTTACAATTACTCGTAATTATTACTTACTCTAATTGCGGGCAATTTTAATTATCAATAAAATGGGAATTTGGAAGTGGGCCGATTTATGGCGGCACTCGCATGACAAATTAATGCTGATTACACTTTTATTATTCTGGAAATTAAACGGTCGTAAACATATTGGGGAGCTAGATGGCTGAATGCGCCGCACCTTGTCTGGTGTTATGTAAGAGTAAATAGACTCCAGGCAATGTGTAATAAGTAGGTAAGCAGTAGGTACCTGCATATGCCACAAAAACCAGTGACCGACAGCTCGAGTGGTCAATGACATGACTGTTTTGTATACAAAAGTGCAGGTAGCTGTCACATTTTAAAACTTCCGAATAAACCGTTGTGTTGATTCAAAATGTCGCTCGTGAGCCCATACCCTTACAAAATCACTTAATCGAAGGACAGATTAACTAGGTTTAACATCCTGTTCGTATACGTTATAAATCAAAACTAAAGCCACAAATTATTTCTACATGAGCAAATTAATCATTCGACGGAGTGTCTGCGATAATTATCACTGTTAATTACTGGTTACTCAGCGATATGAACGGTCAGCGAAAGAATTCTACCTACTCTGTACCAGTTTAAAATTATGCTGCATCATGGTTATTTCTGAACTCAAAACAATGAGGGGGACCATTCATAACGAGCCTTACAAATGTCCACCACAATTGCAGCACACACAAAACTTAATTAAAGTGACACTTTGCATGCATAATGAAATGATTCACTCGCTTATAACGACTTACACACTCACACACACAAGCACACAGATAGTTTCTTAAACATGGAGTCTGTATATCCAAAAGAAAGTGTTTTGTTTTTTCATTGTTTTGTGCCTGTATTTTTGTGCAATTTATACGAGAATGCAGGCACATTCATTGTTATGTGCGAGTGTGCGGTAGTCTTAAGTTGTCACTTAATAAGTTAACACGTTGTCACTTCATTAATTAACTTGGTCTGTGCAGAGGTGTCCAAGTTTATGTCATCTATAAAAATGTCAACCTTCACTTAGGTAACACCTAAATGTGCAGTGCAATAACTGTGCTTTTTTTGTTTTTGTGACATTACTTTCAGGTGTAAATACGGGTATTAGACTTACATACAGTAAAAAATAAGTTGTAAATAAGGGTATAATGTTTTTCGAAGCGTTAGTGTCAACGTCATTACTGGCTGATAATGAAGTACTTAAACGTCAAATAAAGTTTGCTATAACAAGGTGTTAATTTAAAATCAAAAGCTCTGTAGAAAGTCTATACACTTTGGGTAAAGTACAGCTTTACCGAAAGTGCATCTAGAGCTTTTAGGGTAGTTTTGTTTCACAGGCTGATTTTTTGGTGAGCTGAAGTTATAGGTAGATAGGTACTAGCTTATCTATACGTAAAGGTCACAGAGAGGTATATTTTGAACAAAATAAATTTGACATTACAATTTAATTTTGAAGTGTTCTTATTTTTTTTTTACGTACTGCCTTTACCTCAAAATAAAACAAGCAGATACCTAAAAATTATAGGTAGACTTGTATTGAATACATACTTATTAATTTACATTTATGTACCTGGTTTGAAATGTTCAAAGTTAGTATTTTTTTAAATAAAAGTAAAGTCGTACGTGCCACATTTTATCATTTTATGTAATTTTTTAAGAATTTTCTCTTGTACCTAACTATGAATAAGAATCTACACACACTGACTCGAAAAATAAATCACCTTTCTCACTTATGCACACTTAAATTTCAACATAAATTCAAAGCTAACCCTACTTTTGAACCCATGTATGAAAAAATTGCTGAATCACCTAACAATTCCAGAAACGCCATCGCTACCGCTCACAAACTTAACCGCAGCCCAAAAACCATTTGACAGCAGCTTAGAAGCAAGACGAATTGACAATTAACATACAAGTCGGGACTAAGGAAGTTTCATTGACAGCCAAGCCATAGCCAATGACCGTTTATCGATCGAGTGCCTATCGATTATTTAATAGCAAACACAGTAGATAACGTTTTGGGTAGTTATCGCTAATTATTGGAAGATAACAAGGTTTATTACTGAACTGGAGTGGTTCGACAATATACTTAATCTACCTAGGTGTTCATAGATACGAGAGGGTTATTCGGTTAAATTTTGGAAAAGTTTTTAGTCTTTGAATTTTTGGTCACTTTTCTTTTTTTTTTTAATTTTAGCATACAGTGTATCAGACTGGTTAGGTAAAGATTTTCAAGCAAACTCTAATAAACTTAAAAGAGAATAAATTGAAGGAGAGATCAATAAATACAATTTACAAGTAATGGGATTCTCAAACTAAGTACCTAGGTAGAATGTGTATGGCGTTCAATTACTGAATTCAGGTGAAATTCTCACTAGCAAAGCGATTGGAAAATATTTAGAGCAACCTCAAAAGTTTACAGAATTCCAAGAAAATTTTAATGGAAATTCACCGTAATATTGATTAATTTATTTAATCATGATCAGAAGATTCACCCTCGTTGTCAGTCGGAAATTAAATTAAATGTTTATGTTCGGTATCTACAGATACCAGGGCAATATACAACGGATTATGAGCCGTTATCTTAGACAATATCATTAGCTGTTTTAATTTTTGATATTAAAACATATAGAGGTTACTGCTTACGTATGTAAAATTAGGGCAAAAATATGTATACTAATTTGACACCTTATCTGCTAGAATATAAGACACAATAGAAAATGTATTGTGCGTCGGTCACTTGGTATTATAGGTTAATGAATTGGTAATTGAAAGGTACAATAAGGTAACTTAATAAATGAAGGTTCTATCACAAAATGATATTTGTACTGAGAGTTAATTACGTACCTAATAAACGAATACCTTACATTGGCTATGCCATGTAGGTATGTTGGTAATTTAATAACGTTCATTGCGTTATTTAAGTTGCCCAGCAGGCGTTTTTTTGAAGTATGTGAAGCAATGGATTAGTATTTTTTTTCAAAATCCTAATCCTTTCAAAACACTATATCACGAATAGTGAGTTGCGCAATTTGGCACTGTTAGAAATATGAACTGTGGTTTTTCTAACATAAGCTTCATAAGCTTGATACGGAAAAGATGCTTAAAAGTAAGTAACAATTTACTTTCTCTTTAGAAATCTTTTTCTACTAAACTGAAAGTAAAGCCTGTATGGTGATTTGTAAAACGTTTTTTCACTTAAGCAATATTCGAAGGAACTCGAAAAAGGTGATTTGTCAGAGTCATCAAAAAGCTGTGCGCGATGTCAACCCAAGCGGCGCGAGCGCAGCGCCTCGGGGCTATTCGCAATAACTACGCACAATTATCGCTAAAAGCAACACTATTCACGTTTATTTATTAACACTCTCGTTCGAGTAAAGATTTTCAAAGCTAAAAATAACTTCTGCTGAATCATTTTCAAATTTTCGGTGCAACAATGAATAATGTCTCAATTAAAAGCTTAACTTGAGCATAACAATGAATGGCTACCCAAAAACCTTACTGTTTTAAAAAAAACTGTCGTCGGTAACGTGAATCGAGTCGAGTTTCGTCGGCGCGAATAAGGACAATGGTTCGGGCAAGTTCGTCGTCTGGCCTTGAAGGAACCAGTCGGTCTCGTCCGAAACACCTCTGGGCAATTATTCAATAAAACAAAAGCATCAACCACGCGAAGTTTACGCCACAACGCCAGAAAATGTTCGCGTAAATTAATTTCAGCGTAATTAACCGTTCAGCTGCGTGTGTTGAAAGTTTTTGAGAACGATTACGGGTTAATGAGTGGAGATTTGGACACCATTTTGGGTGAAAAATGTTTTAATAAGAGATTTTTGTTTGGTTTTTTACATTTGTGTTTAATTAGCAAGGAAATAATCTTAAGGCAGATTTTGGAGCGACGTACCAGGATAATGGAACTTTATGACACCGATTTTCGTAACCTAAAACAAGAAGCATGTTCAGCTAACAAAGTATCCACTTACCTACACAGTTAACTAATACATTCTGCGCTATGTATCACGAGTTAAATAGATAAGCCAAAGTACACAAGAGCCGAAAGCCGGTGCTCATTATTCACGCACGTGCGCCACAAAATGAGCCCTATTATCGCCCAGCTAAAGAAATCCACAGCACGAGCCGCTGAAAAATATACCAAGAAATTTGATATGACACATGCTTACATCTTTTATTGAATGTATCGCCTCTCCCGAAGGCATTGTGCCCTACTGGCGCGAGCCGAACGAAATATTTCAAATGCAAATCGTGCTAACGCTATGAATGTAATAGTTTGTCGTGCCTTGCGCACGCGCCGCGTACGCCGGAAACAAATTATCATACCCATATAAGCACGTATGAAATCGACGAAAAACTTATTGATGTCACTCAGCACTGATAAATTGCGCTAAACGAGAAAATGGTACCAGTGTGTGGACGTAATCTGTTGTACACACAAATATACGTCTCTGACACTCTTTAATGGAGTCAAAAGTGCCGGAGGAATTTTTATACGACACATTCTTATTCACGAGTCTCTCTAGTTACTTTTAACGGTTTACAAACTTCTTTACTAAAGTGTTGTATTATTTTTTTGTTAACTCCTAAGTTATAAAAATTATATTTTATAGTAAAAGGAAAAAATCGACACGAATAACAAGTTGTTATTGTAATAGTGACGCTCAAACGCAGCGTTAAAAATTCGGAAATCGATTTGTTTGACGTCGCCATGTTTGTTGACATTCGATTTAAAAGCCGAACGCGACCGATGTGGAGCGGATACCTTTTGGATTGAATTCGAAAAATAGAATAACGGGCATTGAACGATTGTAAATAGGTAAACGGCCCAGGTCATCTGTGAATGGGAGACACGTGCAAAATCATAACGGTCACTTGTCGTTTTATTTTCACGGGACGAAGTAAGCCACTATTTGTGTTACACTCTTTTGTTCGAGATCTGGACAGCCGTACTCTTCTGTATGGTACATAGGACAATTTAGAAGTAATTTATTAGATTGATGAAATGTCGCTTAAAATTTAGTCACACTAGTAGAAGAAAGAAGACAAGAAAAGAAAGAAAAATGGTTGATTCTGCACAAAATGAAACGGACGATGAAACTTTTAATACACAATTGAATATAAAGCAACCAAAAGCCTGGTATTCGACAAATAAGATTAAATTAAGAAATTGTCTATGCCTAGGTTGTAAGGGCAGGTCATAATGATTTTGATCACACTAAGACCCAATTGTGTAACAAGTATCACTGACATTGTAAATAAACAAACAAAAATATTAAAACAAAACCAATTACTATTGCAGACTGAAAATAATTCTTATAAAACGTACATTTTTGTGAAAATAATTCTTATAAAACGTACATTTTTGTGAAAATAATTCTTATAAAACGTACATTTTTGTGAAACTAATACAAGCGAAATTAAGCCATATGTAGAGCATCTGTGCCAAAATAGGCCCAGCAAAATGCTATGACGGACCTAACGTCAACAGTGCTGATTTTCCGCAACTAAGTACTACTCGAGTGACGTAATGACGTCTCCTCTTTATCCCGTAGCGCATACATCTATCTAATATTATACAGAGGTAGAATTTGTAAGTTTGTATGTAGGTAATCGCCATAGCGAATGATCCAATTCAATTTTTTTTTTCACTGTTATCATCATCATCCTCTTGCCCTTATCCCAATTTCATTTGGGGTCGGCGCAGCATGTCTTCTTCATCCATACATCTCTATTTTCCGTCATCTCAGAAGTTTGTTAGTAAGCTTTTTTTTCTTTTTTCTTTTTAAATAAAAATGTTGCCCCACACTAGGAATTTCTCCTGTATCGTGGGTGCGTTTACAAACATTTAAACTCACATACACAAACAGCCACACCCGGAACAACTACCTGTAGGCCATACAAATATTTGTTCCGTGTGGGGATCGAACCCACAACACGCGGCGCAACAGCCGATGGCTCAACCACCGCGCCAACCGTGTCGTCAAAGCTACATTATTCCTGGCTATTATTATTTCCAAAACAACGTTTAAGGAGGGTGGAGAGAATGTTAAAGTTTGAATCCACATGGACAAAGTCACGGGTGGTAGTTGTAGATAATTTGGTAGTAAAATCAAAATTGCATTGGATGAGACAAGCGGACAATTTGAGTCAGAAGGATGGAAAACAAGATTCTATATTTAGCAAATCCGATGCTAATTATAAAGTTGAAGGTAAAACTGTATCCCAAACAACCGTTACATCTTTCGTAAAGGACCTTTGAACTGCCAGGTAGTACCTACGGTTGTATTTATGGAATGGCCTATCTAGAATCAGTAGAATGTTAAAGAGTATTGTGTGTGTAATATCATGTATTTGGGTGAGATGGTGTTGTCCTCACACGGGTCGCCGACATCACGATAAATTGTATTATTTTTGTAGACATTTTGATGACGTAAGTATTTGAAATCGCGTGATATGGGCATTATGTGTGCAGATATGAAACGACAATTTTCAAGTGTTGTTACACCCTGTGTCATGTTTTATTCATTGAGCGGTCTGCTTATTCCATTAGTTGGAGTATTGTATTGCATACATTGATATTGGTAAGTATAACAAATAAAACAGTTTTGACTAAGTTAAAAGCTATAAACGATGGGTTTTTTCATATTACCCGAATACCCAACTATTTCTAACACAAAAAGGTAAGTAATCGTTACAAAAACAAAAATACTATAAATCTAAAAAAAACATTTTTTTTTTCAATAATCACACTGATGAACTTACTCACTGCCTGATCTACAACTTGCAACAGACAGCGAAGTCTAAGAAAGGAAATACAAATAAAGCAACTTCGTACAACACAAGAATAAAATAAACATCACTAATTTATCCTTAAACCCCTTATTGAGAACCCTTACAAGTAGTAATCAGTATATCTAGTCTAGTGGATCTCCAGTAATAGAACAATTGTATCTGTACTAAGCGCGCGCTCTGCAAAGCTTCCACTACCGCCCGATAGATGGCGGTAGTTGTACTAAGTTTGTAAGACAACGTCGTAAAAAAATCCGCTATTTTTTTCAGAATTTTCTAGACCATATTACACTACGACTAACACATTTATTAAAATGTATGTAATTCAAACGATAGTCTTCAGGATAAAATTACGTATTATTATACTGGCATGGAAATTGATCGAAACGGTCTCTTTACGATTCCATGAATAGCTTGGTACACATTTACGTTGGACATAATTTGTTATTGTTTCACAGAAAACTACGACACATTAAATCATATTTAAATACCTACCTACTATGCCGAGTACCTATTTAAATAATTATTATATTTGCTTAGTTAAACACGTCCCTAAAATAAGGCGCTCACAATTACAGATTCCGCCGTCAATCCCTTTCCTTGAACAAATTTTAACCCTCCACCTACTGCGTATGTAATTCTAAGTGCAGATAGTCGTAGGATGCCATAATTACTACGTTAGGCTAAAATGCTAATTTGAGAATGATGTCATAATAGCTACATAGGTAGTTATTGCTGCCCGTCCTAATAAATCCCTCAGTTTCGCCTGCACCACCCACGGAATGTGACAGGGTGGGTCTATTCATAGTCTAGAACACACTTTACACCTCGCTTCACGAAATGTACTTGCTTATATCTGGACAATACGTTAATAAATTAAGTAGGCAAGGTTACTTGGTCCTGATTTTAAACTAAAATTAAATCATTTAAAAAAGGTAACCCTATCTCGCCGCTTGTTTTAAAAAACTGGAACAGGTATTCGATTTTTAAAATAGTTTTTTTTATTGTTAGTTATTTTAATAAATTAAATCTAGTTCAATAATTTTAAAGGAGGGGAGACGTACTACGTACTAAATTGTAGGTACACTAGTAAGTCGTAACATAAAGACATGACGTCTAAAAGTGTTTGTAATCTCCAATTTAGTTACAGAAACAAATATAATTTATTACATCCCCATTTTTTCTTCATCAAAGGTTTTATATTTCAGCCTTCGTAAATTGGACTAGTTACTGAGAAAATAATTAATTTTATTTGAATTATTTTTAAATCTTAATCTTAAGTCTAGTGTGATAAATGAATGATTTAAACATATTTTTCTTGCATTTAGATACTATTTGCATTTGATGCACTAAGCCCATTACACTAAGACCCATTTTCCATTACTTTTACTAAAAGGTTTATTGCTTGAACGGGTTGAAAACCATACACTGTTCTGAATCTCAATATGCATTTCGAATCGTCATAATGATGAGGAATCACATTTAGTTTTCTTCCTTGGTTTCGATTGTCTCATCTCATATCTTAATATAATTCTCATTCATTTTTGCCCAGGTTATAAGTCCAAATAACGTAAAACAAATTATTGAACAATTGTCTTTGTGACAAGTATCCTACCAGATCCAAACAAATATACCTAAATATAAACAACCTCGCAATGATTATCTACCACTAGAAATACTTTTCATTAATACGTTAAACTGAATATTTTCTGAAACAACCAATAAAATGCATGACAAAACTCATTCAATAATTAAGGTCAGAGTACAAGGAAAATTTTACACTCAACGGGCTTTTTTCTATTTTAGGTAGGTATACAATATAATTTGAAGGATGACACTGGTGGCTATGACACTTTCTGAAGTGGGTAGTAGGTCTGTATTGAGATGGGTTATAAAATGTCATTATTTGAATTCCATAAATCCTTTTAGCTCAAGAAATATTGGCCTTGTGACAATTAGGACTTGTTACAACGAGCCCACCCTTTCCCTACCTAATTAATGTTTTCTCTTCCTATGCTATAGTTACTCACGAAACAACAATGTGGAAACAATCATTGATGATGATTACTTATGACATAGTTATCGTCGTGTAGGTACTATTGTAAAATAAAGAGAGATAATTAATTGAAAAGCCTAAAACCCCTTCTTTTCTATTAAGTATAACCCGGAACTAACAAAGACTAAAAGCCGGTACTTATAGGTAGGTTACATTGTACTTATACTACGCAGAAATTCCCTTAAGACTCATAGACAATTCCAGCTTGATTTTATAACGAGATAAACCTACAGCTTATTACCACAGTGTTTTGAACACATTAAAATTGCTAATACTCGTCTCGACGACCGTTTGGTTTCAAATCACACTTCGAGATCGTGAATTATACATCGAATGCCTACCTACGTGACATTATTTTTCGTGTAACACATAATAAATAAACAATTTAATTCTTTACTTCGATTTACTAGCTTTACACGCGTATCTAATGTAGGTACTTACCTACACCAAAATTTTGCGGGAAACACGTTCGAAATTATAAATGTCGCATTCGACTTAATTTTTTCGAGATTAGTCAAAGAGACAGACATAATAATAGGCACTAGTAGAATTGAATACATACATATATATCAGTTTCTTTCATTGTTTAAGGTAGTGAGGTTCCCGAAATCACGTGTTTGTTGAAGGTAAATATGTAAATGTGACTAATACGGCACGGAATCTATTTCAATAGTATTATATCATTTACTGGGAATCATATTTTTTATTTTTTTGACGACCGATGTGGCGCGGCGGGCGAAGGTCCGCCTGCGACGCAAGAGGTTGCGGGTTCGATTCCCGCCTTGGGACAAATGTTTGTACGATTAAGTATATCAGTCATCTAGTACCCATAACACAAGCTCTGCTTAACTTGGGGCTAGATGATGCTGTGTGGATTGTCCAATAAAAAAAGCAAAAAAAAAGCAATATTTTTACTCCTACGCTGTTATAGAACTTCTTTCTAGAGTCATATTAAGTTGTTAATTCACAGAACATGACAAGTATGGACTAAGTGTGTCTCAAAAATAGAAAGACGAGGAGAGAGGAGGCTTAACTTTCTTCCTTCAACAAAAAAGGTAATAGAACTAACATATCATTGTATTATCGTCAAAAATTGCAGTTACGGATTCAGTACCTTAAGACAATAACGTTTTATGAGAGTTTCTTGATTTTTTAAAGTTATTTATTCATCGGACATTAATGTACGTATGTAGATAGATACCTACTGGCCAGTGTGAATGCAAGTCTATATTTTGTACTAATTTATTGGATTATTTGCATATAGGCGCACTTGTTAATAGTCATTGGTCTGGTATAAGTACCTACATAAAATGGCAAATGCATATGTTGATATACATTGACATTTAAATTACATACCAACTAGTCATTAGGAATAGAAAGAGGAGCACGGCACAACGGCTGATGCAATTGTTACAGTGAAACTGGTATTTTTAAACACAGAGACGATAGATACAATTAAGAAGGCTTACAATTTAAGCTCTTAACTTTTTTAAGTTAAAATTTTAACATTTCACCGTAAAAACCTTTAAAAAATAACAGCACTCCATTGTTTTAAGTCACCCAATATTAAGTGCGAAATTTGTTTTCCCGTTTTTAAAACGTCAATGACAAAACAAAAAGTGCAAGAAATGGTTAGTCCATTTCTTGTTGAAAGAACTAGTAAATAGACTCCCGAATCAAAAAGGAGTTCTATATTCAAGTACCCAAGTGTTATGCTTATAAGGCCCCATTACCATAACGTCTTTGGTGGCGCCATTGTCAGTATAATTCGCACCAACCTTACGCGCCTACGCACAAATCAATTATAATACCAGTAATAAATTAAATACTGTTTTCGATAGATATCGATCGCTTTGATAAATGGATCTATCCTGAATGTGTATCGGGAAATCTCGGCGCAAGATGGCCGCCCGTTGCGCGGGAATGTGCCAGACGCATGAAGGGTTAATGTTTGATTTTTTGAGAGCTGATTGAAGTTTATTAATTGGAATAGGTATTTATTTGAGAAGATCAGTGTTAGTAAACCAAACGCTTGTAGTTTTACTCAGCTTTACTGCCATTTTTTTGTTATAGGGGTTGGATTAAACAAACGGCTTACCTATCAGATGGTAATGAACTCCGGAATGGTGAGCAGGTTATTTTGACAGGTTAATTGAATACATACCTAAACATCATATCACCTTACGAAAGAAATATCGAAGAGTTGTGATACCTATCTACTTATTATTAGTAGATGGGTACAGGAAAACCGAGAGACAAAACAAAGAGGGTCCTGGGCCGTTAAGTTCTCCGTAACAATGAAATAAGTATATACTTACCTACAAGTAAGTAAGTAGATATCTATTATAAATGAAAACAAAATCCCTAGTTTTAAGTATGATTTGTGAAGCAGAATTAAAGATCTTAATTCTTTTACACGGTAGGTATTCACATAGCGATTATCAAATGTCACGGGTTACGAATAACGGCAATTTCAATTTGGATTTCTTAAAGGAAAATTAACTTCTTGATTAAAAAGTTCTTTTTATTGATTTCAACTAATCGAAATTAAGGCCAAATCAGTAACACGCAGTTTTGAATACGAGTAGATCGCGATTTCTGCATGGTTGACTATGTCAGCCATTTTTGTTTGTTCAGAAGAACCAGTTTGTCATCGGTTGTGTGGTAATAACGGAAAGGAAAAAAAAACTATTTAGGATAACAAATCTCGCAGTACATAAACAAATGTGTAAGTAATTTGATAGTTTTCTTATCTTTCAAAATCAAATAAGAAAAGGTGTCAAAGACAAAGTTTCTTTGCGTTTTTTATGGTACAAGCAATCTTTTTTTGTAACCCTTCCAATTTTGAATCAAGCTGTTTTTTTTTTACTTCATGGAGGTTGTAGGAATATTTTTTAAGTATATTCTAGTCCTAGGAATGTATGAAGACAGTAAAAAGGTTTGCACATATAACTATCGTCGTCAATCAAAATCCTCTAAGCCTGTGCAATTGGACTCTCCTATTTAAATGAGAATTAATTATCACGGAGTAGGTACCTATTGTTATCCACTAACTGTACCTGTGCAATGGAATAGCACTGCCTACCTTATAACAGGGGTCATTGGCGTGAGGGTCACATCAACGGAGGAATTAAGAGACCTATATCTATGGATTTTCCAGTATTTCTAACACTTGAACGAAAGGTGATTTATAAGAGGCTAATCCTAAAAAAGGAAAATAAATACTTACATAAGTTTTTTTTTTTCACTGATTCTATATTTACTACTTATGTAAGTTTACTATGTACCTATAAATTTATTCAAAACCAAAGATCGCAACTCCAAATTCAGATCATAACACTATAAATTTACGATCAAAATGAAAAACTAATAGTTATTTCACTATCTTAAATATACGTGAAAGTACATTTACATAAAAAGAAAAGACTTCAAAACTCGCTGTCAATCAGTTCTTAAAGGAATGCCATTTTAACGACGTTTAATGCCCTTTTTATCTCTTTTTAAAAACTTCACCGCTTGCAATATTCGCGCGCGACGGTACCTTCTCAATGCGACTGGGAACGGAATTTTAGCAACTATCGTTGAGGAGACGGGATACTTTTGCCAACGCAGCAGCAGAAACGGGTTAAAAGATTATTTAATTTTTTTTAAAGTGATATTTTAAAACTTGAGCGACAGGTTTTGATGATTTTTCCGTATAATTTGACTGTTTATCGAATAAGATTTTTAAATGAAAATTGATTTTAAAATTTGAAATTTTGTCAAAAATGGGTTTGGAAGGAACTGTGTGCTGATGTTTACCCCTGTGTTTGAGAAAATCAGGTGATTTTAGACTGTTACACTACTTTCTTAACTTGAAAATTTACGGAAGTTTTCAGATTTTATCCGCTTTCTTCTCGATAACATTACTTTGATTAACATGGAAAGTAGGAATATCATCCAGATGTTCAAGTCCGATGCATGGAAATGACCCTAATTTATTGTTTTGTTTACACAAAATATTGCACACAAAGTTACCAGGTAATGAAAACTAGAATTTTTGCTAACAAATTGAGAAACTGCCACTTTTTAAACATCCGGGAAACTGAATTAAGAGCTAAGTCAGAAAAACATGTAAATTTTCACGCAGGCCCGGCAAAAACCACTTCAGAAAAACTAAACAAACTTCTGCTTCTAATCTCGTTTCGGCCGAAAACGATGACAATATTTTTTGAAGTTTCCGACTTTCTCCAACTCGACTGCCTAATGGGGATAGTTCAGGGTAAACATTGTCCTTCTTGCAAGGGGATTCCTATAAGAAAACTTAAAAAGTAAATATTAACCTGTGAGCATCGCCCGCAGAACGCAGCTAAACTGTTAATTGCGGCATAGCACGCAGTCACTTTTAATCACTTGTCCAGTATCCAGAACTTAGAACTTGTTACACTCGAGTGCGGTCAGTCAAAAACACAAGTAACTACGTTATTACACCAAAACACCCACTGTAACTGTTAATGAGGAACTAAAGTTGTGTTGTTGGTGTGAGTTTGTCGTTTCGGGGTGCGGTTGGTCGCAGCGCGCGCGACACAGCACAGTCAACGGTCGCCGGCACACTGCGCGGCCGGCGCGGCAGCCCCCCGCCCGAGCCGCGCGTCCCGCGCCCCGCAGGGGGCGGGGCCGGCGAGCGAGTCGAGGCGATGCGAGCGCTTAATTACGCTCGCCGGCCGAAGCGGGACGGCGATAGCGAGTGGGCGCGAGCTATTAGCGCGCGGAGAGCGGGACAACGCGCGTCTTAAGTATTTTGTATAAGTAATGAGGGGCGCGGGCGCGGGGCGCTGCATCTCCCGCCAATCTTTAATGTTGATTACGGCCGCCGCCGCCTCTGAGCGCCCCTCATTAACGCGAAGCCCCGCCCGCATTTAATTACACACGTTTAATTGTCGATGCTCTCGCGCGCTTTGTTTTTGCGCGGATTCCAGCGTTCGAATTTGGAACGCGTTTGTTTTGTTCTGGTCGAGATGATTGTCTCGTCAATGTAATTGGTCAAAAAGTTGTTGTATGTTATTGACGACGAACACGCTATGTGGATATGGTTCATACCTAATTAGCGAGTAATGTGAATACCTACTAAAATAAATAAGCATGTACCTAACCAGTTTCCTACAAGATAAATAAGTACCTATTGGGTTGGTATCTGGATAGGCAGGACGGTAGCATCACTAGCATCTGAATACTTTCTAAACTAGTCTATTAGGAAACTGTCAAAAGAAGTTAACTTCATCTCAAGAATAATCAATTGTAAAACGGCAAAAATCCTTAATGCAAATTGGAATATGAGCAGGTAGATACCTACGTATGCGAAGGTAACTTATCTAGTAACTATAGATTACCTACTATGTCCCTTTTATTAAAGCGATCAGGTTAAAACGTTAGTTAGTAGTTACCTAGGTACCTAATTACTTACCTATTAATTGAATTACTAAATAAAAATGTGGTCTTATAATAATCTAGGTAGGAACTTCACTGACATAATAATAACGATCAACTACCTACGAATATTTAGTTACAAACACATAGGTACCTACCGTCCTATTTATGTACAACACGATAAATTCGTCTCTGCCTCTCAGACTAGCGACAGTACGGTTTGAGGTTTCTATACCTACTAAATATACCTACCGATTACCGAAAGCCAAGTAATATACTTAGGTACTACTTAAGTTAATATCCAGTCAGATGTTTATCAGTCACAGAAGTCCAGAAGATTTTTTTTCTAAGATTTTTTTTGGATAGGTTACAAACGTGAATGGGTTACCCATACCTGTTAACCTTATCTACGTTTTCCGTTTTCACTTATACTAAGCAACATCTAACCTAACGTAACCTATACGCTGTTGCGTAGTGCGTAATATTTATAATATGACGCTTGCCGAGGTCAGACGGTGGATGGGTGACCGTTCGTAACATATCGAGACTAATCCGTGCCTCGGAAAGCACGTTAAGCCATTGGTTCCGGCTGTCATTTGTAAATCTTTGACAGTCGTTATGAGTAGTCAGAAGCCCGAAAGTCTGGCAACCAGTCTTACCAAGGGGTATCGTGTTGCCCAATAACTGGGTTGTGGAGGTCAGATAGGCAATCGCTCCATGTAAAATACTGGTATTCAGCTGCATCTGGTTGGAAAAGGCTAGACAAAGTCTATATGAAAAATATTTTTTTATCTAGGTCGGTGGTCGAGAAGAAATACCAAAAGAAATTCTCGTCACTGTCTCTTTTAAAATCCAAATATTATATTGGTCAGATCATGCGAGGACAGTGTCGGTTAGTGTCTGATCTTTTGAGGAAAGAACCACACAGATATAAGTGGATCTATTCAGTCAGTGCAAGCATTTGTCAGAACAGTAGAGCTCAACTCAGAACTAAGGAGCTCAACGGTTCCACTGTCACTCGATTGCACGAAAAAAAGTGTTGTTATAAAATATTATATAAGTACCTATAACGTTAACTACAACACTTTTATAGAATAGACCGAAAGTCGTTATTTCCTTAAAGCTTAAGTTAAAAAAAGCAAAAAAAATACCATTCCCTCCCATTATTTCCTAGGTTTTTGAAGTTTTTATTTCAGTAGGTTTAAGTAGTAGATATTTAGCTATGCCCTACAGTTTATAACTGTTTGTGACAATACCAAAACTATAGATACCTATTTATATATTTTGTCATAAATTGCAGATTATTTTTTAAATGTAGGAGAGACCGGGCTAATACCGTATAGCTAAGGAAGAGAGACCAGGCTATAACCGTATAGCAAAGGACTCCTCCTTGGCTCCTTGGCTATACGGTTTTAGCCCGGTATATAAGGCTAAGGAGCTATACGGTTGTTTGGCTTTTGGATTGTAAGAAAGTAGATAGCACATTTATTTCAGAACATAGTTATCAAACCACTGTTCATAACTGTTCAGTCTCAAGGTATAAAATGACGTCAACACACCTACCTACTACGTTCTTTAGTAAGAATTTTTGTAAAAAAAAAATCTCCTGATAAAGATTTTGTCTCGACACTTCTACATAAACATATCTATACAACAAAATACTTTACAAAGTCGAACAAATCTTTGCCGTGACTTTTGGAGCATCTACCTATATTAATTTTGTTAGTAGGAAGGTACATACCCGAATACATTGTTCGAATTTGCTGTATGACTTTTGATAGTAGATACTGGATAGATTTACGCAGCCAGCAAATTCCCATGTACATGGGAATTATCATCAAATACGACTTGAACCGTTTTTCTTCATCGCATCCTACTCTTGTCTAGAAGGAAGCGAGCATGATCGTGCGAGCCCAACAGACACAGCTGTTTTATAAAAGTATTTGGTTACACCACACAATGATAATTGGGGTAAGTACCTAAGTGACGAACTTCTTAATACCTTCCTTTCCATGGCGTAAGTATGCATATAGGTACCTACTTTAATTAATTACAATCAAAAAGTCTTAATTGAAAATCATTGCTAAGAAATGATCTAACTATGGTCTTGTATTGAATTAATCGATGGCACGGTTGGCGCAATGGCTGAGCGATTGGCTACAGCGCTGCGTGTCGCAGGTACGATTCCTGCACGGAACAAATACTGTATGGCCTATAGTTGTGTGGCTGTGATCCAGTATGATATCTGCCTAATAGGGATGCGGACAAAAAAATAGGTTTTTGTGCGTCCAGTAGATTATTTAAAAACATAAGACACGTAATTTTTCTTTTCTTACATAATCAAAGGATTACGTCAATAAATTGAGTCAAAATGTAGCGTGACGTCCCACGTAAGTAGATTTTATACCCACATGTGACGTAGCCAGCCCCCACTCCCCATCTTTAATGCGTTTTATCCATTTCATTTTTTATTAATAAGTAGGATAAAGCAGAAAATACGTGTCCAATATTTTTTTAGTATCTGACTGACGGACTAAATATACCTAATTACTTTTTTTACCCATGCTTCATCCCTATTGCCTGAAAGATTTTGTCAATCAACCTAAGTAGGTAGTACCTACTTATCATAAGCTTAAAAACCATTTACATATACACTCAAATTACAGCAAACGCCAGATTAGGCAGAGATGCATCTAAAGAGTTATATCTACCTACCTACACACACATGAACATGATTACCTACGTATACGTTATCCGTGCATGTGTGCGTATGTTCCACAGGAATCCACATGGTCTCTTTTATCTAGTTACTACGAAGAAATAATTAAAAACCAAATAACATGTTTATATATATTTAACGACGATTTTTATTTTTATTTTTTTGACGACCGATGTGGCGCGGCGGGCGAGGGTCCGCCTGCGACGCAGGAGGTTGCGGGTTCGATTCCCGCCTTGGGACAAATGTTTGTACGATCTACAAATATTTGTTCCGGGTGTTCTGGGTATTTGCTATGTATAATAAAAAAATATCTATCTATGTAATGTATTGTATTAAGTATATCAGTCATCTAGCACCCATAACACAAGCTCTGCTTTGCTTGGGGCTAGATGATGCTGTGTGGATTGTGCAGCATTATTTATTATTTTTTATTATGTATGTATCTACTTATACCTACTAACATAACCATCAATGAATGTTAAACATTTGGCAGGTGTGATGGCGTGCCTTCACTGTGTTTTTATTAATGGCAGTGCCTATGTTATGCATACCAATGACTTGGCTTCTGGTTAATAATAGCTCCCACATTTACTTGGGTCCCTAATAACTTAATATGTGAGGTCTTGGGAAATATTTTAGGGTTAGTAATTGTTTAAAAATATTATTAGTAAACAAAAGTGAGGTAAGAAAATATTTAGATTGCTTAATAGGGCTTCTGATTCCACAAATAATCATTGTAAAATTAAGTTCCTAAGTGCTTATAAGGTACTCAAAACAGCGAAGGAAAAGTCAGATAAAGTAATTGTTACTAAACTAAATACCTAAGTAGGTACTTTTGATTACTATTCCCGATAAACTGAAACTTCTCTAAGATTGAAACTACTTATCTACTTAACTGTAACTTAAACAGGAAATTGATGTTCAGTCGATTTCTGCCTTGAAAGTTACATTCAAACTTAATGTGATGAACAATTATTTCCCTGACTGTGTATATTCCGTGATTTCAATAAAATAACGAACTTGGACCCCCAAAAGGTTTCAACGTCACTGAATTTATGTGATTTATAATCACACAAAAGCCTTTCATTATCAATCTGAACGTCTTTATAGGAAATTTCTAATCCATTGCTTAATATGTTTGAAAAAAATCCTCTGCTGAATAGCGTAGAAATGCAATGAATGTTGCTGAATTGTCAAAATGAAAGGTATTCATACGTGATGTGTTACACTGCTTATAGAAACAGAGCGAGACGACGTTGATCAACTTTTCGTCAAGATACGGACACGAAGAACTAATAAGCCTACTAATGAAAGAATATTAGCCCGATACTGTCCCACTGCAGGGCAATGGCCTCTTCTCATACAAAGAAATCACAAGCATTTATCAAATATACCTACCTAGTAGATGAACTGAAATCCACAAATAAATAAATAATGCTGGACAATCCACACAGCATCATCTAGCCCCAAGCTAAGCAGAGCCTGTGTTATGGGTACTAGATGACTGATATATGTACTTAATACAATTCATTAGATAGATATTATATTATATTATTATATTTTTATTATACATAGCAAACACCCAGAGCACCCGGAACAAGTCTTTGTAGATCGTACAAACATTTGTCCCAAGGCGGGAATCGAACCCGCAACCTCCTGCGTCGCAGGCGGACCTTCGCCCGCCGCGCCACATCGGTCGTCGAAGCTAACAAAACAAATGAACTAAGGATTTTATTTTTACCGGCCCACCACTGGCATGACAGGCGAGTCGTACTGGGCCATCGCTACTCAACAAGAATAACCTTTTATTGATGCTTGTACCTGTTTATGTCAAGTTAAGCAAAACATATTGTAAAATTTTGCGCCAGTGTGGTAGATCAAGGAGTGCTAGGTATATAATGTAATACTAACACCACTGTATACCCTTGATCAGCAAATAAATGATTTATTATTAACTATTTATTATAGAAATCCGAAAGAAAGACGATAAAAAGATACTAGTTCCAAATGATTATAGTGCCTAATGCCCTATACAACTAAAGGACGGAAGTGGGTTATTTGACGCCCGCAAGCGATGGTGAAGGGCAACCTCAAATACGTTAGGTAGGCACCTAAGTATATCATTATTATATGTATGTAGGTCCTTTAATACGACTGTCTGCCTCGTTAGTGTAGTAGTTGCAAGTGATACTGTTAAGCATGAGGTTTTGGATCCGATTCCCGGGTCGGGAAAAGTTTTATAGAGCTCCTCCATCTTGCATGTCTCAGTAAGTGATAACAGGCTAGCTCTCTATTACATGAGACTTCCTGAACATAACTGGTGAAATTTGGGTGTGCTATAGCTACACGACTGCTTAACCCTTCGGGGATCAAGCGTGATGTTAAATTCTTGTCATCCTTTATTTCAATGTCACACAGTTCTACTGTAGTTTTTGAAATCTTGAACAACACTAGTGCGATAATGTTCTTAGTCTGTGTTTGATTTTTAGTTTCCAAAACTATCTACAAAACAAATATGAGTTTTTGGAAAAATAACTATAACACCCACACATAAAGTTCTGTTTGGCAAAACTTTAAACATTTTTATGATAATTTCATTTGCAACCTACCGACTACTTATTCTGAAATCTACTTAATTTGCACCAGCATAACAAGTACTTACTTAGTTGATATTTATTTAAGTGTAAATAACATTAAATGCTAACCAGGATCTAAATAGACTTTACGTCCTGACACTTATAATTTTTTTGTAAAACATTGTCTAGGTTTATTTTAAAACTAGTTTTCTGTTTTGATTAACGGAGCGAAAGAAGTACCTACCTATATAATGTGGATGAGTAAATAATTAAAACAAAAGGTAAACGGAGGTCTACAAAATAATAGTTTACGGGGGAAGCACGGAATAAGTATTTCCCAAACGGCCATCTAATACCAAATCCGCCGACAGATGGCAGTGACGTACTAACATAGGCAACTGTGAGTAAGAGGCATGGCGGGCATCGGAAAGCCTGCAAGATGGTTCATATTCAAAGCTTACTTAAACAAAACGCAGGTAGGTAAAGTCACGGAAACTTATTCATCATCATCATCCTCTTGCCCTTATCCCAATTTATTTGGGGTCGGCGCAGCATGTTTTCTTCTTCCATACATCTCTATTTGCCGTCAACTCAATGGTCACCTCTTTTCTAACCATATCATCTTTCACACAATCCATCCATCTTTTCTTTGGTCAGGGAAACTAATTGTCAAAACAATTCCCAGTGAATTGAAACTATCTAACTGTCACATACCTAGAGAAATATACACTGTCGTTTTATGACGTACAAGTGACATTCAACCTAAAGGTGATAAACAATGAATTCCCCTGACTGTACTTTAGTAGGTGCCTTAAAGAAGCCACAGTTACATACGTTAGTACCCAGAAAAGCTTAATATTCCTTTAGCTCTTCCTAAGATTTGTCTAGGTAAATAATGTACTGACTGAAAACCTTTGAAAAACGGTGTTATTGTTATTTTGTCGACCTATGTGGCGCAGCGGGCGAAGGTCTGCCTGCGATCCAGGAGGTTGCGGGTTCGATTCCCGCCTTGGGACAAATGTTTGTACGATCTACAAAGATTTGTTCCGGGTGTTCTGGGTATTTGCTATGTATACTAAAAAATATCTATCTGTGTAACGTATTGTATTAAGTATTTCAGATGTGTAGTACCCATAACACAAGCTCTGCTTAGCTTGGGGCTAGATGATGCTGTGTGGATTGTCCAGCATTATTTTATTTATTAATTTATTATTTTATTTATTGTATCGTAACTGCATTATAAGATTATGTAAGAGGAAGTGTAAAAGTGGCGCCTGTGACCGAGAAGTTATGTGGATATCGGTTGTCATGGTATGGGCATGTGATGCGAAGGAATGAGGACCATGTTACGAGGAAAGTTTTTAGTATTAATGTTTAGGGTTACAGGAGTAGAAGGACCAAAGAAAAGATGGATCGATTGTGTGAAAGATGATGTGGTTAAGAGATGACGGCAAATAGAGATGTATGGAAGAAGAAGACATGCTATGATGACCTCAAATAAATTGGGATAAGAGCAAGAGGTTGATGAACTGCATTATAACAGCCAACTGTTGAACTCCGCCTATCACAAGAAAATAAATAGTTAATACCATCCTGTTACTAACCCAGTGCTGGACATGAGCTTCTTCTCATAAATAGAAAGCACGAGCATTAGATAATCACCAAGCTTGCTCAAGGCGGGTTGGCGATATCAGACTTATATTGCTTAAAAGTCTAGGTTTCCTCACGATGTTTTCGTTCACAGATGGGAGTGATATTTTGGATAAACTTAGACAGTAGATAATTGTGAATTGAAAAGACACATTTTCAACGGATTTGAACCCATAATACCTCATGCTTGAGAGGCGACCCCTAACCACTGGCCCATCACGAAGTTCTCAAAAGAATGTCTTTATATATCGGCACGCTTGGCACAGTGGCTGAGCAATTGGCTGCTGCGCTGCTTGTCGCGGGTTAGATGCCCGCACGAAATAAATATTTGTGTGGCATATAGGTAGTTGTTCCGGTTTTGCTTCTTTGTGTATGTGAGTTTGAATGTTTGTTAAGGCACCCACGGCACAGGAGAAATTCCTAGAGTGAGGCAACGTTTTAAAAAAAAGAAAAGATATTTAATCACACTCAAAGATATTGTCTGATATTGGCTCTAACGCAGTACACGCTACATTATCTATTGGACATGACACAGGATTAAGGGTTACTCTTCAACCTAATTTTAATTCCGATCTAAAGCCAATACGGTCACGTGATTATATTATTTGGCGAAAGACACAGCTGACAAAATAAACTCGAACTCAAGAGTACGAAAAGTCTATATTCCAATGTCGATCAATCGGAGATCAGGAGCTGAAAAGCCTTACACGTGTTCGACAAAATTGTAGGTACTTAAGTCCTTACTGAAATTCAAAATTATTCAGTCATCTGTGAAGTAACCAAGAAACGTAGACGCTACAGAGACATAGACGGAATTATGTTTTAAATATTTTACTATAGGTAGGTAGGTATTAGACTAGAGGAGCTCATGGCTAAATAAAAACAGCCGCACGGGTTGATCGAAGGTTGAGCTTCGTTTGCCGAGGTTATTCTGTGCATGGATGACCGTTCGTAACATATCGAGACTCCTCCGTGCCTCGGAAAGCACGCTAAGCCGTTGGTTCCGGCTATCATTTGTAGATCTTTGACTGTCGTTACGAGTAGTCAGAAACCCGAAAGTTTGATAATCAGTCTTACCAAGGCGTGTAGGTATTTATAAGGCACATGTAAAGGCGGAAACGCTGGGACGGGGCGCCCACTGGGAAGGACATACACTAACCTTATTGGTGGTTCTTCAAAAAGGTCAGGCGCGTAGTACCTACTCGGAACCGGGTTGTGAGTACTACCAGATGTATGAACGAAGACGTAGCGAAAGAAGTATGTAAGGGTCGTAGCAGATTGCGTTCTGTAGTTCTGCCTACCCTCATGGGATTAAGGCGTGAGTTTATGTATGTGTGTATGTGTCTTAATCACAATATATTCTAGAGGCTTCTTTACCTGCTACGGTTATTTCTATGACTGACTACGATGACCATTAGTTTACTTGCTGTTAAGCGATAATTAATTAATATATTATATAATTTTACAATTATTACATAATAAATTAAATAAGTAATGTAGTCAGTGATGAAACGGCGTTACATACAAAAGCCTCAATTCTTCTATAGTGTGACTTAGGTCTGTGTTCATTAACAAGCCCGCCATACTATTCCAAAACCACTCCAAGTCCTGAAAACCAGAACCAACAGGGGCGACCACCAGAAAAGCATAGAGACAATGAAGCCCGACGAGGCAAGGAGAAACGATTCAACTGTCTTGGATCCCAAAACGAAATTAATCAGAAAAGAATAGCGGAGGAGTTAGAAAAACACATAATTTCCACTTCCCTCCATAGTAAGCAGGAGACAGAACAGAGCTAGGTCAATAGGTACAAACGGAGGTCCACAACTGGGTTAAGCCCAGTTGCCTAGCAGTGTTTTCATTAACAGTAGGCAGCAGCTCAATGTAAACATATACTTACTGATACTGATACTGTTAGCCTAAGTCATCCCACTGCTTGGCAAAGGTCTCTCCCAATGACTTCTAGTTGTTATGATATAGGGCTTATATGGGCCACCGGTCGTTGGTTTTGTCTTGTTCGTCCGGCCATCTTCTCGTAGAAGCAGTTACTTAACGCATTCAAAAATTTCATCAACCACAAGGTGAGACTCAGGTTAGGACACTTATCCCACGAAGCTTAAAGCTTAGATTACTCTTAAAGATTGCCTAGCAACAGATTACTAACTTGAAAGACACCGAACTTGAGTTTACGGGAAAACCGACGAAAAATTTCAACCCCCGGTGTTGAAATTTTAGATAAGGCATAAAGTTATGTACTGTACTCATGGTTTCAGCATGTGCGCCGATGTCCCTTCCAGAAACAGAACAACAAAGAAAAGAAGACATGTTGTACCGTCCCGATATGAATTTGGATACCTAAGGGCAGGAGGATGATGGCAGTCTTAAAAACATTATTTTTTTTCCGTATCGTTAACATGCTTTAAAAAAAAAATGTTATTTGAATCTCTTCATAATCAACTGCCTAGCCTTTACCCAACTATGTTGGGGTCAGCTTCCAGTCTAACCAGATGCAGCTGAATACCAGAGTTTTACATGGAGCGACTGTCTATCCTCCATAACCTAATTACTACCGGGACTAACGGCTTAACGTGCTTCCCGAAGCACGGAGGAGTATCGTTATTTCACGAACGGTTACCCATCCACAGACTGAACTCGGCATGCGTAACTTTACCTTCGATCAACCCGTGCGGCTGACTTCATTTAGCCACGATATTAGTAATAAAATATAATGATTCACCTACCCTATCACATATTGGATATAAAGTCTGTGGTCACGTCAACCGTCAATATCTCTATCCAACAATTCATCCGATTCAAATAAAATATCGTCAAGATAAATATCTAATTCAATAGCCAGTTTATCATTTAAATATCTATAGTTGCCTGTATATTTTTATCTCGCTGGACTAGTTTTAGTCACTGACGGAAATGCCAAATTATGATGGGTAGTCCAAACACGACATGATAATCCGTTGGTTTTTTTTTGTGATATTATTAATGTCTCCTTTTATTAAATAGTAATAATTTTATCAGCCTGTTACTGCCCCACTGCTAGGCTAAGGCCTCTTCTCATACAGGAAAGACATGAGCAATTATCACTATCTACGCTATCCATATTATAATCAGTTCATCTTCCCCACGGTATTTTTCCTTTACCGAAATTAGAAAGTACACACATGAATTGAAAAAGTCACATTGGTAGCTAGGGTACTTGGCTGGATATTAACCCACCATTTCGTGCATGGCCACGCGACTAAGTAGGCATTTTGATTATCAAAATAAATATTGAATTGTTCTTCCTTTTAGAACCATAAGCCCATCTCGAAATCGCATCGTTTACCTTAGGTTAGAGACAACTGAATTATCTTAGAAGCTATTTACCTACAGACCCCGAAAAATTGTATCACCAAACAAATATTTATTTTGTCCAGGCAGGTACCTACTTATTGAATCCATAGATACCCATAGGCATACACCGAAGGAAGCGCTGGAACTAAAATACCTACTGCTATTTATATATTTCTCACTTATGTTCCATTTTAACGAACTTATTAAAGGCTTCAACATCTTGCAAATATGTAAAAATAAAAAAAATGGCTGCTCTAGTATGTGTCATTTAATTATATATTAAACTTTGTTACCAATACCATCTTGTTTCGCCAACACGAGGAGACAAAAACAAGATGGATACCAGCTGCTCATCATGAAGTTGTAAAAAATGTTTATTCTAGTTCGATACATATCGGTAAATAAGCAATGTTCAATGTACGTAAGTTTTTATGCGAGTACGTCGCTTACATATACTTTTGAAACATCTAGTAAGTAGACTAGTTTCGAAGAGATGTAAAATTCTGTCTTGGGCTTTTAAAATAATAGATAAATAGTCCATCAACTTTTACATCTTAGCTGTAAGTATAACTCTACCAAAATTTGGTACCAACCATAAATATACTGATAAATTTCAGATACTTGTGTATAATAATATGAATATTGGCATCACCTGACTTCCGCTGTCAAATACGGCTCTATAAAAGATCACTCCAAACGCCTGTCGTGAAAAAAAAAAATAGCCTCACCGTAAGCCTACCATTGACAAACTATAAACAAAAGCCTGGGAACAAGTTGCTACGGATCTTAAACACAGTAACCTCTTTCGACACCCACTTAGGAAGGTGCACTCTCCCCCTAAAATATTTCTAGCTAATACTCTGCCCCATCCTTATGTTTACTCAGGTATTACAAAGCCTACTTATTTTAAAGATAGTAAAAACGCGTAACGTAAGGATAAAGAAAGGGTTACGTCGCCGCCGCCGTCTCATCAACTTTACCTCCAACAATTTTCACATACTTACAACATAGTTGCACTACACACGACATATCGAAAATTTATGTGAAAAAAAAACAATAAAAAGCATATATGTCCAGTTGTGACATGTTGGTAGCTATAAATAAATTCCCCCACGTTGTGGCCGCCACCCACGGCGTACGCGCATGCAAAAAATGTGTCCACCACTACCTGCCACTATTTGTATACTGTGGTAGGTTTGTGCTATTTTAAATTAGGATATTATTGTGGACTATTGGTGCGCCGGAGTGGATAAGGGCAGTACGGAGAATTGAACTGACAATTGCCAATTTGGTTTGTGGTTAAGATGTCACCTCAGAGTCTTTCGTGGTTGTTATAATAAAGAATAAAGTCTTGCTTCCAAATATTTACATTCATAACGGCTCAGGATGAGAAAGTCACCATAAGTAATACGTTTGACACGAGACGAGGAAACTGATAGCAAAGCTGAATGAACTTGCTACCTCTTTATTTAAAAAATAGACCTAGGAAGCATATCGTCAACTTTGTCACCCTGGGTCAGCGTAGTGTTCAATCTTGCAGTAAGATTCAGGATTATTGTGGGATTGGAGGATTAGGGTGAAAGAACCGCGCTGTCCTAATTGCGCTTAAGATTGAAATAATATATAACGTAGAACTGCTGCGGGATTAACTTACGAAATCATTGGAAGAGCAATTTTATTGAGCTATGTAGGTAGCCTCTTAAATCTACCTTGATTTAAGAGGCTTTATAGATAATATAGGCATAGTCATGTTGGTACATGACTACCGTTCTACATGAATTGTCATCATCAATACTTTTCAGCAGATTCATCTATGCCTTAGAATATCTACGCTAGCGAATCGAATGCAGAGGTCTTGCTGGTCTGCAAAACCAGGAGAGAGGGGGAAGATCGTGTCAGAAGAAAAACGAGTGTCTTGAAAACAAGTGAATCACAAAGAATTGGGTTTCTACGCGACATTGAATCATAGATCTTGCAGATAATTATTTGATATTTCGTCTCAGCTTATCTTGTTCTTGAACTACTTATATGTAGGTATTTTCTTTTGATAAAATTCCTCAAGTATCCGTTAACTACATTATTTTTCCTGAATGTAGTGATCCGCAAAATATATATAAATGCCTACCATTCATATATTATTTATCTGGGTAAGTACTTAAACAATTTGTACTTTAATAATTATATCGTCTTTTAATATGTATACAAGCCCGCCACACTATTCCCATACCACTGCAACTCCTGAAAACCAGAATCAACAGTGGCGACCACCAGAAAAGTGTCGAGACAATGAAGTCCCGGAGAAGCCTCCTCGCCGCTTACTTATATGACGTCAGTACGAATAATAAATACCAACTAGTTTACTTATTGAAACAAGTTTTATCTCTAAATAGGTTTTGAGCATCCCTGGTTCAGAATTAATAATAAATTATAACAATAATAAATAATGCTGGACAATCCACACAGCATCATCTAGCCCCAAGCTAAGCAGAGCTTGTGTTATGGGTACTAGATGGCTGATATACCTAATACAATACATTACATAGATAGATATTTTTTATAATACATTTTAAATACCCAGAACACCCGGAACAAATCTTTGTAGATCGTTCAAACATTTGTCCCAAGGCGGGAATCGTACCCGCAACCTGCGTCGGAGGCGGACCTTCGCCCGCTGCGCCACATAGGTAAAAGTAATTCAAGTCTCCAGATAGTTAACTTTTTCTTTGGCG